>OZ004695.1:13680505-14959856 GCA_963924545.1 Pogonocherus hispidulus
AAATTCCTTCATATTTTAATTACATCCATTAATATATGTCGGCATATTATTTCCAGTAAATGTGGGCGCTGAAATCTGTCGCTGCCATTTTTTTAAATACTGTGATTGCGTCCTTATTCAGATGGCTATTCTTTTACCAAAGACATTCCGGAAATACCTGCTGGATTTTATTATAATACCTCTATAAACTGTCATAAATAACACCAAGTAACTATGTCTACATACGTCAGAGAAACCGAGTGTAAATAAATTGAGAGTACAGTAACCCGTTTGAAGTACTAAAAACATTTACACATCTTAAATGGCAAGTAGGTATTGTTTTTTTAAGAAAATACTCATATGTTATCTATAGTTTTCAGTGTGCATTTTTTTAAAATTCGCGTGTTTGTTGAAAAATATTTCAACAGGTTGTTGTGTGCTCTTGTTGCATCATGTTTTGGGATTTACTTTGTGTTGGTCGAATTTCTTTAGGCGCAGGTAAACCTATTCTCCAAAAAACACGTAAAAGACAAGCTTACAGGGTAGTCACATATTTCTGTGCCATTTTATGACTTTTTAAAGAAAAAGCGTATAAAAGGAATCGCTTCAGAAGAGCAAACAATATACATTCTATAGTTAGTATAAAGTTAAATACGATATTTTGACCACCCGCCTGTATTACACATATAATAGATCTCATCGGTATCGACCAATGGGTAGAAATTTCGATCCAAACAGAATAATAATTTAACTTTAATGTTCTATCGGCGACTGAATTGTAGTACCTAATTAGTTAAGCAATCTGAATGAATATTCCTATTATATGACTGGTTACAAAATGAATGTTAAACTCCTTGACATACTCTGCTTTATTAGTTTATTTTTTTACTTCCATTTCAAGTAATTACTTACTATTATATAGAATTAGAGACATAGGTATGTCAGGATATGCGATTAATTAACCTTAATTTATTTGTAAATGCATTAACAAAACTAACTTTTAACAGGTACAAACTTTAATGATTAGAGCTACTCTCTTTCGACTGTCATTTCCTGACCATTGGCAAAACATGCAATAAGATTTTGCCGAGGATTTTTCATTTTAAAAAATAACCAACGTGATTGGTGATTGATTTACATTAAATCATTACTATGAAATCAGTATAATCAATCAGAAAAAAATATTTGTATCAATAAAATACGAAAAGAGACGAACATGATAGATACCCTTACAATTAATCGGTAGCTACACACTGCATGAAGTGGTGGTGCCTACCAATTTTAAAGGTACAATGTGTAAATAGATAGGTAGGCACATAAGCTGTACTCTTACGTATTTCTGCAAAAAAATATGGAATTATACATTGTCAATAATCTGTACCTACTCTGTTGTATTCCTAATAAAGGTTTGTAAGTCACTTATATTTTAAATTAATTTTATTCTAAAATTATATAAAGTATTTAGTCTTGAATGGGGTTGGAAGTAATGGAACTTGGAACTTTTGGTGTGAAGATAACACTGACGTAGTTTTCCACATAACACCAAAACACTATACTGCACTCGACCCCAACCAAGTTGGCATCAAGTTTTAATCATCTCCAGATGATGTCAATTTGATTGGCAAAACGCGCGTGAAGTACAGTATCGTGATTTTGGTGTTATGTGTAAAACTAAGTCAGTGTTAGTATCCAGGTAGGTACCTATTTTTGTAAGTCTAAGTAGATACTTAATCTATAATCTGTGGATACATATTTAAAAAGGAATCTCCTGATAATGTACCATTAGGGTTACTATCTACATTATAAACTTACCACGTATTGTCAAAGTAATTATGTCAAAAAAGCAGGTGGATGTTCAAAATCCAATATCTTCTATAAGTATGCAGTATTCACATACATACATATAGCACATTTAATTGTACATAAATGTACCTACTATGTATGTCAGGGGGAATTGTGCTCAATTAACTAGGTAGGTATCCGATATAATTGCGAAAGTAAATTAATGTACCTATTTAAATAGAATTTTGCAACACCCGTTTTTGCTTGCAGATTTTGGTAGTAGGGTAGGTATCTCTTTAGTTATACTTTGTTTTATGAATACGTATGTACACCTACCTACCTAGGAAAGGTCATAGGTATACCTACCTATACTTAACTAGGTAAACAACCTAATGAAAAAATTTAAATACAAATATAGGAAGGATATCTAGGATTAATTTTGGGTATTGCGAAATACTTAAACATCTGTATAAAAACAATAAGAAGGAATCTTAGGAGCACACTAAGTAAGTAGGTACCTTAAACACATATTATTAATAATCATTAATCTTTGGCGTTACATTATACATATTTCGCAAGAAACTGCCACGTTATGTAAATCTATTTTGAAATAATATACATATAAGTAAAACCTAATAGAAATGAAAAAACTTACCTATATATTTTTAGTCGTTGTATGGATCAAACACGGAGTAACATATTATGTACACAATTGTAAACATTAACGATTACACACTAAAATATATTCAGAAACTAATTATATACTTATGATACATATACTAAACGGACATTTACACTTAAAAACACTGATTTACTATATTATTAAGAACAATATTTGACGTTAGAAAAGCCATTTTCCTTTATTATTAGCTAGTGTAGTGACAGTGACAACTAGAAAGGTAGAAAGTTTCACCCGAGTCGGTATAACAGGAATTTTTAACAGCAGCATAGGTATTTTCCCATAATTATTCAATTAATATTATTTTTCTGGCAAGAAATGGATAGAAATCCTAAAATAATATATAAATATGGACATTAGGTATATAAGCAATGCACGTTTTATTATTATATTAATGAAATAATAAAATTATGTGTGCCGTGACTGTCTTGCCATCTATCAGTGACTAGTAGAAACTTAGGAACGAGTTACAGCAGTAACCAGTAACCTGTATCTGTCTTTCCTAGAATTGTCAAAATCTCACAAAAGAAAAGCCATTACCCTAAACAAAGTATAATCAGAGAACAGCTTGTTCTCTGGTATAATATAAGGCTAAAAATTTAGGCCATCAGTGTCCTTCATAAATTATCAAAAAAATCTCTTCAAAATTTTTGTCTTGTATGGGGTAGTATAGATCATCTATGGTATAGATATCTTTGTTTATAGATACCTAGATAGGTTTATTATATTATTATATAACTAAACTAGAGGTAAACTAATGAGGTTTTCTAGTCTCTCATACTTATATCACAAGTATAAAGATATATACTTTATACTTGTGCTTATATAGTCATGTTAGCAATAATTATCAACCTGAATGGTTTCTAGGCCATCAATAGGGCATAAAGAATAATACTCACACTCTCCCTCTCCTTTAGACTAATCACTGTAAATAGAATTATTATATGTAATATATCTTTGCCACTAGTTATGGATATTACCCTTGATAATAGATATTACTAGTAGTGGTGAGAAACACACCCTAGTGTCCTCTTTGGGTCTTTGCTACTATCTGTCTGACAATTATTGTCAAATTGACATAAATAACGCAGATAATGACCTGCTCTTCTGCAGGCGCCATTATAGTCATTCTATTTTAGGTTTAGTTAATAAACCTCTATTGTCTTTGAAGAAGGCAATCCTACGTATTTATTTGGAGATGCCGAAAACAACTACGCCACGGGCAATGTGTCCCAACTGGCATTGCATTACTGATTACTGTCGGTAAAACCAGTCAGTATCTGGTAGTTGGTCTCGATGAAACATTTGGCAACTCCTATGGAGATGCTGGAGTAATGCAATGCCAGTTGGAGCACATTGCGCGTGAAGTAGTATTTTAAGCATCTTGTTCAAATAAATAAGTGGGATTGTCTTTTTTAAAGGCAATAGAGGTAATTGCTATAATAGCGCCTGCGGAAAAACAGGTATCTGTCTATCAATTTGACAATAATTGTCAGACAGATAGTAGCAGACCCAAAGAGGGCACTACGGTGTGTTTCTCACCACTACTAACATTCACGATGCCCATTAGGCAATCATCTCGCAACATCGTTCATCGATTTCACTAACTTTTTGATGAAAGATGTGGCCGACTCCTATGAGACATAGTCCGGGCTGAGAATAACCACCACAGAGAAGCGACAAAGCCGGGACCGATTTTTATTGCGCATGTGCATTGTTTTTGACATGTTATTGTGGATATCTGTCAACCTCCACAACGCGACGTATTGTTGACTGTTTTTAGGTTTTTTCCCTGCGTTTAATTTGTGTTGTTTTATATTGAATTAGAAAACAATGGATTTTCCATATGCAGTTATATGTATAATATGTACAACTTAATTAGATTTTTCATATTTTTCTTTGTGTACCGAATTATTTAATTGCCGAAATTATTTTTCTCAGTTGATTAAAGTGGATACTCGTCATTCGAGCCAGCTCAAGGTCACGAAAACTTGTAACCGCAACATCAAAGGCGCCGCCTGGCTTTGTCGCTTCTCTGTGGTGGCTATTCTCGGGTCCGGGCTCATTGCCCATGGAGTAGTTGTTTTGGGCATCTCCTTCAAATAAATAGATATTACTAGTTACTTTACGAAAGTAACATCAGTGGACGCAACATATATAACGTTTTTATTCTATAGTATTATAGAGAATAAACATTAAAATTGTTTCATATTATTACTTATAATGCAACAGATGATGGTATGAGTGAATGAATGCGCTAATTTTACGAATGCCATAATCGTGCAATATAAACGAATTTCATACACTATTTTATAGTCGAACTGTGGTTTTAACAGACAATTTAAGTTTTAAAAACTTAAATTTGTTCTAATTATGAAACGGGACATAATAATTACGGGACATACAAGGCCTCATCCTCATCACAGAAGAGAAGGCATGTGCTGTTGTATTGCTGACTCCCGCGTTAGTCGGGGTGCCGGCATCCTCGGCAACACAGACAAAATGGTAACAAAATCTTTTGTGTACAGATAGACCATACTTTTCAAATAGCTGTTTTCACAATATTGGTTTTATTTATATTTTACATCTTTTTATTTGCAGTTTTTTTTACAACTACATGCTATAAATTTCTCTGAATGGGGATCGAAACATTTAAAAATTCAGATGTTTCCAATTAGCACACAGTTTTGATCAGCATGTTTGAAGTTTATTTAAAGTCAATTTAATATCTAAATGCATATTTAATATCGAAAGATAAAGAGGTTTTACATTTTATTGTAAAACATACTGAACACAACAATTTGCCTAAACTGACTTACCTTACCTGTTAGTTTTAATAATCAAGGGGAGGTGAAATAAAAAATGATATAGATATATTTATTAGTATTTCACATATTTTATAGAACAAAAAAACATTAAAAATGTGAAAAAATGATTTATAAATTAAAAATATCTTCTAATTCACACTGATAGGACAAGTTGGCAAAATCACAATATGTTTGCAAAAAAAGCATTGCACTTTGCCTCCAGTTGCGCATCACAGATAACTCTTTTTTTTTCTGTACAAACTACCCGATACTAAGCCAGAAGAACTAAAATAATTCGCTTTTTAAGTTGATTATAAGAAGCACACATATGTCACGATAACATACAGTAATTAATTATTAATTCTATTAAATAGAAAATCAAGCTCTTCAGCCTTAAAAAAATACACAAGGAAGAAATTATGTACATATTTTTTTTCGTTTAAACACTCACGATGAGTATAATACATTTATACAAACATTTATTTATAATATTCTTATTAGTTCATACAAATACTCTGAAATGAGTACGGTCCCTGAGCGAATTGATAACAATTATCTTACAATACTAACTTGGTTTGAGTATCGATTCGTTTTGTAAAAATTTACCTAAAGTATGTCTTCCGAATAAAATTCATAACATTGGACAAAGTTACAAAATTGCACTCTCACAACATTAAATCCTAATTAATGATATATTTATAGCCTAATATTTCATAGCGAAATTGATTATAAAGCTGGTAACTTATTTACTAAACTTAAAAAATAAATAAACTTTTTTAAAAAAATACTAGATTTTAACAAAAATAATTTGACTGTCCTTATAATTTGCACCATCTTTTTAACCAAATTGCAAAATAATCACATAAAAAATTAATATCACGATTTTACAATAAAATTGGAAATAGTTTAGTCTGATTCGTAATCTATGGGTCACCTTGTAGTTATAATCACTGTTTCAATATTTAACAGTTCTCTCACCTTATCGGTGTATTTCACTAAAGCTATTTTCGAGGCACGAGTGTTTACTTTTTCACCCGCATTTAAAAATTGACAACAATGTGCTTGTTCTAAGAAGTCCGACATTTTCAGTTCCCTTAACACGGATTTATAATTCACATTTGCACTAGATGTAGAAGGTGGGCATATTTGCCTCAATAGAGCATCTCTGGATTTTATCTTCAACAAGTTGGACAGGTCCTGAAGAAGAATCCATCGATCATTTGGTGATTCCCCTCTTAAGGTGTACAAATTAGGCAAAAGGCTGTCTGATATTTCAAATTCAGTATCCTCCTCTTCTGATTTGGGATCTGGATCAGGCATATCATCCAGTATATTGTAACCAATGTCATCAATAGGATCTACAGATAGAAAATTAATCATTATGTGCAAATGGTTATTTATTTCACATGAAACATATCAAAAATGCATAACACATATCAAAGTACAGAAGATTAGGTGTCTAAAAAATTTGTGAAATATAATAATGATTTTCGCCAAGAGGTAATAACAAATATTTTAACATGATAAGAAACTGTTTCAATATGCTTAAAAATTTGTTTCTTTACAACAATATAGATGCCTTCTATACAAAAAGTGTTGTTCATAAATTACCAAAGAACGTGGCTGGGCCATACGAGATCCATGGCGGAGATGGTTCACCCTCAATGTCATTTAAATGGTTTTTTAGGAACTCTTTCGTTACTTCATCATTAGTTAAAGCTAACGGTGTTAATCCAGAATATGTAGCTAATGTGGGATCTGCTCCATATGAAAGAAGTAATCTGGTAATTTCTACAAATCCGTTTTCTACCGCTTCATGCAGAGGCCTGAAAAAAAAAGATAAAAAACATGTTACAACAGTTCTGATAAAATATATATAAACATGTAATTAATATATATTTCTAAAAACAAATGGTAAATGAGTCAATGGTAATGTCAAATTAAGTGCCTGCAAGTTATTTTTCATCGTCCAAACTTATGACAACTTCATCGAATTTGGTAATTTATGAAAGTGTTTTATTTAAATTTACTATTTATTTTTATTTGTGATACATTCAAAATATTTACTGGATTTGTTACAAATATATTAAATATACTTTAATACGAATTTTGTATTAAATCTAATATCAAAATAACTTGCAATTTAAAATTTCTGTGAAGCATTTCAATCTAAATGCTTCACAAACATTTTATAGTAATTTTCACATACCTAATTCCCCCTTGAGCACTTTCACTGGCATTAGCACCATACAAAAGTAGCAGTTTTGCTATTTGTAAATGCCCTCTTGAACAAGCTTCATGCAATGGTGTATACCCAGCATTATCTTTTGGAGATGGCTGGCAATCCATTTTTTCCAAACAGTAGGCTGTAACATCCTGAAAATAAAAAAAATTAATAGATAGTTTAATTGTTATCATTCAAAATATTACCGTGTATCCTAATCTTGCTGATCTGTGTAAATGAGTTTCACCTATTCCTTTGTTCAAAACCCATGTCTTAATTTCCTTCTGTATATCATCAACAGATTCAAGAGTTTTTGATATAATGTTTTTCCTCTTTTTCTTCTCAGCACATTCATTTTCTGTCGGTTCTTTTTTAACCTTTTTCTTTTTTCTGATATAATCAAAACCTGAACTTAATTTTCGTCGCATTTTGCCAAATTTTCCACGTCTTCTACCTGAAACACTTCCATCATCTCCATCTATTGATGGTGTTTCAGACTTTTCATCTGGATCGCGTTTAATTACAATGTCATCGAGACTTCTTGTCTCATCTTCAATCTCATCTTGAACCTCTATCTTGATTTTCTTGTCGGCTAGGTCCTTCAATAAATTATTCTTTTCTTTTTTCTTGCCTTTATTTATCAATTTATTTTTTAGCATCTGTTTTGTATCTGTAACCTGGTTTTCTTTATCCATTTTATTTAACTTTTCATTCTCACCTTCTTTTTCTATGTCATTTTGTTTCTCTAATTTTACTATCAAATTACCCAAGCAGCTGTTTTCTTCAGTTTCAGCAACTTCTTGTTTTATCTGAATATCATTAACACAGGTGACTGGAGGAGCAGAAGCAGGCCGGTCTTCTCCAAAAACTTCTTTAATTGTAGCTCTTTGTTTTAGAACTCTAGTTTGTTTCCTGGTTCGAGATTTTAAAACAACAGTGGTAAATTGTTCATTCACTCCTACAATATTATTTGCATTTTTTATAAAGGCATCTTTGAAATTATTTATAGTTGTTTTCCTAAAACCTAACAGTGCTGAGTCAGACTTTATTACAGGAGCAGCCAATTTTTTCACTTCTTTACCTTCCTCTTTCTTAATTTCTAAGCCAGGCGTTGCTAAAAGTTCAACAGAATTTTCTGGCTTTGGTACAACTTTCGGACTGGGATGATCTTCTTTTCTTTTAACTTTTCTCTTCCTTCTACCTCCATATTTTTCTAGCAATTTGTCTAAAATTGACATTTCTTTTGCAGTATTAGGTAAACTTCTAACTGATGCACTACCCTCAGAATCATAATTAGTTTTTTTGGTAAACAAATTTAAACTAGAATTTGATTCATTGTCACTATCTAAAGGTTCTGATTTAATCTTCTTTAATTTAGTTTTGCTAGTACTTTCCTTCTCAATATCAGTAACTATTGAGGCATTAGGGGATTGTGGGTATGGATCGAGATCTGGTAAGGATGTAGACAACCTATGAAACTGTGGAGGTCTAGATACCTGAATAAGTGTTGGAGGCATGCGCAGAGATTTTTTATACTTATAAACTCCTTCTTCCCATCCTGGATAAAAGTCAGAACCATCACCAAAGGAGGGCTTTTTAGCAGGTCGAATAATGGGGAGGATTTCATTAGATTTCTGTGGAGACTCATTTTCTTTTTTCTCCTTTTTAACATCTTTGTTTTCCTCAGATGTTCCTGGCATTTTCAAGGACTTGGGCTGTATTTTGTTACCACTCTCAGTGTAATTTTTTTTTGTTTTAGTATCAGTTTCACTGTCACTGCTATCACTTGAAGAAAGAAGTCTCCTCCTTACCTTCTCTTTGTTGTTAATAAAAATCGGATCCTCTTTTATAATTGGACTATCATCAGTAATTGATGATTTAGAATCATTCTCAACCTTTTGCTTAAGCTCACTTTCTTGTGGTGAAATTCTACTTATTTTTGACTCCGTGGAAGAAGGAATATCAGAACTTTCCTCTTTAGTTTCTACTGCAATTACTGGCTTACCTTCAACTTTGTCATTTTCTTTATTTTCTTGTTTTATGTCTACAATTATAGGTTTCATATCATTTTCTGGTGCTTTTTCTTTAGAAAATGGTTCCAATTTCGCAAGTACTTCGGGCTCTAAAGGTTTTTTCCTTTTAACTTTCTTTCTGCTTGTACTACTTTTTAATTGTTCAACAAAATTATCACAGAGCTTAGCAAAAATGTCATCACTAGGACTGGCAGGTCGTGGAGACTCCTCTTTCAATTCAACATTATTCAGTGGTGTATTTTGTTTCAAAGAAGCCTTTCTGCCTTTCCTCATTGCCTCAAGAGATTCCCTTCCATTTATGTCTGTTTCTGAGTCAGAATCAGGAAAATCAAAAACAGATGTTTCAGAAGAACTACGAAGTCCTGATTTGTCTCTTGGAGGTACATTGTTGTTGCTAGGATCTTCCTCATTTCTACTAAACAATCTCTTTCTAGGAGCAAAAGCAGTTTGCCGCTCTTTTGATAACTTAGGAGGACTTGAACTTGTTGTGGTACCACTGCTTGCACAATAAGCAGAACCCTGTGATGTGTCTTGTTTCATTGGAGATTTCAGTTGGTTTTCTATAATACCTTGCAACCGTAATTCACTTAAAGAACTGTTGTTATTGCTCATGTTTTGATTAGTAAGACCTCCTTGCTTGAGTTCTCCTTTGGTTCGTATTCTAGCTGCCAAAAATGCAGCAAGGCCATCATAATCAGAATTAGAAGTAGTATGGTTTGTTATCACAGTATCTAAAAGTTGCTTATCTATAATAGGATTTTGATTTTTCGTTTCAAAATTGACCGAATCAATTGCTTTAGGAATATGAAATTTATTATATATTGATGCCATATTACTATTGTCAGGGAAACTTGTAGGAGTAAAAGGAGAGACATTATTCCTTCCTATCAATCCTGGTTTGGGCTGAAGGGGGGCTGTTACATCTGTAGATGGGTGCTGAATATCAGACCTAGGGTGTTGGGTATAGTTTTCATGAGATTTCTGTTGTTCAAACACTTTTTTCTGACCTTTTATCTCCAAGCTAGTTCGAAGTAAGCTTAATACTCTTTGGTCCACTGCTCCGCTCAAATGGTTTTTAGTATTTGATACTGGACTACTCAAAGATGAGTTTGAATTTGATCTAGATGCAGCATTCAAATATGTTGTGTTTGGAATTTGAGGTTGCTGATTTGTCAGTCCAGCGTAAGTAGGATATTGGTGAGTAGCTGGAGAAGGAACATAAGTTTGACTATGATTAGGTTGAGTATGATAATGAGTTTGTGTTTGGCTATAGGGTGCATGGTGTGTCATATTCTCATAATTTGGTTTCTGATATATTGAATATACATCTTTTGGCGCTTTTTCTTGACTCATAGATGTATATGAACCATTAATCATTGTAGGTTTGGCAGTCGCAAGTAAAAGTTTAGCTTGCTGCTGCTGTTGCTTGTAAGTCGAGAGCCGTTGTTCAATTTGCATGTCTATCGATTCTCGCCAAGGATCTAGTTTTGGAACTTTATTGGGAACCATCAGGGGTGCTATATCTGCTGGTCGTTTTTTCTGCATTTCATGAGACGGAACTGCATACACCGAATTGCTTTTGTGGTTTGTCGTAGGAAAATCCATTCTAGATACATTAGTCGGCTGCTGACTTTTGGAGGGTACTTCTTGAGCTTGAATATAGGAATTAACATGTGCTGCAGATGGAATGGATACAGTTGGATATCGGCTAGTATTGCTAGTAGGATAAGAAATATTTTTGTTAATATACATATCTCTACTGCTAGAGTGAGCTTTCTCCGGTAAAGCACCTCTTTTAGGATCTTCTACTGGACGTTTCAAATGTTTTTGAGGTTGATTTAATGAGGGTACATTAAAATTAGGACGAAATTCTACTCTTGGTGCCGTCGCACATGGCATCTGATCAGAAGATCGTTGAGTGAGATTTCTCCGAAAAGAATTTACATCAAGTTGCGGATAGTTGTGTGTAGATATAGACGACTGTGCAGTCCTATTACTTAGATAATACTTATTTCTAGCCTCATTCTCTGTATCTCCCAAAGTTGAATCTGCAGGAGTTCTAACTGTCTTTACAGACAAGTCAAGGGGAGACTCCCGTTTTGTAATTATTCTTCCATTTATATTAGGATCAACAGGATTTTGTTGTTGATTTGTAGGAGCAACTGTTGATGGTTGATTCCTTGGAACAGTTTGCAAACTTGATTTTGTTGGCTGATAATTTAACTGACTGGATTTTGTTGACTGATAATTTATCTGAGTGGAAGACTGAGTTGTTTGATTTGGAGCGGAATAATAAGAGGTATTACTAGAAGTTGTCATAATAACCTGATTATAGTTCTGAGTCGTTACTGTTACTGGATACTGATATTGACTGTGATGTTGCTGCGACTGAGACCCATATGTGCGGTAACTTTGATAATTCGAAACTGAAGCAGATGTCGATGTGTTTGGAAGAGATCTAGGTGGAGTTTGTTGTATAATAGAGGAGTTGCTAGTTACTGCTAAACTTGGTTGTTTAGTATTTGCTGTGTATGAACTAGAAGAACACGGTCTTGTTCGAGAATTACTAATGGCAGGTCTAGTAGGTTCTCTAATATTTCGACTGGAATGATAATTCGTAAATGCTGCTATTGGAGGTAAATTATGTGTTGTTCTGATACTTCCTTGTTCAGTACTATTATTTGAAACATCTACTGCCTGATTATTTTGATGCTGTTGACTCATTTCTAAAAGCTGTGTGTTGTTTGGCCTCGTATTAGAGTATATATTTTGATGTGAGATTTGATTTGGAGATGAATAAATGGGTTTATAGTAAACATTTTGTTGTTGCGATGCCGCAGGATACGAATGATTTGATGTAGCTGTTTTATATGTGTTGTTACTATTTGGAATAGATTTTGTCTGTGATTGGGCAGGATAATAATGGGACTGTGGATAGTTGTAATTCTCAGAAGTTTGTGGGTATTGAATCTGTGTATTAATTTGGTCACGCGAGGGAGTAGGAATTAACTGCTCACGAGAAGGAACTCTGGGGATGGACTGCTCCCTTGAAGGGACCCTAGGCACCGCCTGTTCTCTGGATGGGGCTCGAGGAAGTTGTGGAGAGGGAACTTGATGATAAGGTGACGGGATCTGATGGTAAGATGAACTCGTGGGAACGTGCGACTGGTATTGTGAATGATTCGATGGTGCCTCTCTTGATTGTGGTCGAGGGAATTGAAAAGAATGCTGCTGTTGTTGCTGCTGCTGCTGCTGCTGTTGATGCTGCTGCTGCTGTTGATGCTGCTGCTGCTGTTGCAACTGCTGATGATGATGCTGCTGCTGTTGTTGCTGCTGCGTCTGATTATGCTGCTGCTGTTGCTGCGTCTGGTGGTGGTGGTGCTGCTGCTGTTGAGTTGTTGCATAGTGTTCCTGATAAGAGCCTGGATAATGTATCCTACTCTGTTCCACATTCGGGTTGAATTGTGAATGTGAGGGAGGCCTTGAGGAATCCGAACTGTGCGATGGTGGTCTTTGTACGGGGGTATGCTCTCTGGTCGGCGGTCTGGATGGTTCACTTGACTGTGAATGCCAGTATGAATTCGCGGACGGGGGCATTTCATGGTTCTGTTCATGGTCATTTCTGCGATGGTCTTCCGTCGAGTATGGGGGGCCCACCGCTGAACTGGTGCCAGTTGGCAGCCCCTGAAAGTATTGTCGCGCCCCCTCCAATACGTTTGTAAACGTAACATCCATGACCTGCAGGTTAAACCTGCTTAAATCAGATCTGAAAAAAAAGAACTCAATAAGTATTTATTTTGCACAGATACATTTAATTTATATAAAATACAAACTCTAATTTTAATTCAATCAACGGTACATTATTATTAAATTTTAAAATAATTGCACTTTTGCAAAATAAAAATGGCGGAAATAACACTGCTTGATTTGGGACATTACTTTAAACTTTATACCTAGAATAATAGGTACCTATCTAAAAATAAAAATGCATTATTAATTTGTAGAATTATTTAGATATTTTTTCTTTATCTGCTCATTCATTTTAAAAATAAATTTGTGTACTGCCATTTCTGAAAAAAATTTGAGCAGAACAAACCTTTTTTCAGCAACTATGTTTAACTGTAATATCCAAAACTGGAACATTTTATAAAAAGTTATTAAAAAGATACAGTTCCTGAAGACATCATTTATGTATGTAGCTACTAAGTATGTAAATAGAATGATCATTCTATAACATCATATACATCATAGGCATCATCACCACATGAGTAAGTCATTCGCTCCTAACACCAAACGACTAACAAAAGCTGTCTGTTGTTTCGTGTTAGGAAGACGATACACTCATGTGGTGATGGTGCATACACCTCTCTTAAAAAGTTAAAAAAGTTAATTAGGTATATAAAAAATTATCTAAAAAATCTTAAACCAATTTTTTTTCGATCTTGTTTTAAATCTACTGGCATATTCATCAGTAATGAGTTTTTCTTTACGTTTTGAGCTTCCTATTAAATGCTGAAATATAACTTCTTTGATATATTATGCTTTTATCTTAAACCAATAATTTTCAGTAGTTTTCAGTAGTTAGCATATAACTACGAATAATAAGATACTTAATATCCACCATCTGCAAACGCCTTATTTAAATAAGGACTAAAACAAACTAAGCCAAAACAGCTATTCTCCTGGCTATATGCCACGCCGAGCGCTGAATTACAAAGCAAGAATTCGCCGTATTTTGTCCAACACAGTTAGACTCAAAATACAAGGATTGCAACAAAAATTCTACATCCCGTTATTTTATTGAATTCTCATATAGACTTACTATTGTTATAGCGCAATAAAAGATATTGACAAATTAAGTCAATATTTTAAATCCATTTCAGACCAGAACAAAACTTGTGTGATGGCGCGATATATAATTAAGAAGGGAGAACATTTTGATTAAACATACACTAGGGGAACCTGCTTCCCCTAGCCAAGAACAAACACCCTTTCCCAATTTAGTATATGGTTCAGAAAGTTGCTGATTACAATACAGCTGGTTTTGAAACAGTATCAAGATAACTGATAATACATTTTTCATGGACCTAAAATTCAATTTATTCATCTGTAAATAATTTATGACACGAATACAAATCAGATATAAACAAATTCTTCTTCAATTCAATTGTCTCAACTTCAACTTCGTCAATTTTACATCCCATCGGTTAGCGGCAAAATGACTAACTGCAATGGAATAAAAAGTATTTATTTATTGTGATACAAATAACAATTTTCATTCAGGATTGAGTGTATCCAGATGTATTCCAATCGTTTCAATAATGAATCAATGACCTTGAACCCCTCAAACCGTCAATCGGCTTCTTGACTTAACTTCTCCTACATACCTTGGATCGATAATGTAAAAACAAACAACCATTGAAAAGTGTAGATAATTAAATTATCCTGGAAAATTTATTTTAAGGCGTTATTTAATAATTTATCTGTCTTTTAGGATATTATCAAGGAACGCTGAAGATGAACCACAAAGAGATCCAATTACATCGAAGACAGCCAGAACAAAAATATTAATTAATTATTAAAAATAAATATCGACTGTATATTTTAATAAGAAAGTGTTATACTATACATCGGGTACTAAATTACAAGATATTTCACATTACTGTAAATACTAAAACATATCAAAATGCCTGGATGTAAGAAAAATAAAGGATCCAGTTCCAAATCAAGCAAAATCTGCACTTGTGAATAAAGACATTGAAAAAAACTGGATTACATGTAGCAAAGGGTAAACGTGAACATTTTAGGGCCCAACTTCAATCAGTGGCGTAAATACGGGGTGTCAGTTATGTTTTTTGTTAAATAATTAAAACTTACTGTTTTCTATTTAAAGTAACATAATAACATGAAAATTACAAGGAAATTAACAAGGAAAATTGACAATCATAGAAAAATTTTAACAACATATTTGGCTCATACTTATTATAAAGAGATCCTTTGATGTTCGGCACGTGGAAAGAATATCCTAGGCGATATAGCATATCTACTATTTTATAGAACTACCCCAGAAATTTAAAAAATAATATACCGAGTGTTGGGAGATTGGCCCACTAACTGTGAAATGGCCAAAACCTCGTAAATTCCAACATAATACACGAAAAATGTTGCATGCCTGTTTGTCTTGAATTGTAAAGAAATAAATTTACACTATCTTCCATATTTTTCAATAATCGTCGAGGTCTTTGATATTCAACTGTTGTAAATCTGCAAAAGTCACGGAACCAGCAAAACTGCTTGTCATTACAGTCAGGTAGGTGAATCTCACATTCTGCATCATATTTATGGCATTCCTAGCCAGCCAGTCAAATTTCTGTTTTTGCACGGGTCTGTTGTGCTCTAATCCTCGCTGCAACTAGAATTTTATTCGACGAATACAATTAATGGCCATGTTACAGGAAGTAAGCAGAGGTAAACCTCGAGATTTAAACATTTTTTGCAATGAAGAGAGCGTGAAGAGGATTGCGTAAAATCCGGTAAAATTTGTCTACAGGTAACTTTATTGTTTCAAACTATTAGGTCTTCGGTTTCCTGTCACCAAGTAAATTTAATCTTTTTACCGCAGAAGCCAATGTTTGGTTTATAAGAAAGGAAATTAGGAAGTACTTACATATGAACATATTTTCTAATTTTCCAAAAATATCTCCAAATGAAGACTTTTTACTGCAGTTTTTTGATTGATAAAAGGAAGCTGAGCATGGTCTAGAAAGGTTTTATTTAATTTGGAATCAAATGTTCAAATATCAAATATAATTGAAACAAAATTATTTACTTTGTACTTATTTGTAATCGAATAATCGTCTTCCAGTCAGCTAAAGACTGTTAGTTGTTATAGTACTAAATTTATTGTGGTTTTAATAATTGTTCTTGAATAGAAACAGTAAGAAAAAACATAAAGTTTATTGACAGCAGGGAATAGGACTTTTACGAGAATCCTTAAGAACGGTGACATATTTTCTTACATATTTAAATCTCTTTATCTGACAAAAATCTTCTGGAGTCATTATAATCAGAACACTCAGTACGTCTCAAACACCTGACTGTTTTGCATGTTGTTACAGGATCTTAGAAGTTGCTGTCATTCCTTCTTGGTTATATTTTCTTTTCCATATATTTTCAGCCCGCCATATATATTTCCTTATATTAGTTAAATGTGTCTGTTAAAAGACACTACCAATTTTTATTGTCGAAACTATCACAGGTTGTTAACTGTATATTAACGATCCACCTGAAATGCCTCATGCTCTAAATAGATAACCCTTATTTCAGACTTATCCTGTATATTTTTTGCGACCATTAAAAGAATTTTACTTTTCGTTGCTCGTTTTTTGTTGTATTTCTGATATCTTTATTATCTATTCTACTAGGCCTGAATATTTTTCAACTGTTGAAACAGAGTTTTATAAGGTCAATTTTCATTTAAAACTATCTGATATTTTCTGGTAGAACTAACGGTAAGCATACTAGTTTCTAATAGTAAGCACACCACTTTTATACTGAGTCAAATTTAATTTACTTTCTTATCCGGTGTGTTACTGATCTTGCTACCAATTCCAAATTTGACCTTTAACCTTTAACCTTTACTGCACACGAAATTCCTCTTTATCCTTTTCTAAAGTGTCGTATCGTTTAGGCTACACGGGGAGCAGACCTAAATAAAGCGGCCGCCTATGAATTGGGCTGCTTCATCTATCTTCGGATTGAGTCAGTAAATCCGAGGGGTCAACCAACCGTTCACAAATTCAGGCCATCGATTTTCATCGCTGCTCACGCAATAAAAGAAGTCGCTTTAAATTTCAGCACAGCTACTCGCCATTATAAGATTCCGACCAATTTCTCGTTTACGAACCGCCAGTCAAACACATGTTAGGAAAGGTTGCCAAAAGTATGTATCCGAGCGATTCATCGGGACTGCCAACTAACGTAACAAAAAAATAGGGACAAGCAGAACGGGAAATACTTAGAAAAATAAATATGTTTTACAAGGAAGAATGTTTGTTAAAGTTTCGGCAGATGATAACGATAATTTATTTCCCAAAATATCATGATCGTTAATCATTACCGAAGTCATTACACTTTTGGTTAGAAAGGATTTTAAAACTTTTTGGTTCAGTTTTAGTAGATAGTGAGAATTGGTGATATTGGGCATAATGCAATTTGGAATCTTATATCTATTTAATAATTATGAAGTTAAGAATATTTACAAATCCTAACATAATAACCCGTACGGCTGCTTGTACATATAGTTTTACAAGTTAGGTACCTAGTGGCGACTACTGAGGATTTTACAGAAACCGGTATTGCATATTATGATGGTGTATTTCGTGAATTTCAACAGCTTTCTCCAATTAATGCAGTTTTTCCTTGTAGGTGGGCATAGACCAGAAATCATAAAATAATGCCCAAGATTTAGCCCCACTTGTTAATTTTCCGTGGGTTGACTTTCAAAGTAACAGATAAATTATCAGCGTATAATATAAAATTAAACAATATCAATAAACAAATTGTGTAGAACCACAGACCAAATATACAACTAAAACAACTAATATAATCATAAACTTCAGCTATTAATAGGGAGATTTTGAACTCCTTAATTTTTACCTTACCGTTATCGTAATCGTTTTACCAAGTATGCGCTATGCCAAAAAAGGATAGGTAACACTTTTTGTCACTGCGCAACTGCGCATACTCAGTATAACGATAACGACATGCTAAAATGAAAGGAGTTCAAAATCTTCCTACTATATACATACAAAGAGTTACATAATAACATTTGAACTGACTGTACCGTGAGATTTAACAACCATAATTATAATAAATGGTATTAGTGATGCTATGGCAGGAAGACTGAAGCAATAGGTTTTGTGGCTCATTGAGTTCTAGTGTCTATTGACTATTTCATTTTTTTGCACGAATCCTTTTTTGTTTCTACATTTCCCCACTAAAACACTTTTGACACTTGAATTTTTCTCGAAAAATAGTTTTAAATTCCTACTAAAGTTGATAGACACTTATATCCTGACAATCACAATGAAAATGATTCACTCTGTATAGTATAATAATTATAGGCAGTGGGTATGTCATAATATTTTGAGAAGTATCTTATCGAAATGAATAACAATAGGATGTTCTTTTCAAAACCGTTCTATACAGAAAACCTGCTGAAAACTTCCTTGAAACCACGCTGCCGTAATAAATGATCACACGAATAGTGTGTATAGTAAATTTGATAAATGCATCTGTAGAAGAAGTCCATAACCTACAAATATTATTACAAAATTATTTAGATTTTGGAGAGATAATCTAATCAAATATATAGATAAATTTGTAGACAAAATCATCTACAATTCATAGATAAACATTACTATACCTCTAATATACTGAAATTTTGTTGCGGTCATTAAAAAATGCAAACACTAAGAAATATGGTTGTAATGTCTGTAACTTATTTGTGGTGTATTTTGACGATTCATAGTTGGTTTCTTTTGGGATTACACCACCTGTAAAATAACAAAAAGCAGAAAACCAGAAGTATACAAATTAATTATTCAAAGTGTAGTAACAAGGCAAACTTCTAAAGTTTGCCCCAAAAAACCACTGTATTAACGTGTGATAAAATAATATTTGATATATTGACTAAATTTTATCAGTGGTTTTTCAGTTTTATACAAAATTTTATAATATTACATGTCATATTCTAAAATATGTCCAAATAAAATAGTTATAATAAAAAATTAAAAGAAATTAAACACTTAACTAGCTTTCGTCTAGACGTTTCGAGTTGATCCTCAACTCTACTTCTCGTTCATATAAAGAGTTCTCAACATAAAAATAGTCTACAGAAGAAGAGTTGAGGATCAACTCGAAACGTCTAGACGAAAGCTAGTTAAGTGTTTAATTTCTTTTAATTTTTATTATAACTATTTTATTTGGACATATTTTAGAATATGACATGTAATATTATAAAATTTTGTATAAAACTGAAAAACCACTGATAAAATTTAGTCAATATATCAAATATTATTTTATCACACGTTAATACAGTGGTTTTTTGGGGCAAACTTTAGAAGTTTGCCTTGTTACTACACTTTGAATAATTAATTTGTATACTTCTGGTTTTCTGCTTTTTGTTATTTTACAGGTGGTGTAATCCCAAAAGAAACCAACTATGAAATATGGTTGTTATAATAACCCCAGGTTAATGAAATTGGTTGAAATCATAGTATTGCCCTGAAGATATTAAATATAAAGGAACTGAGTTGTCCAACTACTGTCAATCTTGGTTAAAAAAGCCAAAGATTTATAGTCGTTTTGATTGAGGCCCAAAATTCAATTTTCATTCGACATAAACGGATTTAAGAGAACGGAGCTTTCGACGGCATAGGATACCGGCATACCCATTCAATGGGTAACGATAAATAACTTTTTGTCTCGAATCTTGCCGTAACCTACGAAGGCGTACAAGGGCCACGATATATTTTTTTTATAATTCTGACTTTAATCTCAGAATTCTGACTTTAATCTCAGAATTCTGACTTTAATCTCAGAATTCTGACTTTAATCTCAGAATTCTGACTTTAATCTTAGAATTCTGACTTTAATCTCAGAATTCTGACTTTAATCTCAGAATTCTGACTTTAATTTCAGAATTCTGATTTTAATCTAAGAATTCTGACTTTAATCTCAGAATTACGAGTATGAACGAGGTATCTTCTGCAGGACTGCCGCATTGGCGCGAAAAACGTCAATCTTGGTGTTTTTCTTATAACCGATATAATATGTACCATATTGTGACATATGTAGCAATGCAAGTGGAATAAAGAAAGTTGATACTTATACTTAAAAAATTGCGATTTACCTGCTTTTACGACTAATATAAAATCGGTTATAAGTTAAAAATTGATTTCTACACATTTCAATTTTAGTACAAATATATGTACTATATTCTATTACCAAAATACCATTAAGGCTCATAACTATTCCTGCACTAAAGAAACCATCATACATTCCTACTTTAGTACTTATTTCCAAACTGACAAGGAGCAATAACTACGAAACATATATATATACATATTTGCAGGTGTCCAAAAATTAATTTTGCAAAAAAGTTTGCAAATATGCAAACATTTTATAATAGTATTACATTTATTATATACAAATGTTATTCCATTTTATAGCCTAATTTCGTTTTGTCTACATTCGAGGTAAACACCCCCTATATTATAATTGACTACAGTACCTATCTTTAGTTATTTTATTGGGAATCCCCGCATGTACGTTCAGAGCTTTAGTGATAATAACACGTTTAATCATGACATTCTTCATTCATATTCGTAATTCTGATATTAAAGTCAGAATTCTGAGATTAAAGTCAGAATTCTGAGATTAAAGTCAGAACTCTGAGATTAAAGTCAGAATTTTGAGATTAAAGTCAGAATTCTGAGATTAAAGTCAGAATTCTGAGATTAAAGTCAGAACTCTGAGATTAAAGTCAGAATTCTGAGATTAAAGTCAGAACTCTGAGATTAAAGTCAGAATTTTGAGATTAAAGTCAGAATTCTGAGATTAAAGTCAGAATTCTGATATTAAAGTCAGAATTCTGAGATTAAAGTCAGAATTCTGAGATTAAAGTCAGAACTCTGAGATTAAAGTCAGAATTTTGAGATTAAAGTCAGAATTCTGAGATTAAAGTCAGAATTCTGAGATTAAAGTTAGAATTCTGAGATTATAGTAAGAATTCTGAGATTAATCTCAGAATTAGAAAAAAATATTAACTTGTGGCCCTTCTACGCCTTCGTAGTAACCTGTTCAAAACCGCAGTTAGAAAATTTAGTCCTAATGTGTTTACACATTTACGTATAGGAATTAAGCCAGAAAAATAAACTAAGAGATACTATTATTATATTATATTACTAATGAAATTATTTAAATAGGTATCGATTCAATGAATAAAGTGGATACTCGAAGCGGATGGTTCTTTATGAAACATCCTGAAAATAATTGTTTTGAAAAAACATTAATCTCATTTAGTTATATACAGTTTAGTTATAGTTATATTAATCACGTCCCAGGTTATAGTGAAAAAATAGCTCGCAGAATAGAACGAAACGGGTGTAAAACGATTAGTGTCAACAAGCGTACTATTGGGAGGAATTTGATAAACAAAGAAAGGGTTAATAAATTAAAACAATCGGGGGTATACCAAATTAACTGCGCGGATTGTAATGCCGTGTATATGGGTCAAACCGGTAGAAGTATTAAAACTAGAGTAAAAGAACATAAAAAATCCATATTAATAACGCAAAAAATTCAGAATTTTCGACGCATTATATAGAAAACAATCATTTTAATAGATCAGAAAAATGTAAAGGTACTGCATCGTAAAAAGAAAGGAAAGCGCTTAGATCTGTATAGAGCAATTAAAAATTAAAAAATCTTTAATTATAAATCCTTGTACTACGAATGATCAGATAGATTTTACACTCTCACCCTTCTTAGAAAAGGTGGTAAAAACTCGGGCTGTACCAGATGGTAGGATCAATCGGGGTAGGTGCTCGTAAACAAATAAATAACGAAAACGCGCTTGGAAACATTTAGTAATAGACATTTACTCTATTGAAAAAGGCCTAATAAGCCGAAATACTAGTATATAGAGTGTTTTCTATATATTTATTGGAACATCTAAATGAGATCAATGTTTTTTTCAAAACAATTATTGATTCAATGAAGTTCAAATTTTCCATATTACCTATACCCCCGGTACGCAAAGGAGGAATATGTCCTAAATAACTATAAAAAGCTCGAGTAAAAGAGAAAGCAGAACTGCAAAGTTCAATATCAGGGTCACTCCAATGAATAAAATTGTGGTGTGATAATAGGTATATTCATATCTATATTTTAGATTCATGCAACATTTGGTTGAATAAACAAAAGTGCTCCAATAAGCATTGTGCATATGGACATGGTGACCCTCGCTCACCATGTCCAAATATTTAATACACATATACCTATTTGGGTCTAAATTAACTATAACCCATAGAAAAATATTATTTCATAATGGTTATGCAACACAACAATAAAACATGAAAATATAAAAGTATTCGAAAGCAGTGTTCAAATACTATATTGTTATTATTATTATTATTATTATTATTATTATTATTACTATTATTATTATAATGGATAAGAGCAGAGGGTAAAACCCTTACCTAACTTTGGTATTATAAATTACCTTCTACCCTCCACACCCATTTTCTGACTGCATCACTGCACTGAATAGAAACATAATAATGAGATAAAATCGTTGCAGTAAAAACTTTCCAAAATTTGAAGAACATTGCCTGAAAATTTGTGGCAAACCCATCTGTCCTTCTAAATCTCAATCTATGTAGTTTCGGATCTATAAATTACTCCTCTTTTAATCATTTCACTGCACCCTTTTTTCTGTTTTGATAATTTTTTACATATCCCCAGGATCGCACAGACCAAAATGACCCTAAAGTTATTGGTTATTTCCAATTTATATTATATGAACATCGACTTGTAACACATACAAATTTTTTACCCCGAATCGTGTCTGGAATCTGAATTATGAATAAAAAGTTATGGAATGAATAGCCAAACAATTTTACTTGAACTAATATCTGATTTAAAGTTCCACTTTGCCCCAAATTTTTTCTTACAAAATAATCGGTTCTTTTCGAATAATAGATTCCCGTCACACATTGTAATTTTCACAGAAATATGAAACTTTCCTAAGTGGTCTATGCAACTTAATATAAAAAAATCCTTCCCTGTTGTCGAAAGGCAGAGAATAAACTTGAAACAAAACTTCTGCCATCATTTATTTTACGTGAACTCATTCATTATTAGACTCTGGTTAAATATAAACCAGCTTTCTATTTTTGTCGCGTTATCGTACATCCTGATTATGTTGTTACAGCACTGACCTTCCGTAACAGATAAACCGTCATGCAATATAAAATTACCATAAAGAGAATGTTATTATTTATTATTACAGAGAGGCTACCTTAAATTCAATATATTTATATACATAACATGATTTTTAGTTAAACCAGCAGTGCAAAAAATCGTGTTCAATTCTATTTTCACTTTCTATTCGTTTCTAAATAACGAATTGTATAATATACAATTGTTTATATCCAATTTATTTTATTCTGTTGTTTTGGATCAAAAGAATACCTACGATAATATTACAAACGAAGCTCTCAAGTTTTTTATTTTTATTAAGAATCTCAACTAGACTGTGTCATGAAAAGATAAGGGAGAATTAGCCTCATAGTTGAAAATGAGCCCAGATCTGCAATAATTTCTGAAATACAGACACATTTACTGCGTATTTTTTTTATTTTGGTTTTGTTTATGTATACTTAATTGTATCTTTCAGTGCTACTATACTATATACTATAACTACTATAGCACATTTATCAACAAGGACACTTCCTAAGCTTCCTTTGTAAAGAAAATGTTTCTTTCCTGAAGGGGGATGTAAAAACTTCTGTTTATTCATAAAATATAAATATTAATGAACAAAGACGGGCCCCATTCTCGATTAATCGTCCTGTACCTACACTCTGAATTAATATTTAACTCATCCGGTCCCTGGTATGCATAAACACTTCCCAAAAATTCTCGGAACAAAATCGACGACGCACCCACCTTAAACATTTAAGGACGAGGTAATTTATGGCAACCATGTATTTTCAGGTCGGTGTGTGTGGTAGTTGTACGGGACTAAATCGTTATGACCCTTTTCATTATGGATGACACTTAAACCCTTTAGGATTTGTATGCCTCGCTGATTTATTTTGCTCATGACATGTATGATTGAAAACGCGTCCCTAATTATTATAATTGATATGTGTTTAGTTTCGGCTCGAACAAGGGGAAAACCGTACGTGGAAAACGTGGTATTAAGAGAAATAAAACACTTCCTGTTGCAAGGAGTAGGTGAACGATTTTATATACACTAAAAGAAAAGTATTGAAGTAAAACAAGGCACGATCTATAAAACATGACATGACTTCTAAAGAATAAATTTTAAACACTTGTTACACACGTATTTTTTTGTGAAAAACTTGTATGTATATTTTTTATTTTATTTTTTTATTTTATTGTGTGTTTATGTGGGCAGTGATGTTTTTGGAGAGGATAGGAATGTTAAATTTCTGGGTCTAATTGATGATACTCTGACTTGGAAGAATCACTGTTCCCCACTTACGTCAAAGCTTGCTTCTGTATGCTTCCTTATGTGAAATCTGAAACAGGTCCTTAACTTGAACCAGTTAATGGGTATTTATTATGCACAAGTATTTGCTCAATTAAAGTACGGTATATGCTTTTGGGGATTATCCGCAATGACGTCTGATGTGTTTTTGTCCCAGAAACGAATTGTTCGTTGCATGGTTGAGGCGACCAATCAGACGTCATGTAGGAATATTTTTCGAAAATTAAGGATACTGACACTTACCGGAATATCTTTGTTAGAAATTTGTACATTTATCTGTGTCAATTATGATATGTTTGGTAAACAGGGTGATCGCCATCAGTACTCTACTAGGAACAGAAATAATTTATATGTTCCATATAGAAGGCTAAATATATCAAGAAGACTACCTAATGTAGTGGGTTTGCATATATACAATAGGTTGCCATTAGATATTAGAGTTTGTAAAGGTAGGAAGGCTTTTATTGGGTATTTGAGGGCATTTCTGATGGAGGAATGTTTTTATAATATGGACGAATTTTATTCTAAATGTATTTAATTGTTTGTAAATAATTTTGCGTATGTTTGTGCTATACTAATATTTTTCTTTTGACGGATCCTATATAGATGTAAATATTTATCTACAGGAATAAAAAAAATGCTTATCTATCTATATACTTTTGTATGTATATTATTTTTATTTTTAGGTTACACTAATATATTTATTTTTATTATATTACTATAATTATTATTTTATTTTAGGATATTATTTTTTTAGGTTACACTAATTATTGGGCTAGGAAAGCCGAGCTTTGCAATTTGCTTTTAGAAAATGTTAAGGATAAGCACCGAGTTTTTCATAGGTATATAAATTCCTGACACAAAAACAGAATATCACGAGAACTTCTGAAGCCATTGAGGGTCTCGATATGGTTGACATTTTTAGAAAATGTCTGCAGACATAAATAAATAAATATATAAATAAATAAATAAAAAGTTGCCGGGACTGTTTTAGAAGAACAAGGACTTCCAGCAAGTAATTATAAGAATCAATGAGTTCAATATTTATAAACAATAGTTTTTGTAATGTTTCTTCATCGCTTTGTAAGTTTTTTGTTAGAATAAATGTTCATAAGTGCTTTGGTTTCTCAATTTATATCTAATAAAAATGCGTTGCATGATGAGATTCCTTAAGGAATACGAATAGATCAAAATGAGTTATACAGGGTGTTTCATAATACATGCGCAGGACTTCAGGATGTTATAGCTCGTCCAAAAATATGAAAAAAAATTCCTATTAACTTACCCTCTGAAATGCACCATTTTAGAGATACAGGGTGTTGAGTTGAAAAAAAAATTTCGTTTTTTTGCGAATATCTCCGGAACCGTTTATAGCACAGAAAACAGATTTTTTAAGCATTTTATATAAGCATTTTATACTCATAATAAACTATGTTTTGTGCGGAAAATGTTTTTTTAAAGTCATAATTGGTGAAGGTTTTGAAGGGGTAGTAGGTGTTTTTTCTCCCCAACTTCTACGCTACTGGAAAAAGTACGATTTTGAGACGCTTATTTGAACCGCCAATGTTTTCTACACAAAAAAGGTATCCTTGGTCATAAGCTCTAAAGTCGATCATTTTCGAGAAAAATCAACTTTTATGTTGAAAAACATGGTCAATTTTTTTAAATAAAATTTTTTTCTTACTAATTAAACAAAATTTATTTAAACGTTAGAACAAGTAACGAAACCAAACGTTAACTTCATAATTGCAAAATTAAAAAAAAATGAAAAAATGATACAAAAGTTGACTTTTCAAAATTCCCCAAATCGTAAAGGTAAAATTGACCACGTTTTCAAAAAAATTGACCATGTTTTTCAACATAAAAGTTGATTTTTCTCGAAAACGATCGACTTTAGAGCTTATGACCAAGTACCTTTTTTGTGTAGAAAACATTGGCGGTTCAAATAAGCGTCTCAAAATCGTACTTTTTCCAGTAGCGTAGAAGTTGGGGAGAAAAAACACCTACTACCCCTTCAAAACCTTCACCAATTATGACTTTAAAAAAACATTCTCCGCACAAAAAATAGTTTATTATGAGTATAAAATGCTTATATAAAATGCTTACAAAATCCGTTTTCTGTGCTATAAACGGTTCCGGAGATATTCGCAAAAAATGAAATTTTTTTTCAACTTCAACACCCTGTATCTCTAAAATGGTGCATTTTAGAGGGTAAGTTAATAGGAACTTTTTTTCATATTTTTGGACGAGCTATAACATCCTGAAGTCCTGCGCATATATTATGAAACACCCTGTATAATACCCTCAGATGAAGCAGTACATATCTACATTTTATAATTCAAAGCGGGCCGCAAAGAAAATACTTTTCTTGATCATCTGTCTTATTACTACTTGTCTACTCTGTTTTATGAGTGAAATAAAATGCGCCCCTCATGCACATGCTGGAGAACAGTTGATTGATATGTCTGTATTTATATAATTCAGCAAATAAATGTATTAGTTTACTGTTCATATTAATACAATATGGGTACATTTTCGAGTCGTAAATAACTATATTTTACGAATTGCCAAAATGGGTGAGACAAACTGGACTTGCCGCCCCTTTTAATTACAAGTTGATCCTTCCGAACTCTTCACGCTCCCTAACAATACGCTGTTCTAAAATGGCTCTCTCAATCTTACTCCCGCAACTTCGTTGAGTTAAACACTAGAGAGTTTGATGCCCATTAATTTTTACCCAGGAGTTCCTTGATCGTCGTTTAAAAATTTGAAGGCCGAAAACGTCCGTATACCTAATTATCCTTGGTCCCCTACTAGCTTGCACATATCGATTTCCCAGGCACGCTAGATTTAATGCCCCGTGGAAAACAGTTTTCGTTCCCTTTGCGTTTTCTCTCGAGGATACCGAATATATATACCAAACGCTCGTGATAATACGGAAATATGTATCGGTTATCACGTTTACTGGGTACATAATTGCCGCCTATGGTCCCTATATTATTTAATATACCGATTAATGAATGAGCCGCGCCGATGTTTATCAATTTAAGATAACACAATTTAATCCTAAGGTATGTTTATATAAGATGCGCAATAGTACTATTATTACTAGACAATTTATTTCACGTTGGAATACTCGAAATTGATAATTATATTTATAATTATATACTTAACATTTATTTTTGATACTTTTCTACTAAACCATTCGAATACGTACGGGGTGAGCAAATTTGTATGTTTATATTGGTAGGAGATTCGATAACAATTCAAGATACCTACCGTGTGTATTTTTAAATTTGTGGGATTTGCGTTTGAACAGTAAGTTACACTATATATACTTATTTCAGAACAGCATTATTGGTTACCCGATTGGCGAAATTTTCCATATCAAAAACAAAATTATATCGTAGCTCCTCTGAATAGTCTGAAGTATAAACAAGAGTATTTAAGAAATTTCAATGGATAATCGACCTGAACCTATGCATAACTCAAAATTGTAACAATTTATTAAATAATTGCCTACCCGACTGCATTCTATTCAAATAAGTCAAAAACTAACAATACACAATATTTTATGCAATATACAGTACCTAGTAGGTACATTTTCTAATCATTTGCAATACAGTGATGTCAAGGATGTGTGAGTGATATTCTTCAGACAATGTTTGAGTAACCAGAAGAAAGAATAACCAAACATTTCTATTTTAAATTTTCTTGCAATACTTATATGCAATAAGTTACTTTTATTTTTGTTTAGCCAAAACTAAGTTTAAAAAAACGACCCCTGACTTGTCCTTTTGGTATAAAGCGAGGTATAAAGGATTTGGAGGTATAAGTGATTTCTAATATTTTCAGAAGTGGCGCAAAATACCTAATGAAGAAAGAATATGTAGATGAACCTTTTCAACAATTTTTGTTTTGTTTTATATAATATTTAATTACATCCTATTACTTTTCACATAATATTTTGATTATGATGATTGAAATTGTTTTTTCCCTCTCTGCATAATTACTTGATATTATGGAATATAAAATAAAAATGTGTGATAATGAATAATTATAATATATAATGAGAAATAAATATATAACAAGTCATGCGAAACCACCACAAAAACCAAACCGGAAATGTGAATCAGTATATACATATATACACACATTTATGAATTTTCATTTTAACAGAAAATGGGAAATTACGATATGGACTGATTTGAACTTCCATCCAAAGTTCTAATTTTATTAAACCCTTTTTATGTTTCTTTGATGTGCGGTATAAAGAATGGTTTTTGATTAATAATGTTTGTTTGAAGTAGGGCATTGACATTTCAAAGCTGTATGTTACACGAGCTCACGTGAACCGTTTATTGGAGGATAACATGTTAACAGGTAAAAAAAGGGCCTATATGAAGTCTGAGGCTAATTTGCAATATGAGCCTCCGATTTCATAAATAAAACATTTTTACGGCAAGGTCTTTCTAACGCAGATTTTCGAAAACGTATTCTCGAAAAAAATTAAATTAAAATTCCGCCGCATAATATGAACTATGTCAGATTTGTCTATCTGTGAACTTCTTTTAAAAATTACCTTTCCAACATTGTTAACAAAACGATCTAATTGCAGCTTAGTAAGGCCCTTTCCTAGTTCTTATTCTCAAGGCCCGCTTCAATTAAAACAGTGGCAACCATTGCCTTCATACTTTTTCTTAATTTATTAACTAGAACCGATCTTAGAATGTACTTGTACGAGTAGAATGAACAGTATTTTTAACTTACTAATGACAAATAACACTCGGTGGTCACCCAATTTTCTTACCTGAAAAAGAAAAAACAACAATAAATTTCTGAAAGCGGTGCATTAAAAACATATATACATACATATTATATCAAATAACTTAAATATAAATAAATTTTATGCAGCTTATGCGTATTATTATGTCTGCGTCTTTGTTAAAATCATATGCAGATCTTAATTTTAGATAATCCAAAATTTAACTCATTTAAGTAAATTTTACTACCTATTTTTATTGGCTATTTTAAATTAATGTTGAAATATACTGTACACGACATGACATCACAAGCAAACAGACTGATTTTATTGAAGTATATTTGACTACCCGTTGAAAATATCGAACTACGAAATGCCTATTATATTCACCGTTCGGCTTTTCATTAGTTTTCAATTTGTTTAGCCGCTTGCCATGCATACAGCTCTTTTAACAAGGTGCAGTCAGCAATATCCAGCTCAAATCACTGTGTTGTTACACTGGGAAAACTAGGTTTGTTGAAAGATAACAGGTTGGTAAAATCAATCTTACAAACTGCGTTTTATTTCAAATTTGTTTCGTAGGAGTCCTAGTATTTAAGAAATATTTGTTTTCTAGACAGTGACGTAACATTTATTTTAAAATACATGTCAGTAATACATCATTAACCTTTAATACTGAACTAAATTCTATGTAGCTATGAGGTTCAACATAAGATGTTCGGTTAACATGCATTAATTTTCTATTTAAAATTACTAATAAATTTTTATTTGACAAGACGAACAAAATGAAATATGTCCTTTGAAAGAGATAGCTGTTTTTAAGACAAAATTAACTGGGAGAGAAACTTTACTGAGAGAACTAGCAATAGTAGATACAGACGGATATTGCAATCGAATAAGAATGCTCAAAGAAATATTTCTAACCATAAAACATACGTCGATAATATAGAAAAACTAGTACCTATATTGTCGGTGAAGTTGAAAGTGAAAGTTAGGTTCACATACACATCACACTCTTTGAATTTCCACGTGATTCAAACTAGAGTTTTAACTTACAATGAATCAAAGTTAGTTGATCCATTAAAAAGTTGAACTGAATTTAGATAAATTTTCATAATGTGTGTTCTCGTTGACCGATTAATGTTGATCAATAAAAGTGGAATACGACTTGAATCACTTTGTGTTCAAACGTTTTAAAACAAATTGATCAACAAACAGTTCCAGTAAAATAGCGTCGGCTACAGTTGTATGTAAAAATGTAGAAAAAAAATAACCGTTTTGTTAAAAAACGCCTGCAAAAAGTTTTATTTGACATGAACAAAACGTAAGACGCCTCGTTTCTGGGTGAAGCAATGAAGAAATCAATGGGGAGCATCAGAAGGTTTGCTGCAGGAACTGATATTAGAGGATAAAAAAGGATATTATACATCATTTGAGAATGTCTGAAGAAAAATTTGTTGAACTTTGAAATTTGAAAGAAATGAGATACAGTGCTGCGACAAGCACCCTCACCTATGTTAAAGTTGCAAATACCTTTAAGATATTTGGCCACAGGAGATTCATTTTCCACACCTGCTTCCCTATAGCGAGTACCTATAAATACCATTTCAAATTTTTTGAAGAATGTTGTACGCCAAGATATGAGGCTTTGCAAGATACAGAGCTACACAAATAATAAACAGCTAGTGAAGTTGACTTGATTGAAGTTGCAGGCTTCAACTTGTTAAGCGATTCGCGGTTGAATTTATTTCTTGAACGATAAAGTTTGAATGGGTCAAACTTTTGTGAAATCAATTTAACTTGACAGATAAAATTGAAATATATGTTCTCACAGCACTTTTCACAACAAAAGTTGGTCAAATTCACCTCGTGAGAACGCGCCTTTATGTTAATTACCGTTTAACTTTAGTTGAACAACTTTAATTGATCCGTATAAGAACACCTTTTATAAATTGTACGGTTCCAAAATTATTAAGGTTGAAAATCACTCGCAAATAAATAAGGCACACTTTATGTCTTATTTAAAAATTAAAATCCTATATCCCATTTCTAAATTAGCCCATTAAAAAATATTACTCTCTTTATTCAACACCCTTTGTTTTATGTAATGGCTAGTGACCTATACTCAGTTCTGGTCAAGTACGCAAAATCAGTGAAATTATTATTTTCTGAAGAGCACAACTCCAAGTGTAGTTTTGTCTGCATCCACAACTACAAGCATAACTTTCTAGATATACGAGTACACAGAGGTAGATTAGGTTATTTATATCTCTTCGCTGCATCTGGAATGCAAAGATCAAGTTCTCATCAACAATCCATACAGAATGTAGGTCATCGCGCTGCCAACTATTTACAGTTCGCAATCATATTTGTGCGGGAGCAAAAGGTCACGGAATGTTATTATCGGATATAAATAATAACAACTCCGAATAATTGATAATTGGAAAATAAAAATAAATATAAGTAATCATTTCATCTGTTGTAAATCCGTAATCTGTTGGAAATCATTTCTTTACCATAATTTTCAGTGCAATTAGCTATTTTTATAAATTAATGCTTAATTTCAATGCAATGTACCTAAAATCCAATCAGGGTCGGTCCTACAAAAAGAAACAAAGTGGGGCGGCAACGATATGCAATAAAATCCGTGTCATTATGTTATGTTCTTATTGTACATGCTCAGTCATTATTTTCTGCAACCATTTTCTCACCTCTGGAAACAGATAAATGTTAATCCGATGTTGCGAATACCCAAGGGTGCTAAATCCAGATAGTATGTGGAATGCGGAAGAACTTCGTAGCATAACTCCCACAATTTTTCCAACTCAGTGACTCCAAGAGTGATCTGGCGCGTGCAAGAAAGTTCATTTTCAAAAACTGTGGTGGTTTTTTCTTCATTCTTCACTGAAATGATCCAACAAGGACCCATATAGTACACTTCGGTGCTTGTTTGCCTTGCCCCTCTTAAAGAGGTCAATAAAGATTAGGCTACGAAAATTCTAGAAGACACTAACCACAAGCTTTCCTGGTTTGGTGCGGCACTTCGTTTCAGGTATGTAATGGTAAATAAAGTCGCTTTTCATCAACATTGATAAAGCTTCCCAAAAAATAGTTGGATTTCAATTATTTCAAACATTATTTCTCCATTTTTCTCAAAATCAGAAAAATTTATCGACTCAAGTAACTGCCACATCCAGAAGAATAAACCTAGGTGTTGAAACCAAGAGTTTCCCCTGTATTATAACAGAGTTTCTATATCTTTTGACTTTGCGGGCTTGCATCCGGTTATTTGCCGTTAAATAAGGAGTACCTAAATAAAAGCTGTCTTAAATATGTGATATTGTATTTCACTGCCACTAAATCCGAGAGGTTTTAGGAGTTCGAACCACCCTTTAGAAATACCAAACACTGTTGACTTCACATATATTGTATTTTTTGTTAGACATCTCGCACCACGATGAAGCAGTTGAGAGAAAACATGACGAAATAGACTTTTTGTAAAGACTCGATTTCTAAAATATTTAAAATGTTTAAATATACATATAACCAATTAAACATTTAATTAAAAATATAAACCTTTACGGCGCTATGTCGAAAAGAAATTAATTAGTTCCAAAGAGACCGAGATTAAGTCGGCTATTCACACTATTGTTTTACAAATTCCGAATCGGGAGAAAAGTTTCAACCTAAATGGAATTACCATTTTATACTTTACAATTCGGCGTTGTCAAATAACGGAATGAATGAAATTTACACAGCCATTAAAAGATTAGAATCTTCTGAATTAATTACGCTGACGACGATTGCGGCGTAAAACTGGGGTTCTTTTTCTCGATCTCGATGTCTGCATACATGTGAATAGGGTTAGTGGCATTTATGTATAAATAACATATTAATTATAGGTAAGTACTTTAATCACTGGGGAAAACTATGAGTTTTATGAGCTGACTCTATATGAGCTACTAGAAAACTTTATGAGCTGAAATGATCGATTCTGTTGCATTTAAAAATAGTCAGATGGTCGGTAAGATGTGTCAAAAGTGAAACAAAGAGAAGAATTGCAAACTAACTTATATAAACAATATAGATAATATTGTTAATATGATAGATTGTAATGATATATTGAAATGATAGATTTCAATGATAGATTACAAACTTATATAAATATAGATAATAATTTATCGAGTCCGTGACTCAAAGTTTAATGTTTAGATAACTCAACCCCCAGGTCGTGAGTTCGAATCTCCATACCGCCGGACAAATTTTAATTAAATTGTCTACTCATATATTAAGGCCTGTTGGCAGGACTAAATTGACAACCATTCTGACGTTGCGTGCCTAGGATGGGAAGAACGTCAGTTTAGTGTTAATGTGAAAGAATAAAATCGGTTGATGTTTGACTGCCCCCCTAACTAATGAAGTTTTCCAGGTTTCCTTCATTCTAGCACTGAATGGTGCTTAAGGCTTACCAACTCAAGTCGTTCCTTGGCGAATTTAGAAGAAAGAACTATAGTATTAGTAATAATTTAATAGAAATTAGTACAAGTTATGACCACTTATATTCAAGGTAACCTTTCGCTGATATTTTTGACACGGTTCGGACGTGTCTGAGTCGAGAGGTCAAAGGGCATTCTTACTTCCTATATCAATGTTTGTTTAAATTCTTCAAAATCCTGACCTTTAACACATCCTGAGTTTTACACTATTAGTAATTAATGTGGTACTTGGGCATTCATTCGAAAGGCGTTATGAGGGAACAGGAAAGAATGTAATAACAATAACATAATAACTTTTACAATAGTTTGTAAGCTTCCGCGCCTGCTATCAGATGAATGATGTAGAATCTTGGGAGGCTGTTCTGTTGTGGGCGATGCTGAATTGTAGACGATTAATAATCACATACGATGCGAATAAGCAGCGATCAGAAGATCAATCCAGACAGTTCAGAAGATATATCAAAATCCAATAATAACTCCCTGTAGATGTTGCCGATATTAGTGGATTTTTTGTACTTTCCAGTAAGTATTTTTTTCTTCCTGAAAACTTTGCAGATTGCTTTGGAGGACGTCATGAAATTAAAAATAATGCATTTTTTATTCTGACAACGGTATATTATTCGTACCTATTGATAGAATAAAGATAAAGAACATCATTTTCGGAAAACACCTCCTAATTCGTATTTACGGAGAATCGCAGCTGAGACCCAAACCTCTGCTACCTCACTGCCACTCGCTATATCGTATCCCACCCATAGATATTGGTATCTAGAGATATCAGAGATATCTCGGCTCCCACCCATGCACCGTTCTTTTTATCTATCTAATATACACTTTATTTGTCGTCCGATTCGTCCTTGTCTCCAAATTGAAAACATTTTTATTTAGGGCTCTATATAGAGTGCATTATACAAGCTTAAATCAATCAGTGAGCAGTGAGCACTATTATTGGGTAGATGTCTATTTTCCCTATATTTTAGATAATATTTAATGTATGGAGAATGTTTTATTAATCGAAACAATTCCAATAATAACAATGAGATAAAAATCAAGTTCTTGAGATAAAAGTCTATAATGAGATAAGAAACACAGTTCTTGATTCTTGACTCCTAGCTGTTCCACAAATAGAATTCACTTGGTCTGTTGAACTCTTGCAAAAAACTGCAAGGTATTCCATTTGCAGTCGAAGAAAGTTTAAATTAAAAGGAACTAAAGAAAAACAAATTAAACAGATAAGGGTAAACGAATAACGTGGATTAATAAAAATCTTTATGTTACAAGAAAATATATATATTCTAGAAAAGAAAATAATAAAAATTAGTGGGATCCACATCACACAAAGAAATCAGAAATGCAAGGAAATTAATCTTAGCATCGTGCACCTACCACTACATAAATAAATGAAATGAACTACACACTGCGAACGAAATACATGGAGGAAAGCACAAGAAGGAAGAAAGCAACAAGATTATAAATTCTATCGAGAATGAAACCCGATGACGACTCTATCTAAGTGGTGCGTATTTAGGTTATTAGCACAATACGTCTACTACTGTACACACAGCCAACCGCATAACATGAATAATATACTTGTACGTTTACGTGTCTTAATTTTACTTGTGCGCGAAGGAGCATTACACAATCTATGAAACGCAAGCAAACAACTCTCGGGCTGCAGTTTCACAGCAAAACTGCATTCCACTCGGTGTAGCGTGTAGCAGGCAAGTTGTGTTATTTGTCAGGGGCGGGCTTGCTCCGCTGGGCTAGTTATTTCCCATCATGTAAAGTAATTGCTGCGAAATTATCCAAGAAGTTGTATGCGGCTACAAATAGGATTTTTTTAACGGAATGGTAACTTTAGAGGAAAGACTGACGGAGACATTTATATTTGGTATATGTTAATCAAGAACATGAGGCTATCGGTTGTTAAAGGCTGGATTGAAAAAACCAGTTACATTTAAAAAAGTTCAAAGATGTGGGCAAAGCCAAAAAATTCAATGAAGTAACAACCCACCACTAAACAGAAACCAATGAACCAGTTACAAACTGAAATATATAAACCTGTTAAAAACAACGAAAATAATATCAGTTGCTTTCCTAAAAGGATGTAGAATATGCACCACAAGAGGAATTTCAATCGTCCGAGCGTTTGTTGGTAAACTCAAAATCAAGATACCCATACTTAAATGTCACAATCAAGCAGGAAGTCGAGATAATATAAGTCGAGTCGATACTCATAAAATTATAAAATTTGGTAAAGTGGAACAACCCAATAAAAATTATTATACCTGTTTTGGGAATTTATATTTGTAAAAATGTTATAAACAAATGAAATAACAACTTTTACTATTTTTTAATTCTACAAAACATGAATAAGAGTTGGCGGGTATTAAAAATGAAAATTTATTGTATTGTACTTCCTATGAGTGAAATATTTATATGTCGAGTGTTATATAGTTTTAATCTCGGTTTTAATTATAATCTAAAGAAATTGTTTTCCACATTACCACTAACCGGAAATTAGAACTCTGCTATCATCTGGGTATGCCAACAAGAACCACTTCGTAATAAGTTTATTTAGTTTTATTTGCAGACTCAAATAAAGCATAAGCGTTGACTTAAGGGTATAATAAGACGCGCCAGCGAGTGGAATCGAGGTTATAGGCATCTCAATTTATCTGACACTACTCCAGATCATCTCCAGACCTCCAAATAAAATTACGCTATTACGTGACCACTTCATAGCAACTTTCATATTGAACGAAAATTAACAAGATTAAGCTTAATGTAAAATTCTGTAAATTATTATATTCTGCTCTCTTCTCATTATTTAGTTTGGACATTGTTATATTCGATATCGTCTTATTTAATTATATACATAAGTTAAAGGAGGAGGACACACTAATAAGTACAATAGGTACTTCATGTAATAAAACATTGTTAATGTTCCTATTAATCTGCAAATAAAACTTTGATTGTATTGTAGAGTTGTTTTCCATTACATATCTAGGTTATAAGAAACAGGAAAACATCTTTATACAGGGTGTCCTAGATTTAACGTAACAGCTGATATCTTGATTACAGCAGATATCTTTTGCTGTAAATTTATCAGGGCACATTTTGAATATATTTTCATTTATACAGGGTGACTCATTTAAGGACAGGGGCAATATGTTGGGAAATTTTAAATAGAACACGGTGTATTTTTTAATGTCATTAAAGTTGCCTTAATTGTGCTCTACAGCACTATTTACTTTTTAAATTTGAATGTTGCGTTATTGAGTTATTTAGTAAATATGTGAAAAAATAACCAGGGAGGGATTGCCGAATGATGAATGTAAACAATAAAAATATCAAGAGTGTTGGAAAGCAGCAAAGCAAATCTCAATTTTTGAACATGTAAAATAAATAAAAAAATAAAATACAAATGTAAAAAAATAAATACGTAAAATAAAGTACAAACCTTTTGTATTTTTTCCATATTAATAAATAACTCAATAAGACAACATTCACATAAAAAAAGTAAATACTGCTGTAGAGTACAATTGAAGGCAATTTCAATGAGATGAAAAATACAGGGTGTCATATTTAAAATTTTCCATTATATATCGCCCCTGCCCTTAAATGGGTCACCCTGTATACATGAAAACATATTCAAAATGTGCCCTGACAAATTTACAACAAAAGATATCTTTGTCGTTTTGTCGTAAAACTCACCGTAATCGAGATATCAGCTGTCACGTTAAATCTAGAACCCCCTATAGTATACCTACCTATTAAAAATTTCAAATTCCATTAAATATTTATTTTAATTATTCACAAATAAAGTACCTACTCTAGTTCAATGTCATTTTAGAGAGGCAAAAATTATTTTTGTTAATTTTCTCGGTTTTTTATTTTTTGTAGCACACAATCCAATGAATAAACCTGTATAAGTAAGTACACAGAGTACCATAAAAATTATTCATAATAAAAATCGGTGAAATTATTAAGTAAAATTCCATTTCATTATACACCTGTTTCTCAGGTGGTGGAGTTTTTCAGTTTCAATTATTCATATTAAGCGGTTCCTCAGCAAATATCAAGAGTTTGTTAGAGCAGGATATTTTAGAGCGGAAAGAGTGATCAACCTTAACAATGTAATTATAACTTTGCAAATAACTAAAAATTTAATAATATGCTTTATAATTTTGGGCGTCACACTTATAATTCTTTGACTATCTTAACAAACGCTCTATATAGTGCAATAGTAACAGAAAATTGCCAGTAACAGTGAGTGGCAAAATCCTGCTGAATCTGAGCACGTTCTAGAATTTAATTTTTAATCTGTTAATTCACGCGTGAGCAACGTAACCGTATTAAAGTCATAAATATCTCTCATACTTACTACACACAGCTGTAATTACTCATTGAGATTAAAGGCATATGGGCAGCCCCGTCTTCCCTAATTATGAAGACAGAAAGCTCCTAGTTCGCAGCCGAGAGCGGCGCGCCACGAGAAGTTCATGTTTTACTGCGTCTGAAAAGTTTTAAATAGCGTTTGGGGCTGTGCGATAACTGAACTCTCAATTACCCAAACATAAACGTTCCGTTGCAGGAGAGATATTGATGTTTGTTTAAGGACAGGATAATTTGTGTGGGGTACACGAGAGTATTATGGCTTACTTACAGTCTGTCGGGCGCTAAGAGCCCAGATATTTGATCGTCATTCAACAGCAGCATGCATGGGTCTGAGTTTACAGAAGATACGGTATACCTACATGAGTTCGAAAATATAGCAAAAGGCATTATTAATGTCGTTCAACGACAGAAAATGTTCTGGGTTTCTCTGCTAGAGGTTCAGCTGATATGTATTAGGTAAACCGGTAATTTATATCTAGACGTAAAATTTATTACTGGCAGTTATGCAGTAATGTTTATCTATGTAATGTTTATCAGCAGCATCCAGCTTTTATAATTGGGAGGACCGAACAGTAAGCATATTCTTTCATATGAGATTTTTAGAAACTAAAGTGCATGTTTTAAGCAAGATAATATAGAAAGTGTTTTAATCAACCAACGTAAATAGTTAAAGTTTACGAATAGTACCAAGTTTAAAAATCTCTATCCTATAGGGATTAAAAGATCATAATTTATAATTAATTAAATTACAAATCGTAGTTTATACTACTTAATCAACGATTATAATCTATATTAATGAATATTATGCTTTAAACAAATAAAATAGGTTGCTTTATCATCAACAGTGTTTTCCAACGCTTTCATTATTCTTTTCACGAGTCTATTGTAGGGGTGCAAATTATATTTATTATATTCTCGGGTGTTATACATAGTGAGACATTACAGAAATTCATTAGAAAATTAAAAACAACTACATCCATCGGTTCATCACAGTTCACAGCGACCAGAAACAGAAACGAAATTGTGATTTCCTGATATTACAGTTTGTAGGAGACAAAACAGAACAATTCGCCCTCGGTTTCTTAGTAAATAAAGCTCAATCAACAAGACATATTTCTATGAATGACGCATGTTATTAGGACGTCCGGGCTTCTATACAATTTAGAATATGTGTGAACGAAGTAGAACAACCAACGAAACACGGAGGTATGGTAGAAATGATGGCTGTACGCGTGTAACATCATGAAAAATTTTTTTTAGTTGAACAGTTTTATATTTTGTCCTATACATAACAGAAGACCGAATTTCCTATTCGAAACGTTTCTGCTTTGCTCAAAGCAGCTAATATACATACCATTTTTATTGCTATTAACTCACTATATGGCGAATCCCGAGCTCAATAACGCAATTTCAATAAACCGTCCATTGACAGTTTGGTATGACAAGGCAATCCAAAGGCATTTTAACAAGTTATATTTCGTTTTTGCAAAAAGTAACACAAACTGGCCAATATGAGACTCTTTATATAGCTTAACAACATCAAAAAAACAAGTCTAAATGATTGATGATCAGTGGAAAAACAGCATTAGTAGTATTTTATTTACTACTTGCAATTGATGATAATATATGCAGGCAGGCAGGTCAGCATTCCCACGCAATTAATTGAAGGTCGAGTCTCACTTTTGTGAATTCCAATGTGTTTACTACAAAACAAGTGTTAACACAAGTTTTCTTCGAATTTTCAGACAGCAATGAATAATAGCACCTCAAAATAGTTTCATCGAGATAAATATAATGTGCTCTAAATAGGCGTTTCAACTGTATTGTGAAATATACAGAGCCCCAAATAAACATTTGTTTAAAATGGAGACAAGGACGGGACAATAATAAGTAAAGTGTGTATTACACAGAGAAAAGAATGGTGCATGGGTGGGAGCCGATATATCAATAGTCCTGTTCCTGCAAGAATCACAAACTAGTCAGATTTGATCAAATTATTCCAAACCAGTCAGCAAATTGTTTTCAACCAATCACAATCCTTCTGACTAGTTGGAGATTTCTGCAGGAACACGCCTAATATCTATAGGTGGGAGACGTCACACCTGACACTTCTCAAGGATACGATATAGCGAGCAGTGGTGGGGTGATAGAGGTGTGATTCTCAGCTGCGAATAACAAATTAGAACTTATTTTTCGAGTATTTGTTATTTATCTTTATTTAGGTAACTATCGTATACTAATATCTTGTGTCTTTGCTTCCAAATTGAACAAATGTTTATTTGGGGCTGTGTATACATATACCTACTTACTTATGCCGTAGCATTAAATAATAATTATTTACCAATGGGCCTTTACAGTGAATTTAAAAAAAAAATAGTATTGGATAGAGAATGTTGAAATATGCCTTGTAAATATTTTTTTAAAATTAATATATTGAAATTTACATGAAAAAAAAAATATTAAAGTTTGAAGCTTTTAAGAAACAAGTTTAAACTTTGCGCTCAAATGACGTCACGGACTTGAAAGGATGACAAAGACAAAATTATACTTCTCTCTTTGTCACCAGCTACCGCTCCTCCTAATGTTCTGTGGCTCATCCTACTTAACCTGAAAAATAACGTTTTCGTTGGCGAGTGTTTTGATGTAAACAATAAATGTAAATTTCATTGAGCAAAAAGAGCAAAAATGGTATTTAAAATGTGTATTGTGCCATCTTGTAATAACAATAATAGTGATCATCCAGACAAGCTATTTCTTACAATACCGAAAAACCTAACAAGAAGAGAAGGACGAGAGGTTATGTTATGAATATGAACACGGACCACAGCTGATTTGCCGATTTCCGTTCTGGACTTCCGGACATGCGCAGATAACAAGTCCGTGACGTCATTCAAAAGGCGCGATTTGTAGTATTTGAAAAACTGCATTATATTTTTTCTTCTCTTTCTGACCATATTATGAATGTAATTGAAAAAAATACAATTTAACAGCTCCCTATAGTATACATGAACTAAATAATAACAATAAAATTGCCTAATTCAACTACGCTGTAATACCCCATTATGATTTACTCTTACGATTAGTATCACCACACTGAAACCAACAAGTGTCAATATCCATTCAACCTGATAAGTAGTTAAAAAGTAAACTTTGTTCCTGGTATCTATTTTGGATCTATAATGATATATTATGGTTTTCTACGCAAATAGCACGAGCACAGGAAAATAATCAGTATCTAGACCATATTTATAGACTATATTTATAAAATATGAAATGATTAAATACGGAATTATGAAAATAACTATAACTCAAAACAAGTTTTAAAAAATAATTTTATTTCTTCCACCATTTTGCACAAGAAATAAATTAAATATGATTTTATAATACTATAATAGGTCTTGTCGTTTGCGAGGTTATAATGACGAATATAAAAGATGCGTGTATAAATACTGCTGAACAACAATCAATTTTAATTCATATTCATATCCAATTTGGTCGATGTTAAATTTAATTGGTATTATTCCAACATTTCCAACATTTTTAATGAATGTGTTCGCATTTATTTGCGTTTCACAGTTCAACGGTTGCCGTTATTTCTAATCAGTAATCCGGTAATGTCAACAATGAATTAATCTCAATTCACACATGTGTTGACTTACAGGATTTTCTTATACCTACTACCCAATATCCCGTATAAATTTTACGACTTCATTAATTGTTAGGTATATCATCAACAGTAATAAACGGGTAGTAGTTTATTATTCGGGATAATATTAAAAACGTATCCTATCAATAACATATTATGTATTACATTTAAATAGGTAGTTCAATTATAATCAAATATGTGGTTGGTTTGTCCCAAACGAAGTTGTTATAATGTAGATATTATATGGATCATCTTCTTAAGGCGATTAGCAGACTTGTCTCAATGGATTAGTAGTAAATGTTCTTCAAGGTTAAAACAATTTGAAATGTTGCCAAAGTTACTGTTATTTAAAAAATCAGATTTTAATTTGAATATCAAGTTAAAATTTTTTTACAAAGAATTCGCACTACTTATAAAATTTTAAATAACATTACTGAAATTATTAGTATAATAGCGGCATTGTTTGTTAATATATTTTAGTTGCAAGTACAGAGCAGACGCGAAGTGGCTGTAGAAAAAAAAACATTTTCTAAAATACCGGGCAGGAATTAAGTATATTATTCAGTATTATCACAGTGTTCATCACGTAGCACTTTAGCAACTTTGTTTTATGATATCTATAGATATGACTGCTATACTATGTTTAAGGACTATACTCTCTATTCTATTTACAATCATTTTAGCTTGAATTATCTTGTAACTTTCTCCTGTAAATAAATTTCTTCTTCTGTTGGGCAATAAAATTTGTTTTAACTTTTTACAACCACTTAGACCAACTTGACATTTTAAGGGCAACTTTCCTAGAGTATTTCTATAGTAACTTCCGTGTATTTATTTGTAATTGTTTGCTTCTCTTATCACATCCTCCGATCACGTTAGCTTTAAAATAAGCTAAAACATTGATTTCATTATCTTATTTTAAAGGGGTTTTGGTAAAATTCTTGTAGAATTCAATGCATATGCGCATGGCGAGTGAAATTTTAATAGAATATTATATTATCCACATCGTATTTTCCTGCTTAGATATTGTGCATATGGGCGTCTCCAAGAGGCGGGGAAGGAGGGGCGACCGCCCCCCCTGGCTTTCGAGTCGAATACTAGTACATCACATAATTTAAAAAATAACCTAAATTAATATTCACAAATAAAATTTATCGTAATTTTTTAGTCATCTACCATCTTCATAATACAAAACTCCGACTCCCATCGAGTCCCATTGGCTCTTTTTTAACAAGAGTTCCCACCACCAATAAAAACGATGCTAGATCAGTTCCTTGTGTAGTTTGACTGAGACCATTACTATCAATAATTGACCATTCCTTCCAGCTCCTCGTAATAATATACTCGTATGTCGTAAGTATGTCTGTAAATGTCCTCCTACCAAGTGAAAACATTGTACACCTGTGCAATATCCCAATAGGTTTTCTGGTTAGGTTTTCGTTTTACGGATATTTTATGACTCCTTCGTAAATCACAAAAAAACAAAAAGATTCCCACTCCACTACAACAAAACACTGCATTTTCTCGACGCGCGTTTCTCTAACAGTGTTAGCACCATCTCAAGGTGATTAAAGCTGGATTAAAGTGGAGTATTTTGGTGTCCACTAGAAAACTCACTGTTTTGTCTTTTCAGCGAAACTAAACATATTTTTTACTATTCGTTTGAAGGAAAATTATAAAAATATTATTTTCGCCCCGCCCCCCCTAGAGACTTTGAAGGTGACGCCCATGACTGTGCACACCAATCCCAGGATTTCAACATTTTGAAATGAGTTTATAGGAGTTGTATGCAGTTTAATAATCGTAAAATTGCTCAACGTACCTACCTACTCGTTCCAGATCGTGAAAATTTAACAAGGAAAGTTTGCACACTTTTTCTCACTACGTAATGCAGATTTAAATGGTAATCCTTGTATCTCTCAGGTGTGATATCTGAATAAAACAGGCTGAACCAGATTTTATATAAGCAGAAATACACAATGAAAATTATGTCTAAAGTATGTTTTATTTGGATAATGTAAACATCAACCGTTATACATTTTTACATCTAATATAAATTATAGAAAAAATAATAAAAACGTAAGGAATTGGAGGAATTTGCGAGGTCTTTTTTTAAACCTAAAATAGTTTCTTTTTTCTCTGCTTAAATCATTAAAACATCTAAATAATATCCATTCAATATGCCTTAGATGTTAAGAAGGGCTGTCGCCTAAAAATCCTGATTCCATACCTTGATCTGCACACTATGGAATGAACGCAGAAATCTGAGTCCACCGAATAGGCAACATTCTTGCACATCGTGCGCTAAATCGCTAAGAGGAGGGATGATACTTAACATTACGCTCGCACGATTTGCCTTGGACTCCATATGACAGTAACCCGTTTCCGCTTGTTCTATAAATTAGGATGCATTCTTCGGAGGGCAAGCGTTTGCGTGTATTTCGGAGCTTGAATTTTACAAATGGTGTAGAAAAAATGGATTTAAAAAATAATGGTCGTCTACAGCCATTGTTAAATTTAGTTCAGGTGCATATTGTGACGCAAATAATGCATTATTTTCTTTTATAACTTTATTATTTCAAGGTGAAGAAAACTGGACAAAAGTGGGGAGTTTATAATTTGATGCTTTTCCCGGGCGCGAGATTAAAAACACGAAAATTCTTCTGGACTTTTTTCTTGTGCATGCCCTCTTGAAATTAAACTCACGGGCCGCCACTGGTTCGGAGTATTGTCGGAGCAATTCAGATGACTAAATCTCGATTTACTCAGTTGCGCATCTTATTAAACCCTGAATCAACGGTCGTAACTATACAAGCGAAATTGTTCTTGTTCCTTTACAAAAATAAACGATTCTATTATATGTCGTTGATTATTCTGGTTTTAAGTAAATTAAAGTAATAATTTTCTTTTAAGTAACAGAGATCTAAAACACCGTTTTAATTTCTTTCAACTCTCATTTCAATAAAGGAAAAAAGCACATCCTTCTTACTTTATAGATCGTCGACATTCAATGTAATTGCAATTCTAGTAATTGTATGAAAAACACCTCCGACGGATTTTCTCTGTTCATATTACATTAAACCCAACTAAATTATCTACAATTATATGATAATTAACTAGAAGTAGTCATACATAACGAGCTATAATTACTGAATCAAATTATATAAATGCTAATCATTCTAGCACTTCATTTCAATTCTTAAATTTCCTGATGTTTACGAGAGAAAATTGCTTTTAACTGGGATATTTAATCACGAGTTATGTTAACTAGACAAATCGGAAGAATAAACCTGATTTAAAAGCTTATACCTAAGTAAACTACCCGGATCTCCATTTTAATTGGCCTAACTCAATTTAATCAAGTTTAGTTGACGGTGGACTGCCAATTTTAGCTTTGCGTTTATGAATGTTAACATTGCTGGGGTTACACTTTATTCCCTCAAACTGTTGTCACACTTGTAACAATTGAAACTGTTTTTAAATAATAAAATTTGTTGTTTGAACATCAGTAAGTTCTCTTTTGTTATTTTATTTTACTCCTCATAAATAAATTCACTTTAATATGTATTTGGCCAATGTTACTGCGGATCAAAATTGACGAATGCGAACCAATCGCCATTTACTGGCCATTTCTCGACATGATTAAACACGTTTGTGAGAGTCAACCGAGAAGGGAACTCCTCTCTTTGATACTACGTAACCTGATGTCACACCTGTCACACAATCCTGTTTGGTGCCTAGCCACATATGTTGATTGGTTAGTTAGCTCAAAACAGTTGTATACGTTGTATACTGTTTAAATACAAAAGATGCATCTAGTTAGTATGGTCAATGATCGAAGGTGAGGGTCTGGTATATGTCCAGCTACCCGATACCCGTCAAACAAACCGATTGACAGTGTCCATCATGAAGTGTAAAGAAGAGTCCGACCTTAATAGGGTTTTCCTGATAAAATATGTATTGAAAAACCGTATATGGTATTGAGTTAATCATTTGTTTCAATGGCACTGCGGTCGGCATGATTGTTCGTCTATCTCTTTTATTAACGTTTCTCTTTCACAATTGACATATGACGTTTCTTCTTCTTCTTCTTCTTCTTCTTGTTTATTTTATGGCCTCCACCTTAAGGTATTTGGCCCTATTGACGTTTGTTCGTCTAAGCATTTGCTATTTATCGTATCGCAACTTTGTCTACGAACTAATGCGTAATAATGTTTTGTGGTAATAAAATAATAATACATTCCTATATAGCAATATGTCGTTGCATGACAGATGACTTTGACAGTTTGTGACAGATATCACTGAAATAAACAACGCGACCGGTTGGACTAATTTGTACTAATTTCATTTGTTCCTTTGTACGTTTATTTGTGACCATCTTCAGTATACAAAGTTCGGGCTCTTTTTCTTCACTTCATGGTGTCCATTGTTAAAATAAGATATATAACTATAACTATATAAATTATCAGCTGTTTCATTCCAGTAGGTATGCCAAGACATACCTATTCTACAATATTATTAGGGTTCATGTAATGTACTATTTTTCTTTATATTTGTATAATGGCTACTACAGTGACCTGCGATCAATTTCTTGATTGTGTAAAAAGAAATGCCTTATCGACGAAATTGTATCGATATTTTTGCGGGAATCAGATACTGCCAATTCGAAAAAGCAATATGCGTTGTAACTGCAAGTAAAATGTTCTACGGAAAAATGAAGCTGGAAAGAAAAAGCAAGTGATAACACACACTTGTGAAAAATCGCCGAACATGTGCTACACATTATTAAGAAATGTCGAGTTATTACAGTGATGACTCGGGGTTTGAAACTCGAATATAAGCACATATAACCGTTTAGTTGGTAAAGTTTCCTGCCGAACAAACTTATAAACTGATAAAAAAGTTTGGAAACTTTCTTTTATCACTTATACGGATATATTCTCTGCAAAGGTAAACAAGAGTAAATTACATTATGTGAATGAAATATCCTAACAAATTAGGACACACAAAAATTGAATTGGAAATAAAGGGCTTATGATTTAATTATTTATAGCATATTACTTTCTTATTTGTCTTACGTATAAACAACGTTCTACAAATTGATTCCAAGTTATCGAGAAAACTCCCAGAAGTGAAAACACTTGTGGCAGTTTGAGATTAGCGGACGGGAGTAGATAAATGAGGTTCCTTTTGGACCGGAAGTGAGCTATGGGGCACATTGGGACAGCTGCTGATGGTCAGAACACGTGACGGCGTACCCGCAAAACATGTGACGCATGACCATAAAAACGTCACGCTTGCCGTTTTTATGGTCAGAACACGTGACGCGTACCCGCAAGAGTACATGTCACGTATTTTGCGGGTACGCGTCACGTGTTCTGACCATCAGCAGCTATCCCAATGTGCCCCATAGCTCACTTCCGGTCCAGAACGAACCTCACTTATCTACTGATGAAGACTTATATTAGTTGTTTTCAACCAGTTTTTGGGAAAGATTCAGTAAAAAATTAAATAACCAATCTAAAAATCCTGTATAGACAGCCACTTATTCAAGTATTATTGTCGAGTAAGTCACTAATTTAGAGAAATGAATTCAGACGTTGTTTTCTGAATTAGAGGGATTGAAGATTTAGTAGCTGATATGAAACAAGGATTTAATTAGTCACTTAATAATTTTTCATAATTTTTAACAATAATAACAAGCCAATTATCAATTTTTACAGTATTTCAAAAATATTTGTACACATTCCCAATGGTCGATGATGAGATATAGCCACGGAAAGTGATTTTTTGACTGAAAAATGAGGGAAAGAAATGCAGTTGAAATGACATTATGTATCAGTTTGTTCTAGAACAAAACTAGAGTATAATTAGAACAATGTTAGAATGTAGATTTTACCTGGTGATCCAATCAAAATTTTTCTTCTAGATGTTTTTAGTATGAAGGTATTATTTACTGTCATAAATACATATTGCGACGTTATTTTTTAAAGAAGCTGGTAAAATTTGTGACCGGTGAAAAATAAATATTTTTTTCAAAAACACGATCTGTAATGGGACGAGAATTTTAATGCCTTCATGGAAAATAACGTATGTGATCCAGGATAGGAATTAATTTTGTTGTTTCTCAATTATGTAAATCGTGATTTTGAAATTTTAACGATTTTGAAATTAAAAATCTCCTGAAATCTAGTTTATTTGCAAATGTCTGTTTCTCTTAAGTTTTCCCGCCATCTTGGATTTAAGCAATTTAATTCTTAAGGCAAACAAACATTTCTTTGGTATTCTAACACAATTAGTTCATTATTTAAACTACGCTCTTCAGATATTTAACAAACGGCGTCAACACAGACCTTGAGGTTGCACCACGAAATAATCTAAAAAAATCTTAGTAGAGAAAAACAAAAACGTCGTTACACTGATTACGCGCTTCAGAGTTTATGAAATTTTTCAAATCGACCACAAGTTTCATGTCGCATACGTACGACCCAAATCGATGGTTCCAGTCCTTGGACAGCCGCATTCCACTATCCATTGTACTGAAAATAACAGATACCCTGCATTTATAAATTAATGATGCGCGCTACACTAGATTGCATACGTGATTTGTCATCCTCCACGGCGTGCGATCGCATTTTTTTCCTGTGCGACAGACAGGTGACAAATGCCTCGGCAGCTCGCTGCAACGTAAAGATCTGGCTAAGCACGATTTCATGCTTATCGATGTCGGAGGCCATTTGAATTTAATAGTCTATTATAATTGTCCCGCAATTTTTTGAAGAATAATGCTGATAGTGGTAAATTGAAAATAGTAGGTTGAACGGGTATAATGCATATATTTGCATAGTTCATTTGATCGTTTATATAAGTACGTTTGTATGAGCCGTCTTCTGAACTAGGTTAAACGTTTCTTTGAACACTTTTCTTATATCGAGGCGTTATAATTATTTAAGGTTAGGCTAGAAGATTGAAAGTTTAAAATCGTGTTTGATATTGTACCAAATTGTACGTACAATTAAATGCTGATAGTTATGATAAGATAAGTTAGAACCGAGGTAAAAACCTTTTTATAAATTCTTCTAAAAAACTCAAGTAGAGTTAAAGTCTATATGAGGCCATACTTTGTACGCTCTCATTATATCCCATTAGTTTACACCTTGAATGCCAACTTCTGCCAACTTGAATGTAGCCATTTATTTTGTTTATTTCTGTCTGGTTTGATAACAAGTACCTACTTTAACTTAGATCAATACTATATACCTAGCTACCTAAAAAATGCGAGTCGGACTACCTAATTTACATATCACATCACATATAATCTACTCACACATTAGGTATTTCATACACATTACTGACACCTACTCACTGTAATATTATTTAGTTTGTAATGTAACATGTAATGTAGTTTGTAATATAACTAAAGTCAAAGCCAGAATTAAGCAAAGTGCAATGACCGGAAAAAGAATAGATCTATGTTGTCACATTTATTTCTAAAGTATTCTTATATAAAGAAGTGTTTTACTTAATAATATCAACGAATTTCCGAATACGTGGTAACTGCGAAAGTCGTAAAGTTGACGACAAACTGTTCATCTTTATTTAACATACATATTCTTGCATTTACGCTTTCTTTTCTCTGAGCTTCAACGACGTTGATTGGTCGAATCAGGAACCAACCAGCGACTGCGCTCGAGGTAGTATAGGGAAACAGTGGCGTGATGTTGGGTTATTTCGCGCGCGTTTCTTAACGATAAAAATTTGTGGTAAAATTATCAGTGTATTTATTCTTTGCGTCAGTGCCTATACTTATTTGTGTTAGTTGAAAAAGTGAAAGTGCATATACTAGAAGTATTCTATAGAATAGTATACGAGTATATATTAACTGAAATGTGCCCAATGGTAAAACAGAATACGCACGCCCATGCATCACCGCATTTTACCAGATCGGCGAGCTCATTCCACTTTTCTTAATTCTGGCTTTGACTTTATGTATGTGTTGTCTGGTGAAAATTATTATTAAATTTCGAACTCAAGTAAATAAAGGAAAAAGTATTGAAAACAAATAAAAGCGTAAGAAAACATTTGACATTTTAAAGTCTGTATTTATGGCCATGACTAAACGACCTAAATGACCATCTAGACATATGCAAAATAATTTCACAAGCTTAATAAAATATATCTTAAAACATTTATTATGTTGTGTGATAAAAATTATGATTAAATTTGATGGCGAGGCTCAAGTAAATAAAGGAAAAGTAGTGAAAACAAATAAGAGCGTAAGGAAACATTTGACATTTTAAAGTCTGCTGTATTTATGACCATGATTAAATGACCTAAATGACCATCAAGATGTATGCAAAGCAAATTAATAACAGATAATTTTACAAGTTTAATAAAACACATCTTTGATTGCTCGTGCCTAATTTTGAGGTAGGACAATGTCCTACATAAAGAGATCACCATTATTATTATTTCAATTCACGCAATATTTTCGTCAGTCACTTTGTATAAATTTACTGTTTTATCATTCTGCCCACAGTAAAATACTGATTATAAGGTGGACAAAATTACAATGAAAAGGGTCCGTTCGAAAATAAAGCTTCTTTTATAGTATAATTCAGCATTATGCTAATTATGCTAATAAATTCACAAATATACATTAAAACACGACAAAACACGAAATATACCTTAAAAACGTAAAAATAAACAGGCTATGGTCTGCTGCAAAGACATGCATGTCTCCAAATACATAATGCTTAAAAATACATATGTATTGTTAAAATGAAGTTCACCTGAAATTTTCATAATTTCCGGACGTTTTTGATTACCTGATAAAAAATTTAAACAAATGTATTGTTTGGCGCTATAGATTATTATCTGTGCATCGAACCCATATTTATTTATATCCAATTATGATCCCATAAAAGCAAACCATGGATATAATCCACCGGCCGTACTGAACCGTCTAAAAAACGACTATGCAAGTCCATTAATTTGCGTTTTATTAATTACACAGCGCAGATTCGCAGATTGACATCAGATAGTGACGCTCAGCTGACGCTTACACCACTCGAAAGAGATTAAAACTGCCTGCAGCTATAGCACATGAAACGAGAGAGAATTGGACTTAAATTATTACCTATTCATTGGGGCATTTTTGTATGTAAATAAGGATGAATATTATTTACTCTTATATAAGGTGACGTATTAAACGGCACTTTTTTACTGGGAAATCAAATTAGTTTAAATTATTTACTTTACTTAATATATCTTGCAAATGGTGTCCAATTTAACAAAGATTCAATGTCATACGGCATGAAAGCTTTTATTATCTTTATCACAACATGATGACTTAATGACTGCTAAATTATTTTTACTGTTATTAAAACACGGAAGTAACTTTAATTATATTAAATATTCATAAGCATACTTTTCGATAATTATTTTCATATATTATTATCAGTTAATATATTTTATTTATCACATTAATAACCGAAATTTATAATTAGGAAGCAGAAAAGTTGCGGCAGCAGAGTGGGCATTTATTTATATGTGTAACTAAAACCGCCTACAGACTAATAGAGAATACGGCCGAACAAATACCATCACCGTTTTTATACGCTTAATTAATGCATAGTTCGATACAATAATCGCCTACGAAACCGTAAACACATACAGCTAACGAATACAGCCGTAAGGTAAAACTTAGTGCATGTACTAATCTTTACGTACTCAGTAACGCTTTAGTTACTAGTACGTATAGTATTAGGTAACGCGAAATAATAATATGCCGCCCCCTCTCCCACACAAGACTCAGACTTTTGGGCTAATCCTTTTGATTAAAATAACGGACAGAGATATTATTATTATTATTATTTTGTTTAAATCCAGTCGATCAGTTCCCTGACTCCGATTAGGTATATCCTGGCTCCATGAATAACTACTGGGTCCGTAAATCGTGTGCCCTGAGTGGCCGTAGTGAACCCAGAATGGCCGCCTTTTGCATTCTTCCGGCTAGAAGATCTGCCGAATTTCGACATGCCGGTATGATCTTCAGTTCTGAAAGCAGCGTATCCCTTGCTCCACCAAGGGCTCCTATAATCTGTACCACAAGCTTCATAGTATGTTCTGGATGGAGTCTAAGGAGTTCGAAGAGAAGGTCTCGATATTTCGTCTATTTATCCTCCTCTTTCAAGAGAATGTTGGTCTCGGCAGAAGCCGAGAACTCGATAACAAATATTGTCTTGAGCTGGTGGTCGAGGAGGACTCCATCAGGCTTATTATTAGCTCGAATCTGCCTGAGAGTGGGAAATGAGTAGTTCCAATAAATTCGGCACCCCTCATTCCCAACGGACTTAATATCTCCCGGAGTGCAGGCAGTACTGGTAGGTATATCTCGTACGAGTGCCGTAGAAATGAGTAAAGCACTCGTGAAGCCGCGTTATATCTATGGATACAGGCCGAGACTGCATTGCATATGCGGGACAAGCAGAGAGCAGATGCATAATTGTCTCTTGGCGTCCTTATTATTATTATTATTATTATTATTATTATTATTGTGTTCCTTTGCATCAAGCACTTCTCAGTTTTTCGCTGGTTTATTTTTCTTGTAGACGGATTAATACCAAATCTAACAAGAAATTAAGTTTGGTTTAGCTAATTCTTGTGACTGATTATATACACTTTCACCCAGGCTAAGTTGAGCGAGGTGATTTATGAATAAGTGTGAAGTGACATCAGTCATCGATATAAATGAATGGAAGGAATGATATGAACTTGATTCTATTTCCATATCCTTTCAACTTCTATTGCTAATTGTCGCAGATTATATCGCAGAGCTATTGCCTGGTGAATAATTTTCACCATTATATTATTTCAATTTTCATTACAAATTGTTTAATTTGTGTAATTTTGTTGTTATACAATGATGTCTACTTTCATCAATAATACAGTAATATTACTTAGGAACGTGTCCTTTATGGAGTTTTAAGAAAAAATGCTGCTAAGTATTACTTGCACTTCTATGATGCAATTCTAAAAATTAAAGGAAGGCAAACGAAGACGCAAATTGCGTTCTTAAAAAACCTTTTCCAATGATGGATAATCTTTTAATATGTGTGTATATGTATTCGCATGGATACACATGCAAATTTCTCTATTGTCTAGTTTACATTTTCTTTTTAACAAAAAATAAAACACCTATAATTTAAGTAAATTAATGGAACAGCGGCAGTACATCAAAAGAGCTCGATCAATCACTACACATATCGACCAAATGGGCTAGGTCGAACGTCTCATACTCGTATAATGGTTGGCGCTGGCTGATGTATACAACCTAGGCTCGTCCTTTCAGTGTATTAAAACGTCAACCAGCGAGAAAAGACCAACGAAGTGTTTGCTTATTTTATGAAGTATTTAAGAAAGGATTATTTTAAAAGCAAGGATATGAGCTTAGTGCTCGAATAACCGTTAATAGTCAATAATTTAAAAGCAATCGATGTTGTTGGTCTTATATGAAGTCTCGGAAATGGGCGAGGTTTTTAATACGTGTGACTATGAAGTAATTTAAATATGGTATAAACTGGGGTGTAAAACAGTAGAACACGAGATTTTCAGTGTCGCAGAGGAAGCAATTAACTTAAAGATCCAAATATTAGTTAACGGTTTCTTCAAGGATGCCTTGATTTTTGGAATGTGAATTTAGATTATTTGAGTTTTTTTCTCACAAAATTCTTATTATTAAATGTATAATCCAGAAATATTAATAAAAATGGTTCTCAATATCTATTATACAAAGTAAAATTCATATCTAAAATTTTAATATTTCAACATTATTCAGCAGTATTAATAATTAGTTAGTGGCTATTAACATAATGTTAAAATTGTATATCATGCGTCTTTAACATCGCAGACCATAGCCATGGATTTATTTATGGGTCTGATAGTATTTATAGTGTAATTATAAGTCTTTTATGCATATGGTGAGATTATGACTGTAAGAGGAAATTCTATAACATAAAAAGACCATAGAACACATAGAGCTGATATTATGCAGTTTTCAATGAACCAATTTGATGTAGAAGAACACTAAAAATGCGCAAGTACCTACTTTAGTGGTGGTGAGAAACACCGTATTGCCCTTTTTTATCTTTGCTACGATCAGCCTGGCAATTATTGTCTAACTGACAGACAGATAATGATCTGCTCTGGATCTGATCTGGAGTAGTGGTTTTCGGCATCTCCTCTAAATGTATACATGTGTTTCACTAGATCGATAAATATTAATAACTGATTTCCTAAGGTGTGAGGTATTTTAATTATGAGCAACCTATTATGTGAATAATAGGATCAGAAGATATCGTCAATACCAGTAGAACTTAATTGCAATACTAAATTTTAGTGTAAAACGATACATAAAGTTCAAAATAAAGCTCCTATAGCATATTATCCCATAATGTTAGATGGAAATACCCTGATTAATAATGGAAGATCTGTTTGAAGCGTATAATCTAAAATTGGGTTGGGTTTGTTTAATGTTACCTCGAAACCATGAAACGCTATATCAGAAAGCCAAACATCAGTCGGTCGCTCTACTATGGGAAAGGGAGACAAAATTCGGAACAAACCTTATTGCCCCGAGCAATTCGTAATCAGGCTGTGAATATTAAAAAGGGAAAGGCTTCTGTAATGTCACTGTCATGTAATCATCTGTTAATTATTTCAAAGAAATTCAACATCGTTTAAAACATGACTTGATATGAATTTAAATCAAAGGTATTCAGTCATATTCTTTAATAAAAATTTATAAATCATTTACATTACAATGTAGGTATTCACATTTTCTCACAGTTACCCTGCCATGGAACATATTTTGACACTAAAGAGTATAAAAAATATCGATGCACTAATAAAAAAAAACAAACAAAACAAATGTAATAATTATCAGGGCTAAAATATGCCATCCACATTCACATTTACGTGCAAATAATCAGGAAGATATAGAGGCGCACGTGGAAAAGATTCAAATAAATCAATGTGAAGTCAGCGTTTAATAATAGTTTCGTTAAGCCCAAATAACATGTCCAGTCCTTCAGATCAAACTGAGATGACCACACGTCCTCGACACGGCGATTTACGACGATGTAAAGCCACAAATAGACATAGGCGAGGTTCCAACGTCCAACGCAAAACGCTACCAAAAGGCACATGCATCCAGATCCGGAATTGACACATTTGATATGTCCAGCGTCATCTACGTGACCGAACGCATTCCAGCGCTCACCCAATGCAATCCGTGACGTTCGCTTGCGTTTGTTTACTTGAAGAGCGGTCCATCATCAAAAAAAGTTTGTTTCGGTTTCCTTCTATACTCAAATTCTGAATTAAGCAAAGTGGAATGACCTCGCCGATCTGGTAAAATGCGGTGAAGCTTGGGCGTGCGTATTCTGTTTTACCATTGGGCACATTTCAGTTAATATATACTCGTATACTATTCTATAGAATACTTCTAGTATATGCATTTCCACTTTTTTTAAATAACACAAATAAGTATAAACACTGACACAAAGAATAAATACACTGATAATTTTACCGCAAATTTTTACCGTTAAGAAACGCGCGCGAAATAACCCAATATCACGCCACTGCTTCCCCAGAACTCGAGCGCAGTCGCTTATTGATTCCCATTGGTTCCTCATTCGACCAATCAACGTCGTTGAAGCTCGGAAAAAAAGAAAGCGAAAATGCAAGAATATGTATGTAAAATAAGGATGAACAGCTTGTCGTCAACTTTACGGCGTTCGCAGTTGCCAAATACTGGGAAATTCCTTGATATTATCAACGAACATAAACAAAGTCTTTGTTTATGTTCGGTGATATTATTAAGTAAAAGACAAATTAAACATTGTGTTTGCTCTAATAAAGTACAATAGGGATAAGGGACGTTAAAGACAAGTAAAAAAATGGGTAAATAAGGTTATTAATACGTTTCCTGTTTTAAATAAGAATACTTTAGAAATAAATGTGACAACACAGATCTACTCTTTTTCCGGTCATTGCACTTTGCTTAATTCTCAATCGCAGTATAGCACCTATAAAGCTTATCTGTGAGTCTATAATCTGGTCCTGTAGATTATGAACAAAATTCATTTATTTCTGTTTCTTAATGAGCTTCAATTGGGAAAACAAAAATAGATTTCATGAACTCTCACTTCTAATACGCTTTGGAATGTTTATGTATCTTTTGTTTCAAACAGATCACGCTAGTAGCGTTATAGACAAAAACAAATCGAGTCTCAACTCTTAATTATTACCGACAACCATTTATTAGACTGACTATTCATTATTCTCTTTGGGTATTGATCAAACCACTGCCAGAAGCGACCCTGAGAATAGCTGGAAAACGAGCTGGTCTACACTAGGTATATTTTTCTTTCCGGGCATACTACCTATGTAGACGATAATTTTCTGTTTGCCGACCACATTTGCCCAGTGAATAGAAAGAGGTTAGTGTTAATTTTACTCCTTATCTCTCTATCCGACAAGGATCGGTAACAGCACATGAAAATTAAGCATTTGACATGCGTGTGGACTGATTGTTACTTTTAGCATTTTATTCCAGTAGAGAAGGAGTAATGGATTATTTCGTACGAAATTTAGAAGAACGCAAATCACAAGAATAAGATTATTTAAAACAATCAATTTTTAAGTAAAACATATTTAAAGTTGTAGATTAAGATGTACAAATTATTTTTTGTGAGTTTAACCAATAAAAACTTGTAAAAACCATTTCCTACAGTTTGGAATTTCCTACATATTATTTCACATTACGTATACCTATTGTAAATATTAGGTAAAATAAAATAATAATAATCTAATCTACAGTCTGTCCACAAAGTAACCCCCCCTGCTAACTTTTGAACGAATCGAGTTAGAGAGTTCTAACAAAATACAGGGAGAATCACGTAAAATGAAGTTGATTCTGACGATAAATTCGATTCTTCAAATTCAAAGATGGCGCCACGGGCGCTGTCAACTCAATTTTTTTAAACGGCAAAGTGTGCTGTGTTGCACCTCATTTAAAAAATAATTCAATTCTCTACTTTCTCGTTTTTGAAAAATGACAATCGAGTTAGCCGTTCTCTAGTTATAAGCGTTTCTGTTTCTAATCTGATCCATGAATAAAATGTTAATTAATATTTTAATACAACAAATTTTGAACAAATATTTATTAAAACAAAAAATAAAAGAATTAAATAAGTTATTCAAAATGTTGTCCATTGACTTTTTGGCACATAAAAAGTCTACTTTGAAATTCTGGCCTGATATTTCCTAAAATTTCTGCAGGGACATTTCTACACATGTGTTAGACGTTGCTGTAGTTCGATATTTACTGGAGGAGTTCTGTAGACTTGACTTCAAATATCCTCATAAGAAAAAATCAAGAGGAGTTAAGTCCGGGGAACAAGCCGACCATTCTATCGAGTCCCTTCTGCTAATCCATCTGCCTGGGAAATGGTTATTTAAAAAATCGGTAACAGGTCCATAGAAATGAGGTGCCCCCTCCCCCATCTTGTTGAAATACAATACTTTGAATGTTATTGTCTGCTATTCTTTCTATCTTTGTGGAAAAATTTCCACCAGCATGATTCTTAAGTACCGCTCTCCTCTTAAATTTTCTCTTAAATCTATCAAATCTATCAAATCGAATAACTTAAAAAATTAAGAAAAAACAGTTGACACTTTCAAACACTCTTAAATGAAACGCTAAACTACTTTCTCTAAGCTTATTGACGTTTCAGTGACAGTGGCAAGCAAGGCAAGGAGACTTGATAAAAGCAAAATTTTTAAATATCGTTAATACAAACGCTTGTAACTAGAGAACGGATAACTCTATTGTCATTTTTCAAAAACGAGAATGTAGAGAATTGAATTACCTTTTAAATGAGGTGCAACACGGCACACTTTGCCATTTAAAAAAATTTAGTTGACAGCGCCCGTGGCGCACTCTTTGAATTTGAAGAATCGAATTTATCGTCAGATTCAACTTCATTTTACGTGATTCACCCTGTATTTTGTTAAAACTCTCTAATTCGATTCGTTCAAAAGTTAGCAGGGGAGGGTTACTTTATGGGCAGACTGTATACAGGTATTAACTGGATTATTTCGTCGATTATATTTTACTGCAGCTATTGGGTATAACAAATTTAACATTTTAACAATTTTATCACTTTTCAAGAAATTTATATCATTCAAATTGAGCAGCCAGTGTTGCAAAGAGGCAAAATACTGACAAGGAGACGTAATATTAAATCTGGATGCCCTACATACCTTTTTGTTAAAGAATTTTATTAGAGTTATCCAGCTGTGCGGCGCAGCCAGCGCGGGGCCGGCGTCAATAAAAATCTTGCCGACATCCTGAAACAAAAGAATTCCTATTAGAATAATACTACCTGGATGGTGTCTGAGATACATATAACCGGGTAAGGGAACAGAGTGGGGTTAAGGTGACGATTTCAAATTTAAAAGTATCTGGGACGCTTATATAAATGTCTATAATACAGGGCGCCCTATTTCTTGACCCGTTGCATGGGTAACTTTTTTATTAGTAGAGATACAAAAACGCTTAAATGAGCAAATTAGTGCAGTTTCGTATTAGTAATTCTACGGTAAGGCGAAAAATTATAAACGGGGGAAGGTTGAAAAGTTATTGACAAAAAACGAAAAATCCAACTTTTCTATTATCCCTCGTAGCTCGTTCATTTGAAGAGTTAGAGAAAAATGCTTCACATGTTTTTTGCAGTATTTTTCATGTAAAATGACATGCACTTGCTACTTTTTATATATCTCTTAAAATGGTTGAGAATCACAGTAAAATATATATTTTTTAAATGTAATGGATAGGTGGCTGTGACATTAACCGAAAGTCCCCTTTTTTCTCTTTCAGATGATATAACATAGTCCATATTTTATCCTTACAAAAGTAATAATAATCGTTGTTTTTAAAGAAAGTTTATTGTCACATCAAGAATGCTATGGAAATAAAACAAAAAATAAGATTCCTGATATTTTTAAAAACGTCTAGTTGGCATTTAATTATTGACAGATCATAAGTGGCATTTTTAGTTTTTGTTAAGTAGTTTATTGTTTATTATTAATACTGCATACAAAATAATAGTGTTGCAAATATGTACACCAACGAAGAGAAAAATGATATGCTATTTTGTTATTATAACCAAAATCGAGATGCACAAGCTGCAGCGAATCTTTATTTTGAAACTTACATGGAACGAAGACAACCCCATCATAGAATATTTAGACAGCTGGAAAATAATATACGATTATACGGTTCTTTTTCAAAGCCTAAGGATGAAAGAAACTTCAATGAAGACACTGAAATAAATGTTTTGGCTTATGTAAATTTTAAACCTGATTCTTCAACTGCAGAAATTGCACATCACTGCAACACTTCCAAGGAAACTGTAAGAGCTATTTTAAAAGGTAACAATTTAAAGCCTTATCATTATTCCATATGCAATACTTTATATCCAGCTGATAATCAAAGAAGGATGACATTTTGTCGATGGTACATTTCAAAATGCGAAGAGGATCTAGACTTCTGGAAAAAGATTTTATTCAGTGATGAAAGTAGATTTACCAACAATGGTATTTTTAACCGCCATAATAACATAATGTGGTGCCGAGAAAATCCACATCTTGTTTCTGAAAGAAGAAATCAACGTCAATTTGGGATAAATGTGTGGTGTGGAATTTTTTGTGGCAAAATTATTGGCCCATATTTTTACGAAGATAATTTGAATGCGAATAATTACCTTCATTTTCTAAGGAATACTATAACAGAGGAATATTTAAATGAATTACCACTTCATATTTTTAGAAATCTTAAATACTTCCAACACGATGGAGCACCTGCGCATAATTCCCGCGAGGTAAAACAATATTTACATGAACAGTTTGATAATGTTATAGGAAATAGAATGGATATCGACTGGCCAGCGCGAACACCTGATTTGACCCCCTTAGATTTCTTTCTTTGGGGGTTATTGAAAGATAAAGTTTATGTGACAGCTCCTCTAGATATAGAGGATCTAATAGTCAGGATTCAAGATGCAATTAGAAGCATACATGGACATACAATAAATAATGTTTTAAGAAGTATCCAGAAACGTTGCTTACTATGTATCCAACAGGATGGTGGTCATTTCGAACATTTACTTCAATATAATTAATTAATTAATAATTTCTGTTCTCAAAACATTCTTTTGTTCCATAATCCATAGCATTCTTGATGTGACAATAAACTTTCTTTAAAAACAACGATTATTATTACTTTTGTAAGGATAAAATATGGACTATGTTATATCATCTGAAAGAGGAAAAAGGGGACTTTCGGTTAATGTCACAGCCACCTATCCATTACATTTAAAAAAAATATATTTTACTGCGATTCTCAACCATTTTAAGAGATATATAAAAAGTAGCAAGTGCATGTCATTTTACATGAAAAATACTGCAAAAAAACATGTGAAGCATTTTTCTCTAACTCTTCAAATGAACGAGCTACGAGGGATAATAGAAAAGTTGGATTTTTCGTTTTTTGTCAATAACTTTTCAACCTTCCCCCGTATATAATTTTTCGCCTTACCGTAGAATTACTAATACGAAACTGCACTAATTTGCTCATTTAAGCGTTTTTGTATCTCTACTAATAAAAAAGTTACCCATGCAACGGGTCAAGAAATAGGGCGCCCTGTATACCTCGTAAAGCAATAAGTGAATATAATTTTTTTTATATTCATGAAAGGGGAAAACAAGGCTGAGCTGATTCGCCTGCCGTTTCTTTTTAACCATAACGTAAATTATTCTTCACTTTTCTTTCTTTCCTTTTTCCGCTTTTCCAACGCGGAAGACTCTTATTTGCACATAAGGGCGTTAGAATGAAACACTTTATTTATCGGCGGACTAAAGTATAATAATTATAAATAAGTAATACTAATGATAATAACCATGATAACGCTAATTTTAATTTAATAAGAATAATGGAAGCCTCCTAAATGGTTTTTAATAAAATAATAATAATAATAATATCTCTGCCCCTCATTCTAATCGCAAAGATTATCCCGGAAGTCAGAGACTTGTATGTGAGATGGGGCGGCATATTATTTCGCGCCCTATTATGTTATGGGCCCTAACCACAATTCAGTGATGGAATAAGGTAAGCCTGGAAAACCTCATTAGTTAAGGTGCCGGTTCGCATCGACCCAGAGACCGAGACGGGAGATGAGACGGGAGCTGAGACGGGTAGACCAAGACAAATGTCTCGGTCTCCGGTGGTGTACTGTGCGCCGAGACCATAGACGCAGGACTGTGACAACGACCATTATTTTTCAATCATATTATTATTATTGTGTAATCGGCAGTTGGACATACTTGTATACTGAAAAGTTTTTAATATTCTGAGTGATCAGTGTAATGGAAAGCTATACAGTTATTAAGATTCTATTGGAAGAAGACGAAGACGATGACTTGCTATAACTATTATAAAAGAAAACAAAGAATGTCTATTAACAAATTATATAGAACTAGAGGCCAAGAGGGATCGTTTTCACTTTTGATCAAGAACCATTTATTGTTTGAGGAAAATATGTTCCTGAACATATGAATTAATGATTAAATGAATTAATAATTTGGCACGTGGTTTCCGAGGAGAGACCGCGACACAACTTGTCTCGCGGTCCGCGTCCCTCTTGGCCTCTAATTTTATATAATTTGTTAATAGACATTCTTTGTTTCCTTTTATAATAGTTATAGCAAGTCATCGTCTTCTTCTTCCAATAGAATCTTAATAACTGTATAGGTTTCCATTACACTGATCACACTGAGGATATTAAAAACTTTTCAGTATACAAGTGTCTCCAACCGTTGATTACACAATAATAATAATATGATTGAAAAACAATGGTCCTTGTCACAGTCTTGCGTCTATGGTCTCGGCGCACAATACACCACCGGAGACCGAAACATTGTCTTGGTCTACCCGTCTCATCTCCCGTCTCGGTCTCCGGTCTCTGTCTCAATGCGAACCGGCACCTTTTTACTTTACTCGAGTAAAGTAAGGGTAAAGTAAGAGTAAGTTTTTACAGGAAGCCTTTAATAATCGTGAATTGTCAAATTCTGTTGTTACAGGTTGACAGCGAGCAATATTTCTTATTATTTATTATTACAAAAATGCAATATTGTTTATACAATTTTGAGCCAAGTGGAAGAAGCTGAGAATTGTCTATGTTAGCGAATTCGTTTGAATAATAATCCGTTTTTTATGTTTGACATAGTTAAATATGTTTCAGTAAACAAAATTAAATAAAAATTATATAAAATTAAGTCGTTTCAATGTCTTTCAGATAGTTTTATTCACATTTTAATAAAGAAATATGTTAAAAGATCAACAGAAAGAAGATAACAAAACGACAATGACTAAGAAAACATCAATGATTTTAAATCATATTTATCCCTAAATTACATTTATAACACATACACATATCAAGCAAAAGTATCATGCAGTTTATAAAAGAAACCTTGCCACCTGAATGCAACCTGAATGGGCTTATTCACTTAACACATTCAATGAAGTATTAGCTGGCTCGTAACAAACCACAAATTATCGAGCATAAACATCTCTACATCTATTACATTCCAAAAACAGTACCAATTTATACTTTAATCGAAAAATTCACCACCATAATAGGATTATTTTTAATCTACTTACAGAGGGTTTTGAGGCGATAAATCAATGTTTTAAACATTTAAACGGCTTTCATGTAGATTACTAAATATTCTGCAGTATTGTGGCAAAAAAACTTTAGTGTGGAAATGCGTTTTCAGAGTGCATTTTACTGCATGCAGTAGATCTACATTATGGCAACAAATAAGGTGTTTTATGCGAACTTAACCATCTAATATTATCTATTCCCTCTCTCTTCTTTTTGGAATCTATTAAAGGCACTTGAAGTTTCTGAAAATCAACATCAATGAACAGACTGAAAACACAGTTGTATCAAAGACAATAAATTAATAAGTCTTTTCACTGAAAGTAATTTCCTATCTTCCAAGTTTCGATTTTTTCGGTGATTTCTGATGCATCCGGAGCATGCGTAGATCTCATTAAAATGAACATTTAACATTACCTTTCGGATAGGACGAGAGCACACCGGCTATGCCATGTCTAGCACTGATACAATATTTTTATAAATTTTACAACACAATGATAACTATTATAATATAATTAACACAAGCCTTAAATCACCGAGGCACTCGAAGCTTCCAAATGATTCAATCAAACAGATAAAACAACAAAAACGAAATGGAAGTAACGAAATATCACGAAAGTCACGAAAGACAAATCCTTCAACTGGCTGCCACACGTACAACAAGTGTAGATGTTCTCTCATTTTCTATTTCACTTATTTGCGTGTCCCTGACAAAGTTAATTAGTTGTACGATATGATGATGATTAAACCGGTCTCATAAATTTACTGTAACCTGCGCCGAGTGCATTATTTTTCACTCAAATTTGATGCATCTGGCGCATAGTGACAAAGATAGAAATTTGGTCGTAGGAATGAAAGAATGTGAAAATTCTTATGAGTTATATTCTTTGGTTGTATTGTAACGTGTTCTTTCATTTTTTTTTTGTTTTGTTTCCGTGTTCTACTTGATTATTCTATTTACTTGATGATCTATCTATCGGGCCGGTGGCTCAGGGCTTAGAGTCTCGATCGCTCAACCCAGAGGTCGTGGGTTCTAATTCCCATTCCGCCAACAATTTTTAATTAAATTGATTACTCGTAGATCAAGGCTTATTCGCAGGGATGGCTTGGCAACTATCCTAGCGATGGCCTAGGATTGGAAGAATGTCAACTTGGTGCTAATCTGAGAGATTAAAATCAGTTGATGTTTGACTTGTCCCCCTAACTAATGAGGTTTTCCAGGTTTCCCTCATTCCAGCACTGAATGGTGGTTAGGGCCTACCAACGTAAGTCGTTCCTGAGGCGCAAATGCGGCCCGCGAAATAATAACATGCCGCCCCCTTTCCCACACAAGTCTCAGACTTTCGGGCTAATCCTTGTGATTAGAATGAGGGGTAGAGATATTATTATTATTATATTATTTACTTGAAATACCTAGTATTTTTTCAATAAAAGTGAAATAACACATTATTTATAATTACTAATTGGTCAAAACACCAATTCATCTAGAAAACTGTGCGAAATATCCGTTGAATTAGATATTAAATACCGCCCTTTCGTCATATTACCTATGTTTGTAGTCATTATACAGTTTATTCTGGTCTAGAGTTTCAGCCCATTTTCTGCATATAATTTGCAATAATTTCTAAAATAATCAAATAACTCAGAATTAGCCATAGAGACGACACTTTTGAATTTGCCAAAAATGCATAGGGTTGAAAAATAGCCAATACGATTGCATTTGTAATACCTAAAGTCATCATAAGTAAATAAAGTGTACTAAATAACTTTAAATAAATTGATTACATCTACATTTTAATTATTATATAATTTTCCTTTGTAACCTTAAATTCTAAATTTAGTACGAGTTCACGTTGAGTAAAGAGTGAAATGTTAATATTTCTCAGTTCACTTAACGTGAACTATACAATTAAAAAGTACCATATTTTTCCAAATATTTTGTGTCGTTATACTTGTAAAAAAGTGAAAATCCAAGAAGCACGTCATTTATGTATTGAAAAGCTTGAAGAATATACGGATTACTTCGTATAAAATCTCTACCTATTTACAATGAATGTTATGTTTAAAGATTTTAAGCTCGTGCCTGTAATCCGTTGACCTCCCAAGTTCAGTGTTACACTACCCACAGATCACCCACACTAATGAAGTGTGGCCCAACATGGTTGCAAGAGGATGTATTTCTCGTTGTATTATTTTCCTACTACAGATAAATCGCTTATAGTAAAGATCTAGGTAAGGATGAACACGAACCTCTGCAAAACATACTGCTTATTCCAATTCCAACATAATATTATTTCCAAACGTTTTCTGCGAGGAAGATTTACCCAAATGTAGATAAATTTGATAGCTCACTATACAAACATGTTGTTTCACAATTTTCGGATATTCTCAGTAAAAAGTAGTATCGCGTTCCACTTAACGAATGAAAATAGTGAATGAAAAGAAATTGCTTATCTTTCACGGTCGACGTGAGAATTTGCCACCTTCTGAGTTTGTTGCGGAATTAGAATAGAACGAGCACACAGCATGGCGTAAATAGTTCAGTCGGTTGCCTTTGTTATCAAATACAATAAGACAACAACATATTACTGAGAGTACGTCACAGAGTCTCCAAGTCTGAAAAATATGACTGAAGAATTTAAGAAGATACACAAATGAGTGGAATACAAATTTTTTGTATATCTGAATTTCGATAATATACCTCAGATTTCCGAACATGGAAATCTTAATTATTATTAATCTTAAATTATTAAGATTTTTTATGTACTAAATAGGTATAGTACATAAAAAATCTCGAACTCAGTTGCGCGTGTTATAAAATCCATTAACCCCCTTTGCCCTTATAAAATTTCCAGCCAACACAAATGATCATTGTGACTTAGGTTGGTAAACCCTAACCACCATTCAGTGCTGGAATGAGGGAAACCACATTAGCTAGAGGGAGAGTCAAACATCAACTGATTTTAATCTCTCATATTAACATCAAGTTGATATTCTTCCCATCCTAGGCAATCACCAGGATGGTGGCCAACCCATCCCAGCGAACAAGCCTTAATCTACGAGTAAACAATTTAATTAAAAATTCTCTCGTGGAGTGGGGATTTAAAAATATAAATCGTTATGTGAGATATTCCGAAATAGCGAAACATTTTAAACATAGTGCAAATGATTTTTTACATTTAAAGTATGTACATATTTTACATTTAAAAAATTGTCTCGTTATTAAACAGCATTTTGCTAGTTCATAAAAATAAATCTGGTACAATTGGACATCACTCAACTGTAAAGTAGAAACAAAATACACATTAAGGATGAGTTGAGCGTGCTGAACGAAAATCGATAAAACAGAGAGGGAAAACTGAAACATTATTTGTCTGTTTATAGGGCTCACATTTCATTCCCGTTTTTATATCACTTACTTCCCAGTAAAACATTCCAGAATTATTGGGAACTAAAACACCCATAATAGAGGCAGATTTTCCCCATTTCCACTGCATCAGTTGTACAGAATGGTCTATTTGGTGATGCCGAAATTATTTTAGCAGGGTGGGATTTAAAATTTGATCAGAATATTGCATACATCTACATACATCTACATTTTAGGCCAGTGAGACTACCAGATTTTCGTCAGATTTGTCCGGCCAAAATACGATAATTTAGTCAAATTTATGTATTCACACTGTATTCTCAGACAATGAAATATTTTGATAGATTCATCAAATTGGTTTGTCTGCCAAAATTTAAGTAAAAATTTGATCACCCAATTATTTTCACTGATATATTTAAAAATCCCGCCATTACATAAACATAACCCAACGTATTTAGCGCCTTACCTTTCTTGATCAAATCTAAAAAAAAAAAAAACGAGTAACTGTATACGGCATTCCTAAATACATTTAAATAATAGGTTTATACAGATAACAAGGAGTTCAAAGCAATTAATATTGCTACAAAATCGCCGACAGCCTTTGGAAAATTGTATACAATCTGGCAACACCGCCTCTGGGGGTGCCTGGGACAACTCCCCAAGGGCGAAGTCTCAACCCTCTAGGCCTTCAAATAAGGGAGATAGGTCCTTTTACAAAGGAACATTTCCTGGATGTTACCAGCGGTACTTATCGAATATCCCTCGTATAAATTGGCTGTGGATTAACAATTATTCGTGATTATTCGATGGAAATTTCTACGAATATCTAGAAGCCTAGTTTACCTCTATAAAGGCTGTGGTGTGCCGGCGAGTCAGTCAGTTTTAATCGGGCAGCGATCAAGATAAGAAGCAATACTTAAGTGAAATAAGTGCGATTTTCGAATTGTTTTCGGTGTGTATTTATTTAGATATTGTACAAGAAGTGTTGTATTGTGCCTGAAGTGTTAAATAAAGATTTGTACCTACTGTTGTATAAAAGTTTCACTTATCTTTAGCACCCCGGAAGGAGTAACAATATTAATAAAATGGTTAGTTATAAAATAGTTATAAAATTAATTAGTTTTATTACCTAATATCAAGGGAAAAGGCCAATACCTATTTCATACAACAAAAAACAGAATAATTTGAAGCAAACCATTTTTGTTTGATGTCGTGTTTGATGAAGTAAATTTGACGAAAATTGGACAATAAGTATCTAGTCTGACACTGGCCTTATCGAGGTCCCCAGATTAAAAAAAAACGCATGCACGATAATTGGAAATCGGACGCTCTATTCGCAGAAACATATTACTGTTTATTTACAAGGTCGCAACAATTACAACATTTCGGTTGGTGCATATTATGGCCGTAACCTTGATTTAGGTAGGCTATAAAAATCGATTTGTTGCATGAGGAGAAACGATAACGGCAGAAACCGAAACTGTCGAAGCATAATTACACGTAATTTGCAGTTAATTGAGTTCGCTCGTATGCCATAAGGATCTATAAATATTTTATTGAGTAATACATCTGTTTGCGGATAAGTGCAGAAGATTATAAAAGAACAGAAAATATCTGTACTTTTTCCTTGTTATATAAAAGGAATTGGTAATTAATATCCCAAGGTCGTGTTTAAAATATTTGTATTGTTTGTAAAATAGTTTGAATAACTGAAATATAAAAAGAAGTAACTTTGATGTAAGTAATAATAATAATAATTATATTAATAATAATTTATCAATCATTCACTTATATTTAGTGAATATGATAACTTACAGGAAGATGTCGATTTTCTCAAATATAATCATATAATAGGTAAATAAAACAAATATCACCTATATATTAACAGGTTTTATCAACTACACCGCAGTATAACTTTGATCTTGAGCAACAAGAAGTTAAGAAACCCCAGAATGGGGAAAATGTCAACTTGGTGTTAATGTGAGAGATTAAAATCAGTTGATGCTTGACTGCCCCCCCCCCCTAGCTAACGAGGAGATCCAGGTTTTCCTCATTCCCGCACTGAATGGTGGTTAGGGCTTACCAATATACGTTGTTCCTGATGCGCAAAAGAAGGGACGGCTAAATAATAATATGCCAATCCCTCTTCCACACAAATCTCAGACTTTCTTACCTAACCCTTGTGATTAGAATGAGAGATAGAGATATTATTATTATTAGGTACATAGTATGTGCGTACACCACGTTTGAAGATTTAATATAAATAATTTTATTATAGGAGAAAAATGGATTTTAATAAAGGAAATGGATACATTTTCTAAACGTCAACCAAAAGTTGTACTTAATCCATATATATTAAAACGCGTCGATTCTGTCTCGCTCTAAATTCCGTCACCGAATCCACAAAGTTTCAAAGCTATCTCCTCCGAGGGCGGAGGTCGCCCCCGGCCTTTCTCCAATGCGTAGGGGTATTTTCGTCCAGTTTCCTACGCGTTTTCCCAATTTAAAAGCCTTTTCAAAAAACCTCTGCAAAATTTTCGTCGATCGCCGTTCGACGAGAGAGATGCGGCTAGCACCGGCGTTTGTCCTCGCGCCGGTCCCGTCACGCCTGCCAAAATCCCGACTTTTCGCGGGACTCACTAGACTCTTTTCCTAATTTTGGGGCTTCGAGAATCGCTTCACGCAAAAGTTCTGTCCTTTCTCTAATCCTTTGAGATTTTTTTCGAGACCGTACGTCGACTCCTTCTACGTCTATTTCGTCTTAAAAAATGTCGAGTCGCGTCCGTCTCAACTTCTTTCTCATTTTGTCTACCGATGTGAGAGTGCACTAACGAGACAAGCACCTCCCACGAAAACTGTCAAATTAATTAAACTTCAGATAGGTTATTTTCCTACGAGAAATATTGCTAACTGAATCAATAGTACTGACTGCCAAACACTTCCGATTACCAAAATACTGAAGCGAAATGCTTTTCACATTAGAAAAAGGCGTGGTTGCGCAACGGGAAAATCGTAAGATTCAAAACTTTATAATGCTGATTTCGTGAGTTCGAGTCACGCTGGAGGCAAACTTTTTTTTTACTTTTTAATTCCAATTATTTATTAGTATTAGTATTTAGTTACTCTGTTTCATTATCCGTAGCTTTTATTCTTTCTGCACGTAAAGTTTGGAATTAATTCGTTCATTTTGGCAGTCTGTTAAATTCTTCATTTTAGCTTACAAAAGTAAATATCTACAATATTTTTGGTCCCATTGATAAAATTGATAATAATGTTTACTTAAAAATAAATTCTACTTTCAGTACTTAAAAAATTATGATGTTTTACTATCAACAATAGAGTACCCTTACAATTCATCAAAATATTTAAAAAAAATCGTTTAGTATAATTACATCATCATTCCAGATACAAAATTTCTTTAATATGTATTTTCTTTAAAATAATATTATTCTAGATGCTTTTGTCACCCGAAGGGTGACCCCAGGCCGCAGGCCTAGACACCCGGTAGGGTTAGAAATGGGAACGAAAATCGCAATAGCGATTTTCTCCCATTTCTAGTATGATTGCATGATTGTGGTATGATTGCTAACAATTATTATCAGTGTGATAATTTTATGTTTGGTTAGGCAAAACCAATTTTCAGAAAACCAACACCTGATGGTTCCTTTCAGTGCAAGAGTTTATTTTCTAATATCTTTTTAAATTTTCAGGAGTGTGGCAACATAAAAGGAAGATCATGTAAGATCGATCTGTTGACAAATATTACTTGTCCTACACGTTTAGCAATTACTCAAGTAAAGCCCACAGTAATAGGTATAAATAAAAAACAAGACAGCTTATATTTTACACACAACAGTTTTATTAAATTATTAGTTTTTCTTGCTCAACAAAGACCAATATTATCTATGTATATACAGCGAAATAAAGAGCAGAAATGGCAGTGAGAAAATAATTTACCTTTGACAATAAAACTGGAAGTAATTTCTTTTGTGTATAGTTAGCCCGACTTATAAGATGGCGAGTGGGGATTATTATCTGGGGAATTCTCCCAGAGAGCGGAAATTTATGAAGAGTGTTATCCAGCTATAAATTTGAAATTCAAATAATAGCGAGTTTGCCGTTTACAAGGAGGAGCAGCACAGTTTTAAATCCGTATCTATTTTCCAACATTTCCACTCGCCAGAGATTCTCACTAGCTCACAAGCTTCACCAGTTTCTCAAACAACTATTTTTAAAACATTGGTTGAAAATACAATTCCTTAATTAAAATAAAAGACTGTTTTAAGTAAACTAAATTAAAAGATACAAAGAGCTGCAAAAAACTAAAAAAATTACTCTATAATCTTTATTGGTCAAAAAAGAAAATATTGTGTGGATTTCGCCATGCAGTACCTTAAATAGATGATGTTTTTGGAATGTCGCCACCGTCGACATTCCTGACACAACCAGAATATAGCTGCTAGAAGTGGGGATTCGAATCAGAAGCAGTAACATTTGATTCAGCCCACGATACACACAACTTAACTACCCTAGGTCACCGCAATTCCTGCGGAGTCTTACTAATCCAGGGTCCTTATGCTATTTACTGCCTACCCTGAAAATTATTATTTTGCAGCTCCTTGACCTACAGGAAGATTTTCTTAAAGGCCATGAGAATACAGTGATTTATAAGCTCTATGACAAACTATGGAAGAAGAAAGGTAATAAAATTCAATAAAAAGCTTTTATGAACATGAGTTCGATTCCTCGTGGTTAATAAAATACAATTTTAGCATTGAAAATGATTATAGGATCGCGAAGGTTCTCGTATATGGGTATATTTCGAAGAAAAGTGTAACGCCGTGAGCATGTCACACCGACATGGTTAGGTAGTGGGGGACCGAGTAGAGCGGGCGGCGTGGGCGCATAGTTTGGCATTCGTATTCGTAAATTGCAAATTGCAAGTCAGAGAATCTGAGCTCTCTTGTGAATGCGAATATACAAGGTGCCAAAGTCTGTATGTCGCAAATAGTAAGTTCTCAAATTAGTTAACATTAGTAGTTCTCAAGTTAACTTTTGCAAGCCTTCTATAGTTCCAAATTTCCTTAATGCATTTTCAATACACTCCGATGGTTGCAAGAACTGCGAATTTTTTTAAGGCTCAACACATAAAACTATTAAATTAATATGTGTCGCTCCTAATATCTACCGCCATGTGAGAAAATTCAGAGCCTTCCAGTAGGTACATTGGAAAATTGGTTTCCAGATTCTAGTTCATTCTTTAGCACTATACGGATCCTCAAATAAAAATATATTCAATTTGGAGACAAGAACAGGTCGATAGTAAGTAAAGTGTATATTAAACATAGAAAAAGAACGATGTGAAGAATATCTATGGGTTGAACACGTGACACGGGTGACAGAAGTACTCTGTGGGTGTATAGCTGCGTTCCCCCACTAAATAATGAATTAGTATGTAGCAAATAACTACGAATAGTAAGGGACATCACTAAGTATCCTCCATCTGTAAACGCCTTATTTAAATAAGGACTAAAACAAATCAAGCTAAAACAGCTATTCTCCTGGCGATATGCCGCGCCGAGCGCTGAATTACAAAGCAAAATTTGCCGTATTTTGTCTAACACAGTTAGAATCAAAATACAGGTTGCAATCCGAATCCTTGTATTTTGATTCTAACTGTGTTAGACAAAATACGGCAAATTTTGCTTTGTAATTCAGCGCTCGGCGCGGCATATTGGCAGGAGAATAGCTGTTTTAGCTTGATTTGTTTTAGTCCTTATTTAAATAAGGCGTTTACAGATGGAGGATACTTAGTGATGTCCCTTACTATTCGTAGTTATTTGCTATATGCATGCCATCTGATAGTAGTAGAACTAGTTTCTACAACCCTTTATTGTATTGGATTTTTACCCCATTACGATATGTTTGGATTGTGTTGCGAAAACTACACAGAGGTGGCGCCAATAGGCCTTGCGTAGGTCTTGCGTACGCAAGGTTTACCTATTGTGCCAAATACTCAGGTCTTCGCATTCGTCGGTATGCTCACTTATATTGCACTGATGAGATCATAAAAAGGTCGAAACCGGTCTGCAATTAGTGGCATCCTACGATGTGTGGTCTTAGTATTTCCTCGTAGTTTTCGTTGCAATCCGAATCCTTGTATTTTGATTCTAACTGTGTTAGACAAAATACGGCAAATTTTGCTTTGTAATTCAGCGCTCGGCGCGGCATATTGCCAGGAGAATAGCTGTTTTAGCTTGATTTGTTTTAGTCCTTATTTAAATAAGGCGTTTACAGATGGAGGATACTTAGTGATGTCCCTTACTATTCGTAGTTATTTGCTATATGCATGCCATCTGATAGTAGTAGAACTAGTTTCTACAACCCTTTATTGTATTGAATTAGTATGTATTTAAGTATTTTTCCAGTACCTACCTATTACGTTATTTATCTTTATTTAACTATCATGCACTAATATTTTGTGTCTTTGTTTCCAAATTGAATATATTTTTATTTGGGGACCTGTATATATTAGTAGAAGAGAAGCGGCCGTCTTTGTTGAAACAGTGGCATGAAACAAAGTGTACGCGAGTGATACTAATGTGATAGGAAGACACTTTATGAGATTATAGCTCAGATTGTTGGAATTGGTAAAACGTAATATACGGTATTAAAGAAGTTTTTAAATACCCAACATTGAAAATGTTAGCTTTATTTCAGATCACTTATTTATCATCATATCACTTTTATTTATAGATCACTTTGTCGTATCTTAGGGAAAGGGACCGATCTAAGAAAACTGATATATCTATACAACCTCAGTTAGATCAAAAATATTATTTATAGTATGGAATATTTGCCCTTTTAAATTGATAATTAAATTAGTAATTTGAAATTATATACAACACCCACAAAACCTCAAGATATGAGAAAAAGAATAAGAAACTCGTTTGCACATGTAAACAGGCAAATGCTCACAAACGTTGGAGACTCCTTTGTAACACGTGTTACACGATGCATTGCTCAAGGTGGAGGACATTTCCAGCAGTACTTATAATGTATTATAAATTGATGTATTCAGTTTGTGGATGTTTAAAATTATGTTGTTTCATCCCTCATTACTTTTTGTTAGTATTTGGTTTCTTTGATTTAATTAAAAAATATATTTTCCCATGTTTATCAGGTTCCCATAAAATTTTTTAACTGATGTATTTTTGAAATTACGGAAATACCGGTGGCTGTTTAAGAGATATAAAAAATAGTTCATGGCAGTAAGAAAAGTTAAAAAACCTACAGTTTTGAACAGAACAAGAAAAATGTTAGAAAATGTGTTTTTTTTCTTGAAATAGTTAATTACATAAATAAATAAATAATTAAATGGCAAAGAAGTCACTGCCATATTTGTATAAATTTGAATATCTTGAAAACTATTAGAGTTAGATATAGCAAACCATATATCATTTCAGAGCCTATTTAATACTCGTTTGTCTGGTGTTATTATATACAGGGGGTTCCATAAAAGAAAAACGAGTTTTTACACAATATATTCAGACCATTTCAGTTGCTTAGAAAAAAAACACCCTGTGCAAGCAAATAATTTTACGATGATATCGGCTTATAATATAAGTGTTTGATTATCTAAATACCGAATCTTAACCTTTAATTATCAGAAACAAGGCTACTATGATTTTTTTTACAAGGTTATGTTTTTCCCCAAATTTTTAGAAAAAAAGAAATAACTTGGCAACCCCGCATACAAGACCAGCAAGCGGGGCACCCATGTATAGGGAATTTTAAGCTTAATCAAAATCTGGTTTAAAATACAGGGTGTTCCATATAAAAAACAAATGTTGAATGCTGTAACCGCTCAACGTGCACCCTGTATATCTAAAAATAATTTTGGATTGTAGAAAAAAAGTGATAGAACATGTCCCCTGTTCAATGTTTTGTTCCATCTCCTTTATTTAAGGAGCTACTAAAGAATTCGTTCTTATTGACTCACACTGTATAACGCCCAATTTAATGTGTTAATAATAGATAACTGTCAATATAATCTGTCATTATTTATCGACACTTGTGATATGCTCTTCCATGCTCCCAATAATCATGCTGTATTAATTTGAGTTTGACTTCTAACTGAAAATCCAACTTCTTTGTCGTTAACATTTTGCAAATACTTTTCTAACAAACACGAAGTAAGTGGTGTCGCCATCTGTACAATGTCAATGCTGCCTGACGGCAACCAACTAAAATGCAATTTTCTCAGCGGCGTGGAAGCGGTAAGTAGGTCAGGGAAAGATAAACAAAGAATCGAGTGCACAAGATCAGACTAACCCCGTTTAACTGGAACTCATTTATACCAATAAAAGCATATGAAGCGGACGGAAAGAAAAATAGGATATTCAATTGGGGATCTCTCTGTGTGTCAGATAAAAATCACCGAGCGGTCTTGTCGTCTGTGGAATTGATGGGATTTATCTTTACACTCTCCGTTTGCGTTGTACAAACGTTCAAGATCGACGTTATTCACTTTGAAAGTGTTAGAAACACAATTATTACAAAGAAGTAATCCCATCTTTTGTTACACATCTACCGGGTGCTCCATATAAAGGTCCGTTCAACCAAATACGACGATTTAAGTTTCCGATGAATTTGAGAAAAATATTGGACACAAAGTGGTATTATTGTATGTTTAAGTTGCAATAAAGACAAGTAGTTAAACCACGTAGCTGAAAATTTTACTGTTTAAAACTCGATAAATAAAACACCCGCACAGAGACAGCGACACAGAAAGACTGATGACAGCATAGACAATAAGAGATATTATCCCCACTCCAACTGTATTCGCCAGGCGTTCGCCAGGTACAAAAACTGTTGTTTGCTGTTTTTTGAAGGAATGTGATATATCAGATGTGTTGAAGTACAGTTGCCCAGCTACGTAGTCCTTTATAATGGAATAACTTGAAACATTGTTTACGGGAAATCCTAAGCCTTTTATTATAAATTTTTTTGGTGATATCGATTTCTTACTTAAGGATGCACATATCCTCAAAGTTTTAGAGATGAGTTCTGAATAACCCTGTATAAACCTTTAGAATCGGCCCCGTCCAACTGTTGTCGAGCCAATGGTTAGCGGAAACCACGAGGGTGGTTAACGGGGTAATTTTTCGTACACAGCAGCGGCTATAGAGGGTCCAAAACAATTTGGGGTAATTCCTAAGCAAACTGAGGATATTCCGTGGTAATATGGGATCTCTTCAAGGCGATAAGAGGTAATATCGAGGGTAATATTTATGAAAAATATTATGTTTGTACAAAATTTCTCATGACGCACTCCTAGTTTAACACACAGAGTTGTTTAAACCACTTTAGATAGAACCCAGATAATTTATGAAAAGCAGTAAGATAAATTAAATTGCTGTTTATTTTAAAATGAGAAAAACTGACTGAAAAATAATATATTTGGCTATGAAAGGTATCCTGAGAACAAAGACTACGTAAGGGCTATGGCTATTAGTAAGATTCCTCCAGTTGGATGCTCTTCTTTGATATTGACATTATTTAGTAACACTTTACCAACCCAACATTGCAATTATATCTATATATAATCATTTTAGGCTACGAATATTGGCCGACTTAAGCAGGTGATAGAGCATGTATCGTTTCCACAGTGTTTATATAAAATGATTTATACGTATGTATATTAATTAATATAAATAAATATGTAGATTAATTAATATGTAAATGCAGTGGTGCAGCTACATAAATTTTATCAAAATAATTATACCAGATATTAAATTGTTTATATTGTTCAATTCTACTATTTTCAGAAGATACAAGTATTAATTAATGCTAGACAGCTAAACTAAACACACTAGACACTGTTTTATCTCTGAAATATTTTAGGACCTTTGATATTTAATAAAGGCAAAGGCATCTAATTCCAAGCAAAATTCACTAACCTTTCGATTAATTGCAAAAAGACTGTTCGCCGCCACTACTTACCTGCTTATACATATTCATTTTCCAATTCCAACGTTCTCTAATTGGCAGTGTTAGTTCCCGAGAACTATTTGCAGCATTTAAAGTTCTTTTGCTAAACATTTGCCAGCTGGTAGTCGTGCCTGCTAATGCAGCAAGTGCAGAAATGCATGTAATGTTTATTATAAACGTACACATATTTTGACCTAGGAATATTTTCCCGCAGCGCAGTGATTTAATCCTGCATTAAACGAGAAATTAAATACGCGTTTGTACATGATAATTACATGTACATGTTGTCACGTTCATTTTTTATTTGCAAATGTTTATACTGTGGATTAACGTTTATGACTGATACATTGAGCCCCGGTACATCGAAATCGCATTGTAGTACCTACATATTAAAGTATTTGAAAAAATGTAATATAATAAAACTTCGAGATATCAACATCAACAGAAGTTAGTTTCAGTATAGTTATTTACAAATATAGATATTGCTAAATTGCAATAGAGAAGGCTGTGTTAGAGGTTTTAAGAATTGTACCCCATTTCCTTTTTTCAGACAGCACCTAACCAAATAGATAGTTAATATTTATTCATGAACTAGAACAGTACAATAATTAAATTTAACAAGAAAGAAAATAATTATAAAATTATTCATTAATTTAATACCTGGGAACTGTTTGATTATTTAGAAGTATGTTATTAGGTTTCTCTAGGTATATGCCAAAGTAAATGTGTGCGATATAATTTTATAACCTACACAATCACTGCCATGACCCCTTAAGTTAAATATCTGCAACACTTTCTTGCGTGTAATACTTAAATTATAAATCATTTCAAATGCTAGTAATGATAATGAATGAAAATGCAGTCAGTACGGTACGATACAAATAGATATAATTACCTCTATTACTGAAGTATAACGATAATAACAAAAGTATCTGATTTCTATCTAACAGTAGTACCGTAATTTAATCCTTGTTTTCATATATTAACAATGAGAAAAAATAGTTAAACAAGAAATTAAATGCAATACGGTATTTTTAAATATCACTAAATATCACAAATATGTATCTATGAAATAATTATACACTTCTTACTACTTGTCTACAAGCTTCTAGTTGGATATACGAATTCTTGGTTGAATATAATGGCATACATATTAGTGTGAGAATAGGCAAATTAAAATAATGTTAATACTTGAACTAAACTAACGGCGGATTTTCCACTATAATTATCAGAACTTCTCTTTAGAAAAGGATCCCTTAACCTACTACCCTATGAGGGAATTAAATCGTGAATATTTTACTGGCCTGAAACTGTTCTTCGGCAATTTCTTCTCTCCACGTATTCACCCTTAAATTATACAACCCCGTTAAGGCTTATGTCGAGTTAGGCCGTTTCGAAAGCTTAACATTTTAATAGAGCGTTTCCGAGGAAAAGCTTTCGAACAATCAAATCCAATAGTTAAGAGAAAATCTTTTATACATACATAAGTGGATAATTTAATTCTCTAAAAAATATAATGAAGGGAAAACATTATGCGTACATAAATTATATCAGTTGTTTTATTTAGTAGGTATACAATTTAACTGAAATAAGATAGTACGGGGTTTCTATAAATTCCAACGTCTCATGTGATAGCGATTGTTAAGCAACAAACTTGTTGTTGTTGGAAGGCGGTGCGGTTACCCGCAGCACTCAGGCCTTCGACCCTTATGCCTACCGCTAGTCGAAAGCTATTGGAAGAGACTCGTGCTATGCGCATAGGCCAACGCCCGTTTTAGGGGAAGCTCTCTTATGTCCTGGGGCAGGAGAAATGCTGCACCCAGATGTTTGTCTCTTGACCATGAGGCAGACACAGCGACAGAGGATGTGAATGGAATCCTCATCATCGTGTCCGCTAAACCTTCACCTTCTAGTGTCACTAAGGCCAACAGTGTTAAGGTGCTTGTTGAGATGTCCGTGACCTATCAGTAGTCCTGTGACAATCCTTATGCTGTTACGGCTTAGCGCATGTATTGATCGAGTTGCGTTCGACCAAAGCCCTTAAATTAAGAGCCTGGCTTGTCACAGCCCAGTCTCGTTTAACCATTCTTCCTCTGATCTTTTCTTGATCCAGTTTTCATAGGCAACAAACTTACATTAACAAAAAATCTTTACATACGGTGATTATGTTCATGAAGAGTGAATTAGATATCCCATACCTATTTTCTTTACAAAAATGATATTATAAACTGCAGTAATAAGTAATTGTTAATATATTTCTTTAAATATTGTTCAAAATGTTATTGTCAAATTAATAAAAAAAAAAATTGGCATTGGGTTTGTTCTTTAGTGTTGGGTTCTTTGTCTAATGACTTCTTGGTAATTTTTTAAACACCAACGTACACATTTTATTACTACTCGTAGTACTAGGAACTAGAAGCAATCTGGTCACGTATGAAATTATGAACGCAAGCTATATAGATGTGAAATAGAATATACAGGATGTGATAGATTAAAGTTTAAACAGAACACAAAATAGATAGGCTATACTTCACGTAAAACCGAGCGTAAAACTAAGTATGGGCAGTTCGAGTCCTGCCTATGATATTTATGCCTTATGTCTGTGATGTTTACATTATGCTTCGAATACCACCCCATTTCCTTTTCAGTGTTGTGCATGTAACTGAGTTATTGGTGACCTAATGAAAATACTGTCTTGTATTGGGCTAATTTATTAATGAAAACATTGGAAACCGGCCAGAAAATTGATATAGTTCCTATTAGATGCTGCCAGCTACTATGCCTCTCTCGAGGTCGGAGTAACCTGCGGCATTAATACTTTTTGTAATAAGATAAATGCATCACTCGATACATCATTATATCATGAACTAAAATATGAATTTTTAGTGAGTCACATGAGTTATTGGCACTCGTGATTGTCTGTCTATATACTTAGTAACCTCATTATCAATTTTTTTAACATAGTAATAAAAACGATTCATATAATTCGCCAAAAATGGTATGTGTATGACACAGTAAACGTACAGTTTGTAGTGGCGTTAACTTTTACCTTGGTTTTTAGTATTAATTAGGAAACAGGTTTTATTATTGCCGCGGCGATAGCTCAGTCTATTAGGTGCTAGGTGATAGCCTGTGACTAACAGAATGGGTATATTGCGGCGCGAGTTCGAATCTCGCCAGGGGAGAAATGCCACCTCTCCCAGGGAATGGTTATGTGTCTGCGTTTTTTTCATGTGTACCCTCCCTCTACACAAGCCTTAGGCTTTCAGTAGGGAGGTTGTCCATTTCTGTGGTGTGTTTTATGTTATGTTTATTAAACATTTCCCTGGTCATTATTTATTATTCGGACTTTATTTCAATATGTACAGACCTTCCCTTTTTCGACAAGAATTCAGGTGAATCTGGGGTATCCAAGTCAGTAGTATCTTAACCAAATTTTTTTAAACGGTGAAAACATATCTAAGGTTTTACATATAATTGAAAGGTGTATTTTGCATTTAATTAGTTGACAATAGTTTGCAAATTTTGAGGCAACGTTGGCAATTTTTAAATGCTACATCCTCTGTATTTTTTAATTGTTAGAAAACTACATAACATTTGCGTTGTAATGATATATAAAGTTTTATATTATTTTTCATGTCACCTCGCTCGCTTACCTGATCTAAGTCCTTCGATTTTTTTTTGCTTTTTTTATTAGAATGTATAATTATTTTTAATTTAAATATTTAAAATTCAAGTCAATCAATTTTGAGGAACTCCAATAGTTTTAATTTTGGGAAACGATAATTTAGTTAATGCGCTAAGATTTAGTAAAAGAGTTGGCTGACCTCAGACCTCAAATAAAATATAAAGTGAAATATATCTTTGATAGTCAAATTTAGAGAACTTTGCAAAAATATATACATATATTTTTAAAACTGTGAATATGTATAAAATCCAAGGGTAACTACAATTCGATAGCTTCTGTATACTCTGATGTACCCTGGATTGCCAACGAAAATGGGACAATCTGTACACCTACAGAAGATTTAATTAAAACGTATAATTAAAATTGCGCAATATCCTTGTTTGAAAAATCTGAAATGCATCCTCGATCATTTCTGCATTGTGATGTCTATAATTTCAATATAAATCCACGTCTCGATGAAAGGAAGTGTATAATCAAGTTTCACGTAAAGTGCACGTCTCCGTAGGAAGCAATTTTATGAAAAGAGTCAAGGCAAGAATTTGTGCCACGGGCGAGAGCAATAATATTTCAGCAATAAGGAGGAGGTTTATAGAGGTTTTTATCCTGGCATAAAAAGGAAGAAGAATAAACAATAAAGGTCGAGGACGAGCATAAAGTATTTTTTGTACTGGTGTCAAGACTATTAAATATGTTTACACACAGAGGATTAACCCTCGCAGTTTAGTTTATTACCTGCCAGTCGGAACCGGGAAGAACGGAGAAATACGAAATTATAGAATAAAAATCCCAAAGAGAACTTTAACATAAATGTGGGAAAATTGGAAGAATACGAAGAATTGGCGTTATATTCAATGAAAATCGGAAAAATTAATAAATATTTTTGTAACTATTATTATTTTGAGTTCATACCTACCTAGTATCCGATATTCTTAATATTTAGTAAGTCATCTATGGCAGTATAATAGATAATTAAGTAATTTATTTTAGAAAACATAAAAAAATTATAGAAAACTTTTCGGTCCAAATTGGCAAAAAAAAATGCGAATAGAAGCCACTATTTTTTATGTAAAAACATTCAATTAGTTCAGATGAGTGAAATCAATAATTTTTGTTGATTAAACAAGACCCTGCTCTCACCAACTTGTGTCCCAGGTCCCAGTGGACTGAGGTTCTTACCTGAAACAATAGAAAATACGTTTAGATTTAGTTATTCTCAAAATTTACAATACAAAACTGATTGTCTTTTACGCTTTTATAACCAAAGCTTTATAGAATGTGTACATAAAAATTAAATGACAAATGCCCGGTTAACGTTGCAACATTTAATAATATAATAATAATAATATCTCTACCCCTCATTCTAATCACAAGGATTAGCCCCAAAGTCGGAGACTTGTGTGGGAGAGGGGGCAGCATATTATTTCGCGGGCCGCATTTGCGCCTCAGGAACGACTTACGTTGGTAGGCCCTAACCACCATTCAGTGCTGGAATGAGGGAAACCTGGAAAACCTTATTAGTTAGGGGATTATTTAAAAAATATATCTATGATGCATTTTTATTTTCTGGGTTTCTTCTTTCTGGGTATTTTCTTATTACTTTTATGGGTTCAACGAGTACAAACAAATATGTATTTCTTAAAATATTTATTAATAATAGTTTGTATTAAGAGTCCATTCACTACATAGGTCGAAATAAGCCCTAAATCGGCGTTCGTCTCGTGTCTAATTATGAAAAAACTATAAAAGATAGCGACTTTTAGTAAAAGTAAAGTCTTGTACTAAAATGTAAAAAATTTAAAATTTAAATAAAAGCGTATTTTCAAAAATTATTTTCTCTAAAATACATGTATTAAACAAAAATTTGCTACTATAGGGATCTAGTTTATCTTTTGATCTTTCCGGTGATATATAATTTATAACACTAAAAAGAAATTTTGTTGCAATTATAAGACAAATCCGGTACCCTTGCAATGAGGGCTAACTTTATTTCCATGTGCCTTTTTACATCGGCTTTACGTGCACCTCCGAAATCTTAATAATTCGATAGTGGAAATATGTAAGTCTTCACCCATCGGCTACCCATCCTTTCAATTCGACCCCGCATTCATGCCTGTCAAATCTACAGAGAATGGACCCTTAATTCTTCACTATGAACTTGAGAACGGAAACTTCAGAGAACGAACTCTGAAAATATAAACTACACTTTCGAACATAACATTTATTGTATGATTTTTAACCCAAAATGAGTGCAGTGTACGAAACTGGAACAGGAATGTTCGTGTCAATATTCTTGACTGTAATTATGTCTTGTATAGTTCGGGGCGGGATTATCACTCTTAACCCTGCCCATGATGGTAGGCCTGAACTGCCTCGTAGAGGTAGACCCTAACCTTCATCAACCCCTATTACAGAAGTAATAGGTGGGCAATTCGTAGGATGTCCTCCTGTGCTGGCTCTACCCTGCCGGCTGGGTAGGATCTTCTGGCGCTCTTGTGTTCTTTCTTCGCCGGCATGTCTAACCCCAGGGGTAGTCGGTCTCGGGTGGGGGCGGTAATTGCCGCTCCCGTCCTGGGTGGAGGTTTAGGTTAGGTCAGGAATGGCATTGTAGCATGGGATGCACTTCAAGGGAAACAATTGGCTCTTTAGATTAACAGTTATGTTCCCATTCCCATATCCTTTTCTGTGGTTCTGTGCGATGTGCACGCTTTAGAGCTCACGTTAAAGACAATAAACACGTAAAACATGTTGTAATGATAACGATCAGTACCTGAACTGAATATATCTGAAGTTTGTGTATAAATCTATAATATTCAATCGTCTCTAACATAACGTAACAAGTTCTGTTGGGACTTTGAAGCAAATATACGCCGCAATCTTACAAGGTGCATAGTAATGAACAGAAGAGAAGAATAAAGTTATTAACATATTCCTGGGTTTGTCTTTTTGAGAATTTTATTTTATTTATCCGCATTAGAAAATTCACAGATTTCGCAATCCTTGCAACCATCGGAGATATTGGAAATGATAGCACCATATAGTTCAGAGCGCCGATCGTTCTATCAAATGAAAGATGAGACTCCATTAAGCGAGCACGGTATTATAACTGAACACTCCCCACTACTCTTCACGCCGCTCGAGCGCTGCGCTACTCCATTAATGGAGTAAAATCACCGGTCTAACTCGCTTCTTTCTAGGGGTAGACATAGGCCATATAAAAAAAATTCCCTCACTAAAAAAGTTGCAGATCACATCACATATGCCACAAAACATGATCTACCAGATATTATATTTTATCTGTTCCACTAAATGTACGTCACTCGATCGTGACACCGCTGTCTTTTGGCCTTGAATGAAAACTAGCAACTTGGTCCCCATATACCTATGAACATAAAAATTTCCAATGTTACAAAGTATACTAAAAATTTTAGAGGAAACAAAAGAAACAGTATTATTAAGTATTATTTCTTTATGCCAGACAACTCTTGCATTTTATTAATGAAGCGTTGGTCAAGTAGAAGAAGATTAAATTGGAGAAAGTCATTGGAATTCACTGGAAGTCCAAGCTGAGAAGCTCAAAGAAAGTCGCAGGGAAATCTGAAGTACTTACAAATTTTAGTATAATTTTCGGTTCTTAAATATTACGAAAAGTAGAAGGCTTATTTTAAAAATGGCACCGATCTTTTATTTTCGTACCATATCCATATCATTAGTTTAATATACCCATAAAGCAGATACCCATACCCATATATATATATATGTAGACAAGGCGAGCCGGTGGCTCAGAGCTTAACGTCTCTATCGCTCAACCCAGAGGTCGTGGGTTCTAATTCCCATTGCACCAAACAATTTTTCATTAAATTGTTTACTCGTAGATCAAGGCTTATTCGCAGGGATGGCTTGGCAACTATCCGGCGATGGCCTAGGATGGGAAAAATGTCAACTTGTGGTTAATGTGAGAGATTAAAATCAGTTGATGACTGACTGTCCCTCGAACTAATGAGGTTTTCCAGGTTTCCCTCATTCCAGCACTGAATGGTGGTTAGGGCCTACCAACGTAAGTCGTTCCTGAGGCACAAATGCGGCCGCGAAATAATAATATGCCGCCCCCTCTCCCACACAAGTCTGAGACTTTCGTGTTAATCCTTATGATTAGAATGAGGGGTAGAGATATTATTATTATTATTATTATTAAAAATGGTCTCCTAATATACAATCACATACCGCACTTGGCATTTTATAGTAAAAGTACTTTAAGTTTAGAATTGCAAACACACTACATAAAACGTCACGTCAAAATAAATCATGGTCAATCGACCGGAGAGAATCATCACTTCGCACCCTTCAAAAAAAACTCAAGGTACTCTGCTGCGAGTACTTGTTTCATCCACGAGTTAATTTTTAAACGTTGCAAGGATTTTACTAGCCTTTTTTTTATTATTTTTAATGGTTTGGCCAGACGCTGTGCTGTTGCTGCCGCGATGTTAATCCGTAATTAATACGTTTGCCGGAAGTCATTCTGAGATTCGCTGAGCGCGGCGTAGCGGTTTTACGAAACGAAGTTGGCCGCGGTTATTTATAGATCGTCCGGGGCTCCCGCCAAATTCGCCTTGTTTCCATGATCTGCTTCGTCTACGGGGGTGGAGAAACTGGCGCATCGGCTGTTATGGACTTATGACAGATACATCGCATATTCTCGCTCAGGGTCGGTTAGTGGTTAGCGTTCTAAGCACAGAGCACAGAGTTCGAAGGAAGTAAACAGAATTCCCTCTGCATGGTGTTGATACTATTTATTATTTATATGACCCCAAGTATCTAACTCGTTCAAAACTTTTCTTCGATAAAATGTATGACAAGGATTATTCCATGAGAAAATCCTGAATATGAAAACCAAATAATTTGGAAAAATTTCGAATTTCTGAATTGAGCTCGATCTCATACCAGTTTAAGGATTTTCGGATAGTTGAAGTTATAAATGTTGATTAGCTGTTGGGCCCTATGGACAGGTAGAATCGCGGCTTCGGTAAATTTGTATTTGGGGCCTCTCGTCGCAGACCGGTGGTGTATTTACATTCCAAAAAAGAGTCATAAGTTGGAATGTCTCCAAAAAAAAACATGTAGAGATGGTTTTACTTCTCATATAAAATGTTAACAGTACGTACGTACTTGCATTTTTTATATTTGAAATACGTAATAATGAAACTCATTCAGTCATCCATACAAGGAAAGCAAATCATTTCCATTTACCGTTTAGCCGAGTATTTTTTTCTTAGAACTCACCTAACTGTTTGGGGTTAAATTTTATTTATTATTTATCCACTGATATAAAAAATGTAGTTTTTTAAAACATTTCAAATCCATTTTGAAAGCATTATTCTATGGTGTTTTTGCGCAGTGTGAACTTCTCAGTTCTTCGTTGGTTTCTAGTTTTTGTATAGACGGGTTAGTATTAAATCTAACAAGAAATTAATTTTGGTTTGGGAATGATCTTGATATGTTGCAACTACGAAGTATGACAGCTCTTTGTGAGTGGGTATGTACGCTTTATTCAAGGTTAAGTAAAATGAGGTGCTTTATGAATCAGTAAGGGATGACACTGTTACCGGCATACTGTTGAAGGGGGTTGGAACCTTTGGTATGAAGATTGTTGGTTGTTATGTGGAAAACTACATCAGTGTTACAGATACAATGAATGGGACGATGTGCTCTTGTTTCTGTTTCCATATTTTTTCTACTTCAATTGCTAGTTGTTGACATTTTTCTCTCTTTTCGGTATATTTTTTAGCTTGTTTTTGCCACATGGAATTGCCACATCAATGAGACAGGTGATCTTTTTTATTTTATCTTGAAGTATTATATCTGGTCTATTATAGTTGAGATACGCTTGAGCCTCCAATTGTATATTATTATATTGCAAAGCTATTGCTCGGGGAATAATTCCAATCACTGCATTATGCGTTATTGGTAGGTAGGAATATTAGACACCTGCTAGTAGTTAGTAGTATATCCAATGTTATATGTTCTACTGTTTCACAGAATTGGTGACATTTTCTGCATCTATTATCCGCTTTTATTAACTTATCCTTTAAAATAAACTTTTCATAGTTATTTTTAGCTATAGCTTGATCTTGTATTGAAAATATAAATCCCTCTGCTTCACGGAACAATTGACATGTTTGTAAGAACTTATGTATATGAAAGTTATTTGTTTGCGTGTTTGATGTGGTTGGAAGACACAATTATATCTACCGTGTAATGCTTTAAACCACCATAAATTTTGTTTTTGTACAGGGGCATTATTAGAGGTTATTTACTTGTGTATTAAAATATTTCTAATATTTTGATATCCTTCCGCGAGATTACAAGTTACATCTATGCATTAAAAATAATTTGAGATATATATGTACTTATAAAGTTGTGAAAATCTTGGAAAAAAATGCAAGTACATAAAAAATAATTTTAATAAATGAAAATTTGTTGGTGGTATGCAAACTCACAATCACCAGACTTCTTGTCTCAAGGTTACCCTCTACTAGAGCAAAAAAATCAAGAAAATTGATTGCAGAAAGAGAAATTTAGTATTATTGTATATGTATAGCACCGATAAACATTCATTGAACTACATAAAACACTTTCCAAACAGTTCAATGCACTTACAAAGTACAAAGTTTACCAAATAAATGTAGTCGTCCTTATAAAATTATGTTTAAGCTGTGATCATAATGATTGTTGTTAGATCAAACAAAGTTCTGACGTTGTTAATCTAAATATACCAACCAAACACACCTACTTTGTTCAAGCGGAGTTTTTGTCATGCAAGTTCAGCTGTGTGGGATGAATCTGTTTCTTGAACCTAACCTTGAAGGATTTTGGCAAATTATAAATAAAAGAACGCACGCTTTGTTTAATTTCTGAAGTGTATATTATCTATCACGCAAAATATGAAGGAATCCGGTTTTTTATATTTAATTTATACAGGCTGTCTGCTGCAAAACGCTGCATTATTTTCTCGCTCTATTTCCATCCAAATATATTCATTCAATACTTTTTTTAATGGAAATCTATCATTTTACCTTTTTTGTAAATGAAATACATCCTTGAATTCAGAAAAGACTCTAACAGAGTAAGATAAAAATATAACCTTCCATTTGAAAATAACAGTGACGATCACCTTATGTTAAGGTTATTACAAAAAAGAAACCTGGGCACTTTGAACGTTGAGTGTGTCACTCAACGTTCATACCATACATACCTAAAGTCATACCTTATGAGAAGAGATTAAATAATTTTTAATTATGTTATAATGACTTTGAGGACCACTAAATAAAATAGATTTGTTGCGAATAAAATAAGAAATCTTATCTAGCAACAAAACTACTTATACGTTAACACTGACGTAGTTTTCCACATAACACCAACACTATACTGCAAAGAGTGCAGTATAGTGTTTTGGTATTATGTGTATTTTAATTATGGTTATAATGACTTTGAGGACCACTAAATAAAATAGATTTGTTGCGAATAAAATAAGAAATCTTATCTAGCAACAAAACTATTTATACGTTAACACTGACGTAGTTTTCCACATAACACCAACACTATACTGCAAAGAGTGCAGTATAGTGTTTTGGTATTATGTGTATTTTAATTATGTTATAATGACTTTGAGGACCACTAAATAAAATAGATTTGTTGCGAATAAAATAAGAAATCTTATCTAGCAACAAAACTACTTATGCGTTAACACTGACGTAGTTTTCCACATAACACCAACACTATACTGCAAAGAGTGCAGTATAGTGTTTTGGTATTATGTGTATTTTAATTATGTTATAATGACTTTGAGGACCACTAAATAAAATAGATTTGTTGCGAATAAAATAAGAAATCTTATCTAGCAACAAAACTACTTATACGTTAACACTGACGTAGTTTTCCACATAACACCAACACTATACTGCAAAGAGTGCAGTATAGTGTTTTGGTATTATGTGTATTTTAATTATGTTATAATGACTTTGAGGACCACTAAATAAAATAGATTTGTTGCGAATAAAATAAGAAATCTTATCTAGCAACAAAACTACTTATACGTTAACACTGACGTAGTTTTCCACATAACACCAACACTATACTGCAAAGAGTGCAGTATAGTGTTTTGGTATTATGTGTATTTTAATTATGTTATAATGACTTTGAGGACCACTAAATAAAATAGATTTGTTGCGAATAAAATAAGAAATCTTATCTAGCAACAAAACTACTTATACGTTAACACTGACGTAGTTTTCCACATAACACCAACACTATACTGCAAAGAGTGCAGTATAGTGTTTTGGTATTATGTGTATTTTAATTATGTTATAATGACTTTGAGGACCACTAAATAAAATAGATTTGTTGCGAATAAAATAAGAAATCTTATCTAGCAACAAAACTACTTATACGTTAACACTGACGTAGTTTTCCACATAACACCAACACTATACTGCAAAGAGTGCAGTAGAGTGTTTTGGTATTATGTGTATTTTAATTATGTTATAATGACTTTGAGGACCACTAAATAAAATAGATTTGTTGCGAATAAAATAAGAAATCTTATCTAGCAACAAAACTACTTATACGTTAACACTGACGTAGTTTTCCACATAACACCAACACTATACTGCAAAGAGTGCAGTATAGTGTTTTGGTATTATGTGGAAAAGTACGTCGCAGTGTTGTTTTCACACCAAAGGTTCCAACCCCTTTCAAGAATATACTTATACGTTAGATTAAATGTGTAAACTTTAATGAATAGGGCATACATTACTAAAAGTATTTACGGTCAACTGAAACTAGGTTAAGATTCCTCGTAAGAGACTAAAACAATTGACTTGGCTATTTGAAAAGCATCAAGCTGAAATATAAATATCCTAACGTAAGTTCTCTTCTCTTAAACAACCAATAAAGAAGTCAGTAATCATCTTTTATATTAACAGCCAGGGTTGGCATGAATGAATTCACTTGATTTAATTCAGCGAATTAAATTGAATGAATTTTTTATAAGTCAGGAATTAATTCAGATTCTTTTCAATGCTAATAATTCATCATGCGTTCGCAATCCCACGCAGAATCCCGGAACGGCATTGTAAGCAGGGTGTTTGTTTTAGTCTTTATTTGTTACATAAAAAACGTTACAGCATGCTGGCGCTGGCGTAAGAGGAGGCATGGGTAAAATATTTTTATCATTAACTACGTATAGTTTTCATTTACTCCCCTTTATCCCAAAAGTCCCAGACAGAGCCTAGGTTCATCCTCATGAGCATAAGCACCGGAACTCATCTAGACGGCTTATGTAGACTTGAGATTTAACTTTAGGTTTCAAGTTGAAAAACAAATTTGAATTACTTCAATAAAAGTTGGAATTAATTAAAAAAGCCTTGCTTTTTTTACTTATTTGAAAGAGTCTTAACTTATTCCAACCCTGTTAACAGCACAGCACATGTAGTTTTATCCTTTACTTGAGGCATACAGATAACCCCATATAAAATACATAAAGCCAATCCTAATAATTATTGTAACACCAATATGTCGGCTACATCATACTAATGGGATGGAAAAACTTATATAATATCTATTAATTGCAATAGATAGCAATTATAAATTTCACTAGATATCATAAATTTCTCACTAGAAAATGCCCTGACAACTGAAATGAAGGTGTTAGGAACACATTCTAGAATTACAAGGTGTTCCTTTATATTTGTTTATTTCAGAAAAAGACGAAACGTAAAAATTACTCTCATTTCCTCTACACAGCGTACACAGAAAAAAATCAATACTTATAATCAAATTCGTGAATTAAGATGTTATTGTATTCCTATATCCAAACCGGAAACAAAATGGGTACACAGGTAAATTGTGACCCCAAACTGCTACGTTTTACGCAGAGCAACTTGCAACACTGCATCGCTGCGACTTCCATTATAAGTCAGCAGCTCGCGGTGGGGCATACAGATATTGTAATGATACAGGAACCTTGGGTGACCAAAGGCTCTATCAAGGGTCTTAGTCGTAAATGGGGACGCATATTTGTGAGCTCCGACGCGGAAACCCCAAGAGCCTGTATATATACTGCTAAGCATGTTAATGCCATTCAACTAACCAATTTCTGTTACAGGGACATGGTAGTCATCAGAGTGAACATAGGAGGTAGGAGCTTCATTGTTGGCTCCGCATACTTACCATATGAAGCACAAAATCCACCATCTAGACAGTTCATGGATCTCGTCACGTGGTGCAAGAATCAAGGTCTACCGCTGATTATTGGGTGTGACGCAAATGCTCACCACACATGTTGGGGGAGCAGCGACACCAATTTTAGAGGCACGGCAATTTTTGAGTACATCAACTCCAATGAGTTGGACACGCTCAATAGAGGCTCGAAACCTACCTTTGTTACAAGAGCTAGGCAAGAGGTTATAGACATCACTGTCAGCTCATCTTGGGCTTCGCACTGGGTCAAAAACTGGCATGTTTCGTCGGAGGTGTCCATGTCCGACCATCGCCACATCTGCTTTAGTCTAGAGATAGACACAATCCCTACGACACAAGAGTATAGAAACCCAAAACTCACAGATTGGGGTGAAAGTCAAAAGAAAAGTACAAAGAAAGTCTGTCGGCTAATGTGAGACCTCATTCTAGGCCTCGCACAAACTATCAGATAGAGGAAAGCAATGATATTCTTAGCCGGGCCATGGTACGAGCATATGAACAGAGTTGCCCGCTAAAAGTTACTAGGAGTAAACATACAGTCCCATGGTGGAACTCTGAGCTCCAAGAAACAAGGAAAGAAGCACGCAGGCTCTTTAACAGGGCCATGAACACAAAATCGAACTTTGATTGGGACCAATATAGAATGGCTCAACGTCGATTTAAGAGCTGTACTCGAAGAAGTAAGAGACAGGCATGGAAAGACTTCTGCGAAAGCATTGAAGACGCCCCTGCCACATCTAGGATTTATAAAATCATGAAATATAACCACGAATCTAGGATCGATGTTCTTAGGCTTCCTAATGGTACATATACGTGCACCACCAAGGAGGCGTTGGAGCACCTCGTGGATTTCCACTTTCCTGGTTCTGCCAAAAGTTCCAGCTCTATCCAACACCAGAGGACTCCCCACATAGAGGTTGCAGCTATGGATTGGAGGATGGCCTCGAATGTTGCCACGGTGGAGCGAATTAGATGGGCCATAAACACTTTTGCCCCATATAAGAGTGCGGGTATGGATGGAATATTTCCGGCTCTTTTTCAACAAGGGTCAGAATACATCATCCAGCATCTGCGTGATCTATATATAGCAACATTAGCTCTAGGATATATTCCAAAACCCTGGAGAGCAGCGAGAGTGGTTTTCATTCCTAAAGCAGGTAGAGCTTCTTATGATGAAGCGAAGGCCTTTAGACCGATCTGCCTAACATCGTTTCTACTGAAACTACAAGAAAGGCTCATAGAGAGATTTCTGAAAGAGGGCCCGCTAGTGACTATACCATTACATAGCTCACAGCACGCTTACCAAACGGGTAGATCTACGGAAACAGCATTGCACTCCGTGGTCTACAAAATAGAGAAAACGATTAGCCAGAAGGAGCTCGCTATCGGGACCTTCATGGACATAGCTGGGGCATTTGATAATACCTCCTACAATTCAATTCTAACAGCGGCTGAGGATCACGGATTCCCACCTACCATAGCTAGGTGGATCTATTCCATGCTTTCAAACCGCTCGATTTCTACCTCTCTCAATGAAGTCACAGTTAGAGCGACTGTGGGCCGAGGGTGCCCGCAGGGGGGGGTTCTTTCCCCCTTGCTATGGAGCCTTGTGCTCGACGGTCTTCTTCGCAGGCTTAATGAGGAAGGGATTATGACTCAAGCATACGCAGACGACCTTACGGTCTTAATCGCGGGGAAATCTGCAAATACAGTTAGTGAGCTCACTCAAAGGGCCCTAAGAATCGTAGAAGAATGGTGTATAGGACAAGGGCTGAGAGTTAACCCCTCTAAGGTCGATCTAGTCCTCTTCACTAAGAAAAGGAAGTTGGATGGTTTTAAAGCACCAACCATTTTCAATAAGACCATCCAGCGTTCAAAGATGGTCAAATTTCTGGGAGTTATCCTAGACGAAAAGTTGTCATGGGTACCCCACATAGACAGACAAATACAGAGAGCCACCGCGTCTTTCTGGACATGTAAGAGGCTCTTTGGAAAAATGTGGGGGCTTAATCCGAGAGCCACCTTATGGCTCTATACCTCGGTTATTAGACCCTCCTTTCTATACGCGTCGATTGTATGGTGGCCAGCCGTCCGGCGGGTTACCATCAAGCAACGGCTAAATCAACTACAACGCCTGGCGTGTGTAAGCACGACAGGAGCGATACGCACGGCTCCCACAGAGGCTCTGGAGGCTCTCCTGTCTCTCCCTAAACTGCATATAGTGGTTGAGGGAGAGGCAAGGAGGGCCTCTTATAGGGTCAAGCAGTGGGGGCGGTGGCTAGGTAAAAGCCACGATGGTGGACACACAAGTATTCTTGGGGAACTTGTGGGAGGAGATAGTCTACTGGACGCACCCAGTGACAGGATATCTCCCACTTATGTGTTTCTCAAACCTTACACAGTAGAGATACCGGACAGGGAAGCTTGGCTCGAAAATCCTGATGCTCAGGTCTCGAATGGGCTCGTCTGGTTTACGGATGGGTCCAAGACAGACCAGGGCTCAGGGGCGGGAGTCCGGGGCGTGCGCCCGAGGGCGAGACTATCCTTCTCCTTGGGAAAGTATGCCACGGTCTTTCAGGCGGAAGTGTTTGCTATCTCTGCATGTGTTCAGGAAAATCTCAAAAGGAGATATTCTAATCAGCATATCCAGATATGCACCGACAGTCAGGCGGCTTTACGTGCCTTGATCTCTTATAGGATCACCTCCAGGACGGTCCTAGAGTGTGTTAATGGTCTGACCCAATTGGGACAGAACAACCAGGTAAAATTGACCTGGGTACCGGGTCATCATAATATAACAGGAAATGAGGAGGCCGATACACTGGCTAAGAGAGGCTCAAGTATACAGTTTACAGGGCCCGAACCAGTGCTGGGGCTTCCGCCTAGTTATGTAGCAAGGTCCATTGGAAACTGGATCAAGGTAAGATCAAAGGAAGAATGGTCAAACGTGACTGGGCTGCGACAAGCCAGGCTCTTAATTGAAGGGCCTTGGTCGAACGCAACTCAATCAATACTTACGCTAAGTCGTAACAGCATAAGGATTGTCACAGGACTGTTGACAGGTCACGGACATCTTAACAAGCACCTTAACACTATCGGTCTTAGTGACACTAAAAGGTGCAGGTTTTGCGGACACGATGACGAGGACTCCATTCACATCCTCTGTCGCTGTGCCTGCCTCATGGTCAAGAGACACAAACACCTGGGCGCAGCATTTCTTCTGCCTCAGGACATTAGGGAGCTTCCCCTACAACGGGTGTTGGCCTATGCGCACAGCACGGGTCTCTTCCAATAACTCCCAACTAGCGGCAGGCACAATGGGTCGAAAGACCTGAGTGCTGCGGGTAACCGCGCCGCCTGTCAACAACAACACAACATTCCTATATCCGCAAGAATATATGTTTTTCCATCAAGGTCAATGTTATTCCTAAACTTCAGTCTTGATATGTTTATTTCAATAATAACTTAATATTAACTTTGGTGTTGCTTTACTTCAGTTAAGACAAGTTTGCAAAGTATATTCAATATAAATGTATTCTAACTTTATTGATTTGATTGGAGAAATTAACGTAATCTGTTATAAACACTTGGCAGTAAGAATTGGTTCACTTTGTTCAATACCATTAATTATTTACATAAAATTGGATAATCACCTGTTCCAACAAGTAGTATTAAATGTAATGATGTACTTTTTCTTTTCACAATTCATTCATCTTCATTCATACGTTCACAAAACATAAGAAAGTACAAATATTAGCGTTTATAATAAGAAAACCAAAAGTTTAATAATTCTATGCATTAATACTAATAAGTTTTCTATTGTCTATATAACATCAATTGATTGAAGAACTGAAAACCTGAAGTATTATCATATCTATTATTATACTTACCCTCAAATACAAAAATGAGGGACTGCAGCCCACAACGTCTTAACAAAATTCATCCAATATTCCCGATGTACATGAAATATGTACACGCGAAGTATACTAATTCAATTATTAATTACACAAACTATTAAATCTTTATGGTAATTGTAATTGCAAGACAGATGATCTTTATACGGTTCCATACATGAGGCATACACAAAATGTCTCGTCCTCACCTGCCACAATAGCGTAATTAGATTTATTCAATATTAGAGCAACTGTGATTGAGTATCCAGTTAAGAATAAGAATTATTGAATTCTTATTCTTATTCTTACAAAGCCTTATGCCTATAGGTTGATAGGTATTCTTCTGTCAAGAAAAACGATGGTGTAAGGTTGAGTAAAATAATACTTTAACGTGTTCTTCTTCTCGTAATCTTCTCAAGGTTAATAATACTCCGAAGAAATGTAATAAAAAGAGTAAATCTAATAAATACTTTTATTTTGAAGGATCTGATGGATCTTCTTAAACTGATCTTTTTTTTTTTAATAATAATTGCGCTATTATAACTGGTAGTAGGTTCCATAAATGGATGGAAGCTACTAAATATGTACAATGTTAACATTAAAATGTAAGTAAATAAAGCAATATCGCCATTAAATAATTTAATTCCAGCATTTTATTATGTTTGCACTTCGTTTTCTCAGTACTAACAAACTGATCGTCGAAATTAATTAAATTTAATTACAATTCTAAGTGTAGGAAACTAATTGGCAATTGTAGTAACCTTATTAGTAAGAACATAAAAAGTAGTAATGTAAAGTATAGTAAATATAAATATTTTGAGTTGGTAAAAAACTTTTCAAACCCCTCTTTACGCCTCACAATTTTGATGCGGGTGTTACATGACGAAAATTATGATACGTCAAAAGAAATCGCAGATAGGAGATCTACTGATCTGTTGTTAATTTACAGAAGTTATTTATTAAAATTGAGTATAAAAATAATAATTATATATCCGTAATAAGCTCTCTATAAAGGCACTGATCCATTGGCGAGTAACACCGCGGTTTTATTGACTCGTCGGTGAAGCTCGCTAGTTGATAAGTAACAAAACCGCAGTCATGCTCGTAGTCTGTCAAGTTTAAATTTTTTACCTCATTTTAAAAATCTAGGGTATGTTTGCCAAAATGGTGCTAAATGGTGGTTTGAAGAACTTTGCTAAACATGAAGTAGGGTAAACACGAAGTATAGATAATAATGACTTCAACTGTTTTTTATTAAGAACAATTATTTAAAGATTTTTAATATTCAGAGAACCTGGAGAGAAGTTAGTAGAAACATACTGCATATCTTATTCTGAGAAAGTTTAAGGGCTTCAAAGAACCAAACGGTATGCAGTATCAATAAATAAAAAAGTGTACATTATTTTAAACCTACAAAGAATTAATAATCACAAGACAGGACAAGGAAGCTTAATTAAAAGGACCTGTTGTTTGGCAGGAAACCATGTAAACGGTCCAGTCCAGGAAACCCAAAAAATCCCTCGAAAACAAAAAGGAGGAGAGTTGATCAAATTGGCTGCAGCACAAACGGCGCGTGTACCGCCAATTCCACTAAATGTGATTAATGTGCCATAATGTTTTTGCCTCGATTAGTAAATGTAGTTCAGGGGCTTCCACGATGTACGAGGTGGTTGGTTATCGATCGACCTCTTCCTGTTCCGAGGCCGAGTGCGACCTCTCAGTATTCGGACGATGAACAGACGATAAAATTATTCGTTAATAGAATGTTCCTTCTATTAACATAAAAGAATGATGGTGAGATAACTAAGATTCATAACACTTATACACATATGTTTTTCTATTGTAGTTTATGATATAGTATCAATCTATGTTTGAATACCTACATATCGAAGCTCGAATAATGCATTATTTATGGCATCTGCTCTTCAGTGGTCTTACACCAACGTAGAAATATCGTAATGGGCCTTTTCCACTCTTTTTTTTATTCACTTATTATAAAATATATACTTAGTTATGCCTAAAATGTATTTTTTAAATTTGTTTTCTTTACCAGATATATTTTGAAAAAATTGTTAAAATTACCATATACTTCAAATAACGCGTCATTGACGTCATACTCCAGTTCGTTGTTGTCTGTTGGCTGCCCTGCATTTTGTGTTCTGTCAAGTGAAGTGTGCTTAACCGAACTTTCGTTTTGTGTTTTGATTAATTTAATTTAAAATGAATAAAATTGAAGAGGGACATCTTAAAGCTGATTCAGACAACCTTCCAAGAGTTGATAGTGAAATGGTTAACGATTTCTGCGTCACAAATATGAACTTTCTTAAGTGCTGAAGGGCGCAATGTGAAGACAAGAAGGTTAGGTTTTATAAACTAAATTATGAAATCATCATTTATTTGATTCTAGCATAGATTGTGCAGTGTTGTCACCTTTAGCGAAAAATACATTAAAATTATTTTGCTCAATGGATAAATTGTAAAATAATCACGTTGATTTGCTTTAGTAATAATTTATGGAGACTATTTCACCTAAAAATACCTACGTAATATTTTCAGTTCAAAATTACCAGAATGTAAATTTAATCGTTGTCAAGAAAAAAGTAAAATTATATATGGCAACGTAGAGCCGTTCTTTAACTTGTCTATATTTTATTTTCTACTGGAGTGTGATGTCAGCGAACCTTGCAGTTTAAAATGATTCATGAAGACCGGTCACTTTGAACTTGGATAACTTCGTTTAATTACAATTCTTTAATAAATTGGGTTGATTCTACCTTTACTTATGTACCAGTATAACGTTTGATATTAATAAAATAGTAAAATTCAATTTAGTGGAAAAGGCCCATTGACTGATAGGATTTGCCACCACTTGAACTGGCTAATATTACACTTCAATTTACTAGGAAAAGTGGATAGACCAGCTACTCCTACAACTATAGCGTAATTGACAACGCCAATGTAAACGAGCCTTTAGTCAATACAAAAATCAGAATGGTCTTGGAATTTAATATCTGAGAAATCGGTCTATTGATGCAAATTTTGATTAGATCGAAGTACTCACACTCCAATCTATTCATTCATTTGCAATTAATCAAGTCAAAAAGTACAACTGTATCACAAAGTTGAAATTAAAAATATATTCCTGGAGCTAATTCTGATCACTGTATTCATGGAATGTTTTATGTGTCCTATAGTGTAGTCTGCCAACATTGCTATTAGAAAATTACAGAATCGATTCATTCAACTGGATTTATAAAGCTGATATAAATGCTAGTGAATGGAAAGATAATTAATTTGAGTAGTTCATTCCCGTTGCGTTGGATCCCTCGCCTGTTATAGGGTTGTTTTAAAAAGCTAAATGTAAGAAATCCAAGTAAAGCTTATGAAATTTTCTATGTATTCATTTGTTTATAATTCTTTCCAAGAAACGTGTGAAACATTATTTCAGAAGCTATATTTCATTTGTAATACATCCACTGAAATCAAAACGAATATCAATGGTATTTCTTATCGATTCTTTTGAGAAAAAATAAAATATATAGGTACCCAAATACCTATAATAATTCATCAAGTAAGTATAAAACAAACTTTTAAAAGTTTTCCCCGGAAGACCAATGCTAAAATGCAATCAGAATTTTTTTTGACGCAGCACTTTTGGTGCTTTCTTTCCTTGTTTCTACTTAACAGGTGGGATTCCCAAAGAATTTTTATGAGTCATCATGTGCCACAAAGAAAATTCAGCGTTGGGTGAGAATATAATATGTACTTCTCACTTAACGCAACGCCCCTGTTACTGTGCGTTTCACGAAGTTGTATCCCGGATTGGAATGTTAGTATATATCTCCAACGTATGGATCGTCGTCATGTTATTAGTTAAATTCAATGCATGGGTACATCTCGGTTATGGACCGCTACAAATTGAGGTGGTGTGATTTAAACGCGCGTGCAAGTCTCGCACAGGATTTGCCAGCGAATCCTGACAATCCGGGATACAACTTCGTGAAACGCACAGTATACACAACATGGGCGGCAGCTTTTCATTTAAGCGTGTGGTGCTCTTAGTAATACGAACATAAATACTTACTTGTATGTAGGGACACTTTACTAGGTTACCTAGTATAGTGTATATAAGGACAATTGAAACTGGCCAGTGTTAAGGCACAGGATCGTGCGCACTTGTCTTCATATTTCGCCCTATGTATTTAGCAATGGTATCGTGATTCGATTAGTAACTAAAACTGTACATGTGAGTCCTACACTGGACATCTAATCAGCCCGATGAACCATCTACAACTGCACGCTGGTGTAAAGAGAATAAACAGACTGGTCTGCTGGATGTAAATCATTTTTTTGTTTCCCGTGCCGAGTGCTAAAATATCATCAATAGTTTTCCAGTGCAGCGCGTAAATACCAATAGCCAAGCGTTCTTTAGTTTTGTTAAATAAACAATAAAAATAACAATAATAAACATAAACAATACTTAACAATAATAAAATATGTTATTGGTTACATTAACTACAAATACTATAGGTACTAATAAACACAAAATAATACGATCTCTATAACATTTTCTTAGTAGCAAACATTTCTATCTCCGCCCATGTAGAATAAAGAGATGCCGACTGTTTTTGCTTTTAGTTTTTATACGGTTTCAATTGTGCTTATATACACTATACCTACTCTCCATTATTGCAACGCAACGTATTATTGCATCACTTGAACAACAATACCAATAAGTATGATTTCAAGTGTATGAGCATCAAAAAATATGTTTATGGTTAGCGTTTCACACCAATTTTCCCAATCTGTTTATGTGAAATAGCCATTAGGTGGACCGAATATCAAACCAATAATAGAATAACTGAACTGATCAGATCATCAATTAAGTATGTAGACGTCGGACCTTCTCCGATACAGTCGGGAAAGGGCGACGTAATCCCATGAAGGTAGAACTTTGACTCATCGCCAGATAGCGCTCTCAACATGCGGGCTGGAACTGAAGGCCGCGTTAAGACGTGTAATAATAAATCTGCAGTTGCGGCTGACGTTCGCATAAGTTCAAGATCGAAACTTAACATCCTCCTCACTAAACAATGAAAAATCCAACATCCACCACGCCTTACACACCCCATCCCACACTGCTGTTCAAATTTGCGTTAAATGCCCGACGCTGTTATTTTCACTTTAAATCGAGGTAAGCACCTTCGGGTGGAGAGCCTAAGGATAAAGTCCCTAAAAATCCTTGACTCATTCACTTCATTTATGCTTCCCACTAGTTGGGTTTTGCTACTTGTAATAAAGAAAATTAGTAGAGCCAATATACAAATTCCAGATAGGTGTGATTATTAAGTTATTATTAAAGCTCGATATAAAGTTAATTTGATGGAAGACAACTAAACGAACAAGATGCGTGAGCTGCATGTCAACAGAGTTTACACGGTGCATTATTGCTAGCACCTGAAAGTAATTAATGTACCTACCTATATTATTAGTTAAATAAATAATGTGTCATGATGTAATAAGACCTATACAGACTAGAAGCATAGACTATATCAGATACGAATTTCTATTGTCGATTTTGTATACAAATAGGTACCTATTGCTATTATTATTATTACTTCTTTAAGAAAGAGAATTTTAGCTATAGAGGCTAATTTTATTCAGTGCTCTAAAATATCAACCTGGAAAAAATAAATAGAATATAATAAGACTTAAGTAAACAATTAGTTAAACCCACTACCTCATGAAAAGTGATTCAGTAATCATTGCCATCTAGTACTGTTGAAAACAGTTTCTCTTAATGTTTAAAATACTCAGGGTACACGCTGCTGCTAGCATTTTACAAGTAATGTACCTATAGCGGAATAAATATTCAAAAACCAGGTTTTTAGTAAAACAGTATGATTGATTAAAACCGTTCGTTGGACCGTGGTTGGAAGTTCGGTTCATAACTTTTTCTGAAAATTTCACGATATTAAAAATATTGTCAAAATTGCTACACTTCCGGTTTTACCGGAAGTCGACACTAACTTTGTTATTTTAAATGAAATGGTGTATCTTATATTGCATATTTTTGGCAGTTAAAGTTTTAATTAAATTGACAGATTTTCATTATGACATAAATGCCATGTCCATAGAGAAATCACTGCCTACTTATAGGATTTATAATTAATTTTAGTTAAGTGCAGCCATAGGTAATATTAAAATCGAGTTTTGATAGTGTAAATTTTCGATGAAAAAAAACAATATTTTGGACACCCTGTATAGTGTGTTTCATATTCGAGTGTTTCTATGAGGATCTTCCTTATTATTAGAGATAGAGGGTGGGTTTAAACTCGGCAAAATTGTGGAATTTTATGCTTAAAAAGATGCAACTGGCCCATAGAAACACTGGAATATGAAACACACTGTAGGTACATAAATTAGCAATATGAAAGCATAAAGTGCAAAGCTATCTCAAAAATTATTAAATTTAAGTATAGGCATCCTTGATTAAAGTCCTCCTAAAATAATTTCTATGTTTAATTATGTCTGTTGAATCGTGGCGACGAAAATGTTAAAAAATAATTAGTTTGTGAATTTTAGATTTTGGAATAATTATTTTTAGTACCTATCTCATATCTGTGCAATTAAAGTACATCTAAGAGAATTCAATTAAAATTAGTGATAAGGCCGCAGCTTGTAAAATGCTAATTTACTACTTGAACATACAATGTTCCATACACCTCATTCATAGCTAGGTATATCGCGCTCTGTCTAACGAGGTCGTACCGATGGGAGAGTACTTGACAAGGTCGTCATGGGTAAAACGGTGTAGAGATATTATACAACCTGCGACAACAGTAAGTATACAAAATTTTTGTACTCAAGTAGATTTGGCGTAGATACAAATAAATAAATAAATAAATAAAACAAAGCTTATAAGAAGAATATGCCCTTTACCGTTCTTATTTATCACAGATTGTTTTTCGTGGGTATATCGGTCACTTAATTACATATAAAAAAGGTTACGTTTTTTTTTATATGTAAATATATATTTCTTAAGTTTCGGCTTTATTGGGCCATCTTCAGAGATTATTTATAAGATGTGTCATGTACTGTAAACTAACTGACTTATAATAATTTTAAATTGTTTGAACCGATTATTGGGTTATTCTGCTGCATACATGTTGTTTGAGGGCTTTGACGCGACTCTCGAGTCGCGTTGAAGTAATTTGACAGTGTTCGTGGGAGGTGCTTGTCTCGTTAGTGCACTCTCACATCGGCAGATAAAATGAGAAAGAAGTTGAGACGGATGCGACTCGAGATTTTCGAAGGCGAAATAGACGTGGAAGGAGTCGACGTACGGTCTCGAAAAAGATCTCAAAGGATGAGTGAAAGGACGGAAGTTACGCGTGAAGCGGTTCTCGAAGCTGTAAAAAATTAGAAAAGGAGCGAGGTGGTCCCGCGAAAAGTCGGGATTTCGGCGGGCGTGACTGGACCATTAGGCATGAGAACAAACGCCGGTGCTAGCCGCATCTCTCTCGCCGAACGGCGATCGACGAATATTTTGGTTTTTTGAGAGGTTTTTTGAAAACGCGTTTAAATTGGGAAACGCGTTTTCCTCGGAGGAGATATCTTTGAAACTTTGTGGCGACGGAATTTAGAGCGAGACAGAATCGACGCGTTTTAATATACATATATGGATGGATTATAAACAATCTTATAATATTTTCTCGTATCTGACAAAACCATTCATGGGATCCAAATCCAAACTAATGGGAATTTGTTACATGTTTTCATGGTAATTCTATGGTAATTCTATGGTAATTCTATTGAACTTTTTTCTTCAAATGACATAGTAGGCTCATTTTTTTCATTACTTCAATAGACAATTTTAAACTATGAAATATATTATATTTCTGAAAAAAGCATCTACATATTTGAAAAATGAAAAATAAATACCTATATTATGTCATTAGAAGATAAAAAGTTGAATAGCATTCCCATGACAACATGAAACAAATTCAATTAATCAGTTTCTCATTATTCTCTTTTACAATATAAAATTGTTTATATTTATCTTTCAAAAATAACTGAGTGATGTCTGGGACAAGCTGGATATAAACTCTCTCGTGTTTTTATCATTATCTCTATCTGTTAATTGCCTTCAATTATGTACCTATCGGAATATATAAAAGGAATTACCGTAGTGAATGAATAACTACTTATTTCAAATATATCATCGGCTGAATGAAATGAAATTGATTGATATGCACTGGGATTGGCGGCAAAAATACTACCGTTATAAGATGAATGTTTGGTTTCTGCGTCATTATTCACTCATTTGCTGGTTTTTTTTTTCAGTTTCGGATGTTTTATGACATGACTTGCAATTCATATCGATTAATTGATGAATTCTTACTGGCAACCTATAAATCAAAACGGATTTTACAATTTGTTGCAGGATAACCACCTTTTACAGGTATCGTCTTTCGTTATAATTTAAACAATCATTCTACTTCTTTTTTACACCAGAATGTACAATTGGACAAGTAGACATTTCAAATATTTTTTTATTTCATCGATTAAGCTAAAGCAAGTTCTTCTTAAGGCGACGTTACACGGCGTGAGGAGTGCCACGCCTGGAGTGTGGCGTGTGGAGTGACGCGCCGATGCGCATTTTGGTGATCGCGATTACAAGACCTGCAGATTGACTCGTTTATCGCCAGATCGCCACGCCAGACGTGGCTTCATTTTCATTTCAACATGTCCGTTCGTCGAAAACGGATGCTCGGTTGTGCAGCAGCTTGTTATATTAATTCGCTGATTGCGCAAGTGATACTAAACTTTTGTTGGATTCGCATCCAGGCATCATGTAGAGCATTTCTGTCTTTGTGCTCATTATGCTTGTGGTTCCAAATTATTGGTTCTTGCTCGTATAGGCTTAAAAATTCGGAAATTGCTTCGTTTGACCACATGTTGTCTCTTGCTTAGCTAAATATCTACTGAATTTGACTGAATTTTTAAAATATACCAGCGAAAACCTCGCGCCGTGTAACCGTGTACGCATGCCAGTCCCCTTCAACGTGGTGCGCGGCTTTGAATTGTGAAAAGTTTACCGCCAATCGACGGGACCCGGCACGGCGCCTGTTACTCGTCACGTCGACCCAATTACACGGCGAATTCAGTCAAATTCAGTAGATATTTAGCTAAGCAAGAGACAACATGTGGTCAAACGAAGCAATTTCCGAATTTTTAAGCCTATACGAGCAAGAACCAATAATTTGGAACCACAAGCATAATGAGCACAAAGACAGAAATGCTCTACATGATGCCTGGATGCGAATCCAACAAAAGTTTAGTATCACTTGCGCAATCAGCGAATTAATATAACAAGCTGCTGCACAACCGAGCATCCGTTTTCGACGAACGGACATGTTGAAATGAAAATGAAGCCACGTTTGGCGTCTGGCGTGGCGATAAACGTGTCAATCTGCAGGTCATAATCGCGATCACCAAAATGCGCAACGGCGCGTCATTCCACACGCCGTGTAACGTCGCCTTTATAGAGGGGTTCGAAAAGTACACACTGTTTGACTGACACACTCACTGTTTGATATAAAGCTACTAAATTTGTGACGTGCAACATAAAAATCCCTAAATTGCAGTCGACCAGTACGGTTTTTTATTAAAATATTACAATTTGTTTGGCCGATTGTATTTTCAGTGCTACAGCTAGGTTTAGGTTCCCTAAGTTCACACTGAATACGTTTAATTCATCTTTTGACTGCTTCATCGACAAAGGAGTCTAAACGTACCCTTAATATAAATTTATTGTTGTGGCAACAATAACACATTAATAAGGTAATAATTATTAACATGTGGTAAGTAGACACCTTTAATATAGCAGTTTTAAAACTATTAAATGAATATACCATCATTTAATCGTACCAACTGCGTGGATTGATTATAATAACAAAAAAAAATAATCACAAATAGTTAAACATTTAAATACTGAACGAGTATCCCGACATTTCCTGCACTAAAAGTCAAAGACAGAGTTAAGCAAAGTGCAATGACCGGAAAAAGAGTAGATATGTTGTCACATTTATTTCTAAAGTATTCTTATTTAAAACAGGAAACGTATTAATTACCTTATTTACCCATTTTTTTACTTGTCTTTAACGTCCCTTATCCCTATTGTACTTTATTAATGCAAACACAATGTTTAATTTGTGTTTTACTTAATAATACCAACGAATTTCCGAATACGTGGCAACTGCGAAAGTAGTAAAGTTGACGACAAGCTGTTCATCTTTATTTAACATACATATTCTTGCATTTACGCTTTCTTTTCTCTGAGCTTCAACGACGTTGATTGGTCGAATCAGGAACCAATAAGCGAGTGATGTTGGGTTATTTCGCGCGCGTTTCTTAACGGTAAAAATTTGTGGTAAAATTATCAGTGTATTTATTCTTTGTGTCAGTGTTTATACTTATTTGTGTTAGTTAAAAAAGTGGAAGTGCATATACTAGAAGTATTCTATAGAATAGTATACGAGTATATATTAACTGAAATGTGCCCAATGGTAAAACAGAATACGCACGCCTATGCATCACCGCATTTTACCAGATCGACGAGGTCATTCCACTTTGCTTAATTCTGGCTTTGACTTTAGATGAAAATAAATGTGTTTTTTTAACCCTATTAGATTAAAGTCTAATGATGACTAGAATAAAATCTAATGGTAAGTACCTAATTTTTTTTGTGAAAAATAATCCATATATAAACTTCCTCAACGCCTTATAATCTAATCATTATCATGTGTTACATTTTTCTAATCTTAAATAAAAATTAAAAGCTACTTATTTGTACGTCGCGATATCTCACACGAGATTTCCTTTGGATGTGTACTTACTAAATATTATAATAATATTGAAATAATATTAACATATTACATAATTTAGGATTTTTGGAGCAATACAACGGTCCTGTTATACTACACGGAATTAAAATTTTTAATATTTTAACTCAAGAATATGAAAGTGTAGATTCTTTTGATTCTTAATATTTCGATATTAAGTTTAGATCTTCCTTGAAGTTACTTACATAAACGTATATTAGATAGATAGAAAAACTATATTTATATCTTACAAATTGGTAAGAAAGATTGGTGACAGTAGATACACTTCTTTTTGAGACAATAAGATTTAATAACTTAATAACAATAACCAAGTAACAAATTTCTTCGTTTTAGTTTCATTTAATTCCAATATAATGTTAAAAATAAGTCACTAAATTAAGAAACGTATAATTAGAGTAGTAACCCGGGATTAACCCGGGCGAATTAAACAAAAACAATAAACAGCGGTGGCGCGTAGCAGCAGTGATTGCACGGGCACGTTAATGATTGTGCCACAGTTCGCTGACTGCAAATATTGATCACGATAAACAAAACAAATTGAACGGCTGCTCGTCGGCCGTGATTGATATCAGTAATTATGCGATATAGAAAATGCCGAATGGCTAGTCTATACCGTTAAGATTCCATTAAGATCGAGATTGATAGGGTGCTGCCGCTGAGCCCTAGCCAGTTTGAATTTCACAAACTCCACCGATTAGCGTAATGGCAACCTGCTTACTCGCTTTTTACCGAGATCTGTGTATTCTCTATCTGATCGTAAATTATATCCTTGCTGTACAGGTTTAGGAATCCCTAGTATTCATATCTTATTATATACAGGTCCCCAAATAAAAATATGTTTAATTCGGAAACAAAAACAGAAAATATTAGTACATGATAGTTAAATAAAGGAACGCAGCTAAGAACCACACCCAGACTACCCCTGTGGCCACACCTCTGACCTCTGTCACTTGTGTTACGTCTCCCATCCGGTTCCACCCATGCACCGTTGTTTTTCTCTGTTTAATTCACACTTTACTCACTATCGACCCGTCCTTGTCTTCAAATTAAACATATTTTTATTTAGAGATCCGTATACTTTATATCGAGATTTATATTCTCTTGGAAATTAGGTCAACGTAATAAGTTATTTAAATATTTTTCCAACGTTTCGGTTTATTTGTAACCATCTTCAGGTAACTACAATAATGTACATTTTAGAACGTTTTTTCTAACGTGTAAACGTTAAGGTACGTGTCCATTTGAGAGCAATTTGAGGAATTTTTACTGTCAGCTAGATAACGAAACACTCGCCGAGTGCTTACTCTCAGAGATATCTGTCAGGAGGATATCCATTTGAGATTTCTGTTTCATCAATTTCCTTTCTTTGTGTGTAGTGTGAAAAAAATTTAGTGCGGTGCAGATAGATAATCAATCATGAATGTATAAAAACTTCGAGCAATTGTTGTTGCACATACACTGTTAAAGAGAAAGCAACAAAGAAAAAATGTTGGATCAAGCCATGGATTCAGAGAAGGTGTGAATTTGGAGCATGCTCTACACTAATAAGAGAACTTAAAATTGAGGATCCACTTCCACTGCTCTGCTTCCACTTTTTGTGTTTTTTGTCTTCTTCAGTTCTTGTGACATCTGAAATCTATACTGATAGAAAATCTATTTATTTAAAATCCTTACTGTTCCTTCCTGGTTTCTTAAATTGTAAAGCTTTCGTTGAATTTCGTCGGATGTGCACTCGAACTTCGATGCAATCTCCACCAATATTTTATTTTTTGTATCCTTATTTCTATACTCAGTAGCCTTGGTATCCCATAAAACTGTATTTTCCTCGTATATACTTATCAAATTACAAATCTTGTCTTTTGACCACTCTTTACGAATAGCTGCCATTTTAAATAATTATGGCGAGAACTATCACAATACGAAACGTGTTCGTATTTCAGAAGTAACTGTCCGCTAGTAAAAATAATATGTATACACTTGAGAGCAAAATGCTGCGAGTAAGCTATTTGATAGTGAAATGAATACTCTCTGATAGTTACTCGCAGACGCGTATCCACTTACGAGACCTACTCTCGAGAGATTCTAGCGCTAGTAACACTCTCAAATGGACACGTACCTTTAGAAAACTAACAATCCAACAGACCACCGCACCGTATAATTCCATGTCTCAAGTGTGACTCTACAAACGCCTCTAAGTACATTATTTTAAGTTGCTTTTCATTCAGCATGTCCCTCAATTTTCGTAGAATGGAACTATTCCACGTAATTTCTCCACATATTTCAATAGCTCGTTTACATGTACATCCCAGCGTAGACGCTGATCCACATGAATTCCAAGGTAATGATGTGTTAAATTGTTTTATATTAGATTTTATATTAAGATTTCTATATGTAGGCAATAATTGTGGATGATACGAGGAAAAAGGTACAATATTCTTAGACGTAATCAAAAGTTTTGATTGAGTAAAATTATCTTTCAAGAATATATCTGTCAACATGTAGGACCGATTTTCAATTTTCAGTTTTGAGGAGTAGTTCTGATATATCTCGTGTCTTTTACAGTATTACCGAAAAATAAGTTTTTCACATTACCTAAATTTTCTGTATTGATTAACTGGAAAACAGTCTACTTTATTCAAAACAAAAGATGTGGACATTTTGTTCAATTTAAGATTTAACGACCGTCCATATTATTCGAACATCTTGAGTTCTCTCTCGAGTTTACTTCGGCTTCTAGTGGAGCCATTACGAGTGCGGTTTATACGGACAAGATAGAATTTTACTGCGGTTTACATAATAATCGTGGATGGCGCAGTTAAATTGATTTAGAGAGGGCGTTTTAACATGAGCTGCATGGAAAAGCTCTGGTGCCTTACATTTATTTATTAAGCCGTCTTGACTTTGTGATGTTGGAAATAATCATGTAGGTTTGAGGTAACTTCTCATATATAGAAGACATTTTTAATTTTGAAATTCATGTATACTGGGTGTCCCAGTTTTATGCTGAAAAAATTCGGGAACATGTAGAACCAGTAAAAATAATGGGGGCTTTGCTATATAAACTTATTTCCAAATCTGTACAGTTTCTGAGATACAGGGTGTTGAAGTTGAAAAAATTATGTTTTATTTATACTTATCTCTAGCGGTAATAAACCAATTGTTTTCAAATTTGGCTAATTCAGGAACAGTCCTATTTTTCTAAAAAATGACTAAAAAAATTTCACTAATTGACTTAATATACACTGACATAAGCTTGAAACTTCATATTACAACCTGTAGAAATTTCAAAGGTATATCTTACAAATTAAAAAACTTGAATAAGACCTAAAGTGACTTCAAGTTGATTGATACTTTAAGGGAACGACCTTAATGTTACTTTCCAACATCTGTACATAAATTTACGGAAGTTTCCCTGTTAATATGTAGGTAATACAGAAATTAATGTCCTATCTTTTACTTTGTGAATCGTTACAATTTGGCTCTGTTTTTTTGTAGAATAGTTACATTCAAATACAGAGGCCTATTATCTGTAATCGTAGTAGTAATATTACGATTAAAATAAAATAAAGATTTAAATTTAATGATAGTAGTTAAATACGTAATTTATTTTTGCATTCAATTCAGTAAACAATAAATCTCTTTTGACGTTCAGCTTCTGGTGAGGAGCACAAAAACTGATAATTTTCATGAAAACATCAAAACAATGGACTTTGCTGTGATGTTTTCATTAGCACGAGTCGAGTTAAAAAAATGTAATATATTAATGTTTTTGAAATATCAACAAAAATCAATTTTTGTAAATATGAGGATTTGTATTTTTCGAATTAGTAGAATAAACAGGAGCATGTATTGTTTCATTAAAATATAGTCCCTAAATTCTGGTATAATGTTTGAAATTACACAAAATAACAAAAAAATTAAATAATAACCCACCTGTTCCGTGTATTTTTAGCCTAGCTTCATTCATAGATTTATAATCCCCAGCGCTACTAAATACATAATTAAGCATTGATTTATTATTCCATCCACTGTGAAACTCGCAACACGTATTTCGTTAATAGGGGATATCAATCCCATTATTGGTGCAATTACAATTTTTAATATATTGAAACAATGGCCCCATGAAAAGCAAAAGGTTTTTTCGAATTACGAATATACGGGTCTGCCACTTAAAACTCCCCACGCTTATAACTCTACAGTTTTTAAGATATTTTAGCGATAGAGGTACAATTATGAACATTCTTCAAAGCATTTTTTTAAAAATGAATACAAATTAAATTAAAACCATTAAAACTATAAAAAAAACTAGGACATTATAAATCAAAGGTCTTGTTCGAAGTTTCCTCCATTTCGAGCAATGCAAAAATTGTATTTTATTAAATCGCTATTCACGACAGTTTCTAAAACTGTATTGTAAACTGAATTGTTTGAAATTCGAGTATCGTCGATAGCATAATCCAAGTAAAAACTTAAATGTCAACAAGTACCTATTTATTGGATTTTATCACAGATTTAAGAAAGTGAATAAACGAACTGGGTTTTCTTATTTCTTTTGTGCATACCATTTTATCTGCAGATAATATGTACTTAAAAAAGGCCTTCAAGTTATCTTTAATGCATTTTGTTAAACCTCTTTGCTCTTTAAGACCTATTGGTTTTATAACCATTTAATTGCTGCATTATTCAAAACCACAATAAACCCATTAAGTTTTATAGTGAATTTTAAATCTTTTAAGTTTTGTGGTAGACATCTATAAATCCTTAGGTTTCATGGAAGTTTTAAAATATGGTCTTTTAATACTCCTTACGATCAAGCTATAAAACTAATAACTCTCAAGTAGTCTTACAACAGCTTAATGGTAAGCTGTGGTCTTACTCTTAATATATGTTATCATAAATATTATTTGCTTTTAACGATAATTTGTAAAGGCTCCTTAAAACCTAATAGATTAAAGGTAGCTTTATTAAGCTACGTTAAAACCTTTTGGTTTTTATAAAGCACTTATAAATCCTTTGGTTTCTCCACTTACGCCTTTATACTTTCACAAAGGGGGCATATAACGCATAGTAAACGCTATCTTGTCATTGCTGATTTAAACAGTGCAGTGCGACGCAAAAAAAACATTGTAGGTATTTAGTAAAAGTGAAATATTTGAGAACGAAGAATAACGAGAAATTAATTATCACATCCATACACACGAACTAAATAATGTGTTTTAGGGTTATGCTATCTAAGTACATTTCGATTAGAGGTTGTCAGAGACAAATCTAAAGAGTTTTAAAGAAGAGTAGTAAGGCTGGGTAAAGTCTTACAGGCTTTAAAATAGTAATAAAGTGGAGCAATTGGAATTTAACAAAAACCTCTTGTTTTATAAAAATGTTTCCTAAAGCCACAGTCTTAATAGGGTATTCTATTAAAATAAAAGGATCTATTAATTTTTTTTGCATGTTTGTTTTTGTTAACTATGGCAGACATGTGTTTGAACAAAATTGGGGCAACAGTGTTTAGTTATATTTTTCTTATTCTTACTGTTTACAATTAGCCTGCAACTATCTAAAATGTGTCAATACGTCATATAAACCCCTCAAAAACCCAAAGTCATACTGAGTAAACTAAAACTAAGGTTCCTATTTTTTTTATTAATTGAAAATAATAATTAATAAGCTGACAAGTGAACGGCGCGTGATTTTTTAAAAGTTTTTGATATTGTTTATCAATAATGTGGTCTGCGTTGACAATTTTTTGATACTAGGTTGTTTCGTTGTTCATTGATATTTAATTTTAAAAGGTTAGCATATGCAGATATTTCAGATATATTTTATTACTTGGCGACATTTTCGGATTTTGACAGTTAAAGTGCAACAAGTTTCCGACAAAGAATTATTAAAGACAGAGATATTTATGATTTTCTCAAAGCAGGCTAAAAATGTACTAACGGTTTTAAGAAGGTTTTATAAAAGATTTTATAGTAGACTTGAAAACATCTTGCAGATTTGGGTTCTAAAGTACTGTTGGTTTTATTCATAGTTTTAAGCAAGATATTTATAAGCTTTATAAAAGGTCTTTTTTGGTTTTATGTCGGGTTTATTGTAGCTTTTAAGAGGTTATCTAGTATAAACAGTTTAAGATCAGTTTTATTATATAGACTTGATAACCTCTTGTAGATTGTGATAAAACTTAAATTTACTTACTTGGGAAGCTAATCTGGATCGGCAGAAGGACCGAGAAAGCTACAAAGTACTAGACAAAAAAAAAATAAACGAAGTAAGCGAAATACAGTTAGCAGAACATATATTTATCAGATTGTTCCTAAGGACAAATGGCAGGAATAACGGCAAACATAATTTATACGGCCCAATTCCGAAACACCTGTTCGAAAAACAGACAGTTTTCTCGACCGTACATAAATAGAATAAATAACTCCTATTTGCTGGCGCGCGCTGCAAACTCACGGGATATAACAAAAGCATCAAAACATCAAAACATTCTCCGGTTTCCGGGTGGAGGCAGGAAAGAAGAAAAGAAACGCCACGCCGTTCGGGGACGCGCGCGACGCCAACCTCGGTTACCATGGAGACTGAATGGATCCTTTAAGTTAGTTACAGCATGGTACAGCTCGGCACCGGAGCTCACAGCAAGTATAGTAAACCATGGCCTATTAAAAACACGGAACTAACGGAACTGTTAAGGGGTGTGTCGATCCGAGGGAAAGTTGTAGAGCTTGATTTAATTAATTAACCCCTCACGAAGTTGGTGTAGTAATAAGAAGTATTTTGTTAGAAGGCAATTCCAGGAATTCTCAATCCAACTATTTGTCCAACTAGCAACTTATTGTGCTAGCTGAGCCGTTCACTGTATCGACTGAAGAATAAACTGAAGACAGTCAACGTAATATACCAAAAGCGTCCATTAGTTTCACTTAAATACTTTAAGATTTGGCTTTTTCCAAACGGATATTTAAAATCACGCCCTCTAAATCTTGGAATCTTGGGAGTATTTGAATCAAAATTAATTACGCTTTTAGGGCATTGCAGGTCTTGTTAATACTTTAAACAGGGCTATTATTTTAATTTAATGAATATTTAAGAGATTGCATAATTATTATAGCAAAGTAATTCTTATTTTAATCCGCCCAATTGTTCCAACAGGTCGTTGGAATCCACGTCCTGTAGAATTGGTATCATTCATCAATTTAATATCGAGTATAAGAATGAATGTATTATTATTTAACAATAGTCCAAGAGAAAGTTGTTTATCATATCAGATATAGTCGTATTAAATAAACTTATAAAATAAACTCAATATGCGGGATTTACCTATTTCATACTGCTCTGTTTTATGATCATCCAACACCGTTGGATAAATTTATTTGTCCTCGACATCTCTAAATCTATATCTCCAAATGGAAATGCTACTTCTGTTTACATTAAATTGGATGTGAAATAGGAATATTCTATGTATTATGCATATTATACGCATATACCTACGCCTTTATATTCCAAGATGACAAATGCCAAAGAGAGATAAAAAAATAAAAAGAAATTAAATTGTTCCATGTTTTGCTGTTTACATTTTATTTCTGTATACTTTCTGTATACCAATTAAATGATGAAATTAATTAAAACTTAGTAAACAAGTTATTAAGAACAAATATTTTCAGTGAAATTAATATAAAAAAAATGTGCGGAACACATGTCAAGTTATTTGGTTATTACTGTTTTCCATGTATTTTTTTTCAAGGTCCGAACACTGTCTACCAGACATTATATAATACGCTCCTGGCACTATAACTTTTGTTTTCTTTTCATCTAATCACTATTCAAGCTTACGATGAGGCCTTGAAAATAAGAAGCAGGCGATAGATCTCTTTTAAAATACTAAAAGTGATTTAGCGCTGAAGCCTAAGCTGAAGTAGTCGTCGGTTTGCCGATATGGTCAAATGAAATTTACTACCTCTTCATGATTTTAAAAGCAGCATTTTGTTTCTTTTTATTCGGTACATTTCCTTTCGCGATTAAGTGGTTATTCACTTAAATAAATTGATTTTAGGGGGCGCCGTATTTAAATTCTCTGGATCTTACTTACTCCATAAATTTAAGTCAGAGTGAATTGCAGGGGTTTCCTACACACTATGAATGAATACGTTTCTCAATAACTTCTTAGAATAGAATCTGAAACGGACACAATAGGTCTGTTCCTACAGCAATCACCAACTAACCGAAGGATTATGATTAGTTGAAAACGATTTGCTAACTGATATGGAATGATTTCATTGGGTCTGACTAGTTTATGATTCATGCAGAAACAGGGCTAAAAATTTTCCAGTAATTTGTGTCTTAACACTATAATAGACTTTTTTATTGGAAGGAGATCCCGAAAACAACTACTCCACCAGCAATGTGCCCCGACTGGCGTTGCATTTATGCTGTCTCATCCAAACACATTTGTTTAGGGTTTCGTCGATCTACTAATAATGCCTATAAATGGTTCAAGTACTCAGGGAAGGCCTCCTAAATCCATGCTGATCCAATCTATCAGCTTTCTCGCTCCTTGAGACTCCAAATATTTCAACCAGTTTTAGTCCCTTTCAATAAGCCAGCAGTATCTCCAAAACGGCTTGTACAAAAACGGATCTTATGGTTCAGCTACACATAGTTTTAGGTGCGATTTAACTGTCAGAGCAAATACAGTTTTTGCTGCATGTGTTTTGCTGTTTCCTTCATTAATATTTGCCGATCATTAAGATGGCAAAAATATTTGAGCCAGTCCAATAAGCAGACTTACAGGTGGCCTTTCTTAACATACCTAATACAACTCTTAGTAAATAAATATAATCGAAATAAAGAAAGCATATAAAGCTGAAATATGAAATTCTCTCAATCCAGAACTTTTAAATTAGTATATTCTAAAAATTAGAGGTCTTTCGTATAATATCACAACCAAGGATTGGACGAAATTTGCAAGAAATTAACAATCGTTTACATATACAGGGTGTCCATTTAGTGGCCCCTTCCTTCAATTATAGCTTTATTCGTAGCTTTATAAAAAAGGTGGTGGGGGTAATGTAAATAGGAACAAGTGTGGCATATTTTAAAATTAGTAGCACCTATACTGGGCGTTCCTAAAAAGTATGACGGGCAAATGCGATTTTTTTTAAATGCAACACTCCGTATTTTTCTATCGTAAATGAAGGCCCTTTGGGTGGTGTCCTTGACCTTAATTTCTGTTGTTTTAAAATCATGCGTTCTCAAGTTATATATTCTTTCATAAATTTTCCTCGTCTTCAGTCCTCTAGTAAAATTCAAATAGTTCTTCAACCAATAGATAATTTTTCATAAAAATTTAAGTGACGCTTCTTAGTCATGTTCTTGTTATCAGAGGTAATTATTAGAGTTCCATTATTTTATACAGGGCGGCAAAAATGTTTGTTCTAATATTGGCACATTCAGATTCATTTTTCATAATAGGTATGGCAAGAGTGTTTCTTTACCTTCATTTTGATACCAATAAGTCTACCTTTCCTTTCAGTTGTTTTCAAGAAAAACGCATTTAAAATAAATTTGTACAATATTTATAAAACAAGTTTTGTAGATGGCTGATTTTTTAGTTTTTTGTTAGTTTTGACATTTTCATAATTTCATATAGTTGTACCTACATTTATTAAGACTCATTTACAATGAAGTATTCCAAAGAAGAATTAATAAGTATGATTTATGCTATCGGAGCATGCGAAGAAAACTGTTTCTAGGCGTCACGTGCAGTCAAGGACACCACCCAAAGAGATTTCATTTAGGTGCGATAAAAATACAGGGTGTTGTGTTTAAAAAAAAATGCGCACCTGCGCGCCATGCTTTTTAGGAACACCCGGTATAGGTGCTACCAATTTTAAAATGTGCCCCACTTAGTCCCATTTACATCCCCCCCACCACTTTTTCTATAGAGTTATGAATAAAGCTATAATTGAGGAAGGGCCCACTAAATGGACACCCTGTAAGTAATATGTTCACTAAGATAAATATTTTATTTCATGTAGGTTTTATTTCGAGATTCACTGTATTTTGTAAAATTTGATTAATAAAAAGTATAATTAATATTTTTTGGAATCAAATGCGAGGTTACATTTGTAGGTCCTAACTTTATAGGTATAGGGTATAGGCGTTATAAATTAACTTTATTTGCTTGCTTAGACCATTATTTTATCATCTGTTACGATACGAGTAAACAAAAGGTTGTGAATGATTTACTCTCCGGATTTACCGTTTTGTTTGCCGGGGCCAATCAACTGGTAAAGATTAAAATGGCCCTTTACTTTATGTGTTGTGGAGGCTAAAGACTAACATATATTTTTGCAAACAAAGAACAAAAGACTATCCAAAAATAAATGCTAGCTCCTTTTAGAGGCAATAGATCTCGGGTCCGCTCCATACCCAATAACAGATACCGACAGGGGGACATTATTTCTAGTTGGGCTCGAAGGCAATACGTCAATGTGAACGAAAAAGCAGGAACTGAAGATAACAAAGCGAGGGCGACCGTTGAACGAGGCAGTCGAGTATTTCTCGACTAAATTTCTCAGAAGGGCGTTGCAAATGGCCGAGAAACAGGCGTAATATAATAAGCTAGTCTACATTCTACCTGCACCGAACGCTATTATGAAGATGCAATATCTCAGGAATTTTATCTCGCTTTGATGTCTACTCGTTCTCCGCACTTATGCAACAGCTAAATCAAATCATGAAAATCTTGTATACAGCCTTCATAAAAGCTCGATGTATAGTACGTATTTTTGCCATAAAATGTATTAAATAAATCTACAAATGCTACAAATATAAATCAAGATTTACTGTTTACATTTTTCTTCTTGGCTTTGGAGTATATACAGCGTGGGTGACTTCTCACTGTTCAGCTAATATCTTCTGAAAAAAAATACGAAAAAAGTTAAATAGGAAATTTATCAAAAGAAATCTGGTCTACAAAATACCGCATACGTTTTTTCTCCAAAGCCTACTTATTTCCAGAAAAACATCTAACTTCATATTTTTTAAATTGAACACGCTATTCGTACATATTTGGATAAAATGTCCTCAGTTCAAGCTCTAATATTACCTAACCAATATGCGGCATATCTGAAGATAGCAGAATTAAGCAGAAACGTAAGATAAACTTTTGATAGATAATTTCTTCTATCAAAACTTTTGATAGATCATCGAAGAAACTTGGATTAGACAACTAATGTACTATATGCCTCACTAAATTTGTATCAATAAATACAAATTGGAGATCATGAAATAATATAAAGAATTCGACCCACATTCTCTCACTATAGCAGAAGATTAGACAATAAAAATATCTGAGATTTTGAGAATATAGTACAGGTGTTGATAAGTAAGGGTGCCAAAAATATTTCATTCTTACACTGAAAGAAAAGATATGGATTATAGTTAATAATTGTTTATTTGGATGTCATTTATTTAATATAAATAATACATATTTTAGGTTAAACAATATTTTTTACTATAAATATTCTTCTAAATATATTTTACTTATTAAAAACAAATACTTTGTTTGGTGTAAAAATGTTGATAGTTAATGAGAAATGTTTCATCTTAATAAATTCTTTGTTTGGTGGTATTCCCAAAAAATATATTTACTATTAATTTGGATTTTATTAATATTGAATAATCCAGACTAAAAATTAATATATGTTTGTTTCTTATTTACTCTATATTATTTATTATGAAGTAATCCATTCTTTTGTTAAAAATCCTGAAGTAATTTTTTAATTAATAGATACTTTATTGCGACATTATAAAATTGTGCAGTTGGCAGTGTGGGCATTGTTGACCGTGAGCAGCAGACGTGTTTTTTTATTTACTTTAGATTTGGTGACTTTATTTCATTTCATTATTATTTTCATTTCATTTACCTATTATTTGGACGCGGCGCGAGTGCTTCGTTTTCGTTAATGTGTGTGTACTTTTTACTTGACTCCTTGATAATTGTGATGAGACGTGAGACGCTGCACTATGCTGTACGATATACCTATATGACCCATATGTGTGTGGTGCACAAGGTACGGACGTTAAAACTTACCTTCGAAAACGTAACTTAAAAAAATATATCTAGACTATAACCATACTAAATAAACGTAAAATAATTACTGGGTTGTGATAAATAGGACACTATTAATTATAAATAATCTTTGTTTTTTAAAATTAAAACAAATATTTATTATAAACATTGTTCTCTATATTCTAATAAAGTCGAAATTTTAATTAGTATGCTTTATTTATAATAAATAAGTAATGCTACATTTACTCATAATAATATTTATTAAAACGGATCGTTATTAATAAAAAACAAAAGATATATTGATTATCAATAATTCCTTACTTGACGGTAATAAGGTATATTTGAAAAGATTTAATAAATTGTTTTTTTCTCATAAACAAAAATTTATTACGCCATTATCCAATAAAGCCTTTGTTAGGTGTCAATCAGCATCATTAATTATGAATAAACTGTTCTTTCAGTGTATACTGTATACACTGAAAGAACGGGGCATATTGCCCCAGTCGGGGCAATATGCCCCGACTGGCATTGCATTACATCGGCATCTCCATAGGAGTCGCCACATCGTTCATCCAGACAGTGATCGGTTTCGCGCTTATTTTGCGCTCATCAGAGTGCCATAGATAGTGGACTCGATGAACGATGTTGCGACGTGATTGCCTAATGGGCCTCGTGAATGTTAGTAGTGGTGAGAAACACACCGTAGTGCCATCTTTGGGTCTTTGCTACTATCTGTCTGACAATTATTGTTAGACAGATAGTAGCAAATAAATGGCCGCACTGGAATTTGTTTTTGTGTCTGAAAAATTTATCAAATTCAACATAACATAAGTCACTTTTAGTAGTGGTGAGAAACACACCGTAGTGCCCTCTTTGGGTCTTTGCACAAAAACAAATTCCATTGCGGCCATTTATTCCCCACAATTTGCAAATATTATTTATGAAATGAATTATAGAGCTGCCGATTCTCATAAATCCAATCATATGTTCGAATTATAACTTTTCACGGTACAACGGATTGGTTCTTTTATTGTATAAGTATTATTTTAAATCGCCAGAAAGGAAACACACATTTTAAATTGACTGAATTGTGCAGCATCTCGACTTTCTGCAATAATTTAAATGGCGAAACTCGAGAGATTCGCCGTTTACCTCGTTCTCGATGAAACAAAGATGTCCTAATCAATAATTCATTGCATTCTCGCTACCCGTTCGCGTGTAATACAGTTTCTGATACACCCAGCCAGCCGCCAGCCAAATCCCCAATGTACTCGAATGTTAGTCTTCGAATTCGCGACAAGTAAACAACTGCCGTCTGCGCCAAAAGATTTAACTCGCTGATCTTTATTTTCTCATTCAATATTCACAGGCTCATCGCCCAGAGACTTTACGCGATAAAAGTAAATCCTCATAGATTAAAGAGCAACAAATATTTTCTGACGCCATTCAAATTTCGTTTTAATATGGACGTACCTATTTAATTTTACACCGTTTCGATTAGAAGCTTACCTATATAAATATGTTTCCTTACTAGATATGTTAAAGCAATTGAAAACATTAAAATAAATAACTTCTAGCGTTATCTCATAAAAATTAATAACTTTTTTAAAAGTTTTTTTGAAAAAAAGTGTAGAAATATGATGTAATATGAGGTTGCACAGGTTTTAATAAATATACGAATATCAACACATTTAAAATGATAAAAAGAAACAACTTTATTAAAAGTTATTAATACAATAAAAATATTTACACTGACACAATATTAAAAAACTATTAAGAATTGAATTGTAATTAATAAAGTTATTTATTATTACTACAATATTTAATGATTATTGCTTTTTCTATAAAATTATGTGTTTTTCTATATAAGATTGTTACACAATCTGGAGTTGATTAATTAATAACAATTATTATCAAATGATTGTAGTGTTGATGGTTCTTATTGATACTTCTACCTATACCTAATCAGTCACCAATCTTGACACGTCTTATATTTACGCTGAGTGGCAAAAGAAACTCATAAATTCATTATATATCATATACCCATACTTTTTAAAAAATCGCTGGGACCCGTCGATTTTTTTTTTATTTTTGTTCTTATTTTACATATATTTAATTTTGTATAGGGTAGGTTTTTAAAATAAAGATTGAATATTTTTAAGCAGACAAAAGTAAGACACATATTTTTCCACTTGTGTCTAATGCAGGTCCTGTTACTAACTCTTGAGCAAACGATAGGTGTACGTATTTGTAAACTCTAAATAAATTTATACCCCAACGCCCAACAAAGAAGCGAACTTGTTTGTGTGTAACAGAAAACAGCTTTGCTTTTGTACTTCTACCGACTGATCTAACTCTGAACATCTCAATAATTAACAACAGCGATTTATCTCGCAGTTCCTCTGAACGCTTTTAAGCGAATAATTCCCGTAATGAAATCTGAAGAGTAAAAGAAAACTGTTTCTATATCAGAGAGAAAACAAAGAGCGACGTAATTAATTTTCAAGGGGTGAAATTCTTTCTCGCTAATAATTTTTAAAATTCTGAATTCTACTACTGCGAAAATTCTTCAGGAACTGGATATTATTTTGTTATTATCATTACACATGGTTAGTCGGGAAAAATATCACGTGACATTGGTTATGATGTGAGCACGATCTTGAAATATATTGTTGAAAATAATTCTGAATAAATAATTCAAGATAAAAACTAATTAAAAATCTTCTGTATAACATTACAGATACTTTTCATTCCAAAAGATTAAAATGGGACAAAGTCCCATTATTTTTACTGGTTCTACATGTTCCCGAATTTTTTCAGTATAGAACTGGAACACCCTGTATATTATATGTATACTGTTAGAGGTCAAGGATATATCAATGCTAAGTTTCCGAGTTTTGCCATTCAAAGCAATGTTTATAATCCTGTCATAATAACAATAAATAGTATAGGACGGCTGATTCTGCCGGTCACGTAGTAAAGACGATATACATAGCGTTCGACCTCCGTCCCGAGCACTTGTAAAATTATCTTTTCATGTACCTTATATATATTTTTTTAATAAAACTGTGAATTTTGAAAAGTGGTTTTAACAATTCAGAAGTGGGATGCACTAGTGCCCTTTTGGACGTGTTTTGGTGTGATTAGTGCAATTGAGTGTCTTGTGCAACATTAACTGCATTAGCACGGTGGTGAGTACCTGAACCTTTGTCGGGCTTGTCTGTCTATTATTTGGTGTACCTCGTTGTTATTCTAACATTGAGACAATGAGTGAACGAAGGAATCATGGTGCACGACGATCTCGATCTCGTTTTCGTAGCCGTCGGGAGAAAGATTACAAGAGTTTGCGGAAAAGACTGGACTATTTAGAAACATTGTTCCGCGAATCATCTGCGAGCACCGCAGACTCAGGCTCTCGCGGGTTAGCTATTGCGATTCCCGAAATATCCGCGGCAGCGGTGCCGAGTACGTCGCGCTCGTACACGCCGCCGCCGCCTATCAATGTCACTGTCGGGCAACCTGGACTTTCTTTGTCGGCCCAAACATCCTTATCACAACAAACAACAACCGCGGCACCTAATAATTTACAAGAACGTGGTTTACACACATCGCAGTATGTAGGTCGCTTGGAACTGATACCATTATTTGACGGTTCGATTGAAGGAATGACTGTAGACAAATGGATTGATAAAATTAATTCCGTGGGCAAGTTATATAATTGGGATGATAATGCAAAAATATTCTGTACTATTGCACGTCTTTCGGGCCACGCTAAATCATGGTACGAATGCCAAACTCAAACGTTTTCTACTTGGCTAGAATGGGAACATGAGTTAAAAGCGGCTTTTCCAGTTAACAAAGGGATTGCATTAAAACTAAAGGATTTTGTTACCGTTGAGCGAAGACTGAATCAAGATTTAGTTTCATTTTATTATGAAAAACTGCGAGTGGGAAAACATTGTAATCTTCCAGACCAAGTTATTGCTGACGTAATTGTTTCTACTATTAACAATAATTTGATTAAAGCGAGTGCGCACGCAGCAGACTGCAAAACTACGAAAAGTTTGTTACGGTTTTTAACTGAAACGAATTGCGTCATCTCAAGCTCAAGCACATGTAGTGAACGATCTTATTTACAGCACCAAAAACATGTTATGAAACATGATAGCAGGCATCGACAAACAAATAATAATTGTTTTAAATGTGGTACACCGGGACATCAGGCGATTAATTGCTTTTCAGCAAATTAAAACAAAGGACGACACTACTTCTGCAGCTAAAATAAAATTTATTCCGATCAAACTACGACAATCCAACCTGGTGTCAACCAAATTATTGTTCAAGCAGACGTAATTAATGAACAGTGCAATTTTGTAACAATCTGGGAATATTAACAATATTGAACATTAGTCGTGCGAATATAGTCTTGAAAGAGGGACGTTGTTTGGCACGGGGAATCCTTTCGAGGCAGTCTACAGAATCTGTTTCTGATATGACTGAAGTACCTGAACAACCCTCATTCTTAACTAAAGACGAGAATTCGTGTTTAGATAATCGGTTACAAAGAGGAAAATACAGAAGATGTTTTGGTGTTAACAATAAACAATATTAATGAACTGCGAGTCTGATGACGATCCGTTACAACAAAAATCGGTTAGCTGCATCTCTATTTAATGAAAGTGGCATGGTTTTGGTAAATGGGATACCACTTATTCAGGGTTTATCAAGTGGTAAACTCGTGCAAAAATACATTGGCCCAGTTCAAGTGATGGAAGTCTTACCAAATGACCGTTACAGAGCCCAGGCCCTTCCAAGGACCGTAGACGTTTTCGAAGGATAGTTGCAAGTGATAGATTAAAGTTATTTCGAACTCATAAAGTTACTTAAGGGTGAGTACTCAAATAATCTTTACTCACTGTTTGACTACCATTATTTCTTTTGATGAGTTCTCTTTGTTTTACTGTATATTTGTATGCATATATTTTGCTACTGTTGCAGTTATGCCATTATTTTTTTTATGATTATGCAACCAGATGGTTGATGATTTGTTTGTGATTATTTTATGTTTATGGGATCCCAACACTTATAATATTGATTTTAATATGGCCTCAGAACTGTGCGCAGTGATTGGTGATTGTCATTTGTACTCTGAAATAGCTTTATGATTTTATTGGATAATTAAGAACGCCAGGGTCATACTACTGTTGAGAGATGAGCATTAGTTGTGACTTCAGAGTGTCCTTGTTGAGATCAGTTTCTGCTCCAGAGTAACTCCTGTTGAGCCCCTGTTGACTCCAAAGCTGACACCTGTCGAGTCCACAGCTCTCACTCCAGATCCAAGCCCTGTTGAGTTCACTAGTTTGAGATTTATGTTGAGAATTAAATTATGCTTGAGTACTCCGGATTTCTGTTGAGGTATAGCCACTCCAGATTAATCCTTGTTGAAAAGCTGCTCCAGATTAATCCCTGTTGAGAAGCTGCTCCAGATTAATCCCTGTTGAGAAGCTGCTCCAGATTAACCCCTGTTGAGGCCTCCAGATAATCCTTGTTGAAACCATTATTTTTTTAATTATTGTTTGCAATAGAACAAGTTGTTGCCGCTGTTTTCTTTTTGTTTAGGTGGCATGGCAGACAGGCCCGGGACGTGCCCTGGTCAGAATGGTCGAATGTTAGAGGTCAAGGATATATCAATGCTAAGTTTCCGAGTTTTGCCATTCAAAGCAATGTTTATAATCCTGTCATAATAACAATAAATAGTATAGGACGGCTGATTCTGCCGGTCACGTAGTAAAGACGATATACATAGCGTTCGACCTCCGTCCCGAGCACTTGTAAAATTATCTTTTCATGTACCTTATATATTTTTTTTTAATAAAACTGTGAATTTTGAAAAGTGGTTTTAACAATACATATTATTATCCTGTAACAAAATTTGGCCATAATTCAAAATCGAGACGAATTATAGCTAAAATTGCAATCGTAAAATATCAATAGACAATTTGTTTACGAAGTGAAAGTATAATATTCTATTTTTAACCGTGCTCGGAGCTTTATTGATGTAGTAGTATTTACGAGCTGCGAAATATTTAATGCTTTGAAAACAACACAGATATTTTATTCGTAGAGACTGTATAAAACAACTAAAAAGCATCGGTAGTAACTCATCATAACACAATAATAAAATCTATACAAAATAAATATTATTTAAAAATTTTAAACAAAAAATAATACAATGGAAAAGGAAATTATTTGCAAGAATTTACTATGGATTTTACCGCTGATTTACGAATGGGGTGCACAACACTAACACGTAATCCCCATCTCATATAGATTACTCAGTATCAAAATGAACGACTTGAAATGGGTCCCAGGGGTGAAAAACAGATAGCACCCAAAACAAACAATCTCAATTTTCTCGAAAATTATTGCGCGTCCCAACTTCTCCTTTGGTACACGTAATACCCATCTCACATAGACTACTCAGTATAAAAATCATCGACTTGAAATGGATCCCAGGGGGTGAAAAACAGATAACGCCCACAACATGCGATCTCAATTTTCTCGAAAAGTATTGGCGTCCCAACTTCTCCTTTGGTACACGTAATATCGATCTCATATAGACTACTTAGTATAAAAATCATTGACTTGAAAATGGGTCCTCAATGGGTGAGGAATCCAAACAAACAGATAACACAATAAAATTGAGATTATTTGTTTTAGGTGCGATTTGTTTTTCACCCCCTGGGACCCATTTCAAGTCGTTCATTTTTATACTGAGAAGTCTATATGAGATGGGGATTACGTGTACCAAAGGAGAAGTTGGAACGCTCAATACTTTTCAAGAAAATTGAGATTGCATATTATGGGTGCTATCTGTTTTTCACCCCCTGGGACCCATTTCAAGTCAGTGATTTTTATACTGAGTAGTATACCAGTTAAAAAGTAAGATATTCTTGGTGTATACATTAATACTTTTCCTTTGACCAACTCAATCACCAGATTTTAGTAGCATTTATCATAATATATGAGAGATATCTCCTAAGTACTTATAGGTAGGTCATTGCATGCGTTAGAAAATGTGACTTGAAAATATAAACACAATGAAGAATTTTGGCATTATTTAGTGTCATCTACAAAATAGACTGACTGAAAAAGACAGGTCGAGTCTTGCCTGAAAGTGATAAAGTTTACTACGCAAATTATGAACCTTTATTAAGCGCTGCTTACCCGGCGAAATCCAGAAAGCGTTGATGTGAAACCCACCTGAAACAAAAGGAAGGCTAATTAATTAAGTTTCTCTAACAAAAATAAAACTTAAAACTCTCAGGCAGCCTTGTAATACATTATCAAGCTGTAAGAGCAAAATTAATGTGGATATTAAATAGTGCACTTTTTATTTATTCCACGGCTTTAGATGTAATTATTTTTACTTGAGCAGTACCTGCCACTTAATTTCCTTGTACCTTTTATGTAAGAAATTGTATATACATTAATGGTAAGTTTTATTTACAGTTAACCATTTATATTAAACGCTTGAAGAATTAAATTTGTTTCTAATACTATAAGTATGTAAGACTAGAATATTGGAAATATATTAGCTTTTTACTTGTCTTCTAACATATTTATAGTAGTTACATCTTTCATATTTTTGTATCTATTCGAAATACATAACGAATAAATTAAGAATATAAGCGCAATTTGTGCTTACCCAATTCAAATGTCAATTCATCAGTATCCAGTGCCACAGTTCTACTTTACTCATACATTATCAGAATAATTATTATTACCCAAAATTGTACTTTAATCTTAAAATAAAATCTAGGAAATGGCTGAATATTTGACATTCAATATGATTTGATATTTAAATTGAGGCCTACATCGAGCTCTCATTAACATTAACATTTTTTTGTTTTTGTTTGGGTAAACATCGTTGAAATATCATTGACTACATTTATTTCGTCAATTTCAAGCGCGATTGAAAGTAAACCGCTTGAAACCTAATCTCAATCCCGAGTCTTCATCTTGTAGGAATAAAAAGGGGATTGAATCCCCTATTCAATCCTAATCGAAACAGTATTCCTGGGCTTGAGTGCTTTAATACTTAACTAAGAACCTAACCTCAAAATTAAGTATTGTTTTTTGTATTAATAATATATTATAACCGTTGAGTTTACTTTTTAGTTTTCACAGGATCACTAAAGAAGTTTTATACTTCTGCAGTTAGATTTGATTATAAATCCAATTGCGTTTATATCGCAATCTGAAGCAGCAGCTTGAGTCAAGCCAATCCTACAATATTTTAGGATTGACTTGAACGTTCCAAGTCGCTTGGAATCCCAATTCCAAGCGTTTGTCATCATTTCAATCCTCTTTTTCAAGCCGTTTGGCTTCAAGCCGGCTTAAAATTGAGGAAACAAGAAACAAACGTAGTCATTGTAATTCCTTAAATGAAAAGCTAAAATAAACTACTATTAAAATAATTAAATATAAAAATAGACACCTCAGACATTTTTGACAAATTTCTGAAATGATCACTGACTGAACTATAAACGAAACCTATAATGAAATGATCACCCATTAGTTTTAAAAACTAAACCTTTGATCACCCATTAGTTTTAAAACATTCCCTGGATCGAAGAGAATTCTACCTTGTGTGTATACACTGCATACTCTCTATAACAGAGGTACCATTTTTTCAAATCAAAGTACAGACGATATAGATATCTAAACTAGAAAAAAGAGACAACAGCAAATTATAGTATAACGAATAATTTACTACCTCTAATCGTTGTACTGTACTACTGTGGAGAATTAATGTATTACTCAAGGTTACGTTAGCAAAAACTGTTGTAAATTAACTGCATTAATCGTGACAGTTATATTTATGATGAATTTCTGATAAGTGTTAGGTTTCGCTGCTGCTAAGCATATTATTATTTTTTTATATAAAGGTGTGCAGCAGCAGTTAAAATTAATCAATGACTTATTAAATATTATACAGAATATTTATAACGCGCCAATTCGAAAAATAAAATCATCGAGTCCCTAATTTGTGAGTCAGATCTAACATAATATGTAGAAGATGTTTTATATTCAAAACAAGACAAAAAAAAGTTAAATGTTATATCAAATTAAAAACTAGATCTACACCTATAGGTAAATACGTACCGTACAACCAGGAACTGATATATAGCATTCAATTTTTACATAAGATAAATTTTAGAAACACTCTGGTAATGGTAATGGTATATGGTATATGAAGTAATGGTAAATAACGTACAAAAGTTTATAGGGGTCGGCAGTTTTCTCTGAGCAATCTCCGATTATTTTCGTCCAAATATTGGTTTCGTATTTAGCTCAGGCTGCTACATTTACCAACAAAAACCATGTAAATTTGGTGTGTTTAAAACCACCAATACGCTCCTTTTAGAACAGTTGGAAAATATTATATGTCCAATTTTAGAAAATGTCAAAAGTTTAGGATGAGCAAAAGTTAAAATGGTTTTTTATCCAATCTATAGAAATACCATTATATTTTCAAGGAACAAAAATCAAATATATCAAAAATAAAGGCTACGATCTAAGTAATAATTCTTTCACATAACCTATATCTTTCTCATTGTAGTAGCCTAAAGTCATCAAAAAAATTATTTTTTAGTTAATACTAAAAATTGAAGGTAAAAAGATTTACGGCCAGAGTCATAACCAAATTTAAAGGAAATTTAAAGTTGCTGTTTAATACCATGGATACAATAATGCCAATAATAGGATTTCATAATAAGAAATAAAGGACAAAGTTGCCTAAGTAGCTTGGATACTTGTATACTATTATTGAGAAAATTATTGTATCCAAGGCATTAAAAAGTTACTTTAGCTAAAGTTCCTTTAAATTCGATTACGAAACTGGCCCTAATAATAATATTAATCAATTCGACATTAATACGAGTTGAGAACATTTGTTGATTACATTAAGTCATTAAATATATGAATAGGAAAACACGACAGAGTGTGAAATTTAAACTACTTAAGTGGGATGAACTTATATTGGGTATAAGGTAACCACAATGCAATCCACCCATATTATGTATTGCCAATGAAATACAATTAAATTCAAGTAACACTGAATTTATGCATAATAATCAGCAACGTAAACAAAATCTAAAAATAGACCTGTTTATTTATTTTGAAATACTAGGCAAGGTGTAAATAACTTCGGTGCTAATTGCAAGGCAAATAATTGTCACTGTTACACGCGGCTATGCATTTGTAATTCGTTACGTTTATTTTGTATGACCAAGGTTTTTAACTGTGAAAAGTCCAAATGAATAGGAACGGATGCTCAGCATTGTTCTAAAGAACAGTATTTAGGATTGTTTATAAACACTTCAGCCAATAGTTTCCGATATATTTACAATTTGTAATCTTTTGCGCTATATTTCTCAATGGTCTTCTGACCATTTTTCATAGTTTCCTAGTATCTACATAATATTCTCTTTTATATGTCCTTGATCTTAGTTTGTGTGTGCATGATGTACTTAACTACTTAATGCTGATTTCATTATTTGTTTGGGGGTATTGAAAATTGAAAAAATAATAAATAATATAGGTACCTATCTACTGCTCATTTCAACATTAAGGATTATCTCGAAATTCTAGACCAAATATTAGAAAATTTTGAAATGCCTACAAGTGCTTGGGTACAAGAAAATGTACCTCCATTAGGAGGTTAACCTTGCATCTCCATCTCACCATCTCACCACCTCACCATCTCACCATCTCACTATACGATTAATAGGTACGTCTGGTCGCGCCCTCTTTAACCTAACCTAACTGCCTTCTCGAGTACTGTAGTTTCCAATTCTATCATCCGACTGCAGTGCTGCCCCTGGTGGTCGTCATGCTATTCGGAGCTTACGAAGTTTCTGACTGGTTAGCTATTGTCAGTACGAAATAATAACACCACCGGTAGCGAAAACACTTTGTGATTTCAACCAACAGCTTGGCGGCGAGATCCAGAGACAGAATCGCAATTATGCGACGCCTGACTAGGCTGTACCACTTTAGAAGCTACAGTGCTCTCGTAGTGGCAGTAAGGTTCACAAGAGGGCGCGACTAGAAGTATTAATCATCTGGCGAAATGGAGGATTTGGCAAAGTTCCTTTCGTTGAATATCTTCCGTCTTTAGAAACCTACTTGTTCTGAAATATCCGCAATAGAGTTGCGACTTTTTAAAAAAATTCAGGCCAGGCCAGGCCCGGCCCGACAGAGTATAGGCCAGGCCAGGCCAGGCCAGATACACCCACCGAACGTTTGGCCCAATTAAAGCCAGGCCTCTTAACAATTATGGCCCGGCCAGGCCAGATTTGAGCCAGGCCCGACCAAGCCAGATTGAATTCGGCCCGGCCCGGCCAGGCCAGACCCGGCCCAGCCAGACCAGGCCCGGCCAGGCCAGACCCGGCCCAGCCAGACCAGGCCCGGCCAGACCCGGCCCGGCTCGGCCAGACCAGACCAGGCCAGGCGTGACTCGGCTACGTCAGACTAGGCCAGACCTGACCAAGCCAGTTGAATCGAAGCTCAAATCGAATCTGATCCGGCCCGGCTCTATCAAGGCAAGTTTAGCCAGAATCGGTCCGCCCAAATTCAACCCAGTCTGCCTAAACCACATTCGGCCATACCAGAAATCCTGCCTACTTGACATTGACAATAGGTATGACAATTCATAAATTTATTAACTCCATTGTATAATTTTTCCATTTTGGGACACCTTAAATTTTAAGTAGTATGAGTGAGATTGGCCGTAAGTGGTCAGATAAATGGGTGAAACACCTCAAGTTATTATGAAAGCAAATTCCTCATATAGGAAGAACAAGATATAGTATTTTAAAATTGTTATACAGCAAACCGGTTAGCATAGGTTAGGTCGAAATCGGTCCGATCCGGCCCAAAACATTCAGGCCAGCCCAGGCCCGAACCGGCCCGGCCAGGGCCCGATCCGGCCAGACCAGGCCCGATCCGGCCAGGCCAGGCCCGATCCGGCCAGGCCAGGCCCGATCCGGCCAGGCCAGGCCCGATCCGGCTAGGCCAGACCCGATCCGGCCCGGCCAGGCCTGGCCCGACTCGGCCAGTCGGACCTGGCCAGTTCAATTGCAGCCCGGCCCGGCCAGGTATTACAAAGCACCCGGCCAGGTCCAGCCCGGCCAGTAAAATATGCAGATTTTCCCGGCCCGGCCAGGCCCGAGTTCGGGCCGGGCCTGGCCTGGCCGGGCTTCTGGCCTCAAATCCCAACTCTAATCCGCAAGTTTAGAGTAAGAGGATCTGAGGCTTTTAATCTTGAATCTGAGGATTGCTTTCAAATACAAATAGAAAACAATGAAGTTTTCTCTTGGGAAAGGTGTGCGACATAAAATAATCTTTACGCAAATACGCAAATTAAAATTTTATACAATTTATTTAAGAGTCAAACGTCTTATATTGCTTAACATGTAGGTAAGTAAGATTCCATGGAATATCTGTATCTAATAAAAATAATACTCTTTATTTGAATTAGAAATAATTCAGTTATTTTACAAATAATAAAATGGTGAATTTTATAAACTGAATGTAAATCAAGCAAATCATTAAATGTTTCCTTCGTGAAATGTCTCCATCAAAGTTTGATATTAGGTAAGCAAGTAACAGATTCGAAATCCGGAATGTTGAAGTTGTTTGTTTCAGGAAGGTTATGTTCGAGATCTCTCATCCACAAAGATGTGCGTCGAAGTTGGAAATATTTGTTCAGGTTAGAAATGTACTTTACTTTCAGTTTTGGAAAATAGGTTTTCTATTCCATTGTAGTTATCCATATTCGAAGACAACCGCAATCGACATGAAAATTAAGCAAGGTTGATCACGGTTAGCACTTTGATGAGCTGCTTGTTCCCTTTCTATAACTTCACAAAAGAGAAGGAAACGTAGCAAAGGTTTATGTAGAGGACGTGTACAAACAAGACACAAAACCAACAATTCGATATGGAAGAAAAGCAAGCCGCAAAATTTAGTGGGAGGAGTTTCAAAACTGTAGAGGCTGATATTTTTTCAATTGTATACCTAATTATACTTGCCTTGAATCTTCTACTCTTAAACTATGGATATGTAAGCGATTACTAAATCGTCTCTGCAAAACGAATCAAGTACGCGTCTATAACTAAATGCTCCGAGGACGGAAGGCCTTAGCATTCCAAATAAACGGAGTATCTAATAATAGAACAATACCATCACCTACATTTCAAATCTATTTATAAATATATAAATACAACAGTTTATTTATAAACATACTGGTGGGAGCTTTATCTTAGCATTTGCTCAGTGTTAACAGCACCTTACTTTTTATCGAGGAAAATAAAGAACAAAGCAGAGCACTTTCCGTGCACATTAGAAGAGAAATTTAAGAGGAACCTCAAGTCATAACAATATAAAGTAGGTTTAATGGCGGCCTATCATGCAGAATAAGCATATTGCGCACATCACCCGAATCAGGAATTTCTGGGTAATTTTCTTCATCCACTCTATTGCTTACTCAATAATTAACTGAAAAATAATTAGGTACCTACTGCTTTAAATCTTTATTCTCATGCTGCGGCTAAATGCGGCTAAATTCATGTTTAGATTAAATCTATTCCAAAGTAGCAACATTTGTATGATACGTTTGTAACTTTAGAACCGCAACGAATCCAGCACATCAGACTAATTATTCTAATGAGGCTGGGACACCATAATATATAAAGTTTAATGTTACATTAAACTGGGAGGCCTACCCGGCAATCTAACCGTAACCAGAACCCGGCCGGTCGTAGCTTCGGAATCCATGGACTGTGACACAACACGCACCTTAACTAAAGGAGCCGACCATTGACCCCTGCCAACCATCGAATTTACGAGGGGCCTTATACAACACAGCATGAGAAATACTTGGTCGCAAGACTATAGCACAATGTCAGTAAAGCCTTTCTATTTTTAAATTGCTTAAATAGGCTATCGATATTTTATTCGGATATAAAGCAACTAATTCAATGTTTGTATGCCTGTTGACACATATAGATCGGAGTCGAATCGGAGGCAATCATTGAAATTGGCTTCATCATTGCTATCGATTGTGTGGAAATAGGTCCTTGGATGGAAATCCCGTTGATAAGTGCGAGAAAATTGAAAAGTCATAGTCCAATTTTGTTAAATCATTAAAACAGAGGACAGGAAGTCTTTAAAAACATGCATATTTCGTTAGTCATTACGAATTGTATGGTAAAATTCACTAGTACAGTGGGGTATGATTCTTCCTGTTAAAATGAACTTCCTAAAGCCACATATCAGCATTTTTATCCCTCTGAGATGGCTGGAAAATTAAAGCTAAGGCTATTAGTGAAGCGAGGCTATTATAGTTTAGCAAGTAGTAGCAGTTTGAACAAAATAAAATGTCACAAGGATTTCACATCTTCAGGATCAATCATAGGTGGCACTCAATCAATCATGGAACAATCAATAAGGCTTATAAATACAAACTATAAAACTAATCACATCTGTTCATTACTTATTCTTGTCATATGGAGAAGAAAGATACTACAGCATCAAAGTGCAAAATAGAGTTTTGTAAAACTATCCTTCCTGCAGTTTCAATGAATGCTATACTTTCCTTTAGTTACTTTACATGAAGAGTAAAATTCCATTGGATGTAGCTACATTTATTTTTTCCTTTCGCACTCATCATCATGGCACTATCATTTTGTTTGGATATGTATGCCTCAACTATTCCACCCTTAACTTAAAATTAGGTAGGTCTATCTACGAAAAACTAAGTATTTTGATAGGATATAAAATATAAAAAAATATGCCCAAAAAGATCAAAATAATTGGAATTTTTAGGTACAATATAAACGAAGATATGCATATAAAAATACCTATAGAAGTTGAAAATTTAATGCTGTTAAAATAACATGCTGTGTTATTGATTTAGTCGAAAGTTGGGAACAGAACAACCCCCTGCACGATCAATAGACCTGTTAACGAAATGGAACATCCCTTCGCATCCAATGTGAAAGGATAAGTGATGAAAGTTGATAAAAAGTAAAACAAACGATCCAAGTATTGTAGACTTTAGTTTAAAAAGTTTTTAACAAAAGTATGGTTAAATATTACATATACATTCAACATATTGAACATTTTTTTGGTATAAAAATTTGTATATCTACTTACTAATTAAAATTCAGAAATGGACTTACCTATAAAATTACTGATATTCGTTCGTTAAAAACGTTTTTGGGGTCAATTACGAAGGGAAGGTTTGTTACAAGTTTAATTATTATTATCATTATTAATAATATACGATGCTTTAATAAAACATTTTTTTAAATAATTCTTCTCCTGCAGTTCATTGCAACAAATCAAGACATGTGTTTCAAGTTGCTCAATTTTAAAGTTAGTTTCTATAGCGACAAATCCTGATAGACAGCATATTAAGAAGCTACAGTTATCATGTTTAAATCGGAAAGACAATAGATAGATACTCCATAGCTGTCACGAGGAATATGGGAACCATTTCCTACAATAGAGAGATTTTGAGTCTCAGCATCGAAAGTCTGAATAATTTGTATGGCAAAGAACATGAAATATATATTGGTTTTGAACCAATACATTGACCTAGACACCTAAAAATGTCTGTCCCTTATTAATCACATGAATAGATCGAAAGTCAGACACTTTTGATAGACGGGGCGACAGATTACATTAGCTTCATGTTAATGTTACAGTTAACTAACTAAAAGACAAATCTGACTCTCTTAAAACATTTTATTTATGACTAGTATAGAAAAGGTTGAAAATAGAAGAGTTGATACAACAAAACAGAGGCTTGAACATTTTTAAAAAAGAAAACGCACATAAAAAGGAAATGACCAAGCTGAGAGACGGACAGGGCAACATAACGGTGGATCGAAGAGAGATACTCAAGGTGACAGAAGTGTTCTACACAGGCTTGTACGAGTCCAAAATGGCCAATGAGGATGCTAGAAGAGCAAACAAGGACCAGAAAAACAGGATATGTAATGTTGGCTCCGAGGATCTACCTGAGATTGAGGAAGACGAAATTCGGAAAGCTTTAAACCAAGTAAAAAACGGAAAGGCAGCAGGTGACGATAACATCATACCGGAAATGTTGAAGGAAGGTGGAAGCCTACTGATAAGGGAGCTTCAATCACTATTTAACACATGCCTAATCGAGGGTAAAATACCACAGGATTGGAACACCGCGATAGTCATACTGATATATAAGAAAGGTGATCCAAGCAACCTAGAAAACTATAGACCAATCAGCCTGTTGCCACAGATATACAAGCTATTTATGAGAATAATAACAAACCGCCTTGAATACAAACTTGACACATACCAACCCTGCGAACAGGCGGGCTTCAGAAAAGGCATGAGTACAATAGAACATCTCCACACTGTAAGGATACTGAACGAAAAAGCAATGGAATATAACATCCCAATATGGGACGCCTTCATAGACTTTAGAAAGGCCTTCGACACAGTTGAATTTTGGGCAATTATCAGGTCAATGAAAAACGCAAGAATAGACCAACGATACATCGACATCATACAGACACTAAATAACCACTCAAAAATGAAAGTAAGGCTACATGAAGACACCGACGAAATCCCGATTGAAAGAGGCGTTAGACAGGGAGACATTGTGTCACCCAAATTATTTACACTAGTGCTAGAGGATGTTTTCAAAAACCTACACTGGGAAGACAGAGGAATAAATATCTCGGGAGAAAAGCTCAGTAATCTAAGATTTGCAGATGACATTGCCATCTGTGCTCCAAACAGCGAAGAATTAGAACACATGCTTATAGAACTACAACAAGAAGCAAGAAAAGTAGGCCTAGAAATGAACATTTCTAAAACCAAATTCATGACAAACCAACGGACAAACATAGAGAGTATAAATGTGCTAGAACAACAAGTAGAGAAAGTGAACTCTTACGTCTACCTAGGTCAAAAAATAACAATGGGAAAAACAAATCAAGAACTCGAAATTAACCATAGACTGCATCTAGGATGGGCGGCCTACGGGAAAATGCGACATGTCTTCAACTCCGACCTACCCCTCAAACTAAAAACCAAGGTCTACATGGAATGCATTCTCCCAGTAACAACCTACGGATGTGAAACATGGGTTCTAACAAAAAAGATCCTAACTAAATTAAAGGTACACCAAAGATCAATAGAACAGAAAATGCTAGGTATAACGCTGAAAGATCATAAAACTAATGAGTGGATAAGAAATAGAACCAAGGTCGAAGATATAGCGAGGCGAATAGGTAGTCTTAAATGGAACTGGGCCGGACATATTGCCCGAAATACAACCAATTGGAGCGGAAAAACAACAAGATGGAGACCTCGGGGGGAGAAAAGAAGCACCGGCACACCACAACAAAGATGGTACGACGACATCAAAAGAACAGCCGGACTTAACTGGTACCAGGTGGCACAGAACAGGGAAAATTGGAGAAATATGAGGGAGGCCTATATCCAAGGGATAGAGAACGGCTAGGGAGGAGGGAGAAGGATAGAAAAGGTGGATATACCGGTTCTAAGTGACATAAATATGGGTTCTAATTATTATTTAAAACAATCATCACTGTGTCTGTATATTTGTTGTTAAGAAAATGCCATTTTCTGAGCCAATAATGTAGGTGTGACTTGATATGTGTCGATTTCATATCATCTAGTACTTGTTTTACTTTACAAATCCACCATATAATAATAAAAATAGAAATTTATTTATACTGCACGACATACAGAAAATATCCACAATTGGTTGTACAGTAAAAGCATCACAGTATGGAATTACGTTATACATTTGAGTAACGCAACCTTGCTAATATTAAAGAAATCTATATATAAGTATTACTTACAAATAAATTACAAGCTGCCAAACATATTTACATTATGTTAAATAAACTATAACGTTTGTAATCTTATATCAGGTACATTAATATATACACTGCATGAAATATCAGGTAAATTTAAATTGCCTTTTAATATACTGAAAATAAATAATATTTGCGAGTTGAAAACTCGCAACTTTGAACTCCTCTAATTATGACTGATATATGACACTGATATATGACAATACTGCGGATACGCAGGATATATACCTACCGTGTTTTTTGAAATACACGAATCTTAAGAATTGTTTTTGTACCCTTTCCAATGTATCAGTGTGACAGTATTGGGACTCCAGATAGATGAAGCGTATTCTATCTTTGGTCTGAAGACCAAAGTTGTAAGAAATATCTTAGTCCCTTGAACTTCAAAGGAATGTTTTGCGTAATATTACACCCTACATCTTAATTTTTACTGAAGTCCCCTTTTTATTTCTTATTTGTAAACAAAAACAAGGTTGCTTTTGTAATAAATTATAAAAAAGCGAAGACGAATTCGACTGCTTATTATATTTATAATTAAAAAACGCCGTACTTGGATGTATATATCTTTCTGGTAAGTTTCTTATTTAAATCTGGTTCTATAAGAAAAACCAAAAACATTATTACTTATTACTTTATGTCATGTGTTTACGATTTACTTTGGCAATAATTTTACATTTATGATTGCACACCGAACATGAATGGAATAAATATTAAACATCCTTCTGTTCTGCTAACTGCTTTAAGTTTTGTCAAAATAAAAGGCAATGTATTATGTCGGCTACTACCATAAATTAAGGTATGTGGTGGCCAAATGTAGGGAATGGGACCTGAACTAGTAAAGGGCCAGGACTAAAACATTAATGGGTCTATTGCTGTTGGACAGGATAATGCCATGAAAATTTATTTCAGTAGGGGTCTCGGTAGGGGTCAAGTATGAGCTGTTTCCTTTAAATATAATGGGTGTCAAATAAATATTACATTATTAGTTATAATAGCCTTAAACTTAATAATCATTTACTTACATAATCATATGAGCAAAATATAGAGGGCCTTACTAATCTTTTTAGCTTGACAAACTTTAATTTAAAAAAATTGAGAGAAAAAAGAGTTATATTTTTGACATAATAGCTATAACAAGAACACGAAAAGTATGTCATATACGAATTCCTGGAAGCAACAATATCGTTCTAGTGAAATCCTATTTATTATAATAAGTATTTACGTATATATAACTAATTTTGAATAGCAGGGGTTAAAAGACAAAAAAATACATCAATATAATATTTGGTCGAAAATTAATTATAGTCAAAGTTTTGAAACTAATTTGATTTAGATAAATGACTGGCGCATTCGCCATTATATAAGTTCAACATCAATAAATGTAAATAAATTTTGGTCTAACTGGTTTGAAAATAAATAATAGTGAGTTCATAAAGTGCCACCTAAATTCATTATTTTCAAAATAGCAAAGTAAAGCGCACGAACACGTCGATTTTCTTTTCTTTTTACACTTGTTTTACAAACATGTACTAGATTAGATACTTTTGTTATATTTAGGACAAAATTAGATGTGAACTTCCCGTTGAAATTTCCAAAAAAATATATACATACGTTTTTTGAAATTATAGGTGTTGTATTCTCGACTTATTGATGATGAATCAAATAGAATTATTAGTAGTACACCGATATTTATTTTGTCGATCAATATATTAAGTTCTCTCTCGCATGTTTAATTTGTTACATTTAGTTTTAATTAGTTTTAATTTAACAATTTTAATTTAATAGTGAAGAATTTAAATCGTTCACATAGCTTTTATATTGACACTTATATTCCAGTAGAACTATTTCTATAAAGAAAAATGACAAATAAATTCTAAAGGCCGATATACATTTTTGCGAATCGAACAGTTCGCGAGCCGCTTGTGGACCGCTTGGTCGCATGATTGAAACGTGGTTTAGAGCGCCAAACGAACAGCCTTTGAATCGCTTGTGGCGATCCGGCTCCTGTCGGTTTTTCTGGGGAACACAAAGGCCTTCTCACTTCACAGTGGGACGGCGTCGTATACAGTTCGTTGTTTTTCTTCTGCTCGCGAACCTACCATCTCCATCGTCTACTTTTTTAATTGTGGAATGGTCAGAGGAATATGTACTGAAATTAATAGATATGTATAACACCAAAGAACACAAGGACCATTTCAAAAAAAAAACTTTAAAGAAGATACCTGGAGGAACATAAGTGCTGAGATGAATATATGTCCGGACAAATGTAAGAAGAAAATGATATATTGGCTAACTATACTAAGTACGTCTATAGAAAGTATCTGGAATGGTCCTCTCCTTGTTATACTTGTTTATGTTTCAACAAGTTGTTCGTTTTCTGTATAAGGTAAAACTGTGGTGAAATAAATCATTACTTTTATCAGAATTTTCATGAGATGATAGCAATGACTGAGGTCCGCCGCTCGTTCCTTTCCCATGGAAGTTCGTTGTTGGAAGTTGAAAGTTCGTTGAAAGCATAATTTCAACGAACGGTTTAAGAGCGGTTCGCAAATGTATACCCACCTTAATGGTACGCCTCCAATAAAAGGATTTTCATTATGTTTTGCTGAACATATATTGTTCTGATAAATATTTTATAAACTAGATAACTATTCCCTTTAATTAAGTTTTACGTAACACGTTTTACAGAATTTACCAAAAGAAAATTTGTAATTACAATAAACTTGTATCGAGATTAAATGTAAGTTTTGGGAAAAGGGTGAATATAAAAGATCCTCAACCGCAGAGGAGGAACAAGGATAGGCTAACAGCTTCATTCCACAAACCAAATTATCAGCTGACTATTTTAGAATTTAGGATAACTGTGTCGTATGCATGATTGAACCTAAAAAAATAGATTATCTATTGAATAAATACGTCAAAATAAGAAACTCTTATCAAACTTCTTTAAAAATATGTTAATTAAATTTCACAATGTAAATATTTATATAAATTTTAAATAATATTGTAGTGATGTATCTATTTATATACAACATTAATTTAAACTACTTGGCGGTTGTTCTACATGAACTTTGATATCTAAACGCATCTTTAGGACTTTTCTTTATTTTCATTTTAGTTCATATCTCTGGTCTTTGTTATATAGGTACACATACACCTGTGTCGATTATATTAAGGGTAGTAATCAGTCTTAATTTGGGAAACCCTGTCTTTTATGAGGCAAGTACATCTTTTATGTACACAGAAAAATGTGGTAGGTATATGTATATTATAGCATGCATATTGTACTTACTAGGCATAAATTTAAATAATTTATATTAACCTATAAATCCGCAGCAATTTGCTTACTTTCTGTCGTGCTTTGTGTTCTTAACGATGGCCTGCTTCCCATTTAGTTCCCGATAATTTATAATATTGCATGACTGTATATAATTAATACTCCTTGGTGGTAATTGAAAATCAGGTTTAGTTGTAATCCGCGACAAGATTTTTACGAGAGTATTGTTTATAACCCGCACTACTATAAAAACTATGTGTATGAAGTTGTTAGCAAAACAACTTTGGCAAATTGATTTCCGCATAATTTGCTAATTAATTAAAAAATTGCCGTTATTGTTGAAAAAATAAATAAATAAATATTTGAATTATAATTTTATTGCACAACTAATTAACGGGAAAACAGCAGCAACTTATGAAACTATGCGGCAATCTTTTTACTGAAGGATGTAGGACATTTCGATAATGTCCTACACATATTAGATCGGTAATTATATTTTGTTTCGTTTCGTTTTCTGCCACACTCAGCTTAGCATTTTGGTTATATGCCTTCCACAGATATACACCTATATACGATATACCTAGGTATATTGAGGGAGCTGCGTAGCCGAGCTGTTAAAGACGTAAAGTTTTTAATAATTCTCCGCGGTTGACGACGGTTCGAATCTCACCAAGGTCAACTTTTTCTAATTGATCCAATATTAAATCTGTATGCATAAAACCGGTAGTGTTCTTAAGATGCAACTATACTGCAATATTACAGTATAAATGGCCAACAACCTACTGTACACTTTAATTAATAAGGTTTTCCAGGTTTACCTTATTCTCGTAGTAAATGGTAGTTAAAGTTATAACATCGTAAGTCTTTCCTGGCGCACTTGCAGCCCGCAAAATAATAATATGCCGCTCCCTCTCGCATACAAGTCTCTGACTTCCGGGCTCATCATTAAGATGAGAATGCGGGATAGGGATATTATTATTATATCGTATCGATCGCTAGCAGAAATCGATTTATCTGATGTCAAAATCTGGGCAAAAGTCAAACGCTATTTCTCTCCCGGGACAGAAATATTAAATTTTGACAGTTCATACAGATATTTAGATTTTCAAAATTACTAATTTCTAAATTTATTACGATGCCAGTTGGATGTATTACAATTTTTTTATTTTTAAGATTTCGCTGTTTCAGTTTCGGGTCGTGGAAAAAATAGTATCTTATCTTTGTTAATTTTTAGCCCATCATGGTTCAAACTACATTCTTCTTCTTGTTGTGCCTTGTGCACAAGCGCACGTTGGCGATCCTTAGTCATATATTTGTGTCATTTGGAGGGTGCCATCTTCTGCTCGGCGGAATAGTGTGGAGGCATCTCTTACTCCGCACCAGTCTCTTGTTTTGAAGCCACGAGTGTTGCTTTCTACCCGGGCCTCTTTTACCTTCTATCTTGCCTTGCAGGATCAACTTTGGAATGGAATATCTCGCGACTCTCAGAATATGACCAAGATAAGATATCTTCCGCACCTTGACGATTTTAAGTAACTCTCTCTGGACTTCAGCCATCCTCAACACCTCTTCGTTGGTTTTGCGCGCAGTCCATGGAATGCGGAGGAGTCTGCGAAGGGTCCACATTTCGAATGCCTCTATACGGTTCAGGGTCCTGACCTTTATCGACCATGTCTCTGCACCATACAGGAGTATAGGCCACACGTAACATTTGACAACTCGAAGACGTAGTGCCATTGGGAGAGTACGGGCAAGCATTAGATTTTTCAGCTTCATAAACGTGGTCTTAGCCTGTCCAATTCGTATTTTGACTTCCTCATCACAATCCCATTTTTGGTTAAGGGTGGCACCCAGATAAACAAAACGCGACACTTGATCTAAACTTCTTCCGTCAACTCTGATCACGTAGTTGACAGGTTGTCGGGTAATGGCCATCACTTTTGTTTTAGATGAGTTGATTGTCAGTCCGAACTGTTTACCCACTTGGTTTACTCTGTCTACAAGCTGTTGAAGGTCTTCGGGTGAATGTGCTAGTAGAGCAGTATCATCTGCATACTTAATATTATTAATCGGGATTCCATTGACCTTAATTCCTCTTTTATCTTCTTGAAGAGCCAGCTCAAATATCTTTTCAACATAAATATTAAATAGGATTGGTGACAGAATGCATCCCTGGCGAACCCCTTTGGATATACAGAATGTATCGGTAGTGATTTCGCTGTTGACTCTTACCTCGGCAGTCTGTTGTAAGTAAAGACGCTGGATCACACGGATGTCCCTAGAATCTATGCCAATCTCTTGCAGCCTTCCTAATAGAAGATCGTGTTTAACGTTATCAAAAGCTTTTTGATAGTCTATGAAGCATATAAACACATCTCGCCTCTGATCATAGCTCGCTTCTGGATAAGTAACTTCATAGAGAAGAGTGCTTCCCTAGTGCCTAGACCCTTTATAAAACCAAACTGGGTTTCTCCGCTCATTGCTTCGCACTTACTATATATTCGGGCATGGATGACTCAAACTACATGCATTGTCTAAATTATTAATAACTTTGTGTTTCTCTCCCTTGCTATATAATGTACTATTATCTATTTGTAGGTAATTCTTTTAACAAATTTTAATAAAATATTGGACCCTCCAAATTCGTTAAGTCAAAAATAGTGAATTCCAACCAATTACTAACTGTATTCGATTATTTCAGTCAACCCGCGTACTACATTGTTTTGGAAATGATCTATCAAGAGATACGGACTAAGTAGATAGAATTCAGATAAATTAGTAAATGGACCTACTTTATAAACAATTCATTCGATTTAATTTGAGATTAAATATCGTGGATTATTTGCATTTTCTAATTGCTCTTTTTAGGCTTTAACGAATACATTAATGGAAAGGCAGAGCTCGGAGCTAACGAATTTGCCTCGTGTCTGTTGCATAGAACAGCCGACTGATAAATCAAGGAGCTGTCACATGGTGTAAACCTTGTATTCCTCAACTGGGTGCTGGAAAATGGGGTGCGCTCTTTTGTTTTCATTTGTTCTATTCACCCCTATCGTTCCAACAAATCGAGTATCCCGCAACTCGCGGGTTATACATTATTACTCCGAACGCACGATTAAATAAAGATCAAAAAAAAAAATTACGATTTTCCGTTCAGACGGTATCGCGACGTACAGGGTGATCACTTTAATTTGGGACAGTAGTAGTAAATCCTAGACACACCAAAGACATATTTCAAATAGAGAAAATAGCTGTCACTTTGACACAAACTCTAGAAAATGCTGCTTAACTTTTTAATTTTTTAAATGTCCTGAAATAACTGAGAATAGAGATTTTCTAAAATTGTTTATAAAATTATAGTTCGCGGAACGCTTTGACTGGTATGGGATTAGTCAGAAGCAGTTGCCCAGTTACTTCCTACACAGTTCTCGTTCAACGAGTAAGAGTAAGAAATAACTGGACAACTGCTTCTGACTAATCCCGTATTTTTTAATAAGATACCCTGTATATTTTTACAGATTTGAATTGAGCGTTCTCTCACAAGTTGGACAAAGAGCCTTCTAAAAATTCTGAAACATATGAACGAGTCATAAATCTTCATAAAAGAATAGTTAAATATTATATTGATTAAATTTCTGATAATTGCATTTAAAAAAAACTAGTTTTTAATGGAAACAGAATCAACTGACTAACAACTAGCGTGAGGCGAACAATAAATTTTCTTGTCTTCCATTAAGAGCTAGGTACATTTTTTAATACACATAAATAACGGTTCAAGGTCATTCGCTGACGCCTCTGAGTTCAACTGCGGAATTCTTCAGAATTCCGTTTATAGTCATTATCTTCCAAGTTAATAGCATAAACAACTGCAACTAAGAACAATTTTAAGTGTACTTGACTTTCGGCGAGGCAGGTATTACCAAAAAGAAACCAGCTCGACGGTGTCATTATTGACTAACATGCCGTTTCGCACGACACGCTCCACTGAACCAAAGAACAGTTACACGTTCGGTATTCCACGAACCGGCGGCAGCCTCAATCATAAATCAAATATTGAAATCGCATTTGGTTAATTAGCGACGATGCTGTAAGCCATTATTGCCGTTGCGAAATGTCAGTTGCAAGCTGGAATCGTGCTGGAACGGTCTATCATCGATTGCGCCTCGTTCGTAGTCTGCGTGAGCCTGTTCGGTGTCCTTGATCTAGTATTTGATTAGCTTTTGTTCAGAGCCAACGGCGACTAATGGGGTCTTTAATACAGGAAATATTTTCCGCCTTCGAATGATTTAATTTTCTTCTCGTGCAACACTAATGGGATATTATCGAAAGGGATAAAAAACGTATAGAGAACCTTCGTGGTTTGTTTCTATTAGTTTTATCTTGTTTATTTATTGCTGTGTTGAAATATTGTTATAAATGTGTAAAGATTATTATAAAATGGTAACGTCATCTTCTAATTGATATTTTAATAATAATAAACAAACATTTTTCTGTTATAGCTATAATTACAAGTCCGAAAAATAAATAAAACTTAAAATACTATAGTTTTATTTCTATAAATTAGCCGTAACATAGGTACATTGATCAACAAAATTATTGATTTGTTAATATCGCTTTAATTGTCAGCCCAGCCAAATATTGTGCAGGAAACACAAAGACTTTGAGTGAAGACTGAAATCGAAGTCTTCTAGTAGATATGCTATGGGCGAACGGGGTCAAAAACCCCATGTAAAAGCCCACAAGCCAAAAACGTGGTCAAATTTGTTCCCTCGCGCATGCGTAGACGCTCTTGAGTTAACTGAGCATGTCTCCACGCTTCCTAGCCAATCAGATTTCAGTATTCAGACCTCGCCACCAGCCAATCAGCTTTCAAACCACAACCCACAGCCAATCAGCCTTCAGATTGCGGCCATTACAGCTTTAGGACCTCGCCTCCAGTCAATTAGCATTCAGACCACACCCCTCAGCCTTCAAACCTCCCAGCAATTATAACATCTAGTCAATCAGCTTTCGATTCATATTTCCCATTACAACATTCAGACCTCGCCCTCCAGCCATTACAACATTCATATCACACCCAATCAGCTTTCAGATCACGTTCCCCCGCCATTACAACATTCAGACCTTGCCTCCCAGCCATGACAGCATTCAGATCGCGGCCATTGCAGTTTTCAGACCACGTTCTCCCAGCCATTATAAGATCAAGATCATAGCGAATCAGCGTTCAGATCACATCCTCCTCCACCCATTATAACATTCAGATCACACACCCAACCAATCAGAGCTGGGGGGAGCGAGGTCTGAAGGTTGGTGGTTGGTTGGGTGTGTGATCTTGATGTTATAATGGCCGAGGAACGTGGTCTGAAAGCTGTAATGGTCGCGATCTGAATGCTGTCATGGCTGGGAGGCGAGGTCTGAATGTTGTAATGGCGGGGGAAAGTGATCTGAAAGCTCATTGGATGTGATATGAATGTTGTAATGGCTGGAGGGCGAGGTCTGAATGTTGTAATGGGAAACATGAATCGAAAGCTGATTGACTATGATGTAGATGTTATAATGGCTGGGAGGCGAGGTCTGAAGGCTGAAGAGTGTAATCTGAATGCTGATTGGCTGGGGGCGAGGTTCTAAAGCTGTACTGGCCGCGATCTGAAGGCTAACTGGCTGTGGGGTGTGGTCTGAAAGCTGATTGGTTGGGGGCGAGGTCTGAATGCTGAAATCTGATTCTCTGGGAAGCGTGGAGACATGCCTAGTTAACTGAAGAGCGTCTGCGCTTGCGCGAGCTTACAAATTTGACCACGTTTTTGGTTTATGGGCTTTTACATGGAGTTTTCGACCCCGTTCGCCCATAGCATATCTACTTCTTCTACACAATTTCTTCAGAATATTTTCTAGAATTTATTTTCCGGAATGCATATAACATCGTCGTTTTCCTGAACACTATATTTTTGTTTTTTCGGTGCACTCTTTCTCTGGCCATTCTTCCGGCGGATTGTGACTAATGGCTATTACAGGCTTAATTCATTCAATAAATTACTAACATGCTGTTGTGACTAATTTAGTTTTTAAACACTCCAGATGTTAAATAACACAAAAAATTGAACTGCGTCGAAGAAAAGAAAATCTTCGAAAATTGAAGGTGAAGTGAATGCTGAGTTCAATTCTATAAAATCCAAATTGGTAAGTATTCATACAGTACAATATGTTGTTTATATAGGTATTAAAATCTTAAACAAACTTGAAGCGAAAAAAGCTTATAGGTGTTATATAAGTTTGTCATATGTGACATTAAAAGAACAATATAAAAAAATAATAAAACCATGATCTCTATAATCCAAGATAAAGATTATCATATATAAATGTGAATCATATTAAAATATCATCAAAGGCAATAAATAATAAGCCTCACTGGTAGTCGTTTCCCGAAAACCCGCGATTTCTATCTACTATTAGTGCCATCATTCATCCATCACCTGCGTATGCTACCATAAAATGTTATTTCATTTCAATCAATATTTCAGTCCAAAATAACCATCGCTCAGACGATCTGTTATTGTTATTGATGGTAGTTGTTGTTATGTCGTTGTTATAACCAGTCGTTAAGTTATTGCGATTTATGCGAAGTTAAGAATCCACATAGACTAATCCCGATTGCTTCAGTTCTTCAGTTCGAATAATACAATAAAAAATCGCACTCAGATGGCAGTAACACTAAGCATATGTTATTTGTTATTTTTTGACGGCAATAAATTGTCGTTGTTGTATAAAACAGTTACAAAATAACAGATAGTTAAATAACGACCCATCTCTAGTTGGCAGTAAGTAGTCTATGATTGTAATGACGTTGTGCACGACGTAGGTATCTGTGCATTATATTTATAAGCTAAATGCTACTTACAATGTTACAATAAAGATAAAACAGTCCACTAAAACTCAATATTAATAACATATCCTAATTCCACACAAATGCTAAAGATCGTACATCTAAAAATAAATAGCAAGGACAATGTTTGTACACTACAATGACAATGTTACATGCATAACATAGATGTATATGATATGCACATGTTATATGTACATATACATACCGGGTTTCCCATTTCATTTGACTAATGGCAATTAACATGGGCTATTACATTTCATTGAATTTTATATTCCCAGGGCACACTATGAGAAATATTGCTAACGGAATCGATAGTACTGACTGTTAAACACTTCCGATTACCAAAATACTAAAGCGAAATGCTTTTTTAATTAAAATATCAATAAAAATTCGTTTTAAGTTAATCGGTGTAGTTTACATACGTCTTTTAACGACATTATGTTACGTCAACGATTGGACTAGTTGGTTGAGCGTCCGTCTTTCAAACTGAACCGCACAATAATTTTGCAGGTTCAAATCCCGTCAGAGACAACTTTTTTTATTTTACTTTTTCATTAATTACAAATTATTAATGTTTACTTAATCGAATAAATATGATTCATTGTCAGTACCTAGTTATTATTTTTGAAAGTCACAATATTTACTTATCAGCAAAAAAATAAAACATGTTTTAATTGGTTCGTTTCCTTTAACTTTAGCTAAAGCTACTATCTTATAAAATAAGTAATCAATAAGCAACATATTTTTTATTTATTACATGCAGTGTGCTTTTACTAATAGTGTACTTATCTCTGCTAATAGTTACTACATATTATACCTCAATCTGGATATTGAGTTAAACAGTTACAGAGCAACTGTTGTGAATTAGTAATAGGATTTTTTTTAATGAAAAACTATAATTCTAAAATTATGAGTTTTTTTAGCTTTAGCTAAAGATAAAGGAAACGAACCAATTAAAACATGTTTTATTTTTTTGCTGATAAGTAAATATTGTGACTTTCAAAAATAATAACTAGGTACTGACAATGAACCATATTTATTCGATTAAGTAAACATTAATAATTTGTAATTAATGAAAAAGTAAAATAAAAAAAGTTGTCTCTGGCGGGATTTGAACCTGCAAAATTATTGTGCGGTTCAGTTTGAAAGACGGACGCTCAACCAACTAGTCCAATTGTTGACGTAACGTAATGTCGTTAAAAGACGTATGTAAACTACACCGTTTAACTTAAAACGAATTTTTATTGATATTTTAATTAAAAAAGTATTTCGCTTTAGTATTTTGGTAATCGGACGTGTTTGACAGTCAGTACTATCGATTCCGTTAGCAATATTTCTCATAGTGTGCCCTGGGAATATAAAATTCAATGAAATGTAATAGCCCATGTTAATTGCCATTAGTCAAATGAAATGGGAAACCCGGTATATACACATAGTACATGTGACTTCACAATCACGCAGTATCTCCATGCGGTACATGTCGTTTTGGCAGCTCTCGAAAATATTCATTTTATTAATTTTTTTGATCAACAAATCATACTCCTGCTATTTTTTGTTATTGCGATAGTAATTTAGTAAGCAAATTTACAAAATTACGTTTGATATAAAAATCATGCGTCTAGTGTATAGGTGATTGGAGTTTTATAAATAATATTATTTGCCTGCTTAAACATCGGCTTGAACTGAAGGATAACGAGTGAATAATGTGATTGTGTGGTTTTAGGTTTTAATTATTTTATCCTACGTTTAACACAAGGATAAAGCATGCTTTAACAAAAATTATATACCTACTTTACCAAAGAAACTGAGATGAAGATTACTTCCGTACCTGAAAAAAAAAATATATATATATATATATATATATAGTAGTGTATATACACGGTGTTATATTTAGTTTTGGGCACCACTGCATGGGATGTCGGGAACGGTAAAAGATACAGGGTGGCTTAAATTAGAAAGAATTTGCACGATTTTATGATGAATCAAATGGCGGTACGTTACCTGCCATATACACACCCGCTCGTGAGTTACCGGGGAAAAAACGAAAACTGACGATTTACAAAATTCTACATATCTCCACTATAAAGAAAGATAACTTCAAATTACTGAACCTCATGCACCACTTCCAAAAAACAAAATAATTAAATAAATTACCGAGAACTGTACTGTACTACATAGTTTTATATACCTAACTTTGAAGGCCAAATTTCATATACCATTTACACGTATTATAAGTACTGTTTACAGAACATTTTAGAATAGATGCAATTTATCAAATAAATAAATAAATAAATAAATAAATTCAAGTATTTTATATTCCTTCAGGTTAAAAGACAAAGTGATAAGAGAATATGTAAATACGCAGAAACCAATTATTTAACCTTCTCAGTTGAGGTCACTTAACTTGCAAGGTCGCCCGTGTAATTAAGTATCTACAGGTGGATAAACATAATTAAAATGTCATTGTATTTATAATTTACTTAACAATTTATAAAGAAAAATGGTATAGATTTACTTAGTATACAAAACTGTAGACATTAACACTAATATCTATACATTTACGTTCATACAAAAAATACATAAATGTTAAAGTTGAGAATGAAAGATATTTTTAAAATAAACTATATTGCTACTGCTACATTACATCTATTCACTGTTAGCAAACTGTAACAATAATTTTAGTGGTAGTGAGAAACACCGTAGTGCCCTCTTTGGGTCTCTGCTAGTACCCGTCTGACAATTATTGTCTATATATTGATAGACAGATAGCTTTCCCCAAGTGTCATTGTAGCAGTGACATCTATTGTCTTTGAGAAAGACAATCTTATTTACTTAAGTGTAATGTGATTGGTGTATTTAAAAAAATAAACATTGTGATTGGCTAATATAATCATCAAGAGTGAAAATTGGAGTATGCGCAATTACATCCCAATATTCCAATTGGCGTAGAAACGATCTATTACATTGTTTTTGTGGGAATGCGGGAATACGGTTGTTTGTGCGGTAATTATTGGACTTTCTAGTATATTCCTAAAATACCTAATTTAACCTATTTAAAGAAATATTTTAATTATTTTATTATATTTTTTAAAATTCCATTCTACCTTATGGAATTGCAATCCCTTCCCATTCACCCGTCGAACAGTTCCATATGATGTGAATGAGTCAGTCTCTATAATTTTGCCCAAACACTATAACTGAGAATTTAGAAAATTAGCCCGATGTATTATTGAGTTATTCAGACGGATTCTACATTGTTCATATACTCGTATAAAGTAAATATTTTGTCATTTATCTTCATTCTCTTCAAAAACTATAATTAATTGTAATTTAGTGTAGATTATAATAATGTATTATTTACAATTATTATAACCTATTAACTTTTTAACTTTACATACTTAAGTCTGTTACATACTTGAATTGTGGGTGTATAAAGTATTAATTACATAATAAAACCACTCGGTCGAGGATTTGGGTGTGACACAAGGTCAACTCTTTCATATAATACTAATAACAATTAATCACAGGTTGTATTGAGAATGATGTATTAATAAAACATAAATGTGAGTAAGAAATTCCGTGTGAAACTTACGAGGAAAAGTGGATCGAAGCCTGCATTTAAATTGATTATGTTCAGTCTAGAAGCACATGAAATTGAGCGTTATCCTATGAATGAATGTGAAATCATGGAAAGAAACGTAATATTTCCGAGTATATTTCGCTGTATTACCATAAAATAAACAGCAAAACAAAAAGTGCGATACTGCTCGCATTTCTAATTTAAAAAATGGTTTTATATTTTATTGACGATTTCTTCCATTCGTTTGACACTGGGAAATATAATAATAAAACCCCTCATTTTAATCACAACGATCAGCCCGAACGTCTGATACTTGTTGTGGGAGAGGGGGCGGCATATTATTATTTCGCGGCCGCATTTGCGCCTCAGGAACAACTTACGTTGCTGAGCTGTAACCACCGTTCAGTGTTTGTATGAGGGAAGCCTGGAAACCAGGCTATATACATACGAGTACCTAGATAATTTAATTAAAAATTATCCGACGAAATGAGGATTCGACCTCTGGGTTAGGGATCGAGACACTAACCTCTGAGTCACCGACTCGGAATCGGTTAAAAGCACAAGCTCTAAAATAGGAGACTCGAAATTTTTTAGCCTCTGTTGGCGAGAAGCGGCAGTGGATTTAATTAAGTAAATGCCTGGCAAACATGTTTCCAGAAAAAATTTGCAGGTGCTACTGGAAAAATTCTTGAATTTACACAGCTACTGTACACAGACTTCTTGATAACTATATCTGGGAAACGGTAAGAATAGACCAATAGGGACCGGATCGCGTAATGTGCCCAATAATATGCCGCAAACCAATCCAGAATATCATTTGTTTCTAAGTTAATTAGAAATAATTTTTGAAGGTCATCATCCTTGAATATTTGCACAATATTTTCTACTCAATAACTAAAAATGAATACCTATCGAGAGCGCAATCATGAAGATTGAATTTCCTCCAGACTGTGTCTACTACAGGCAAATCATTTCTTATAGCCATAATGCAATAATTAATTGTATTACTTATCTATTATTATTATTGTCTATCTATAAAATTTACTCTTTCAATTGCAGATAATAATCTCAGTTTTGTTTATTTACGTAGGTAGATTTAAGAAATATTGTGAAATAAAAATATTGATTAATTCTTTACTTGAAAACTGATCTGATTGATTAGATTTTAATGTAGGAATGCAATTTTAAGTAACTGATCCATTGTAGGTATTTATTTTTTGTGTTTAAATTTCCTTTCCATTTTCCATACAGCTGCTTTTGATATATAATTACGTCAGTCACACCCTATATATTTCGGTAAACCGGTATGACCTCAACCGAAATTAAATTATTTTTATTTATTTAAACAAGCAAGTTTAAGTCAATTCCTAAAATGTTTATATTAGCTGAAGAGTTATTTGCAACGTAAAATATAGATTTTACAATAAGCTCAGGTACCTACATGGAAAAGATTTTTATAAAATGTGATTTTTAAGAGACTACACTAGTTGACTGGGACACATATACACAAAACCAACTGAATTAAAAGAAAAACACAATTTCGTTTCCTCTTAAACAGAGAAAATTGATAATTCCGAGCAATTCGGAGTGTCTTTGTCTGCCAATTTATTAAAAATTTCCCTTCCGAGTCGCTGCCTCCCTCGCTAAGCGATATCTGCCTAGCAGCCGCTGCTAGGGCGTTGAGCCGCGTGACCGGCGCGACCCCAACATCCAAGACGGAGGGAAATGGGTTCGTGAAAGTGTAATCCAACTCGAGGTTAACGGACACGACGTTCCTTCCCTCTACCATCTACAGACGTTCAGTTGAGCAACGTACTGGACCTCGTTCATAAACTACTTCTGAGGCTAAAATTCGCACAGATTGCACCGCACGCAACCGGTCAGAAATGCGGTTTCTAATCGTTAAGAAATTACCGCGTACAAACATTCAGAGCGTTCGAAAATCATCGGCCTTTAGACACCGGCGAAAAACATTCGACGTAAAGCACAGACTTTTGAGATTTTTTTAAAAATTATTGTGGTTGGTCTATTTCATCGATTAAGGCCCAATCACTGACGCTGGGAAATGAGTAACTTTCACAACTTGGAAATTTTGCTAAATCCTCGGCGAGGGGTACAGACCTTTTACTCTTTCTTTTAGGTCTCTATCCCCACGATGAGGATTTTGCAAAATACTATCTAGGTAAGTACCATATTATTTCGCGGGCCGCATTTGCGCCTCAGGAACGACTTACGTTGATAGGCCATAACCACCATTCAGTGCTGGAATGCGGGAAACCTGGAAAACCTCATTAGTTAGGGGGACAATCAAACATCAATTAATTTTTATCTCTCACATTAACACCAAGTTGACATTCTTCCCATCCTAGGCCATCGCCAGGATGGTTACCAACCCATCCCTGCGAACAAACCTTGATCTACGAGTAAACAAGTTAATTAAAAATTGTTTGGTGGAACGGTGATTCGAACCCACGACCTCTGGGTTGAGCGATCGAGACACTAAACCCTAAACCACCGGCTCGCCTATTAATTCCTACTCCTATTAATTGATAACATTTTTTTGAAAGTAAAACATTCGATCTCACGATTCATTGAACATTTTAGTTATAAACCAATAATAGTATGTTGCATGAGGTGACTCACAAATTTGAAACGATTTTGGAAAAATAAAATTGAATTAAAACTCGCATTGTCTCTGGGTTACTTACGCTGCACTATAGAAAAAGCTGTTGGTATAAACCAGTGTTCCTTTTCTCACATCCAACGGAGTAAGGGTAATGCGCTGTAATTGTCAAGCACCCGCCAGCAATTCTAAAAATGCACGAAGCATGTCATACATGAACCTATTGTTTATTTCAGGTCAATTGGTGTATGTGTAATCAAGAACAGGTGTCAACAGATGCTATTGTTTTATATAAATGCAGGCCAAGAATTACGTCAATTATACAGAATATCTTGAAACTCTTTCTGATCTGCTGTTTTATAGAATTGGCTGTCAAGAACAAGTACAAAGCCTTGTAATTCTTCTTTTCAATTAAAAAATGTGTCAAGCCCTTCGTTACTGTAAGTCATCACTATCAGTTTAACTGTTTTACGAGTATATATTTTAATGTAACTTTAGTACATAATTCATCAAAATTTATAATTCATAAATATTACAGAGATATTTTATTTTGCAGTCTATGCTATTACCGAATATTAAGGACCGACAAGACAACTAAACGAAACAGTATTTTACAGGCTTCAATCAAGCAGAATCCCTTGGAAAAGTATATTGAGATCTAATTGAATAGCCGACATAATAGGCTTTCCTCTTTGGTGTATGTAATAGCAAAGTTTACAGAATAAATCTGTAAACTTTGGTAATAGATACAATAAGATTAGTATATATTTATTTGGAGATGCCGAAAATAACTACTCCACGGCCAATATGCCCCGACTGGCGTTGCATTACATCAAAATCTCCATAGATATCGCCACATCCTTCATCAAGACCAAATACCAGACAATGACCGACAGATTGCCATAGGTATCGGAATCGATGAATGATCTGGCGACGTGATGTAATGATGTTGATGTAATGCAACGCCAGTCGGGGCAGATTGTCCGTGGAGTAGTTGTTTTCGGCATCTCCAAATAAATAAATAAGTAGGATTGTCTTTCTCAAAGACAATAGAGGTCGCTGTAATGGCATCTGCAGAAAAGCAGATCGTTATATTTGTCAATTAGACAATAATTGTCAGACAGGTAGTAGCAAAGACCCAAAGAGGGCACTACGGTGTATTTCACTGTATCTCGCCACTACAAACAAGATTAGTATATGTTAATAATTTGCGAATGTTTAGTTGGCATCATTTTGATATTTTCAAATATAACAATGTAAAGGCCCATCTGTATACCTAGTTATTTTATCTGTGATTATATGCAATGATAAAAATTTTAAATATCTGTCATATAATGACCAACAAACATAAAACTTTTCTACACTTCAACTACAAATTATGTTGTAGAGTAGATATTTCACTTCATGAAAAGCCTAGGCAATTTTTAGTCATCTTTTCATCACTTGTTTTTCTATCTTTCTAATTTAGATTTATTAGAATTTCTAGGCAAAATTAAAATTAGATTAAAGGTTTAAGTCAAAAGTTTTTCCGTAAAATATTTATGAGGATAGGCTTCTGTGAAACACGATATAGTTACTTATTCATTTAAGCTGATAGCTTCTAATCTAGATATAAAACTAAATGTCGGCAATTGTAGGAGCTGGCCAAAGGCTGGACACTGAATCTCCCTTTTGGTGCAAGCAGGTAAGTGATATATCGTGATCCTGATCAGATCATTGTTGGTTTATTTCCAAGTTCGCTTTATAAATCGACCTGACTATATATCTGATAACCTCATAACAATAGAGTACAACTTGAATTTCTATTTTCTTCCATATCGATGATAAAAGATAATGATAATATTACGAAAAGGGTTACTCAAATAAAATTATAGTGACGCCTGATTATTTAAACAAAACTATGTTGAGAACTACCTGCTACTCTGAATATTAAATAAATTTAATAAAGTCACAGTTTACCAGTAAAAAGAAACTTGCCAAGAGCGTGCCGCATACGAAATGGTAGGTAGGTTAGTTGGTACATAAATTGCAGGCAGAAAATTCTCTTCATAAATATTGCTTCAAATTTAGAATTTCATTGCCCGTCAACATGTAGAATGGCGCAATTTTGCAGAGCTGAATTACAACAGCTGAAAGTTTTTGTATCCATAAACTTTTCACCTTAAAAGCAAACGTTTATTCACAGAAATGGGATAAACTGCTTGTGTTTTTAATCTTTTAAATCATATTTCCACTACTAAATTAATAATAAACATAGACAGAAAATACAATTGCAACTCTGTGTATTATTATAAAACAAATTATAATTATTATTAATAACATAACAAAACAAAAATCAAGATTTTCACGTATGATAAATGCTACCAGTACTATTACCATCTATATGAATGTTCCCCGACGGTTTTAAGGACTGAATTGTATTTCTGAAGAGCAGTAATGGAAAACAAACTTTAGGGGTAACCGAAGGTATATACAAAAGAAAATTATTACAGAATGGTCTGTTCAAACCAAACATTCATTTAATTTACATATTTTTGTGATGCACTGTACTAAAAATCAATTACTAGTTTTTACTCTTTCGATGGTCACACAGTTATTGCTTTAATTAATTAATTTAAAACCTTATTTACCAATGTTGATATAATGGACAAAAAAGACACCAAAAATGATCAGGACTTAACGCGTGGAGAACTAAATCAGCAAAAAAATATACGATTTGTGTTATTTAAGCCTTGAATTCTCTTAGGATAACAAAAATAGGAAAGCTGATGAAGTGATGAATCAGTTTATTATGGATGATTGGTGTAATTAATTCACTATGACATAACTATAACCTGTCTAAAAGTGAATAAATAAATTAGAAAAATAATCTAATACTAATAATTTACTTGCAGTTTGCACCTATGATAGAAGATCAATGATGCATAACATTATCTGATTTAAGTTGTTTAATAACATATTTAAATATGTATATATAATACCCTGTATATATGTATAGTACGCATAGAATTGTTATATCATTCTTAAGATGCAACTAGAACTGTAACCACAGTATATAAGCGGCTGGCAACCACTTTACCACTTTCCCTTTAATTGATAAGGTTTTCCAGGTTTCTCTTATTCTCACACTAAATGGCATAATGGCAAACATCATAAACGTTCCTGGGCGCACTCGCACCTTAGGTATAATACGCCGCTCCCTCTCCCACAAAACTCCGACTCCCGGCGATGATAACGAGGGATAGAGATATTATTATTACAATATTACATAGAGTTGCAACAAATGTGGGACATGAATCACTAAAATAGCTGTACAAACCCGGCTGAGAACCGACACAATAAGTACGAATCCACTATTTATATCATGCGATGTACTAAAACAGTAGTTGCACTACTTGATAAATCCCGGTACGCGGGCTGAAATACAAGACCGGGGCTACTGGAATATATACAGTTATAGGCGATGGCAGTGACCTCGTAAAGCTCGCGAGTCTGAAAACTAGACAACTCTTGGATTGGAATTCTCCACGTGGAACTCAGACGCTCGGCGTGAAAGATATCCTGCATTATGTTATTCAAATGGGCCTATTTGCATTTCGTCGTAATTGGAAAGAGATGGGACGATGGCGGAATTGCAACCATCTTTCACAAAAGAATAATCGCATGTCATTTTCACGTGTGTAAAACCGTTGCTAAGGATTCAGGTTAAATGCTGCATAAGCACACTGCACCAAGCTGTAGGTTTCTGCAGTGTACAAATCATAATCAGCTTTATAATAGTGTCAGTTTGTAAACTGGACATTTGGCAAAATTGATACTATTTCGTCCAGTGGCGGCTCGTCAGGGGAGGCATGGTAGGCAGTGCCTCCCCTGTAAAAATTACAAAGAATTCCAATTTTTAAATACATAACATTTACTAACAACTAATAAATATATTAATAATATCCACTAATACAATAAATAATAATGTAAAATGTAAATGCTTGTGTTCCCGTACTATTATTTGAAATTATTTCCAATCACAATCGACCCAACGCCATCTATGGTCATTCTTGGGAGCCTCAGTAAAAATTACCACGGTCTGCTAACTATTTGGTTTGTAGTGCGGGTAGCGCTGGTAAACCGATGAGTCACAACAGCCGTCTCTTGTCTTTAAGACGGCTGCGGCCGAGTGTGGCCGACCGGAGGCATAAGTATGAGATGCCTCCTTTGAACCGATGTTTTTTGCGCATGGGTGTGAGATCTGAACACGTGCTTTTTGAATATCGCTAGAGGCAAGTGGAGGCAAGACCGCCCACTACTCCATCCTTTCCCTCTTAGAAATTTGCGGAAAAATAAGCATGTACGGATGAAGATTGAAGACGTTTGCATACTATGTATAATTTTTTGATAATCAAATAGGTATTAAATATTACTTACTATTTACTATTACCTATTTTAATATTATTTAAATAACTGTTGTCGAGATTTCTGGCAATCACATCAAAAAAGGGATATTTGTCCAACGAAACCTATTTCTTTAAGCAAATATTTTTCCTCTGGGAATTTCTAAATTCTAATTTTAGGGCGTTTGACCTTGAAAAATGAAAAATTTTGCGCCCCTCGTACCCACCCGGATCTCACCAGCCACCACTGATTTATCTATGCCTCCCCTAAAGAAAAATTCACGAGCCGCCACTGATTTCGTCCATAAACACCGCAAACAAAGTGAGAAGAGAAGGGAAATATGTTGGTGACTTTGTAGAGTCTAGCCTCGATTCGATATTTTCTTCCTAATACATTATGTTTATGAAACACTCTAAGGTATATATCCCTCACTATTAGAGCTAGATCCTTAAATCACACCACAGAAATGGACATCAAACCCTATATCTATGTATTAATGAGAGAAAGTTCTATCCAAATCCTGTCCGGGAAATTTCCATTATTCCCATTTAAAACGTCACAAACTGCACTGAAAGTGTGGAAAATCGAAGAATTTAAAAAAAATCGCTCGGACCCATGAGTTTTCTTTTATTTTCTCCCATTTGTATTTAATTTTTTACAGGGTGGCTCAGTGAAGCTACGAAATATATGCTAAATAAGGGCGAAAATAAAATAAAATGTCCGACCGGGTATTTATGAAATATTGAATTTATTCCATACTTGAAGCGCATTGTATCTACAGATACAGGGTGTCCCAGTTTTATTTCCAGTCAGAACTCAAGAAAAAAAGATTTTTTTTCAACTTCAACACCCTGTATCTCTGAAACGGTTGAGATTTAGAAATAAGTTTGTACAGCAAAGTCCCATTTTTTTACTGGTTCTACATGCTCCCGAATTTTTGCAGAATACAACTGGGACATCCTGTATACATATAATTTATCTTTGCGTATATACCTACGTGATAAAGGTCAAACTAATTCAATTTAAGCTACTTGATAATGAATAATGAAGTTCCGAAACGATACATTCCTCCTTCAAGGTTCTTTTTATATCGCGCAGCTAAGTAATTTGACATACTTCAGTGGTATGTAATGCATAGATAGCGTTGTATATAGGTAGGTATGTGTACGTACATCTGTTAATTATTCTATACCGCGCTAAGTGATGTGATGATATTCATTAGTGAGACCTCCCGCTTTCCCATAAATCTGAAACTTATATTTAATATGCAATTATATAATTAATATGAGCTTAAATACATCTATGAATGCACACCATACCCGAGAAGTCGCAAAGCATTGCTGTAAATAGCTATCTATCTATCTATCTATCTATCTATGTAGTAGGAATTCTCTACTAAATTCGCGGAATAGGTAATTTCGAGTAATTACTAATGTTCATTAGAAATAACGTTTAGTCAGTTTAGTTCATTTTGCAAATATTTGAAAATCCATAAAAAGAAAATGTCTACCAATAGAAAGTAAATAAAAAAAACCGAGTCATTACCAAAAGAAAATCTAAGTAATCCTCAAAAGAAAACGAACAACGCACGTAAAAAAATATGTTAGGAGGCAATTATAGAATTTGTATAAGAAAACAGCATTTAATTTGTCCTTTAAAAAAATTTATACATTTTCACAAATAAAAATATTTTTACAAGAAAGTTTAATCACTAAAAGCAGGTTATTTCCTCGCCCTACGAGGGGGTTATATAAAGTTTTATATGTATGTACCTATATATATATATTATATGTATTTATATGTATTTATATGCATGTATATGTTTTATAGCATGTATGATAAAAGAAGCATTGAAATAAATAAATTATAAATTAACCGCCTAATAATATTACAACTGGATGAAATTCCAAAATTCATCAATTCAATTTCTTTTATTTTATTTAACAACAAAACACTCAAAACGCCCTGTAGCATAGTTTAGGCATAACGAATGAAACCACGGTTCTAAACTTAATGCATTCTTGTTGCGTTGCGCCAGACATGTCGTTTCCATTTAATGTTGAATCATTAACTTAAATTTTAAATCCTTAACTTACTGATCACCGGCATAATTAAGGTCTTAACATGGCAAGTTGTTGACAACTCTAGGCCACTGCTGAGATTAATGACCTTTTAGTAAATAACGAGATTTATTACAGTGATATCTGTTACCGTATTCCCATCCATACGTTTTGCCTTTGGCGCTTATGCTGAATTAGTACTACCTAGATTTAACGATTTAACTGTATCCAAGTACTTGTAACAATTAAAACTAATGTCTACTTTTACTTTTAGAAAAAATTTTTCAGTATAACATCATAACCATCAATCATATGCAAAATTACAACACTCGCAAAAAAACGTATTAAAGAATATTTTTAGTAACCCCTTAAAACAATTGAGGTCAATTGTATAGAATAGACTGACTAGTAAACACGAAAATAAAATATGCTAGTGAAAGGATGATCAGATAAAACATTTCACTGAAAAACTATTATATTATTCACTGAAATTATACTTCAGATCAAACTGGGAGTTTACTGAAATCTTGTTTAAAGTCGACAAGTATACTAATAAAAGAGTAATGATCACTGATTATTATAGGCCCTTTAATGCGAAATCTGTTATGTACCGGAGTTCTTACATTTACATTTCACAAATATCCCAAAAAGCTCTAATTTTTATGTTTTCCGTCAAAACAGAACTACCTAATCTTAGAATAATTGTAAACAAGAGCATATAGGTTTTGATCTTGAACATAGGATAGCTCCTGATGGGTGATATCATAGACAAACATACATATAGTACTATGTCAAATGAAGCATGTAAGTAAATCATGATGATAAAATTATTGCTCTTACATTTCTCCAAACGATTTAGGTATCTATTTATCTCATAAAAAAGCCAACTAACATGATTTTTTCTTTTAGTACCTGTAGGTATATCCAGACGATTATGCAAAAGTCAAAAGTGTGTAGGTAAATAATTCCCTACTCTTCTGCCTATATCATAGTACCTGCTTTGCTGCAAATACACTGTCGAACAAAAGAAAGAGAAACCTGAAGTATAACGGTTTGAACCATTCGATTGAGCATGATATGCACTGGGTATGTCTTGTAGTTGAAATATCCGTCTTGCATTATCAAGTATCTATCTCAGTACATAAAGAACGAAAAAGTGGATTGTACTCGGAAATATAAATCACCAATTCAAGTCTACTTAAATATTATGGAACTTTACGAGGAATTTTATGTTTTGAAAATATGTTTACAACATGTTTACAATATGTTTTAATTATAAAACAAAGAGTCCAACATATCAGAATTTATTGAAAAAGTGAAAGTACTTTCATTTACAAGATGTAATTGCACATAGATGTGCTGTAAACATTACATTTGTTTAAACATAAAATGACAAGCAATACAGTGAGTTCACAAAGTCTTGCATAAATTCATTATTTCAAAGAGAAATCGCTCGGACACGTCAATTTTCTTTTATTTTTCCACTCACATATATTTAATTTTTACAGGATGACTGGGTGACTACTGGGTGTTCCATTTAAAATATTAAAGTTTATATCGATGTAGCTTCATTCAGTCGCCATGTAAAAAATGAAATATATATAAAACAAGTGTAAAAAGAAAATAAAATCGATGTATCCGAGCGGTTTTTCAAAAACTTTTCCGTTTTTCAAAATAATGAATTTATGCGGGACTTTATGAAGTCACTATATACTTAGTAGTTTTAAAAATAAATTACAAAGGAATAGTAACTTGATAAATTATCATGAGGTTCATCAGGAATCTCTTCTTGCATAAATAATTTTCAAATTGAATAAAATGAAGGCAGTAAGTGCAATATACCAATATAATTTCAGCAATAATATGTTGAGATACATTTTACGTTAATTTGAACGCTCATGATTAATTTCGACTGGAAATGTATCAAATTCCATTTGGATGTGAACATTCATTGAGGCCATGTCTGCCAACCAACATTGCTCGAATTCGCAGTAATATTATATCGTTACCCGGTAAACATACAGTATGTGATAATGACTAATTTGTATTGAATGTAATGCCTTGTCGATAGTAGCTTAATATATCAGTATAAAATTAAACGAATAAATAGTTCCTTTCATCAATTATTCTTAGAAAAGACCATTTGATGAGGCAAGCCATGGTTTAGGCTTCATATTATCCATATAATGGCTACGCAACGTGGTCCGCGGTTAGTACTTGGATGGGTGACCATTTCCAGGGAAGACCTGTGATGTCTGCCTGCATCTTCTAGTTGCCTGTATGTCGGTGAACTCACAGAAGCTACTCAAAATTAGGCATCCAAGTTTGTGTAGAATATCTCAGATAGGATGTAAAGCTGAGGGTCCCTTCTCTATGACATAATAAAAAAATAAAAGATCCATATCCTGCTACAAAATTGGGAACTCAGCAAAATTTTCAGGTTGGGAGTTGCTGCGATCTCCAGGGGTCGGTGATTGGCCGTAGTCGTGAAGGCTGACCCAAATAACAGAAACAAAAAAAAACATTTCATTAATCAATGAGCTGTGCCACAATGCTTCGTTGCCACTTCGTTTGGTATAAAACACAGAAAATTACAGCTCAAAAATGTATTTAATAACCTTAACCATAAATATATAGACATGAATTTTATACCTCAACTCTAGTAATATTATCTAGTAAAAATGCAAATATTAATGGCTATTATAATATTCAAATAGTTGATTTATCTACCAAGTTTATACCTACTATACTATACTATATACTATATATCTTTCTTACTAAGATTTCTTACTATACCTACACATGTAGGTATAGTAAGAAACTTTCTATCTAGAAGGTGCCACAGAACGATGGAAATTTTGGATCTGACCTTTCCTAAATTGTATGAATTATGTTAAGATTAATGTATTTGTTTCGAATGATGTGTATGATGAAACCTAATGAGTCAAAAAAGCTGTTCTATCGTTTGATCATAAGTTTGCTGTTCATGTAGTGAAAATATGTACACAAAATTAATTCATTTATAAATTTATTTGAATGAACATAAGACAATAGTGTAATAAAAGTAGGCTTAAATATAATTTCAAATCCAAGGTCATACAAATATTTGAATAATTTATTGCCATACTCTGTTCATTTGTCATCAATAACTCCTGACTCCTCGGCTCCTGACTTAATATGAAAACTTATTCAACTTCATTTATCAAGGTATTTCCAGGTGTTTCTAAGTCAACTCTTACCACAGTACGATGTTCATTATTGTGACAGCTATTACATAGATATTGTCTTAGAAAGAATTTGTCTCTACCAAACTGAAGGCTTGGTATAAGGTTTCCTCTACTAAAATTTTTGGGGTAAAGCAATTAAGGAAAAGGTATGCTTGAGGATATGTTACTGGTGTTACTCTAATATTAAATCTACTAAACCCTTAAGGATAGTAGTAGCTGATCAAGTAGTACATGTTCGATTTCATTATCGTATTTTTGGTTATACTACACATTTTTCCAGATAATAGAGTCTATTATGTATCACCTCTTTTATTAATTTTAAAGACTTAAAATTTTTACACAATCAAAGACCATCTCTTCCACAAATACAAGTTTCTGATTGGCGATAACTTTTAACAGTACCGTTAAATTTAACAGATGTGATCCAAAATACAATCTATTATTCTACATTTAGTTTAACACATATATTTAGATATTTATATGCAACACCGTATACAGTCAAAAAATTGTAACGATAAAAACATGGGAGTTCATAAAATTAACTATCGATCTATTAAAAATCACTATGTTTGAATTCAAACCATCGCAACTTCCGCTGCTACAATCATAGCATCCTATCGTTGTTTATAGTGAACACTATCTGTTTGAACAAATTATCTGTTTTACTACTAGTCCAGAAGGATGCAACATACTGTAAAGTAAAGTAGCGTAATCAATCCCTCACTATTGTTTCTACCTGAACGTACCTTTAAGTACGTTGGATGGAACTTGGATGATAGATCATAGACTGGATGATAGAGTAACTTTTACCAGCGCTGATAAAATGTACAATGTATTTCAATGGAGCCGTTCAGTACGGAGATGTGATACTAGCAGGGAATACATGATACACGAGTGGTTTATACTCGATTATATTTTGCGGAATAGTCAGTTCAATTCTTCTGCGAGCTGAAGTAGGAGTATGGATGCCGAAAATCATTGTTTTATTGAATCGTTTCGGTGGTAACGATAAAATGTACTATTTTCTTAGCATTTCATCTTTTAACATTGTAGTCGTAAAAGCTTGCCTTCTCTGAGTTTTAGTTTTAGTTTTACTCGAAGACTAAATAGTTAAGTTTAACGATATTTAACTACTGAATTTCTAAATCTAATTTAAAGATTTGTCAGTGTATTTCTAAATATGTTCATGATTAATGATTAGTGTAAAGCCGAATCTACCTTAGTAAAAATTTACATTGTGCGTGCTCTCTTTTACATAGGTATCGATTTATTGACTAGAGTGGCCGCGAGAAAAATTAACAATTTTCGTAATTAAAATTTTTATTTCGTTCATAGGACGTTCTATTTATTAATTAGAGAAGTGTTTATTAGAGAATCGTTGTGGAATTAGGCCCACTCTGATCACCACAATAGATTTATTTTGGAGAAACAGTGAGAAGAAATAGGAAAAAATATGAATGTAAATACAAGTAAAAGTAATATTTTATTTTTAAATAAAATACAATTTATTATAGGTATATTGTGAAAGAGATCTGTGTAGGACTCGAATAACAAACGAATTAATCCAATATTGAGTACCTAAAATACATTAGAGACTTTAGCAAAAGTAAAATACCTACTTACTATTAGGAAAACCGGGCGTTCACTTCAACTAGTGGTTCCCGTTCATCGGATCTATGATGAGTTGCTATAGTATTCATTTTAATTTATTTTTATCATTTTAACAATATTGTAAGCGATTTCTACAAACATAACTTTTAAATGTATCTAAAAAATTTTGTTGTATCTGAAATATGCGTAAAACCTCTGGGAATATTTCCGTAGTTGAGGATATAAATGGTGAAATTCTCCCAGTCGGTGCCTTTCCCTGTTTATGGGATGCACATGATACTTTCTTAATTTTTGTTTTCTTCTGGTGACAATGTAATATTTCGTTCTTGCCGAACAAAAGTAACCTTCTTCGCTAGACATTTTGAAGTATACTAGCTGTTAAAAGCGTTTATGCACATCTCCGTTGTGAACGCCTATCAGCGCTTATATTTTTCACTATTATTCTATCATCATTCATCTATCATTTATGATCTATCATCCAAGCTCCGTACTGAACGTACCTTAAGAAGCTATATATTCCAACGCGCTATATCCAGGAGTTATTCCGCGGGAAGATACTATATCCAGAGTAGGTACTATAATATAGGTTTGTATCGCCTGAATCATCCATTTTCAAATTGATATTTATTGTACACACATGCACCCAAAATATATATATGCATTAATATTATAAATCATTATACCTAACTGTAGCTTAGGTAATAATACAATTAAAAATAAAAAGCATAGTCTCGTGTTAAAATCAACTGTTCACAAATAAAGTCAATGTTCATAATTTCAGGAGAACTGACCACGATTACTGAAAAATAAATGGGAAACAGGGAATAAATGAAATAATAAATAAATACTGTGGATTTCCCTCATTTTTATTAATAGTTAATTGTATTTTATTCCCAGAGTTGCGATTTTATTACAGCTGGGAGAATGTTTGGCACTCGATATCGATTTGGCGGGAGTATTTGCCGGCCTGTTGGCAATTTATTTTGCGGTGTGTTTGAGATTTTATGTTTTATTTATAACTAGTTGCTGCAATTTCAATGTATGCAGGTCAGAGTAGTTCTCTGCCAGTTTGTCGGCCATCGAGTTATGTATGTACACCGCCGAGTGACCTACATCGTTATATATTATAAATAATTATGGCCAAGAGAGTTCGAGAGCACGTAGCTGAAGCTCGGTTCGGTACTGGCTTGCGAAGAGTATGAAATGTTTACGCCGATATAAACCCGAGATTATTTAATAACTCCCTAAAGCTTGGGAGAGATAACGTATTTAAGGTTTAATAATAAATTAATACACCTACAAAAAAGTATATGGTGGGTTACTAACTAAGCTCGATTATATTTTGAGTTTATTATTGGAAAAACAAACACTGACGTAGTTTTCCACATAACACCAAAACACTATACTGCACTCGACGCGCGTTTCGATAACCAAGTTGGCATCATCTGGAGATGATTAAAACTAAACCTATGCTAACATTATATCCTATTTATACCTACCTAAACTATTTCTACGGTCGCGACTGCTCCGTGAACAATCACGACTGATCAGTTACTCAAACTGAGCGCATTTTTATTTTGGTGCTCTGTATACACACAGCACCATTAAAAGCAATGGAAAACATTTCACTAAAAATATTACATCTATTTCTACATCAGGTTAAAAATTTTAAATAAGTAATACGAAGTCACAGTCCAAATACAATAAATACACTCAGTATTTTATGTGAATGAAACACAGTAAAGAAAAACCAATAAGCGTTTCAGTTCTCTAGAGAAAGCGGAATTTACGATTTGTTTCATTTACCAGATACAAATACCTCTATTCTCTTCCTCGCTGAATTCATTGACCTAGCCTATTACGAGCAACCTACGATATTTATCCGGATCTTCTAAATTATCTCATTATCACCCTCTTATTTATTATTCAGGATACAAGACGGTAATTTATTCCGTACGTGATCAACACCTTAAATCGTGGACAATTTAGATCTTCTAACTATATAAAAAGGTGAAGGAAAGACCATGTAAATAACGACGCGAACAAAGGATCAACTTTTATAGCCAATAATGCCCCGTGAAAATGCTTGTTTGTGTTTCGAGTAATGATTTAACGTCAACGACAGGTTAATTAACAACAGGTCATTTCCAGACTATATTTTTATCATTAAATTTTGCTGGAGTAATTGTCTCTTATTAGGATTTTATTATCGCGTATGCCTTAAGTATATTTTCTTAAGTAGTTTGCTTAAATGTATTTTAACATTGGAAATGTTTGTGTTCGTATATGAGGACTGAGTTAGGAGTTTTCGTTCAAGGCCAAAAGACAGAAGTGTTGCGATCAGCTGACGCAATACATATAGTGGCGCAGATGAAACCGATACCATATCTTGTAAAGCATGTTTTGGGGTATATTTTGTGTGACCTACAATTTTTTTACTAAGGCAATTTTTTTTAAATGATCTTAGAGTGCATCTGCAATTCGAAAACATGTGTTTCTGAGTAATAATAATAATAATATCTCTACCCCTGATTCTAATCACAAGGATTAGCTCGAAACTCTAAGACTTGTGTGGGAGAGGGGGCGGCATATTATTATTTCGCGGGCCGCATTTGCGCCTCAGGAACGACTTACGTTGGTAGGCCCTAACCACCATTCAGTGCTGGAATGAGGTAAACATGGAAAACCTCATTAGTTAGGGGGACAAGTCAAACATCAACTGATTTTAATCTCTCACATTAACACCAAGTTGACATTTTTCCCATCCTAGGCCATCGCCTGGATGGTTGCCAAGCCATCCCTGCGAATAAGCCTTGACCTACGAGTCAACAATTTAATTAAAAATTGTTTGGTGGAATGGGAATTAGAACCCACGACCTCTGGGTTGAGCGATCGAGGCGCTAAGCCCTGAGGTACCGGCTCGCCTGAGTATACATACATACATCGCCATTAAAAAAACGGATAGATTTAGGTACTGCCCTGAAATTTAAACCATTTATACATAAAACCTAAGCGTTTCGAATGGTATACACCTAACCTAGGTAGTACATCTTTATATTACCAAAAAAGTTAAGTAAAGTTAAAACGTCTAAAATTATGTATGACAAACTTCAATATGTGATGACCTATGTGAAATATTCAAAATTTGGATATATATGCCTAATGAAATGTCGCCTAGATATTGAAAAAGTTTTTTAAAAAATGTTTGGATTGATATCTCCAACTGTTTTCCAATTATCGATTTTTTAAAAAGCGCTCCCGTTAATCAGAGTGAAGTATTACGGCGCCCTTAGAGTTGGACCGCCCGGGCCCGGCTATTTTACTTCACTAATACAATATAGATAGCGCAGTGCTCGACCGGCAAGAAGAGCAGTGGGGAGTATTCAGTTACAATACCGTACTCCTTGAATGGAGTAGCGCAGTGTTGCCAACTGGAGGGAAATTTCCCGTTTTGCGGGAATTTTCAATATAAAAGGGAAAAGTTAGCTCAAAACGGGAATATTTTAAATCTAGTCTAAATTCCCGTGAATGTTACACACAACTTTATCTTTTTAATTTTTAGAATACTAAACGAGTACATCGTCTTTCACGTTGAGGCTGCGGTAGAGGCTGAGGCTGAGGCATTCTAACGCTGAGGCTGAAGAGAATATTTTCTTCTGTAACAGACATAAAATCAAAAAAGCGTAATCGCATAGGTGACGATAATTTAAACGCAATGTGTGTGTTCCGCAGCAGCTTTCAAAATAATAATGTAAACTGTACTAAATATGCAGTTATTTACGAGCATTTAAAACTACTTATACAATTATAGAAAGTATGAGTTTCAACCTTAGCAATAAAGAAAATTAAAACTTATATTACAGTGTACTTGACGTATTTTGTATGCATGTTTTTTTATTTCACATAGTTTAGTTCCTGGTTTTTCTGTTTTTTTAATATCAGTAAATAGATTTTTAATATTTTCAATAAAAAATAATTCTGTTAGCTGGAGGGAATTTTTTGATAAAAGTGGTTTTTTGATAAAAGTGGGAATTTTTCAAATAAGTGGAGGGAAAACGATTACTCAAAGGTTGGCAACACTGAGCGGAGTAGCGTCTCATTTCATAGGACGATCAGCTCGCTTATATGGTGTTACCGTTTACAATGTCTCCGATGGTTGCAAGGATTCGGAAATCTGTGAATTTCTTTTTCTGAAGAAGTTCACCACCTTCTTCCAATTAAAACCTTTACAATATTTCTAAAAATAAATCATGAATGCTGTTACAAATTGTGATTTTTAGATATCGGATTACATAGGAAACACGAGATTAAAAAAAGTTGACCTGCGACCATGCGCGTAGTTTTCAGCCTTCCGTTTTTGAAATTGGTAACACACATTGCATGACGCTCTTGTACGATGATACGTTCTATAAAACAACAATATAGGTACCAGATCAATCAGAGATATTATAACTACTCTTCACAAAACTCGGCTAACTCAGTCAGTCAGAAGTTCGAATAACTTTATCGAACGTCACAAATCGTTGGTGTGATGGCACGTATCCTCTCCTCCACGTTTGTCGGTGGCTTTGGTTTTATTTGTTGATATCAGCGTTATTGTCGTTCGCCCGCCCCAATGGCAAGTGGCGTACGGTAGGGCGCGCCATTACGTTGTAATAACGCCGACAAGGATCTTCAGCGCGAGGGAGAGGATGCAGTCCCATGAGCCGCAGATATTGCCATGGCGACGCTTGTATGTATACACGTTCGAGTTCCTATAATTTTCAATAAACCGATCTATTGCTCTTGTGACTCGTTTGTGATTGTTAGCTATGGAGGTTGATCTCTTCCTATATGACGTTAAAATGGTATGAATAGATTTTTCTCGTCGGAGTATGGTCATATTTGAGGGATCAATAGTTACTTCCCAGACGTAACAGTTAGAGTAACTTCTACATTAAGTTACATAGTTAGTTATAGGATTGAAGTTACAGTTAATAACTTAAATTCTGTAGTGAGTTGATAAAGTTACATTATATAACTTAATTATTTTATATGTAGAAGATGTTCTGAAAGGTGTAGTTATATTTAGATATCATTATTCATGTATAATACAGAATTAATATTAAAACATCACATAAATTGAACAACCCCCAAATCCAAAGCCAAAGGCTGTCCGGAACACCGACATTGCCAATGACGGAGCTGGGAATCGAACCCAGACCGTAATAAGCAGTGTGACCGAGAAATGCTGTCACAATACGCTCTAACCCACTGCACTACCGAGGCGGTAGAATAAGTAGCATTACTTGATAAGATAAGAGAATTTATTACATTCTGGACTACTATGCCTACTTTCCAGGCTTGAATTGAAAATTGGATGAAATCGTTTGAGAATTCTATAAAATACAAAGTAATTTCACAAAATTCAAAATTGAAACCAAGACAGACAAGACAGCATTATGATGGGTGTTCCTTGTTATTTCTTGGACAACATATTTTCAAGAAATATGCTTTCATATTTATTTAATATTCATATTTATTCCATCTTCTTAGTAGATTAAAACTACTTATTAAATTGAAAGAATGAAATCAAGCATGTCTTCCAAGAACAGATGACAAAATGAGCAAATGTGGATTGCAAGTAATCCTACTTTTCATAAAGGTAAATGTATGTTTATACTTGTAATTCCGCGTATATACGTCCTGAGGACAAAATGGCAATGCAGATTCCAAATTGAGATTTATATGTTCCACTGAATTGCTTTGCGTCAAAAAAAAAAACACATATGGCCGCAAACATCGCTAACAGAAATAAATGCTTTACGTGTACCCAAAACCCACACGAAAAGAGAAAACGGAAACAATTAACCTTTAACCAAGGTCAACGCAAGCCGGTAGCGATTAGAAGTTACAAGTACACCTGTGCAACACATTCTTGTGAATTTTCATTGAAAATACCAGACGACATGCAGGGTTAGATACACGCTAGACGCTAGATAATGTAAAATAGCGATAAATTACGTTGAGTTGTTTAGTATGAATTCAGATAAATAAAACAATGGATGAGACTAAATATTTTGGTGTTGGAGCAGCACAAATATCATGGTGATTCATTGTTAATACAACCCTTAGCTAGTTGCAAGCAAAACGGCAACATCTGATTGGCGCTTTTTCTTTCCGGTAATACGTTAATGATATTAATATTCACCAACAGACAACAACAAGAATTCAAGTCATGCACATTATCGCGAAATGTTGAAAAATTTATAAAATCGACATACCAATATGATCAAAACATATTAATGTCTACGAGCTAGGTCAAGTTATTAATCACTTTTATATAAATATAGGCTATTTTAATATCCACTTGATGCATAAGTTGAGTCGTGTCGTGACTACAGTGTGATTTTTTAAGTACCAGGCAGGTGATTAGTAAAATTAGCTCATCTCATTAACATTATCGTTATGCTAAGTTTTAATTAAATTCATAGGAACCACAAGTAGACAAATCACATTTACTGCATTTGCAGATACCCATCTGTTATATTCCAAGAGCTCTGAATGTTATCGGATATTGGCGTAAGTGAAAGTTTGTTCTTAGCAAAATCTTTTTGGAAGGGAATAATCTCGGGAATAATGCAACAACAACAATAAAGGAACTGTGCATAATTCGAGATTTAATATTTACATAAAATTATTTGAATAAATAATCTGATGATTTGATAAATTATATTCTATTTTTGTTACCAAGTACAAACAAGCAGTACTATTTGTTGTACAATGTTCAATCTGTTTGTATATACATATACATGCTAGTATATATAATACGCTAGTATATACCTTTTTTGAAAGAACTAGCATTTACGAAATAAATAAATCTATAATATCTTTCCTCTAAACACTAGAAGCAATCATTATTAAAGGTAACCAGTTCTCTGTAATTGTTCACCTTTCATGATTGCTACTTTTCACTACGACTTGGGGGGCAATTCCTCCCTGAGAATTTATCAAATGATTAGTCATTTCGATAGTCTTGTTCGGTCTACCTACTCGTCTGGCTGAATACCGGTGAAAAGTGCGGGCGAAAAAATCAACAGCTGCCAGTATTTTCACTGTCGAATCGATGGTCAATTGGACAATTTTATATACCGTCTTTAGCTAGTTCAACATCTTCCAGAGATTTCTGCTGTCCTCGGGGTGTAGTAGTAATGCATAGGTACTCAAGATTGGCATTTACAACATCACCTCTTCAAATAGAGGATCATTCATGATTTATTTCATTAGACATATAGAAGTACCTTTCCGGAATGATTTAGCGCGAGCCATTAGTAGACCTCAAGAACTTCTTTCGGACCCACTTGAAGTCGTTCGTCATAATTTAATTGTCACCATCAGTTATATGTATTAAATTATATGTATAGTAAACTACATCTTCAGAAAAATCGCTGTTTGTCCTAGTTTATTTGACACCGGCAAATAAACTATATAGGACAAGTGTGGACTATGTAACTAAATATTATCAAACGTAAACAATAAGAAGTATGTATAGTAGAGTTCAGCGATTTATAATTTAAAGACAGGCCAGTATGGCGCCTCAAATTCAAACCTATCCGGGCGGTAACCCTCGGCCAAGAAATGCAAGCTGAGAGTGCAGCGGCGATATCATCACTTCCAAAGAGGGGTTGCGTCGTCCTCCCAGCTAGGTAAACATTGCAGGGGTGCTGGAGGGGTGCTGGAGGGGTGCGCACGCATCGCACCCGGAACACTGGAATAATACCACAAGTATAAAGATATATACAGTAGTTTCACTCTTTAAATTTTTTGTACAAAAGTTTTTAATGCACATGTCTGCTCTTGGGTAGTATGCGCGTTGGTACAGATGTAGAAGGGGAGGAATGGGCCGGCGTATGCTATTTTATGGGCGCACATTTGCTTTTTGCTTTACAGGTAATCAGCATACGTTTGTGTGTCTAGGCGTTTGTGTTTGTGATTTTGATAAATGTTTTGTATTGTGTGTAACATGGCTACAAAATATTGTTTCATTTGTAAACGAAATTCTGTTAGGCCACCTTTTTTACTCCAAAAAATAATAGTCCGGGCCTGTGCGTGTCTCCCAAAAACGGTCACTAATGCGCATGATTGTGCTTGGGTAGTATGCGCAGTGGTCTTTTTGGGGGGTTAAAAAAACAAAACTTAAGGACACCAACATCAAAGAGATTTTGCCGAGTGAAATTACTGTATATATCTTTATACTTGTGATAATACCGCTCGGAATTTATGCGACATTGTCTGCGACCAGCATGTGCCGATAATCATTTCGCTAAAACCGCAACCCTATCGCTGTGTACCACGCCGGTTGGCAGCGTGGTGCGATATATTGTGTGGGTGATCAGCCTTCATCAAGGCCATGGGACATATTTTAAAGGGAAGGGTAGATGGGAAGACTGAGCAGCGTTCGATTTATAAGTTTTGCCTTATAGTGCATTGTAGATTATCATGCAACGCAGGATTGAGGATCTTTTGTTGAGTATGCTCCTTAAGATTCAGAAAAAAAGAAGCCAATACAAAATTTGCACTTTTATGAATTCTTGCAATATTCGTTGCGTTCATGGAAAAAAAATCAGACATCATGTATATTGATACAACTTCCTGTTCAAATAGGAGAAAACGATATGTAATTTTACTATTTGAAAACGCTTACTCACTGACACATTAAAATAGGAGTTCGTGGATCTGCCTTTAGATAGAAGATGTTTAGATGTTTATGTTAAAACTCTATAAATATTGTAAAGCCGCATTCCTGGTTCGCGAAACGACAATATGTTGTTCCTAATACTGTCTGTAATTTATTTGTGGTGCATTTTCACCATTCATAGTTTGTTTCTTTTGGGATTACACCACCTGTAAAATATGCTTCTGGTTTTCTGCTTTATGTTATTTTACAGGTGGTGTAATCCCAAAAGAAACCAACTACGAATGTCATTCCTGATATATCACTATTACTTATCCCTGATATTAATATAATAATTGCCACATTTACTGCAAGAGAATGATTATTCATCGTGTAATTATGAAAAAATGTAATCCCCTGTGAGTAAATGATAACTTGTCTGTAAATTAAAACACATGCCCATAATCACTTTGCTGAAACCGCAACCCTATCGCAGTGTAGCACCCCGTCGTTATTATTGTTCGGCCATCCTTTCACCCAGACTATACGGAATATGTTCGCAATATACATACACATGGAAAACTCGTGTCAAAGCAAAAGCTTGTAAAATGCGTTGGAGGGTCGAGAAAGAAAAACATACAACAATCTTATTAAAAATATAAAGTTTTCATAAAGGACCATGAACTCTGCGTAATATAGGCAACAAACATTACAATACTGGTAATCAGTAAAATACAATTTTATGGCGTTGACTGAAGAATTAAATAATACGCGTTGAGTTGCCTCGAGAGTGATCAGAATTTCTCCGACAATACCACAGGTTTATAAACAAAATTTAGCATTACGTGGTCACTTACATATAAACAATACACAATAAAAATGAAATAAAACCACCCCATACAATGAAATTTCAATAGGAAATTTATGTTAGCTATTACCTTTAAAACATACGAAAACTCGGACGAAACGTAGGATATTTTTTGTCCATATGTATCTGGATGAAAGTCCTCTAAAAATAAAAATAATAAAAGTGAAAAAAAATGATTTTAACAGCCAACAACTTTACCAATATCATCTATTATGGATAAACTTTACTAACAACAAGTTACCTGCATTCAGAATATATATATTTTGTTCACTTGCACAAGAATATTTTCGTGTAATTATTATACCTCTTGCTCGCACAAGTGCACACAATCTATCTAGTAAAATTATTTTCAAAATCAGACTCCGTTTTAAAATTCCATCTTAAACCATGTGTCCTCGCACACTTTTATTTATATTAATTAGAGTGTTGTCTATTGTAGCCATAGAATGACGTGGCACCTACCGCCCTTTTAGAAACATGTTCAGGGGTAAATTCGAAGGGTGCCCTCGATAGGGGTCGACGAACGACCTACCTTGTACCTCTTGCAGATAAATGACACGAGAAGCAATCTTCAGGCCACTGACCTCGGCGTTTGCTAATATAAGCAGGTGATTGATGGTATGATGATTTGGAATAATTTAGGTAATAAAAGGTAATCAATCCTATATCGAAGATATTATAATACGATGATATATAGATATATATATATATATATATATACCGGGTGTCAACGGATCTATTAGACAAGCCATAACTTCTAGAGTATTGGATGTATCAAAATGAGATTTGGTATAGGTAAATGGTAGAGGAAGAGGAAAGTTTTTGCATATTTTTCACGTTTAGGTTACTTCCGGTTTCACCGGAAATGACTTCAATTTTGAATTTTTAAATGGAACACCCTGTATATTTTTACATATTTGAATTTCTGAGACAATTTTGGACTAGAAAATGACATTTTAAAAAGTTTTTTCGCCTACTTGATTTTTTTAGAGCCATTTTTAATATTGCATCTAGGTGGCCATGATTGAGCGCAAACTAATCTGAAGGCCTTAGATGATGTCAGAAAAATGTAATCGCAAAGTTTTAGTGATTAGTATGATAGATAGGAATGAGACAAGTTGGCAAAATTACTTTTTTATATCTAACTATTTTTTTTCAAATGGCAACACTTTTTAGACAAGCACTTTTCAAAAAGGGATTTTTTTTGCGAATCCAACGATACTAAATTCATTGTGATTGGATTAAAAATAAGCTCATAAAATACATTTACTTCAGTGAAGTTTTTAATAAATTCGTATACGAGTATTATACTTTAAAAGTTTTAATGTCATTTTCTAATCCAAAATTGTCTCAGAAATTCAAATATGTAAAAATATACAGGGTGTTTCATTTAAAAATTCAAAATTGAAGCCATTTCCGGTGAAACCGGAAGTAACCTAAACGTGAAAAATATGCAAAAAGTTTCCTCTTCCTCTACCATTTACCTATACCAAATCTCATTTTGATACATCCAATACTCTAGAAGTTATGGCTTGTCTAATAGATCCGTTGACACCCGGTATATACTTGTAGATATTGATAAAAAACGAATATAGATAAGTCTTGTATACCTACTTACGATAATTAAAAACGATGCTTTCAATAAAGAAAAATAAATGGAACTGTATTTTTTCCTTCTAATTATTTAGTAAAATATTGTATATCCTCGAAAGTGTGGCCGAATAATGTAAAATGTGTGGTCGTGATGTAAAATTAACACAAGCCCACCGGCAAAGGTTACAAAAATCATGTGCTATATTTTATTTGCTGAGATAAGGACGTTTTAAAGGGCTACAAAATAAAAAGACGTAATTTCTCGAGTTAAATGAGTAACTATATCGAATTTCTGTCTTACGAAATGAAGATTAATGCCAGCACGCGTGTTTATCTCACGTAAACGATCTGCGAGTTAACGTTTTATAAATTTAAAGGAAATATAAATTATTTTCCTTCTAAACGGGGTTTTAATGTAAATAGGGTGGCGTCCGTCGCATTCAAATATTTTATAATAAAAACGTGAATTTAAACTCACCAAATTTACATAATAAAAGAACTTGCACATCTTTCAGGGTTAATAATATGATTAATATTTCCTTTGATGGCGGTAAGCGAAGAGAAAAACAAGCAAAACATTATTTGCAATAGTTTTGTTGCAACCATTTGATCTGATAAAATAAATACCAATAATTTTTAACAATTATTTTATTCAGCAGTCTCGTATAAATTGTAAAAAACGAATTATTTAAAAAATAAAAAATATATAGTTTATAAAGCAAAATATTTTTAGTAGTGGTGAGAAACACACCGTAATGCCCTCTTTGGGTCCTTGCTACTACCTGTCTGACAATTATTGCCAAATTGACAGACAGATAACGACCTGCTTTTCTGCAGGTGCCATTACAGCAGTAATAATAATAATAATAATAATAATAATAATAATAATAATAATAATAATAGTTTATTGGTGTTATTGCATCAAGTACTTGACAGTACTTGAGTACAGTGACCTCTATTGTCTTTAAGGAAGATAATCCTACTTATTTATTTGAGTCCATTACGTATGGCACTCTGATGAGCGCAAAATAAGCGCGAGACGCCGATGTAATGCAATGCCAGTTTTGGGGGGGGGGCATGGCTCCTTGCTCCCTCCCGGGAGCGTCACTGATAATTATTATAATTACCTCTGCAGCAGATCGTTAATTTTACATAATAATATGAATTTTTTCTTTATACACAATTTCGTTGCTTCTTTCACGTAATTTATATAAACATAACTTGTCATTACCGGGGGATTCAATTGTGGCGCATGAAGCAATGTGTTAAATGCGAACACTGTGACCTTTTTCTTTTGCTACGATTTTGACAAATCTAGTATGCATTCAATTAAATGAATCTTACCAGCATATGACTCCGTTTTCCCACGACGCATCATTTTAATACAGGATAATTCATCTTCCAAATTGCAAATCTAGACTAAATCATATTCTGATAATATAATAACATAAGGAACTGAGCACTACTCGTAGATCCCCTTTGATCGCGATGTCTGCCAGACATCAAGTATGTCAACATCTGAGCAAATGAGGTCTGGGATCTCAAATATCTTATGTTTAGTTTGTGTGTGATGCCTTAATACTCGATATTTTGTTATGGGAGATAAGAGGACGGGAAAATAGGAAAACTAGAGGAAACCGTTCTGTATTTATGAAACTTCGCGAATTCGCAATGAGAAGTGAGAAGAAAGGAGGAGAAACAAATTGGTTGTGAAGGCTAATGTAGGTCATGGACGGGCCGGGTGAAATTTAATATATTAAAGTAGTCGACTCAACTGCCTTTATGTTGGCAACTATATTTTAATGTTCTCGCACTTTGGATGACAACACTAAAGAAGTTATGAAAATGAGTGTCTGCTGCTCTTAGTATTTGCTAGATTCTTTAGTACAAGGTTGTTTACAAACTTTGACACAACTGTTACGTGATTGAAAAATAACTACGATCATTTTAGCAGAACTAAACGCATGTTGTTATTTGTATGTTTTTGTTGAAGGACTTGTATTGTTTTAAGTGCCTGACAGTACGGTTCTTTGAAACAAGTTTAAGGGGTTTTATATCAAATAAGGCACTTCCTTTGTTTGTGTTGCTGTTGTGCTTGCGGAAATATTTAACAAAAATTGATAAAAAGGAAGCAGTTTGAATTATTATTGGGACTTAAATTCGTTTGATCGCTGTACTATTTACGGTTGTTATGGATTTTGTTTATTGAAATTATCCTATAAAATGTGCGATTTCAATAAAGAGAACGAAAATAGTGATGAAGATGCTTTACCAGAAGATGTAGAAATTGAAGCACCAGATACCAAATAATCCATTTCATACCAATCTGACCACCTCATTCATCTAGTTCGACTTTTCCAGAATCTTGTGAGAATGGTGTTTTCGCTGTAAATATTTCCAGTAATCAAAATTATACGTTCAATATTTATATAAATTCGAAGCACCAAGCATGAATTACATAATTATTATAGTTATTGTTAATCTTAGGTACCTATATTATTAGTTTTGAAATAAATGACCCTTGAGTGAGTAAAATTGGCATGAGTGGGTAAAAAGTGTGATGATTTCACTCTTCAAATAAACTGTTACTTTGACAACGAGTTTTGAGTCGATAAAATGATAATTTACCATCCGCGATAGAATAAAAACATTTAATCGAGTCGCTGGTTCAGAGATTGGTTGGCAACTGACCCTCAGGCAATACTAGTATGTCCTAGAAAAAATGCAAAGTTCCTAACAACGATAGGAAATTTTAATACGTCCTAAGCCAAACTGAAATAGCCTGAAATCGGATATTTCCTGAAACATATACATTAGGAAGGAAGATACCTAGTAGGCGTTAATGTGGAAGGTTAACTTACGTATATAACGGTCCCCCTAAATAACGAGTTTTCCAGGTTAACAAGTCGTTCCTGGATAATAATGCGGCCTACAGAATAATAACCTGCCACCTCCTCTCCCACACAGATATCCGACTTTCCTGTTAATAATTGTGAGTAGAATGAGTTATAGAGATTTTATTATTATTATTATTTTAATAGCAAACTGACGAAATGTTTTGATGATTATTAAAAGTTTTGAATGAAGGTATGTGCATTTTCGAAGTAGCATTTAACGAGACTAAGAAATAAGTCAATATCCTCATCAGATCCACTTGCTCTTAATAGTTTGTCGGATTCGCGCGAGACAAATAACTATGTTAATAAAATACGTGACAAGAATCGGCGTCGTAACAAATTATTATATCTACGCTGCCATTTTATTTTATAGCACAATATTCGTTTGACAGAATCATTTCTATATCAACCCCAGCTGAATACTAATAAATGAGTGGGATTAGTACGTGTTTCCTTTTCATCAAGGATATGAGAAGTGTGACGAATATGAAAATAAAATGATCACATAACATTTTCACTACCTGATCTTGATAAATAAACTGTCTTAAAAGTTTTAACACCCTAAAGATGACCTACTTATGTCAACGTTTATAACGAGGTTTATCATAAAGAAAAAACTGTCAATTAAAATGAATATGTTACGTGCAATTAGAAAACCTATAATGTTTCTAAAAATAAAAAAAATAATTTTGTATAGAATTGTTTGATAAGACAAAATTTAATCTAAGGGAAGAGTATTATCACACTAAATGGAGCGTTTGTGTTAAGAGCTTAAAGTTCTTTTCAAGGCTTTTCAGCACATAATCCACATTTCCAAAAGTACAATACGCTGACTGGCAATAAACCTGTTCCACTGATTTATACTTTACACAACCAAACAACTCCCACACAACCCACACGTACCTTCAGCCTCTTTATAACCGTAACTTTCAATCTGCAACAAATGGTGAATTTCTTATACGGCATAAAAACCATTAACACGTTTTAAATTGTACGCATAGGATTTTCATTATCCGCTAATTATTTTACACGGCTTATTAAGTTGTTAAGCAGTCTTACTTACTGTAGAATTTATTCTACTTTTACTAACACGATTACTGACTGTTAATAATTATATTGTTTGTCAAATATTAACTGCGGAAGTATTAGAATGTCATCAATATTAATCACTCGTAGCGTAGCATGTCCTTTGTGCATTCGAAAGGTCTTATTTTCAAATATAAACATGAACATGAAAACTATTAATAAACTATGAAGACAATTTTAGTATGTTCGAAATTTCAAATAAGTATATTATAGATAAAATGCAGGGTGTCCCAATGAGAACCGTCGCGATCAACAAATGTAAAATTATGATTTGAAAAACTGTTTAAAGTTTAGTTGGTGATTAATACTAGTGGAGTCAACATAACTAAAATATTTCTAAGCTTGCGGTGCTTCCCTTTATATTACAACAACACCGCTATTTTAAATTGAACACTTTGTGAATTTTGGTGTATTTTTTAATTTTAAGACATTAAGATATTTAAATTTTAAGAATAAAGTGACAGTTGCAGGATCATCTTTAAAGTTACATAAACAATTCAAGCTTCTATACCCCACCGTATGGCAGAATTTTGGGACTGCGTTTTTCTAAAATGGTTAAAAAATATTTAACATACACGGTTGCAAATTTGGACGACTATATAGAGACGACAACTGTAAGGGATACAAAGAAAATTATTTCGATATCACTTTTTGAGATAAATTCATTTAGGAAAACAAAAATTGGTACAGTATTTTGTTTTCGAGTTATCAACAAAAGTTGTCAATGGTAAATCTATATTTCGAATGCTTTGATATTAGAATAATGTATACGTTCCTCAGGCAATTTTGAAGTAGAATGTAGTAGTAGCACCAGTTTGATAACATTTTGTGCTATAACATAAACTTGTCTTTCACATGTGTATTTTTGATCCCTGATCTACACCAGTGACATACAACAGTTAGAGCAAAACACAATAGCCACGTTTGCAGATGATACTGCCATTCTTGCGACAGGGAAGGGCTATGAAGAAGCTGCAAACAAACTGCAAACATCAGTTAACCAAATCAATAACTGGACCAGAAGATGGCGTATCAAGCTGAATGAAACCAAATCAGTGCAGATTAATTTCAGAAATAAAAGAGAACAACAAATACCTATTAACATGAACAATGCCCAGATTCCATATGCAACCTCAGCAAAATATCTAGGCATCTCATTAGACGCAAGACTTCGCTGGAAAGTCCATGTTAAAAAGAAACGAGAAGAGCTAGACATCAGATATAAGAAAATGTACTGGTTACTTGGTAGACACTCTTGCTCATCAACTTACAACAAAATACTGTTGTATAAACAAATTCTCAAGTCAGTATGGACCTATGGAATACAGCTCTGCGGCTGTGCCAGTAAGAGTAATATATTAATCATTCAAAGATTTCAGAACAAAGTACTGCGGAACATCGTCAAAGCGCCTTGGTACATCAGAAACAGCGACCTTCATCGAGATCTTGAGATGGACACTGTAGAACAGACAATTACTAAATTTGCAAGAAATCACGAACAACGACTGCATCATGTGAACATCGAGGCCATCCAGCTCCTCGACAACGCGCTAACATAGTAAGAAGGCTCATGAGGGTTAAGCCCTTTGAGTTAGTGAACTGATTAGATCAGTATAAAAGCAGAGTATTGTGCGGTTAGTGTTACACGTTAGTGTTATTAAGTTACTAGACTCTAAGGTACACTAGTGAGTAAGACCTTAGCTCTAAGATTCTCAACTTTAGTTAAATTAGGATAGAATCAAATTACTCATTGATCTCCCTTTGATCAGATTGTAATAGTAGCAAAATACCCTTCAAGGGGTATTTTCTATATATAATAAAAAAAGAAATGTGTATTTTTAACATTGAAAATGCTTATAGGATCGCGAAGGTATATGGGTATGTTTCGATGAAAAGTGTACCGCGATGAGCATGTCACACCGACATGGTTAGGTAGTGGGGGACCGAGTAGAGCGGGCGGCGTGGGCGCATAGTTTGGCATTCGTATTCGTATATTGCAAATTGCAAGTCTGAGAATCTGAGCTCTCATGTGAATGTGATATACAAGGTGGCAAAGGCTGTAAGTCGCAAATGTAAGTTCTCAAATTAGAAGGTAACTTTTGCAAGCTTTCTATAGTTTCCAAATTTCCTTAATTTATTTTCAATGCACTCCGATGGTGCATGAATTGCAAAATCTGTGAATTTTTAATTTGTAAAAACTACCTGATCTACATCCACTGAACTTTTTTGTCCGTGGGAGTGAATAAAATAGAAATTATCACATACTAGATAAATAAGAATCTGAAATACTGAAAATGGTTGCGAGTTATGAATGTTTATTTGTTTATATGGTGTAATTTCACAAAATGACACTAAAGTAACATTTAGAATCAGGTTACAATCTGACCTACCACATATCAGAGAATTTGCAACTTATATAAGATTTGAATACGCATATTGTTATTCGATCCAAAATTCATTTCGATAAAGGATGATAAATGATAAACGGGAGATTTGGGTTACTCAGAATAATGAACTCTACAAAAATATGCTTCTAGTTCCTGAAAAAACTAGGGCTTCGAAAGGGGACAGATAAAAGTAAAACGACTTATAATTATAATTGGTAGGAGTCCTAACTGAATACTGGAGGCGTAGAAGACACCTGTGCATGGTACCTACGTGTACATTCTACTTGCATGTTCTTGTAATGTAGGGACGATGAAGATACATCAGTATCTTCTTCATCGTCGACGATGAAGATACTGATGTATCTTCATCGTCCCTAAGACTAAGAGAAGATCGAAATCACGATGTCGTTGATATTGAGAAGCATCAGAAGAGGAAAGTGGATACCATCACATGGTGACACCGAGGGTGACACTCATTAAGTCGGATTGGTTATTTGATCCAAGCAACGAAACATAGAAAGGAAACGGCAGAGGTAGACAAAAAGCTGCTTACTGCAAATTACCAAATGTTTAATAAATTTTTTGCAAATACAATGAACGAAAATCTACTCAATTGACTTAATAGTTTAGGAGATTAGTGGTTCATTGGTTACTTAGTTACGTCAAAACTCGTGTGGGACTGTCTGAATACCCTAAAAGAGCTGGGGAGCCAGAATAAGGTGACTCTAGCTTGGGTAAGGGTAATGAGGAGGCAGATGCACTAGTCCGAGAAGGCGCATCAAAAGACCTTATAAGACCAGAACCCTTCTGCGGCATAGCGAAGCCATGCATTAAGACATCCATGGAAGAATGGATGAGAAACAAATCTAGAGAATGGTGGAGGAATCTGCCACAACTGAGACAGTCAAAGCTATTCTTAAAGAACGGACGCCTAAATTCACAGCAGATCTGTTAGACCAGAATAAAAAGGCCATCAGAATAATAGTGGGTCTACTGACAGGACACTGTAGGCTAAATAGGCACATGAATCTTACGGGACTATCAGAAGAAGCAACTTGCAGATTCTGTCAAGAGGAAATCTCAGTACACGTACTGTGCGAGTGCGAAGGCCTGACAAGACTGAGATTTCAAATACTTAGGGAAGGAAGACCAAGAGCCAACAGCTACATGGAGGAGCTTCTATCAAGGCAGTGGAGTCTAATGCAAAAGACAAAGCTGGACAGGGAAATTACTCTAAATAGGTTGGGAGTACCACAATAGATCTTCTAGGTCGCGGTGGACTCCTATATAAATCTAATCTAATATAGTGGTTAATGCTTACGTTTTTCGCTTCTATGTGAATTTACAAGTAGGAGGTAAATACACTCGATGTTATCATCATCACTATCAGCTAAAAATCTAGAGGTCGCGATTACAATATCGCAGACAAACTACGTTATCGTTATCATCAGTAATCACGGCTACGCGACGACTGTCCCAGATTCGAGAGTTGTTTATAAAGTCGTTTCGTGGAGGCAGGCCGGCGTACAGCATTAAAAGCACGTGTTGGCCTCAACACATTTTAATAAGAGGCGTTTATAATCGAAATTAAAAAACTCGGCGAAACGTAGTTGTTCTCTACGTGAATCTCCTCGTTATCGCTGCGCAAGGCTATTTTTACACCGCGGCGTGTTGGAGAGCTAGGCGATGTTTTACGATGAAAGTTTTGAATGAGGGGCAAAACAAAGAGTTTGATCGTGATAGTCCAAATTAAACTGAAAAATTTAGTCATGCTAAGATAAACCTCGTAAACACGATTGGTTAAGTGGTTAGTAAATACTTTGTTCTTTAATTAGGTATATTGGAACAACCGATATACGTAGTACCTTTGTTATTATTGCATAAAAGTCGTTTATGGATTCTGATTAGGTATATCACAATGTGTTACTCATATAAACAATATTTTATATGCATCTTTTTGATAATTACAGATTGAGAGAGAACCAGACGCGGGATAATCTAAAACTAAATCCAACGAGAGAATGGACTTGCTTTGCGCATTGGCGAGTAGAGTGGGAGGAGTGTATAGCGAGCTACACAGGACCGTCATACATAAAATTTAGCGATTCTTCAAAAAATAGGCGCTTCTTCAGTGTAGTAGGTTAATTACCTATATGAAATAAATTTATCCGGCCAAGATCAACTGCTGAGCTAATTACGACGAGGCAGGGGTTGAATAGGCGGAGATCAGACCGTAACAGACTAATATTCGTCCGAGTCCAAGTCCTTTCTCTCGTTGGATTTAGTAGATAAATGTTTGTTTAGATTACTCAATACGAGACGTGACAGGTAGGTATACGAAGACTCCAGCGACTACCAAGGCATCCGGCCATACCCATATTTACACTTCTTTTATTCAGAGACCTTCACACGTATCGGCAGAGTTTAGCACCGCAATTGTATCGCTTATTTCATGAAAGTGAAATCACGGATGATTGGAAATGTTCGAACATGGCCGTTGACGTGAAAGCGACACAGTTTCGTTCTGCGAAACGAACACCACATCAACGTGCTCCATCCTTTTTCCGTTCTGCCCGATGTTGGCGCGCGTCGACCGTCTTTCCGGAATCGTAAAAATTCCTTTTATAATGTAATTTATACGAAATTACCCTCGAGAAAATGTATAGATGCGGGTTTCTTTGCTTTTTCGGGGTAAATAAACTTTTCAATTTCTTCAGAGAATATTTTAACTAGAATTGGTTGGTACGAATAAAAGTTTAAAATTGGTATTTAGGAAATGAAATATTAATATTATAAGCGTTTCGTTAGTATTGTCCCAAAAGCATTGAAGATAAATGTGTATCAAGAGAGTAAGTCACGTCCTTACTTCATTCTACATTCAACAAATTTAAAATGAAATTTATGAAATGACACATACTGAGACGCATATTTATAGCTTTTGCTAGTTTCCAAGGAATATATTCGTTCTCCGGCGTATCTTAACCTAGAAATGTCTGTATAATTAAAGTAATTAATAGTCGAGCAAAACCACTGTTAGTAAACGATAACTATAGGTTTGTTCCTGCATAGAATCTTTGATAAATCCCTGACAGTCAGGGATTGTTATTTAATGCGCATGTCTGATCTTAGATTAGTTTCTGATTTTCGCTGGAAAACCGGATTTTTAGAGAACTTAATAGCAGAAGAAGGAGCGTGCAATGAACAATAACTTAAACATTTTTTAACCTATAAATTATGGAGGAATATCATACATTTCTAACAAATAATTATTGTTTGTTGAGTTATAATATTAATAATAGGCAGCGTACAATAATTGAGGTTAAAGTTGGTAAATGGTTTTGGTTAATGCGCATTGCGCATGCACACTATGAGTTTCCGAAGAATCAGTGAACTTTTCAGACTATCAGCAAACTGCCCTGACTCAAGCTGGAACAGAGGACAAGAAATCCTGGACTGTCGTTCGACTCTTGTTGGAACACTTAGATTTGTAATGCGCATGCTTCTGACAGTTACTGACAGTTTTGGACTCCTGCAGGAACAAACCTTATATAAATATAACTAAGTACTAAGTATAAGTTTCAAATTTATAGGGAGTACGTATATCACAAATTTGAGCTAACTGGACCCTTTTGGTTCAGGAACTGGACTGAGTTCCTTCTTACTTTCTCATACCAAAAATCTATTGATACTAAAGCGAAAGAGTAGACTATCTTAATTATTTGGTATAATCTAGGTATAACAACGGTTTGATTTAATTGTTTATAGGGGCGCAAGACAATTAATTATTACTTCTGCTACCTTGTGTATTATTTAGTGAGATTTTTTTTGGAAAATCAATTAAAAATTAAAGATATTAAAATTAAAAAAACAGAGGAAGCGATGTCACTATGGCTTTAAGTACCACCAACTAATACGAGGTATATCTTAATGTATAATTAACAAGAAGAAATCATTCATATCTTCAATCACCAGATTGAAGATATGAATGATTTCTTTGAACACTATACCACTCGCTATACCACTATACGTATATCATTTAAAGCGTAAGAATTATTGGTAGAAGATCCAGGAAATTGAATAATTGACTAACGTTCATAGCTGCGTAGTAAATCAATAATTATTAGGTATATCTATTTCTATAAATAAATTCTATTAAATATACACAATGGGTTCAACCTCATATTTGACCTGCTTGGGGTGAAGGTAAAGTTTTCTGTAGATATATATGGAATATCCCATAAATAATCCCATAATAAATCGATATTAAAAACACTTTTTCAAATTGCATGTACGAGTAGATATGTAACAAACACTGAGGAACATTTTTAAAGTATTTTGCAACAACATTTTAAATCAATCGATAAAACTGGAGAAACATTACAATTGTAGCAATTCTAACAGTAGCAATCGTATAAAAAATAAAAACCCAGTGTGTAGGCGGTTTTCGACATGTGACTACAAAGCGGTAGTAAAACAAATAGGTATTTATTTTGTAACATTGGAAATGCTTATGTTCGTTTCGTATATGGAGACCAAGTTAGGAGTTTTTGTTCAAGGTCAAAAGACAGCGGTGTCGCGATCGAGTGACATAATATGTATATAGTGGAGCAGATGAAAACTATACCATCTTGAAGAGAGTGTTTTGGGGAATATGTGGTGTGATCTATAGTGCGTTACAAGAACAGGACTTACAGAACTGATAGATAGATAAAATGCAAACATGCAAACAACGCAAATTAATGAAACTACATGAGCGGTAGTCGTTGTTTGCATTCTATCCGTATTTTGACGGACCGTTCCGTGCGATGCCGCGCCGGGCAAGTGAGCGCTCAGCTTTATGCATAAAAACTAAGCGCTTCGAATGGTATAAACCTTTTTTTGGTAGTACACCTTTATATTATCCCTCAAAAAACTTGGATATGCAGTCTATGTGAAATATTCAAAATTTGTATATGCAGCGAATAAAATGGAGCCTAGATATTGAAAAAGTTTTGAGAGAATAGTTGGTATCTGTAACCGTTTTCGAATTATCGAACTTTTAAAAAGCGCTCGGGTTTATAAGAGTGAAGTATTCCAGCGCGCTCAGGCTTATAGCGCGAATACAGGTGCCCACAGAGGGGGTGGTCTGTGCTAGTGATTTATAGATGTTTACCCCTAAAAATAAGCGCGTTGGACCTTCGACCGATAATTTTAATCCATTTAATCCACTAATATAGACAGCCCAGCGCTCGACCGGTGAGCGGCGTGAAGAGAGTGTCCAGTTATAATACCGTACTCACTTAATGGAGTAGCGTCTCATTTGATAGGACGATCGGCTCGCTTATAATGATGGTTCATATTTGGTGTTCAATCATATCATCCCATCATTTCCAATGTCTCCGATGGTTGCAAGGATTGCCAAGTCTGTGAATTTTTATCTTAGCTAAGATTCCCATTTTAAAAATATAGTTCCTTAATAGCTCCGAAAGTTGTATTAAGAAACTCTCGAAAAAACTAATAGACACTATTCTATTATTTGCCCAAAATTAGGTGGGGAGTTTCCAGTTTAACTTGAATTTAAAATTGTAATTAGTACAAGGGTGGTCGCGAATGTGTTGTTAGTTTTAGCCAAAATATTTCTAGAAATTTTCGAGACAGTTTTACACAGACTACGAAAGAAACTATTTTTATTGATGAAATAGTTTTCATCGTGTAGCTTTTGTCTATTATTGGCTTTTCACGTATAAAAGTTACTATACGTATAAAGGCTGTAACTATATCGATATCCTGGAGATGGTTTTACTTCATGGTGCTGGTTTCTCGATCGATCGACGTATCCAAGTTCAGGTAACTTGTTATTTAGGATCCTTATGGCAAACTATTAAGTTTCCACGTATTATGCAATACATTATGTATACATGGGCGATGCAAATCGATGCGATACTTCATAAACTGCTGCTCTGCGGTTCGAAAGGAGAAGTTTATGAATAAGAGTTAAGTGGAAAATTCGATGATTATTTAGAAAGCCGTGTTGTTTACGGCGAAATTGAAGCGTGTCTGCGTCGAGGAAACAATGACAAATTGTATGTGTGCCATAGTGAAATAAAATATTGAATTAGGTAAGTATAAATGTAATACCTGCTATATAGATGAAATATGATATCAAGTGCAATGTGGCCCATTTATTATGGGCCACCAGGATACCAGCAGTTTCTACCAGGAGGATACCTAGTTTCCTTTCGCTAGTTTCTGAGATAAGGTAAACTTGAAATTTGTGTATAAATCACCAAAAACTACAATATAAAGACTTAAGTACTGTTATAAACTCTTGTTTTTAATAATTCTACATAAAGTCCTCTTTTGTTCAGGCCACTTTTTTCTAGCAGAAATATTCTTACTTATTACGTACTTCATGTTACGTTTACGTAGCGATATATAAACATGCGCAAACATAAATAAGGACGTATAGGTAAATTTGGATCACCAATCTCGAGAAGAAATAAATAAGGACTTAAGAAATAAAAGCAAATATGCTACTCATTTATTAACTTAACCAGCTGGTAGAAAATCTACATGGTTTTTATCAAATTTTCGTAATCAGCTGACTGAGTAATGATCCAAATTAATATCTGTCCACTTGCCAAGACATATTTCACAAATTTAAATCAAGCAAGAATGAGAAATACTAAACTAAATTTTACAATAACTTGAGTTTTTCCTAGCAGAAATATAATAAACGTAATTGCCATAATCACATTTATAGCAGTTACTAATTCAAACTAGTTCTGCAGGAAGGTGAGAGTGAAAGAGTCAGCGACACAAGAATAAAATACAGTAAGTAATTAAGCAAATCAAATGTGAATTGCAAAAATTGGAGTGGATGCCATCGCAATATATAAGTCTAACATAATTTAAAAATAAAAAAACGCATTATTACGATTATAAGGAATATCTACAGAATTAAAAAATACTTAGCTTCTTATAAGTTGTATTTCGAGAAAGACTTGTATAAGCTTGAAAAGAGCAAAACAGAGGTGCTAATATTTTTCACAGGACTGTAACGAGCCGAACAGTACGAAATCCAACAAGACTAGTCTCTGTTCACGCGTGTTTTGGTTTTTTTATATATATTAGACAAACATGTCGTGTAAATATTATTTAAAATTTATATGTAATTTATTATTGTATTCTTTACTTTTTGGAAAACATGTTTCTTTTTGTAATATTCGTTTATTGTTTTATTCGATTTTAGGCACAATGCCATTAACTCTGTGTTTATTTCTGACCAATTTATTTTTAGATCGTTGGCACGTCGATTACGAAATATCGATAAATATAGTCTCCTACCGTTTCCGCCAAAACAATAATAAAAATGTCAGTTTAGAAACTGGAAAATTTTATCAACTATCTGATTTAGCCATGAATTTTCTCACATATCAACATTACACCATTTTTCTAATCCATAATGAGTATATCTTTTAATAAGATATGTCCTCGTTTCGATATGTTTCTAATAAAATATGTCCTCGACATTAACACTTACCATTATTGTTATGATTACGTCATCATGCGTTGACAGGTATTCCCTTTGTGAAAAACTAAGGAAATTTTTTATTAGGCTGTCGCTGTTGCAACCAAATACTGCAGCAGCATTTAGCAGTATAAAGAAATTTCACAAATAAACTAAAAATGTTGCATAATCACGGTGTGGTGTACAGAAATTATTTTATTGTTTACCTTCTAGACATACATACCACTGTTCGAGAATAGCAGAATGCAACAACCAAGACAGTGTAAATAAGCAACTACAGCGTCCATTTTCTTTAATTTCTATCTTTTTTTATTCGTTTAATTGTCTTATTGGAGAAGACAATGTTTTGTTGAAGATTTTACACCATTCCTTGACAATTTACGTATTCTAACTAAATTTTATCTTGATTGAGTCTGTACTTCTACTTGATACTAAACCCCTGGTTAAGGACTAGATAATTATATAATTAGTTTAGCGAGACCCATATGAGGTTTCATAAATTAGTGAAAAAAAAAAAGTAAAGAGTAAATCTTTAGGCACAATAAGTATATGTCTGAGGTTATAGGTACTAGAGATACCTTGGTATTAAATATATTATTAGAACAATTTAGAGAGCGTTTTTAATCAGAGGGTTGAAAAGAGCACAAAAAATCACTTTGAAGTACTTTTGAAAAATTTTAATATCTTGACATTTACGAAGTTACTGAGTGTGTAAACTCACCCACACTGTATAGAGTACAAAACTGGTACTTTGTAATAATGTTGTGAAATTTAGATTCGCTTTTCCTTTCAGCTGAGCAATTCAGTATATTATTAAACTATGAACTATTGGATCTATGTTTATTCCTGTAAAATATGCAGCGCAAAATTCAGCGATTTTTATTTAAATTAGCGCAATGCTCCACCGGAAAAACAAAAGCGCAGCATAAATGTTAATCGCAGATATATACGCGTACCAAATTGCATTGCAAACAGCCGCATAACGTTGATAATAATAACACTCGCAGGCTTGCGAATAATTAATTGTAAAGGTCAAGTTCGCCTCGCGATTTCATTTCAAGGATTTCACAGTTTCGCTTTAAATCTCATTATCGATGTCGAGAGGTCTGCCTTTGATGCGATTTTTATTTTCGAGCGGAATGAATGTAAAAGTTGCACGCCTCCTCGGTTTCCTCACAAGTCGTTTAGAACCGAGTTTAGAACTCTTAATTATTTAGTTTACTGTAAACGGATACTTTGCATTCATTTCATGCATTTGCGAAAAGTAAATAATTGAGTTTTTACGTGAAAGGAAAATGTTTCATTTATATCAAATTGTATTACCTATGATTAAAAATAAAATAAAACCGCGTACACATATAACAAACGTATACGCGGTCGTACGAGACAAAATACGTGCATTACGAATCTTTTGTTTGCGTCAAGTTTCGATTGCTCGGCGGCAAGGATTTTTAACTTATATAGGATTGCTCGATCCTTAGAATTTATCAGCCGTATCACGTGATTGGGTCTTGCGGCTACGTCATCGGATTGATATACAAAATATATGAGTTAGATAGTGACAGTGACTTGTCAACGCGTCATAGATAAGGAATCGCACAATACAGAGAGAGAAAGAGTATCCGGGTCTCGCAGTGACGTCACTAAAACGGATTATATTGAGGAATAGGGATCGAGCAATCCTATATAAGTTAAAAATCCTTGGCTCGGCGGTACAAAGGAAAACTGTAATAGACACGTACACACAGATATACCAAACGATTTTGGCATTTGTTTTGTTCCGACAAGCTTCTGTTGGTCGCAGGTACGTATTAAGGCCGATTCCCACATAGCAGCGCCGCGCTGTTTATGTGGGAACTGTTCCATTTACTTACATGAATATTTTTTGGAGCGGCATTTGCAGCACCGCGCCGCGCTGCTATGTGGGAATAGGCCTTTAAGTGATTTTGTTTGCCTTGTGTACGTACTCGTTAGAGCAGTATGTCTTTACGCGGCTATAGGTAATTATTCTATCCTGTGATCCTGTTCGTTAGTGCGTAATGGTTATAATGTGTACGTGGTTGAAGATTTGAAATTTGACAAGACATTGATAGATTTTCGGAAAAGGGTTAAAGAATTTACAGTTTGATATCATACGAGGTATTCCAAAGACGTGAAATCTTGCTCAATGTAGCCTGCAGGGTATTTACCAGTTTTCAGAACTTTGCTAAGATTTCGTAAAAGTCGTACAGCTAGAAATGTAATTTTTTAATAGTGTTTTGAAAAGTTGTACTTTTAGTAACTAATTTCAGTTAGGAAAAGTTCGATTTTTCCTAACTAGTGCGGGAAAAATACATCCTAATTCTTAAACTATCTATTATTTATTGTCAACTTAAATCATTTCTTATTATTATAAGTTTTAACTATAGAGTAAAGACTCCGCAGCGTGCAACTCTGATCTACTCTGGATCCTTGTTCAAAATAGACTAGTAGAACTACCTCAGTGATAACAGCTACTCCCTTTTAATGACTCCAATCTTCAAATAATCGAAAGGTACGGTTTTTCATATTTATCTTTGGATTTTTTTTATCTCTGTTGGCGCTTTGATAAAAAAACCTACGCCTGATGAGAAAAAAAATCACTATTCCTAATTTATTGCACAAATAGCTATTATGTACAGCTGGTGCAATCTTTCAAGACTTCAACATATATTACGGAACAAATAATTTTTTGTAAAAGCTCATAATTTATATACCTACAAATAAAATAATAATTCAAGAGTCCCGGAAAATTCATGGTGATGATATGACATAATATAATGAAAATTATATGTTGATTCTTCAGCAGCAACCTTAAATAATATTCAATTTGCACGACCGACGTTTCACAAAGCAATTATTTTTCAATTAAACAATAAATGGCAACATGTTTCATTGCAATTGTCATCCTTATTTAAATATCTGTTATTACTTCTTGTCTTGGAGACTAATTTGATGTCATAGTTTTGTACACTTCGTTATAAAAATTCAAGGTAGAACTAGGAGTTATTGCTTATTGCCTATTTCATATTCTATTTACATAATTCAATATCCGATTTAATAGAACAAATAATGAAACATTTATTGAAATTTCATAATAAATTTACTGACAGAGGAGTAATGATCTGCATGAGCGTGTTAATTTTCCACAAATGATATTTCCATATGAATTAGTTTCAAGACTAATCTACCCTCATCGTCAGGTCTAAATAATTAAATTATATTAGTTACCTGAACCTGAAGATGAGAGTTTATTTCCCTTGAAACTAGTCACGGACATACAACGTGTTAGAAAATTCGAAAACTTTCATATTCCTGCTTCCGTCGTCACTACGACTTTTCAAGCAAAGTGTTAGACACATTTTTTTTAAGGTTATACATCATAAAGCAAATGCACAACTACTAGACAAATGTATTTGTAAGTAGTTCACATTTCAGGCTTAGTTATAGATAGTACTTACCTTTAATAGCTCCAAAATGAGAAAACATTAAAGCATTCCATTCAATCTGAAAAGAGAAACCAAAGCAATTAATATGTTCAACATAAATAATGGCATTATTCAATTAAATCTTGCCCCCTTCAACTAAATTTTTCACTGGCTTTATGTGTTTACTGAAATGTTTGTATAGGTAATAAAGGCAATAGTGACACAAAAATTTATTGCATTCTGTGTACCTCGACTTATACATTTTTAATTCACACACTTTCCACAACTGGTTGTACAAAAATAGGTATATAATTTATATGACCATCAAATTCAAATAATATTGATAACTATTTTTGACTATAAAAATCAGTATTAGGTAAACTTGAGCGATAGAGTATTTTATTATCACTTGTAATCAGTCAATCACTTGTCTCAGAGAAATTTCTCTGAGAGCACGAATATTTTGAAAATTATCCCGAGTCGGAGTCGAGGGATAATTTGCTTAAAATATTCATGACCGAGGAAAAATTTCCTGTATTAATTCAATCGTAACCGGGATTCGGTAAGAAAATTTCGAACCTATTAAAATTTTAGAAATATTGAATATTTTTATCACGAATGAAACAAATTTAATTGCTTTACAATAAAAATAAATAATTTATTAATCAATACAAAAAGTTCATGTTTCACACCTATTTATTCCCACTAAAACGAGAAGAATTTGCTATAACTAAATTTAGTTACCTACTGAAATTTGTTACTGCCCACTAAACATTAAATAAAATTTGGAATACAACAATTTTATTTTTATAAGCAATAAATAGAGAGTTTTTGAACCCCTTAAATTCTGGCACGTCGTTATCGTTATTCTGCGCATGGGCAGTACCCAAAAGAGTATCAATTTTGACACTGCGCATGCGCAGAATAACGATAACGATAACGACGTGCTAGAAATTAGAGAGTTTTTGAACCCCTTAAAATTTACGTTATCGTTATGGTTATGGTTATTCCGAGCATGCGCAGTGCTGAAAATGATACTATTTTTGGCACTGCGCATGCGCAGAATAACGATAACGACGTACTCAAATTCTAGCACGTCGTTATCGTTATTCTGCGCATGCGCAGCGCCAAAAATGAAAATCTTTTAAGCACTGCGCATGCGCAGAATAACGATAACGACGTGCTAAAATTTAAGGGGTTCAAAAACTCTCTAATATTATTAACATTAACACATCAAATTTGCTTTTTTGCGTCGACTAATAACTTTAAATTCGAAAGATACTCTGCTATTCCTGTGTCATTATTGAGACATTTCAGATAACAGAAAAATTTCCAGTGTAATTTTGTGAGAAGTAGTAGGAGGATGAATATTTCCGGAAATTTTTTTCGTTGCCATGGTAATGATTCGAAATGAAAGTGTACGATTGGTTAGAAAAAGTGGGTGCGAAATGGTCTACTAAAAATCTGGTAATATTCATTTCATCATTTAGAAAATTATTCAGTATAGCTTTGTTCAAGAATCAGCCAGAAAAAGTCGCAGATTGTAAGACGCGCGCCCTGCTGACTTTCAGTTCAATTAAAAAGCAACTGCACGTGGGTCGTACAATCTGCAACTATCTGTGACTGATGCTTGATCAAAGCTAATGCTGATCATCACAGGGGCATCTGGCAAAACCCTTTTTCTGTCCAGCCACTTCTTTTGAATCGGTTTTCCTCAAGAAGTAATAAAATGCTACTACCTATATCGTTGACCTCAACTAGATATACGAGAAATAAATATAACATAGTAATAGTAAAAGTAATATGAATATTGTTGGTCCTGTCTTTTGTCACTGTCAAGGTTATTTATTATTTATGTACCTACATATTCGAAATGAGTGGAGGGAGGTAGCGGTATTAATGGGACTTCCACTGGAAAAATTATGATGATTGCTGCGTTTTAAATGTCGTAAAATAAGTTCCACCATCATTCACAGCTTTAAAGTTTGTGTTTTGCAATTTAGGTGAATGTACTATAATTTTAATTTCCCGCCAGAGCACACGAAGTTATCCTGGTAAAGAAAACATGATCCCTACCAATACAGAAAATTTAATTTCCTGTAATACACAGAATTTTTAGTTTGTGATATTTTATATCTTATTTTTTGACTTCAGACGACTCTTCTAAAGTAATCAATAAGTAACAACTTGTCACCATAAATTCCCATTCGCCCTTTGTAAATCAGTATGCATGCCTCTCGGCAAGCCCTACCCGTTAGGGAGCTACTCAGCATGCACAGGCATAGCAGGATATAAATTTGGAACACCCAATCTTCGAATAAATTTACCTTTTTCATAAGATACTGAATAAAACATTGGGATGTAGAGTCCAAATTAATTTCCGACTAACAAACTGCATTAATAATAATATAATGTAGCTATCACCACTGTAAATGAGTTTTACTCGTAGGTGTTAACGGGTAGAAATTTAATTTATTTACTTTGTTCATAGTCACCTCGAGAATTATTTACTGGGCTTTAACGAAAACAAATATTTCATGATTAAACTAATTAGGGTAGGTATAAATTTAAATATAAGGCAGATATAAAATATAAAACTATAATCAATGGTGTTACAATTCATTTTTAAATTATCTAAACGAAATAGTTTAGCACTACGTGTGTTTACTCCAGCAATAGCCTCATGTTAATTAAAAACCAATTAGATAATTGCATAGAAAATTTACCTATACTTACATTCGGTCGTATGAAATGCCTATAATTTATAAAACTATTACTCGGCCTAATATGTACTTTTGTTAATGTAGTGAATTTTTATTGACGAATATGATACAATAGATACTCGAATAGATATGTGAAATAAACATTTTCATGTTATCAAGTCCCCATCACAAAGAATAGTTCATAAAAAATTATCATGTTTCGAGTAATAATTCCAATAAAAAATAAGAAAACCCTAATGAAATATACTATAAACAAATGCACTTCGATATCACGCATATCACGCTCGCAAAACAAGCGGAGCAGAATATGCCAAACAAATTTTATCAGAGCATAGGAATCCACAAAACAAACAAAAATCATAGATATTACTTAGGTACGTCGGTTATGTAGTATTATCTTTGGGTAATATATACCAATTGTTATAGTGTGAATTAGTTTTAAATAAATAATGGGTAAAAACAACGAATATTAATTAATAATATACATTAGAAAGACAAAATTTGAATCAATATGAAATTAATTTTTCCTACAACCGAGCGCAAAGTATAGTCTATATAATGGTAATTGAAACTGTAAAAAAAATTCCGACAAAAGAAACACCTGCACCTCGACGGCGGCATCTTTGTTTACCCACGTGTGTCGTTTGTCGGAATCTTTTATGCAGTTTCAATTGAGATTATAATGAATATACAAATTTACGCTTCCAAAAGAAAGCACAAAGTTGCACTTTTCAGAGGAGCGAGGGTTTTGGTTTACTTTACGGTTGTACAAAAAAATAAGGGTGTGTATAATCTAATTGTAATGTAAATTGAAACTAAAAAAAATTCCAACAAGAGAAACTGCATTTCGACGGCGGCCTCTTTGTTTACGCACGTGTGTCGGTTGTCGGAATTTTTTATGCAGTTTCAAATTAGATTATAAAGACTATCATTCGAGCGCAAAGTGACATTGGCGCTCTCGCGAGATAGCCGCTTCAGTCAAATTTCTCGCTCAGAGCCGGCAATGTATCACTCTTAATTCACAAATACCTATTTCATGACCGACATTCTATGGTTTACTATCAGATTACAAAGATAAAATGAGAATAAAGTATCAAGTCAGTATTTACTTATTTACTTATAAAGTTTTCACTATAGTAAAATAAAGAGATTTTGGAGATTTTACAATCGTTATTGTTCTTTGAATATGTATAGCTACTAAGTAAAAAATATGTACTTAGGTGTTATTTAAAACTAGGTATAGGTATAAAACAAAATAATCTTGAAGGGAGTTGGAACCGAGGTTTGGAACCTTTAATGACTGATAACACTGACGTAATTTCCCACATAATACCATAACACTATACAGCAGTCGACGAGGGTTTCGCCAACCAGGTTGGCATCATCTGGAGATGATTCAATCTCTCACTTTTAATCATCTCAAGATAATGTCAACTTGGTTGGCGAAACGCGCGTCGAGCGCAGAATAGTGTTATGTGGAAAACTAAGTCAGTGTTATAAAACAAAATAAATAAATTAAACAATATTTAATACTGATTCCACTGAGTCCTACAAAGTGTTATCCAATGCTAAGTACTTAATGCTTTTCATTTCAGGAGTACATTCAATTTATAGTGTATTGAATAGGTAACTCTTTAATAATTATAGTGTATATAATGTCAATTGAAACTGTAAAAAAAATTCCGACAAAAGAAACACCTGCACCTCGACGGCGGCCTCTTTGTTTACGCACGTGTGTCTTTTGTAGGAATTTTTTATGCAGTTTCAATTGGGATTATAAAGACTTATACTATCACACACGTTTAGTATACCTAATCATAATAATAATAATTTGTTGATCCGCTCTTTCAAAAAAAAAACTTTCGGATTTTACCGCCATTCACAAAAACTAGTGAAAAGAAAGTAAATGAGTGCTGTAAATATTATTTATTACCTCTTTTATTTATTAATTTAAAGTAAGCCGATTACCCAAGAGATTAAATTATCATATCTCAATATTGTCTGACAATTATTGTTATTAATAACATAATAATAGTTCCATATAATTATTCTTCATAAAATAGATGCACAAAATGAATACCAAATTTCTTTCAAGCAAATCTGTATTTTTGCGATGTTGAATAAAGATCCCAAGCCAGATGTAAACACCAGGGCCGCTCTAAACCGTCATTATTCTTTAATTTTTATTTTCCAGCACATTCACAATGGGTTTTTATGTAGAAAATGACAAGCCAGACGTTTTATTTTAGATAATACCGGCTCTCGTCCCCTTGCAGCGAGTAATAACTAAAATTAAAATGAAAACTGTCTAGTGCTAAGCGAACTATTTTCATCTCAATTTTCATTTTGATACATTTTTAAATGTCTGGTAAAATGTACTACTAGCATTACATTAATAACATTAACATAACATTCTTGTTAGTTGTGCGCAATATTTACCTATTATTATTTATACAAAAATATTAATACATTTACAAAAATAAGGAAATCAAGAAATTATGATTTAAATATTGCACTCGGTATTGCATGAACAGCATTTATTACCGCCTCAAAATTTTTTTGAGAGACATTGACTACACCTTATATCGTTTATTTTAAGATATGTCGAAAGATGGGAAATAAATTTCAGGATATTAAACTGCACCGGCAGATTGGCTTAATAAGAATTATAATCACCCGAAAATTTACGCTACTTAAAAGAACTACCTACGTATTTTTTTTGTATATTTCCATAAAGCGCCTCCCGCACTAAAAGACTTACTAACGATGTTGCGACATGATTGCCTAATGGGCATCGTGAATGTTAGTAGTGGTGAGTAACACATCGTAGACCCTCTTTGGGTCTTTCCTACTACCTATCTCTCTGACAATTATTCTGAAACTGACAGTAATGAGTAACGCAATGCCAGTCGGGGAACGGTGAAGTAGTTGCTTTGGACATCTCCTTCAAATAAACTTTAACTTATTTATGCAATTACTAAGTATTTATTGTATAAATTATATAGGTAAGCAATGAAAATTGTCTCGTCAAGTAACGTAAAAACATACTTTAGAACATTAAGTATTTTATTTGTTTATATCCACGCAACTATTTTAAGTGCTTGATGAGTTGCACGTTTTACACATTTACAACAATGTTTTAAATTACGTAAAAATGCCCCTACATAAATCTAACCATATATGTTATGTTGTAAAACGCACCCACGCTTGAGACATTTTACGAGCAAATAAATAAATTAAAGTGTATTGATAAAATCAATCAATATTTTCTATGTGCGGAATCTTAAAGGTCACGTGCAAACAACTCGAATTCCACGAACATACACGTGAAACGGTTTAAAACATCATTTACAAAATATTGCTCAATCCATTATCGATGATTCCAGATATTCCAAAGCAAACAGAAGTATGCTTTCAGCTCGGCTTTCAGTATAAGGGAAACAACACCAAGTAGAAGCAGTGACGATTTGTAGCACATTTACAATATTGTGACAAATAGGTGGTCATAATTTGCATTACTAATTAAGCTAAGCAAACGTAAAGGATATCTTTGTACTTGATACACAGGCAAACCACCCCATAACTGTCAATGTCCTAGCTCAAAACAATAATTAAAAATATTACAAAAATAAGTATGTTCCGGAAAGTAATTACTTTCTGTATAAGCAGTATAATTACTGGCCATCTATTTTGCGTCAAACCATAACTTTGTATTTATTATTGTCCTTATGCGTAATTACGCTCGTCTTCTTGTTAAGTAAGTATACAGTATTTATTTTGACGAAGTTGGCGCGTAGACACCGGCAGAAATGCTACTCTCATCTCCCTTTAAATTAAAGGGAGATGAAGGCGCTCGTAGTTTGTGGCCCGCTTCTTACACTCTAAAGCGGGCCACAAACTACGAGCCTACGAGCATGTTCGACTGATTTCATCGCTACGATTCTGTACGACGAGCATGTTCATCCAGTAGTTTTGGACCACAGATATCGACGGATCGGGATCATCAGTGCTCGTGATGAATCGGTTGCAGATGTTGGCAGTGGCAGCGGTAGCTCCCGTTTTAGGTGAAAGACAAAAAAATCGTTAAATCTGGGCCAAAGAATGGCTACTAAAAAGGCAAACGTTCTCCCATGTCAATTTATTGGATGAGTTAAAACTTGACAATAAATTGCTTTGATTCATGGTTGTCATTATATTAAACGCCGGCACTGGAATATCTGACGGTTTCGTCGTTAAAATCCCCACTGGCTCAGTTTCCGCACGACGACAAGGCTCGTCGTGCACAATTCAGGGTTTTTCAGATATTTTGTTCGAGCATTCTGCACAACGAATTTAAACCACAAACTACGATTTGGCGCGACGATGTTCGGCTAAAATGTACGTAGTCTGTGGCCGGCTTAGGATCTCAATTAAGATCTCTAGATTAGGCTGTATAGATATTAGATCAGAATATCTTAAAATACATCTGTTGAGTCGGTGGTTGAGTTTATGGTCCCGTTCGCTAATAGATTGTGGGTTCGAATCCCATATCTGGCGGCCAATTTTTAATTAAATTGTCTGCTCGAATATTAAGGTCTGTTCCCATGGATGGGTTGGTATTCATCCTGGCGTGCATGAGGTTTTCCAGGTTTCCCTCATTCCAGCACTGAATGGTGGTTAGGAATTATCGACGTACGTCCTTCCTGAGGCACAACTGAGGTCTACTGAATAATAATCTGTCACCCCTAAACCCACAATCGGGGTAATTTTGGGCTAATCCTTGTGATTAGAATGACTGGTAGAGATAATGTCTGTAACTTATTTGTGGTGTATTTTGACGATTCATAGTTAATAATTAATCCCAAAAGAAACAGACTGGTAGAGATATTATATTATTGTCGCTGTCATAGTCATTAACATTATCATTATGATAATTATTATTATTATATCTCGTCATATCTGTATTTAAGCGTTCATCGTTTTCGTTTCTAAAGAAACAGAAACATGTAGAGACAAATATTGGAAAGACTTAGCACCACCCTAACTATCGATCTGAAATGAACTTCAACTCGGATTCAATTAAACCTTAACTGAAATAGATGTTTACCGAAATCGAACCCGTTCCCAGCAGAAGCTTTGAAAAGACATCGGGGCCTTTTGTTATAATTGGAATCTCGAGAAACCTTACCTTCGTCGAAACATACAACGGATCAAAGGCAAGAAAGTTCAAGGTAAAGCAAACAACAAACGAGATAATATTGAAACGCGAAACATAAAAATGTATACAATGGTTGGTTGCGACTCAACTATTTGTCGAGGTCAGTTATTCAGATAATAATCATTATATCGCGAGGATGACGTAACCAAATTAATATTTTATTTTTATCAGCGACAAATACGTTGTATATTAGATGTTCTCTGAATACAATTATTGACTGTCCGCGAGCTACCCTTTTGACCAATATTTTTGCTGGTATTTCGATGTCACTTGTATATTTGTATACTTGTATATTACTGTATGAATAATTTCGTTTTAATTTTTAATAATACATAATACTTGAAACAGTCTGCTCAACAATATGATTGTGTATACGAAGACGGTTCAGTAAGACTATTAGTCTAATTTATTTATAGGTAATAAGGCATGCGAAAGCAACAGTTCAATAATCGTGGTGTATCAGTTGAGAATATACTGGGAATAACCCTATATAAATTATAATTATCCTATTGATGCCTACTTTAAAATTATACGTATATCTGTATTCCATAGCGCATTGATAATAAGCTAAACAGAAAGTAATACGGAAGAAACCAATTCGTTTTGCATTAGGTATTAATTTTCGTGTGTTAAATTTTCTCCATTAGGTATACCTAAAAGGTGTTTTTTTAAGGATGATAGAACTTTAAACTTTAAAAAATATTAAAGAAAATATTTTGTGATTAAAAAAATAATAGCATTTAAAAGAACAATCTATTACATTAAACATTTAAATATTATTTGCGGCATGTGGCCACCGCGGCTGTCCGCAGGATAGCGTATTCTTTTGATCCAATTTTGGTTGACTTTTTCGAGCACTTCTGGTCGTATGTCGTGACTAACACGAACAATGTTGGCTTCTAAGGCTTTAATTGTTGCTGGTTTATCAGCATAAACTAATGATTTGACATAGCCCCACAGAAAATAATCTGCGGGCGTCATATCATAGGACCTGGGTGGATAGTTAACAGGTCCATTTCTCGAAATTAATTTGTCACCAAACCTTGTTTGCAACCACACTTTCACGTACAGTGATAATATTCCTTTCATTAGGCACACTCTTTCGACGCATTGGTGTTTTCAAATCATGTAGAGAGTATGTGGTATGAAATCTATCCACAGTACGACGAATAACTAGCTCAGATGGACGATCATGTGGGCCATAAAAGTCTTCAATGCGTTTAGCGAAACGACGAATGATTTTCAAAGTAAATTTGAGGAATTTGGTAGCGTTGTTTAAGAGTGAATCTATTCATGATGATTTGCCAAAGTATACTGAAAATAAATTTTATAAAGTGTCAGACTAATAGTTCAGTCTGATAGTAGTTGTCATGTAAAGTTCTATCATACCTAAAAAAACACCCTTTATATTCAACCTATCCTAGACCTTCTTTTCAAAAACTTCATTGTCGGTTTTTATTTGTTACCCTTCACTTTGGCTCTTCAACAATCTTATTGTTAAGTAGGTACTCTAATTATTTTTTAAACCTTTCTTGAAAACATTGAAGTTATAATACCATACTCACTTAGTGGAGTAGCTTCTCATTTGATAGGACGATCGGCGCGCTTATAATTGTGTTTCATATATGGTGTTATTATTCCCAATGTCGTAAGCCAATGTTGTTAGTTGTCCAACTCCGATGGTTGTAAGGATTGCGAAATCTGTGAATTTTTGCCACTCAGTGCCCAGTTCCCAATTCGATCGGATCTAAAACTATGCCAAGTCAAAATTCGCCGTCGTTATATGAATAATTCACGTTGGTGCGTATATAAAAGAGCTTTAACCTAACGTACCTACTCATCAAATTTAAAGTCGGTAATTTAAATATGGCCCACTTCCGGGGTCACCTTGCAAACCTCAGTTATTTCAAGTTTAACAATTAAAGTGAACTGAAAGTATAACGAGCGAAACTTAAAGGCTCCGATGAGACATTGTAAGCAATTCTCAGTTCGCCCGGTTCGGCATTCACGCTTCCGCGAAGGCTGGTAATTACATGAAGCGGAAACGACTCAGCTAGTACCTAAATTAAACTTCATTATACGTGTTTCTGCATTTTACCGCAAACTTTCTGCCAGATTTATTTCTGACGCATTAATAACTGTTTACTATTGTCCATTAATTAGAGTTAAATATATTCTTTTGATTTGATTTCTCTTATTCAGTACTCTCTTACAATATGTAGGTATATTTACGTACTAATTTTACCGGGATGGTTGAAATAGGGAGATTTTGGACGCCTTAATTTTTACTTTATAGTCATCGGAATAATTATACTGAGCATGCGCAGTGTCAAAATGAGTATTCTTTTTGGAACTACGCATGCTCGGTATAACGATTACGCTAATTATAAGCTCAAATTTAAGGGGTTCAAAATCTTATTATTACTAACACATAATTTATACACATATGTTGGAGACTCAAATTATCTTTTGGCACCAATATTATACCAATCCTATCGCCTCGCCGAGTACCTACGTCATCATATAAAGCAAAACAAAAACCTTACTCTCTTTTATCCATATCTCTAGGAATTGTGGTATTTATACTTTGACTATGAAATATGTTAAATTACTGGATAAAGTCCGTGTCAGAAGAGAAGTCGTATCTTCGTAATGTAACATAGTATATGAGTCCACATTTTGAACAGAGCGAATTGTATCTGGCAGTCCGAGTCAATGTATTTATTCCCCGTGGGTAAGTATAGTCTTTATAATCTAATTTGAAACTGCATAAAAAATTCCGACAAACGACACACGTGCATAAACAAAGAGACCGCCGTCGAAGTGCAGGTGTTTCTTTTGTCGGAATTTTTTTACAGTTTCAATTTACGTTATTTAGACTATAGCTTTAAATTGTGACCACAAATAATCGGTCATGTAAGTTCTACACAGGCGCCCCCGACCTTCGGTGACTCGCTAACATTAACTCGAGGCGGGCCACACCAACTCGTCTTCTCTCGTGGCGCGGACTTTAAAATGTTTCGCCTTTATTACTGCACTAGAAATGGGAGAAAATCGCTGTCGCGATTTTCGTTCCCATTTCTAGCCCTAACGGGGGTCCAGGCCTGCGGCCTGGGATCACCCTTCGGGTGACAAAAGCATCTGGAATAATATTATTTTAAAGAAAATTCATATTAAAGAAATTTTGTATCTGGAATGATGATGTAATACTAAACGATTTTTTAAAATATTTTGATGAATTGTAAGGGTTTATAGGTACTCTATTGTTGATGGTAAAACATCATAATTTTTTAAGTACTGAAAGTAGAATTTATTTTTAAGTAAACATTATTATCAATTTTATCAATGGGACCAAAAATATTGTAGATATTTACTTTTGTAAGCTAAAATGATGAATTTAACAGACTGCCTTAATGAACGAATTAATTCGAAACTTTACGTGTAGAAAGAATAAAAGCTACGGATAATGAAACAGAATAACTAAATACTAATACTAATACATAATTGGAATTAAAAAGTAAAAAAAAAAGTTTACCTCGACCGTGACTCGAACTCGCGAAATCAGCATTATCAAGTTTTGAATCGTATACGACTTTCTCGTTGTGCTACCAAGCCTGTTGTCAAATGTTTACCTTGAGACGTTGAAGTATGTAAACTGTACGTGTCAACCTGAAAAAACTATTTTTACCGATTTTCTACTTGGAAAAGCATTTCGCTTCAATATTTTGGTAATCAGAAGTGTTTCGCAGTCAGTACTATGGATTCCGTTAGCAATATTTCTCGTAGGAAAATGACCTATCTGAAGTTTAATTAATTTGACAGTTTTCGTGGGAGGTGCTTGTCTCGTTAGTGTAATCTCGGATCTGCATATAAAATGAGAAAGAAGTTGAGACGGATGCGACTCGAAATTTTCGAAGACGAAATAGACGTAGAAGGAGTCGACGTACGGTCTCGAAAAAAAAACTCAAAGGATTAGAGAAAGGACTGAACTTTCGCGTGAAGCCCTTCTCAAAGCCGTTAAAATTAGAAGAGGGGCGAGGGAGTCCCGCGAAAAGTCGGTATTTCGGCGGGCGTGACGGGACTATTAGGCGCGAGGACAAACGCCGGTGCTAGCCGCATCTCTTTCGCCGAACAGCGATCGACGAAAATTTTGCAGAGGTTTTTTGAAAAGGCGTTTAAATTGGGAAAACGCGTAGGAAACGGGACGAAAATACCACTACGCATTGGAGAAAGGCCGAAGGCGACCTCCGGTGGTCCGCGGAGATCGTTCCGAGATCGCCTCTCGGAGGAGATAGCTTTGAAACTTTGTGGATTTGGGGACGGAATTTAGAGCGAGACAGAATCGACGCGTTTTAATATCTATTTACTGCATTATTAAAATTATTATTCAGAACTTGCAAATGGATTTGGTTATATATTATATAAATAAAAAAAATATGTTATCCGTATGCAAGACTGTGTCTGCCTTCCCTTTTCAAAAACTATAAATAATCTGAGTTGCATAAATTTCCTTCACTATACCTTTAAATCTCATTCACTATTAACACCCGATGGTGGAATAAGTTGTACAAGAAAAACACAAATTTAATTTGTATTAAGCTAGCATCTGATGACTAAGTAAGTAGGTATCTTTGTCAAATATTATGAGTAAATTTGTGCTAATGTTGGTGGTCACTTGATCTTTGCCGCTGCTTCTTGATAATATAATAATATCTCTATCCCTCATTCTCATCTTAGTGATGAGCCCGGAAGTCAGAGACTTGTGTGGGAGAGGGAGCGGCATATTATTATTTTGCGGGCCGCGAGTGCGCCCAGGGACGACTTACGATGTTATAACTTTAACTACCATTTAGTACGAGAATAAGGGAAACCTGGAAAACCTTATTAATTAAAGTGCACAGTAAGTTGTTAGCCATTTATACAGCGATATTGCAGTACTAGTTGCATATTAAGAACGCTACCAGCCTTATACACACAGATTTAATATTGGAGCAATTAGAAAAAGTTGACCGCGGTGAGATTCGAACCGTCGTCAACCGCGGAGAACGATTAAAAATCAGACGTCTTAACCGTTCGGACATCGAGCTCCTAACAGCACTATATGACAGCACAAAAGTTTTCATAATTCTTTAATTAATACATTTTGTTTCATCTGAGTCTTTTGACCTTCCTCTGATCGCTATCAATATTTTTTAGGAGGATTTACTGTCTAGATTTGTGTTCAAAACAAGTATAGGTATTCTAAGTATGATTATTTGTCTATATAATGTAAATTGAGAAACTAAAAAAAATTCCGACAAAAGAAACACCTGCACTTCGACGGCGGCCTTGTTGTTTACGCACGTGTGTCGTTTGTCGGAATTTTTTATGCAGTTTCAATTGAGATTACAAAGACTATAGTTGAATTTACTAAGTACCGAGCTAACCTACTCAATTGTATAGTCTATATAATGTAAATTGAAACTGTAAAAAAATTCCGACGAAAGAAACACCTGCACTTCGACGGCAGCCTTTTTGTTTACGCACGTGTGTCGTTTGTCGGAATTTTTTATCCAGTTTCAAATTGAATTATAAAGACTATAGTTGTATTTACTAAGTACCGAGCCAACCTACTCAATTGTCTAGTCTATATAATGTGAATTGAAACTGTAAAAAAATTCCAACAAAAGAAACACCTGCATTTCGACGGCGGTGGTTTTATTTACGCACGTGTGTCGTTTGTCGGAATTTTTTATGCAGTTTCAAATTGGATTATAAAGACTATATCAGGTATAATGAAGTTATAATCTTAAAGGCAAATAAAAGAGATGTTTTTCCATTTTCCTTTAACCTGAAAGTAAAAAAAACTTCATCATTTATGCTATAAGAGTTTTTTCCTGACAAACTACTTCATGAAGAGAACATTTACAAATTCATCGGGAATGAGTCTGCTGGTTCCAAATTATTCGAAACAGGTCATCATTAATATAACGGTAAATCACAATGTCGTATACAGGCCTGGAACGAAAATTTATTACATTTGCACCGCAACTGACCAATCTCTGCATACCAAAAATAAAACGCTCGTGGTGTCTTCTTTATTACCTTGACTTGACATTGCCCTCTCAGTTCTTACCTGCGTCGAAAAAGCGCGACAAAGTTGACGCCATTAAGCTCCAGAATTGAGTGGATTAATTAAATTTAGCTGTTAAGTGGTTTAATCCGGAGGCTAATCTTCAACAAGCCGCGAACTTAAAACAAGTGCATATGGATATGACGTACCCAGCAAATGCTAGTAGGCTGTGTAAGATAAACTTCTCCAAGGCCATCGCGATATTACGAGGGTACCGGAGAATGAATATGCATTACATGTGCTGTCGCCGTCAGTACTGTCACCGATTAAAAAAGCTTCGATTTAACTAACTCTTGCATAAAATATGTATATCATCTGTTTTATGTTTCACTGAAGACCCTTAGTGTCTGCGGGTTTTAGTGCTGTAAGCGGCCTGACAGCTATAAGCTATCGTAAAAAGTCTTTAGATTTATTAATTTGCTTGACATAAGCCCTAATAAAAATAAAAATGAAATACCCAGACGCATATCAGTTATGTATTTATGAGTACAGATTTTTTAAATACGAATATTTAAGTTAATTTATAATTAAACAAGTATAAATGACTATTCATTAACGAATAAAGTATAACCTCATCAGTTATCGATTTACGTGGCCTTCCAATACTAAAGTCAGGCTACTTGTGTCACTTCGATCGATATCTGTCATGTGCATCAAAATATTCAAACAGTAGGGTAGGGATTCTGTTATAGTCTATATAAGGTTAATTGAAACTGTAAAAAAAATTTCGACAAAAGAAACACCTGCACCTCGACGGAATTTTTTATGCACGTACGTCGAAATTTTTTATGCAGTTTCAATTGAGATTATAAAGACTATACAATCACTACTAATTTCTTGAGGAAAGTGAAGAAGTAGTCGATATAGTTGCTCTATAGTCTTTATATTCTCAATTGAAACTGCATAAAAAATTCCGACAAACGACACACGTGCGTAAACAAAGAGGCCGCCGCCCAGGTGCAGGTGTTTCTTTTGTTGGAATGTTTTTTACAGTTTCAATTGACATTATATAGACTATACCATAGTAAGATGCGAAGATAAGATAGAAAGTTACATTTTTCTCGAGTCTTTTTCAATTACTTGTCTTCTGCCAGTCTTATAGATGTCATAATTGAGTCAAGCGCATAAGCTAAATACTCAATTCGTTACGAACTAATTATTTTTTCTTGTTTATAATTACCTCTCTTTCTCTCTTTATTAATTTATGCCCAGTGAACTCTATAGGGATTTCCAACAACTTTGTTATTACTTCATGAAGTTAAATTAAACGTACAGGTATGTAAAAAACAACCACTTTGTTACTCGTCGTTTGATATATAGCGGGCAATATAAGTTCTCAGAACTTTCCATTTCCGTTAATACTAAACTAAAGGAAATATTCTCAACCGACGCATGAAAATGCTTATTAAATGTAAATTATATTATTAACTCATATTTGAAACTGGTTATGAAGAAGAATGATTAGAACCGAAGAATGTGGAAGCAGATTGGAAATATACTTTCACCGCTTCAGCGTTCAGCGCCTACTACCTGCGCATTAAGTTGCGATTCTGAAGTGGAGGGGAAACTATCATTAATGGAGGAGGGGTAGAGAAGAATGAGAAGATTTACAACGCAAACCGAGGCAAGCAGTGCAAGCACCATTAGGTGGTGAGCCTCAGAGATACCCAGCGTAAAGGCTCAAAAAGCCTTGATCGAAGAGCCTACCGTGTGGTAAACTTATGGGCTCTGAGGTGGAGCTAACACATTATCGTCGAAGTGGACAGTTTCGATACTTTCAAGGCTTGTTACCGAGAACCGAGTTCTAGGCTGGATTCTTGATATTTAGTTTGGCAATCGCAATAGACTCGTTTAGTGGTGGCGTCAAAAATAAGATAAGGCAACACCATACACACTATCATAAATAAACTGTCGATTGCTTGTTTGCTCTATTTTGAACCTTATGCACCATAAGTGTCAAAATACAAGTTGTCTCTCAATTTTATTTTATTTTTCTTTACTTCAATAAATTTCAATAATAATAATAATAATAATTATATCTCTACCTCTTATTAGCCCGAAGGTCTGAGACTTGTGTGGGAGGGGGGAGCAGCATATTATTACCTCGCGGGCCGCATTTGCGCCTCAGGACTTACGTAGGTAGGCCCTAACCACCATTCAGTGCTGGAATGAGAGAATCCTGGAAAACTTCATTAGTTAGGGGCCCAATACAATCCCCCAAACCAAACCTCCAATATATTCGTTGTGGTCGGTCTGTTGAGCAACAAATTTCCATCGGTCCGTTTAAAAAATCTGTCTGCTGATTGGTTCTACGGAATCTACGACAACCCATGTTGGAAGTAACAATACACGCAGTGTTATTATTTTTTTTACCTTCTTAATAATGAATCATCAAATTTTATAGCGGTGTTCAGCAAATTCAATCCATAACTGAGAATAAGTTTTCAGTAGTATTATAACCGAGATTATAACTTTGACGATATTTTAAACTATGCTAGGTTACTCAATTTTTTTGCCCATTCATTGGTTTATTAATATTCTAACCAGCTACACGCAATTGTAGAAAACTAGATAAGTACTTAAATACTGAGGTAAATACTTACATACTTATATTTGTGTTACAGCCTTACCTAATATACCTAATAGGTGCCTACTAAAAAAAAATTACAGTTTTGGCACTGTTTCTAAAAAACAATTCTGATCCTATTTAGTTATAAAAGTTTATATACATCAAAACCACCAAATAATTTTACAACTTACAAATTGCTGGCTACTGTCGCTAATAAATATCTAGATATTAAAATTATTGTATAATTAACACTAGGTATCATACTATTGTTTAAAGAAGATATACATGAATTTGTCAATATAATATAGTCTTTTATCTGGTATCATATTTATCTAATATACAAAATAATAAAAGGTTGTAAGGAACTGTAACCATTGTTTAATAATAATAAGAGGAATTGCGATAATAAATATGTTGTTATTCATAAAGGTAAAATATGTAGTAAAATCGAGGGTAAACCAATATTAGGGTAGCAAGCAAGGTTGCAAGTTTAGTATCAGCTACAAAATACAACAACAACTAATGTATCATGATAATAAAGTATTACCTAACATAGCAACATAATAATGGGTTTATTTGGATTGTATCAAATGTATTGAATTAGGACTTACACCACGGCGCCGACATACTATCTCTATCCTACTCTAGAGAACCCGGTCAAATATGCGCATGTGCACGAATATAGCAAAATCCAATGCAGGCATGTAGCATGGATCATTACATCTCTGTCTGACGACTTCTTCAGTCTTCTTCATAAAAAAAGGCTCTATTTGGGCAAGGATTGTTAACTGTTTACAGGATTGCTCGATCCCTATACTACAATGTAATCCATAATTGTGACGTCATCAAAGATCCAAAGATCTCGAACTTGTAGAAATAGGTACACTTTATACTGTTATTACAAACTTTAATAAATAATAATATCAATAATCATTCAAATACGAAAATTCTCTTGCAAATGTGAAATATAACAAACACAAAATAGGTATATTTTGACAATTCGATTACATGGATCTTCGATGACGTCACAAAGGCGGATGACAAAATTGAGCGATCGAGCAATCCTGTAAACAGTTAACAATCCTTGCTATTTGGGTACAGAGGTCAACAATTCATTTCGTGGTTGGCATGGAGGTTCTTTAGCTATCGCCACCACATGGTGCCGCTGAGAACTACAGTGTCAATATAGCATACTCTATCTGTCAAAAGTTGACAGTGACACTAGTGACAGCACTTGCTGATCACAGCATGGAACTCGTTTGAACGATAGTGTTTCAATTTACATACCTAATTAAATAAAAAAAAATTATATAATCTGTCAATCATACACTTATAATAATGAAGCAAAACAAAAGATCAATCATATAAATTATTATAATTGGAAATACTCTTCCACTATTTTCAATAAATCAGTAGGAAATTAATGTAATAGATATTAGGTACATGTTTCTCTTGCGTGTTGTATTGTTTAAATAAACTTATATCAAAATAGGAATTAAGTATACCCGAGAGTATACCTTTCGTTATTTATGTACCATCATTTTGTGATTTTATTATTGCTTTTGGTATGTCGATATTGCCGGCACTCACTTGAGATTAATTCGAAAATCAGTCGAGAAAGCTTTACCATAAAATCAAGGTGTACAATGCTGTAATAGATGTGGAAAGGCGTTTTTATATGAGAAAATATTATTTTCCAGAGAGCAGAAAAAAAAGTACCTCCGGCAAATTCAAAAAATAAAACTAAAACGATAGTTTAACTAAAATTTATTAGTTGTTTTAGCTAATTATAAAAAATGCATGATGTTACAAAATTAACTAGTTATTTGACTATTCATTTATTATTATACCTACCTACCTAGAAAAGTAAAATTTAAATCTCATGTGATATAATGATTATTGCGATTATGTTGAATGTATGTAATTTTGTTGTAACACTATGATAGTTTACTTATATCAATACATTTTATTCAGGAATGCATCCATTATGGAGATTGAAGGAAAAGTGCCAAGTAATGTTTAACTACGTTTATTATGTAGTGCTTTGAAGCTACACCAGCCATTTCGGCCCACCACCAAAATTTCTATACCATAATTTATTACACTTTTATTACAAATTTATTCCACCAAAATTAATTTTATTACCCTTGCCGTAAGTTAGTTATAAGCGAACAACCTAGGTTTAATTTAAACCTACACCAGCCACTGGTAACTTTTGAACTAAATAAGATATGGAGATGGTTCTTTCGCTAGAATTTATTACAAATTTATTACATTCGACCCCGCCTAGTTTAAACTCCCTACAGTGAAATCCAAGGGGTGAAAACAACCCTAAAAGAGGTATTTTCAATTTTAATGAACCTGAAACGTGCAAATTCATCCGAGATATATTTGAATTTATCTCTTAGAAATATTAAATAAACATTTCATACCCGGGGGTGAAAACCACCCCATCTACCCCTAGTACGTCCAAACACCGATAATCGAAATTTAAATTAAATTAAATTTTAAAATATTGCAAATACAAGAAGAATGAAACCTGCTTCGTATTTTCTTCCATTTAAATTATAATCGATTAAAGTAAACCGCGATTTTATTACACTTGCCATTTTCGAGAAATCGGGAGTGGTCGGCGTGAATCTTAAGCTAGCTCGCCCACTCGTATCTCCGAAACTACATAACGTATTGCAATGAAACTTGCATCATATTTTATTACATTTTAATCCTAACTGAATAGAGCAAACCGCGATTTTATTACACTTGCTATTTTCGAGAAATCGGGAGTCGTCAAAATTGAATGGTAAGCTAGCCCGCCCTCTCGTATCTCCGAAACTAAAAAACCCACTGCAATGAAACCTACATCATATTTTATTACATTTTAATTATAATTGAATAGAGCAAACCGCGATTTTATTACACCTGCCATTTTAGAGAAATCGGGAGTAGTCCGCCGTGGTTTGAAGCTAGCCCGCCCTCTCGTATCTCCGAAACTAAAAAACATACTGCAATGAAACCTATATCATATTTTATTACATTTTAATTATAATTGAATAGAGCAAACCGCGATTTTATTACACCTGCCATTTTCGAGAAATCGGGAGTTGTCGGCGTGAATCATAAGCTAGCCCGCCCACTCGTATCTCCGAAACTACATACCGGATTGCAATGAAACTTGCATCATATTTTATTACATTTTAATCATAATTGAATAGAGCAAACCGCGATTTTATTACACTTGCCATTTTCGAGAAATCGGGAGTGGTCGACGTGAATCTTAACCTAGCCCGCCCACTCGCATCTCCGAAACTACATAACGTATTGCAATGAAACTTGCATCATATTTTATTACATTTTAATTATAATTGAATAGAGCAAACCGCGATTTTATTACACCTGCCATTTTCGAGAAATCGGGAGTAGTCCGGCGTGGTTTGAAGCTAGCCCGCCCTCTCGTCTCTCCGAAACTAGAAGACGTACTGCAATGAAACCTACATCATATTTTATTACATTTTAATTATAATTGAATAGAGCAAACCGCGATTTTATTACACCTGCCATTTTCGAGAAATCGAGAGTTGTCGGCGTGAATCATAAGCTAGCCCGCCCACTCGTATCTCCGAAACTACATACCGGATTGCAATGAAAACTTGCATCATATTTTATTACATTTTAATCATAATTGAATAGAGCAAACCGCGATTTTATTACACTTGGTATTTTCGAGAAATCGGGAGTGGTCGGGCGTCACTCAAAGCTAGCCCGCCACTCTCGTTTCTCCGAAACTAAAAAACGTACTACAATGAAACTTACATCATATTTTATTAAATTTTAATTATAATTGAATAGAGCAAACCGCGATTTTATTACACCTGCCATTTTCGAGAAATCGAGAGTTGTCGGCGTGAATCATAAGCTAGCCCGCCCACTCGTATCTCCGAAACTACATAACGTATTGCAATTAAACTTGCATCATATTTTATTACATTTTAATCATAACTCAATAGAGCAAACCGCGATTTTATTACACTTGCTAATTTCGAGAAATCGGGAGTGGTCAAAATTGAATGGTAAGCTAGCCCGCCCTCTTGTATCTCCGAAACTAAAAAGTCCACTGTATTGAAACCTACATCATATTTTATTACATTTTAATTATAATTGAATAGAGTAAACCGCGATTTTATTACACCTGCCATTTTCGAGAAATCGAGAGTAGTCCGGCGTGGTTTGAAGCTAGCCCGCCCTCTCGTATCTCCGAAACTAAAAAACGAATTGCAATGAAACTTACATCATATTTTATTACATTTGAATTATGATTGTATAGAGCAAACCGCGATTTTATTACACCTGCCATTTTCGAGAAATCGGGAGTAGTCCGGCGTGGTTTGAAGCTAGCCCGCCCTCTCGTATCTCCGAAACTAAAAAACTTATTGCAATGAAACCTACATCATATTTTATTACATTTTAATTATAATTGAATAGAGCAAACCGCGATTTTATTACACCTGCCATTTTCGAGAAATCGGGAGTGATCGGCGTGGTTTGAAGCTAGCCCGCCCTCTCGTATCTCCGAAACTAAAAAACCCACTGTAATGAAACCTACATCATATTTTAATACATTTTAATTATAATTGAATAGAGCAAACCGCGATTTTATTACGCCTGCCATTTTCGAGAAATCGGGAGTGATCGGCGTGAATCATAAGCTAGCCTGCCCTCTCGTATCTCCGAAACTAAACAACTTATTGCAATAAAACCTACATCATGTTTTATTACATTATAATTATAATTGAATAGAGCAAACCGCGATTTTATTACACTTGCCATTTTCGAGAAATCTGATGTGGTCCAAATTGAATGGTAAGCTAGCCCGCCCTCTCGTGTATCCGAAACTAAAAAACGTACTGCAATGAAACCTACATCATATTTTATTACATTTGAATTATAATTGAATAGAGCAAACCGCGATTTTATTACACTTGCCATTTTCGAGAAATCACAAGTGGTCATTGACCATGATGTGGTCCAAATGTAATAAAATATAATGCAAGTTTCATTGCTATACTTATGATTCACGCCGACAACTCCCGATTTCTCGAAAATGGCAGGTGTAATAAAATCGCGGTTTGCTCTATACAATCATAATTCAAATGTAATAAAATATGATGTAAGTTTCATTGCAATTCGTTTTTTAGTTTCGGAGATACGAGAGGGCGGGCTAGCTTCAAACCACGCCGGACTACTCTCGATTTCTCGAAAATGGCAGGTGTAATAAAATCGCGGTTTGCTCTATTCAATTATAATTAAAATGTAATAAAATATGATGTAGGTTTCAATACAGTGGGCTTTTTAGTTTCGGAGATACAAGAGGGCGGGCTAGCTTACCACTCAATTTTGACCACTCCCGATTTCTCGAAATTAGCAAGTGTAATAAAATCGCGGTTTGCTCTATTCAATTATAATTAAAATGTAATAAAACATGATGTAGGTTTCATTACAATAAGTTTTTTAGTTTCGGAGATATGAGAGGGCAGGCTAGCTTATGATTCACGCCGATCACTCCCGATTTCTCGAAAATGGCAGGCGTAATAAAATCGCGGTTTGCTCTATTTAATTATAATTCAAATGTAATAAAATATGATGTAGGTTTCATTGCAGTACGTTTTTTAGTTTCGGAGATACGAGAGGACGGGCTAGCGTCAAACCACGTCTGACTACTCCAGATTTCTCTAAAATGGCAGGTGTAATAAAATCGCAGTTTGCTCTATTCAATTTAATTAAAATGTAATAAAATATGATGTAAGTTTCATTGTAGTACGTTTGTTAGTTTCGGAGATACGAGAGAGCGGGCTAGCTTTGATTGACGCCCGACCACTCCCTATTTCTCGAAAATGGCAGGTGTAATCAAATCGCGGTTTGCTATATTCAATTATAATTAAAATGTAATAAAATATGATGTAGGTTTCATTGCAGTATGTTTTTTAGTTTCGGAGATACGAGAGGGCGGGCTAGCTTCAAACCACGCCGGACTACTCCCGGTTTCTCGAAAATGGCAGGTGTAATAAAATCGCGGTTTGCTCTATTCAATTATAATTAAAATGTAATAAAATATGATGTATGTTTCATTACAGTGGGTTTTTTAGTTTCGGAGATACGAGAGGGCGGGCTAGCTTCAAACCACGCCGGACTACTCCCGATTTCTCAAAATGGCAGGTGTAATAAAATCGCGGTTTGCTCTATTCAATTATAATTAAAATGTAATAAAATATGATGTAGGTTTCATTGCAGTATGTTTTTTAGTTTCGGAGATACGAGAGGGCGGGCTAGCTTCAAACCACGCCGGACTACTCCCGGTTTCTCGAAAATGGCAGGTGTAATAAAATCGCGGTTTGCTCTATTCAATTATAATTAAAATGTAATAAAATATGATGTATGTTTCATTACAGTGGGTTTTTTAGTTTCGGAGATACGAGAGGGCGGGCTAGCTTCAAACCACGCCGGACTACTCCCGGTTTCTCGAAAATGGCAGGTGTAATAAAATCGCGGTTTGCTCTATTCAATTATAATTAAAATGTAATAAAATATGATGTAGGTTTCATTACAGTGGGTTTTTTGTTTCGGAGATACGAGAGGGCGGGCTAGCTTCAAACCACGCCGGACTACTCCCGATTTCTCAAAATGGCAGGTGTAATAAAATCGCGGTTTGCTCTATTCAATTACAATTAAAATGTAATAAAATATGATGTAGGTTTCATTACAGTAGGTTTTTTAGTTTCGGAGATACGAGAGGGCGGGCTAGCTTACCATTCAATTTTGACCACTCCCGATTTCTCGAAATTAGCAAGTGTAATAAAATCGCGGTTTGCTCCATTCAGTTATGATTAAAATGTAATAAAATATGATGCAAGTTTCATTGCAATACGTTATGTAGTTTCGGAGATACGAGTGGGCGGGCTAGCTTATGATTCACGCCGACAACTCCCGATTTCTCAAAATGGCAGGTGTAATAAAATCGCGGTTTGCTCTATTCAATTACAATTAAAATGTAATAAAATATGATGTAGGTTTCATTACAGTAGGTTTTTTAGTTTCGGAGATACGAGAGGGCGGGCTAGCTTACCATTCAATTTAGACCACTCCCGATTTCTCGAAATTAGCAAGTGTAATAAAATCGCGGTTTGCTCTATTCAATTATAATTAAAATGTAATAAAATATGATGCAAGTTTCATTGCAATACGTTATGTAGTTTCGGAGATACGAGTGGGCGGGCTATGTTAAGATTCACGTCGACCACTCCCGATTTCTCGAAAATGGCAGGTGTAATAAAATCGCGGTTTGCTCTATTCAATTATGATTAAAATGTAATAAAATATGATGCAAGTTTCATTGCAATCCGGTATGTAGTTTCGGAGATACGAGTGGGCGGGCTAGCTTATGATTCACGCCGACAACTCCCGATTTCTCGAAAATGGCAGGTGTAATAAAATCGCGGTTTGCTCTATTCAATTATAATTAAAATGTAATAAAATATGATGTAGGTTTCATTGCAGTACGTCTTCTAGTTTCGGAGAGACGAGAGGGCGGGCTAGCTTCAAACCACGCCGGACTACTCCCGATTTCTCGAAAATGGCAGGTGTAATAAAATCGCGGTTTGCTCTATTCAATTATAATTAAAATGTAATAAAATATGATGCAAGTTTCATTGCAATACGTTATGCAGTTTCGGAGATACGAGTGGGCGGGCTAGGTTAAGATTCACGTCGACCACTCCCGATTTCTCGAAAATGGCAAGTGTAATAAAATCGCGGTTTGCTCTATTCAATTATGATTAAAATGTAATAAAATATGATGCAAGTTTCATTGCAATCCGGTATGTAGTTTCGGAGATACGAGTGGGCGGGCTAGCTTATGATTCACGCCGACAACTCCCGATTTCTCGAAAATGGCTGGTGTAATAAAATCGCGGTTTGCTCTATTCAACTATAATTAAAATGTAATAAAATATGATGTAGGTTTCATTGCAGTATGTTTTTTAGTTTCGGAGATACGAGAGGGCGGGCTAGCTTCAAACCACGGCGGACTACTCCCGATTTCTCGAAAATGGCAGGTGTAATAAAATCGCGGTTTGCTCTATTCAATTATAATTAAAATGTAATAAAATATGATGTAGGTTTCATTGCAGTGGGTTTTTTAGTTTCGGAGATACGAGAGGGCGGGCTAGCTTACCATTCAATTTTGACCACTCCCGATTTCTCGAAAATAGCAAGTGTAATAAAATCGCGGTTTGCTCTATTCAGTTAGGATTAAAATGTAATAAAATATGATGCAAGTTTCATTGCAATACGTTATGTAGTTTCGGAGATACGAGTGGGCGAGCTAGCTTAAGATTCACGCCGACCACTCCCGATTTCTCGAAAATGGCAAGTGTAATAAAATCGCGGTTTACTTTAATCGATTATAATTTAAATGGAAGAAAATACGAAGCAGGTTTCATTCTTCTTGTATTTGCAATATTTTAAAATTTAATTTAATTTAAATTTCGATTATCGGTGTTTGGACGTACTTGGGGTAGATGGGGTGGTTTTCACCCCCGGGTATGAAATGTTTATTTAATATTTCTAAGAGATAAATTAAAATATATCTCGGATGAATTTGCACGTTTCACGTTCATTAAAATTGAAAATACCTCTTTGGGGTTGTTTTCACCCCTTGGATTTCACTGTAGGGAGTTTAAACTAGGCGGGGTCGAATGTAATAAATTTGTAATAAATTCTAGCGAAAGAACCATCTCCATATCTTATTTAGTTCAAAAGTTACCAGTGGCTGGTGTAGGTTTAAATTAAACCTCGGTTGTTCGCTTATAACTAACTTACGGCAAGGGTAATAAAATTTATTTTGGTGGAATAAATTTGTAATAAAAGTGTAATAAATTATGGTATAGAAATTTTGGTGGTGGGCCGAAATGGCTGGTGTAGCTTCAAAGCACTTTATTATGTTTTATGATGCAATTCTAAAAACTAAAAGAAGGAAAACAAATACGCAATTGCACTCTTCCAAAATATTTCGCTGTGATCGAGAGCCTTTTAACCTGTGTGGTATGCCTAGAGTCTAGAGAGTTCCTTGATACATCGATAAAGTTATTAATTCTGAAGTTAGTCATTGACATAAATCATTATGTAAAATGTTAGAAGTTATATTTATTTATTTAATCGACAGTTGTTTATACTTATTTCTTATTTATCAGAAATTATTAAAAGTTGTATGACCTTTAAGTATGTACTAACTTTAGAGGATAATGTAAATTGAGGTGTGAAGTGATGAAGTTTATTTTTGGAATAATTTCATAGAATAAAATGCTTACTAAGTTGGAAACTCGGTTGGAAACTATATTTTGGGAATGAATGCTTTATTTTAAGGAAATATGCAGACTTTTTAGCTACAATAAGTTTAATAATAGATACCTATTAAGCGAATACTGATCAATTAATTGTGATTTTTCTATATTCAGTATGTTTTGTGCGCCGAGGTTTGATAAAGAAGTAAAACAAACGTTATTGGTTCAATTAAGCTCATAATAATGAGTTATGGTTTGCGGCTGAGAAATTCCACTGGGTTCATTAGCGGCGATTAAAATAATTTGTATAAAATAAATATATGCCACCGGCAAAATCTATTCTACGAATAGATTAAATGTGATTCGGGACTGATTGACAGTGCACAATGTATTGAAATTCCTCATCAATTTACAGTTTGAAAGAATTTCGCAGTCACTTTTTAAGTGAATAAAAGGGTAAATATTGGTATAGGGCAAACAAACATAATAGAGAAGTTTAGGCGATATTACTGGACGAATTGGAGCTTAACTTATAACAAATAATTTGTTAACTACAGATAATTTCAGTTAATTCACTATCCTCGTTTTAACATGCATACCTATTACCTTGTTTTGATAATGACAGTTTTAGTGAATACCTATAGTTACGTACAATTTTAAAAATCCTATGGAACTGTGGGCTCATTGACCTTTTAACCTCAGGGTTATCGGTCCTTGACCTCTTTTAAACATTGATAAGGGTCGTTCACCATTGACCTTGATAACTGTAGTATTTTATGCAACTAAAAACTGCCGGAGCTCATTGTCATCGGCGTCAACCTTGGGATATAAGCAACCTTCGGTCTGAGGCTTGACCTTCGAGTTCGAGGTCATTAACCTTTTACCTCGAAGGCATTAATGATTAAGAATAGCTTTTATTGAAGCTATATTTATTTATAATTGTTTAATTGCCAAACAAATTGTATAGTCAAGGATGTAAACAAATTGTATAGTCAAGGATGTCATATTTGACCAGTTTTACTGACCAGCACCTTCTGTTCATGGTCCATGGTCCACAATAGGTCCATTCATCCTTAATGGTATAGAATCACACAGGACATCACAAAAATCTACAATTTTAATTTAGGAACATTAGCAAAATTACTTATTTCATCCCTAATATTGTTTCCAAAATGATTAAAGATACGTACCAAATTGAATTTATATCCAATGTTATTTATATAGATATTTCGAGATATATTTAAATGAATCTGGAAATAAATTATATAAACCACCTAAAGCACCTCTATAGTAAAACAATTATTACTTTGACAAGGAGGGTCGTAAATCAGACTGAGGGTAATATTAACCACCTGTGTACTTCAAGTATTCATAGTAATATTAGAACATCGATTAAATGTGTATTTCTGCATTATAATTATTAGAAAACCTTGCTGCCGTCTATGTAAACAAAGGGGTCAAATTTATATTACCTGAGTTCCCCTATGACATTGATTTACGATAATGAGTCCCTAAGTATAAAAATTTCCACAATTTTAATAAATAATGTGACCCGTCTATAAAGTGACATAGTATAGACATCAATTTTAAATTCTTATACATAATTACTTAACAATTATATTAAATATATTATACTTAGTTTAATTTATTAAAGTATACATTATTATACTTATTTTATTGCATATTATACAGTAACATTTTTGGGGCACACTTTAGAAATTTGCCTTGATACTGAACTTTGAATATTTAATTTGAATACTTCTGGTTTCCTGTTTTTTTATTAATTTAGAGTATACACACTCTTACTCTTTTAAGCATATCAAAAATTTGTGTTCCACATTGGCTCTTATGGCACTCTCTTGGGCACATTTCTCCTAGTAGTATTAGAGACAGACCGAGCAAACCCGATATCAATGTATTCCCGAGTGAACAATTTATCAAAAACTGACACAAGATACAGGTGTTCATAAGTTTCAGATGGTCATAAGACCATCCTGTATAAATTTCAGTGTTTTCTCATGGAAAATTTTATATTAATATAATATATTTATAATAACTGATACCTTGTAGCTACTCTTGTAAACTGTAAATTTTTATATATTAATTTTATTTACATATTCAAATGTAGAAATTGTAGGTATTCACTTTTGGATTAAATACCAATATAAATAATACGAATACTGGGTCAGGGTTTACGAGCCTTGATATCTTCTGTATTTTATCGCATTATTTGCGTGCAGATTGTCCGCCATAATTTTAACGTACAGTTTTATTTTTCCACTGTTCCCATTAAGTTATCATTTATCAATCCAAATAATGTTCGTAATAAAAATGTAACCAAACGCACCGTTCGTCTCGTAAACACAACAATATGATTTATTATTTCGTAACGTACACAAAAAAATTACCTGTGGTTTAAAAGAAACAATACACACACAGCATCATTTTTAAGAGAAGTATGTTATAGTATAAATTGCCATTTATCAACTTATTACACACATATAAAATATCTATATATTGATAAACTGCTATATCTATATACTATAAACATCGTTCTCTCAACGAGTGGAATTCAAAAAGATGTTAGCGCGACAAGAGTGGAGCTTACTCGGGAGTCTATTAGAACTTTTGAGATTAATCATATCCGGACGATGCCAATCATTTCAATAATATAACTTTCATTTACGAGTAGAAAAATAGTCTTTAAGTTTCACGCACTTATGTAGTTAAAAATTTTACCAGGATACAGAAATGGTATTCAGTAATACATAGATACAGCTCCCGCCTGAGAACTATACCAGTGGCGGCTGGTGAAATTTGGGAATGGGGGGCACAGGGGGGAAAATGCGCCGCAGGCGAAAATTTTGCATTTTTCAAGGTCAAACACGTTACAATTAAAAATTAGAAATTCGCAGAGCAAAAATAGTTGCTTGAAGAAATAGGTTTCGTTAGGCAAATATCTCCTTTTTTGATGCGATTGACAGAAATATGGAAAAATTATTTAAAATAATATTTAAATCGGTTCAAAAAAAGTATACATGTGGAAACTTCTGTTTTCTGCTAGACCAGAAAAACACAGATAGATAAAAAAAATAAGTAATAAAACCCATTTAAGTACTTAACCCAAACCCAAATAAATGTGAATTTATTTTTTAAAATATTCTGAACTGCATTCATCTTTAATTCTTAATTAAAATACACGGTCTTACACGGATAATCAAATCAAAGAACTAAAAAACATCAACGATAATCTAACCTAACAAACTGTAGTAAACTAAATAGTAAATTCGTTGTGGACAACGAACACTACAACACAAGTTCTGGTGTCTGTTTTGTTGTGTCTGTACTCTGTACCGTGTCTGGTCGACGGGGCAGCGCCCATTCAATGACGTAACAGAACGCATTAGAAAAGACGCGCTGGAAACATAGAAGCTGTGTATCCTTTTCTTGCGCATGCAAATAGAAAAGAAAAAAGAACAGGCACACAGCAGCCGTGCCCAGCCCAGTGGACACACGGATTACAGACGGTGAAGCGTGAAGCGGTCTAGACGCTAAACGGATATGTATGCACCAAATGATTCAATATTCATGATGAAAAATTAATAAAAAAATCCACCAAATTATAATAATTATAAAAGTTTATAAAATATCACAACATTCACAAGTCTTATGTGCTTACGCATAGGGCACGTGCCCTTGTGCCCATTATGACTAGCCGCCACTGCACTATACATATATAGTCTATATAATGTCAATTGAAACTGTAAAAAAAATTCCGACAAAAGAAACACCCGCACTTCGACGGCGGCCTTTTTGTTTACGCATGTGTGTCGTTTGTCGGAATTTTTTATGCAGCTTCAATTAAGATTATAAAGACTATACCTACTTACCAGATTTCTGTTCGAAAACAGACAACTAACATAAATTCCTTAGGATGAGAATGTAGTGGCAGTGGGTACTTATGCGTAACGACTAAGAGAAGATATCAAAAAGGTTATTCATACAATATTATTTTATTTAATTGTTTTGAAAAAACAATTCTCATTTGGATGTTTCAAGAAATATATAGAAAACACTCTATATACTAGTATATCGGCTAGTTAGGCCTTTGTCAATACAGTAAATGTCTGTTACTGAGAGTAAGAGTGTTTTCCATATATTTCTTGAAACATCTAAATGAGAACTGTGTTTTTTTTCAAAACAATTGTTTTCACGATGTTTCGTAAAGAACCATCCGCTTCCAGTATCCACTTTATTATTTTATTTATCTGCCGTTTGGTTTTATAGACGTGACAAATAGATTACCTTCCAAAAAATTTTAAAATAATCCACCGCTACATCAATCGCTATCGTTTGAAATCGAATTTTCCAAATAAACTGCGTTTGAAACTATTTGAAACATGGCACTGCTGAAAATATTGAAAATGTTCCCGGATTTAATATAAATTCAAATGCATAGGTATATGTAATTCTATATTCCAATGCACGTCCTTAGTCAATGGTAAAGTAAATAAAAATAAAATGACCGAGTATCCTATTTTAATGTATGTATATGTGCATATAGATATATGAAAAATGTGTTGTTTTTTTTGGCATGTAGCTATATAAGTGATAAAATTACACTATCAAATTATAGCAAAACCCACACTCATCCTTCAGTAATTCTTAAAACACAAGATTAAATGGGAAAAAAGTGTTATCAAGCTTTGTCGTATCATCACCGAGAGTTTTGATTTGAAAATTTGAATGACAAATTTTCACAATTTGTACAATCAAATTTGTAAGAAAATGTGCACTAGTGAAAATAATCAAACTAAAGCGCTAAGAACTAGGTAGTTCTTAGCGCTTAGATAATGTTACTTCTGTTTTATGTTATAGCATGTCAGTTATTTATCCGATGTTCTAATGACTGTTTTATAAAATTTCCGTTAAAATAGTCGTTACAACCGTTACATATCAATGTACCTATCACTTCTTAGGATTATTCCATTTTATGTCTAACGGTCCTTAACGTACCAATTGTTTATCATTTTGTCACGTTCCCTACAGAGAAAAAAGGGTAGTTGTATTCGAACCCAGTCAGTTGCAAGGGAGATTCGCAGCAACCATGTTAATTTACATATCGAAAATCAAATATATTCCTTAAAAGTATAGTGCCAGTTTTCTCTTTATAAAAAAGGGAAAAACCGAGCGCACACAATTAATTATTGCTGAAAGAATTCTTTGAGTAAGTATAGTCTTTATAATCTCAATTGAAACTGCATAAAAAATTCCGACAAACGACACACGTGGGTAAACAAAGAGGTCGCCGTCGAGGTGCAGGTGTTTCTTTTGGAAAAACGGAATTTTTTTTACAGTTTCAATTGACATTATATAGACTATACTATATGGTTGCTATTTGCAATATCCCCGTATTTTATTATGCGAAATGAGCACGGGTATGTATCTATAGTCTATATAATGTCAATTGAAACTGTAAAAAAAATTCCGACAAAAGAAACACCTGCACCTCGATGGCGGCCTCTTTGTTTACGCACGTGTGTCGTTTGTCGGAATTTTTTATGCAACTTCAATTGAGATTATAAAGACTATACACCTACTGACTGACACTAACTAAAGAAAAACGTGCTCGACGTAAATTTGCGACGCCCCATGGTCTAACGCAGGTGAAAACAGCTCGCAGAGAGCTCACTTTGCTTGGCTGTTTATTTATACGCCAACAGTAACAAATATCCTTGCGTGGGATTCAACGAGCCTACACTTATTTATAAACATCCTTTGTGTACATGCCATGTGCTTACGATATAAGTCGCAAGCTCAGAATACAATTTTACTAGAACCTAATTGGTTTAGCTACGTTTCGCTGTTTAAAATCCACTACCTTCGTTGGAAACGATGAACATATTTATAAAACTTGGTCACTCAACGATATAAGGGATAATCTAATTTGCATTTGTGAACGTGGGAGGGCACAGGTCAATTTTGTTTTCTGGTTTTATAATTAGAGAAAGTGATTTATTCTCGTTCTCAATATGGCATAACTTAATCTTTAAAGTCACGACGTGGCGAGACATTTCAGGCGATAGACAATATGTACTCGTAAACATGTTATGAAAATGTTTGCTAACAGTGGGTGTTTTATTATTATTATCAGGAAAAAGATTGCTGAAAAATATTGATTGGTGCGACTTTTCCATTTGAACAATTTATTTAACCTTAATATTCGATACTGGCTAAGACCATGACAATGAATAAATTAAGCAAACTTAAAACTAAAAACACTATAAGTAATATTTGTCTACCTACAAGTATAAACTGCATGTTTTTGCACGGTTTCATCAATTCTCCTGCTGCTGAGGTTTCCACAGTATCCAAATAATATTTTTAACCAATATTAAGCAACGAGTGAGATCAATATCAAAGCAAAGCAGTAATCTATCCCTTTACTTTCATATCAGGGAGATATTAGAAATAGATAATTCAGATCTGTATAATGTATATAGGTACTAAAATGAGATGAACATTTCCAACATCCTCTAGATCTAGATACACTTTCTAAGTCTTAAGCCTGGTCCAGACACACAGTTTTTTGTAACATTTTACCTGTGCCGTCAAAAACGCTGCAGTTAAGTTGTTGTGTGTGGACAGGAAAATTGCAGTTTTATGAATGGGGCAAGGACTGAACACGTAACTACAAAACTAAACCCGGCGCCTCAGTTTTGGGCGATTTATACGAACTTGCTAGTGGATGTGGAGACATTTCATTCTTATTTGCTCAGTTCATCGCAGACAGTGCTCTAGATAAATGCATAGGTAGGTACGCATTTTTAAAAATATATTAAAACCTTTATTATTTAAAAATCAGAAAACTGGCGTCTTTGCAAAATCGTAGCTCATTACAAATCGACGCGAGTTGATTAAGTAATTGTTTTGTTAACACAAATAGCAAAGGCAGAAACTGCAACGTTTTAAATCGCATAGGTAGAACATTATAAAAACTTTGTGTGTGTGGACCCCGCTTAAGTCTATCCAGAGGGTGCTGACGTCGCATTAACAATTCGTATCGTAATAAAACAGAATGAGAATGATTGACGAACGGTAGTCTGTGAATCGGTAGTACTGATGAATAGAATCATTTATTATCATGATGGGCGTGGCTTATTTGACCCCACTTATAGATCAATTGTGTCATAGTCACAGTTCCTCGTAGACTCATCCGCCTGAATTCCTTCAATAATGGTTAAAGTCTAAAACAAGTAAGGCAACCCAGATACATATATGTTAAGACTCTATATACATATATGTTTTATATCAAAAATTATTTTCGCAACCAATGTGGCAATCAGAAAGTACTAAAGTGCAATATCAAGGAAAACTTTTACCGACTTTATCAACTTTTTTCATTTAACATTGATCCAATAAAAACTAGAACGTCGACCATACCTAATGGGTCTTACCGGGTGAAGTACTCAACTTCAAACTCAGCACAGCTTTTTTCTTATTAGAGAAAAGCCACCTATCAGGTGATAAAATTAACGTGAATTAGCCTTGAAATTAGGATCTTCTTGCACCAAATGTATAGAACATGTTTTGCACCAGTGGGTGTGTAATTTCATATACATACATATATAAAAATAATATCTATAATGGTATTAAATCCCACGTGCATTATATGTAAAATTAACAGGTGTGGTGACACAGAGTAAATTTAGATACCATTCCTACTTGCACTCGTTCATGAATCAGCTGTTGGAATAGATTCCGATTTCCACTATTCATTCCAAAGTATTTTTTGGGCCATCCGCAGATCCACGGAATAAGTTCGTTTATAATAATTATTTACATTAAGCAATCAGATGTTCGAACTTCTGTTAGTTTACAAAATTTAATAAACACATCATTTTAAAACAGGTGTAGAAGCTATGTGGTCTATTTATAATATTCTTATTTTAGAATGCGCTGACCTCTTGCCGAGATGCTAACATTCACGACGTAATTTGTCTTAATTACTCCAAAGTGCTATTTTGGCAGCTATTATTCTCGATCTGCTGGCACCTAAAAATAATCTGCAGGCCATCCGCTAAAAATTTTTGACCTTTAAAAAATACTTTACCAGGACATACTTATACTGAATATCAATTCTACAAATCTAGTTTACTGCAATACACAAAGGAAATCAAATAAATTATTAAACTATTATGGTAATTGCCTGCGACATTCTGTGAGATATTCATAGCCAACTGAATTAAGTAATTGAAAGTTCCTCTTTCACGATATTGATAGGGCAAGTATAGGATCATACCTCGGATAAAACAGTTGCAGTGACAAATTTAACAATTGTATAATATTATGCATTATGCATTTTCGTTCTTATGGGTTTTGTAATCTAACTTGTCAATACCTGCTCACGCATACACTCAAAGTGCATCTATAGGGCAAAATGGAAGGCAAAATTAAAAAAATTATACTATTTAAGTAGTAGGTATATATACAGAGCCCCAAATAAAAATTTGTTCAATTTGGAAACGAGGACACACGATATTAGGATAGTTAAAATCTGAGTATTAGCTCTGAGCCCAGGGCTCAGGGACGGGAGTCCGAGGCAAGCGCCCAAGGGCGAGACTATCTTTCTTCTTGGGGAAAGTATGCCACGGTCTTTTAGACGGAAGTGTTTGCTATCTCTATGCATATATTCAGGAAAATTTCAAAACTGGATCAAGAAAAGATTAGATGTCGAATGGTCGAATGGGACTGGGCTGCGACAAATCAGGCTCTTAATTGAAGGGCCTTGGTCGAACGGAACTCGATCAATACTTGCGCTAAGTCGTAACAACACAAGGATTATCACAGGACTGTTGACAGGTCACGGACATCTCAACAAACACTTTAACACTATCGGGTTTAGTGACACTAGAAGGTGGAGGTTTTGCGGGCACGATGACGAGGACTCTATTCACATCCTCTGTCGCTGTGCCTGCCTCATGGTCAAGAGACACAAACATCTGCAGCATTTCTCCTGCCCCAGGATATTAGAGAGTAGAGAGCTTCCACTAGAACAGGTGTTGGCCTATGCGCATAGCACGGGTCTCTTCCAATAGCTCTCGATTAGCGGCAAGCCCAATGGGTCGAAAGGCCTGAGTGCTGCGGGTAACCGCGCAGCTTTCCAACACCAACATTAGCTCTGAGCTCCGTTTTAGTATTTCATATTTCTGCGAAAGCAATTGTAGATACTCTTGTAGATACCTAGGTATCTATTGATTTGAAAAAATATCCATTCATCGTATTCCTGTAATATCCCCAGTATTTAAAGGTGCTTAGTATAATGTAGCTATTTAATTTTTAACTAATTTTATGATTAATTTACATTTTGTAAATTACGTAGGTATTTATGGCAACTAAATAAGATTACCTAGTCAGTAAAACTTTAAAAAAATAAATAAGATAGAAAAACCATGAAACTTTACCAGTTTAAAGGAAAACCAGTGAGGAACTTTAAGTTAAAAAGTTGACAATCTATGATTTTAGAACGAAATAAAATAGCTTTTATGTATAATTAATAATTGTATTTGAAGCTAATATCAATAACAATAAATGTGGCATCCATACAAAGTAGTAGAGTTAAGAAATTGTTATTCGACTAGTGAAAAAATAAATATCGCCAAAGGGCAAAATCAATCGTTAACGATAAGGTATACATACAGTCAACTCAACATGGTAAGGTCAACATTGTATACAAGGAGCCTAATCTTGAACTCGAAATTATTATTATAACTTTCTCGAGTTAAAATATAATAACTTTATCGAGTTTCACGATATGATAATGTAAATACTATACATATCATTTTTAACAGCTAAAAGTAATTATATTAATTCCACAACGTATTTACTAAAGAAATACACCGATATTTTAAGCAAAACAATTACGGACTAACCACATATTAATTAATTACTCAAGAACGGGATATCGGGATGTGAAAAAATTGAAATTAGGTGCCTACTTTATTAATCAAAGTAGGCAAACCCCCAAGTTATAATGTTAAACGCCCGAGCGTATTTTCCGAGGAATTTAAAATTCAAAATGATTTTATAATCCACCTCGAATTTCAGCGAGCTTTAGCGTGTGTAAATTTTCGAGTGCACTTCATATTATTAGAACAGACAAAATGTGTTCACGTGGCATGGAGAACTAATAAATCTTCACAAGCATTTTTGCACGGATGAATATTTTAAAGTTTAATTTTGCAGTAAAATTTACCAACGACTTACGCGAGCTTGCAAATAAATGTTGTCGTGCACGGCAAGTTTTGAATTTAACGTAGCGTTTGTAGTAGAAATTTAATGCAATTAACTACTTAATCAATCAAAATTAAAATATTTAGCAGAATGCAGATATCTGAGGATTGTTCAGTTTAAAAGAGGTAACTAAAATCATTAGTGACCAGTGATAATTATGTGAAATAAGGCAAAATGCAATGAAACTCAGTCAACATCTTATACAGAGCTTTACCTAGATAATATAAAATACTTGAAAGCTGTATCAACTTGGAATCAATAATATGTAGGTACCTACTGATGATAATTAATTAGCATTTAGTAAAACGTGCTTAATTTTACTAATATTACAACAGAATATATATCAAATGTACCATTTACAGATTTATACTTTGAACACACTGAATGTAAGGGGGACGAGGCATATAAATTAGTATGTGGATAATGCAAGTCAAAAGTGCTGTTCGAGGGGTGAACCGCTGGTCCAAATTTTGTACACCATTTTGTACCTATTGCCCTTAAATTTTTGAATAATGCCCCTTAATGCTATAGTAATATCTACCCCCCAATTCCCAGTAATGCCTGTAATATCCTAGTAACGCCAGTAATACACCACTAATTCCCGTACAATTCCTATTAGTTTATAGCAATGTCCCTAAAATGTCATTAGATATATCCTAAAAGCACAATGAAAACAAAAAAATTTGTTAAAGTAAGTCTGACTTTATGATTATGGGGAACACTAGGTGTACAGGAAATTTATATTATAGGTTTGCTTAACTATTTAAGTAGTAAAAACGAACTTTATATCTAGGTTCTAGGATTCATTTACCATGTGGATGGAGATTTAAGGGCTGTATCTTATTAATACTATACCTATATTGTTGCATGCATAAAATATTTAAAAAAATAGTAAATTTTGAACGCAGTGAAATGAAACAAATATACCTAGGTCATCAAAATATTTATTTGTAAAAATAACAAATCGTAAACCGAGTCGTAAACGTTTTCCAATAAAAAAAAACTCAACAAACTATCCATACAAATATTAGATAATTTACTTATTTACATAACTAAAACAAATTGATCGAAACATTAGAAGTATTTTTATAAGTACCCTCGTAGGTAGGTACCTAATATTTATACCAGAAAACGTCGAAAAAAACTGTGGAAATATACATTTTCTGTACAGTGAATTATGTACCACCACCACTTCATATTCTTAAACAAACATGACGCAAACATTGAACTAGGAAGAGTTTTCATGATTTTATACTTTTTCTAAGTTGCTTATATTGTTTTTCGATATTAATAAGGTCATTCCGTTTTAATTGAAATGAGCCTTTACCTAAAAGTTCAATCGGGCCATAAAAGACGAAATTATTTTCTACAAAAGCTACATCCTCAACTCTTGGCCAAATAAATTGGTTTAATTCATTTTTAAGAAATTTTATTTTTATTTTATCATTGTTAGCCGGAGGAAAGTGGTGATGACTTCGGCGGTGACACACGTGGTACGCGATGAATTACATAAATGTCTGCCACTTCGATCATGGCTGCCATCAAAACCGACGCAAGCGCACTACACATTTTTAATGCCTATTGATGCCTTAAAAGTCGCAGTATTGCCCCCAATGCCTTAGTAATTCCCCCAATTCCGCGCAATTCCCGTGAAATGCCTAGTAATACCTTCTAATGTCTCTCTAATGGCCTGTAATTTCTAGCAATGCCCGGATTTTGTACACCACAATGCCCCTGCGGTTTCCCCCTCGGTGCTGTTAGAACGGGAAAGGAAGGATGCCGCGTGCAGATTTAGGTAACTGAGCAAAAAAGGACAATCAATTTGGTTGTTCGATAATTTGTACAAGAAAACAACTGATAAATAATTGCGTCGGGTCGGGACTCTAGGTCAGAAATATTAACCCTCTTCAGTAAGTCAACTTGAGGAGTGCCACTAGGATAAAAACCATCATTTTTATGCCAAAGATATTTACAAAAATTCCTTTGTATTCCCTCTAATTTATATTTATGTAGCCGATAACCTGGACTCCAAATAATAGATATTCTAATTTTGCTCTAACAAAACTATTAAAAAGCAGTTTCGAGGTGGCGGTATCAGAAAATTCTCTGGAGTTCCTAATTATGAAGGTTCCTTTAAGCACTGGCCACTACTTTGTTGATGTGTGGTACAAAGATTAACTTGCAGTCAAATATAACCCCTAGATCTTTAAATTGATTAAGTTTTTTCAGATCAACATCAATTAACCTGTACTTGAAGTGGATAGGATTAATTTTCCTAGTAAAAGATACATAATTGCATGTGTTTACATTTAGCAATAAATGATTAGCAGCACACCAACCATTTAATCTCTCAATATCTATTTGTAAATTTAGGCAGTCATCTAGGCTGTTGATGACTGCAAATAACTTTTACAGTCATCTGTATATAGCAGGGAAGAGCAATGCGATGCAATGAGCAATGCAATGTCACAGCTGATGTCATTTATTAACATTACAAACAACGAAAGACCTAAGAACAGATCCTTATACAGTCTGTCCATAAAGTAACCCCCCCCTGCTAACTTTTGAACGAATCGAGTTAGAGAGTTTTAACAAAATACAGGGTGAATCACGTAAAATGAAGTTGATTTTGACGATAAATTCAATTCTTCAAATTCAAAGATAACGCCACGGGCGCTGTCAACTCAATTTTTTTAAATGGCAAAGTGTGCCGTGTTACACCTCATTTAAAAGGTAATTCAATTCTCTACATTCTCGTTTTTGAAAAATGACAATCGAGTTATCCGTTCTCTAGTTACAAGCGTTTGTATTAACGATATTTAAAAATTTTGCTTTTATTAAATCTCCTTGCCTTGTTTGCCACTGTCACTGAAACGTCAATAAGGTTCGAGAAAGTAGTTTATCGTTTAATGTAAGAGTGTTTGAAAGTGTCTACAAGTTTTTTTCTTAATTTTATAAGTTATTCGATTTGATAGATTTGATAGATTTAAGAGAAAATTTAAGAGGAGAGCGGACTTAAGAATTATGCGGGCGGAAATTTTTCCAAAAATAGAAAAAATAGCAGACAATAACATTCAAAGTATTGTATTTCAACAAGATGGGGGGGGCACCTCATTTCTATGGACCTGTTACCGATTTTTTAAATAACCATTTCTCAGGCAGATGGATTAGCAGAAAGGGCCCGATAGAATGGTCGGTTCCTTCCCCGGACTTAACTCCTCTTGATTTTTTCTTATGGGGATATTTGAAGTCAAAAGTCTACATGACTCCTCCAGTAGGTAAATATCGACGAACTACAGCAACGTCTAACACATATGTGTAGAAATATCCCTGCAGAAATTTTAGGAAATATCAGGCCAGAATTTCAAAGTAGACTTTTTATGTACCAAGAAGTCATTGGACAACATTTTGAATAACTTATTTAATTCTTTTATTTTTGGTTTTAATAAATATTTGTCCAAAATTTGTTTTGTTAAAATATTAATAACATTTTATTCATAGATCAGATTAGAAACAGAAACGATTGTAACTAGAGAACGGCTAACTCGATTGTCATTTTTCAAAAACGAGAAAGTAGATAATTGAATTATATTTTAAATGAGGTGCAACACGGCACACTTTGCCCTTTAAAAAAATTGAGTTGACAGCGCCCGTGGCGCCATCTTTGAATTTGAAGAATCGAATTTATCGTCAGAATAAACTTCATTTTACGTGATTCACCCTGTATTTTGTTAGAACTCTCTAACTCGATTCGTTCAAAAGTTAGCAGGGGGGGGGGTACTTTATGGACAGACTATATAAAAAGAATATATAAAACACTTAAGTGGTATTTCCATTAGATTACAATTTCTAAATGGATACGACCATTTGTATAACCATGAAGTGACTCCAATAGAAATGGGTGGTGACGGAGCATGGTGTTTAAATTAAAAACTCTTTCGTCGGTATTTATTTTATCGTTCGGGGAGTAATCATTATTAAAAAAGACGACGCACTAAATTTGTATATTGTTTTCGCCTCCTTCTCGTTCCTCCGCTGTTTGTTTTCTCGAGCCAAGTTTCCACCACCCCACGGCCTGGGGAGTTCCGTCCAATTTCGTAAAGGTTCATCATCCTCGTTCGCTGCATTCTATCGGGACTACAGGGGGGGTGGGGGTGAAGCTCCCCCTGTTCGTACCGACTACCTCACGTAGTCCTCTTTATCCCTACATTTCTCACTTTTGTCGGTTTAATAAATCCCTTATTATGCTTTGCACAAGTTTCGCTCCAGGTCCAACATGTTTTACGTAAGTTTATTTGAATTAACTACAGTTTAACCTTCGGTGGGAGCACCTAATGCTGACTGCTTTTTTCAAACCTTTAATAGTTGTTTCGTATACAATGCATTATAGGCGTTGCAGGTACTATTTAAAATCAAAAATTGATCCAGTGTAAAATTTTAATTAATGATAATACTGAATAAATATACTGATAAAAATTAGTAAGCCCTAATAATATAATACATTTTAAACACATACTGATATACCTACCTTCTAAAATTCACTTGAAGGTTATTACGTCATGTGCCGAATTGTTGCTCTAATATATTGATAACAACTTAAGGTAATGTGGAAAACATTTAAAAGATTGCTTTCATGCTACACTAGGAGTATTTATTTTGAATACTTCTGGCTTTTCCTGTTTTTACGGGCGGTGTTAATGTCAAAAGAAATTATGATGATATTTCCCATAATTTTTGAAAATTTGCGATAGCTCTATTCCGGTACATTAAATTACCTTTATTATCTTCTTCAACTTAAGATTCATTAATTTAACAATAAAATTAATGGGGAAGCAGTTGAAAGTGCATGAAATTGCAGTTTTCGTAATATTTTGCAACGCACATTTGCCGCTGTTTTAATAAAAACGAAAGACCTTGAAATGTGTAACAAAATATTTATATGTTGTAAGACTAAGTCACAGTACATCTAGAGTATACATTGATAAACTTTATTGCATCACAATGTAAATAATATGCTAAAATATCTCGAAGGAAACATAAATACATTTGTGGATAGTTAAAATACCAGTACCTAAATATATACTTTTATTTTTATCACAACAATTCTTCATTTATTTAATAGTTTGTAATATATATATATAATAGGATATGTATATAATATCACTAGCTAATATTATCAATATGTAATATACCTTCGTAATATGACAAGCCAAAAACGTGATATACATATTCTACTTTGTGAATTTAACGATAAGTAAAACAATCGCACACTTGTAATGTCAAATTGAACTACCAACAACGAAATTATGTACACAGTTTACCTATTTTTATTTTACCTTGATTTTTCTTATCTCAAGCTTATCTACTCGTCCTAGGAATTATCGTTTAGATTTTTTCGACGTCTAACTAGTAAATCAAGGGTATCTATTTTAAAGAAAATTGATACTAATTTTGTCCTAAACATGTATTCATTACTATATTCTTATAGCTGCAGTTAGCATTTTAACGCATCCTGGTGGCTTTCTTAAATAAGTTAGTTTTATTAAAATCAAAACGATTTTTCATATACTAATTAAAAGATACCTGCCGCAACCCCCGCCTCTGTTTAACTCTTTATTAAAACCCATCTTTAGAACTACAATCATTTATAATACAAATAAATATATTTCTCATACTATTTGTTGAATTTTATTATTTTTATTATTATTGGGCAAGTATTATAATTTTAATGACAAAAAATAAACTAAATTACCTTTAAAATATTTGAAGGTCATTCATCTCACCGTTACACAGTTGAAATAACAGTCACGCAACGTCGGCCTACGACTACATAAGACAACTATTTTTCCTTATATACAGTCGTAATGTTCTATTCAGTCGACATTTCAATGAAATAGTTGCAGACTTTCTCCGAGACTATAGGAGAACGAATGGTTTGTCGACGCTCCACCTGTTAAACATCAACCACCGCCATGGACGGTACAGGTACCCAGAGATCAAGTTCGTTCGCCCTTTTTAGTACGGGCTCAAAGGAGAAAAATCGGTCATTTTGTACCTACATTTCTCAAATACATTTTCACAAATAAATAAATAATATCAAAGGAAGTAAACCATTAATATTACTAAATTTAAGTGAAATCTGATATAATTAGAACACATTTATAGATTTAGTACATTTGTTCTAGTACCTAATTACTAAATAAAATAATGCATATCAGCGAGTATGAACACTGAGGATATTGAAATAAATATGTTGTAAGATATTTGGACAATCAATTAAATTGACAAAAGTTTGAATAAAAAAAAAACATAACAAAAATATACATAACGCAAAGCAAGGTCATTTAAATTAAATATATTTAACAGGTCTACCTGCGGCGTACCCTGCACGGGATAGGTACCGTCAAAAGCTAAGATATTTGACATATTTCCTGTCCACTTTTTCTAGATTCAGAACGTGAACGTGACATTGAGGATCTATTTTCTATAAAGATATTTCTACAGATGTCAGTGACACTCACTTCCGAATTGGTCCTCCAATGGTGTGTTGTCGAGAAACTACGAAGTGGCGTTATAGCCAGTTTAATTCATGCCAAAATACTTTTCTACTTTCAAATATTTTCAGAAAGCATACTACCAACTTTTTTTCATTAAACATTACTCTCAATATTATGGTAATTAACATAAAACACCTATGCAACAATAAAGGGTTTTTAAATTGCCAACAATAATATGAAATATGAGAAGTGCAAAAAAAAAGTTTTTATGGTCAACCCTTTAAGAGATCGGGTTTTTGGCATAAATTAAATTAGAGCAATGATACTAAAAGATTTACGGGCTCAGTTCCCAAATTAATAATAAACTCTGTTTAAAAAAATGTGTTCCTTTTAGCAAGTATAACCAACAAAGGAACAAAGTTATCTCTGTTATGTAAAATAAACAAACTAGCTTTGGCCATAAAATTTTTACGATGACGAAACTAACAGAGTGCAAATCTTTATGAGATTATAAGAAGATAAGTTGACAGATTCTACATAATAGTGAAGTTATCAATAAAATAAAAAAGTAATTCAACTGAATTCTAAAAACAAATCTAAAGAAATATACTTACAAGGAAATATATCAGAAAAATTAATAAACAATAGTACCTATTCAGTAAAAATTTTTGCCACCATTCCAGACCAAGGGATGTGTTATTTGTCTTTCTATATTAAATGTAAATGGCGATGTAAATATTATAAATAGTCTTTTTAGAGTTCCGTAAATTAATAAAAATCGAGGTGAAAATATTAATTTCCTTATTGCTTCTACATACAAATATGTATTTTAATTATTATCAAACTTAAAATTACAGTCTCCGCATGTAAATAGTATCAAAGTTCAAACTGTCATCAACATATTCATACCATGTACAAACACAAAGTATCGGTACCTACTATTAAATGAGTTGATATTTTATAAGAGTATTAAAAGACCTACGAGAAATAATCATGAAGAGACTATAGCATCAACTTATTTTGATAATTTGTATTTTTTTCCTTTTTTGATAAGTACCTACTACCTAGTACTTAATTATTTAGTATAACGTAGTTGAGGATTTACATAAATCCTGAAGCAGTTTTCTGAATAATTCTACTTTACTAATTCTTAACAATACGTATAAATTTCACCCTCTTACAACATGACTATAACATATTTTAATGACTAGATGTACCCCTCCATGGGTCGGGCGACACCCTAGTATCTATTTTAGGGTTCTAAACCAGATATGCTTTAAATTACTATAGGTAGAGTAGTGAGGTCTTAGAACTTCTTTCAAGTGTTTTATTCTCACCAATAGGCAGCAGAACTGTAACGAATGCAGACGTCAATATTAAAAACAATAAGGTATATAAGGACTTAAATTAAAAAAATTAAACAACTACTTGAAACACATTAAATGAAAAAAACAACAAGAACTTATTCAATTGATATTATCTTGTTTTTTTTAGCGTTCTTCTGTTTATTTCGTTCGTTTTGATTTTCCCAAAATTGGTAGGTAACACCTAAACAAATAAAATGTTTCACATTAGACAAAATTCATTAATCTTTCATTAACCTAATTATCATAAACTTCAACACTGACTCATTGAAATTAAACACATTTTAAAGCACAAGTGAAGTAATTTTCTATCGTGTGCCCTTAAAAAAAATAATTTTGTTCTTTTAATACGAGTGATGTGTCATTATTACTTAAGACTTAACAATTCGGATTATAAACAATGTCAAATTGTTAATACACAGCGGGTAATGTTTAGAATTACAATTTCAGATTTAGTATCCATTTCTAATTGTTAAACAAAAGACTCCAAAATAGCTTGTAGGTTATTAAACACGGACGGTTTTATCAGTACTGAATGAAACAAAATCTTAATAGAAAAACGCCCAGTCATCAACGAACGATAGTTTAGTAAATAAGTATAAAAGGTATAGCTAGTAGAGAATTAGTGAGAGGTTTTTATATTATTAACCCAATGGATACGAAGCAACGCACAGGAGTTAGCAAACAACCGGTTATTTAATCCGTAGGACCTTGGAGAGAAACTCATTTAGTTGCGGAAGTTGTTGAAATTCTCCCAACAATAAACACAATAATAATGCCATAACAGCAAATAGATTCCACACTGTTCGTATTTCCTATTATCTTGAGAAAATACGAGGAAGGTACACATTCATTTAGAAAAAAAATGTTGGTAGGATCAGAAGCGATTTATTATTGTCACTCCTACATGGCTTAGATGGTGATGAGATGACTTTCATTTTCGCCAAGGTCTTTTAATACATGCATGCCATACAAGGATGCAAATTGCTTCTTGTTGAAGAAATATAGTGCATTTATAATGAATTCTGATTATTATTATCATTATTTTATAAATTTACACTTTTTAAAATTGTCGCGGTAGTATTGTACTTATTTGGTCTGTGGTACTTATAATTGTCTAAATAACATCAAATGCATCATGTACAAAAACCTATAATCGGATAAATTTTAGTAGATACAATTTTCCTTTAAAATCACATTTTAATTTTTAAATGAATTAAAAGGTATTACCGAGGGTATTACAATTAATATACCTACATACATACCTAATATACATTGCGCTACTCAATTATTTATTATTATATATTTAGCAATTTTTAGTTATATTTAAACCATTGCTTTTGCATGCTCGTTTTAAATTAATATTACAGCCTGCACAAATCATATTAATGCCTACATGCACATTCCTCATGACATATGCTTGCACTTTATATAAAACTACAATTTTGTTGAATTGATGTTTGTACAAAATTATTATATTATTACAAAATGTACCTACCTATTTATAGAGTCAACACAATTTCTTAAACCAATATTATTCTTTTCTATACGTATTTCACTTTCTATTTCTAACACAAAACTAGTTTTTGTAGTTAACAATGAATTTTTAGTTGACCTAAATGAAATTACCTACTTAAAATAATTAAGTATTTATTCCGAACTGTTTATAGCAACAAAGTTACTTTTAAAGTCAGAAAAGCCGAGAGACAAGGATTAGAAGGTATAATACTAAAACTTCATAAAAGCTCGAATCTTATTTGAACACAAGTAGACCGGGAGGGACCGTTAATCACCGAAACTGTCACATAACTATTTATTTTAGAAACTGAAATTGCAGCCATCCCAAACCGTAAAGCCTTGCTACCCACAATGGTGTCTCCTAGATCTAAGGTCTTTTATTGTATATTCAATACAAATGACAGACAAGTGGAGGACAATAAATAGAACTCTCCCTATAAGATTTGAATGGTGAACCGAGAGAAAATCAATTTTTAGAACAGATTCACATACGAACCGGGAATATGTATATCAGTACAAATAAATCACTATGCATATGAGTGAATATATGATTATGTACCTATAAAGTAACACTACCAACTGTTTACGAATGCCGAATGCATTACAAGGCATATTTACTCATTGCAAAAGTATGCAAAAATTCTACTAAATCCAGAATATTAGAGAAAATAAAGTGTTAATGAATTTTTTCTTTGTACCCTAGTGTCATAGTTCCTAAACTACATTTCAAACATTTCAGAGCTAAAAATTAGATTGATAGGTATTTTATACAAGTTCAGGTAAGTGTTTAAAAGGATTAGCTACAAGATTATATCAATAGAAAGGTTGCTTACTGTCGAGGTTACCAAGGGCGGTGAATATGCACAATGGAATTTACCTACTAATCTTTGACTTTTTACAATAGGTAGGTACTTGTAGATTTTAATTGATTCTAATATAATTGATTATCTAGATTTTGCTGTATACTTATTAATACACAACGTTTTGTCATTGTAAAAAGTGGTTTGCAAAATTTGGAGAAATTAAAAAGGATTTTGAATGTTCCTTATATCTATATCTTATATTTAATGCCTTTATGTTTGACAGAAAATATTGCAGAACATTGAAATACAAAAATATTTATTATAGCTACTAAGTCAGTGGTAATTTACTGGAAAAAATATATCCTCAGTTCCAATATTTCTATTATTTAAAACAATTTAATAACTACTTTATTGCCAACAAATATTTAATCCATCATACTAAAATATGTACCAAGTAGGTAGGTAGGTAGGTAAAGTTCTTTCACGTTAAGTTTAAAGTGACGTCATTTTCAGTAATTAATTGTTTTCAATATTCGATAAACAAATGACCAATAAATTGCCATAGCATTTGCCACTTACAAAGAGTTTTATATTTGGCAACCGTTCTCTGCGTTGTCAAGTTTTTATTTATTTATATAAGTAAACTTAACTTAAAACTTAAAAATGTCACTTTAAAGTTAGGCCAGGCGCGCATGGACGATTGTGGAATCGACCGATCACAATCGCCAGATCACAGGTTTACGCGCGCATGAGACGATTTTGTAGTCGGCCGATTAGTCCCAGCGCCGACGAATGATTGGCAGTCGGCCGATCAAAATAGATTTCGTATTTTCTGCTCAGTTGTAAAATGGGTTTGATAAAGGCTGCCTGTATTTCTGCCCTTCTTATTATTAGATTTCGCGAAAAGACGAAAAAGGCGATATTGGATACATCCTCTCACAAGTGCTCGTCTAGTGAAAGGACAGTTTTATAAAATATATGAAGATTTGAGATTGCATCTTGCAAAGTTTTTCAATTATACGCGAATGAGCAAAGATAGTTTTGATAAACTACTTATAATTATCTCTCCTCTCATAACATATCAAGACGTAGTTCGTAAATGTATTCCAAGTGAAGAAACAACAGACATGCACCTAGTATATCGTAAATCGGTCGACTGAAAACATACGCGTGCAGATTGAAATACATTGGGCTAATGCAATCGGACGATCGCGATCGGGTCAGAAATCTGTGTCCAGACACAGATTTTCAAATCGGGCGATTTTGCGATCGTTCATGTGTGCTCTCCATATATAAAGTACAGGTCTAACTACCCGATTGATTAATTGATCGATCGTAAAATCGTTCATGCGCGCCTGACCTTAAGAAATATGTTTTATCTGGACAGAGAAATATTATTTGTGATAATAACAGTGATTCAAAAAAGGTTTTTTCGATTTATTCCTAAAAGATACTTCCGAGGATACTTCCAAAACACATATAAACATTATATCAATGACTATTTTAATTAATAGGTACGCTGTTTTTTACGTATCTTTAACTTTCATTGTTTTCATTTAACTCATTCTGGGGCATTACTTCATTTTATATTATAGTTTGTAAAACGTTTTGTTTTAATAAATGTATACATAGGTGCTTAATTTAGCTCAATCGATCATCATGTTTCCAAATTTAAATCCACTGACAGCCAATTGATTGGAAAACTAGTTCAGTTGCTTTGATATCTTCTATTTAAGTTACAATACAATTATCTACATAATAAGTAAATCAAGTGGAGTGTAAAAATAATTTTCGCATAATAAAAAAAGATAAAAGTATGGCCTTCAGCACGCACGATTACAAGTACACGCGGTGCTTATATTTTATCAAATTAGCCTCAGATAATACCGCAAACAAGCTATTACTCAATTACTACTGCTCGGTGATCGTATATTGACAGATTTACACATTCTCTGCTATAGAAAAGAGAAGTTTAATACACGAGCCAATAAATTAAATCCGCAGCGTCCGGTACAAAGTCCATTTAAAAAGGCATGTTTCCACTGAGTCGGCTCACCGATCGCTGTTCTTAAATGTTCGCACTATTTCGGCCTACGTTTCCGTCACTACAGCTTTACCGATTGCAGTGGAATCCCGCATAAAGGTTGTAGCTTGTTTTTCAACGCTACAATTAAATGGTAAATTTTAACCGATTAACATTAATCCGACTGTATGTGTGTGGATATGCAGCTGAAGTTATCAAAAGACAATTCCCAATAAAGTTTTTAATTTTTAGAATTTTCTTTGAAATCTGCAATTAATGAAACCATTTTTCAATTACTGAATGTTTTTGTTGTTTATCTTTACAAAAAGTAATTAGGTATTATCTTCACTCTATACTGTGAACTATTTTTTCACTTTCGTTTTTACGGTACGTTGTATTTCTTAAAATTTTCATAACCTCTGCATCGAAAATGGGCTCCTGATGAACTCATGAAGTTTTTCAAATGTTCAAATGTTTTTCAAATGTTTCAAATGATTAAATGTTTTTCAAATGTTGAGTCCTTAAAAAACTCCCAAAGATACTTCGCAACAACATTGAAACAACAATTGTGCATAATTTATTTAACATGGTTTTTAATTTTAGATTAAATATGGGACGCTACATCATCAATGAAACCAAAAGAGTGGCACACTAGTTTGTAGACCTGAATAGATACAAATTCACGGATTTCCCAATCCTTGCAACCATCGGAGACATTGGAAATGATAACACCATATATGAAACATAATCATAAGCGCGCCGATCGTCCTATCAAATGAGACGTTACTCCATTAAGCGAGTACGGTATTATAACTGAACACTTTCACTCTGAAAATGCGAGCGCTTTTTAAAAATTCGGTAATTCGAAAACGGGTACAGAGTACAAATCCAAAAAATTTTTTTAAACATTCCCATTGTTAAAATTATATTATGATTCTGCAACTGAAGACTTGGTAACAGGTAACAATCAATATAAATTAATTCATATTTAAAGAACATTATTTTCATTGATATTTTAGAATTGATGGGGTAGACTTTGCCAAAAACGACAAGAAAATGTAGGTATAGTCTATATAATGTAAATTGAAACTGTAAAAAAAATTCTGACAAGAGAAACACCTGCACTTCGACGGCGGCCTCTTTGTTTATGCACGTGTGTCATTTGTCGGAATTTTTTATGCAGTTTCAAATTCGATTATAAAGACTATGCATGACGTCTATATCAGAAGTGGATATGTTCATCAATCTGCAGAACCCTTTATATTTTGAGTGTTTGTGGAATTTTTTAATAATAAATACATTTCCTTAAACCATAGTTTCCTACCACCAACTTTATGCCTCACGGTAAAGCGATAAGACTGAATCTGTCTTGCTTACATCATCAAGACGAAAAGACCTGCACGTTCTGCTGGATTAAAGAACTTGATCGGGCTGAGACGCCATGATTCTTCAAGCAGAGACTTACTAACACGATACGGTATAAATCAATCAGTCGGTATTGAAGGCGCGGCGCAAATAGCCGTTCGAGGCATTGGCCTCCGCGAGCATAAAACTCTTGCCCCACATATCGTCGGAGCTCTTTCTAGCCGAGACGGTGCTATATCGACTGCCTAGCCGTTGTGTTCGTTTCTTTAACGAGTGAAATTTGTTAGTTGATGCGAAATGTTGACACGGAATTTGTTAGGGTTTAGAAAATGTATGGGAAGTTCAGTGTCAATATGTCTTTCAAAGGTTTATTTTACCGCCAATTATTTAAGGATGAGAATTGACTGTTTGACTTATAGTCTAATGTCGCAATATAGTTTAAACATCTCGCTGGTAAAATTTATCCTTCGATGTTTACGCTAAACCTTATATTAGACCAGGCAAATCTTATTTTTTCAATGAAGTTTAAGGGGACATTTATTTTCCAATGGGAATCTATAGGTTTTATGTTCAGGAACAAATATATAAAAATCCCAAAAAATCCGTTGTGAGCTAAAAATGTTATCTTGCTTTAAAATTTTTGAAAATGAAATATCTTCTTAGCCCTTGGAGCAATTTTAACATTTTTATTTCTTTTTACAGGATTTTAAGCTTAAAACATTAGAAAAAAAATGATATTTTGATTTAGATATAACCAAGAATATAAATTTCCTAACAAAAAAAACGAAAAAGGAAACGATTTTTTTGAAATTTTTTTTTACTTCCTACATTTAACTTTTTAATATCACTAACTAACTTTACATTCTAGTTAACTACAAAAACTCAGTCATTTAAAAGATCCTCGTACATATACATTTTTTTTTGGCAGCCACTTCTACATTTACAGTCACGATATACAGGCAGAAGATAGAATGTTGTGCGAAGTGGGCGATCCTTAACATGACGTGTTACGGTCACTCAGAGGGCTTTTCGTTACGGGGATACGTATTTTGTGCGTTTTCTTTTCGTCTGTAACGTAATTATTTTTACAGTTAAAAAAAAAATCTCAAACCAAAGATGTTTGTTACGGTTCGTTTTATAACTTATAAAATGTCTCAATTTCGCGAAGCTGAGCTGTTAAACACATTATTTTTACTGTGAAATTTGTTAATCTAAGGTTTTCGCCATGAATTTCGGGAGAACTGCACAATATAGAGTAAAATTGTACATACACTATTTCGTAAGCATAAATGTACTACAAGAAAGACTATGGGAGGGTATTATATGCACAAATATAAACACAACACAAGTTTTAAAAATGTGGGGTTTTATTAATACAGTCAAAATTTTAGTCTTTTTTTTTTCTTAACTAGTTTAATTTATTTACTTTTTATATATCAATACCTAATGCTTGCATAAAATCAAACAATCTCCAAGTAAAAAGTATCCTTATCTAATCAAAGCTTTACGTTTAAAGGATTGGAAAGTAAAGACCATATATATCAAATATGCCAAAATGATGGCTTACCCATATTTTAAAAAATATACACATGCTAGTAGTAGTATACACATGCTATACATATGCTAGTTTATTATTGTCCATAACATTCGGACTTTTATATTTAAAATACATCATAATCTTAAATTTACCAATATGTAATTTTAAATAATTTAAATTAGACAAATTCACCAATTTATTTATTTATTAATATTTTCCTGGATTGTTGCAATTTAAAGTATACAATATACATAAAAATACAACACAAAATTCGAAAGTATGATGATCCAATTCCAGTCCTTTAAACTTAAGGTTTTTTTTAGATAATGATACTTTTTACTTGGAGATTGTTTGATTTTATGCAAGCATTAAGTATTGATATATAAAAAGTAAATAAATAAAACTGGTTAAGAAAAAAAAAAGAATAAAATTTTGACTGCATTAATAAAACCCTACATTTTTAAACCTTGTGCTGTATTTATTTTTGTGCATATAATACCTTTATTCGGGGCTAGGAAATTTCCCATCCATTGCTGTATTTGAAGATAGGTCCTGAAAATATAAAAAAAAATATATTTGCTATTATGTAATCACCATTTGAAACTACCTTAAAATATGTTGCTTCAGTGCACCTTTCGTTGGGGGAAGAACGTCCAAGTCAACAGATTTTTCCAGCGTCCGCTTAGCTATACCAATGTTGTAAAGCCTATATCGTTCTTCTATAATGTCTCGGGATCCGTCTAATTCGTACATCAAGGAGACAAATTTATAACCAACTACAATTTATGAAGACTAACAGTTTGTCTTACATGAATGTATGCTTCTTAAACACCTTAAAAATAACTCGAGCGGCCATGTTTTTTTAAATGCTGACTTTAGCTCACTTCCGATTTTTTGGGATTTTTAGATTTGCATTCTATGATAAGAGAGCTATCGTTTTCAACAAAAAAAATAATGTCCGCAAAAACTTCACACTTGACGTATATTTCTTTAAAATTTGCCTGGTCTATATATAAAGCAGCCTGCAACAAGAAGTGGAACATGTATATGTATCTCCAGTACATGCACAAGAGCGAGAAATTCGCTGTATAGAGTTATTACGAGAATTATTGTTCTTATTTTTCCAAAATTGTATAAATTATAAATTATTTTTCCCAATACGTGCAAGTTTTATTATATACCTCCACTAAAAAAGCAAGTCTCTCGCCATGTCCTGTTTTGAAGAAACCAGACGTAGGCGATAAAATTAGATCACTGATAAAAGGTGTTTATGCACTGATGCACTTGACCTTTATTCTTATCTTAACATGACTATTTAATTCACATAATACAATGCTTCATTTATTTTGTTTTATTTTAACTTTTACAATTTAGGAAATGCTATTAAAATAAAATATAGGAAATACTTTTGGCGAGCTGGTGGCTCCCGGTTTAGTGTCTCGATCGTTCAACCCAGAGGTCGTGGGTTCGAATCCCCAGTCCACCAGAAAATTTTTAATTAAATTGTCTACTTGTATATTAAGGTTTGTTGGCAGCCGTCCTGGCAATGACCAAGGATAGCAAGAATGTCAACTTGCTGATAATGTGAGAGATTAAAATGGGTTGATGTTTGGCTGCCCCCCTAACTAATGAGGTTTTCCAGGTTTCTCTCATTCCAGCATTGAATGTCGTTCCTGGGCCGCGAATAGTAATACACCTTCCCCTCTCCCACACAAGTCTTAGACTTTCGGGCTAATCCATGTAATTAGAATGGCGGGTAGAGATATTATTATTATTGATGTTATTGTTATTATTAGTATACTATTGTAATTTGCTTTCACATGTATTGCCCGAGGTATTTGCCTGTAAATATTTCACTTAATCTGCAAACAAAATTAAATACCTCGATTCAGATGAGTTTTGTTAGTCAAAGAACAGTGGCTCAGTAAAATATACAGGATAACACAATAAAAGAATTTGTAACTTTCGAGTACGAGTCAAATTTAATTTTGCGAAGCAGGAAGTTTAAAAGTTTTATCTGGTTTTGTAAGGTCAGAATATATTAAAATTTTAAAACGCATGGGAGATAAAACGCCAAGAAAGTTCATCACGCCAGTTAACGGGGTTATGTAAATTATAACTTTCACACTCGACTTGAAGAAACCGAACTGAACTTTAATACCGCGCGAGTCCGTTATAGTTGCGGTTTTATATCCAATGTGTTTATTGATAAGCATGGAATAACAAGTCTGCCTTTCAAAAAAATAAGTGCAGCGCTCAATCAAGTAATTTTTACCTTTATATTATCTGTTAACTCATTACTATTTGTCCCATGTCAAAATTTAATTCGTTTGGGCGTCTATTTAGCTACATCGATTGGGTATATGGCTGCAAAATACTTTGTCTTAATTTTAAAGACATTAATTGTCTAAATAATTTAATTTTATTTTTACCTACTATAACTTTTGTTTCAACAACAAATATAACATTTTTTTTAATCAGCAATGACGCGACGAAATTAAAAATCAGATATCGTCCAATAGAGAATTTTAAGCTGAATTAAGCTTTACTCACATACCAAAAATATACATGGTGGTTTGTTTAGAAAAATTAACCTTGAATGTGTCCATCTGTAGTGGGCCACCCTGTGTGTTTCAAAATATTTTTAAAATTTGCCCCTTTTCACATTGCATACATCCATGAAGTTGTTTTTTCCAAAATTCTGCAATATGGCCGATATTGGGACATCCTGTATAAGTAATACATCTAAGATACTTCAAAGTTTATATCAGAGTATTTGTGAGAAAACACCATGTACAACAACACATGTAAAAATTACATTACCATTACAATCAACACAAAAATAACATAACTTTATATGTATATTTATTGTATATTTGTATATAGTGTTGTAAAATTCTCGAGCACGTATTTTTGGAGAACGCTCCGCGAGCACGAACGAGCATGAACAAGAATAAACGAGCATAAACGAAAAAAACCCTACAATTTATATTTGGGGTGTAGTGAAGTATTTAGAAACTTGCTTTTCATGGTTCATTCTGAAAATGCTCAAAATTCTCAAAATGCTGAAAGTGCTCAAAATGCTTCTAATGCTTCATATGAAAATAAGAGTGTATTCATATTCTGTGTTGCAAATAAAATAATACAATAATAACTTCTAACATAAAAAAAATTATTAAGTAAAAAAAATAGCAAAACTTAAGTAACATGCATGTAGGAACATAGTGTAAGATAAATATAGCTTTGACATACCTAGTAGCTTATACTTAAATAGGTATAAAATATTTTTTTATTTAAAAAACTTTATATAAGAAAAATCAAATTGCAATCTCAATCTGCCGTTGACATTTCATTTGCATTTTCCTGACAAATTGACGACCACAATTTGTAAAAATGTCCCGGCCAAGTTTCTGAAACTTTTAAATTATTTTTTTATCTTCTAAAGTGCATAGGTAATTCCGGTTTAGTTTGTTTTAAATGTTATATACAAACAGATCCACCATTCAATTTAAGCTCCACATTGAATTTTCCCGTTTAACGTTGACCGATAGGTATCCTTATCTTAGACACAATTTATAAATTAAATTTGTAAAATTTAATATTTCCTTGCACTACGTAATAAAATATTTATAAAATACAGGTATTTTATACTTATTGTTATTAATTGACATCTTACGGATTCGGGACATTTCACACATTTTATTAAATGATTTGCCATCCGTGTGGGATGCTGGCCTATATTCACTATTACAAAATTTGCACGAATAAACGTCTTTACCATTTCGTTTTTTACAAAAAAAGAAATCAAATGCTTTACATTTCTTAGCACACAAAGTATATTCAACTCGATATTTAATCAAAATGAAGTACGTAAATATCTGCTAAATATATGTATAAAAAAATTTAACACTAATCTAACCACACTCGCTGACCTTTATGCAAATATGTAATCGAATGTATTAACTAAATCAAATAACAAAATAAAACAAGGGGATTCACAGAGGCAGCATGATGAGGCACGCAGATGAAGCGCGCTGATTGGCCGGGATCGTGCTGAAAATTCTCTTTCGTGCTGAGTGTGCTCGGTGGGGAATATTCGCGGAGATCGATCTATCGTGCGCGCACGAACGATTTATCGTGCGCGAACGTTCACGGTAAATTCTCCACAGCACGAAGGGAACGTTCTCCCCTTTACATCACTACTTGTATATCTATCTGTATCCCCTGTACCGGGTATTCAAAACGGGTACCCGGGTAGTAAAATTAACGGGTATCGGTATCCCTAGTATATCGATTTTCAATTTCCCACCATTTACTTTTTATTACCTACCTACTTTGCTAGATGTCTTGTGTAACATCACTTGTATGAGAAATTTAGCAACAGAGATAAATTTGCACTTTACTTACACAATTTATTTTCTCTATGCTTGATTTGAAAAATTGTACTAGAAATAATTACCATTCACTGTTAAGCCGCAGTACATAGGTTCTACTGAGGTTTTGTCGTTTTTGCGGCCAAAAGTTACCTATAAGATTGTGCGTGTTTCCTACTTCACAACTAAGCGAAAATATAACATTTTCCTTCACTGCACAGTGCATACATGAGTCAGAAAACATCAATATCTACTCACGCGTTATCAACTAAAATAAAATGTTAGTTTTCAGGTTAGTATAAGCTCCATGGGAAAATATATTTAACTATCTCCTAAATATATCATGTAACGCATGTCATTAATCGTTTTCCGATAAGTGAACATTTTCAACATCATTATAACATTGACCTATCGAGTTTTCTAAAAAAAATATATATATATTTACAGAAGTACGAGTAATGAAAGTTTTAGTGCACTCCGAGGTTCATTCACTATTTATAGTACAAAATTATGTATACTAGTATTATACTAGTGATTTAGTATATCTAGACAAAATAATACAATTAACAAATTAATTAATTAATTAATTGAATAATTAATTTGATTATCAGGTTTCATAAATATTAAGTTTTTCTAATGTGGCAGTCAGCCTTCTTTCAACAGGACGTGTCTGTCTCCCCAGCTACGTCTGAATTTCTGAACTGAACGAGTTATAATTCGTTTTCTTTACTCAAACTTGTTGCCAGAAGCGCAATCAATTAAATATTTTTCAATCGCCGACGCCCGGAGACCAGCAACCCACAACCTGGAAATTTTCCCCAACACCCACTTTTGTAGCGGAGTAAAATATGTTAGGTACTTGCTTATTATCCTATAGACATAGACCTCCGACTTTATCCCATCCGAGAGACGTACGTCTTCTACAAACCTCGCATAAGTTTGTATAGCTTCTGTAAATTCACGGACATACAGGCCACTATAGAAGATGCGGGCAGGCATCCCGGGTCTTCTCTGCGCGTTCACCCATCCCCAAGTACTAACCGCAGACCACGGTGCATTCATATCGATAATAGGTATGAACGCTAAGTTACTACGATGGCTTGCCTTATTTGTTATTTGCACGCTAGTTTGTCTTATAAATATAGAACATCTATAATAAATTATCTCATAATAAATGTTATGCACCGTTACTTTAATTTATGCATCCGTCTAGACGGGCAAACAACCACTGCCAATTTGATTGATAAGAAAAACATTCCAGTAAGGAATGTTTGTTATTATTCATTAAATAATATTTTCTAACGATATTTTCTTGTATGTTAAATAAAGCTACTTTATTATTATTTTTGTTAAAATTCGGTCGACCGGTTCCCTGACTACGATTCTCGTGATCGGCTGCTGGCGGTTATCAGTAGCTGTTCCCACGTCCGTGGGGTGAATAACTACTGAGTCCGGGAATCGTGTGCTCTTGAGTAGACGTAATGAACCCAGAAAGACCGCCTTTTGCATTCTTCCGGCTAAAAGATCTGCCGAATTTCGGTATGCCGGTATAATCTTCAGTTCAGAAAGAATTGTATCTTTTATCAGTACATACCACAAGCTTCACAGTATGTTCTGGATGGAGTCTGCAGAGTTCGAAGAGAAGGTTTATTAATTATAAATAAATTATTATTATTATTATTATAGTGTTGAAAATATTGTGAACCTTGCACCTAAATATTTGGTTCTTACTTTGCATTTGCATTATTAGTTATTATACATTACCACAATTGGTTTCGCAAGTGTTTGAAATATTACAAACTGACAACAAAGCAAGTATTTATATGTTAACAATTTTCGTCAGCTAAACCTGACTAAATACACCTCATTTAGGTTAATTAATAAGTTTAAAGTGCTGATTAGCAACTTATCGGCGGAATAAGGCCATCGATTGTTTCCTAATCATATCCGTTAATAAACAACTCTATATTTTAATTCGGAAAGTTATACGGGCGTGACCATTTTTCAACGTACGTTACGTACGTACCTACCTCCGACATTTTTGTACCATTGGTATAAGTTTTAAAATGGGATTTTCCACCAATTTATGTAATATGTCACAAGGTAGCTTTCTGAAAAATAATTGTGGGGTACTTTTTTCTTTTTTCAATATTTCTAATTTAAATCCTCCAAAAAATTTTGTTTTTGAATTTATTTATTTGAAGTCAGAATCTGTGTGCGTATTTTCGGATACGTACCTTTATCCTCTTCTAGCTTTCTCAAACTGAGAGAGCCCATTATAATAAACGTTTGTGGTATGTTAGAAATAATCATATTATTAGGTTATTTCCAGAGGCACGATTTTCGAGTCGTGAGAAAAAATTGATATGAGAAAATGACGTCAATATAACGTAGTTTGACAGTTCTCTTGCTATAGAGAAATATACCACTATGTCATTTTTACGTCATTTTCGCATGCGAATGTATTCTCACGATTCGAGAATCGGGCCCCAGCAGCGATCACAGACGGGTTTGTGTACGGTCAAAGGCATGCGCTGTTGTACCGGGTTTTCCAACGAAATGACTCACCCCCTATATTTTTTTATTTTTGGTGCTAAGAAAAAAAAATGTATACAAACATTTTATAATTTTTTACAAGCTTTCCAGATATGTAATTGAACAGCCAAAATGAGTGCAGCTTAAAGAAATATGAGCCTAGGTTCAATTTTTTTAAATGGAATACCCTGTATATTTTTTGATTATTGCATTCTACGGTTTTTCTGATTTCAAAAATATATATATATATGTACTATAATCGCTGCAACGGTTGTCATTTTATGGAGGCATTTTTTATAACACGTTTTGCAAGCAATTACTCCTATTTGAGGCCTTGTTTCTATCCAAGGCTAATTTGGTAAATGAACAATGTCTAAAGCAGCTGCAGCGTCTGTGTTATAAAAAAAGCTCCATAAAATGACAACCGTTGCAGCGATTATAGCACATATATATATTTTTGAAATCAGAAAAACCCGTACAATGCAATAAACAAAAAATATACAGGGTATTCCACTTAAAAAAATTGAACCTAGGTTCATATTTCTTTAAGCTGCACTCATTTTGGCTGTTCAACTACATATCTGGAAAGCTCGTTAAAAATGATAAAACTTTTGTATAAAACTTTTTTTAAGCACCAAAAATAAAAAAGATATAAGGGGTGAGTCATTTCGTTGGAAAACCCGGTACATTCGTTCCAGCGGGCAAGCATTTCTAATGGAAAATTTGTTATTTCAAAACAACAATTTCTTACAGTTTCAAACGATTTGAAGAAGCAAAGGATGTTCGGCTTATTCATCTGACCGTTTTCTTAGGGCATGCGCAGAATAACGTGATTTGTACTATCAAAACATAACCACAGCGTATAACTTAACCTAACTAACTAATTTTTGGATTGTTTGCATAGATTATTAAATATAATTGATTGTTATATTCAAAGAACGTTATATTTACAGGTTATATCCATTATTTTCATATAATTTTATCCAAAGGAGATAAAAAAAGTTACATTTTTTAGTAAAACGGCACATTTTAGCTAGGTATAATTAGGAAATTTTGAATAATGATCCTTAAACTTTTCAAGAAATTTAAAAACGGAACACAAAATTTTGTATTCCATTTTTAAATTTAAAGTTGGTAACTCCACTATAACCAGAAGAGACAGAAAATCAAACATCTTTTTGAAAAAATTAGTCTCCCCGTATAAATTTTGAAAATACTACCTCGACTGGATGGAGACAGTTCGGTTGTGACAATTCATTGTGGCACGCCCTACTGGCATTATACAATTTTCTAGAAGTAAGGTCAATGGGGATATATGAATATCTTAAATAAGTAGCTACATGAAACTTTTACTTACACGATTTATGTCTAAATTAGGGGGAAATGCAATCCATGTCTTTCTTATATGCTTACCTAAAACAAAAAGATTTATACATATATCCATTATCAATAGTTTGTAAATTTGTAAATATATCATAAATAATCAATAATTGGTACATGTGAATACTCTAATATAATAGATTCAACAAAAGAGCAACGTTTGGTACTTTGAACTTCTTTCTGAACCAACAAAAATTCCTTAATTAATTATTAATAAGTATCAAATTCACAACTCGCCGCGATGTGTTTGTATGAATTAAATTTTAAACTGCATATTTTTGTAGATTGTATTAATACTTTATTTAAAATAATACAAATATGCCGCCGAGTATGCTACAAACTTTGAACACCAAGCCGTTTGTAAAATTAGTGATATTTCGATTTTGAAGATAGTTTTATTGTTGTAGACGATTTATCGAGACATAACCTAACCCACAAGTGCTCAAAAAAAGAGTTCGAACTTGATATCAAGATAGAGGTATCAAGATAGAGATATCAAGATACAGATATCAAAAGTCACTCTACAGTATGTCCCATTTTCGATGTCCTGATGGAGTCAATATTAATAGCACAGATATTTATTTAAAAGGGATTGGCAGAGTTAAATAGATATTTTAAGCGAATTAGTAGGTATCCTACTGACCAGTATAAGACAGCTTACAGCATGTAGGTATACAAACAGAATTTTATTGAATCAGATTTAAAGATTTCACTAAATATAGCTAGTGTTGTTTTTGGAGACCAAGGTGTTATTTTTAGCCGAGCGCAAGGTACTTGGAATTTATTTTCGCGACTGACACTGCTGAACAACATGTTTAATGTTAAAGGTTATTGATGGTACTCCGCTTATACAGGGTGTAACTAACTAAAATGCTTAGCCGTATTCTAATGACATCGTTCATCGAGTCCGCTACCTATGGCACTCTGATGAACACAGAATTAGTGCGAAACCGGTCAGTGTCAATGGTTGGATATGCCGGGGTAATGTAATGCCAGCCCGTGGAGTAATTGTTTTCGGCATCTTCTGCATATAAACTATCTTGGTATTCTTTTAGGCTCATGTCAGGCTGTTGAATTTTCTTTAACTGTTTGATCTTAGAGCCATATAGAGCCTTAATCTAGGTGTCCACATAGACCTAGGTGTGTTTCTTTCTTGCCACTACTACCAAGGAGAGTATTGTCGAAGTTTTTCAGTAAAAAAAAATCAATTATTAGGTAATTTACTTACCTATCTATAGTTATGGTAAGTAAGTAGGTACTTACATATTAATTTTTCAATGCCAGTTCTATTTTTCGATCAATTTTATTTTGTTCTGTACCTTTCGATATTTTATGTAGGTAAATAAACATTTTCATATTAAATTTTGAGTGAATTTTCACTGAATTTTAACATTGAATAGCTAAGTACTTACATTTTATATGCTTAATTAATTTATGATTTGTAACATGATTTCATGTAACATGAAAAAATGACTCTGCACCTATCTAGTATAAATTCCTCTATACAAAAGCTGTTCCTAAATTAAAAATAAAAAAATTTCAGTATCCTCAGAAAGACTAATCAAAGATCATAGTAAATCAATTAACAGACTTTGTTTCATCATTGGATAACTGAACAACGTCAAATTGGTTTTAAAAAAACCTGACTCCAAGTGAAATTCGAACTCATATCGAATAGACTCATCCGGTTACTGTCGGATGCGATACCGTCAACAGTACCACTGCGCTACGGAGCCCACCATTAAAACCTTGAACATCGGCAAGTTAAACCAGACTTCTCGGAACAGGCACATAATAGTTTCTTAATTCTCATATAATGAGAGTGAGAGTATGTAGGTAGAAATTGGAAGAAACGAGGAAAGATGTAATAATAACATTGTCTCAGTTTCCTGTCTTGAATAGGCTATAATAATTACTGTGGCTTGTCTGATCAATGATCAAACAAATAAAAAATAGATTGAAAGTACAAAAAAAACGAAGAACTTTTGGAAACTTAAGTACGTAGGTCTATTTTAGAAAGTGAAAATACTTACATTTTTTCAGTCATACAATCTACGGAAACTTTCATTCTCTCTAAAAATAAAAATTACTTTTCCACTGCTACATTTTTGAAATGTAAATTGTGAAAACTTGAATATCCTATACTTAGGTACCCTAAAACGCCAATTTATATGGCAAAAAGATGGGATAGACCGATGTGAATCAATGTTCCTTCTTCACCTAACAGTTCCTTATTGATTCACATATAATACTTACCAACTGTCCAGGGTGATTCTGATACGCATAAACCTGGCAAATTATAGCCAAGGCAAATAATGACTAATGAGAAAAAAAAATGTAAAACATTTTTAGGTTCGGAAATAATTTGAAAGAAATGTTTACAAAAATTTATCAGGTGAAATATGTTTAGTTTGTCTAGCAGTACCTATTACTTATGTTATACGGGGCATTTTATGAAATTCAAGTTCTTTTATCTTTATTTGAAATAAGTTATTTCCGAAACTAAAAATGTTTTTCATTTTTTTTATTAGTCATTATTTGTCCATGATATAATAAGTACAAGGTATGACATTCGTGAGTACGAAAATGCGTCCGCTGTGCGCATTACGTCACCGAGAGCGCAGAATGATCGCTAAATACAAATGTTATATACGATTTCAATGGAAACATTATCAAAACTTTCATATAATTGGCACAAAACAGTGTCCCGAATAGGAAAATATTGGAAAATTTAACCAGTGTCCTTAAATGTGTTCTTTAATAATCATAAGCACAGATTAGATATACTCCATATGGTAGGTACCTATCATATACAAAATGCCCTGGTAATTCCTGGTGGTTAAAATTGGCTCTTTTAATTTCTTACCTACTTCAATAATAATAACTGTTATCGGTGATTATTGCAATTTTTATTATAAATAATTAGTTATTCTGATTCGTGTGTAAAATGATTAGTACTTAAATATGGGATAAACGCTTCATAAACATAGGATGTGGGCAACAAGTTAACTTTAATACATATATTTCGCCGTTCGCCTTACACCTACGACTAAAAGTGAAAATTGTTCCTTAAGCTCGGTTAAGATTCTAAATTGACTGTATTATTAAATGTATTAATTTTTTTTATTATTCGAAAATTTTAAATGTTTCTCTTTTTTTTTATTTAATGACCACATTACAGAACCATATCTATTACAGGTTATATAATTTGTTACAGGCTTTAAATTTATCTCATAATCATCATCGGTGAAGTGTTCATCATATTCTGGCAGTATGTATACCTATTAAACTTTTCTGCTCGACAGCAAGCTACCACCCACAGTTTCTTTATTACTTCATCCCGTGGAAACGTGAAAAACCTTGTAACATAATAGATAGTGCAATGTTTACATTGCCTAAATATCATAGCAATATAATTACCTAATATTATTTAAATTATTGGGCTCTTGGTTGCGATTATCACTATTATACAAGCACACAGCACAACGCATTTTTATTGCACTTTTAGTTTAGGTACGTGTTAATATAAAATTAACTTTAACTATACTCACATATGATTATAATTAGTATACACTAGAATTATACAAATACTCTGCCAAAAAAAATGAATTTAGAGGACAAAATGTAGTAAAAACCACGAAACTATCACACCTTTACATATGTAAACACTGTAAAATGTCAAATCTGCGCTCAAATTGACGACACGGATGTGGGAGGGATATGCGTAATATCATACCTTCCTTTATTGTATCATGTTATTTGTCAAACATATGTTTTCTTATCTTAGACGGTAGTATAGTCTAAAGTCTAAATAATGTCAATTGAAACTGCGACAAAAGAAACACCTGCATCTCGATGGCGGCGTCTTTGTTTACGAACGTGTGACGTTTGTCGGAATTTTTTATGCAGTTTCAATTGAGATTATAAAGACTATAGGTACACTCTTTTTAATCTAATTTGCAACTGCATAAAAAATTCCGACAAATGACACACGTGCGTAAACAAGAGGCCGCTGTCGAAGGGCAGGTGTTTGTTTTGTCGGATTTTCTTTTATAGTTTCAATTTACATTATACAATATAGACTATACCCTTGTATGATAGTAGCAAGCTGAAGTTTTTAAATGGTACTTTTTCAATTGTAGTAAAAGATGTTGCACTATATAAACATAAGTTTGTAAATAAATGAACAGGTATTCGGAATAAAACCATACCTGACTTCATTTTTCTTGATGGCATTTAAGAAATAAGAACTATAATAAAATATTTGCCTTAATTGTCTCACAGTACTTACTTAAGAAGAGGAATATTAATAGTGTCTTAAAACAGGGATACATCTGATAATGATGATTAATTATTGAGTGTTCGAGTATCGAGAACTCCTGGTGTTCAGAGTTTAGTGTCTCCATCGCTTAAGACAGAGGTCGTGAGTTAGAATACCCATTCCGACGGACAATTTTTAGGTACTTAAATTCTCTATTCCTGCGTGCCTCGGACCTCGGATGGGAAGAACGTCAGCTTGGTGTTAAAGTGAGAAATTAACATCAGTTGTTGTTTGACTATATCCCTCTAACTAATGATATTTTCCAGGTTTCGCTCATTCTAGCACGGAATGGTGGTTAGAGCTGACCAACTTAAGTCGTTCCCGAGGTCCAACTGCGGCCTACTGAATAATAATAATATGGCCTCTGCCCAGATAAATATTAGACTCTCGGGCTAATGCTTGTGATTAGAATGAGCGGTACAGATATTATTATTATTATTAGGTATATCATTACCAAATCAATTAAAATAAAGTTCACAAACATATTCTCATAGCAGATAAATATGTAATTTGGCAGTGTTTATTACCAACTTTTAATAACTAAATCCTGCCCTAGATATTGTCAAATACATGCCTATAGGTTACTAAATTGTGCAACCGTAAGCTTTCATTCTCATCTCATATACAAGCAAAATTAAATTTAGCTAACGTTTACTCTAAAATGTCAAAGTTCTGCGTATGCATGTCCTTAATTTCTGTGATGTTCCACCTGTTTGCCATCCTGCCATTATCTACTCCCCTTTGATCTTTATTGGATCCGCCTAAACAAGATTCTACCTGAGGATGAAGTTTCTGAGAGTTTCAACGACGCAACCAAATTTATTAATCATTGAATTAGTGTCTTTTAGTTGGACACATTAAACATAACTTTTCTTTCAACAGTAATTTCTAAATTACGTACAAAATATAAATACACTGATTGCACCGAACCCATAAAAAATAAATTTTAAATAAGTCACTTCTTTGAGAAAACTATTAGAACCTATTGAAATTGGATTTCTTTTTATTCCATATTTCAAATACTTGCCACTGGACTTACCATTTACAATGTTTAAAACTGTTTCAAGATTAAAAATTATTTACCTACCTACATCTATTTAGGTAATAATTAGACGTAAGGAAGAATGTTTAAAGAAACTGTCATATTTGGCAATTTTGCATACATGTAACAGTATTTACTATAATCATATTTAAAAGCAATTCTGGTTTAAACGCGTTATCTTTTTAATTAAATTACCGAACCACTTCAATTTAGTTATCACTTTTTAATTTAGTTATCCCCAAGAAAAGGTTATGATTCCACTATACGCTGTAGTTCCCCGTCTCCTTAATAAAAAGAAATCTTCAAGGCAAAGTTTATTACATGTTGTATATAGGTACTAGGGGTGTCAATCCCGGGATCCCGGAATCCCGGGATCTCGGGATCCCGGCCAAAAACATGTCCCGAAAATCCCGGGATTGGTTTAATAATTTCGATACTAGTCCCGAAATTTTCATTTAGTACATAATTTTGTAAAAATATTCTATTCCAAGTGTAAGGTCGCAAAAGTCTGAAATTGAACGACATACGGTTCCCGGTGGTTCACCGCTGGCGCTATTAGTTTTTGTGAAAACATAACCAGAGGTTATATCTGTGTCTGTGCCATAATTATTATGAAAATGGACCGTACAAATCTGGATGGTGATGATGATAAAGCTAAAGGTAGGGCATACTTTCAATACTTAAGTATTTATTAGTTAGTAGCTATATATTCTTTAAACCCCAAGGGATTTAGCATGAATTACTGATATTTATTCATATTGGTAATGGTAAACAGTTTAATTTAAGCAGTCTTATGGTTCTAACCCCCAACTCACCAAACGGTATGTCATCAAAAGTATGATATATGAAACTTAGTTGAAAATAAGTTAAGGAGAATTAGAAAAATTCGTTCAAACCTAAAAGGCGAAACCTTAAAGGAACTCATATTTTTGAGGTTTTATTGTAACAAGTTATACTTTATTTTTTATTATCAGTTATTTTAGTTCTTTTAGATGTTCTTTTAGTTAATTTATATTTTTTATATAGAAATGTTTTTATTTATTTTTTCTTAAGAAATAAAAGTGTATTTTTAGATGTTGTAGTTATTTTTTCGGTACTGCACTCGGCACTTGGTTGGCGAAACGCGCGTCGAGTGCAGTATAGTGTTTTGGTGTTGCTGGAAAATTAGGTACGTCAGTGTTATTTTTTCGGGATTTGTCCCGGGATCCCGGGCTTAGGTACACCGAATCTCGAAAATCCCGGGATTACAAAACCCTTTGGGATTGACACCCCTAATAGGTACCAAGACAAACTTGTGTCACACCACTTGGTTAACAATAACGTCCACTAGCGAAGCACGTTACAAGAATGTGCAACTCTTTACACTGGACACACAAAAAATTGCTTACAATACTTAGCTACCAAACCATAACTAGGTAAGTATAACACTCGTTGAAAGCTGTTATTTTGGTTTACTCACTGCACTCGTTAGACTGAAATTACTCGTTTTCAAAATGTTTTGTAAAACCCAAACAAATTTTTGTTGCCGACTAGGATACTGTTTTAGGGTATCAATAAATCGTTTGTTGTACTTTACAAAACAATTGTTTAAAATTCATAATATAATTGATATATCAGCGACAGTGTGAAGGCATAATAAATATTAGTGACTAAATCTATGTACCTATAATAAACAGGAAAAGGGTTTTTTTAATATATAGTTAAGTATATTAATTTTGTATTGAGAATTAATTTTAGTTTTAATTATAAAAGTTTATAGTTCTATTGATAAGCTATACCTATGCTGTGCTTTGAAGTAGGTATGTATAGTCTATAGGTATATAATATCAATTGAAACTAAAAAAAATTTCGACAAAAGAAACACCTGCACCTCGACGGCGGCCTCTTTGTTTACGCACGTGTGTCGTTCGTCGGAATTTTTTATGCAGTTTCAATTGAGATTATAAAACATTGGCGTAACAATGAGTTCAAGAGTTACAATAACGACATTGTCAGGGTAGTGTCACACCACACAAACTCGTGTAGATACATTGTTGGGCATATAATCGAATACTTAGTTAATTTTATTATTTTTCAATATATGTTATAAATATGGAGCTACAACGCAAACTTATATACGCTAACGCTCCTCGTAATACCTACCCATTATAAATTAATTAAAAATGTTCTATTAATTGAATTATATACATATATATTTTGTTTAATTTAAAATTTAACCGTATGTGAAAAACATTTAAATTATGAACAATTTGTAATCGCTGCTCCATAATACGGGAAATGAGTATGATTCGTAAGGTGCAAACGAATCAGGAAATCTGATAATGGGAAATATGCACGCGCCGTGGCACGCACCGCTAACACCGGCTTTATTGTATGTATTAAATAATTAATTATGATTAATTAATAATTATCCACCATTAAATTACCCCAAACGTTACTTATTAAAAAATACGTATTTCTGTGACTTTCTTTCTTGCATAGGATTAATCTGGAATCTGGATTAATTTGAAGAAATCATATGGAAAAGGCAAGGCAGCTTTCAGCTTATCAAGGACAAGTACGAGAAGTTTGGAATAAAGGTGAATGCATTCAAACTGCCGTCCGTCATATTATTGAATTATAAATCAATTGTTATTAAACTTGGAATAAAATATTATGCGTATAACACCCTCGGCAATACTTATTTGTTTACAAATTGTTTCAGTAGCTAAATTATTTATCTTGACGATAGGTACATTTAAAAACTTTAATTAAAAAAAAGCAGTGAGAACTTTGTGCAAAATATTCAACATAAGCACCTATCTTTTCCATTCTTCTTAATACTATTATTATTGTGTATATACCTATACTTAGTGTTATTTATTTCAATAATAAAATAATTAATCCCGAGATTAATCCCTTTGTTTTACCCATGTCATATAGGAGTGCAATTAATTTATTCTTTCATTTAAATAACTGCACAATTAGAAATGCCAAAGGAAATGTGGTCATCATTTAACAAAAATAGAATATTACAGTGCGAGGTTTACCTTACCTAATTGTTGTCAATAAAAATGCTATTTTAAATATGTATTCAAACAATAAATGGATATCTAAATGTTCTGCAAAATTTAATACAATATTTTGTATGTGTGCCCTATAGGTATATTATAAAAACTAATTGCAGCTGAGCTGCTTTACGGAATTCGAAGTTACAACAGTACCTATGTTATGTCAAGTGATCAGGGAAGACCATACAGCGTGTTTGAAACTCTTCTGGTTATCCCAACAGTTTGTTGTCGTGCAACTTTGATTTTAAATGGAAGAATATACGCACCTATATATTTTCTGCACATTTTTATATTTCGATAAACTGTTATCTCATAAATACATTCATATTGGATACATGTAATACATTACCTTTACACTAGACTCTTCTGGAAACATATCCCTTATTATTACGGATAAACCTATGAACAAAATATACAGGATGTTACATTTAAAATAACAAGCTTGAAGGTATAACCGAAAGTGTTTCAAATACGCCATTATTTACGGAGAAACCCCGATGTGCCAAATTTCAATTTAAATGAAAGTGGTATTCTGAAATGGTTATGGTGGGTGATTAAGGTGAAACATGCTGTACGCTTAGTAAATATTAAGATAACAAGTCAAATAGATAGTCATAAAATAAATACAAAAAATACTTTTTGTACCTGCTACATTTCTAGGAATAGAGGATAAAATACGGATTCCCGAGCGGATCCCCAAATAAAAATATCTTCAACTTGGAGACAAAGACGGGTCGATAATAAGTAAAAGTATGTCTTAAACAGAGAAAAAGAACGATGCACGGGAGGGCCGAGGTATTAATATCTATAGGTGGGAGACATGACACGGGTGACAGAGGTCAGACGTGTGGTCACAGAGGTAGTCTGTAGGTGTGAATTAGAAGTATTTTTCCTATATTATTTATCTTTATTTAACTATCACGTACTAATATCTTGTCTTTGTTTCCAAATTGAAAATATTTTTAATTGGGGACCTGTAAGTATATAACTATGAAATTAATGTCTATCTAGAAGCTAAATGAGATATACATGACATGGGAAAAGACTCGGAAAAAGATATCAAACACATGGCAGAGTTCTCCATACAGCTCCTTCCTAATCGCAAAGCATGAGTCATAGCGGGGCAATACCTTATCGCATAGTTGAAATTAAAGATAGATCTGTACCGTTAGAAACTTGTTTTATAAGCACACCGTGCTTGACTTGTTGATTTGGAAAGTACATTCTTAATGGAAGCTTCCGTTGCATTTTATATTTAGCCTGTTACGTTGAATATTGAAAAAAAAATATAAAACCATGAAAATCAACTACCTACTTAGCCATACTAATAATAAATACCTAGGTAAGTAGTGATACTAGGTATAAAAAATTTGTTGAATTCTCTTTAATTATGAATCGACAACTTCGTTTCAGTATCACCATAACTACAAACACCAAAGAAGGATATCTAGGGAATAAAATTGCATTAATCATCGTTTTCTCCAATCATGTGAATAATTTTATACTAATTATAATAACGGTGACCTGATGCACTGATGCACTGACCTACTAATCTAAATAGACCATTAACCTCATACCTACTGTGGGTAGATTCTGAAAGATGAAGTTTGGTTTTACTTTCCCTCAAAATCTGCTTCAAAAATAACACAAATAACTATAAAACTATGTCACATCCGAGGTCACATCATTTCTGTCACGTTCAACCTTATACCTAACGTCTGTACCTATATAAAAAATATTTTATGATGATTTGAGTTGCTGATAGAGCTAAACCCATGTTTTTTTTAAATAGAGTTAATAAATATGTTCTCAAGGATTCTGTATGGAGCAATAATATTTACTACCTGCTAATGACAAACAATGGACCGAGACCTTGAGCTATACATAGAACCTTAAAAGTAGCTATGGTGCATACTCATTTATAAATGGGAAAAACGAAGCAATGCAATTTTTCTACTGAAAACTTGTAAGTATTTTTTAAAACCAAATTTATATCTTTAGGGCTGTTGTTAAAAGTAAACTCTTTCCTCTTGTGAATAGTCACAGCCTGCTTTAGTAAGCAGGCTGTGGAATAGTTAACAATAAAGAAAAGCATAGAAACAAGCGTACCAAACAGTTGGTACTTATTGACTTATGTTTTATCTCAACTTAATTCCAAATAAGTAGGTAGTAGGTAATATAATAAATAAACAACCCCAAAGCAATTTTCAAAATGAAAGGTACCTACTTACAGCTAAAAAACAACTGTAGGTAGGTACAACATGAACCATAGGAATGATTACTCGATGATTAGTTATATTTGAGACTATACCAATTATTGTAAGTTTACATTTTATAGCACGACTTTTATTCGAGTCGCTAGAAATGAAAAGCATTTAAAAGTTAGCTATCCATCCCTACAAGAAATGAAAAGTTAACTTTTTCTGGTCATAAATCCAAATTTGGAATCACCTTAAATTAACTTCTTTCAGAACACGAAGTACAAGATTAGTATTTTCATAAAAAGCTTCCCGCGAAAAGTAATTTAGGTATCAAGAAAGTTTTCCGTGCAAAATACCTGGACTTTCGAATTTAAAAATGGTGGAATAAAGTTGAAAACAAACTGACTTTAATTGTATTTAAGAATTATTTTAGGGAGCTAAATATCTACCATACAATAATGTCCAACATTTTTAATTCAATTCAATTAATTTTCGGTTTTTAAAATTGTATATTTACTTCGATATTTAATTACTCGTGGATACTGCCATGCTACAGAGCATAAAAGGCGAAAAATATCTCTTCAAATAAAGTAGGTATAGTCTATACATATAATGTAAATTGAAACAGTAAAAAAAATTAGTAAACAATATGCAGAGCTGCATTTGGCAAATTACAAGTAGGTAATTATTTAATGTTTTAATTGATAATTTATTATTTAAATAGTATCGAATAGTATAATTCGTTCGAACATTCGATAACAACTACCTAACATATCCAACTATAAGATCTAACATAAACACATCTCAAGATGGATAGACTAGATACATGCTCAGGGAAAGATTAATACGTATATCCATACTGAAGGAAACATTAGTGGCTCCGATGAAACGATGGTGTCCGCAGCCAAACGTTATTCTGTCTCTACTTCTGTGAGCCTTAAGCTGCGTATTGACTTGAGCATTTTAGTCCGAACGAACCAAACGCGCCGAGCGCGCACACCCGAATTGCGCTAATCAGTACGTTTCTCCGAGCCGAACTGAACGCGCCAAACTTTATCGGTGGCTAATTGTTCGTTGGTGCATAGTGAGGACGGATGTTTGTAGCGTTCGGAGCGTTCCCGCGCAATTGGATAATTTGTGGTAAATTACTAAAACTAAAAACTTCAAACAGATGGAGTGGATCTGAAAAAAATGTTTGCAACTCATTGACGAGTATGAAAGGCATCCTGTACTATGGAATCCAAAGCAATGTTTAGTAATTCTAGGACCCACAAGACATATTAATCGTTCAAAATCTTCTGCAGTCATACGCGTGATATTTTTTAAATGTACACTGTCCATACCTCTCAGCAATGCCGTATTTTCACGTTGCAAAAAGAGACGCCACGCCCACATTTGTTTTGATTTTTTTTTCTTCTTATTTAAGGAATTTATGAGAAAAAAAGCACCAGTTGCCACTAATATATCGTCCACGTCGATGTTTTAAACTCGACGAACATACGATCACTGATGAAACTGTCGGGAACACAGCGAATACAGCAAGCACTTCGAATATCCCGAGCTTCTGTTCAAAAATGTTTGTTCCGTTTGTTCGTGTGCGCTTGGCGCGTTTGGTTCGTACGGACTAAAATGCTCAAGTCAATACCCACCTTTAGACATTACAGCAATCAAATTGCATTATTTAAAGAACAATAAACTTTTTTGCATCTTTATGCCCATTTTATTTCATTTTATTTTTTTATTGCGTTATTTTGGTTCCCCATTTCTTATAATTCAGGCCTGGCGAGGCAGCCATATTCTTTCGACACTTAGCCACGCCCAATGAACACGTTTTTTGTATGCGGAAAGGATGTTTACAGCGTCTCCCTACAATACTACCTCAATTGAACAACCATATTGAAGTCAAAACTTTTAATTGAATTGATTGTCATGTTTCAAATTGTTCAGTGTGTCAAAGGGCAAAATGCACTATTAACAACACAAAAACAAAAAAAAGCAATACATATACTTAAAAAGCTAACTTCAATATGACGGATCGTTTAGTTTGTATACATCACAGCCTTGTCTACTAGAGAAGGCTGTGTATACCTACATCCAGCAGTCGTAATTGTGCCGGTTATTGAGGCAAGCAAAACGACCAGACACCCGACAGTAGACACTTGACTGGGTCTGGGTCTGTTTAGATTTTAACACACCGAAAACCCGTGCGGACGGTCACTAACCCTAGTATAGCGATGTCTCAGATTACGACAGAATAATATGCAGATTGCCTGCGTGAGGGGGATTAAGGGAATTTAGTGCCCCATAATATAATTTCCTGGGGTAGAATGGTCAATATCAAGTTATTATTAATACCTACCCACCCTCTGAAATGAAAATGCAGTCATAGTTTCTATATTTTTGATAATCACAGAATAGGGATACCTAACTAATTAACTAACTACCATCGTTCAGTGAAGAAATATCCTTCACGTAATCCTGCCAGTTTTTTTAAAATATCTAAATTCAGTTCGCAGACTATTCAATTCTCAGTAGGTCAGGAACGTACGGACTTTCCGATTATAGATGGATTATACATACGCCATCTATATTTTTCTTCTTCTACGACAATTGGATAAAATAGTTTTTATGGCATCTGTGGATCCATAGGAGAATTTAATGGCATCGTATGTTGCAAATATACTTTATTTGCCAGATTATTTGCAATATGCAGTTGTGGAAGGATATCGTAATAAAACAGTTGAAGCATGTAAAAGTTGTTCTTCTCAATACTAGATGGCGTAACTTATATTCCACGTTAACAATAGCGACAAATTTTAGTAAGTATATGTTCTTTTTAAACCAGTAGGTACCAATATAATTGCCTTCAATCTAAGGCCTGTACGCCTTTGTCGAGGATACTTTCTGAATGTTTTACAATAGGTGTATGCTTTAAATTAATGATTTTATTTAAAACGTCGAAAAGAACGAAGAAGAAGAACATCCTTTTCCCACGGTATGCGAATATGAAAAAGTGCTGCTGTTTGCGAAATTAGGCACAGCTGAAAAAGAAGGAAAAATCTGGGGCTATTACCTTCACAACATTTTTGCAACTTTCATATACTTAGACAGGCAGCGTCCCCACATGAGCGTCTGTCACACCAAACAACATACCAGCTGTTTCGACCAATGAGGTGTCCTCAGTACCATACAGGTCTAAGTAGTACAGTACAGGTTTTTTTACAACTTTCTTATAAAAACGAACTAAAAATAGCGAGGTATTAAAAAGTAAACTAATTTGTTATTACCCTCTGTATACATGCTTCACAGCATGCGACTTCTCGATAATGAAATTCATAGACAAGTTTAACACGCTAACGGTTGGAGCGATAAAACTGTCAGCTTTTATTATTAAGCAAACTATTCCCACACACAAACTTATTGCCCGATGTTTGGATTTACGAATAGCAATAAACATCTATTTCTAATTTGTTTATAGCTATTTAATGTTAAGTAGGTAAATTGAACTCATAGTTCAAGTGTTTAAATAATGCACCTTTTCGAACTAATGATGAAGAATTAATGAATGAAAGTCTCAGGCTCGGTCTCATGCAATCATAAAATAAAGTTGATTAGACGAGTGATTAGACTTCAATTCAGGAAGCAATCAACATCAGAGTAAGAATTTCTCTTTTTTGATTAGACGAATAGTACCTAGTTATTACCTGGGTAGGTATATGTTTAGTTTTAGATATCATTATGATGAATTAATAATACACCTACCTAGATGATTCTCAATATTTTTTGAACGGTGCAAAAATACTACCAAAGTACCTAGGTATTGTTTAAAAAGTATTTAAGTAAGTACTTCAATATTACTCACTCAGTTACCTACTCCTCTATCTAAAGCAAAAATAGGAATATGTTTTTATTTAAAACAATAAAGTACAAATACCTACGGTATGAAAATTATAACGACTTGGCTAAAATGAAGTTCTATAAATATTTTAAAGAGGCGTAAATACAGGAAATAACATGTACCTATGGCATGGTTGTTAATTATTGGAACTGTAGGTACCTATCTATACAGGGTGATTCACCCAACCTGTTTATTAAAAGTTTAAGAACTTCCCATTGGAATTTCTTTTGAAAATTTGGATACGGTGGTTTTCGAGAAAGTTCTATTCATCTGAAGTATTTCCGTTTTTCTGGCACTTCCGGTTATACCAGAAATCGCTAACAACGTTCTTATTTTCAATGGAATACTTACCCTATATTTTTTCTACATTTTTTATTTCCACACTAAAATCTACGTTTTTTAATGTGGGACAAACTATACGAGAAATGAATAGTTTTTTAGATATTTCAATTTTTTTGAAAAAGTGATTTTGTAGTACTTATCTTATTGAAATGCTTGTCATCGACTGACAAAAAAAGTTATGGTAACAAGGTTTGGATTATGGTTAGGCGAACCATCAAGTTATTATTTGCAAAAAATAATTTCAAAAAAATAATTTAATTCTGACTAATTTCAACTACCCAAAAGTATTTTTTTAAATGGAACACCCTGTATATAAATGCTCTATGTGATGGAGAATAAAGTGATTTCTCAATCTGTATTAGGATTCCCTGTACCTAATCTGTTACCATTTCCTTGCTGTCGACGTATTTACTTTCTATACAATAATTTTACAAACACAATAAACCTCGGTGTAAACCGACCATAAGTAGGTAGGTATATTTATTTCCTCCCTTTAGGTCTTATGCCAAACCCGTAGGGATTGGCATACGACCTAAAGTTACCTCTTGGTTACACTATATTATAAAATATAATAAAGACATTTTATACTTTCGCACCGCAGAACAATAGAATAATAAAATTTAAAGTGAGGAAATACCCAAACAAACACGCCTCCTGTGCACCCCAAGCCTTAAAAGTCGGATCCATAATTTCCTAAGGGTCGCTCGCTCTCGTTCCATGTCTTTTAAAATGTCTAGCCAGTTCTATCTATCTATCTGTATGTACTACACTTACTTTAGTGGAAACATTTTTGGGAGGTACAGGGTATTCGCGTATATTTTGATCCCTACCTAAGTACAGGGGTTATTAAGAAAGTTAGGAAAAAAGTTTAAATACAAAAGTTGTTTGGTTTTTCGTACATCTGTATGTAAACTGTCCCGCATGTTCAAATTATTTTCAGGTCCGTACTAGTGGCGTAGTAACTTAATAATGAAAAAATACCTAATAATAAGTAGGTAAGCAGGTACCTACAGGAAAAATTAAATTTACGTTGTCCAGTGACTCCTTACTTAGGCACGGAACTGTCAGTCGAGATGTGCTTAAGCCGTTCCACACGGTCAAATCATTTGTACGTCCGTACCAGTGGCGTAGTAACTGAATTAAGAAAAAATAATAAAACGTCCAGAAAATAATAATACCTATATACTTAGTTTACGTGGTCGAGAGACTATTTAGTCACAGAACTGTCAGTTGAGATGTGCTTAAGCCGAATTGCAAAACTAGGTATAATGAGGTTTTGCAGGTTTCCTCATTCCAGCACTGAATGGTGGTTAGAGCTCGTCCAATAGATAATATAAGAGACCCAGTCCTGGTTCTTGGAGAGGACTTTAATTTAATTAAGTATATACCTACCCGAGGGATAAACCACCTATCCAATTTTGTACACCAAACATTCTAAAATTCTAAAAAAATGCTAATTTTCATATAATTGTTTCAAAAAATTCCAAATAATTCTAAGTAATTCTAAAACTTAAGAATTCTGATTATTTTTCGGTCATTCTAAAACACTAATTTATTATCTGCATTTTTATTTTCTGTATCATTTTTACGCTTATAATTTTGAAAAATATATTTATCTGATCTGTGTTTAACCTTTCTTTTCCCTCATGGAGTAATCAAATTTTAAGGAGTCGTACTTTATTTAAGCTTACGCCGAGGCTTACACATAGATAAGATTGAGTAGATAAAGGATGTGATCATTGTGATCAATTATATCCACTTTTTGAACTGAATATTTAAACCAAAATTGCTATTTATAAAATGTTTTCTTCTTGAACAAGTAGTAAATCGTTGGCACGTATATTTTTTCTGAGGTCTGTACTGTTTTCCTTGTTATAAAAATTCTAATATTTTTTTGAAAAAAAATAATTTTTATTTAAAAGAATATTTTTTTAAATAAAGAAAAAAGAGAAATAAAGAGAACAGCTGCTTCTAAACACATATCTAACTCTCTCCAGTAGAAATAACATCAGGTGCATTTGGTAATCCAATTACCTATCTGACTAAATTTTACAAATGGAACACCTTTTTCATTGGCTGTATATGCTTTTTTTGTAGAGCCTGCACTGTTAAGTGAAGTGTCATATCTTTGATATCGTCTTCAATGATATTCATCAACAATCATACAATTCATCATACAACGTTCACAATTTATCGCCAATATTCATTGACCGTGGTCATGACCTGGGATGGTTGAAGGCCGAGCGGGATTATCGTTTTTACCCTCCCCCATCGCTGTAGGCCTTGTCTGCCTCGTAGAGGTGGACCTCTCCAACCCCGATCACAAGTGAGGTGTGGGCGATTCGTGCGGTCTCCTCCTGTTCTGGCTCTACCCTGCAGGCTGGGTAAGATCTTCTGGCGCTCTTCTGTCTTGTCGACACAATTCATCAATATCCATAAATCCGAAATCACAAGGTGCGTTTTGCTAGCTACTGCTCAAAAAACAAATAGTTGGTCACACTATTGCGCAAGTTCGCCGCCCGGTGCGGTGTGGCAGGAAAATTCTTATAGATTGCGCATGCTTGTGAGCATGCGCAATAGGTAAAAATTCTAAAAAAATTTTAGTTAAATTCTAAGAAATTCTAAAAAAATACTAAAGATGCTAAAAAATTCTAAAAAATACTGACAATTCTAAGAAATGTTAATGAATTCTAAAAAAATGTTGAAAAATTCTAAAATTCTAACAGCTTGTACACCAAAATTCTAAGGTGGTTTCCCCCTCGTACCTACCTATACCTACCTATATTATTTATAATTATTTAATCCAGTTAAATAATCAAAATTATATAGGTTACGTACTTTAACATGAAAACAAAGAATAGCCAATTTAAAATAACTACTTATTTGCATAAGTATAGATATATGTATACCCTTACTTATTTAGGTACTTTATGAAATTATTACATTCAATTTATGGTATTACCTTGTGAAAAGTTAAATTCTATATTCTAGTCCGAGTTATAGTCGAATGAATACATAGGTATACAATGACATACTAAAGTGTGTTAGCGTCGGCTGGTGGCAATATCACCGTCCCACCATTCTATGCCGTCATCAAGATCGAAGCAGTTATTCAGTCGTGTAACGGGAAAATGTCGAAATTCGGCACCGTGACGGGCCAACAAATTTTATAACCCAGATTATCGCTGCCTCCATTATTTGTTAACAAGTGAAATTTCATTGTTCAATCGAGAATGAAAATCACTGTTCAGATAATTAACAGATTAGTAGCCAAATATTACCATTTTTGGTCTGTGTAAAGCTGTCACTAATAATTAATAATCTAATATTAATCGTTCAATATTTTAAGAACTAGGTATCTAGGTGACTATATCCCATAAATTAAATAACTGCCCTTGATTACACCCGCAAGTATATCTACCTACTAGCTTATTTGTTTTTAATCCCTTCAAAGTTCAGTTATACAACTTTTAGTTACTTAACTTTGTGAAGGGTTTATGTGAATTATGTCAAATCTTTTTAAATATATTTATAGTGGCAGTATAAGCGCATGTTAGTTACTATTACTATATTGGGTACTATCCTTGAGAAACCAAGTTGATAAATTGCGCCCAAATATTGGTTGGTTTTTTAATTCAGCTCCTTAGTCTTCTTCTGGTTGATGTTACTTGATGCTTGAAATGAGCTATGGCGAACGGCGTTTAATTTTTTTCAAGAAAAACTAATGCCTAAACATGTTTCATAACCCATCTGGGTACCTAAATATCTAGGCCAAGTAGAAAGAAAATTTTAGTTAGAAAACATGTACCTACAACAAAACTTTAGGATTCAACACCTTAACACTAATATATGTACAGTGTGTTTCATATTGAAGTGTTTCTATCGGGATCTTGCTTATTATTATTAGAGATAGAGGGTGGGTTTTAAATTCAGCAAAATTGCGAAATTTTATGCTTAAAAAAGATGCCGCTGAGAAAACATTCTTATCTACATTGCTACATTATCTACAAAGCTTGCAAAAGTTACCTTCTAATTTGAGAACTTACCATTTGCGACTTTGCCACCTTGTATATCACATTCATATGAGAGCTCAGATTCTTAGACTTGCAATTTGGAATAATACGAATACGAATGACAAACCGAGTGCCAAACTATACGCCCACGCCGCCCGTTTTACTCGGTACCCCACGTAACCATGCCGGTTTGACATGCTCATCGCGTTACTTTTCATCGAAACATCATATAACCTTCGCGATCCTATAAGCATTTTCAATACTAAAATTCACAGATTTCGCAATTCTTGCAACCATCGGAGTGCATTGAAAATGAATTCAGGAAATTTAGAACTATAGAAAGCTTGCAAAAGTTACCTTCTAATTTGAGAACTTACCATTTGCGACTTACAGACTTTGCCACCTTGTATATCGCATTCACATACGAGCTCAGATTCTCAGACTTGCAATTTGCAATATACGAATACGAATGCCAAACTATGCGCCCACGCCGCTCGCTCTACTCGGTCCCCCACTACCTAACCATGTCGGTGTGACATGCTCAACGCGTTACACTTTCCATCGAAACATACCCATATACCTTGGCGAGCCTATAAGCATTTTCAATGCTAAAAAAAACACAATTTGTCTTTAATATTTCTATGAATATATAAGTTTCACACACGCTCTAGTAGAATCTGTACAAATTGAAGGTGACAACTAGTCTAGAATGAAATAGTGTTTCAGCTGCAGCGTTTTGACGGATGACGTTGCCGATTGAGGATTTTCCGGGATTTTCAGAGGCAGCATATCCGCTGCGTTTAACTGGTCTAGAATGAGCTTTAGCTATAAAGTCAGAGGTCTAATTTATTTTAAGGGACTCCCAACTAATCAACGAGCTGTTTGCAATTTCGTTGGATAAAAGCGTGCATAAAAAAGTAACTGTTTTACTACGTTCAATAGATACCTACCTAGGGGCACAACTATTTTTAAAATAAGTAGCTTTAACAAAAATCATTTTAAATATATAGGTATCTACTTACCGAAGATCATGAAGAATAAACAAAAATATATGTAAATTTTATAATGGACAGGATACAAGTGTGTAAGTCGCAATTATTGTGGTTGCAGAGGACTAAACAGAAAATGAATCAATAGAAGGTGCACAAGCATCTCGGCATTCATCAACTTGATGAAAATATAGACACCTAAATATTTATTTTGTCAATCAAAATAATAAATGTCCATGATTATTTCAGCGAGCTTAAAATACGCAAACACTATAAGATATAAAATATGTAGTCAAACAATGATTGAAGGTACATAATATACCTAGACATGAATAGTTTTTGAAATATTTTCTGTTTTTAATTAGGCTTCATAAGTTCTTACAAAAGAAGAAATTAATATAGGTATACACTATCACTCTTTCCTAGGTAGGTAGGAAGGTACCTTCGTACCTACCTACCTACCTACCTATTTTATTATAACTATTCAAAACAGTCCATCGATCTAGTGACATCATCATAGTTATTTGTCATTCTTCAATAATAGCTATCAAAGCAAGGAGAAACTGAGAAAGTTAGGTACCTAGACAGGTACCTAGACCCAGTGCAGTTAGAAGTTTTAAGAAGATATCAACTCGATAATCTAATAATTAAACTGTTAAAGAAATTCAAATAAAATTAGGATGACAGCGCGAAAACAAAGAAACTGAAATATCGTGGTTAATTTTTCCATAATCTAGATTTAGAGAATTACTAAGAAGCATCAGTTAATTCTTAATTCATAAAATTACTCAGCTCTTACCCTTAAACAATAATCGATAACCAGGTTGATAGGTATAATCCAAATAAATGAAAAGTAATCCTTGAAATGGCACACTACTGTTTAAGAAACTGCGTACACACACTAAATTCACAACGTTTAAGGGTTTAGGAAGTATTTCTGATTTACTTTGAAATTGAGAAGTGGAACTGTCGTCTCCGTCGGACGCAACTACTTGCTCTCGGACACAAAATAAACCTCACTATAGCAGAACTAGCAAAAAACGAGCCGTATCATACCAAAAATAACCCACTAACACTGCTACGTGGCAGATATTCGTAAAGAAACTAAAATAGCAGTCCCACAAACACAATCGCGCGTTTATCGCTAAGTAAACATTTTTAACTCAACATTGCGGCGCGTACACAGAATAATCCACTTGCATCAACTAGGCTGGTTGGGAGAGGACACCAAATTACAAAATTGAGTTGTCACTAACACTAGCACTGCACTTTCAAGATAGCGCGATCATTTTTCGGACACACGGGGAGTTTTGCGATAATTTGTTATGCAAAATGGGGGAATTTTACGACAATGGAAAAATGACACAGGCGCGGTTTGACAAATGAATAAACAACGCGACTGCTTCGATTTCTCAGACTCGAATGAGAGCGGCGCGGGAAGGAAAAGCACAACGCAGAATTGCAGAGTGGGGGGTTCCTGCTCGTCGGACGGACTGCACGTTGCCAAGTTTGTTGGGTGTTCATTGACCTAGACATTAAAAAAATCTGAACCATTAAAATAATTTTTAGTTAAAACACACTAATGACGCAAATTTAGTTTTTGAAACATTTTCCTGATCAGACCTGTAACTACTGATACAAAATATTTGTTTGTATATCTTCTATCTTTTGCTGGCCTGGATTATTTAGATAAAGTTTGATAGACGTTGGGCAGAAGTCTTATAATTTTGAGGAAATGGTGAATGCGCGCTTCCCCCCCCCCCCCTCATCATAAAGTATTAAATTACTTTTTGTAATAATTCAGGATATCGATCTATTTCGACATTTTTAGTGTTGGTTTTCAACGTCTTCATGTATTTCTGCTGATTCATTTTGAGTTAATAATTACAAGAATTAAAAATCAAATTAAATATCTGCAGCCCTTAAAAATAGGAAATGATGAAACTAAGGACAACGTGGCAACAGTGCGTGGACTGTCGACGGTCGGTAAAACCACTTTGCTGAGCTCACGTGAGGGCAAAAGCAAACTAGTTACTAGTGGTCCAATATAGTGCTGGAAAAAGGAAAAGAATGTTTAAGATATGGCACTGAGGCACCGTTCTATCCACTTAAGAAACTTCCAGTTTACAGAAATTGTTTTCGATACTCTTTTCTTTGTTTAACAAATTCAAATTAATCACAACAGATGTAAGATGTAAATAACCATATGCTGATTGATGCTCGCGAAAAAGTTCTTATTTTTTGTTCCATAGACAAACACCTACCTAGTCGCTGGGTCGTTTGTGCCGATGAGCAGGGCCGGCTCCAGGACCCGTGCCCCTGCACGAGGCGGCAAAAGTCGAGGGGCGGCATGGCGGCAAAAATCGAAGGGCGTTTAAAATAACACCCTGTTATTTTCTCCAAAATAACAGGGTGTTATTTTGGAGAAAAAAAAAAAATTTTTCCGCAATACTTTAACAACCGTTTCATAGATTTAGGTAATTTTTGGATGACGTGTACATCTATTAAAGGTCATTAAAACTGGCCTTAGGCCTACTCTTCCTTATGATTTTGTCTTCATAACTCTTGCATATCCTACGTTTTCGTGGATTAACTAAGTTTTCCTTAATCGGCTATCAATTCTGACCAAAAAAGATGCTCTTGTTACATTACATAGCTCTAAAATCAACCATTTTCGAGTAAATTGAGTGTAAAGTATCGACTACATTCTTTATGCAGAAAAATACATGCAAATGAAGTCATAAGGGAGCGTATAGGCCTAGGCCACCACAGGTGTCAGAGTTAAACAAACACCATGTAGATGTTTAGATGGACACGTCTCCCAAAAATTACCTAACGATTTTTAAGTTATTGCGGATTTTTTTTTCAAAATAACACCCTGTAGGTAACTCGTTAAGCGTGAATCATAGAATTTTTTTATAAGAGTTTTATTCTTATTTTGGTCTGGTCCACTCCCTGGTAAATTTTTGTACGCTCACACTGAGACACCCTGTATACTTACGATCGACAATATCGCAAGACAAGATTAGAAGGACTTGCTACCATTTCCCTTGAACACGATATAGGTAGGTAGGTTCTAAATTTAGATATCTCTAATTTGGTTAAAACGTTTGCTGAACAAAAAGCTAGAAGGCACTCCTTTTATAAAGCTTTAACGCAATTATTATTTTAAATATGATTTTTAAATTAGAATATATTTTTGTTTGTTTAGAATGTGAGGATATTTTATTTTTTTGTTTGTTGTTCGTAATTTTTTTTATTATATTTTTTTAACATTAAAGTTCTTATTATTACGTTAATACTTGGGTCAATTTCTGAAAAAACTTGAGCGTGGCACCGAAAAATTTTTCTCCTGCAGCGCATTGCCGGTGGCACATTCGCGAGGAGCGGCAAAATTAACTTTTGCACGGGATGGCGAAATTCCTGGAGCCGGCCCTGCCGATGAGCAATTAAAAACCTTGGATTTTGGATTTCATGTCAAGTCAGTTTTTGAAGGCATTTACCTGTGAACCTAGGGAGCGATTTGCAATAATTATTATCAATATAGGTACTTAGATAATGTAATATAGATATCCTAGCTACTTGGGACAATTAAATATTTCTATGCGTGGGTATGACGCGGCGTGGAGATACGATAATAGTTAATTATCAGAGATTGAATGTATAGATTAATGGAAATTGTATAAAAAACTATTATTGATGTCCTTTGATTTATCTACACAGATAAACATAAAGTAAAGATCTTTTATGTATCGCAGTCAACAACCCCAGGAAATTCGCAACGCAAAAGGAGATTTCTTTGTGTTGGTTTTACCTTAGATTAAGTTGGATCCTTAAAGACTTAAAGATGTTCAAAGCACACGTTTATCCTAAGGGAAAATAAAATTAATATTCCGACAATATCATGATGGGTATTTGTATGGTATTAGGTTTATGATAAATAATTAAGGCCCTATTACCTACTTCTAGCGATACAATTTCTTACACACTCCCATGCCAGTTTATACCATAATTTCGATACTATATTATCCATTATTTGGTGTCATATTAATGCAAATTTAAAACCTTATGTATATGTTACGCAAAAATTGAGGTTGTCATATTTTTCTTATTACTAGTCACATTACAAATACTGGAAAGAAAATATGTGTCTAGTGTCTACCTATATATACAAGGGTCACAGTAATGTTTTATTCGTTTATTGCACTAAGTACATTAAACTAATAAAAGTAAAATAAAGTGCAAAGTAATATGCATTACATTTGTTTAAGTCTATATTAAATTTGTAGACCAACCTCTATATTTCACACAGTGTCAATAGTTGCAATCTTAAAATTATAATCAGAAGCAGTGACATTTCAATTTTGGAGCAATTAACTTATATCTATCTAGTCTTTACATTACACGATTTTTTTAAATTGCTATTAAGCATATACACTGTGTCCAGTTTAAAATGAACTGTATCAGCATCTCGGACACCATTAGAGATACCGAGTAGGTTAAATTGGGAAAAAGATGGGCAATTTTAGGCCCAAGAGAAATCCAAGATTGCAATTCTAAGAATTACTTCCCTTATGAAGATACAGGTTGAAAAGAAAAATGTGCATATTCTGAAAACATTCATAGCTCGTTTATTTTAAAAGATACATTTATCAAATTTTCAGGACAGGGATAGCAGTCAGCAAGGACTTCAAAATTGGTCTCAAAATGTGGATCTATTAGATTTTGCCGTAGCATATGCAACTTTTCAACCTGGGAGAGCTTTTTAACCTGCTGAAACTTTCAAATATTTCGAGAAATAAGCACTCTACGAAAAAATACTTATAACCAAAATTTAATCATTTAGTGGGGGAAATGCAATAGTACTAAAATTAGTCCACCTCCCCCTCTCTGTAGGTGGGGCGGGGGAGGGGGGTAACTTTGAAATCTTAAATAAGAACCTATATTTTCGAAATCGAAAAAAATGTTTCATATAAATCCTAAGAATTTTTAGCAGTATAATCCGAACCTACAATAAAAATATAGGATCCTATTTAAGATTTCAAAGTTATCCCCCGCCCCACTTACAGAGAAGAGGGAGGTGAACTAATTTTAGTACTATTGGATTTTCCACACTGGATTTCTCGAGATATTTGAAAGCTTCAGGTTAAAAAACTCGCCCGTTATAATATGCATGCATGTTAAAAAATATGAAACAAGTTTGGAGTAATTCCAATTCCAATTCCAACTGCGTCTACGTAATTCCTCTGCAGCTTCATTGGCTCTTGCATACACGTTGTTTTTTAGGTAACCCCACATAAAAATGTCCAGTGGAGTGAGGTCCTGTGACCCAGCAGGTCATCTTATTGAACCTCGGTTTTGAACATATACCCATGCATATGCACATTATACAGAGTTGAACTGCATGCTATTCCTGTCCTGAAATTTTGTATCTATCTTTTACAATACACGAGCTATGGAGGTTTCCCGCAAATGCTTATTTTTTGTTTCCACCCTGTAAATACTTAAGGAAAGAAATTCTTGGAATTCTAACCTTAGATTCTTCTTGGGTCTAAGATTGCTCAACTGTTTCCCAATTTAACCAACTTTCTCTAATGGTTCCCGAAATCCCCATATAGTTTATCTTGAACTGGACTGGAGTGTGTTTGATGTTTTTGTTGATGTTTTTCAATAAAATGCGTAAAATGATTTGTTGACTTTTATTTCTCTTTATATAGATAAAATTCTTAATACATGAAGAAATAGTATTTTTAATTCAAGAAAATCTTAATTACTTAATCAGATAAAATCTTGTTTCAATCCAATCTTAAGTATCTTGAATTCAATTGAAGATTTTATTTTTTCCAGTTAAGAAGTAACACATTATTCAATTAAAATGAGTAGGTAAACAGGACACTGTTGGTTGTATTGGTCAGAGAATAATAAGTTTTGTTGAACGGAAGGTCCTAGAATTATCAGAGCCATTTTCGGGTCCGCAAAAATAAGTAAGCCATGCACATATCCATGGAAGAATCTATTCAGAACAAGTCTCTGGAATGGATAATGAGCTTCTTTCACTGTTAACTTAAATACTAATGATCACGGTGGAGGGAGCAACGGCTAGATTCTTAAACGAAGAAAAAAACAGCTAGAAGTGATGGGAAATGACTAAAGAAACTGGAGCCTGTACCTATAAACTCCAATTTTCATTTAAAAGAAAATTCTATACGAGCCAGTCTAACGGAGCAAATGGGAGAGCTCCACAATAGTAGCGATGATATACGAATTGGATCGATCCACCAAGAAATACGCTTAAAGCTAGTTGTAAAATAATTTTGTAAGAAAAATTACATACAGGGTTATTCAGAACTTATCTCTAAAACTTTGAGGATATGTGCATCCTTAAATAAGAAATCGATATCACCAAAAAAATTTACAATAAAAGTCTTAGGATTTCCCGTAAACAATGTTTAAAGTTATACCATTATAAAGGACTACGTAAATGGGCAACTGTACTTCAACATTTGATATACCTACCACATTCCTCAGAATGTGGTAAAAAAAGTAAACACGTTTTTTGTACCTCGAACGACGACCGAGCGAATAGAACTGGAGCGGGGATAATATCTCTATTGTCTATTCAGTCTCATCAGTCTATGTGTGTACGCTCTGTGTACCGGTGTTTTATTTATCGTAGGAGTGCGGTGTTTTATTTATCGTAGGAGTGTTAAACTGTAAAATTTTCAAAGTGGCTCATGTGTATAGTAATATTGAGTTAATGGGCTGTTACCAGTGGATTATCAATTACAAGTTAGGTTTTGTGAGTGGTTGTTGCAGTAGTTTACAAGATCAGCAACCAGGAGGAACATTCGGTTTAGTGCGGCAAAATTGGATAAGGCGTGCCCAAAATTGTGTACAAGTCAAGGAATATTATTTCGAAAAGCTTTTGTAACAAGGTATGTGCAAATTTTTGATACCTAAATTTCATGTTTCTAATACCTAGTAATCAAGTAGCGCAATTCTTCAAAATTAGTGTAACAAAATTTTATTCATTTTAAAGACACGTCACTATGGTCACATCTATCTATCTTTACGTTTATTTTAAAGTAAAAACGCTGCAAATCTACATACAGCGGCGTGCAATGAAAAATTTTTTAATAGTTTTCAGAAGCCGCCAAAAAATTTTTTGGCACTACCACATTTCTACTTGTATGTTGAACATCCCCAAATTTTATTATGAATAAGTTCTGAATAACACTGTATATTCCCCGCAACCTCAAGGCAAAGGCTATCAATAAAATATAGATAATTAAGTATACATACTTTGTTTTGTTATACCTACACGTTTCCTTATTTAATTGCTTTATGAATTAAAATTTTCTAATACATTTTTTTAGCCGTGACAGGCTTCTTGAAAGCTTGAAAGTCCAACGAGTTGTATCTGGCTTAAGTTTTCGGTTAAAATTTTTCGCTTGATGCGTATGTAGTATAGAGGGTGTGTAACGGCGAGCTGACTGTAGGCGAATACAGTGATATAAATGTTGATTCTTTATATCTAATAAAAAAGGAGATATATCCAAAAGAATATACCATAAAGGCTACAACAACTTACAACTTACTATACAACAACTTACTATAAGTAATATGTGATAAAATATCTGTTGGTCTGGAGCTGGTGTCAATGCATGTAGTGTTAAGGTATAAGCAAACCGAAAAAAAAATAAGAATAGACCCTGTATCAGTATTATTTGTATAAATGAGTAAACTGTAAACAGTAAAAGCAATTAAAATTTATTTGGTTAAATGCGATGGCAGCAGTAGACAAAGCGCATTATCAGCTGTTGTTTGAATCACTTTTCATCAAATGAACTTTAGATAATCCCAGTAATGTCGAATTTATGTGGTGTTTCAATAAAAAGCAAACGTTATTCCTTTCTTTAATGAATTTTTAAACGTAAATTTTCTTCAAAGAACTTATATTTTATCCATACTATTAAATTCTATTCAGTTTTGGTATTCGACTGTCTTTTTATACACACCCCACATACTCGTATACCGTTGCGTTGTACCTCCCTCATGGCACTCCCCGCCCCTTTATTTTCCTCCCTGTTTTTTATTCAGTTATTGATTGTCCTGTGGATTTTTACCCTATACTTGAAAATAATGTACATCGCAAGGCCATGCAGACTTTTTCATATGTTACAGAAGCACAATTTTTATTACTTCACGACATTCATGTGCAGCAAACCTTGTCTTTCGATCGTGACTATACCTAGGTACTTCAAATTCAAAATAGAACTAATGACAAGGTTAAATAGTATGTTTTGATATAAAGCCGCCTTAAGCATATAGTATACAGTTTCCCAAATAAAAATGTGTTCGATTTGGAAACAAAGAGAGAAGATATTAGTACATGATAGTTAAATAAAGATAAATAACATGATCCTGGAAAAATATTTCTAATTCGTTATTGAATGAGGGAACGCAGCTGAGAGGCACACCCACAGACCTCTGTGGCCACACCTCTGACCTCTGTCACTCGCGTCACGTCTCCCACTCATAGTCTATTTGTCCTCACCTATAACTTCACAAGTTTATGCGTACCTATAGATTAAAATTAAGAATCACCTTGTATCTGATATAACTATGATATAACTATGTCAGTAGGTATGTAGTTGTAATTTATATTTTTAAATATTTAGAATATTAAAAAATAATTTTTCAAGTTTATCACCCACCCATTTCTGCGCTGAAATATATAGTAGACGATTAAGTATAAGCTTTCGTGTTAGTAACAGATTGGTATTTTTTGGAAATAACGCACTTAACTATTTAGGACAGTTCCAGCATCCCTTATATCAATAGACCCGTGAGATAACTATATCTAAATTTGTGAATACACGGTGTTTTATAGAAAAATTTCGATTTCTTCATGTCTGGGACCATAATGACATCCACATGGAAAATTAATATAGCAAAAAATGTTCCATTAAAAATTAAAATCTGTGTGTCTGAACATTTTGAATATATTTCATTATTCTGGAATAATGAATATTCTTCTATAAGTAGTTTCGTCACATATATCGCCACGCTGTCACCATAACATTACATGTCCGAAATAAACATATTGCTGTTATTGCTGCTATTCGCAGTTATGACTCGTATATTATATCAAATAATGCAGGCTTTTGTCAGCGGTTCCACTTCAGATTTAAGTAGACCCGTTAAATATCTAAATAAGAATCAATGTAATTCTTGTCAGCGCAATTTTATTGAAATCAGTACAACTGCCTCTTTTACAGTACCTACATCAATACATTCACCAAAAATTTCAGTACAATTACAGGTGAAAGATGAATCATAAATTGTTCAATCTTGTCTTCGCATGCAGAGTTGAATAGCTCGTGAACAAATAAGTCATTATTATACTAAAAATGAAATGATGTTCACTGGAGGCAAAAACCATAAATTTAGAGCAGCACGTCATGTGTTTTTCGGGATCACGATTATAAAATCAGTCAGTCAAAAATTATCTTATGTGCCTCACAAGATGGTTATATACACTGATTTCAGTATAAAGAAATTATCCTTAGAACACTGATCAGAATCACAATTTAATGAGTATCGGATATGCCTACATTTGTGCAATAACAACCATACAAATCATGCCGTTAAGATATAAAACTTCATCTTAGAATCGTTTCCTGTAAGTAAATGCCTAAGACAAGGCTGATCTGTTTATCATCTACATACATTGAAGTACTGGCTAAAGGCAGAAGACTTTCAGGAAGGGAATAAAAATACGTGATTCACTTTAATATTTCTCTTTACTTACTGTCGGGTTCGAGTATTCCAGCCGATGAAGAAGATTACATTACAAAGAAAATACTCGTAATATCAACATGCTAGGAAGAACCAGAGCAAATACGAGGAAGTGCCGGAAAGCTAAGTACTACAAAATTCCAAAAGATAGGAATTACTATAATATTAAGTACAGATACTTCCAAAATATGTGGAAAGCATGAAATCTAAAGAAACAGCAAAATATGATACGTATATAATTATTATTTATTAGTCACAAACTTTGTTAAACAAGTTTATAATATTATACAGGATATTTAAAAAAATTAACCCACTTTTTTACTTCATATTCTAGTCGTTAAAAGGGCACGCGAAACATTTTCTCTCAGATATAATATAATATATTAATAATAATAATAATAATAATAATAATAATAATAATAGTAATAGTAATAGCAATAATAATAATAATAATAATTTATTCGGTAAGCATAAATAAGAAAATATACACTCAGTTTACAAAAAGTAGACAATATAGAGTACAATGCTTATGAATTAGACTCAAATTCATATTTACTTGTACAATGTACAGGGTATTCGCATATATTTTGACCCCTACCTACAGGGGTTATTAAGAAATTTAAAAAAAAAATTTGAATACAAAAGTTGTTTGGTTTTTCACGTATTATCTTTTAGTTAGGTCGAAAAAAAATTTCATGTCGTAAACTTGGGAAAACCAATTGAACATAATATTTTTAAATGGGACACCCTGTATAATTTTATACGCTTGGGGAAACATTTTTTTTCTGATTTCAAAAATATATATTTTGTTGACATTTGCACTGACAGTTTTCGAGATATTCGACAGCGAGTACTATAAAAAAATACAAAAAATACAAAAAACAAAAAATATTTAACACTAGAAATCAACAGTAATAAAAAATATTTAACGATTTTGGATGTAACCTCCTTAGTTATTTAAACATTTTCTAATATTTTCATTTCTTAATATTTTTTTAATTTATTGTAAATATTAAATATTAAATATTTCGAAAACTGCCAGTGAAAATGTCAACAAAATATATATTTTTGAAATCAGAGAAAGAAATTTTTCCCAAGCGTCTAAAATTATACAGGGTGTCCCATTTGAAAATATTATGTTCAATTGGTTTCTTAAAATTTACGACATGCAATTTTTTTTCGACCTAGTCAAAAGATAGTACGTGAAAAACCAAACAACTTTTGTATTTAAACTTTTTTTCTAAATTTCTTAATAACCCCTGTAGGTAGAGGTCAAAATATACGCGAATACCCTGTACAAGTAAAGATGTTCTTCCAAAGAGCCTAAAATAGGTGTCTGCTGTTTGGAACAACAGATTTAACTAATCTAATAACAACTAGGCAGGCAAGTAGCAAACATATTAACACAAAATTATATGTCTATGCATAAAACAGAATAAGATACCTAAATACACAATCGACAATCGACTTATATAATATGAATAAAAATGGTGGTTCGGCTTGTAACGGTTACGCGTGTCAAATTGGAGTCATATATTATATATGACTAAATTCTGCATTTTTTGACACATCAATGACAGCTCTGAATGTCAAAGTGACAGCTGGACGCGCAATAGTAACATTTTTTTAAATGGAAATGGGGTCGAGTAATAACTCATTTTGAAGCTATTTTTATGCTCATAAAACATCCCCCAATTTTGATACCATTTGGTTCAGTAATTTCCAAATAAAAACCAGTATATCGATTTCTGTTATTATCATTTTTTAGGTACATATTACAAATTATTGTAAAATATTCAAAGCAAAACAAAAATTAAAAGTAAACCAATAACAATAAACCATTCCTAACCTAAAATAACCTAAATTAAAAAATTATAACAAAATTTAAATTAAACGTAGAGGCAGAAACAAATTTAGAAAACAGGTGTTACTTCAAAAGATGTTGAAAATGATCACCATGAACCTCCTGACAAAAAAATGTTCCATGGCTAAGTTCTATTATAAAGATTATGTGGTAAAAAGATTATGTTATACACTGATATTACTGGTGTTTATTTGGAAATTACTGAACCAAATGTTCTCAAAATTGGGGGATATTTTGAGCATAAAAATAACTTCAAAATGAGTTGTTACTCGACCCCCATTTCCATTTAAAAAAATGTTCTATTGCGCGCCCAGCTGTCACTTTGACATTCAGAGCTGTCATTGATGTGTCAAAAAATGCAGAATTTAGTCATATATTATCGTTCCATATTTCATCACGATCTCCCCAGTAGTTCAAAAAGTAGAGGGGGGGGGGGGAGTTTATGTCATCACTGTATAGAATATTTCCCTGACTATATATATTTTACTACTAACCACAGATTGATAGATATCTCGTACTTGATAATGCTCTATCCAAATCTGTGAAAATATACAGGATGTTCCATTTAAAATATATACACATACACATCGCTGCTATCTCAAGAACGCGATGTTAAATGGTTTTTATCTGTCTTGATCGATCTTGATCATTAAAATAAGTTAAAAAAAATATATATTTTCGTTAGTATTTCATGTTTGGTTTTTCTCGTGATAAACCCAGCCACCAGACAGCGAAAAGATCTGTAAAATTCCCACAATATACTATAATTTCCTAAATCCATAAGTAGTCTCGAATCCGTGCATGCATAAAGCACGTATATAAGCTGTTGAAAATCGCGGTAGGTTCGGTGAAAGTGTGCCAAGGTGTATTTATTATCCGCTGGTGGCTAGTGGACGATCGCAAACGGCAAGAGATTCGATTCAAAGTTGAGAATTACGCAAGCACCGCTAGCGACCTCCTTTTCGACTTGACAATGAATCTTAACTGTATTTATTTAACAACCAGAACCAGAACGTATGTAAAAATATTCAGGCCACCTGCCATACTTCGCATGCAATGCAAGTTATCGTAAAACGTTCAAGTTCATACTAAAATATATTTTTTATGGATATGTTAACTAAACTGATAGTACAAGTGATTTCTACTTCTGCAGTTGAAATTTCAGTTGAGTTACTTCCGTTACAAGTTACTGCGCGTCACTCTCCTGCTCTCTACGGAAGATTGACGAAAGTACGAAAGTCGGAATATTTCAAGGTCACTGATACATTTTTGCTATTTTGTACTTTTTGTAGTAAGTAGATGGTTACTTTATGCAACTAGTGTAAGAGAATGTAGGCATCTTGTGTGACAGCAATATATCAATAATTGATTGCGAAATATACATAGACTGAAGACCAAAGCACAGAGGAGTATAGCAGTGACCAAAGTACCAAGGTACGCGCACCCCCTCGTCTCGTATGAAATTAAGTACACTACATCGGAAAAAAGTTTTTTGTTAGCTTATCACTCTTCACTCATCAGTATTTTCATTATTGGTAAAACACTTCCGGTTTAATTATAAATCACTTCATTTCTCCTATATATCCTATACCCACAGGTAGAAAAGTTTAAATTAAATAGACACCTACAAACTTTGTAAGGTTTTACCTGCAACTATACGATTATTTATGAAAGCAAACAAATAAAATGGTAAAAATGTCAAAAAAACCTTTTTAAAAATGAGTTAAATGAAGTAATTTTAGAAATTTGGACAGAAATATTCTATCAAGGGCCCAATAGTACGAGATTAGAGATTAGATTAGTATATATTATATGTAGGTACCTATCTACCTATTTTGTTAAAATATACATAAGCAATGCATGGCAAATAATATTTTGATCTAATCTGGAATTTGTATGAATCTGTAATAGTATATGTGATCGAATGTAGTAATCTAACTATGAAAGGTGGTAAGGTACCATTCACAAAAATTTCAAATAAAGCTGCAAGAAACTAAACACTTGTTGCATCCTATAATTTGTTGCTCTTATTTAAAATTTAACTGCCTAGTTACTGGTTACTGTAAATCTAACTAATTATGAATGGTCTAGTCTGTGAATTCTATATTTTCGAAAGAGTTACGTTTTGTGCGATTAAAGTGAAGATTAAATTATTTATTTCAAATATAAATCAATTAAAAAATGAAACATTAAGCCAAGTTCGCATATATTGTTTGCAATGTTTGCAGGGTATTAGCACGATACGCTACCTACCTATTTTAATATATATGCGTTAAGTTCAGCCACCTTAAGATTCAGAACTAAAAACTAAAGTTCATTTGGTAAAAATATGGTCAAATGGTCATCGATAAAGTTATTAAATAAGTTAGTCGATAAAATGTTGGTAGCTAGTAGCAAAGCAACAAACTATTCTGGGTGGCAATAAATTAAAAATAAAATTGATTTAAAAAACAAGTACCTAGTTTAAGAAAATGCTTTCTGGGATTTTGGGAAATACACGTGCGTGGCGCTCTGCATGTTTTCCATTATTCTCCCACCACGCGTTGTATGAAACGAAAAAGACCAACAATTTGTTTTTCTACCGACAGAGTTATAAAAATCAAAAATCTAAGTTCGAAAAATTACCAGATTTATTATAAAAATCACAAAATTACCAGATCTGTCAGCACTAGATAAGAGATAGGTGGTCATAAAGGTAATATATTCTCTTATTTTCTAAACTCCAGATCAAATACCAGTTGGGATATAAACAATCCAATCAGAATCAGATAAACGCGAAAAAATTATTTGTAAGGTTAAGATAGCATATTTTTAGTAGTACATATTATAAGTATGTATCTACGTTGGTAGTACTTATAATGTGCGTTGCTATAACTTTTCGTCCACCTACTTAACTTCCCAAATTTTGTCAGTGGAGTGGACAATGTTATTTCCCTACAAATATATACATACCGACAATTTTCAGTATTAACTATTAAATTTGAATAAGCACTATGCGCATAAGTAGATATATGTTTATTTGTGATTATCATATATTATGATTATGCAACCCACAGAACTGAGTCAATAACACATCGATTACTGATTAGGTACCTATATCATAGACAAACCTACTATAATTATGATTTTATGACTATATGCAACACTGATACCACTTATTGACTCTTACACACCCGGATTGTGTAGTATAGTCAAAATTTTCGGAAATTCAAACTGGTACTGAATTGTATCGAAACGCTGAAAAACTTTCTCTTACATAATATATCATAGAATATATCGATACCTACGCTCATACACGTACAAGTATATAAAAAATATGTTGTTAATGTTATAGCTCCGTCAAACATGTCTCAAAAAATAAAATATTACAGAAAAGTGGTAATTTCTATTAACTAATTGACTTGTTTCAGCGTTTTTTAAATCTTAACTAAAGTAAAGACCATAATTAAGCAAAGTGGAATGACCTCGCCGATCTGGTAAAATGCGGTGATGCATGGGCGCGCGTATTCTGTTTTACCATTGGGCACATTTCAGTTAATATATACTCGTATACTATTCTATAGAATACTTCTAGTATATGCACTTCCACTTTTTTAACTAACACAAATAAGTATAAACACTGACACGAAGAATAAATACACTGATAATTTTACCACAAATTTTTACCGTCGAGAAACGCGCTCGAAATAACCCAACATCACACCAATGTTTCCCTACTACCTCGAGCGCAGTCGCTTGTTGGTTCCTGATTCGACCTATCAACGTCGTTGAAGCTCATTGAAAAGAAAGCGTAAATGCAAGAATATGTAAGTATGTTAAATAAGGATGAACAGCTTGTCGTCAACTTTACTACTTTCGCAGTTGCCACATATTCGGAAATGCCTTGATATTATTAAGTAAAAGACAAATTAAACATTGTGTTTGCTTTAAAAAAGTACAATAGGGATAAGAGACGTTAAAGACAAGTAAAAAAATGGGTAAATAAGGTAATTAATACGTTTCCTGCTTTAAATAAGAATACTTTAGAAATAAATGTGACAACACAGATCTACTCTTTTTCCGGTCATTCCACTTTCCTTAATTCTGGTCTTGACTTTAGAAAAAATATGAATTTTGTTTCATCATTTGGCACACACTGTATATTCTATACTGTAAATGGTAAACATCTACCTGAAAGCTCCTTAATAAAATTCCTTGCAGTGTTTTTATCCTCGAATGTGAGGATTATGAGGCCTGCTTATGTTTCTTATTGTACCTATAATTTAAAAGTATAGACAGGCTCAAGATCCAGTCAGAGCATGAGGAAAAAATATTGTTATGCTGGATCCAGTGTTGTATATAGGCAACAGGTGTGACACTAGCTAAGTTCAGTGGGTTGCATAATTATGTCATAGTAATGTAATTTAATTTATTTGCATTGTTCACGTAGTGTTATACGTAGATATACTCATATGAGTAACTAAATTAGTCATATGGATATACTGTACAACCAGAGAGAGACTTATACATCTACAATCTACATATAAGCAGTGACTAGAAATTCTTTCTATAGTCACTGATATAACTCTCTGGTACAACATAAAATATCTGTACAATCTATCTAATCTATGTACCATTCTATGCTATGTACTATACTCACAGATTATGATTATATATATACTGCACTGTAATATTAATAGTAGACTAATAACGTGTTTAATTAAGTATAAGTATACATTATATTTTTTTAATCTATGTACCTACATCTCTGGCCTCTAGTGTCTAGTGTACCAAACGTAGTTCACAGTTTTTATATGTAGCAGCCAATTGCAATAGAACCTGCCTGGCTACGTATTTTTTGTCATATACGTACTATGTCTAATCATAGACATCTTGTTTACTGCCACATCGCTTCCCTTCAAAACAAAAAAGAAGTTTTAGATGTATATAATTTTGTTGTATGTAATTTGTATATAACTACTGCTAGAAAGCTATTATCAATTTCCAATCCAAAGCAACTACCTGTGTCTTATACAGAATTGGAGCAATTTTTTTTTATATTCTTGGGAGAATTTAACATTAGCTTTTAGATATTTCTTCCAGCTTATTTAACTATTTTTGTAGTATCACAATTTTTTTAACGAATTTTTACCTAATATTACATTCCTGTAATAGTTTATTAAATTGTAATGTATATATCGAGTTAGTATGTCAGTTGTACAAATATTTGAAAGAGTAACAATTTTTATCATCCAAATTTTATCCAGTTGAATTCAATAGGTCCACACTGCCAAATCCCAGATATTCGATTTTGACAGTGGTTGAATTAAAATGGAGGTAAATCTCTAGGTCAAATTGTCAGTCAACTGTCGAATATACTATTTTTATTTTAACTTTATTGTAAAAAAAACTTTGAAACATTAAACGTAAAATATATAGGTATGCAAGTCAAATATCAACTTGTACATCCTTTTTGTCCGTTTTTGTTTTATAATCGACAGCAGATCTGAAAAGCACAGAATATGTACAAAGAAAGACAAATCTGAATTAACCATAATTTTCCTCTAACACTTGGTAGGTAAATATTCCTTAATAAAACAAATAGTAGATCAAAATCTTTATATTGTCTCAGATTGTTACAGAATAATTGTTGTATATAAATAGACTAGAGAATACTAATTAACACTTATCGTATAAAAAAGTGTAAACAGAGATTCTGTTAAAAGTACACTTTTTGGTGTTATAGAAGACTTGACAATAATTAAAAGGCACTTTAATCGATATGGCTTACAATGTCTTTACCACAAGTAAATTTAATAAAAATGATTAATAATTTGGTCCCTGATATATGGGCAAGATAATGTAAAATTTTTTAGCAATTTTAATTAACATTTATAAAAAACTATTAAAGTTAATTATTACTTTTTATATAAAGCTGTAAATTCATTTGGAAACAAAAAAATATAAGAGGGGAGCTTTAAGTGTATATTTGGTCTGATTAGCTCACATATAAAATATAACTGCAAACATTTCTTAATTTTAAGTAATAAAAAATAATCGGTAAAGACAATGTCTAACAGACCAAGGAAGCTCTTTGAGAGGCGCTAGCTGTCGGAAAGGGATAAAACAATATGTATTATGTTATTAAACAATGCATATTTACAAAAACATAAATAAATATAAATATACCAATAAAAGCTTCAAATTACACAAGTTTTTATTCTCCACGGGTAAAATGGTTGAATGTAAATATACAACTTTATTTTTTAATTAATTTCAATTTTAATTTGTCTTTGTCTTTCAAAGACAATATGACAAATGTTTTTTCAAGATAAGTTTAAAACTAAGTTGAGAAAACAATAATGATATGGTACAACAACATAGTCTATTCGAGTTCTGAATATTTTTTAACAAATGGAATACAAAATTTGGATATGGTTATGTTATATCCATTACTTATGTTCCATTTGATAATTACTTATATACCTCTTTAAACCTCAATCTATGATTTGAAATCCTTTAACAAACATTCCTTATTAAACTTGAATAAGCCAATAGTTAAAGCAATTTATATTAAAAAAAAAGTATCGCCCTCAAAACAAATTATTAAAAGGGAAATATTCGCCACAAAGTATTCTCCACTTGAAGAATTCAATACGCTATCATTTTTATAATCATGTACGAGAATATACTAGACTTATTCTCTAGAAAGTAATACTGTACTACTTTCAAGAGAATGCTTTAAAGTTCTTCTCATGAACTATAGTCGATTTCTTGATGAAATCATGCCTATACATATATTTATGTTTGTGTATGTAATCAAGATTATCGACAGAATAAAAAATTGTGTTTTTGAAATTATTGGTTTAGAACTCTTCAGGTCATAAAGAAGCATGTTTATAAAACTTATGAACAAATAATTATAATACCAAATATGAGAACGTAGCTATAACTTTTGCAAGGAAATGTTACTGTTATGGTAAATAGCAGGACTAGATTGAATTAATATAGGATTTGTCCTTAAAGCAACACTATTTCTGTGATCATGAAAATAAAATTTAACTCTGCCAGATACGCTTTAAAATTGAATTCGATATTTACTTGTATTTGAATCTGTGGAAGACTTACTATCCCTTCCTAAAGAAGAGCCCCTTCTCAAAGAATTACTTCCATACAGCCGTACTTTCGACGGAGGAGGTAGAGAGCTGGCCGAATTATCACTAAGAGTTGAAGCTGAGTCTCTTTCACCGCCAGAGCTCCCACTACGTACCCTACTAGATGGCTTCCGTATCGAGGCACTCGAACCACCACTTTCGGACAATCTACCATATTCTCCCAATTTTCTTGGAGGAGGTATAAGTGACCTGGCTGGGGAGGCCCTTCTGCTGCTAGCATTCGAGCTAAGAGATTCTCCTCCGTCTGATTTTTTGCGGGGGATCTCATTATCTGGAAGACGGTTGTAGTCTCCCATTCGCCTGGGAAGACCGGATCGGTGGGAGGACCTAGGGGGCCTTGGTAAGGAGCTCGGGGCTGGGCAGTGGTTGGTGGGACTGTCCAAAACAGGTTGGGTACGGTTATTTTCGGTATTTTCTTGCATGCGTTGCTGCTGCGAGGTGCGTCCTTGTTTCTCCAACAGCAACATTTCTCCCGACTCATGACGAGAGGGAGGAATCAGAAATGAACCCGATTCGAACAGTCCCCCTGGGTTTGAAGTCACACCTGCCAATAGTGGCTTGGGTATTTTTCCTTTTCTCTGCGCAGTGACTGGATTAGTGAATCCTGGAAAACAGCAAAGACCCCGCTGAAATAAGGAAGAGAAAGCGAATTTTGGGATATGTCCAGGACCTGAGTGAAAGATGGGTTAGTAACACGGCAACGCCACAAGAACGAGGCAACGCCATGCTTGGTGAGTGGTGAGGGGAAGGGTATCCTTTGGCTAATTCTTTTCATATAGAAATGAGACTATATATTATGAAATGCAAGATATGATGAAATTTTTTATTTTTACTTTTGTGGTTTTCAAATTTTCATTGCCCAAAATAATTTTATTTATTATGATAAACCTAAAGTCAAGACCAGAATTAAGCAAAGTGGAATGACCAGAAAAAGAGTAGATCTGTTGTTTCATTTATTTCTAAAGTATTCTTATTTAAAACAGGAAACGTATTAATTACCTAATTTACCCATTTTTTTACTTGTCTTTACTTGTCCCTTATCCCTATTGTAGTTTATTAAAGCAAACACAATGTTTAATTTGTCTTTTACTTAATAATATCAAGGCTTCCGAATATGTGGCAACTGTGCCGCGAAAGTCGTAAAGTTGACAAGCTTGTTCATCCTTATTTAACATACATATTCTTGCATTTACGCTTTCTTTTCTCTGAGTTTCAACGACGTTGATTGGTCGAATCAGGAACCAACAAGCGACTGCGCTCGAGGTAGTAGGGAAACAGTGGTGTGATGTTGGGTTATTTCGCGCGTAATTACCGTTATTAACGGTAAAAATTTGTGGTAAAAATAGCAGTGTATTTATTCTTTGTGTCAGTGTTTATACTTATTTGTGTTAGTTAAAAAAGTGGAAGTGCATATACTAGAAGTATTCTATAGAATAGTATACGAGTATATATTAACTGAAATGTGCCCAATGGTAAAACAGAATACGCACGCCCATGCATCACCGCATTTTACCAGATCGGCGAGGTCATTCCACTTTGCTTAATTCTGGTCTTTACTTTATGTGATTTAAACTAACACTTTTTTTATGCTACTCATTTATTTAGTCTGAAACAAGTTACAAACTTTGTGTATGACCTATTTTATTAAACAAATTTTTGCTCAATTTTTATATACAAATAATAAATAATAAAAATGTTGTGCTTTTTTAAATATAAACTCTTTCTTGTTTGGTTAACTTCATCAAAGTCTAGGTATATTTAAGCAACAAAGAATGATAATGTAATATGTAACTTATTACTGCAAATATTGATTATTTAATACTATTTCTTTAAAAATTATTCACAAATAAATGAAGCACCTTATAATATGCAGTGTGGCAATTAAAAAATAATTTAATGATATATAATATAGCTCTATAAATAAGATGTTTCACACTTCATTTTTCAGTACCCACAATAACTTATAAAAAGCAGAATATGAAAGAGTGTGATGGTGATGTTTATTAGTACATTTATGATTTTCATGTAATTCCCATTTCTATTCTGAAGGGTAGTAAAGCGGGTTAAGTATGGATCTTAGGCAAAACTCATTAATTCTGCAAACACTCAACTGTGGTAAAAATATTTTATTGATTATCATGCTCAACACATACATGCAAAAAAATATTTAGATAAATTAAATAACTAGGATGATACTGGTGTTTCACTTTCATAATATTTAAAATAATGTATAAAATTCTGAGGTATTTTCCAATAATTATCAGATTTGGAACACATCTAAACTAACTGACTCACGCTATAATAAATATTCCAGACTAGAGTTGAAGAAAATGGAACATTTTTAGAAAAGTATAAAATATGCATTAGAAGAAAAATATATACAAAAATAAAATACATTTCTATACCAGAATAATCACACACACCACACAAAATATAAAAGTAATGAAGGTTACTTATTACAAAAAAAAAAAAAAAAAAATCAGATCATTTGTTCACACCAGTACTGTAAGAAGACACACTGAGTATTTAGGCAATGACTAACATAGGCCATTTTTTATGAAATATTTCTTTGAAATATATAATATTTAAATTTAAATAATAATTACCTATCAAAAGTTTACAAATAGGAAATATGTTTTAATGGAAACCAACATTTGAAATATTTAAATAAATAAAAAAAAAATCAGTGTGCCCTCAACTATAAAAAAATAAATAAAATTTACCCATATTTGGTTAAACACATTTGGTCAAAAAAATAATAATAAAACATTGTTACTATGTACAAAATATCAAAATATAAACAATCAAACAAAAAAATCTAAGGTACTAGCACTCCAAGAAGTTAAAAAAATAGAAAGTGACTCACTATTTGACTGATTAAAATTTTTCAGTTTCACTGAAAAGTTTAAACTTTTACTTTGTTCTGTACAATTAAATATACACATAGATACGGTATTTCCTGGTAAATAATTACTTATCTTCTCTTCATATATTTGATAATAAGATGTAAATAGTTTCAAAAAAGTAACACATCAAAATTCCCTAACTCATTTTTCTACAATTTTATACTAATCTATTGAATATAAGTCAATGAATTCTCATTTTATTGGTAATGCGATAGAAATAAATAAATAAAACAATCATAAAATAGCTGAAAAATATTTGTTTCCAAAATAAACACAAGGATATTGACAGTAAATTTGATGAACTATTAAAATTCATCTCGTCAACAGATGTGACTATCGTTTCTAAGTGCTTTTCACCTTTTTGTGAACCTATGTTGAACCAAGTTGCATAATAATTTTCAACCAATTATAAAAGCCAGTGGAGCTATTATTTTTGTTGGGAATACATTTTCTAATTCTTAATTTTAAATGGTAAAACAAACCCCCAATTTTTTTAAATTGCAAATCTCATTATGTACCTCATATTTCCTTCAGATTAATATTAACAAATATCACATTGTTGATAAAATCTAAACCACTACATTACTTTGAACTAGTGATGTATAGATTATTTTTGAATTTCAAAAATAACTATACCAATCATTGCTTTTCTTGTACAGAACCAAAGTTGTGTTAACAAAACAGTCAATAGAATGTCTCTGTCTCTCCTACCTTGCTAAGCAGTTGCGAATCTAGCTGGCTATCTATTTCTTTTAACTGGTTATCCAGTGTCTTTTTCGTACTATCATACGTTTTGTTAGTCTCATATTTACTATAGGACGGCATACGATAGGAAGAATCGCTTCCAGTGTAGGAATTTCCAGAGCCGTAAGCTGTTGAGTTGGTCAAAACACTACTCACTGAAAAATAATTCAATATGCTTTAAATGTATTTAAAGCCTTACTTTCTTTGAATGCAATGGGTATATTTAATGATCTGCATGAATAAACGACATGGGAAAATTTTCTGTGATATTTTCTCAAAATGAAAAATTCATTATTGAAATTTAGCGTCCTTTATACAATTTCCACCATTTGACTATTACATTACTAGTTATTTTTGTATCCCTTGTATATTAAGATCTAATTTAATACTTGCAAACAAAAATTAAAATGTGTTTATATATATTTTTAAAAATACATTTTTGTGGCCTCAATTTGAAACCTGAGCATTTATAAAAAAAATTAAAAAGTAAACTAGTTCCTGCATTTCTTCTTCAAAATCGTAAGAGAATGAATAATATCACCAGAATAGTTAGAACATATTATCAAAAATAAAAAGTTGAGAAATTATTTAAGGTTAAATATGTTAACACGTTACTTCATATATTTTCTATAATTTACTGGAAAATTTTCCAAGTTACCTTCTCAATTTTTCCGGAAAATTAATACAATATAGTGTGGCCAAAATTATAGAGTGACTCATTCACAGTATATGGAGCTGTTCAACAGGTGAAGTGGCAAAGGACCACAATTCCATAGGCGTGACGGGTAAGATCGAGGTTAAATTAGGTGTTTTACGAATATCAGAAAGCCCAATAGTTTTCACATTTGCAAAAACAACCGGAAAAAAATACCCTTTCTATGACACTTCAATAAAACTGGGATTTTGTTGATATGCAATAATGTTATCACTTAACACTAGGGATTGCAATACCGGTTTACCGATAAATGGACAAAAAATCCATTAAAAATTTACCGGTAATCGGCCAACTTTTACCGGTAGTTTCGATAAAAATATTAAATTAGGAAAAGATGAGATTCGCCGCTTATGACTGAAACGCAGACATGTTGCGAGAAGAATTGAGTCCGAACCCGGTTCGTGTCGGGTATTTTCATGTTTTCATAGTAGAACACCTATTTATGATAACATTATTATACCGGGATATCAAAAATTATCTTGGTCAAGGGTGGTTGTGGAATGTAAAACGTGTGTCTTACTTTAAATTTTTTAATATGTCTTGTTGTGTCAGAATCTGTCAAGTCATTGTGCTGAAATTTTCTAATCCAGTTTTTGAATCATGCCTCTTACCACACAGCACAAAATTTTCATGATTGAAGCCTATTTTCAAACGGGTGCGCTAGTTAATGGAAATTGGAAATACAGTCAACGTTTGTGTTTGGACAATTTTCGAAAGCACTTCCCAAACGTGGCAATATTACCGGACAATTTTTATGCGTGCCTTACAAATTGTGTTGAAGTGTTTCGCGAAACTGGTTGTGTGACTCATAAAAAAGGTGCTGGTAAACCAAGAGTTCGTACAGAAGAAGTTGTCAATGACGTTCGTCAACGTATGGAAGAGGAGCCTGCAAAACCTTTGAAACGTCTTTCTCAGGAAATTGGACTTTCTTATGGAACATGTAATAAGATTTTAAAGAAAGACTTGAACATGCATCCATATAAGATGCAAGCACATCAAGCTCTTCTGCCCGCAGACCACCCCAGACGCCTTGCTTACTGCCATTGGTTTGTCAATAATTTAATGAATGACGATCTTCTGGACTTAACTTTTTTTTCTGACGAAGCGTGGTTCCACCTTTCGGGATATATCAATTCTCAAAATATGCGAATGTGGAGCAATGATAACCCTCATGTTTTTACTGAATCGCCACTACATGCTTAAAAAATTGGTGTTTGGATGGCAGTTTCTCGCAGAAGAATAATTGAGCCAATTTTTTTCGAATTCACCGTCAACACAGAAAGGTACAGACACAACTTTTTGGCTGAATTTGTGCAACAGTTAAACGATGATGAACTTCGGTACGGTTATTTCCAGCATGACGGTGCAACAGCACATACTACACGAGAAAATATTGCTTTTCTCCGCGAGTTTTTTGATGACCGGCTGATAAGTTTGCATACAGAAGTTGAGTTTCCTCCGAGATCACCTTGTTTGACAATTATGGACTATTTTATATTTCCTTAAAAAACAAGATTTTCGCAACTCCGGTAAATAATTTGCAAGAACTGCAACAAAGAATTGTTCAGCAATGTGCAACCATAACGCCAGAAATGCTGCAAAACGTTTTTCACATCATGAGGAGGCGCGTCAACTTGTGCATCAAACAAAACGGGGGACATTTCCAACAATTACTGTAATTTAGTTTTTCTTGTTACTAAAACCGTTATTTCATAATTTGTAGTTCATTATTGTTTTACAACTGAAATAAATAGGTATGAAATTTGTAGGTTATTGATGATGTCAGTGTGACAGTGACATAATTATTTCAAATTTAAAGTAATGCCGTTTTACATTCCACAACCACCCTTGACCAAGATAATTTTTGATATCCCGGTATTAAAATATAGTGAATAGTGAACATAGTAGAACATAGAATAGTGAGTTGTTTTCGATTATTTTATACTACTGTACAATATAGCATATTTTATTCTGTAATCTTAGATAGCAGTCTCACAGTTGCCCTGGTAAGAATTTTTCATATACAGGGTGTCCACCTAGTGCGCGTAAGTCCAATATCTGGGTTAATAAAAGAGATAACTTAATTTTTTTTTCTACAGGGTTGTCTAATATCCCGAGCTGCACAAAATGAAAATATATTTACATATTCAGGGTGTTCAGTTTTTCCTGGACAGGTACCAACTTCGTTTTTCTAAATGGAAATATATATTTTTTATTGCTTTTTCGAACTAAACCCTTGATTTTAGTAGGACTTTCATCAGCCTTCCCTATACCTAACTTAAACTGTTTTTGAAATATTGACGGGTGAATATTGACATTTTTGCAACTTTGACACCCTGTAAAATCTAAACGGTTTGAGATCAAGCAAAACGGTTTGCATATTCCTATCTTAACTTTTCATAAGCTATCGTTTGATACTAATTTCAAATTTATACAGGAATAAAAAATTTTCAAAATTTTCAGAAAATTTTAAATTTTTGGATAATTCTGAAATTAGTACCAAACGATAGCTTATGAAAAGTTAAGATAGGAATGTGCAAACCGTTTTGCTTGATCTCAAACCGTTTAGATTTTACAGGGTGTCAAAGTTGCAAAAATGTCAATATTCACCCGTCAATATTTCAAAAACAGTTTAAGTTAGGTATAGGGAAGGCTGATGAAAGTCCTACTAAAATCAAGGGTTTAGTTCGAAAAAGCAATAAAAAATATATATTTCCATTTAGAAAAACGAAGTTGGTACCTGTCCAGGAAAAACTGAACACCCTGAATATGTAAATATATTTTCATTTTGTGCAGCTCGGGATATTAGACAACCCTGTAGAAAAAAAAATTAAGTTATCTCTTTTATTAACCCAGATATTGGACTTACGCGCACTAGGTGGACACCCTGTATATTTTTTTAAGATTGGGAGAGTAATGTGTAGTTATACAATTTTTTTAGCCAATAGTCATGGATAAACATTCTATTTGGCAGCATTGTAACAAAATTAAGAATGGGGGTTTCTGCAAAATATGCTCAAAATCAGCTGCTGGAGGAAGTAGCAGATGTTTGCACAGTCATTTAAAGTGTCAACATCTAATAAACTTGTTAAAAAGGGAAAAATCTTCGCCTCTACCTCCTGCTGACAAACGACAACCTTTGCGAGAATTAACTGCAATTACCTCTTATTTATTTTAAACCGATTGTAGACGATTCGTAGATTGCAGACGATAAGGAATCTACGATTAGTTCCTATTAATGACTCCATGCCAGCGAAAAGATGCATAGAAATCCTGGAGAAAAAACTTATGTATGGAAAAATCCGGTAATTGCCGGAAAACCGGTAATTTCTTAAAATATTTACCGTTTACCGCTAACTACAAAAATCGGAAAATTTGCAATCCCTACTTAACACCAATCACATTGTATCTCGGGTAGAATACACGAAACTATAGTCAAGATCACTGTGCAAACGAAACAGCACATTAAATTTCTATACGCAATCACTTTATCGGGTAAAGATTATTTTATGTGATGAATAGTGCTCTGATATTACTTCCGAGTCACTCTACAAAATTTTGGCCAAATACTATAGTTTGAATAATACACAATACGTTTGTTAAGTGTTTTGCACTTTTAAATGTGTGGAAATGAAAAAAATAAGATATTCTAAATATTACTACTACTTACCTAATTCCTCCCTAGAAACTGTTGTGCCCAATACATGATCAATATCAGCTCCAGCAAGACTAGGATGAGGCGTATGGTGTGGTGATCGTCCCAACATACTCGATACATCCTTGTCGTATGTGTGCTTCTGAAGTACCCTGATCATGGCATCCTTTTCAGCTAGCTTGGATTCCAGGTCTTTCAACCTAATAAAAATTTTGTGGGTAAAAAATAAATTATTGCAGATTTATTAGACAAAATTTCTTTACCTCGATTCCAGATCAGCTACTTTCTTTTGTGCGGCATGTACTTCATCCATGTGACGGATTTTTTCATTGCGAGCCTCTGCTATTATTTTTTCAGTCTCTTGGCTTGTTTTTTCTAGTGCTGCTATTTTAGCATCCCTATTTTTAACGAATGACCAGTTAATTGTAAAATATTCTTCCTTTTATTGGGTATTTTTCCACATTTCTCATATTATAAAAAAGTAAGGAGTATTAGAAAATAAGAGTTCACAAACCTCAAAGTTTATTTCCTAATATTTATTACATTTAAGAAGTGTGGCGAAATACTTCAGCTAAATAGAGACAATATATTATTTATTATTATTATTGTGCTAATACCAGTCAGTTTATATAAATGGATATAAATCGCAAACAAGGAAAATTACTTGTGGTGTGCCCCAGAGATCAGTTATGGGACCACTATTGTTTCTGCTATGTGTAAATGACTTGGCTACAATTTGCAGTGGAAAGAACTTGATTTATTTGCTGATGACACCTCTTGTCTCAGTGCATGCACAAACATAATAAATTTAAGATAGACTGCTCAGGGTGACGTAAATAAACTTACATGCTGGTTTCATAATAGATTGTTAGTTAATAAAGAGAAAACAGTATTCATACATTTTATGGCCAGAATTAAAAATTATCATGAAAGTAATTTATTGATGATAAGTGGTAAATCCCTTCAACAGGTTATATCAACTAAATTTTTGTGTGTGTTGATTGATAATGCTGAGTTTTAAGGATCATATTGACATACTTTGTAAACTATGTATGATAAACTATGTAATAACAATGTAGAAGCATATCGAAATAGATACAAATTTAACTACTGGGAGGCAGAGTACTTGGTTTAGATAAAAACAAGTCTAGGTTAAGCACTCACTTTGGTATGCTAGCAGCATCGATAGCTGCCTGCCTTAATGTACTCTCTTCCAAGAACCTCTGTTCCCATTTCGAGCATTCCCCTTCCAGAGTCATAATCTTCTCCTCTTTTTCCCTCAACCTTCGTTTCAGTTCAGAAGACGATTCGTTTTCAGATCCATTAGAATCCCACCCCATTCCTCTCACTTCTCCTTGAGCTGCCTTCGTTCGTTGAAGTTCTCTCTCCAACTGTAGCCGCAATTTTCTTTCCGTCTGCTCCCGACGGTCGCTGGCCATTTGAAGAGAGGACAATGCCCTTTGCAGCTGCGCCACACGCTCGACATACACCTGCTTTTTGCGACACTGATAACGCAAATAGTTTTAATTGAATGTGTAATTCAGCAAGAACCGAAACAGAAAATGTAACTGATGTAATTATAAACACACTTTACTTTTGCTACCTTGAAAATTTACTCTTAACAACTAAATGGGATTAATTAAATACCATTTTATTATTGAAATTGAAACGTAATAATGATAAATAAAAATGAAGAAGTCAGTACAGCTTAATGTGGCCATATTCATAGTCTAAAATGATATAGACGTAAATTCAAAGTAGAAATTTGAGTGTTAGAGAATGAAGTTTCAAGAAATAATTAATTATATTTGGAAAATAAAAACTTCAACCTGATCTAGTCAATTTGTCATATTTCCTGATTCTTGAATTGTGGACTGTTCTTGTTATTTGATAAACATCAAATTAAGTTGACAAGTGGGATTACTAATTTAAGATCAGTTTCCTTTTTTTTGTGCCCCTATGTGCGCCTATTGTTACTTTTAACCAATTTAAAAGTATGTACCATTTTGGAAATGGCAAATATGCATTTTATTCATGGCAAATAGAAATGCAAATAAAGCCAAAATTTATACCAAGAAACATTTCTAAACCAAAGAGTCACAAATAGGCGATGTTTATTGTATTGTAATATTGAAATTCAATGCCGTCTTGTAGAAAATGTTTCATTTTAACGTCGCTTCGCTTGCACATTGTATATTGTAAAGTATATAGTAAATGGGAATTGAACAAGAGTTCAGACGTATATTACGTGCTATACGTAAATAAAAATATGTAATTTTATGAAAATTATGACGAAATTATGAAATAAATACGCTATACAGCAAAAATTAGTAGATTTTCTGAAAATATGTTGCGAGTACGGATCCTGTAATTTGCAATTTTATGTCCCTAATATGTCTATATCTGTAAAAAAATATGCAATATCATTATTTCAAGCGGAAAATCATTTGATACCTGAAATTTTACCCATATAATGAATTATAATTACATATTTTTTAAAGATATTGGAGTAAGGAATTATCTTAGTAGTTTTACTTACTTCTTCTTCTAAGCGGACAACATTTCCCTGGGCGTTTGTAAGAGCTGTATCTAATATGTCGATGTGAGTTCTCTGTTCCTGTAAGGTAGCTCTTTGGGCAGCGAGTTCAATTTCTTGTCGTTCCTTTGCTGCAGCTAATTCTTTATCTGAAATTAATAAAATTCAACTGTGTTAACAAGTTTTTGGCTACAAAACTTGGTCAATAATACAGCTGACTACTGACTGAACGCTGATACTGAATATATACTATATAAAAACTACAAAAAAATTAAAAGTTACACAAATACCGGGATATCAAAAATTATCTTGGTCAAGGGTGGTTGTGGAATGTAAAACGTGCGTCTTACTTTAAATTTTTGAATATGTTTTGTTGTATCCGAATCTGTCAAGTCATTGTGCTGAAATTTTCTAATCCAGTTTTTGAATCATGCCTCTTACCACACAGCACAAAATTTTCATGATTGAAGCCTATTTTCGAACGGGTGCGCTAGTTAATGGAAATTGGCAATACAGTCAACATTTGTGTTTGGACAATTTTTATGCGTGCCTTACAAATTGTGTTGAAGTGTTTCTCGAAACTGGTTGTGTGACTCATAAAAAAGGTGCTGGTAGACCAAGAATTCGTACAGAAGAAGTTGTCAATGACGTTCGTCAACGTATGGAAGAGGAGCGTGCAAAACCTTTGAAACGTCTTTCTCAGGAAATTGGACTTTCTTATGGAACATGTCATAAGATTTTAAAGAAAGACTTGAACATGCATCCATATAAGATGTAAGCACATCAAGCTCTTCTGCCCGCAGACCACCCCAGACGCCTTGCTTACTGCCATTGGTTTGTCAATAATTTAATGAATGACGATCTTCTGGACTTAACTTTTTTTTCTGACGAAGCGTGGTTCCACCTTTCGGGATACATCAATTCTCAAAATATGCGAATGTGGAGCAATGATAACCCTCATGTTTTTACTGAACCGCCACTACATGGTCAAAAAATTGGTGTTTGGATGGCAGTTTCTCGCAGAAGAATAATTGGGCCAATTTTTTTCGATTTCACCGTCAACGCAGAAAGGTACAGACACAACTTTTTGGCTGAATTTGTGCAACAGTTAAACGATGATGAACTTCGGTACGGTTATTTCCAGCATGATGGTGCAACAGCACATGCTACACGAGAAAATATTGCTTTCCTCCGTGAGTTTTTTTATGACCGGCTGATAAGTTTGCATACAGAAGTTGAGTTTCCTCCGAGATGACCTTGTTTGACAATTTTTTCGCAACTCCGGTAAATAATTTGCAAGAACTGCAACAAAGAATTGTTCAGCAATGTGCAACCATAACGCCAGAAATGCTGCAAAACGCTTTTCACAGCATGAGGAGGCGCGTCAACTTGTGCATCGAACAAAACGGGGGATATTTCCAACAATTACTGTAATTTAGTTTTTCTTGTTACTAAAACCGTTATTTCATAATTTGTAGTTCATTATTGTTTTACAACTGAAATAAATAGGTATGAAATTTGTAGGTTATTGATGATGTCAGTGTGACAGTGACATACTTATTTCAAATTTAAAGTAAGACACACGTTTTACATTCCACAACCACCCTTGACCAAGATAATTTTTGATATCCCGGTACTTTTGCTTGCATCAACTAGAATGGGGTGCTAATTTTTCATATTCAGACATATTGCTATGACTGTTGTATTTCCAGTTACAACATCCATAGTGTCATCAAAAACCAGGAATGGACAACTTCAAAATGAAAAACAGGAAACCACAAGCGACAATAAATACTAAATTAAGCAAACATGTCTGCATTCAAATAATTTATCAGTCTGTGGTTTTAACAGTGTCTTTAATATATACATATTGGTGACATTAATACATCATTCGAAGTTCTGAATCCATTATTGTCATTATATGACATGTTATGATTTTTTTTTATTAAACTACAATTATTTTTTGTGAAAATGAAATTTCTGCTTTTCCTACTTTGATTTACATCGAAATAAAAAAAATATTGTATGGTAAAAAGTGCAATTCTACTCAAAAAAGAAATTTTGCAAAATGATCTTTCCTAAACAAAAATTTGTCCCTTTATTCGGAGAATGTCTTAATTTGTGAGAATAAAAAATATTTTTAGGTAAAATAAAAGAAATCAGCTCACTTTGAGTAATTAGTTGTTTAATAAGGCCTTCTCTTTTGCCCAATTCCCTTCTCAGATTTTCAGGACCACTGGAATCTGGAACAGGAGACCTGGAAAGCATCTGCGTAGACAACAATTCCACTTGCTCTCGGAGAGCTCTGTTCAGTTCTTGGTATCTACGGCAGTCGGCCTGTAATCTAGCTCTAGCTGCACGCTCTAATCGCTCTCTCCTTTCACATGACTGTACTAATTCCTCATGACCTTTGTGAACCTTGAGAATCTCTTGTTCCAACTGAAAACATCAGAAAAAATAATATATACGGTGGTAACTAATCAGATTTAAATCTATATTGATAAACACGTTCTCACCGATGCTCGACATAGTAATCTACTACTGGGGATTGTTAAAATTAATTTGGTTCATGAAAACCAGTTTTTTTTATAAATAAATGCTCTTTATTTGTTAATTTTATTATTTTATTTTTTTTTCTTGTAGCACTGGAAGGTACAAAAGGTGGTACAAACTTTTATGCTGGAAACTCCGTAAAAGAATAAAAATATATACGAACTCAGTATACAAAAGTAATTATTTAGTAATAAGATTTAGACTGAGATACTAAGAATATTAGATGTTCTAATTGCTATTTTGCCTTCTAGTTATTGTCATTTAAGTTTTTTTAAATGTGGATCATTTTTCAAAGTAAATTCCAATCCTACATACAAAGATAAATCAAACTTAAATATGTTTAATTGCTGCATTTAAAAAAGTTTTATAGGACCCTGAACATTTTTTTATGTTCTAGATAACATCTTTTTTAGTTAAAAAATGTCGGCAATATTGTTACGAAATACCTATGCAAATTTTATTTTTGGGTGATTATAAATGTTCTAAGAGTGTTCTATGTGTTTTATAAGTGTTCTAAGAAAGTGAAACATTTAGTACCCTTTGAGTTCGTTCAACTCTTTGGTAACAGTTCTCCAGTTCGTGTTTTAAGGCACTGTTTTCCTTGATAAGAATCTCAACCATTTCTGCAGATGGCCAGATTTCTTCAGCTTTAGATTCGTTCTCCTCCCTTCCCTTTGTAGGGGGCCTTGGTGCTGATACACCCCTCCTGAATCCAGAAAAATCGCTTTTCACTGCCCCTACTGTCGATAGATCTGGTTGGGATTTTGATAAATTCAATTTTTCCGCAGTAATCTTATTTCTACTATTAACAGCCTGTTGAAGTGGGGATTTTTCAGACCATTTGGGATATTCTGGTGGAGGAGGCAGATTGTTTATATCAAAATTAATGGGATCAAATTTATTTAACAAATTTTCAATGTTTCCATCTTTAGTTGTACCATTGGGAGATGGAACTTTAACTTCTTTGGCTAGGTGTTTTAAAACGGAGGATTGGGATAAATAATCATCAGGGATTTCTGTAATTTCTTGTACTCCTAAATAAATAAAAAAAACTGGTTAAAATCTAGGGATGTCAGTAAGAAAATTTTCCGATGTGGAAAAGTTTCCTGTGATATTTGTCCGAAATGGAAAATTTTTTGTAATTTAAATATGGTGCCCTATTATCCAATTCCCGCCATTTTACTAATTATTATCGTATTTGACATAAGCCACATAACCTTAAAACCAAAATCTGATTTACTAAATGTTTCTACCATCCGACCAAATAGGTATTATATAGACAAATTATAGTACCACAGTTTTGTGACCAACAATATTTAAAACAAAAGCTTTTTGTTTACATTAGTGCCCAAGCATTTGGTCCAATCAAAAAATGCCATTTGAATTTTCCGCCTAAATTGTTAGGGATTTTGTGATTGTCACCAATGGGCGTGGTTTACACAGGTAAGTAGCCATGCATCAAGGATTGTTAACTGTTTACAGGATTGCTCGATTCCTATACTACAATGTAATCCATAATTGTGACGTCGTCAAAGATCCAAAGATCTCGAACTTGTAGAAATAGGTACACTTTATACTGTTATTACAAACTTTAATAAATAATAATATTAATAATCATTCAAATACGAAAATTCTTTTGCAAATGTGAAATATAACAAACACAAAATAGGTATATTTCGACAATTCGATTACATAGATCTTCGATGACGTTAGAAAGGCGGATGACAAAATTGAGCGATCGAGCAATCCTGTAAACAGTTAACAATCCTTGGCCATGCATAAACGTAGAATCGGCGATGGCGAGAGGGATCGTCAATGATTTTACAATTGTTTTTTAATAGTAAATATTAAATACTGTTATAAATAGTGTAGTAAATATTATACACATATGTGTATAAATTGTTGTTCTTGAATATGTAAGTCTTAAACTTTGTATTTACTAAAATAAAATATTCTAATTTGAACTTTTAGTTTTATAATTATTATTTTCACCCCTTAAAAAATAGCCGCCCATGCCGTTGGTCACTGTGACAGGTAATTTCATGAAATTGAGGTTATGTTTTTTTGTTATTCTTGGTCACATTATTTTTATATACTGACAAATAGGCAATTACTTATCTATACATATTTGATCGGAGTTTCTACCATAATCAGCTAAATCATGTCGCCTGCTGCTATTTCTTGTCTGTCGATTCTACAAACTGTCAGTGTGGCATCTGTCAAAAGTTGACAGTGACACTAGTGACAGCAGTTGCACTTTACGGCACTACAAAACTCATAAAAGTAACCAAAATTTTAAAATTTATATATGCAACCACCAAATAATTAAAAATAACGAAGATAATTCGGATAGCATCAAACCAATCTTGAAAACACTGGCAGAAAGGTTTGACAGCTATCACGCTGTCACTAACCTCAAATCAAAACAAACAAAAGACTACCGTAAACTTATCGTTACGTGCTGCCAATGCCAGTAATTGCGGAGCAGTGAAAGAAGGCGATAGAACAGACTAGTATAAGGAGCCGGGACCAGGCGACTTGATCTAGCCGATTATGGTTTGTACAAATCTGTCAAAAATACACTTTTGCGGCCTCAACATGAAAAGTGAGTCAACTATTTGGGAGTTTTTAACTAAAAAAAGAATAGTCAAAATGGGTAAACAGCTGCATTTATTTTTTGTACAAAATCATATAAGAATATGAGGCCACATATTAAATTGTGTGAAGTGGCTCCTAAAGAAAGAGATAAAGCTGAGAAGATGAGATACCTGATTTGACAAATGAAATAGAGAAAACCATACATATAGTACATCTAGGTGCAAAATATTTAAAAAACTATAGGCACAAATTTTATTGCATTGACAGATTTTTTATTTCTTGTTAAAAGTGGAAAAACAATATTTATATTTGTTATAGTTTACATTTTATATTTTATATGTAATAATAAAAATATGATAGTACTAAATAGTACTAGTCATTGTTGAAAATATAATATAAGACAAATGTGGCCTTGAAACAGGGTCGAGAAAATGTTCCATAATTTTCCGGAAAAATTTTCTCAATTATATTTTTCCAGAAAATTAACAACACTATTAAAATCCCAACTAATACTGAGTTACTATATTATACCTGTACTTGTAATAGATGAGGATGGAGAACCAGAATTCCTCTTCTGCATTGAGGAAAGTTTAGAGTCGTATAAATTGGTTTGGTGAGACAAATAATTTGGCGGTGACACATTTGAGTTTTCTCTGGGTCCTGAATTTCTACCTAAAGTAAATAGAATTTCATGTAACATATATATTAATAACATCTCTCTTAATAGCATTATCAGTATTAATAAAAACAGTGTTTTTCCTCAATATATGGCATTAAAATATTATAGAGAGTAGAAGGTAAGCAGCTCTAATTGTAATAGAAGCATATTTCAGTCTTAAATGATTCATTTTACTGCAGCTTTATTAAATAAACATGCATTTCCTCTACCTTGGGTCTTGACAAACGACCTTAAACAAACGAATACACAAAACAATTTACCGATTAATTAGACTTTAAGTTCCCAGAACCTTAAAAAACAACGAATAAGGTTCCTAGGTATGTATTTTACATAATATCCAGGATATGTATAGGATTGATTATACGAATTATTATTCATGAATTATTTGATATTTTATCAACTAATTTACAACTTATATTTATCACCAAACAAATTAAGAAAATTGAGAATGATTTTATAAACAAAAATATTTGACTTAAAAACATCACATTCCTAAACAGACGTCATAACCATTAAGGGGTCATATTGGCGATCTAATATTATCTATATTATAATTACCACTGTTAATTCTTTTAATTATCAGTTAAAAAGTTTTCTGTTATTTTGCTTCACGGAAATCAAAACATAAATGCACTCTTAAATATTTCTTCTCATTAAGATATTCAACTTAAGTGCAATAAAAAAAATGGTACTTTAGCACTTTAGTCTTTATAGTAATTCAGGACTTATTCTTTCATATTTTCAAGAATAGAATTTCAATAGAGAAATTGCATTTTAAGAAACACTAACCTAGCATAAAATGGTTTACTCACTAATACAAATGGAATTTGATGATTCACAGAAAATAATGCTTTACCTGTCCATGGCTCATCTCCAGCACTGTGAATGATGAGAGTATTGTAAGATGAAGAAGATACATCTAATGAGCTACGATTTGAAGGCAAGCTATCCCTAAGTGAGCTTCTCTTCGAGTCGTTGAGATTTTCTTGACCCTGAGGTTCTTGTCTTGGAGTATGTCTAATGACATATTTTTCTTCATTTGATAAATTCTCATTTGATGTCGATACATCTGTTTCACTGCCACTCAGACTTTGGGGGAAATTTCCTAGATTCAGTAATGAGGCATAATTAAACAACACAAAAAACTTAAAAAAAAATTACCTTGGCCTACTTGCATGAAGGAACGATATCTGTTGTTGGATTGCTGCATTTTTATCGATTTATAAGCATTCAAAAAAACTTTACCATACTTCGTAAAATTCTCAAAATCAACATCTAAAAAAAAATATTCTTAACAGACAATATTGTACATATCCACCTAAATTAAATTAAATGAACTGTAGGTTAACATTTAAATTATGTATTTGTAATTGCACAAATTATTGTCTGCTCATATCTCAGAGGAATCTTATTCCTCTGAGAGGCTCATACCATTATACATATACAATATACACAATATATACAGTACGAAGTCTTTCCTCTCATCCTCCTAACTTAAAACTAAATGTCTTCAATGCTTCGTTCAAAACATAGGGTGGATCATACAAAATTAATTGTTTTTTACACCGGCTAGATTCACTCTGTGGTTTTTTGCTTGAATTGAGAATGCATAACTCAATTTTTAAGGGGAGACTTCACTCTGTATATTTATTTAGTATATTATTATTGAAGGTTGTATATTTATTATAGTAATGTGAAAATAATGATTTATAGGTAAAACAAATCTTGGAGTCATCTGATTTGGGGCTATAAAAAAATACAGTTTGAGTACAGTAACCCTATGAATGGATTACCTATAAGTTGATAGATCTAGAGTGGGATCAGCTAATTACTCGAGATGGTTGATTCAGTGGGGAATAAACTGAACAAGATTTCATACACCTGTTTCATGACATGCTACTTTAAAAATGGAGCTAAGTATATTGAAATTAATAGCTGTAGGTATAATATTTTTCTATGGTGGATATTATAAATACAAAATAACATTGCTACCTATTAAAAAATATATATTTTTGAATATTTAAGAAAAATCAAATGTTAGGGTATACCTTATGCCATACTCCATTAAAACCATTTAAAAAAAATCACAATTGCAAAATAATTTGATTTGTACAATAATTTTTCATTAGAAATGTGTGAAAAGAAGTTAATAGAGCAGTTATATTCACTACTTAATATTTTCAATAATAGTTTTTTAATATCAGCAATATATAAGATAATAAGTATATAAAATTGCTTTAGTTTTTTCATTTTTTCTATACACAATTTTATGTAGGTATATATGTATGGGACAGCGCACTACGTATATTTAATATTCAATCTATTTCAAATAAATTCTAATACAAATAAATAAGTAGGTAGGTTAGGGTACCTTTCTTTTCAGATATTTTAATGGTATCAGTAAATTAATTACACTATGAGGTAAGTTGGGTAGGTATCCTTTGTTTACATCTCCTAAACCTACGTTTACATAAAATAAGGTTGCCAATCAGATATGAAAATTATAAAAATGGTATGGCACAATTTTTATTTAATACCTTAAGTAGGTACCCTGTACCCTACATACATTGAAATTAAAACAATAATTTTGGGTTTTTCCTTTTAGCCTTTTAGCAAAACGTGATGAGCACTTTCGTACTACTGATGTAATAAAAAAGTATTAGATATAAACATTTAAATGAAGTACCTACCTACTTACCTACTAGTATATTTTTGCACTTACAATTAGTAGAAAAATAAACTTAGACACAAAGTTGAAAGGTTAAAAAAATTGTTTACTTTTTAATGCTATCAATAATTGCATATTAAAGATGCTGTAATGCAAAAGCTATTTCAGGAATTTTTATGCACTCATTAAATAACCCACACAGCATTTTAGTAAAGTGGTTAGAAGAACCTGCTCTTTTCTCACCTCTAAAATAAATTTTATATTTACTTAAATATTAGTTCATATATCTTGGTTAGCAAACAAACATAAGTCTACTACCTAGGTGTCTTATTACAATTTCATTTAAAAGCGATGAAGTCAAGGAAGAAAATTGGATTGGAATTTATCAAATAACTTTCACAAATTGAATAAATAACGCATAATTCCAATTAAATAGCATTATTAAAAGTAAAAGCCACTTACAAATATTGGAACAATCACCACACAACACTTTACTTCAAAAATAATGCATTTTCATGTAAAGATATAAAAAATTGATTGTGTGCTCGTACGCAAACGAGAAAATCACAGATTATATTAACCCTGAGAAAATCTTCAATCTTCTAATGAAAATTCTCCGCAAGATGGCATATGAGTAACATTGCTGAAATTCCAAACATTCCAGTCTAACTTACTAGCAATTCTAAAAAAGTTAGCTATATTTTATGAGGTAGCTGTTTAACTGAAGCAGATCCTCAATGGCGGATTTAATTAAACATCTGAAATTTAATATCCTTTTTCAAATATTGTTATAGTTATCTGTAATGTGTGTATCTGTTATTAAGTAAAATAAATTAATTTAAGGTAGGTGGGTAATGAAAACTAGGTAGGTTTCTGAGAAAATAAAATTTAGGTAGGGGGTAGGGTAGGGTAGGGTAACCCTACCCCTACCTACAAAAAATAGTGCCAAATTTATATGATAGGTAACAGATTTGTTAAAAAAGATTTTTGTTAAAATATAGTGACTGTAGGCACAGTATAATGCAATATACTGTGCTGTAGGCCTATAAGCCTACAGTCTTCGCTGTTAGGCACACAGCGAAACATAAATAAACGACATTAATTTTAAGCAATTTGATAGTAGGTACCTACCTAACACCTAAACCGATAATTGTTTACTTCTCCACCTCTACCTATTTAGCTATTAAATGTTATATTTATAATTTATACCCTTTTGTAGGTATAAATATTAAATATATTTAATATTAAAGAATAATAGACCTTATACGATAATTATGTTAAGTTTGAATTAAATCTGGTTAAATTTAATTTTTGCCCTAGGCAGTATTGCCAATAGGATGCAATGAATAACTGCCAATCTACTTGGTTAAAATGCACCAGATTTCACAAAACTTAAAAATTAAATACACCAGAAATGTAAAATATATTGAAAATTTAAAAATTTAAATAAACTTTTCAGATAAAATTTATAATGTAACAAAAGAAAATATTAGAAGTTAAGTATATTAAATTTAAAACATTCAGATTCCTAAATAGGAATTTCTTCACATTTATTAGGATTGAACTTGGTCTGGTACGGTAACTTGTCGTGATCCTTGCAATATCTATATACTGTTTACATTTTTGAAGACCTTATAATATATAACAAATTATTTAAAAGAGGTAGCTATAACTAGAAGGTTTTTTATTAAATTCATTTTACTAAAATCACGTTCAACATCTGCATTTGAATGAGGCAAGCGAGGTCCACAAATTAAGATTATAAAGTTACACCAGACATTATCTACAACAATGGTTTTATTTTATGCACATTAATAATATAGAAATTATAAAAAATATTTATAATTTAATTTCGACGAATAATATCTGGTAACATTTTAAATATCTAATATAGTCTAATATGCAGATGGAGTCGTAGATTTTTTTCGGGAGGTCTTGATAATGTCATTTATGTTTTTATATTTATTGTGCAGTATTTGGCAGATAAATAACTGCTTGTTGAGGTGCACAAATAACTTCGCGTACGATATAGACATTCTTTGGAATTTTTTTGCAATCACAATTTGTACTAAGAGCATGTCGCCCAACTTGTCGCCGCTCCTATTTTGCAGGGATCAAACGACGTGATCTAGGTCGCGATTCTGTAATGACGATACGACAGTGATACGATATCGAATCGTACAAATAGCGATTCTCTTTGGAAATCGACTCCTCGACTATCGAGTAATCTAACCTAAAAATGGTCGATAGCTTTGGAGGTGTCGTCCAGCGTAAACGATAGCACCTTTGTCTAATACGATGGTGGTTATTTTATACATATAAATATAAGTTGTGATAGGTATATGTACATTGATATAAAAGAACATAAAATTCTTTTTGTTTTGTGGTGTGGAGCATAATCATTCAGCAAAGACAACACCTTTAGTTACAATATCCTTTAACATGCAGGATATACATAAGGAAATTTTTATTAATTTCGTAGAAGAGTATAAAAGTTTAGCAGCAGGAAAATTTGTGAACTCTCCTGCTAACTACTCTTCAACTAACTGTTTATTTAAACGAAACAATGCGATAAACCTTCGTTCAGGCAAATCAAATGGGTTGTTAGTTGTCAGTCTCCTATTTTGCCTTCGTCTTTCATTGTGATCAACGTGCCATCGAGCTCGTTCATTAAATATAGGTAACATGATAAGAAGATTAATAAGTTCTATAATTAAAGACGAATTTACTAGCACTTACACTTTTCATAAACAAAATATATTATCATGAACCCAGACATGAACCAGTTTAGAGTTACCACGATTGTCGTTTTATATCCCCGATCAAATATGTGTTTGGTCGGATTTTTATTGGGATTTTTATATAATTATAAACTTTTAAGTGAACAAAACAAAGTAAGGTTAATACAAGTCAAAAATCAATCCTAAACCGCAGTGTTGCCAACAGAATCTCTATTTTTTCGCGTTTAAATTGGGTATCGAAACGATAGTGAACCGGAATCATTTTAAACACAATCGTACTGACGATATCGAAAACTGGGGTCGTATCGTCATTGAAATCGTATCGTAGAATCAGAATCCGGGCCCTAGTCTCTAGTCTATTATGCTCGATGTATTATATGCTAGCCTTGTTTATAGAGATATATAGTTATTCAACCACACTAGTACGAGTGGATGGCGTACAGATGTCATGGTGGATAATGTGTGCACCTGACCAATGAAATTCGTGGATTTATAGAAATAACCAATCAGATTCAACTACCTTGGTAATATTAGATTGTTCCACAAGGTGTCACTACTGCGGTTGATTAACTATATTTTATATAAACCAGGATGCTAGGTATAGGTATATGATATGCTGTGTATCCTTATCCTTATTAATCTGTGCTAATTGATATGGCTAATTGTTGTTTAATGAAGAAAGGTCAAGAAAAAAACAAGAAGAAGAAGAGCATACAGATACTTAATTTTTGTAATTTACCATAGATTAGAAAAATATGGAATACTATATCGTAACCATAGCAAATTAAATATTAACAACTGCCACCTGTCACCTTTTGTTTTCTATGAACGTAACCTATAAGTAATTTATTTCTTTTCTTGGCATTTGAACAAATTTTATTTTACTGAAAATTGAAATGCTATTAAAAAATTATAAACAAAACTAGAAACATATATAAATACCCGTGATAAATACATATATGTTATTGGAAATTAGTACCTAATCAAAATGAGTAGTTATGAAATTAGTAAATCATCGGTAAGTATATACTACCTAATATTTTTTATGAGTGAGTTGGTTACATTACGAAATTTATTTTTTAGTTATTGAGTTTGAAAGCAGAAATACTACGGAAAAAGCAAGATCTTATTAAGGCCAAGGCTGATAATGAAGTGAAAATTAAAATAATTAAAAAAAATACTCCTCTGGAAATTAAAAATAGGGGAATTGAAACAAGGCTGAAGAATGATATAACTGAGGAAGAGCAGGACCTATTAAAACAATCGAGGTATGCTAAGAAAAAATTATGAATTTAATACAGTTTTTATTTGATAGATCTCAAATAGTTCATTGTTTGAGTAATAATTAAAGATACCTATGCATAAAAAACGAGTTATGCCTAGCATTATGTAAAAATTATAGCAAGTATATAGACAACTTTTGATGCAAAAATTATAGCCCAAATTTCTCTATATAGTGGAGCACTGTTCAAAAATTCAAAAATTAAATAAATTTCATTAAAAACTTACAGTATCAACGAAGTAAGTGTTGAAAATGTTGTCCACTAACCACCATAAAGTGATCAAAAATTATCTTCAAATGGGTGACGTCTCCCACCCATGCACCGTTCTTTTTTACACACTACTTACTATCGACCTGTCCTTGTCTCCAAATTGAACACATTTTTATTTGGGGTTCTGTATATTTAGATATATTGCTGGCTTGTAATTCATTCTATCTTGAATCATTGTTTGAAAATGACTTTGCAGGTGGAAACTGCACTCATAATTCTTTGTAAAAAATATAGTGGTAAAATTCATAGTAGTGTATTTACTTGTTATACTATTCAACTGAACACTAACAATAATTATTGTCACATTATTTTCTTATTACCAGATCAGTGTTAGAAGCCAAGTCAAAGCTATATGACAAATTATCATCAGGAAAATTGACAAAATCAGAAATAGAGCATAAGAAACGATTTTTGGTTAGATTTGATAAGAAAAATTCTGACATTGGAAGTCCACCTCCTATTGATTTTGAGGACTCTGAACCGGATGAGTGCCCTGAAAGTGATGACAGTCATTACCACACAGATGAAGATGAAACCGATAAAGATCCTGGAGAAAAATGGTAATTTATTATAGTATACATTTGTTATTATGAAACTCACCAGCCAATCTTGGAAACAAGATAGAATCAATGTTGGTTAAATTAAAAAAAAGTTCGTCATTTTATTGTTGATTGAAAATCTGTTGAAAAAAAGTTCAGTATTGTGGTTGAGTTGTGGCACATATAGCGTCGGTATAGCGATTGCAATCTCGACATTCACCTTGCTCATCGAGGCATCTGCAGCATGTCGATACCCGTACTTTACTTAGTTTTATTTATTTGTTCTCGCAAATCTGTAGCTGGAGTTCCCTGGCATAATTTGCAGGCATTATTGCGTGTTTTTGGTTGATAATATTGTTTAATTTTCATTTATATTTTCATTTTCATTATTGAAATGTAATCATAAAGTATACTCAATATATTTTATAGGGTGGATTATACTGATTGTTTGGGAAGAACAAGAAAATGTTTGCAAAAGGATTTAGAATATTTAATGTCCAAAGATGAAGAGTTAAAAAAAACTGTTGACGTTAAGAACAAAAGCAACTCATTGAATGAAGGGGAATCTGATAACCCTGTGGAAAATACTGAAAAAAAAGATGAGGATGTTAATAAAAACTCACCTAAGGATGATAATGATAAAAATGAGATTAGCAATCAGGAATCAGAGATGCTCTCAAATGATATGAGACGAGAATTATTAAGACAGCAGTGGGAAAAGGAGGAAGATGAATTGCGGAATAAAGCAAATGTTCATTATCAGGACATTTTATTTGGCGGTAAGTAGACATTCATTTTATTTTTGTGTAAAAAATGCATTTAGGGCCAGTATTTTATGCTTCGATGAGGGCTTGGTAATATTAGCGTAGATCGGGGTAAAAGCCCGCACCTAACGAAAAAATGCCGAAATGCCCGTCATTTTGTAAAATTTTAATGATGTTTTTTTGTGTGTGTGTAGATCATTTATATTACTACTTTATTCTATGGGTCATAGTAAAAAAAATATATATAAATTTATTATTTCTTAAGTTTAATTTTTTTTGTAAAATAGGACTTTTGTCCCATGGGCTGGGGTAAAAGTCCGATGTCTATGGGGCAAAAATTCTGTTCATGGGGTAAAAATCCTAATGTGAAACAAATGTTTGTTTAAATATCTTTTTATTTAGAACGAGCATAAACTTCATTCTTATACTAACATACCAAGTATAAACTTTATTTTTGTACTAAAATTATAAACCATTCGGTAGAACCAACGCTTAAACTTAAGTTTTTAACTCTTTGGAAAAATAAAACAACTTTTTGTGGACTGCGGACTTTTGCCCCGAACTCTCACAACTTCAATCGTGAATTATTAACTCACAAACGGCAACAGCGCCGACAAAAACAAAAACATGGATAAATAGCCTACTAAAACGGTAATCAATCACCCTATTGTATTTGCCTAAATGTTTACATTTCAGTTTAATTTCTTAAGTAGTCTACTCGAAAAATTATAGTAAAAAGATCATTTTTAAACTTACCTCATTTTTAAGGTTATGTTTAATGAAATTCACGAACCAATTCCAGCAGCACCTTACTGATCGAAAGGGTAATGCAAACTGCCGCACAGAACGTCGGTTACTTTTTTAGGAACTGCCCAATAGGAACACGGACTTTTACCCCGTAGCGGGCTTTTACCCCAATTTACGCTACTCCGTATTACTCTGATAAGGGACACATTGCGAGCGACTGGCGGACCGAAAAAAATGTATATAATGCTTCATTTACCTTAAAGTTCCTTATACAATCCAGTAGTCTGAACCTGAACATTCCAGTAATTCGGCACACCCTGATTTTTATTAGTGCTGGATTAGTGAGACTCTACTGTATATATCAAAAAGATCAGCTGCCTGTCATTTGATGTTAGGAGTGATGGTGATCACCACACTCAAAATTGGGTTTATTATTAATTATATAACGTTTATTTTAGAGGCAAGAACACATGGTGTTGGTTATTACGGTTTCTCCAAAGATGAGGAAGAGAGAGTAAAGCAACAAGAGGCCTTAAAGAGATTGAGAATTGAGACAGAAGAAAAACATAGGAAAGCCCAGGAATTAAAAGCCATTCGAGAAAAACAGCTGGCCGCTAGAATAAAAGCTGCGAAAGATCGAAGGAGAGTTAGGTTGGGCCTACCTCCTGAAGAAGGTAAATTACCAAATCTCATGGTGTAATCAAAAGTAACGTTTTGTCAATATATATTATATTTTAGATACAGAACCAGTAGCTCCACAGCCAGAAGTCTCTCTCTTTCTCTCAGAGGAAGAGAAGCGAAAGCAAGAGGAGTTGAAGCGAAAAGATGAGGAAAAACAAAAACTATTAGAAGAAGCACGAAAGAAACACCTTCGACCTTGGGATATAGGTAAAGAAGGGGTAAAAGAACATTATGAAATGACTCAAGAGGAGTGGGTGGAAAAGAAAAGGGATGAGAGGCCAGAAGAATTTGCCCCACCACAAGCTTATAAAGGAAGAAAATTTAGAAGTGTTGTTGAAAAATCTCAATTAGAAGACACCAATAATAAATCACTGAGGTTTACTACAAAGAAATTAAATAAGAAGAGCAGAAATAACACAAAAAAAATTAAAAGAGCTGATCATCCTGAAACTGCTAATACTGAGATGTCTCAGCAGGAAAGGCTAGTAATTTCCACTGATGTAGATAAAATAAGTGATACACCAAATAATTATCAAACCCTACTTTTTAAACAAACTCCAATAGAAAATTTATGTGGTGATACAGATTTTGATGATCACCTTTTAGCAGATTTTAATAAAGCAATGTATGGTAAAGAAGAATATGTAAGCAGTCCTCCCTCTGATAGAGTTACAAACAATACAAATAGAGGAAGGGGTGTAGAAATAGCTCCACCACCTACTATGGACTATTATGGATCTAGTGCTAGTAAAAGACCTAAGCTTACAAAGGAGTCAGTGGATATAGAAAGCTCTATAGAAGCTGGCCTTAAATTCTTGAGAAAACAAGTTGAAGAAAAACAAAAACCTACAAGGCACCGGAATGACTATTCGTCACCTTTTTAAAGCAAAATTTATTGTTGTACCATTGTTTAATATAAAATATGAACTATGCTTTGTTTTTTACCTATTATATATAATACATTTTTTCTGATTAGTTGGTCATTTTTTTGTTTAACGATTGCATTTTTACTCTCACATCTTACAAATAATAGAGTCTAAAAATAAAAATTAAGTTGAACAATACTATTTATTTAAATTTACAGCTTTAATTACCTGGTGCAAGTAATATTTCAAAAAAATGGTCCATATTTGATGTCAAATGCAATATGTACATAGTTTTTGAGCAATCAGGAAAAATATTTAGTGCTACCAGTTTAATCAAGTTTTACAGATGAACTGAAGATAAACGTACACAAAAATTCAGCGTTACCGCTCACATTTTCACAGAAAATAAAATAGGCATTTTTCCAACAACTTTTCATCATTGGATGCTAGCTCAGACCATAAAGAAATAATTCTGCCTCATTCGTTCATCTTTACAGTCAAGAAATAAAATAATTTGCGATTGATGTCAATGATTTTAGTTGGCATCATTTTGATACTTCCAACTATAACAATGTATCGGCCCATCTGTATAGTTATTTTATCTGTGGTGCTACTAATCTGAAAGTTCCTAGCATATTAGTAAGTTTAAAAGTATCTAAAGTGGAAAACATTGTATAGCCATTTATGTTCTACAAACATACCACTAACTTTATATACGAGATTTTCTGAATTTTGGCTTAAAATGGAAAGGGGTGTTCCAAATGATTGGTTAGGAACCCAATTCTGATAAGCCTAGAATAGGAATCTTGTGATGTGATAGTTATTATTATTAATTTGTAACCATTTGTGTGTTTCCTTCCTAAGTAATCAGAAATATTGAAGAAGAGGCCCTGCAAAATATTTCATATTAAAAATACAGACGAACAGTAGCAATCATAACTTTTTTCCATAAAAATATGAGTGTACCCATATCCTCAGTATGAATGCTGAAAAAATTGATAATACCTATAGGTAGCCTTTTACCAAAGAGAGAGTTCTATCAAGCTGTGTAAATCATTACAATTTAAACAGAAAATTTCAACCTAATCCAGAGATTAAAAAAAATACTTTAAATATTTATATCTTGGAAACTAATACTTATGACTTACAAAATAACTTTAATTAAAATAAAGTACCGATTTAAAAGTAATAGACGTATCTTCAGTATTTCAGATTACTTAGGAAACACCCTATTTTTTTTTCCAGTTATATGAGTTTTACAATTATTATGATTCTAGAAAAGCTAGACAGAGTAAATATTTTGAAAAAATATTTAATATTTCTAAAATGAAAATATAAGTAGGTACCTATCTAATAAAGTTGACATTAAGAATAAGAAAACCCTCTAGTTTGGTAGGTAGCTATATATTTCAAGAGACTGTAGTAAATATATTGTCCTAATCTTTTTCATAACTAGATGAAATACACCAGTATACAAATTTCAGTTTCAAAAATTAAAAAAGTAACATTTTAAATTTCCCCCGGCGGAAGTTTGATGGTAGAACTGATTTGACAACTGAAAACTGTTGCCAACATTATAATAAATGACAAAATTCTTCTTGCTTTTCTGCGTTTTGTTGCACGTGGACTGTAATTATAAGGTAAATTTATTGTTGAAATAATTTTCTAGATATATTTTATTAACTGTAATTGTTAACTTGAACAAAAATCTTTATAATGAACGTTTAATTAGCGCGTGAACGATATTTTTTTCAAGTTTAACCTATTTTATTTTGTACTTCACAGGCAACATGGTAGCCCAAAAGAAACAGAAAAAAGCTATTGAAAGCATTAACAGCCGTTTGGCTTTGGTTATGAAATCTGGGAAATATTGCCTAGGATACAAACAAACTCTTAAAGTGAGTAGATTTACATGTTTTTATTAAGTTTATTGAAACTAGAAAACATTTTAGTTATATCAATACTAATACCCCTTTTTGAGGTATCTATATTGAAACATTCTATGCCGTATCATATTGATAGTATAATGAAAGAGTAGTGTGAGAGTTGCTTTCTCTTATTACCACTACAATATTAGATATAAATTCTCGGTGCGACTAAGTCTCACGGGGCAATAGTCCGGGAGCAATGGTGCAATTTAGTGATGACTGATTGATATTTGGAAAGTTTACTGTAGTTTAGTTATTAATGTAAAAATAAGATTGAAATTTGGCAAGTATACAGTATTGACACAAAGGTTTCGTTACGTGAACCGTCACCCCCTCCCCACACCCCTCAGGGGGTGATTCGGGGGTGTATTCGGTGACTTTATTTTGGAACACATTTTTTAAGGACGCCGTCACTTTCTATGTGCCTCAACACGTACGGGCGGCTATTTTCATGATTTTTAGATAAAAATAAATGTGTTGTTTTTGTGGACTTCGTCGTTTTTATTGAAAACTAACCATCAAGGGGCACTCCTCGTATCTCTGTAAAGAAGAAAGCAAAAATGATGAAACTTGAGCTACTTTGGCCACCACCGCGACCTCCGTACCCACCTCCTGGGGGTGGAAGGGGGTGGAAGGGGTGAGTCTCGAACTTAAACCGATTTTCAATGTCACCATCGTTTTCTACGTGCCGAAATACGTAGGAATGCATATTTTCGCGATTTTTTGAGAAAAATTAAATTCTTTGTCTTGTGGACTTTGTCGATTTTTTTAAAACTAAGCATCACGGGGCAGTCAACGTATCTCCGTTATTAATTGTCCAAAAATTATGAAATTCGAGCTACGTGGTATACAGCCGGAGTTATTGTTATGGCCACCACCGCGACCTCCCTACCCACCCCCTGGGGGTGGCTCGGGGGTGGAAGGGGTGAGTCTGGAACTTAAACCGATTTTCAATGTCACCATCGTTTTCTACGTGCCGAAATACGTAGGAATGCATATTTTCGCGATTTTTTGAGAAAAATTAAATTCTTTGTCTTGTGGACTTTGTCGATTTTTTTAAAACTAAGCATCACGGGGCAGTCAACGTATCTCCGTTATTAATTGTCCAAAAATTATGAAATTCGAGCTACGTGGTATACAGCCGGAGTTATTGTTATGGCCACCACCGCGACATCCCTACCCACCCCCTGGGGGTGGCTCGGGGGTGGAAGGGGTGAGTCTCGAACTTAAACCTTGACTGGGGCTTCTTAATAATAGTGACACGCATGTGACAAGCCGTAAACAAGTCGATCCCCTCTCGCAGCCCACTTGCATCCGTCGCATTTCAGAGCTTTAAATAATTTATAAATTAATAACTGTTTAGCTTTTAGTTGTTTCCTTAAAATTGTGGAACTTTAGAGTGGGGAGCGAGAACGTACCGGTTCACGTATTTTTCTATAAGTACATGAAATAAAAATTTAAATAGTACAAAATCACCTTACATACACTCCGTATATGTACCTACACCTGGTATAAATTTTATTGAGATGTGTAGAATGGTTTGATTGAATTATATAGGTATAATAGGTAAAAATGACGTACTCAATGGTTGAATAACTAATTGGGAACTGTAGGACACAGAAATCTATTTTTTCAATCCTACAGTAGTGTACTGTAATAACTAAATATAGTTGCATAAGTTTTATTGTCATCAACCTACTTACAATGTATAAGCAATTTTTACTTTACACAGTTGTCTACTTACAATATTATATACTGTAGGTATATTTGTATACCTACTACCTACTGTACTGTATACTGTATTTTTTAAATTACATTGTTATTAATGAATTCAAACCATTCAAAGCCAACTAAATCCATCAAAAAATCTGAAAAAGAGATAAAAAAAACTCTCAAAAAATTTTTGTCATACGTCATACGTCTGCTGGCGGCCGACGTTGAACCAATCGGTGCTCATAGATTTGGCGGCATAGATACATGCTACTGCTGCTAGATAGATACAGAGTGAGTACCGCAAATATTTTCAGTTGTAGTTGAAACAATTCCGCATATTTCTGCAAATGTTGGAAATATAAATGTCTATGGTTTAGATACATACGTACATCAAATTTACAATTTAAAAATACTCCAATATTAACACCTTAATTTATATAGCGGATTAAAAAAAACATGCGTAGGTATATTAAAAATATATATTTTTTCAGAACAAAATAATTAGGATTTTTCCGATGAAGAAGCAAATATGCATTTTACATATTTGTCCTTTGCGTTTTTTTCTATTTTGCATACTTAAAAAAATAAAATTCGTAAATTAATTTTCCCAGAGTCGGGCGGATAAACGAATTTTATTTATTAATTTTTTTTTTTTAAGCAAGATAAGCAAAAAAAGAGACAAATTAAAATGTGTTTGTAAGTACTCCATTGAAATTAATGAAAATAATATTAAAGTAATAAAAAAGCAGATGTGTGCTCAAATTTTTCTTTGAAATATCTATTCGTGAGCATTTTTTGCAGCACCGCCCCTGGAATAATTAAATGAAATCTAATTGTCGCCTCTGCCTTCTTACTAAAACATGCAAAGTTTCATGAAAAAGGGCAAACCAGTTTTTGACATATTTGGAAACAAGTATTGTTGTAATTAAAATTAACACCCTGTATCTCGAAAAGGAAACTTTAAAACATAGTAGTTTTTATGAACTTTTGTTTTTATTTTTGCCAGTTCTATCGCCTATTAAATTTTCGGGATTGAAACTTGTATCTATACCTGAGTATATAAATTTTATTAAATTTATTACATATACTTAGTTTTTCATATTTCTTTTTTTACTTTCTCTTTTTAATTGGTGGGTGTTACTTTAAACACATGAAAATGAACTATTATATTCACTCTTACTAATTGATTATGTTTAGCTTAATAAGAAGGATTTATGGGCCTGCTATGACTGGCGGCGACACAGCGTTTCTTTCATGTAAATAGTATCGCTGATTTGTTATTATAACAATAAGTCGATCACAAAAATGTGCCCGTACCAACAACACCAATCTGAATATTAAAGTTAGTTACAAGAAAGCTTTCATAGTAAAAGCATTACATAAAAGGAATATAAAATTATTATTAATACAGTGTGTTTTTATTGAAATATCAACCATACCTTCCTACAGTGGGCATAAAATTTTATATATGTATGTATTTAAACTATACACATTTATATTTCCAATATTCGGAAAAATAAGGGCATGCTGTTTAAACAACATTGAAAATATTTTATGTTTTGTGGTACTCACCCTGTACCTATTCACCGGCAGTCGCATATAATTCCGCCAAATCTATGAGCACCGATTGGTCCAACGCCGCTGGCCATCAGACCTAGGACAATAATTGTTTTTGTGAGTTTTTTTATTTACTATATATACCGGGATAGCGGGAAATGGAATTAGTTTGCTCTGGATTGTCGTTGAAGTATTATTGCATTTGAAAGATCTTGACGAACATTCCAAGCGAATAACTACCCTTCTGTGAATAACTGGTGACACTGGTGAAAAATTTGCATGCTTTTGCTCTTTTTTAATTGATAATTTTTTTTGGATCGAGAGTTTTAAATTTTTATTTATTTTCATTTTACTGGGGTAAGAATTTTTATTTTTATTTTCACGTGGTGGACATTTTTAATTAATAATGGATCCTGCAGTTTTCATGCAGGGTCATCTTTCTCCCTGCAGTTTAGGTTTTTTTTTAGGTATTGATGGAACAGATGCACCAGAAAGTAGGGCATTACAACAACGACAGGGACTGAAATTTCTGCGGCATTTTGGCATAATCCCTGCAAGAAATACACCGGCGAATTGTCCAGAATGTGGCGCGGTACTGGGAACGGTCACTGATACCGGAAGATATGGATGGAGGTACAATTGCTTGAATCACCCAGGGCGAAGAAGGTACTGTCCTCTAGAAAATACCTTCCTAGCGAGAACTCGCTTGAAAGGTGGGATGCCGGCGGACAAGATAGTCAGAGTAATGTATTACTGGTTCCTGCAGGAGCCTCTAATACGTACTCAGGAATATGTGTCTGTGTGTGCTGAAACGGCTGTCTACTGGTACGGCTTCTGTCGGGACGTGGCTTGTGCCATTGCATGGCACGATTACGTACCGATCGGCGGTGCTGGAGACGTCGTAGAAGTCGACGAGTCTCACCTACACAAGCGGAAGTATAACGTTGGTAGGTTGACTAGGTGGCGGCACACTTGGGTTGTAGGAGGAATAAGCAGAACAACGAAGAAGAGATTTGCCGTGGTTGTGGAGAGAAGAAACGCCGACACGTTGCTGCCAATTTTACAAGAATGCATCGATGGAAACAGCTACATTTGTACTGATGGTTGGTTGGGATATGAAGATTGCCATTTAATGTTCGATGGACATGGTAGAGTTAACCACTCAGAAACATTCCTCCAGCCACGAAGAGGAGAAGACCCAGAATGGGTACCGCAGGGACGATTTAATCAAGAAGTGCTAGATCAACAATGGAATGGACCACCGCCACAACCCGGAATGGAACCTTTTAGGAATCATACGCAGAATATAGAAAGAGCGTGGAAAGATTTAAAAGAAATCACAAAGACGTCGAATTGCACGCAACATACTAGTCAATATATTGGAGAATGGATGTACCGGAAAAATATTCTGAAAGAGTACGGGTACAGAAGTAAAGAAGCATTCACAAGATTTCTGCGCGACGTGGGACGAGCTTACCCCGGAATTGGGAAGAGACCGATGAGAAACCGTTATGAAGACATGGAGGATTGCGATTGCCACGAATGCCAGCCGTAAGTAATATACAATTCCTACAATGAAATACAGCTTTAAGCATGCCGTTTTTATATGCATGGTTATAAAAACGTACACTCCAGAAGTGTAACCAACCAATAATTTTGAATAATAATAACACATACATGTAGATATATATGTGAGACCTGTTTTTTAAATGGTACCTTCGATTGTACATAATAATTATATGGAAAAATTTACATATTTTTAAAAAGTCATTAAATATAGTTTTTTAAAATTCACTGTTGGCTTTGATATAATATTGAAAATTGTTGGTTGGTCTCTCCTATTGTCCATTACGTCATCGTCGTAGGAGAGTGGCAACGCCGTTTAAGAAATGTTATAAAAAAATTCCATTCGCTTCATTATAACCATGCAGTATTAGTAGTTAAAAATAAGATATCATTTTGAATTGTCTTGAACGGCGGCTAAAATGGACAATAAAATAATAATCTTGCAATAAATATTGTAAGATAAAATTATTTTTTTATGTTTTACAGAGTTAGCGAGATGGTCTTCGATGCGGCCGAAAATCATCGAAATCCAGTCAGTTCACATACATTGACAGCTGCTAATTTTCATATTCTTTTTTATGTTTGTATCTACACATGTGTATAGTATAAAATATAAATTAAAAAGTCACTGTTGTAACCAAAAAATGTCTAATTAAATATAATATACATGATATAGAACAATTTCATTGAATTTCATAATAAAAGAAAAAGCACTTCATTTGGTGAATAAATGAAATAAGTATATTATTCATACTGTATTTTTCGAATATATTTTCATGCAAATTTGAAATATATGTTACAATTGATACTGAAACATTTCGAATGGTTAATTTTTTTTATTTCCTTTATTCAAAATTAAATTTTTAGGGACCACTTAAAAAATTGAAGTATTTCATTGCACTTATGAGAAGGAAGCGGGAAGCATCAGACTATATCCTTGATGGAAATGCTATAAATTTGGAAGTAACACTATTTTCCCTGTAATTCCTGAAAGATATAAACTATTCATTTAATTTAACCAATACCTTTTAAAACTTGACTTCTATCTAGCAACACATTTAGACAAGGTTTAAACTTTAAAACTATGTATAAACTGCTATTTTTTCAAATTTAAAACTATTAACAGAATACCCTTATTATAAATACACAAGAAAAATTTTAAGTGAACACCATTTACTTACATTAACAAAATTATAAAGTATAATATTTTAAGTAGTAAGTAGACAACAGTGCAAAGTAAAAATTGCTTACACATTGTATAGGTAGGTTCATGACAATGAAATTATGCAACCATATTTAGTTATTACAGTACACTACTGTAGGATTGAAAAAATAGATTTCTGTGTCCTACAGTTCCCAATTAGTTATTCAACCATTGAGTACGTCATTTTTACCTATTATACCTATATAATTCAATCAAACCATTCTACACATCTCAATAAAATTTATACCAGGTGTAGGTACATATACGGAGTGTATGTAAGGTGATTTTGTACTATTTAAATTTTTATTTCATGTACTTATAGAAAAATACGTGAACCGGTACGTTCTCGCTCCCCACTCTAAAGTTCCACAATTTTAAGGAAACAACTAAAAGCTAAACAGTTATTAATTTATAAATTATTTAAAGCTCTGAAATGCGACGGATGCAAGTGGGCTGCGAGAGGGGATCGACTTGTTTACGGCTTGTCACATGCGTGTCACTATTATTAAGAAGCCCCAGTCAAGGTTTAAGTTCGAGACTCACCCCTTCCACCCCCGAGCCACCCCCAGGGGGTGGGTAGGGATGTCGCGGTGGTGGCCATAACAATAACTCCGGCTGTATACCACGTAGCTCGAATTTCATAATTTTTGGACAATTAATAACGGAGATACGTTGACTGCCCCGTGATGCTTAGTTTTAAAAAAATCGACAAAGTCCACAAGACAAAGAATTTAATTTTTCTCAAAAAATCGCGAAAATATGCATTCCTACGTATTTCGGCACGTAGAAAACGATGGTGACATTGAAAATCGGTTTAAGTTCCAGACTCACCCCTTCCACCCCCGAGCCACCCCCAGGGGGTGGGTAGGGAGGTCGCGGTGGTGGCCATAACAATAACTCCGGCTGTATACCACGTAGCTCGAATTTCATAATTTTTGGACAATTAATAACGGAGATACGTTGACTGCCCCGTGATGCTTAGTTTTAAAAAAATCGACAAAGTCCACAAGACAAAGAATTTAATTTTTCTCAAAAAATCGCGAAAATATGCATTCCTACGTATTTCGGCACGTAGAAAACGATGGTGACATTGAAAATCGGTTTAAGTTCGAGACTCACCCCTTCCACCCCCTTCCACCCCCAGGAGGTGGGTACGGAGGTCGCGGTGGTGGCCAAAGTAGCTCAAGTTTCATCATTTTTGCTTTCTTCTTTACAGAGATACGAGGAGTGCCCCTTGATGGTTAGTTTTCAATAAAAACGACGAAGTCCACAAAAACAACACATTTATTTTTATCTAAAAATCATGAAAATAGCCGCCCGTACGTGTTGAGGCACATAGAAAGTGACGGCGTCCTTAAAAAATGTGTTCCAAAATAAAGTCACCGAATACACCCCCGAATCACCCCCTGAGGGGTGTGGGGAGGGGGTGACGGTTCACGTAACGAAACCTTTGTGTCAATACTGTATACTTGCCAAATTTCAATCTTATTTTTACATTAATAACTAAACTACAGTAAACTTTCCAAATATCAATCAGTCATCACTAAATTGCACCATTGCTCCCGGACTATTGCCCCGTGAGACTTAGTCGCACCAAATTCTCTCCCCAATTGTGTGTTTTTAATTATTGGAACAAAAGAGAAATAAAATGGTACAAAATATCTACAAATTTATTTTCTTTTATTTCTTATGGAACACAGGGTGGTCCATAAGAAAAAACAAATTTATTGTCCGTCCAGGTTTTCTGGGTCACCCTGTGTCCAACTTAATCATCTTAAAAGATGCCACTCCCGAGAGCAAAATCGACCTGTTTCGGTGGTTTTTTGAAAATCACTCAGTATAAAAGTTATGAATTTTGTTCCAAACTTTATCATCACGCTGTATATGTTTTGAAAACTGTGGAATTGATAACATAAATTCACATTATGCAAATATTGGCAATCAAATTAATATATATATTTTTTTTGTAGACCTTGCGGCAAGGTAAGGCTAAACTCATCATTATCTCTAACAACACACCACCACTTAGGAAATCTGAAATTGAATATTATGCGATGCTGGCCAAAACTGGAGTTCATCATTACACTGGAAATAATGTAGAATTGGGCACAGCTTGTGGTAAATACTTTAGGGTGTGTGCTATGTCAATTACGGATCCAGGCGATAGTGACATTATCAGGTCGATGCCTGCTGGAGATGGAGCACCACAATAAATAGTTTTAAGTCGTTGATAATTTTTATATTTTTATTTATAGTGACAAATATAAAAGTTAACAATGTGTATTTTTTATTATTCCACCTAGACAGTTTAAATACATACACAATTCACATTAAAAATCAGTTTAAATTTTTTAGTTATTTATGTATCAAGGGCGTTAAGTAGCGTTTAAAGCTTGTAGCGTGAAGATAATATTCCGAGGCCTTTGGCCGAGGGATATTACACGCGTAGGGTTTTAAACGCATTATAATGACTGATTCATACAAAATTTTATTCATTACCGACATATAAATTAAGCATACATCTATTTGTGTAAATAAATAAAGTCAGATACTTTGCCTGTCGAGAATTAAATCGAGTAAGAATAAGGTTTAGGCCCCATTGTTTGTTTAGCAACGGAATCAAGAAAGTCGTTTAGTGGGTGCTAAAACAATCAGAAGTTTACTTTTTGCCTAGAGATCAAATATATACAAAATTGAAAAATATCATTTGCAATAAGAATGGGTTTTTAGTGTTGGTAATATGTTAATAATAGTAATATGATAATTTAAATATAAAATTAACAAAAATGGCAATAAAGCTTTAAGAAAATGAAATATCTAAAAAGAGAATTTAAGTCTTAATACTTACTGTGTTCATTGGTAGGTACGTTCTGTCTATACACAGAACATTCATACACAGCACTCATCCAAGGTTTTTTAAAGAACAAGTGCAGTAAACGGCTTATGAAACGAGTTGTTTATAACTATTTTTCTTATCACAATCAGAAAATTGAATTCCCGTATAGGGATTTTTATACATATTCTGGAACAGTTGGGTATCATCGACATTTATCAACTTTTCTTTGCTTGAAAATGTAGTTAGGTTATGATGTATAAATCATTTGTATGCAATTACTATACAAACTATAACACCATACAAAACAAAGGATGTAAATTGCTACCAATATTTAAAAACAAAAGGTTGAGTGTTGAAAATGGTTTCTTTTCAATACGCAATTGCGTTTCATGACGTTTATAAATGCAAAATAGAAAAACAATATTAACGCACACCATCATTCGGATTAAAAAACAATTATAAAAACTAGATGTTTATTAACTCCATAATATTTACATTCATTAATCAATACATTTCTTGCCCTTAAATTACTTAAGTATGGACTGTTGTTCATTCATTATAAATAAAAAACTGCTACCTACGTAGTTTAATATTACAATATTCATACAAGGCCCACAAAGAGTTTCATCTTTCCAGGGAAATATACATTAATATTTACTATCAAATCGACACAACTCAGTTCCTCTGTTAGCTGTAAACACAACCTTGTGCTATACTGACAAAAAAATAAATGAGAAATGTACATCTTTACTTAATGTAAAACAAATCAAATAAATAAAATAAGATTATTGTCAGTATCTATTAAAAAAACAGTACAATATTGTAAAAAAATAAGATGAGAACTGGAGGAAGAGAATGCTTTCTATACAGTGGGGACCTGAAAAAAAAATGGCCAGGACAGGACCAGTTTTCATCGGGACAAGGACAAACTCCTTTCTCTTTTCGTATCTCCTGCTCCGTGCTCTCCCAGTAGTTGATGAGGTGCAATTTTCTCAAAGAATGGATGCTGCAAGGCTTCCTTCAATGTGATTCTCTCTGAAGGTTCATATTCCAACATTTTGAAGACTAAATCAAACAAGAAGTTGTGGTCTGTCTCATCACCCTGTTTATACCTCTGAAAAAAAAAATAAATAAATAAATAAATAAATAAATAAATAAAAAATTCAAGTTGAAAATGGTGTTATGGAACATATTGGTACAGTATACCTTCGACAGCTCGGACACATATCGTTCCACCCAATGTCCGAATTACCGAGGTGTCCTGGGGGCTTATTCTCATCCGGGGAGTAAAGTTGTGAGAGGTGAGCATTCTCCCGCACGAGGGGGAACGCTCCCTGTTCTCATGATATTTTAAACCGTATTCTTAACTAGGAGAAAATCACAACATCGTTGCCACTTATTCTTTCCATGGAATAACAGAATAAATATTTTTTTTATGATTATCAGTGGTCATGGAACAGAAATTTTAACATAGATGTTTCTTTGTTTTGTTATATATTTACTTAGTTTCGAAAAGGAAGATTATTTTATTCCCACAAGATTAGGTATATTTCTATTACAAAAAGAAAAATGGAGCGAAAAAGTGTCTCAATTAATGGCGCGCAGAAAGTAAATATAATAATATAATAAATATTATTTATTATATTATTTTTGAGGAAAACGAATCCACTCATCAATTATAGGTATTCTGATTATTTAAAACTGCAGTTACTTCATTGATGCAGCGACTCACGCTTGCTTGGCTTATACCACAAAATAATTCTTCCCAGTAATTTTTTGATAGCTACCGTGAGCATAAAATAATAGTGCCACAAGAACCTAAAACCAAATAGCACATTGATATAACTATAGTGTATTGAAAACTTCCAATGTATAGCGTTTATATTAAGTCATAAAACTTGCAGAATAGATTTATTGAAAATGTTTTCCATTATTTACTTAAAGGTGTGATAACCATAAATTTCTTTCTCTTTAAAAACCATTTAAACAATCAATAGATGAATTCATGTGACATAAATTATTAGTACTACTCTACTACTACACAGAACATTTAGGTACTACTAGTATAATAAGTAGTAATTAATAGGTAACAAGTAATTTTGAAAAGTAACACCTTTGTCTTAATTTCCAAACTTGCATATTTTGTCCCTGACGCATATATGGTATTACCAGATCAATAATTTCTCGAGCAAGAATTTTGGGTACTCGAAATAGACCTACAAACTCTTTGTCATTCAGAGTAACAAAAGGATCTATTTCATTATGAAGCTCCCTATCTGGGACATTAGCATGTTCTTCAGCCTCTATTAAATTATTAAACATTTCAAATATCACTAAGACCTCCTATTCATCCATTTCTTTAAGGTATAAGATCATAAAATTTAAAGATTTTATTCAAATCATAGGGAAATAGATTTATTTAAAACCAATTAAAATACTTACCTTACTAAAATACGTTCCTCTCTCCCTAACTAATTCCTAATGTATAATTTTTAATTTAATTTTGCTTTGAGTAATTTAAATTATTAAATTATTAAATTAAAAAATAATTTCAACCAGGAAATTATTTTCTTTTTTGAGGTTAGATTAGAAATTTGAATTTTACTTATGACAGCAGATCTTATGTTCCGTGCATAGGCTTCTCTTAAAAACAGGCAATTCTCTCGGTCCGTTGTAGGAGAATAAATACCCTCCCATTCTATTGAAATCTTGTAGGAATAAAACGGTTGAGAATACAGCTTAAATAAAATCAGTAGAAATGTAGAAATATGGCGTTTTTTTCTCATAGGAATACTCATATTCCCTGGATGAGAATAAGCACCCTGGAGGTACTTTTGGTATGGTTTGCTTTAATACTTGATAGTGATAACTTGATTGAACTTTTTATCAGTGAGGCTAACAGCGAATTCGGCTCGCTCGCATTTTTGCAATTGGCGCCAGTCACGGTGATCATGTGACTACATACTAGTGATAGTTAAAAATTTTGAATTTTCATCAATATTAAATTAGCATCTTAAAGAACATATACGTATTTGTACTAGCTTTAAATTATTAAAATAAAATGTTCAAAATACCATTAACTTACCATTAAAGGCTTACAGTTGTCTCGAACATATCGTCCAGCGGAGCTCTTCTCATCCCATTCCAATTTTCCTCTATAAAAGTATTTAGTCTTCGTCTTTCGAGCCATCCTACAAAAATGTTTGTTGTATTATTATTCTAACCTTTAATACGTCACATTTTTCTTACAACTCAAAGGGAAACGACCTATGTTAATGCTATTACAAAATCTCAATATGTAAGACGTAATTTACAATTATTGTCGAATAAATTCATGGATATAAATTAAAATCCAAATCAAATTCTTTAAACATTTAATTTTTAAAAGCAACATGCTTGCAAGAAAGAAACATTTTGCTTATGTCTGCAAAAGGTGTTTCCGGAATTCATGGAATTTATACGCAATAATATTAACCTTATTCAGCAAAGACCTACTTCTTAACCTTCTTATAAAATATGAATGAAACTACTCACCTGACAGGAATTTCTCCAAGAATTCTTTGCATCATAGCAAGATGTTCCCTGTTATCATGTGTTTGGAAAAGAGTTATGCCAAGGTACAATTCAAATAGGATACAACCTATCGACCATACATCACAAGGCTGTGACCATCCTAACTCTGTGAAAATACAAGCCACAGATTATTACATTTTCCCCACAAATTCAAATCCTATGGCTTAATATACAAAATATTTATAAAAAATATTCTTTTTTAAAAAGCTATATAAAAATTATAGACTTATTCTTATTAGAATTATAGATTGTTTGTAGTATCACAACTTACTAATTGAAACAGTGTTTATTTACAAACAACATATGGCTTTTTAAATGTATCACCCAGTATATTCTTATGAATACGCTGATTGGGTTTCTGGGTTTAATTTCTAAATATTTCAATTTGCTTTAATTTTTGTTGTATTCAAAATAGGTTTATTTTTTTATAAACATTATATAAATGGAAATTCCTTCAAATAATACAAAGTATTTTAGATACAAATCACAGGTTTTTTCAAAATAATTCTTTAGAGCAAACCAACACCGGATACGATTCTGACTGACATTAATTTTCACACATTCACATTAAACTAAACGTCACTCACGTTAAGTTTAAAGTGACGTCATTTTCAGTAATTAATTGTTGTCAATATTATCGATAAACAAATGACCAATAAATTAGAGTAGCATTTGCTATTTACTTATATTGCCTATCTATTGTTCGCTGGTTTTTTGGTGTTTGGTTCTGCTTAAATTCTGCTCGTGTATTTTCTATTTACGTTTTCTAGTTATTCACTTTATTTATATTAAAAACAGTTCTTCTCAGAACCAAAACTGTTGCGATTCTGTAACATTTCTCAAACTCCCGCCCGCAAAAAAGTTGCATCCGTCAACGGCGTATTTTTTGACAAGGTGACGTTACTTTAAACTTAACGTGAATGACCTTTACCTGAATTTTGTATTAAAAAATATGTAGATATAGTGGAAACAGAAGATAATTAAAAAAACAACAAAAAATTAATAGCAATGAGTATAGATTAATTACATTAGGAGAAACAAAAAAGCTAATAGCTAATGAGCTTAAGTTTCAATATGGTAGGAAATTCTGTACTAAAAACATAAAAATAATAACTCAAATTAGTAACATGAATAGATAAATATAATAATTAAAAACCCCTTCAATGAAAAATATATAGAAAATATACCTAATGGAAAATAATATTTTGAAATTCAAATTAAATACCCTCAAATGAAAAAAGAGTTTATATACTTACTATTTTACCTTACATTATTACTGAGAAAGAAGCAGCTTTCGAATAAGACCAGTCAAGTGATAAAGAGAATAGGATAATGTAGATTTATTGATAGTAAGAAAACAAATATAGGGTGCAATAGATGAACAAGACGCTGAAGAATACCAAATGAATCCAATACAAAATATTTTTGAAGGGGATTTAATAGTTTGGCCCATCAAAAGAATAAGAATAGAGAGAGAAACTGCAATTGAACCAAAAATAAACGCTAGGTGATAAAGATTTGCAAGTTCATATATTTACTGGTAAATAATTTAGCAGTTGTCTAGCAGTAGTCATATTATTGGCTATATAATAGTATAAATTTACTGTAGCATATATATTTTATCACTCACCTAAAATAACCTCCGGTGCTCTATAATGACGAGTGGATACAATTGTGCTATGATGCTCATGATCAAATGTTGCGCTACCAAAATCAATTAACCTAACATCAGTTCTTTTCACTCTTTTTACATCTCTCCTCTAAAACAACACAATTAATGCATCAAAATGAATAAAATAATTGCCACATTAATATCTCACCTTTTTATTGTTATAAACTAAATCATAGTCTGAGTCAACAAACAATATGTTTTCAGGTTTGAGATCAGTATGTGTTAGTTTATTATCATGTAAGAATTTAACGGAGTAACAAAGTTGATATCCTATGTGCCGTACTTGGTCCAGCGGATATGGCTGATAATTGTTGTCTTTCTGCAAGAAAAATTATTGAATATTAACATTGGCCCAAAACAAATGTTATTTATACATATTTAAAATTATTTCGTTAATAGCCTGATTTATTTTATTTTTTTTTTTCAGAATATATAGTTGCATAGTTTCTGATTATTTGCTTTCTGTCGGTTATCTATCTAGTGGTAAGTTATTGGCAGTTTACTTTATCATTCAGGGTCCAGAAAACCTTTTGGTTTAATCAGTGGCAAGTAGGCAACAAATGAGAAATGTTAAGGTTAAGAGGTACATTGTCTTACTTTCATAATATTAAATTTTTAAAACAATTATATAGAACAATTCTACAACAACAAAGTTGAAATAAATCTATGAAATAAAAACAAAATTAACTATATTCTATGATTTTGCAAAATTGCTTACAGAGGTCACTTCACCAAAGTTAAACTGCCATTTTAATCCCAAAGATGCATCCTTTATCTTCAAGAAATGAAACAGAAAATAATAAAGTATAACATGCAGAGTTGTTAATAATTATAATCAGTAATTGTTTATTTTAAATGTAACTGATTTCAGAAAGCGATATTGTAAGAAACATATTTTAGATATGTTTAATTTTGATCATAATTAAAGTGAGGATGTAATTAAGAGGATTTATAGAAAACTGAAAATTAAGGTCTATTATTATTGCTTGTGAAAGTATGACTTCATTTCTATCCCAAAATAAAACTTACTATTTTAAGATAAACAAAACTAATGTATTTTTAGATCATTTCTGTGCCTATAAATAAATTTGCTTTATTATTATAGCAACAAGAAGTGGTACTTGGCAAATTTTTCAATTCAAAGGATATATCTGATTTAAATTAAATAAATAAAAACAAAGAGGCAATGAAACAATATTATTTCTGGCAAATTAACAGGATACTAACAGCCCCAATAGTAATCAATTATAAATGATTGTGTGATGATCATTTAACTACAAGTTGCAAAATATAGGTATTCCAGTAACAAATTAGCATTCATGTGATTATTAAATTAAAAACATTTATATCTTCAACAGAAGGAATGTTGGTATTTAATTTCGTAGGTCAATATGGGTTTGGTGGATGGATACGGCATACAGATTATTCATTCACAGCAACTATAGTTACTTGCTCGATAACTTCCAACAGGTATCATAAAATGTTATATTGATGTCCATCGCACATCAATTTAATAAATTGCTTAAAACATTTTTCTTGAATTATATTAAAATGGAACAGGAGAAAAGTGTCAAAAATCGAGTTTTTTAAGCCACATGCAAAGCAGGAGTCATAAAAAAGGAAAAGTTCCAGGATTCATACTGGGTGTTTCTGTATAAACTCATTTTTATGTGACATGTGTGTAATATTCTGTTGCATATACTTGATGTACACCGCCTATAAATTTGCTATTGACTAATTGCATGTTAGTGGACACCTCTCGTTTTCAAGATGCAACCAAACTCCACGATTTACTGTCCACAACTACGCTATATTAAACTATGCTGAAGTAATAGAAAATAATTGTAAAATTATCACTTTACAGTGGAAAATTTACAGACAAGCGTACATTAAAGTTTGAAAGAAGCCACAATGGAAGGTATCTTAATAATTCAGGCATGTGCCATATGATGCATGGCCCAAATTTTTGTTATTGACAAAACCAAATATGCGTAAGTCTATTAGTTTAATTATATTTAACCCTGTTAATTATTATATACCACGGTTATGCTACTGGAATGAATTCCCAAGTTTCTCCTTTACTTATTACAATGGTATTGAATATTGGTACAAACATTATAGTAACATGAAACATTGTGTGAAAGTATTTAAGTAATAGCAGTAAAGAATTAAGTATACTTACCAAAAAATCAAAGACACTAAGCCCCAACATTTCGAAGGCAATGCACATATGCCCATGATAATCGAACCAGTCCAGCATTTTTACACAAAGGCTAAAAATACGTATTTTTTAATATTCTCAAAAAACTTAGGTGTTGAGAAATTTCTATAAACCGTAACTTACTGTATACATTCAGGATCCTTGTCGGCTAACTTTTCCAACACATTAATTTCCAATTTGGCAGCCTCTCGGTATTTCTCTACGTTTTTAATAATTTTCAAAGCCATGGAATGATCCCTGAAATAGTTTTGAAAACTGTAGAGAACATAAATAGGCGTTAATAAATAATTTGAAACTATATTATTTAATGCTGGAGCAAAGAGTGAATTTTTCTTTATTTAAGTATAATAACAAGTGATTATTGTAAACAAAGTTCTAAAAAATATCTGATGCTAACTAACTCTCTAGTTATTTTTATACTATTTATATTCTAGTAGTTATAGTAATATATTAAGAATTAACAATGTTTTCCATTTTCCTACTACTAAATTTCAAACAATAGGAACTGATTAAAGCTATGTATATTTTTATATTGCAAACTATATGCATTCTTCCTGTTCTTAGAGCATAAGATAGACAATTTTGTAGAAATGTTAGTTGGAAAATTTTTTCCTCTCAGATATAAAATTTTGTGTAATTTGTACCCTTTTATACAATTCCCTCCATTTCACAAGTTATGTTCAGTGTGACATAACCTTACAACCAAAAACTGAATTGCTAAATGTGGAGTGTACCAACATTTCAATGCATTAAGGCGACGGTATCACCGCCAATGCCACATTCCATTTAAAGCATTGTTCTTAAAAACAAAACAATTATTCAGTAACGATGGAATTGTTATTAGTCTCGGCGTTCTTAATTAAACACATACCTGAATATGCCAATAATTCTTCTTTTTTCGAAATCGGAACTAAAGAACGTCGAAATCGGAACTAAAGAACGTCGAAATCGCAGTAAAGAACGAGAAATAATCAGTAATATATAAATGCCTTGGTAGACAAATAACTATTGTAAGTTGTCGGAATAACAATCTCCAAAAATGATGTGGGTGATGTGTGATGTGTTACGAAATTCAATGAAAATTTACATAAGAACTATGTACCGTAAGAGCAAATTGTTTAAATTACTTAAACTAAGAAGAAAAAAATTGAGTTACATGTGAATTTTTCCTAAACAATCCGAAAAAGTTTATTAACACAAACAAGATTTCTTGCTTTGGACATAATTATTGTGTAATAGTTTAAGTAAGTTACTGCTAGATGACACTTCTGACAAAAAGTAACTAAATTATTTAGGGTTTTCTTGTGTTTATTGCTTTACTGTAGACAGGGCATTTTATTATAACTATACTTCGTACAGCGCGGAGTCTAACAGAGTCGTACTCAGGTCACTGGCCTTGCCAGCTGACTGACAGTCCGTAAATAACTTTTAGTTATTTACGGAACGTTGTAATAATCGGTCGGTGACGCATAAATAAATTTGCCTTTTACGTCTTTTACGTTCTAGCGTGCTCGTATTCGCCGTGTATACTATAAACGTTTACTAATATTATTATCAATAACTATTAATGAGAGAAGTTAATCAAGTAAGATGCCAAAGGAGAGAAGAAATAGACGTGAAGTATTTCAAATGTGGTTTGACAGTGATCCTGAATATTACAAGGACATACGCATTAAAGAAAGTGACTTGTTTTGTACTGTGTGTGATCGCATTATAAATTCTTCTGACAAAACTAAAGTGAATAGACATTTGAAGAGCCATGCCTCGTCCAGCGCTGATAACTCGGAATTTTTCTATGAACTTACAGAAGTCTTTCTTGCAAGTAATATTCCGTTAAGCAAACTAGAGAACTCTAAATTACGTACGTTTTTAGAAAAATATACTGACCGAAAACTGCCACATGAAAGCACGTTAAGATTAAGATATGTCGATCGGGTTTACAACGATGTAGTGACATCAATTCGTGAAGACATTGCGGACAATTTTGTGTATTTTATTATAGACGAAGCAACTGATGCTTGTGGGCGTTCAGTCGCCAACTTTTTAATTGGTGCGTTAAAAAGTGACATTGCTAGTGATAGCCACCTATTGGCTTCTAAGGTGCTGGACAAAACCAATCATGAGACCATTATAAGTTTTGTTATTGATTGTTTTGAATATATGTGGCCCGATCAAGATTCTTCAGATGAAGTCCTTGTCATGTTAAGTGACGCAGCCGCATGCATGTTAAAAGCAGGACAGATTTTATCCCAAAAATATAAGAAAAAGGTTCATTTTACATGTGCTGCTCATGCACTCAATCGGGTAGCAGAGAAAATAAGGGAAAGTTTCCCTTTAGTAAATACTTTCATATCAACCGTCAAAAAGGTTTTCATTAAGGCGCCTATACGAAGGGATGTTTTTAGGGAGGTTCTACCAGACATACCTCTGCCTCCTGAACCAGTTATAACTAGATGGGGTACTTGGTTAGAAGCCGTAGGGTATTATGCCAAACATTTCGATGGTATAAAAGATGTTATTTGTAGATTTAATCCAAATGAAAGCAGCGCCATACACAGACTCCATGACATACTAAAGGACCAAAGTATTCGCGATGACATACACTACATTAATAAACACTATGGTTTCTTAGTTACTGCAATCACGAAATTGGAAACACATGGATTACCGTTAAAAGAACAGTTTCGCATATTGGAAGATGTACAGAAAAATATATGCGATGCCAGTAATATACGTCCAGTCGGTAATGCAATAAAAGAAAAAATGTAAAACGTGTTAAAAAGGAATACAGGATATCCCATTTTGGAAAACATAAGCAAAGTGTTAGCTGGGACCTGTCAGGAGTTGCCAGCCAATATACTAATGTACAGTTCATGCCTCAACCATTTTCCGTACTGCCAGTTATCTTCAGTAGACGTTGAACGATCTTTTTCCCTGCACAAATTAATACTGAGTGATAGACGTCGCCGTTTCACTCCAGAACACTTAGAGAAACACGTGATAATATGTTATAACAACCGCCAATTTTCCAGCGAAACCTTCTCTGAACACTAAGGATTGTCAGGTAAGAGTTGTCACTTTTACGTAGGTATTTTCTTAATTTATATAGATATTATATCCTTGACTTATTCGTGGCATTTGGTAATAATAATATGCACATTGCGTCATAATTTATTGATATTTCCATTTGTAACGTTAGTACGATCCTGTTAAACTCCACGCTCGCACGAAGTATAATTATAACATAACTATTTTAATATATAAATTTGGCAATTATAAATTTAATAATGGGACACATTGGGGTCGATTCTGTATCACATCTGTTACAATTAATGGTGCTGTTAAAATTTATAGTGAATCGGAAAAAAGAAAAAAGTATTTTTGGAAAAGATGATCTCTGATTGGGTAACAATTTTAACAGTATATAAGGCTACTAAATTTGTGACGTGCAACATAAAAATTCCTAAATTGGAGTCGAGTACAGTTTTTGATTAACATGTTACAATTTGTTTGGCAGATTGTATTTTCAGTGCAACATCTACGTTTCAGTTGCCTAAGTTCACACTGAATAGTTCACGATTCAAATTTTTGATTTTTTTTGTATTGTGGCCAAAATAAGAGAATAATGAAGGCCTTGGAACACGGTCAGGAAAATTATTAACACTACATTTTTTAGATAAACATATAGGTAGCCTTTCGTGTTGCCAATAGATGAGTTTATATTATTGTCCCTCATTTTCTTTAAATACATTTAGTTTGTCTATTTTTAAAGAAGTTAGTATATCTGTTGAGCTAAAATATATTTTTTTTAAATACCTAATATTTGACATTATTTTGGCGAATACATTAGCTTGACTACACGAAACTTTGTTTGTTTAGGTTAAAAATAAATTTACACACTTTGCTATACTTACATTTCTAAATCCTTCACTTTGACTACTTTGCCAAAAGTACCTTCCCCGAGAGTGCCAAGTATTTTATCTGCAATGCAACACCAAAATTTATTAGTAATTATCGGTGATTAGATTGCTGCATAATGAATTGTATTATTTAACCAGGTAACAATTATTATGTTAACTAATAGCAAAAATCACCATTAACTCTTCAGTAGGTAGGTATATTAACTTTCTTCCTGTATAAAAATTACTGATTAGGCTCTGATCTTTTAGATGATATTTTTTAATTTTATTTGCAGAATAATTACGTGACAATGCAGAAACTTGTTTTTATAAAGAAGGGAATATAATTTCCATATTGTCGTGGCTTAAGATTATTTTATTTAAGCAGAAATGTCCAACCAAATCAAATAAAATAATGTTAGTTTACGAATTCATTAATTATTCCACACCATGACCTGCATATGGGTTTTAAAACAAAAAACGGTTCTAGTAAATGCAAAGGTTTTTAGATCAAAATGTAAATGTTGATTAACTAGTACAGAATAAATTTAAACTAATTCAACTCTCCAAGTGTAACCATATTTTGCAATAGCCTTTGAATTTATATCTATAAGCCCTTTAAATGTCCTAAGCATTGTAATTTAATACTAACAAATCTGTACAACAACATTTTCGAGAATTAGCCTCTTTATATATTTATATATTTTATGTTATGAATAAAGTCCAAATTAATTACCTACTTTTAAATATATAAATGAATGGTATAATGTGTGTCAATTTTAGAAATACTTATTGTTAGTTATAACATGTTCATTATGCCTCAATCTACTCAAAAACTAACAAATAATAACAAAATATGATAATGGCATGCAAAAAATATTTCTGTTTGACTGAACTAAAAAAAAGAGAATGCTTAGCATTTTCTTAATTTATGGTACAGGTATAGTAGTTTTTTAGAATACCTAAACAAATCTACTATTTTTATTATAATGCAATTGGATCGAGATTGAAAGAATATGAGAAAAATTTAAATAGTAGACTTGTGGGATTGGTAGTAATAATTTAGAGAAAGAGGGGAGCATATGTGCCTCCCCTGCTGAAAAGAAAGGTCACATAATGAATGAACTATATATAAAATTGGAATGGGAACTTTTGTGGGATATTTGAGAGAATAAGACTTATCCAAATATTGCTAAGTGTAACAAAGTGTAGTATTCACGAACATCGTTCTTGTAGGATGTCCCCCGATCTGTATATGAGATGTCCCTCTTCATCATCTTCCACCGAAGGGGCATGTGAGCTCTGTAGACACGAACCATCCAAGACACAGCACCGACAACAGCAGCCAGCGAGTGAGTGGTCAGCCCAGCGACAGCACGGAGGATCAGGTCAAGTCAGGTCATCATAGATTCGGCATTGGTAGATCCCCCAAACACAATCAGTGGCGCCAATACAATGGGTAGATGTGGCCCAATAAGCAGACAGAGGAAAGGGCAAACGGATTGCCAAATCAACAATCATTCTCTTTAACGGTACATATAAATATACGCACCAGAACATATTAACAGATGAAGGTATAAAATGGGGGACAAGGAAATTTGGTATTAAATCTAAGAGGCATTAGAAAATATAATGACCCTATCTCCAAACCCCGAATATACCTTCTTGCTGTTTCTGTGTTGTTTTAAGCTATATTAAATATCACAATTATAAAGCAACAACTTTAGGAATGCGGTTATATTTTAAAAAGGATGCAATGTTTCTAAAGCAGTTGCCAAAATGTTTAAGTGGTTATATTATTATTGCCTTTAAAAAAATGTTACTGTTGACACCCCTAAAATGATGAGCTGTTCTATCATTTTCTATAAGTTTCTGTTTTGTAAGTAGAAGAATTAGAAAAATATGTACTTATTTAGTTGTTATATTTAATAGGTAGTTATATTTAATTATTTTCAGAAAATTAAGTCTTAAACAATATTGGTTATTGTAAGACAGGGCATACATTATTAGCTATTAATCGTCAAAATATTTAAAAATATCAACCATTTTATGAATTTTAGAACTGATGATATTTTGCGCTAAAAAATTTATTTTTTCTTTTGTTCCCCTTCTCCCGAATCTTATAGGAAGTAATAAAATGGAATGTGTTAAATTTAGCATCATTTTCATATTTATTCGGATCCCAAAAGCCATAGTAATAATGAATATAGTCTAAAACTATAAATGGATATAAAGAAATTCAAATGTTAGGAGATAACACTAACTTACAATTCATCAAGAAAATTTATTGGGAGAAAAACATCAGTAATATAGTAAAATACGGGAACATAGAAATATTACAATAGATACTCTGAGTAGAATAATTCATTAAGCACAATTTAATGTTTTTATGAAGAACTGTTATTGTATTTGATTTAATAATAATGTTTTTCTATCTACCTAGTCAGAAACCGAATTTTTAGATCAGCAATACCTTTCTTTTTTTTAAAAAGACTACATCATTGAAATATAATATATAGGTATATAAAATAAATTTAGAACTTTATTTTCTTATAATTTTTCATTTAATAATCGTATAAAATATAAGGCTTGTTTTGGTTTCCACACGAATAGGTTCTGAATCGTACTGAGCAAGCGCAGTTTGAAAATTTTAAGGCTTTTTCAAACTGGACACGCTCAGTACGATTCAGAATTGGTTCTTATTAGAATCAAAACAAGCCTATTATTTGTTATACCTACTTAATATTTTTTATGGAAACACCTTTCTTTTACTGTTTTTTTTTTTTTTAATTCTACAGGTGGTGTATGCTCAACAATTTCTTGATGAATCATATGACTATGCCACAAATAGACTAGACATGATAAAACTCGTTTCTCAATTCAATAAAAGAAATATATTATTCTTCATATATGTAATACTATTAGATGAATTTGTGTTCAAGTAAGAATGTCTTAAAAGTATACTAAAAGTTTTCCTTCATTTAATTTAACTTATAAGTTATATTGTCTAAACTATGTAACTACCATAATTTTTCTGATCATCATAACTCAACCAAACAGTCCAATAAATTGAAAAGAAACACCAAAAGAAACTAACATTTTAATTTCTTTAGGTACCCCACTCTAGAACAAGGAATATAGATGTAGAATTCCTTACAACTTTTATCTGTATATGGGAAGTGTATACAGACATATTAATTTGGTTAAAACTTTTGGGATACCGGATAATTATAAAAATACATCAAGGATTGTTAACTGTCTGAAGATAACAAGCGTTTACAGATAGTTTAATAATTAAATATCAACGGGATTGTTTTTGTTTTTATTCTTAGCTAAATGAGCCCTCTCTTTCTCTATAATCAACATACACGACAGACGACAGATATACGAATCATCCACGTTTATTTCTATCAAGGATCAGTCACTAAATTTACGACGTGCAGATGTTTGTTTTCAATTTCGCTTGGTCTCATTTTAAGGAATCCGCAGTACGTACACAGAATAGTGAGAAAAAATATATGTACAAAAATAAAATAAAGATACACCGATATAATCGAGACTTACACAGTTGTTAAGTTTGTGGCACACGTTGTTTGGTTAAAAAATTGTCGAAATTATAAGCGGCACTCGTTTGTTAGTTACGGGACCGGGGTAAAGATCACACAGCACGGCTTGTTTTACTTACAGCCGCGACCAGATTAGGGTAGTATTTCTGGGCGATGGCCGCCGCCACGCTAGAGGTGGGAGCTGACACGACGGTACTCGCGCTTTTCGCACCACCCGGATCTGAAGTACCAGATGTGGCATTCGTTTTGTTGTATACCTCATCTAAGGCAGAGTATTTCATTATTAGGCTTTGAATTTCTTTCCTCTTTGCCTCCCTTTCGAGAATGGTGTCTGGAGCGGATGGGGTTGGGGTTGTTTCATCGTCGGCAGCAGAAGGAACTACAACTGGACTAGCGGTTTTTTTCCTAACTATCGGTACGTGAACAGGGGCTGGAGGGTCATCAGGAATTTTGATTTCCACCGGGCACAACTTTAGATTAGTAGTCGGTTTTCTATCACTAATTTCACTTTTGCCAGTTCTTTGAGGTTTTGAGGATCTTCGTGGCCTGAGTTCGGAATGATTTGATCTATGTCGAACACGATATGCTGAATCCCTGTCCAAGTAGGTGTACTGCGGTTCAGGATATTGTCGTTTGCTTTGCAAGGTTCTTCCTTCATTTCGGAAAGGAGTTTTCTCTCTCTGTGCAACATTGTTACTAACATATGGGTATGCTTTCTCCGAGAGCAGTACATTAGCGGTAGTGGAACTCTTGGCAAGGGTTCTTCCAACCGAAGGTTCTAGAGTCCTTTCTGGATCCTTCCTTCTATAAATTCGGTCTAAAACCGAAGAGTATTTGTCTTCAAATTTTGTTCTGGTTGAAGCACCGATGTTGGGAACCACAGTGGAACTTTTACTAGTAGTAAGCGGATTGGGAAGATGCACACCTGATGACGAATACTGAAGATTATGAGACGGCAACTGCCTCTCCACGGTTGCGGATGGGCCCCTCACTTTAGTAGTGAGCTTCTGAAGTAGGCTCGTGCACGAATCACTCAAAAGTTGCGCCACACTGGTGGTGGACGAGCGCGAGTACCTCGTTCTGCGACCAGGGGTATTCGTGTGGGTAGAGTTGGCCATGGAGTAGTCATTTGCGAGTCGTCTGTTAGTATTTACGTACGATTTTCCCGTTCCGGTGGTGGTTGACGAAGGTCGATTGGCCCAGGGAGACGACGTGTGGCTCCACGACGAGTCCCCGGGACTACGGACCGTGAACCGATCGGTATCGTCATACGCTGGACGGTAGCGACTATAGGATAATCCAGAACCGTACATTGGTATGTGGCATGCCCTTTTTGCCGCTTACCACCGATCGCCACGAATATTGCAGAGTTGCAATGAAACTGACGTGCAGGAACGACCACCCGGGATACAACTGAAGATCATATACGCGTTCGCCGTAGTCTCCGTCGTAGTTTGATCGTCCCTGCCCTGCTAAAAACTGCCAAACTAAAAATATCTAACGAAATAAGCTCGTACGCCATACGTTTACCATCGGTCGCGCACTGAAGTGTAGTTATATAAATTTTATACTTTCCACTGAGGTGAGAAACTACTCGCGCATTCAGTTATTTTGATACATTTGGAAGGATTTTAAAAACAAAGCTAACGTCAATAAACGCGTGGTTTCTTACAACCTTCACTATAAGTTAATGATTCTAATGGTGCATTTTCTATTAAAAAACAAATATGAAACTAACCCTAAGGAGAAACCTGAATAGCCTCTTCACCACATTTAAAAAGTGATCACTTTTTTGTTGAACTTTCTTATTGTTAGGTTTAGTTTTCATTTCTAACTGAACTGCTTCGGAATAAGAAGCAATAAACTTTAATTTAGAATATATCAACAGCTATGATAAGAAGCTGCGATAAGACACTCTTAGCACATATGTAATGTAAATATTCTAGCACATCAATCCACAATTATAAAAGGAAGAACATATATAGTTTATTATTTATAAATAACTGTAGATATTATTGCACAACAGCGCGCCGCGTCTCAATAATAACAAACCAACAAACTGATATTTGAAGTATATTAATCTAGGATGCACTAACATTGCTCCACTTTCATTATTTTTCTTCTTTGCGGGTGGTGATTGTGGCGGGAGAGGTATAGCTAATGTTAAGAGATTGCAGACACAAACCGAGGGATCCTCGTTCGCGTGTTTCTAATAATACCGGCACATGTAACGTCTCCTCGACAAGTCACGCAATATTTCTGCAGAGGATGTGTTATGTTCCTCCTCGCAGTCTATTAATCATTATTTGCTAAATGTATACTTCGATCGAACCGTAGCACAGGTGTAGAACGCGAGTTATCTATAAACCTGACCGGCAGCTATAAAAGTGGGGTTAGAGATAAATAAAGGAACATGCACTTGTTTAGTATTGCACAATGTAACAATAAAATCAAAAGAACCTCGTCGGTAGGTGTCAAGGAATTGTCGAACGATTCGTCGTCGGTTTCGTAAAGCCGGCCCGTGTGATGCAGAGACGGTCCCTTAGGAGATCCCACGTTCAGTTCAGGCCACCAAGAAGAGTTTATCACAGCCATGGGTTTGGAAGGCGGCCTCTGCGGCGGCAGCGATGGCAGGGCTTGAGCGAAAATCCGAGCCGCCGCCTTACGCTCGGCCATGGTCCAGTCGGCCATTATTGGTCCTTCGATTAGCTAATTTCCGAAAAAACTAACGTGGTGGCCTCTGGTTTTGGCACACGGTGCCGGCCATTATTGAGGCCTGTTCCTCTCCCTGTGGAGGTACTCGTTTGACTGTGGACTGTGTGCCGATTTTACACATCGGCAAGTTGAACTCGAAAATAGATACCGCGGAGACGAAAATAGACAAGATTCAACCACCATCCAACAATTACGAATAAGTTAATTCCGACCCGATACAGCTTTCACCAATTTTTCTTTGCGCCGGCCATCAATCAGCTGGTAAAAAATATTTTTCCAGTTTCAAATCGCCAACTAATTTTACTCCATGTTATAACAAAAATAATCGCTCGATGAGGTCAAGGTCAGCATCGCTAAATGTAAACCATTTATTATTTATAATGGACAATTATAAATAGACTAAAGGCTTGGATAAATATTTTTTTAAATAATTGTGGAGATTACTGTATATATTAAGATGTGTCAGAGCATCAGACACCAACTAAGATTTTGGAGCAATAATCGCAAACAAAGAACCATTCGGAATAACTAAATTTAGCATCTATTTTTAATAAACAAGCGTGACCTATGTATCTTCTTAAATAATTTATAAATAATGGTATAATTTATAATTTATTTAGGTCACAAGATGGTGAAAACATGAAAAATAATCTAGATTACAATTGTATGTACATTTTTAATTATCTAACGAGATATTATCTTTACAAATAAACGAATATTAGGCATGCGGAAAGAAATAAAAAATAAACAGTTCCTGTATGTGCGTGTCTAGATTAAGTTTTTATAGATGTTTAATTTTACATTTATTAAAGATAGTGCGATAAACGTATTTTATTTAAACTAAATTAATACTAATAGTAATAACAATAACACGATAATCACAATTTATTTCACAGTAGTGGCATGACTTTGAAGAGTTATTAATTTTTTTTTCACTAGTATTAGGTTTACACGAGACATCAAATTTACCTATATAACAATACCTACAGTTAGATAAAAGAAATAAGTTTCAGAAAATCTGATTATGATCCTTATTTATGTAATTTAAAATAATTCTTTCATTTATCAGCAGCGTGCAACTATACATAATTTGCGTATTTTCATATAGGTACTTCTATAAATACACATCGTGTATAATTTGAGACACAAAATATTAGCAAGTGCGGACAGACACAATTTTATGAAGCACTGTATATACAGTGCCTATCTAAATTCGCCTCCCCTCCTCCCAAGTGACGCCAACTTAAGAATTAATTATTAATTATGTACAATCAACTAATTGTACAATCAACTAATTTTGATGACTGAGTTTGTTTTGGTAAAAACAAAGATAGAACCACAAGTGCTGCCATCTCAAAATGTGAATGGCAATATAATCAATTTTTCGATGAGCACTTTTCAGTTCAAATTGTAAATGGGGATATAGAGTTGAAAAAATGAAAAATCTAACATAAATAACTCATATTTCGGACGTTTTAGTAACTGAATTAGTAGACTTGTTAGATTAGTAGACTAGAATTAGTAATAAGCTGATTAACAGCAGCTCCACTTTCACCATATTAGTAGTAATACATCGTTCTCTTCATGTTCTGTTCTTATATTTCATAATATGCTGTAGTTTATTGTAGCAGATATTGTGTGATATCAAAACATTTGACGTATCTTCTCAAAGTAAAATATTTACTGTTATAGAAATTATATCTAGGAATAAATGACATTTTTGGAGATTTAAAAAAGTTCAAGAAATTTAATTTAATTAATGTAATTTTTGGTATGCTTATGAAAGACTGGCGCTGAATCGAATTTGGTCTGCAGAATAATTGCAAGCTACCTCGCTTAAATTTTGCTAGTAATTTTAAAGAACCTGCAGTTTTTATATAAAATATAACTTAATTTAAACTCATTATTTATGTGATTTTGTCGACTGTTTTTAGATTAGTCCTCTTCAAAATATGGATTTCAAAATTAAAATTTATGTAATGTCCCCTCAATATCTGCAAATCATATATCAATGTCATACGCTAGATAATAACTTTATTTCTATTTCAAGTGACTTTGTAAATTACACATTATTACATTTATTGAATTTTAGCAATAGTGGCGCTTTGGCAATATTGGGACAACGGCGCAATTGAAAATTTATTTTATACACCTGTCAGCAATTCACAGAAACAGCAAATTTAATGTATATTCAAAATTTGGGATAGCCAAATTAATAGGGGGGAGAATATAATAATATAGACAAAATATATGTGAATATAATATTCTCTTACCGTTCCTGGCCTTACCACCCAACTGGAAAAGGATGCGGGAAATATAAGATACTGACCTGATCTGTGGAGTGGGATCTCCGGCTGTGCTTCCTCCTAGAGTCGGTCCTGTCGTGGCGATGGCGATGCTTCTTGGAGGTTGGCGATCTGCGGTGGCTGCGTTTGTATCGGCGTTCAGCGCTCGAGCCTCTCTCATACTGGCGGGACCTATGAGCTCTCTGGCTACTGTAAAGATAAATTTATTTTCTATTTGAAAAGCACGGTGCCTCGTATTATATGTGCACTCAGCCTGACATGGTCTCAGATTTTGAATAAAATGTTTAATCACATTTATAAACCGTAATTAATATTAGACAGCTAAATACTTTTCCAGCAAATAAACTTTTTAATAAATATTAATAAATAACTGTATTGTGATGTATTTTATTGGTCCGTATTTGTTTATAGTGTTGATGTATCAAAATATAAAAAAATGTGAGATATAAAAGAAAATGTTATAACAAAACCAAGCTGAAATGCAAATTTCTTTAACTATTATGATAATCCATCAATAAATAATTGATTTTTGCACTTTGCATTGTATAAACTTAATTAAATTAAAAAGAATGAAATGAAAAATTTACATTATTAAAAGATTTCAAAGACATTTTTGTATACATACTGGATGTCAACTCAATCACAATAAAACTTGACAGTTTTGCTAATATTTTGGTCTAATTTATATGACTTCCTATTTGACTTCAAATTTCAAATGAACCTCACTTTGATTTTCAAATTAAAGAATTTGTATACTTTTCCATTTTTTAAATCTAGGAGTTATTTTGCGCATATTTTTTGAATGTGAGTGCCCCATACCATAAAATAATTTTAATATGAGTTATAATTTTACCGCTCATAATTTGTGAGTAGGTTTAAAATTGTTCTAAGGATATACAGGACGATTAACTTGATCAAGTTAGGTTCACTTCCAGCTGAAATGGAAGTGACAAGAATTTTGGCAGAAATAAAAAAATTTCATATCAAAGATGGCGATCCGAAAATAATTATTCCCATGTAAAAAGCTCACTCATACCACAGTATAATGAATGTAAATTGTACCGGGCCGATTTTTTAAAGGTTAAAATTGTCTACAAGAACATTCAGTGGCCATCGACATAAACAATTTTATGTTCTACAAAAAAATTTGGTCATATGGACTTGTAATATGTTTGTATCATGTATGTAGTAATATGTATGTTTGTAATATGGCTTATGCTTTTCAATTACTATAATTTTTTTAGTATACTGTTTAAATTTTTATTATATTAGTTTAATTAACACCCTTGATCCTTGGTAGGACTCTTGAAATATTATATGTGGGATCAAATAGTAGTAATTGGATAAGAGTTTAATTTTTATACCATATTTTGTACTCTGGCTCATCATAGTAACTTAAATTTTGAATTTTCTGAAAAATATATGTATTCAAAACACTTTGGATGGAGAAAAAAACATATTTAAAAATATTTCTTTATTCAAATCAAGTATTAAATACACTTTTAAAACTTAACTAAGATAAAACTTATTTTTTCGTATCACTTTCCAAATTATTTGGTGAAGCCAAATCAACATCATATTTCTTCACAACATCATCATTGACGAACCAACAAAATTTATTTTTTAATGGGCCATTATCTTTACATTTTCTCCACGTAGCAAGAAATTTTAAGTTCTTTAATAAGGTAGCTTTATTAATGTCAACAGTAAAACCATTGTTGGCCATATATGTCATAAATTGCTCTATTAGAACACGCTTCTTATTGGAATTGCCATGAATTATTTTAAGGAACAATGGAATGTATTCAGGATTTAATTCCTTCTGAGGTTTATTTTTCTTTCCACTGTCACTGGGAAGTATTTCGCTTCTCTTTTTTATTTGAATTTGGCCATTTGTAATTATTGCTAATGGCTGTAAGTATCTGTGAATTGCATCTTCAACGTTACTCCCATCTTTGTTATACCAAATGCAACCGATTGACCTTGGTTTCAACTTGTGCGTTTTCGACTGCATATCTTGATCGAACTCGTCTTTCAATAATTTTAGTTTTTGCTTCAAGGACTCTGGCGACAGTCTTGCCGACTCTTCATCATCAATTTCATCGTCACTTAAATGTCCGTGAGGTACGAAAAAATCATTATCAACCTCATAATCGTCTTTCTCATCCTCATTTTCTTTATCAGCTTCATCCTCTGAACCATTTAGTGACTCACCTTGTTCTTCTTCATCCCAGTCATCATCTGAATCTTCTTCATAGTTAAAGATTTTTTCATCAACACCGAATGGTTTTCTGGGTTTTACAAATGCACTCTTTTTCCTCCATGTTCCAAAATAAGGAGGCCGGCGATTCTCATGAAATTTAAGGAGTTTTGCCCTCAATTTTTGTAACTTTGATTTGTCTTCGCCAATTGTTTCACCGAAATTACCCTCATCTTCCACGATGGTAATGTCTTCATCATCAGCTTCTTCGAAGGGCCAAGTCTTGGTGCTTTTACCTATTTGTTTTCCAGCCTTCATGTCTTTAATGTATGATGCTGCTTCATCTTGATTTTCAATATACTTTTCCAAAAGTTTTTTTTCTGCGTCAGTTAGTGAATTACGCCTAGCAGGTGGTAGTTTCATATCTGATTTAACTTCAAATGCCATAAATGCTAAAGATTGTGATTGTGTTACCTTAGTTTTCTTTTCTTCTTGAAAAGTATCAGATTTTCTAGGAACAAAGAAATTTACAAACGCTGCGGCTGTCTTTTGCTTTAGTTCTTCTTCTTTTTGTTTCTCTTTATTCTTCTCCTCTATCTCCTGCTGTTTTTTAAACTTTTCTTGCTCTCGTTCTTTACGTTTTTGTTCTTCTTTTTCCTCTTTTTCCTTTCTTTTTTGCTCCTTCTCTTCCCGCTCTTTTCTCTTCTGTTCTTCCTTCAATTCTTTATCTTTTTGTTTCTGTTCAAGTTCTTTTTGTTTTTCTTCTTTCTTTTTCAATTTTTCTTGTTTAATGCGCTCTTTTTCCTCTTGCTTCTTTTTATCTTTTTCTTCTCTCTGTTTTTGTCTTTGTTGCTTTTTCTTTTCCGATTCCAGTTTTTTCTGTAACTGTTTTGGAGATAACACTTTTTTGGGAGTTATTTCTAGATTGGGTTTCTTCATTAAAGAAGATCCTTCTTTGATCGGTTCTATTTTGTCGTCTAAATCATCTAAAACAATAACGCTCTCGGAATCGCATTTACTTTGATCATTCTCATTATCGGAAATCTCCACTTTTTGTATTTCACTGCGGACTTCTTTATCGTCTGCTATTTTGCTATTATCGTGTTTAATGTCACCTCTATCTAAATCGGATATTTCTGTCCGCACAGAAGTATTCCCTTGTGCTTGCGGAGTTCGCGGATTCGTCCCATCATTACCAAACTTTTCTAGTTCACTGTTAGTAGATGCAGATGAATTGTCTTCTTGATCAACGTTTTCTTTAATATGTGTTTCTTCTCCCTTTGGAACTAATTCGATTTCATTTGTGTGGATGGTTTCTCCTATTGCCTCCGATGAATTAATTTTTGTTGCACATTCTTGAAGAGACGAGATAGGACGATTTTGTATGTCTTGAGGTTCAGGGGTGGAACTGGAAAAAATAGTTTTGATATAGTTGCGTTTCACTTCGTTTCCCGCAAGTCATCAGCTCCTCCCAGAGACCAAAATATAACCTTAAAAACACTTATTTTAAAAAAGAGAAATGTGTGGTTAATAATATCTTTGTACACCGAAACCTACTTTACCATATTTACCTACCTTGTAAAGGGATACGGGGATCATTAGTCTATTTCGGTCTGAGGTTGGAATTGATAACCTACCAGATTAAGACATAGTTTCATCAATAATTTAATTAATTGCTTACGTAGTAACTGTATTACTACGTTCACAATTGATCAGGATCATTAGACTTCATACACAACAATTTTCACACAGAATTACAACTACTAGTAGTTGACCTGAAAATACACACAATGATTACATATATGAAACAAAGAGAATATTAGTTAATTCCTTTTTCGTAAGGTATATAACCTTGAAAATTGATAGATATGATTTAGGCAATACACATTAACATTTAAATAAAAGATCCAGAGAAAAATAACAATTCTTGCACAGCTGCATTATCTGGGGCGCCACATTTTAAATAATAACAATTACGCATTAATACCATATGAAGTAATAATACAAAATTATCGACAACTTTTTTATCATATATCTATAAAACATTAATTGTAGTGTAGTACATTCTAAAAACGAAATAATGGTTATAAACAGCTATTATACTCGGCAATCAGTGGAATTAAGAAATTATGAATTGTTAATGTTATTAGCAACTGTTCATTTACCCAATTCATGTTACAAAAACAATTACCATATATAGAACAGACAAAAATATTGCAGAGTAATAAACGCTTAAAATGTACTCGGATGGAAGTTTATTTGCTGTTGAAAACGAAAATATGTGACCATATCAGGCAAAAGCATTTGAAATAAATAATAACATATCTGGTAAAAAATAAAATCACAAACGCCTTCATATATTCCATTTAATTATTTGGCATATGAAAAAAAAAATTATCCGTTTCTAGCAGTTATTGAAACAATAGTAAAGTATAGTTTAATTGGTAAATATTTAATTTACATAAGGAAGTAATATAAAAATTACCAATTATTATTGGCGAACAAACCTTTGTGTAACTTTCTCTAATTTAGTTTTTATATTACATTTACGTAATATCTGACATTACGCTACTTTCTAAATATGTCTTAAGGTTTAAATTCGGTTTTAATACTGTTAAATATACCGAAAGCTTCGAAAGCATATTATGTCAAAGTAATATTTCTTTCTTAGGTTAAACAAAGATGAGAAATAGTTTCGAAATCACAAAAAATAATTATTAATAAGTAACTGCAATAAGATGCTACAATAAAGCACGGTACTGAAGGGCTATCCATTTCATAGGAGGTGGCTCTACTGTAGTTTAATTTAAGGCCAATTTTATTTTTTAAACAAATTTTTAATCTTACGTGGTTTTTTATAGGATTTGATTTATTTAATACCGAGATAATGCCAATTATCCGAGATATGCCAAATGTTTCAAAACTTTATATAGAGAACTATAAACAAGGTTAATTTCTAATTTCTTGCAATCATGCACTACCACTTCAAATCTTCGTTTACGATTCCTGAAAAGCCCAATAGGATCTAAAGTATATTATAGGACCTAGATATCATCAAGGAATGAGGTGCATTTTCGTATGTAAACAAATGGAACAAAAATGAACCTCTTTCATTAATAGCATCTATTCAAATATAGAGGTACTTTAGATCCTATTGGGCATTTTCAAACATTCTAAAAAAAGGTCTGAGATAATGCAAGATAGCTAGAAATTGGAAATTAAACTCGCCTGTAGTACTCTATTTGTTATACTGTTTTCAAATTAAAAATACCATTATCTCCCCATTAAATAAATTATATCATACATAATCACATCATGTATGTACTACTCTGAAATGCCCCAAAATATTTTGTAAAAGTAAATAAAAAATATTTTTGTATTAACAAGTTTCTGTGCACAAAAAGTAAAATACTATTTACGTAATACAGTGACAGAATCCCCCTTACCGAAGATACACTATGCATGTAACTGAAACAGATGCAAGAAAAGATAAAATGCAAACTTTTATGTGATAATTAAATGGAATCTCAATAAGAACAAAATAAATCTCAACGGGTAAACCTATAGAAATGCAATATAAATATAATAAAGAACAGAGTCAGTGTCGCGAGAGGACATTATTCGCGTCTTTGACATACTTATTCTGATGATACATGTTGCACTTCGGGATCCAAGTCGCCATCGCGACATACAGTACCGGCTGTTCTCTGTGAGTCTCTAGTCTCATCCTGGAAAAATCCTGCAGGACACTGTCCTGGTTGCGCCCTAGTTCGTAATGGACAGCGTATGACATACCGGAAGTCACCATTTTTTAAAAATAAATTCCTTATCACACTACACTATACCACTAGTTTAGGAATCACCATATAATATATACATACGGGTATATCACAGGTTTTCCTTTTACACACACTCTCACCACTTTATTGCACATAACAGTATAAAGTTATTTGCTGTTAGGAACCACTTGATGGTATTTTTCTTTTTGCATTTATCAAATAGCTGCGGAAAGATAATTATCTAGATTATAAGTTTTCCAATAATATAAGAAGAGGAATTAACGATTTTCCCCCGTCTGTAACTATTTCTTTGTGGCATTGTCTATAAGATATTATTCTAATTTTCGATTATGTCTCGCCGAAAATATAAAAAATACATTTTCTTTTTAAACTGTTTTTCCGTTGGTTTAAAGAATTCAGGTAGATATTGCTGGTCTTTTCGATAATTGAAAATACACTGAATGTTGCAGACGCAGAAACAAAACGACTATGATGCGACTGAACTCTTTTAAAACGTAACTGAATACAAAATAGATCAGTCGCATAAGTAAATATCACAACACGCATACAATTTTAAGTAAGATGTAATAATTAGTGTGCTCCTTGAAGATGTGCTCTCAACTTATGACGAATGATCACGACTGACTGCCAGAATGAAAAAGTACAGTGATATATCATTACATCATTATTTCGATGTGACATGATATATTTTTGGTTAACGGAAATCGTTTCTGTTTAATAAAAAGAACGTTACTTATATTTTCTCCTTCTATACAGCGTGTCTACTCTCTAATGGTAGGTAGAAATCATGTCAGGTGTAAATCGTCAAGAAAATAAAATAATAATAATGAAAACAAAATGAAATAAAAATGTTGATTATGATTACTCGTTGGTTAACAAGTTTATTTTTGGGAATAATTCGACTATAATGTGAAAATATCAAAGTAGACCGTTGCCGATCGAATTGACACTTTGAATAGTGATACAAAATATACAGAGTATAACAATAATAAAGATAATAACTTTGAGCGTAGAGGGAACACTTGAAAATAATGGGAGCATATCATGAAAAACTTTTCTCTAAAGGAGATAGACGTATTAAAGTTTAGAAAATATATACATTTTTTTAAATATTATTCAAACGACTTACTGGGATATCTTCAAATTTTGCACTTAGTTGTTTATACGGGCATCATTCATATTATAAAATCCAGTGGTCCTTGTCTTTTTTTAAATATAATTTCTACGCCACTGCATTGTACATTTTCACTTAATAACAACTTTTAAATTTCCCATTTCTCTTATAACAGAAAAATAATCAACATATTTCCAAATTTAAGTAAGTAAATTGATTCAGAGTTTTTTTTAAATATTTGGAAATCACACTCGTACGAACTAAAGTTTATATTTTTTGTATCTGGGAGCTATTAGTAGTAGTATTTTGTAGTCATGCAGTTTTTGTATTTCAAGTGGTTTATCACTGCTCTGGAAACCCTAAATGGAAATACAATCAAGAAAATAATATCGGGGAACCGGGTTGGCCACACTACTAATCCGACAACATAAATAGTCCACTTGTATTAAACGATAACTTCTCATAAGCAATATTTCTCTCAAAATTGCCTGTCGCTTCCTTTCTAGGACTGTGTCGTTAATACGAAAGGTCGTTTTGTATTCAAAATGCAAATGGACCTGCCACAAAACGGTTTAATTCATGCATTTACATACCTCAAACTAGTTTATTTCTACCGCTACATGACTCTGACTCATTACTTGAGTATCTTACTCACAATAACGCAATTATATGAAAAAGATCTTGGGAGGTATTTGCAAGAAAGTGAAATAAACAATTAACCAACAGTGAATGCTGGCCGATACATTCAATAATTGTGTGACTACTGATTACATTATACAGAAAAGTGAATAATGTAACAAAATCTACATAGAAAATAATGTCTTACTTCACTATAAAAATACAGTACAAGCTTAAGAATATTTCCTTGTTCTCAATTTCTGCATGTAAATACAGAAATGGATTTTGTAGTAAAATTAGCGTAGTTTTAGTCGCAATATATAAATATATTAATTATATTTATACTGTGGTTTAGTTACATTTTATTTATATCTACGCATTTAGCCATTCTTCTAAATGGACTTTCGATGATGGTTACAATTTGCAAGCGACTGGTCTTGATCTGGGAATTTATTTCAGATCAAGCAGTTTTTGAAAATGGTTCTTGAAGGAATAAATTTTATAAAAGACGATAAATAAAACAATATCCACAAGTTTACAAACTTTTCTGTCACACTTTGTATATTAACTGCTTCTTAACCGAATTCAGTTTTTTCAGTATACGTGCGAGAAAAGAACTTGCAGATACAGTCAGCCTTGCCCTGGATGCGAGATGGAAGGTTACAGTTTTATAAATTTTGCCTCGAGATCGTCGTCAATGCCTTGTACGGTTCAAAGGCCGCCACGATTTTGTTTCATTAGAACGGACGTCTAGCGAGATGTTATGTTCTGTTTGTAGTAATGATATTTACCTACTGACTGACTACCTATCGTCGACAAGTCAAGGTTTCGGTAAAAAAAAAACAACGGACTTGAGAGGTCTACATTCGAGGTAACAAAATTGAGGGGTTTCTTTGACTATTCTATATTTACTATTTACTTGTTTAGTGATTGTATCTCCATTCTTTTAAGTACATTATCTTGGAAATGCCTGTTTTTTATCTTTAGTTTTTTGGCGGACCCTGGTACCGCATTTCTGCATGATTTAACTTGGAATGTAGGCTCCTTAACGACCAATGTTCAAGTCCAAGCGACGCGAAATACATAGTCGTTCGATGAAGTGGTCGCCGTGACCAAATTTGGAACCAACTAAGGATATGTCGACAAGCAACACTCACTCTTAATATACCAATCATCGATACACAAAGGTACAATCATTTTGTATGGCCAGTGTTGGATACTTAATACCTTCAGGGTTACTGTGGTTTATACCAATTAGAAGTACCTATTCCAAATTTAGATTATTAATAACTGCATATTCAGAACATGAAAATTGGGTTAATTTAAAAATAATCTAGTTCGTGTTTTTATTTAGACATTGATGTAGAAAATTAACTCTATAAATTCATGTTTATATAGCCGTAACATTTACTAACGAAGCAGTTAACATTTTTAAAAGCACTGCCAATTAATTTGATAATGTGTGAATTGTTTAAACATCAATTTATTAATAAACTGTGATATTAGATCTGTCAGAAGCAAGAGGTTTTGTTTACTTTAAATTGTACAAAATATTAAGACTTAAAAGGAAAATAATTATACATATACATTATACATGCTGACCTTCACAGCGTCTGTCACTATTGATATCTCCGAAACAGTATTTTCGTCATTTTTTTATATCTTCCCTAATATCCCAGAACAATTTGGTAACACGATATTTTTAAAATCCTATTTAAAAATGTATATATTAAAAAAAATGTCTTTTTAAAAAAGCACATGTGTAGCATAAAATTTTATTTTTAAAAATTAAATTACAAATCCTGATCAATATCAGTATTTAAAAAAAGGGAGTTGGTGGTGACATGGCAAATGTTGAACGTCTTTCCAAAAAAACTGGTGATACCATTTTTTAGACAAGAAAAATTGTCATATGCTCTCACTAAACTTTTGTTGATATTCTTTCGCTCACGTCAGTGAGTTATTTGAGAATTAAGAGAAATCATTTTTGGCTATTTTTCATACTTTCCCTAATATCTTCTTTAGAATGGGAAACATTTCTTTAATTAAACCGAATTCGTATCTCTTACAGTTTCGGAGATAGCAATAGTGGTACACGGTATTTAGGACACCCTGTATATATTTTTATACACATTATGAAGAGGAATTAATAGTTAGTAGTACATCTTCGGTATCAGCATTTGTAGATTATCGAAGCAGAGAATGTATTTAACTAGGTCGACAACCGTAACAGAATTTTTTCATATGCATGTCACACTCAAGCAATTCTTAAAGAATTTGTTTAAACTAATTAAAATTAATACTTAAAACAAATTTTAATATCTCCCTTGAACTGAATTATTAAGTATAAACAGATGGAAGATAAACATATTAAAACAGAAAAATTTGGGAACTACATTTTAAAATATGTTTTACAATAACTCAATAAAATTACTATGTATATCTTTTCTTGGTAACTACATAAATTTATAACGCAACAATTAATTTTCACCACTGATGAAAGAAGATCTTTAACATTTATTTACTCTAGATTCAAAATTTGGATTTTACTAGGAAACATGAAAACCAATATCCCCTCTTTAACACATTTAGTTTGTCTTGTTTGTTTCTAGAGGTTATTGTGGGCTTTTCTGTCTACAAAATAAAGTGATAAGCTTGCATCATAAAATTATTATTATTAGTGTCTAATGTGATAATAAACACTAAAATAAATTAAATTTATTATTCACTAAATAATGTGAAGTGATCTCTCATGCGAATTATTCAAATAATTTACTTAAGTTATTTTAGTATCACCGACAAAAATATCTATTTTAACTCAAAACAGTAGATAACAGTAAAAGTAAAGTTACCTGTATCCTTCACACTGCAATCTTTAAACAATTTTAAAATCTCGTAAAAATGAAGCGTTCCTTTAGAGACATTTGCTGAGCAAATGTTATGGCAGCGAATACCTTCAAATGTCTATGTCAAAGTACATATGAAACCAAAATTAACTAACAACTTTTAGCTACATGTAAAAGCTATATATAGATTTTTTTTTTAAATATTAATGCACTGCATATGTGATTTTTAACATTAATAATTTTAAGACAAGCACTGAAAACGTGCCAAGTGGACAATCAAAATAGAACAGGAATTAACAGATTATCGGAGGATTTTTTAGGCTATTTTAAGAAAAAAATATTGTTAATAAAAGTACAAACAGTTAATGCATATTTGTAGTGGCGAGATACAGTGAAATACACTGCAGTGCCCTCTTGGGTCTTTGCTACTACCTGTCTGACAATTATTGTCTAATTGACAGACAGATAACGATCTGCAGAAAGCAGATGCCATTACAGCGACCTCTATTGTCTTTGAGGAAGACAATCCTACTTAATTATTGGAAGGAGATGCCGAAAACAACTACTCCACGGGCAATATGCCCCGACTGGCGTTGCATTACATCAACATCTCCATGGATGTCGCCACATCCTTCATCAAGACCAAATACCAGACAATGACCGGTTTCGATCTTGTTATGATCTCGTCAGACTGCCATAGGTATTGGAATCGATGAATGATCTGGCGACGTGATTGCCTAAGGGGCATAGTGAATGTTTGTAGTGGCGAGATACAGTGAAATACACTGCAGTGCCCTCTTTGGGTCTTTGCTACTACCTGTCTGACAATTATTGTCTAATTGACAGACAGATAACGATCTGCAGAAAGCAGATGCCATTACAGCGACCTCTATTGTCTTTGAGGAAGACAATCCTACTTAATTATTGGAAGGAGATGCCGAAAACAACTACTCCACGGGCAATATGCCCCGACTGGCGTTGCATTACATCAACATCTCCATGGATGTCGCCACATCCTTCATCAAGACCAAATACCAGACAATGACCGGTTTCGATCTTGTTATGATCTCGTCAGACTGCCATAGGTATTGGAATCGATGAATGATCTGGCGACGTGATTGCCTAAGGGGCATAGTGAATGTTTGTAGTGGCGAGATACAGTGAAATACACTGCAGTGCCCTCTTTGGGTCTTTGCTACTACCTGTCTGACAATTATTGTCTAATTGATAGACAGATGTTGATGTAATGCAACGTCAGTCGGGGCATATTGCCCGTGGAGTAGTTGTTTTCGGCATCTCCTTCCAATAGTTAATGCATATGTTACAGAATTAAAATCAATCGTCTTTTTTAACAGTAGTTTAAAAAACCAATTATTAGCAATACTTAGATATAAAGAGTGACAGAAAATAAACAAATTTTGGATGCAATATAACAAGATACAAAGATGTAACAAAATAACAAAAAATATTTCGTGACAAACTGAGATTGCGAAATGATGTAACTCAAAATGCTTTTAAGTGACGTCAAGGTTCAGGTGAGGAACAGAACTGCAATAGCCAGCCTTGAATTAACCAGGAAAGAGTTGAATCAACCCACAGCTCATTTATAAAATATATTTGAATAATTAATAAAGCTTCAATATAAACTATTAAGACTTAATCAGTGACTGCACAAAAATAAATAGGCAAGGTCGCACATTCTTAACGTAATAATCGAAAAAAGATCACGGTTAAAAAAAAACAAATTGTTTAACCGAATCTAGAAAAACTAAAGCGTTCAAATTTGATATTATTTTTCATACCACTCAAAAAGTTTACCGGGAAAAGTAGTGAATGTTTAATACCCAGTTCAAAGTTACAAATGAATGATTATTATCAGTAGGCACTATTTCAAGAAAAAATAAATAAATAAATAAATAACAGGTCAAAATCGCTTGGGCTTTAGTGTACGCTCAGCTGCTTAGCTTTCACGCCCTAAATTTAACATTTGCTAAAATTACATGAAGCTTTCATTGGGTGTTGTGCAATTTCATATGAGAGGAAAATGTGACAAGGTCAACTAGGTGGTTAATTATTGTTAGGTTTCAACAATCATTTTTTTTATCTCAAAATAATAATCGTTGACATTTACCGAAACAACTATACTGATTCGGAAATCCGGCTTCTGACTTTACGTCAGACGGACATATTTTAGAAATAGTAAAATTACCTAGTATTATTTTTATTTCGCAATAGACAGCAAAATTAATAAAATATGCATGAACATTTCTTTGTCATTTGTCAAATTGATAACTTTCTGATGGCCCGCTTTTTCCTTATTTTTAATTAATGATGATTGAAAACTTTGTAGAGGCCATATGCTATAATTAATGATATTTAGTGCATTTTTGACGGTAGCTACATATTTTGAATGTTCCAAAAATCGCAATGAATAAGACAATTTAGACATTCACCAAGTATGTGTCTGGGAATATGCCAATTATAAAATAAAAACAGAAAAACAAAATATACTAAAAACAAAAAGTAGGTATATATATTATGACGACAATCTTCTAAAGATTCTCCCAAAAAATACCGCATGAAGTGTAGATATATTATAGATATTTGATTAAGTAAGTTGTCAGTCTGTCTTGATAATGTACTTCCGTGGTTTTTAGACTGACTTTTCTTGCTTTTATTTTACAGATGGCATACCCTATCCCCAGAGAAATATTTGAATCACAGAGCGGTGCCACAATTATGTTCTACACAAAATCTAGATATCCTTTTTGGTAGGACTTTAGCTTTTTTATTGTTTTGACATTTTTTAAATCAATTTTATCGCGAATTTTATTTTTTATTCTAGAATGCTTTGCCCACCACATTCTATTCGACTCTCTAAACCCGTACGTGACTTTTTTACTCATAATTTGTTTTTCAAGGGTATCCAAAATTGCTCTGAACTAATTATTATTTAAATGAATTATCTTTCGTTTAAGCAGATATGTAGATCGTGTATAATAAAATCAAAAACAGAAAGAAACTAAACTATTTAACAAATTTTAAACGGAGTAAGTAGTATATAAATATATAAATATGGTGACACAGTTAAGTATGAAATATCTAATATTGTCTATTTTAGTGAAACCTCGTGGGAGAGAACATAAACAAAACAAAAAAGGAAATCGAGAATTTATTACGAACGACAGTTTAATTAAGCAATTTATGTGCCAATTTAATCAAATTATTTTATGCCGCATATAGGCAGCGTCAATAAATCAGTAAAAAATCCGTTAATTTTGCAATTTTATGTATGTAATGAAATGGTTAGGAAACTTCAGTTCTGCAACAGAAGAGATTTTAAATAGTTTTAAACCCAACTCTGCTGTATCAATACCTAATATAAATAATGAATAAAATGATCAATATTATTGATTATTTCTTTGTTTATAAATGAATAATGAACCTGAAGTGGTTCATATTCATTACCATTGATATTCAATATCTTTTTAAGGTAGTACGCTCAGTGTTCAAAATTTTACATAATTTGAAATCATTTTGCTGAATTTTGTATTCAGAATGGTTCCAGTATTATAAATATACAATCTGTAGAAAATTAGTAAAAAAATTCAACAACTTGTAAAAGCAGTTTAGACCTCCAGTAGGAAAAGTAACGTTCTTTTTAGCAAACGAAATAAACTAAAAACATACCGAACGGTATCCTAAATTATCATACATTCACACCATTCACAACACACTAATAAAACCGAAACAGATACCACTAAACACATCCCCTCATTAACAACGCCTCCTCACTGTAGTAGCATGTATAAGTAAACACTATGGTAGTAGATCGAGACTAAAATTCAGAAATAAACAAAAATAAAACACCATCGCCATTGCACTGTACCAAGAGGCGGACGTCGAAGCCAACAAAACGTTCGATGACGGGAGTCGAATGAAAGACAACACGATCGCAACAGCGTGACCAGCAACTGAAACTGAATCTTTCAGGGCCAGCGGCCAGCGGCAAGAGGAATAGGACAGCGGAGAGGAGTTAGCAGCAGCACGACAACGGCAACACAAGAGAGCTACGGACCCCACTAGTGAAAGTGTCTAGGGCACACAGGGAGTATCGCAACACGGAGACGACCAAATGGTATACCATGACGCATCACGTGCAAATACAGATGTCGATGTCTCGTGTTCTGCTCTAGCTAAACGTGGTGTGAATTGCATAGTTGGAAAATATTCTCCTGTACGCGGTATAAAAAAAATTCAAATAGATGTATACATATGTAAATTACATTCCTGTTTGTTTTCTGAAGCTCTATAAAAGAAATACGAGTGTCTAAATAATATGATATCTACAGCTATCTATAATTTCTTGTGCAGTTTTACTGAATCTTGCCATGCAACTAGAGAAGATGCAAGGATTTATCACCTGCAATAAGATAATTTGCAACTTCAATGACTGAAAATCATGTATCTGACACATATGTGATATGATCGGTGTATATCTCAGTGCTAAGTTTATGGGTAGTAGATAGATAACTATAAAATATTTATTACTTGACAATTTTATTAAATGACCCTTTACATTTCCAACATTCTTTATATTGCTGGTTAACTAAACATTGAGAAACCGGGTCTTAGACATCCCATATTTAAAAGCACATTATAATGTTCCTCTCTAAGGATGAAAAACATCCTCCTATGAACACGTGTCCCATAACGCTTCGTTTTAGTGGTAGAACCGCCGTTTTCAAATTACGTACACTGCTTTTTTTGTAAGAATAGAGGTCCTATAAGTCCTATATTTACCTACAATTCAAAATAAGCTAGGAAATTAAATGGCCTAGACCTTTGTCGGGAATGAGTTGGATGCCGAAGCTACAAAACAATTTCATCCAGAAGTAGTTCGCCTAAAAAGTCCTTGATGATACCAGCAGAAAATTTCATTCTATACTAGAGCTGGAGCGTTATTGGAAATCCCTTTAAAGGTAGACTTTCTTGCAGCCTGTCTTACGTCTACTTCTAGAGCAGTGAGCAGTAGTGTCGCTGTCGCCACGCGTATACAAGTGTATTTTGGCTCTGCAAACAATGGCTTCTACATCGAAAAAAGCTAAAATTATTTTATCACAGTACTCTATCAGTCAATTGCTTTTTCATCTAAAGAAGATGAAATTCTAATAGACCTAGTTGTCTATTAGACTAGTAGAGTAATAGTTTTTCCTCAGTTGAAATCATTGCTCATTGTTCTTTTTGGTTCCATTTCCTTCTCAAACAAAATAAAATTGTTCTTTATTTAACCTACAATATTTCTAAACATATCTTCATCTCATCAGACATTAAATGTTGCGATATCAATAGGTTAAAAGATCCCTCATCTTTTCGTTTTGTAAATAAAGTATGTATTGGCGCTCTTTCACATTTTTTATAATAGTAATATAAAATCAGATCTTCATCTTCTTCTTCCTCTAATAGTATTTGTTTTAAAATAATTTCCTTATTTGCGGACATTATCATCTAAACACTGCACACGCGTTAGTTTCCAGCAAAAGGTGTTAATGCACTGGCCTGTCGTATGTCGTACGTTGCGAACGAGTTTTTTCGTCTCTTGTCTCGGTCGCTGTCGTCTGTCTTTGTTGCCTGTCTCGGTCTCCTGTCGCTGTCGCTTGTTACGAAACTTTACAATATTTCCGCGCTGTCCACTGTTTTACCTTATCTTGTTCACAAAATTGTAGTTGACGTCTCAGCTTGAGTTGTTGACATAGGACCTACATTTTATTTTCACATACATATTATTTTTTTGTTGTTAATACTTACTTCTATGTATTTATCTATTGTTTTTATTTTTCAGGTGAATATTTGACTACATCAAATATTACTAAGTTTAAAGGCAAAAAGAAACAAAGAAGAACTAACATAACAATGTTCCAATATCGGGAAAAACCACCGCCACCAAACGCCGATTAACGTTGCTAGGAATATCTTATACCTACTATAAACTTTTCCGTTGAGTGACCATTGGCCACTCAACGTGTTAATTGATCAGGACATGCGACCATCAGAATAGCATTTCAATAACTAGAGGAAACGGAAGTTCTAATGCACTTGAACTTGTATCAAATCCTCAATGAAAATTGCTAAATAAGTCAAGGTACTTCTGTTTTGATTGTGCTGCAGCCGGTAGTCATCATACACTTTGTGTTTAAATTCAATAACCTTTCTCAATCTTAACTACTCATATTGTTTGTTGGTGTTTTAGGGTCGATTTCACACTTGGCACCGGTATAAAAAAATATATTTAATAACGTGCTCTATTTCGCCCACAGCTCATTTAACTATATATAATTTATAAGATTAACAATTATAACAAACTGCTCGCCTTGAAAGTTCATCGTCAGATTGAAAAATCGTGGGGGAACTCGATAACATCGTCGTCAGATTTCCTTGGAAAAATTCCAAAGACATCTTGAATGATACTATGTTGTTGTTATCCCAACATGAACAGGCATATCAGAGTTGGCAGTAGAGCACAAACAATAACCATTGTTGAAGACCAAGTTAGTTTTTATCGTCCACATTTAAATATGATATACAACGGTATTAAATTATTAAAAATATCAGTATAATATCCTTATATCTTAACTTAAAATACCATGACTTACAAGAAACAGATGAAAATAAAAAATATGATAGACCCAGAATAAAATCAACTATTATAGAGGATATTTATTTAATAGAAAAAAGAAAACAGTTTACTCTTGCAAATGCTCTTGCTCTTGAAAACAGTATCGGAAAAATATTAAGTCACTTAAAACTACAGTTGTTGTTTATATTTAACTGTATTTAAAATTAACGCCTTGTTAAATAAAATTGTAATTATTACAGTGACAATTGATATCCAATGATATTTACATAGTCATGCCCATTCTTCTTAATCGAGTTTCCATTTTCGGATGTATTACTAATGGTCTAATGCTTCCATACAAAGTAATGTGTATTTAACATAAATCAGTAAGACATTTCTTTGCCATTTCCAACTGAATATTCATATCTATTCTTAGTACAAAATTAGATTTACGATGTTGGTAAAAATATTAATGATTAAAAAACCTTGCGACTTGACGAAGTATCTTTAAATGAGGCAAATTACGTAAATTTCTATTACCAAGTACTATAATACTCTATTTTTTAAGTAGGAGTGAACTGAATTTTGCGCACCTAATCGTTATTGGTTACTTTATTTTGGATAGTATGATATATGATATTCGTTCTACTATTTCATATAGTAATTTTAATCGGGCAAAAATTACTCTATAGACAAAAATATATTGTCATACTTAGAAAAAAGTACATTTGGAAGTACATTTTACATTTGGAAGTAACACACATTATACGCTATTAACAACTTCACAAAAACATACGGGATTATTAGGAAACTCTGTGACTTAAACCCCTGAACAAAATTACAAGACTACCTTTCTCACCCTGTATAACGCATTGTCGTAATGGCATAAGCAGTATACTAATTATTTGCAAATTGGTTACTAACGCATGCAAGTTATTGTAAAATTGGATCATTAATAAGCATTTTAAATCAGTGTAATTTCAGATCGACCCATTGTGGAGAGTCCCATTTCAAATTTTGAGCAGCTTTAAAAAGCAATTGTCTTTCGTCATTGATTAATTACTAAATTACAATTATTACATTATAACTATAGGCAACCAATTATGGATGTTATTTGTAACTATTTTAAATAACCGTTGGATTTATAACGGACATTGTGCAATTTAGTTTGCCTTATTTCAAAATATAAACGCTTCCCACCATCCCACCTATCAACATAAAATTAATTAAGACACTCTTTAACAAATTAATCATGTCATATTCTTTTGTATTTAATAGTTTCTTCAAATCCTACATAGGAGTAGTCAAGTTATTGTACAATATGAAATTTAATAATTGCTCAAATCATTTTATACTAATAAAATTTATAATTAGTTTATGAATTATAAAAAAAACGCGTTTCATAAATGTGTAGGCTTTGTGGCTCACACTAACATACTTCCTCCCCTTCAAATTCTTAATTTTTGATCCTGTGCCAAATTCATGAAACCAGGGCCATAAGCCATTCGTTTATAAATGACTATTGACTACTGCTTTAATTTCAGTAGGTACCTAGTTACGTACGAGAAAAAATAACTATGATTTTTTTGACACAATATGCTCAAATAATGAAAATATTTTAGTTAGTTTGACAGATCAGTTTCGCTACATTCTCCATAAACGCCCTCAATAAAACGATTTCAAATACTCAAATAATAAAATTACCAAAATTGTTAATATACAAATTCTTAATAAATATTAACAGTGCCCCAAATATTTATCACAGTAAGTTTATTCTAAGATATCGGGTTCTAAACTGTGCCGTGAAATTTCGGAAATATACTTCCATTCTGTGTTTACGCGTGTTTCTTAATTAGTAAGTAGATGTTAAACATCTATTCCCAAATTAGTACCCACAGAACTCGTTGAAATGATACTCCCTACACGTTGTGAAAAAATGTGGTGATATATATATATATATATACACAACTCACAGCTACATAGGTATCTTTATGAAAAACCTTAGAAATGTCATTATATGTAGAATTTATTATTTGTAAAGATATCATTTCTTTACCATATACAATGAAATAGTTTTAGACAAATTTGTTTTTGTTTTGTTGTTAATCTTAAAATTTAAAATGTCAAGACAGTCTTTTTAAATACACAATATTAGGGGCACTGCATCAACAATAATTAAATGACCAATATAGGGTCACAGCTCTAGTTGAAGGCTCCGGGGACTGGGAGACTTATCTTAGGAGATGAGTTATTTACATTTTAGAAGTGAGTAATATCGTAGACCGAGTGTTCTTAAAAAAAAATCAAGAAATTGTGGAACCAACAACGAATAATATAATATCAGAGACTTATACATCTACATTCTATACGTCTCTGATAATATGTAATTTTTTTAAACGATTCAAACATCTTTATATTTCCTAGAATAAGACATACCTTATCCTTATGGCATACCACAATAATCGTGATTAAACTAAGAAATACTTAATATAAATTCAACCAACTCTCAGAAGGTGATAATCAATCAAATCTAGTTCTATAGATAATTGGTGTGCCTTTGGGACAACGTTTTTAGACATAATTCCCCAAGCCTTGCAACTTATAACTTGTGGAAAGTGCAGTTCGGTGAACCGCCCGCGCACCGTGTACCGCTTCTGCCCACATCTTTTGGGCGGGCACCACGCTGCGGAGGCATTTTTCGGTTGTGTACGACCACGGCTCCTCCGCGGCCTTGCCTTGTTTGTGAGGGTCGTCGCCGGCGGGTCGTTTGCCCCAACGGGACGGGCTGATGCACCTCGTGCACTTTTCCTACGCAGTGCCTTTTCAGAGCCGGTATTGGCTTTCCTCGCAGTTGCCCTTTTATTTTTAACACAAGGTATTGCCTTTTCAACTTCCCCCGTATAATCATGACTATATAAGTCATAATAGTGCTTTGTGATTACAGATCATATGCACACTAATACAAATATCTTTTACCACAAATATATACTTAATAATGTTGACCTCCTGTCTCTCTAAGCTATAAGTAGAAGGTAGAGGCACATAGTCTGATAATATGTGGTAGAGGTATATGTTAAGCTACTCTAAAAAATCTAAATTGAGACATTTGTTCTAGCCATCTTCGTTTACTGTGTACACTTTTTGCTGTTACACTATAACAAACAACTAATGGCATGACATAAATACAGAACTTAAAATAATTAAGAATGCGACAAACTACAAAAAAATAAATTTATTTTGAGGGACATAGCTTATTTAAAGAAATAAAACTGTTTATAAACCAGCAAATTTTGTTAATACAAAATGTTGCAGTTGTAAAATATTGCAGTTGTATTAATATGTTGATTACGCAGAGATATGAATGAATAGAATTAAATAACAGTATGTTACAATTTTGAAACTTGGTAGATAACTGGGACTTTCTCAACGATAACTGTTTTCTCAGTGTATCAACCGCCTTTGTTTACTTGAACAGTTTAATGTCCTTTGTACGGATGAGTCACAGACTTAAGAGGTTAATATTTGCAAAAATATTTAATGTATTACTAAACAGTGGCGTAGGAGGCAGTACAGTTATGATGAAAATCCAATTCTGTTCATCCTGAGAATCATCTATTACTATTAGACAACACAACCGCCCATTTATACTATGCTACTAACAGGACAATGAACTGTCGGTCATTTTACTCATCCACAAATTAATTTGGTACAATGAAATCACCTAAATTTAATGACAACGAATAAAATAGATATAGTGTACCTATAATAGTATAACAAACGAAAATAACGATGAAACAATTATTGCTGTACTTCCGCAAGTCGTTTTCGTTTGTTACCATTACAGAGATATTTTTAGTCTATAGAAAAACTGCGGTTAAATTGATACGATTTTACTGGTAAAACGCACACGGCAACGACCATTTTGAAATTATATTACCTACATTACAGTATGATTTATCGCCCAACTAATTTAATAGGTATTAGATATAAAATTTCATGAGAGAACGCCTTATCCAAATATTGAATTCTTCCGACGCCAGGATGAACTGGAACTACTGATACGGATAAAAAAAATTAAGGTACAATGGAATATTATTAGTCGTCGGATTACTAAAATCATGTTGCAATTCTAGAAATGCATCTAATAAGGGGTCATCGGGAACCACCCCTTTATTTATATATTTTGAAAGGGAATATTATCGGAAAGCGTCTTCTGAAACAGAAGGAAAATTTCTGACGTGTCAAAATTGATAAAAGCTTTTAGCTTATATAAAATTAAATACAACAATCAATTTAGGTAAAACATGTTCACGTTTTTTAAAAACAGTAGCAACTAATACTGCCAAGCCAGTAACTGATTTTTTAAATGGTTATACACACGATATGGTTATACAGGACCACAGAAATAAAGACCATAGAATGGAAAAGTCTTATACAAGTACTACGATATTCTGAAGACCGGAAGTGGATGATCCGGTTTGGTACGGATTCTGCGCAGTTCACTTTTGGTGACGGAAGTCGACATTTTCCTTGAAATTTGACACAATGAAAGGACACAACATTGATGAAAGCTCAATAGTAATACCGAGTTTCTTTATACTCTTTAACTTTTACTTCAAGAAAATGAAAAACAGACAATGCAGCTTATATTGTAGTTTATATGTAAGCCAATTTATATGTCATTTGCTTAATGCGTAAACTCTTCAGTGGGCCAAGAAGCCATGTTGTCACAGAAATCCCATCCATGAATGGTAATATACTCTTTCCATTCTATGGCCTATTTCTGTGTACAAGATTATTATAAAAAGAGGGTATGAAAGCATTTGCGGCAACAATGATACAATCAGCTTTCACATCTATTTCTCCAGAATTAACCGTGATTAAAGATATACATTTCCAACAAATAACCCTCCCTGTCCTGTAAGCACACACACGATATTGTCTAATAGTTGCCTGTAACTTATTATACATTCTTACATCTACATACAGAATTAAATCTTATCCGCAATACAGATGATTATATATATTTTTTTTATTCCTAACATATGAGTATATTAACTTTCGTGGTTTACTATATAGCAGAGATAAACTTACTAATCGTTCACTAAGTTTACAACTGTCGTCAGTTCCGTGAATAATTTTGGCAAGCCGATCCAGTCTATTTTATTTTTGTATATTTTTTCCAGAAACTATGATTCCTCTATTTTCCAACTTCCAATTGTTGTGTTGACACGCTACCTTATCGAACTGTTTCCAAAATGCCAAACATTTTTTTAAGTGACGGTAGTACACAAGGTGTATTTAAAATATATTTTTATGGAATAGGTACCTTTAGTGGTGACATGTGAAATGCTCCAAAAGTGTCGGCGAGTAAAAATTTCGATGTTATATAAGTCTATCAATGATCAATCAATCAATCAATGTTCAATGATCAACTGTTCAATCGTTCGAGCTTTTAAAATTAAATCATTCATTACTAAAACTCTGCAGTTTGCGTGAAAAGTATGATTTGAATCACTCTACATATAGGCGGATTTCCCCCAAACATAACAAGAAAATCCAAGAAACACTTTGGAGCCCAAGTTGTTTACGATTATCCTTGTTTTACTGTTCCAGTCGAAATCCACACGGATTACTGGAAATATAAGTTGCTATTTGTATGCACTGGAGGAATTAAGATTTTCAAAATAGTTACCATACTTCCTCTTACTATTCAACCATTCATCGGGATCAATTTTCATTATTTTTGATCGTTTACACGGTTACCATTAGTATTAGTAGTCATCCGTTTCATGAGTCAACAGTTTTAATTACTGCCACCGTAATTTTTCTTGTTTTTTTTTTCGAAAATGTGGTACCTATGAACTAGCCAAAAGAAATAAAAAAAAAAATCATCACTAAACATGAATTTCATTTAAAGATTTGTCAGTGAAAACGACTGGAATCGAAAACAAAACTGAGAGTGAGTTACAGTGCCTACGTTTGGTTACAACCGGGCCTTGGTGGAATCTGCTAATATAAGCGGAATATGTTGATGTGAGAAAAAGATTAAAAGAAAAAACAACATAGGAGCAATATAAACGACGAAAACAACTAATTAAACCACCAAATCGAGTGAAAAATTTAGTAGTCTCCAGTGGCGGCTGGTGAAATTTGGGAATGGGGGGCACAGGGGGAAAAATGTGCATTTTTCAAGGTCAAACACCTTAAATTTAAAAATTAGAAATTCGTAGAGCAAAAATATTTGCTTGAAGAAATAGGTTTCGTTAGGCAACAATCCCCTTTCTTGATGCGATTGACAGAAATATGGAAAAATTATTTAAAATAATATTTAAATCGGTTCAAAAAAAGTATACATGTCAGAAAAATGGCAGGCGAAACTTCTGTTTTCTGCTAGGCCAGAAAAAACACAACATCGAAAACTAAACTTGGTAACTTTTAAAATGAAGCTCCATTCTTCTTGATTTATCATTTGCAAAATGTTCGATAACTTGTTCGTTAAAATCAGTCATAGTGTTTACTAAATTTTTCTCAATGGAAAGCATTGCTAGAGCACATAACCTTTCTTGTGACATCGTGTTTCTTAAAAAATGTCTTTATTCGCTTAAGTGTTGAGAAGCAGCGTTCACTTTCGACTGTAGTCATAGGAATTGTGCACAATATAGTTAATAGTTCAACCGATTCCGAAAACGTCGTAAGTAAATTATTTTTATTTAACATTTGTAATAAAGCAACCGCACCACTATGTTGTATGAAATCATCTCTAGAATACATTATATACAGCTTATTTTTTAATTTTGTAATATTGATCTTTGGAAATAAGGCACACACTGTTTTAATATGTTCCAGAGGAAAAACTATTCTATAGTTGTTAAATTTCTCCTTTTCAAACAAATTGGCTATAGTTAAAAAATCAGTAAATTGAAATCTCTCACGTACGTTCATTAATATGATGGGGTATTCCCATCTCTAGTACTCTGTACCGTCTGGTCGACGGGGCAGCGCCCATTCAATGACGTAACAGAACGCATTAGAAAAGACGCGCTGGAAAAATAGAAGCTGTGTATCCTTTTCTTGCGCATGCAAATAGAAAAGAAAAAAGAACATGCACACAGCGGCCGTGCCCAGCCCAGTCCACAGACGCTGAAGTGTGAAGCGGTCTAGACGCTAGACGGATATGTATGCACCAAATGATTCAATATTCATGATGAAAAATTAATAAAAAATCCACCAAATTATAATAATTATAAAAGTTTATAAAATATCACAACATTCACAAGTCTTATGTGCTTACGCATAGGGCACGTGCCCTTGTGCCCATTATGACTAGCCGCCACTGGTAGTCTCTTTGTTCTGTGGTAGTCTCTCTTTATAACACATTTCTTGCACTTATGGTTAGAATAAAAATGTTTTTGTCTACCCTACCTACATACTAACATTGAAGAAATTTGACGAACATAATAAAGAAATTTTTAAAAATTTGCGTAGGCTAACAATTAATTTACATATGTACTTTGAAAATTAAGGACATAAGGGCGTGAATATTTTTTTGCGAAACGCCTTATACACACAATGATAAATTACAATTACCATTTTTAACACGAAGTATCACATCAGATATTACCAAGGTTACACAAGTCATGTAACACCATTAACAACAAAGCGAACCCGTTCCCATATATTGTATTTGCCGTAATACATCTTATCGACCATTTGAAACAAATTTCGAGGTGTCGAAAGAAATATATTCCCACGTCCTTTAACTGCAAACATTTACTTTTATAGAAAATTAATGCAAAATTCGGAAACGCTGAATGCATCATCGATTGCTTAAATTTGATTACATTAATTTTGTAACTTTCTATACAGTTCATACATTGAAATTCAAAAAATGTCTGAATGAATGAATTCCAGCTTGCCAATTTATACAATTACTCGTTGTCACATACAACTACTTCACTAGCATAAGCAAAACGGAGAAAACAGAGTTAACTTTCTATAGGATGTTCCAAAATATCCAGGCAAAAATACAGTATAAGTGATTTATGCATATTCTAGTATTATTCAGAATTTTAAAACCACTATCAGCAATTACTTCAATTGTAAAGACAGTTTGGTTTCTAACACTCAAGTATTTAAATCAAGGGGATTTGTTCTCTTTATACACGTCAAAGAAGGTGGTTTAGGATTAGGAAACACAGAGACCCAATAATAAAGTCGTTTTTTATATATTTACTGTTGCAGATTTAGCCTAAATATTCCGAAGATACCTAGGTATATAAAAAATCGAAAACTTTCGTATTTCACACAAATATAGAAATTACTTACTATCCGTAGGGCGTATCGATTTTGTTTATTTATAAATAATAATTAGGTATTAGTTTATGATTTAAGTAAAACCAATTGTTCAAAAATCAAGTAAATTCTGTTGATATCATTTGTTTCATCATATTACTCAACCGCAAAATATTTAATTAACGGTAAATTAACTTTCATTCAAAACCAATACAATTACTTAATTGTAAAAACTGTTAAATTTTACCATATCAAATTTTACTGGTAACAGATTTATTATTGATCAACTATACAGTTACATAAATCCTTAATTGCATTAGCAATAAAAAATAAATGTCACCCAAAATCTTCCCATAATCATTTCGATCTACTAAAAAGAGCAACCATCCACTTCAAATCGAGTCGCCAACAAATTTTATTTCGGTTATACCAATTTTCCCTATCATTAGGTTTTACTTTTTATTAACAGTATACTTAGTTAATAACAGTTTTATAGCCATGGATAGAAAATATTTTTCTAAATTTAGAACGTTTTATTATATATGTAGGTACGTTATTTTTTATAAAATGTCATTTCATTATTTGATAATACACCCATATAAGATGTGCACGGTTTCACTCAAGAAAGAAGCGGGACACGCACTGAATCCACTAGGTTCGGACCGGAACAATCGGACTGGTACGTATGCAAATAGTATACAGAGTGACAGTTAAAAAAATTGTAAAGGTCTGGCCTAGATGATGGCGCACCAGGTCTTTCACTTTTGACACATTTTTTAATCCACATCACACAACCTGGGTCTTTCGACCTGTTAACAACCAAAAGTCTGTAAAGATCAAAAAATTTGTGCGACATCTATCTAGGTCATCACGATCAACATCGCGTTGAAAATGACTATTGATCTAGAAGTCCTTAGCTAATCATAGGAAGTCGCAAAGGAAATACATAAATTATAACTTCAAATATTACTGCTGCCTGCCTAAAACTACCTATCACCATCTATTACCAACCATAGAAGAAACATTCCATCACAGTCTATTAGGAGATTACCGAACGCCCAGAATTCCATTAATATAAAAAGAATATTCTTCAAAAACTTGCATGATCTGGATAGACCAACTAAATTTTGCAAAATTTTTTCAGGAATTCTAAACTTGGAACAAAACAAACATATATTCCTACAATATTTTTGTTTAGAAATTGTTTATTATAGAGAACTTTCCTTGTAAATAATTTTATAAAATCATAACTTCATTACAAAATAAGATTAACAGGAAAATGATTTTTTTACGTAAAAAAGAAATATTATTCGTAATTAATGACATACCAAGTTGAAAAATTATCTCACTTCGTACGTTTTTAAATTTATATTTTCTATTTATATTTTCAAATCAATTTCTTTACGCATTCTATGGTAGATATTTAAAACAACTATTTTTGTATTCACAGATCCTAAGGAACCGGGCCAAGGTTTTTATAATACGAGCAGCAGGTTGCAATTATTTTCTTTTTCAAAATAACAAGTAGGGCAAAGGTGTAGAGGCGTCCAAAGTTGTATGCAAATGCACGGTTTTGCAACTGCATTTTTACTTCATGACAAGCTTATTGACTTCCTGTCATTATGTAACGAATGTGCAATCTCAAACAATATTGGAAAAGTGACCATTTTACAATATGAAAACATATGCGGAGAATAATGCGAAAAAATAGTTCTTCGTGCCGATTTCATGTGGTTGGCGCTGATGATAAGATAGTGTTTTTTGAAACTATATTTCCAGTATAGAAACATCATTTAGTTTATCTATACAAAAGGCAGGGACCAGTGAAATTGTACAATATGATAATTATATCATATGCAATACCTTGTATTACAATTCTTATAGGTATTAAAAATACAATATTTATCAGATGTTACATACCTTATTTCTTTTTTAATTATTACATTTATTTAAAGCATGATACAGTTTAGGTTAGAGACTAATGAGCACTATATTTTAATTTTAATACAAATGGGTTAAGGGATTTCTCAGTTGTCTACATACAAAGTAAAAAAAATACTTAGCTTTTAACACTTTGTTATACTAGATAAGTAACTATTTTGGAAGCAATAAAATTCAAGTTGTATTAGTAATACTTTTGTCTATGCTCCAACTTTTTGAAAATATATAGCTGTTGCTGTGAAAGATGCAAAGGTACGAGGGCTAAATTAAATTCAGCGTGTCTGTAAAGAAGTGTCTAAATCATAGACAAGAAACAGTCTCAGGAGAAGTAATAAATATGTTAGGATAGAAGCAGAATTATGTTAGAAAGCTTAAATAGACAGGTAGCCTTTATAGACCAAGATTCAATTTTTGATTATAGTCTGATGAAAAATCAGTTTCATAAGACAGAGGATAACTTTAAATATTTATAGTACAACTATAAGTATTGAAGGCCTTCTGTGTCAATATTGTGGAATTCATACAAAAGAATGGAAGCAATAATTATTAAGAATCGATTTTACAGTAGGGGTTTTCGGAAATAGATAGATCACCAACAGCTTATTACGGATCAATCCTAAATGGAGATAATCGCGCGATTTTTTCGATCGCTTGGATCTTGGATCAGTTTTTCTTGGATCATTCAATTCGATTGTCCTAACGAAAGAATAATCAACTCAAACCATTGCTCAATTGCACAACTCAAAGATGCTGAATCTATTGCAAAAGCAAAATGAACTTATTACAGTATACGTTGCACAAGCACCATAGGATAAAACAAGCACGATACTAAAAAATTTCCTAACCACAAAAAATAATTAGATGGCTCTTACCCTCCTCGGTGGCTGGGTTACCGAGATCACAATAGCTGATACAAGTCGAGTTGATTGGATTACTTTTCCAACGATTCGCACAAATACAGGATCATTAGGAACGACTGGATTAGTTCTGATTGAACTGATTAGTTGGTTCGCTGTTTGCGAAAACCCTTATTATGGTAAACAAGAACCTAAATTGGAATAAATTTCCTTTGGCTTTATATTGGCTATTTCTATTCTAAAATGAACAAACAGTAAATAAGTACTCTTGAAAAATACTTTCGTGCTACTACTACTAAATAGCAAAATCATCTCGAGTTGAATTTATTAGAATAGAAGAGGTCTCTTATGCTTCCGAAGGGCACTTACACTGCTGTCAAATTTTCTATCAAACTTATTTAATAATTATCCTCTAATTCAAACTGATTTAGGATTGATTTATCGTTAAAATGAGAGTCGTAAATGCTGACATTAATTCATTCCAAGATATTAAGTACTACACTACAGAATTCATCAAACATGTTCAACAATCTTGTGAATGAGATTTTTTATTCTTAATTTTCTTACTAGGAATGTGATTATAACATTAAGAGAATAAATAAAAAACACTCCACTTCCTCTGTTATAAAAACAATATAACACGTAACCATTTCAAAGTCAAGTATTTCAGGTACTTGATTCACACCTTTAAAGCGAAAAAATAGTGCAGTTAAAATACGAAATATTCATTTACGTTTAATACTTAAATAATAACGAAATTATATCATTTGAAGCAAATGCACCTATTCTAATAATATTAGAACAGGAAAGAGAGCTAATATTTAAGTGCCGCCATCTATAGTCAGTTACCGGAAATTTAAAACAACTGTAATGTATACGTATTAAATTAGAAACATTCATATGGATGAATAAAATTATTTATTCATTCTTATTACGTTTATGACGTAAAGATAGGATTATAGAGTGGATCATAATGAAGGCATAATATTTTGTGAAGATTTGAAAGAAAACTTGCAGCCAATATGGATTATGAATTAGGTATATCAAACTTTAATAGGTGAAATTTAAATATTTGGATGTTTACGTAGGTCCTTCATTCTTGGTTGGAAAATGGTTAAATTAGGTATACTTTAGAAAACAGTTTTTACAATAATAGGTAACACTCATTTTCATATAGGTAATTATTTCAATATCTAGTTAGAAGTCTTTTTTTGGGTGCACATTTTCTTCAAAATTTGAGGAATCCACGTTAAAGAATATTTAAAGAGCTAAAAATTAATAGTATCAGAAGAGTAAAAGGTTTCTGATTACCTTGGAATAATTTTTCAAATACATAATGCATTTTGTAATGCATGTAATTGCTTTTTTTATCTCATTTGATTAATTTTACTTAAGAACCCTAAGTGAATGTTTCTCGAGTTTTATGATAAACAGAAACTCAAAAACAACCAAAGTCGTATGCCTACATGTACCCGTAAAGTTGGTAGTTCACCATCTTGAATGTGTTATCATCCATATGTTTACTAATGATGCTGCATACTCACTGTATAAAAGAATAAATCTGCCTGAAAGCCCGTCTGTTTGGTAAAAACTACTAAATATGCACATTTTTGTCCGGTACTATTTCTCCAATCCAGATGGTATAGTGTGAAACATCATCTTTTGTACAAATTATCTAAATTGTTAAGGCAAAATTTGAAGCAATTTTAAAATTGCAGAACATTTCTTGAAATTCTGAGTTTCTACTAGTTCTTACACAAACAATATTAATTCTCAAGTTAAGTTTATTAACTCCGTGCATTTCCATGATGCACTATGTGTATGACATGTTTGCTCTTCCATTTTGCACTAAATCCAGCGATATAGACATGATCAAATACAAGGAGAAAGACCAGACTACCTGAGAACTGAAAGAATGTACCACGAGACAGGTCGACAAGTAGTTCATTATTTCAAGTCCAACTAAGTAATGAAAAATTTATTAAATACATAGGTACTCTAGTCCAGTTGAACATCAGATAGTGCAAACATGGTGGTATCTCATAAACATTTAAGTACCTACTTGGTGATTCAATATATATTGGAAATATAACGAACTAGGTAAAATGATTGTAATATTTTCCAACCAATTAGTTCTACCAGTTATAATTTTCTACCCTATTCAAGGTAGGTAACAAATATGATTATCGACAAAGTATAAAGTAATTACCTGTTCCAATTTCAGCTTTACAAGTGATAAAATTAATTGCTTACCTAACAGATCTCTTATGGAGTGGACTATCATACGATTCTATCTTTCTGCGTTTTCCCTCGCGATCCTTATCTCGGGAATCATTCTTCCTATGTTTTTCTTCACGCTCATGGCTGCGGTCACGAGAATGTGAACGAGACTTGGACCTAGAACGAGAGTGGTGTCTCTTTCTAGATCTGGGCATCTGAAAAGTAGCCAATATCAGTAAAATTCGACATTTTACCTTAAACTGTCATTACATCCTCATCATTGTAATATTTACTGTATGTTCGGAAGTAGTCAGCTTGTCTGTAAAAGTCTAAAACGGACATATTGTCCTAAATGCGCAAAATGGATTTAAAATGAAAAATACAGTGATCGGAAAGATCGATGATTCTTTGTAGATAATTTTATGTTTTGTATTTTTACACGTGGAATTTTCAATTGTTTGAAGTCAAATAGATTTATGCCAACCTTGATATAATATATACTTAATATATTCATATTGTTAATTCAAAAAGGGTATCCATATAAAAATGAAGTGTCAAAATGTAATAGTATTATTACTTTCATTAAATAATTACAGATATTTTACATATAAAATTAGGAATATTATATTCTAGAAGATTTTCTGACTTCCCAGAGGCAGCCATATTCTTTGTTTATCGCGCCATAAAACTGGTAATTTATCAACATTAGAACGTTACTCGATATGTAGGCCGCTTTCGCTTCTTATTTTAAAAGAAATGTACTTACTATGGGTTGTCTAATATGGTTTAATTTGGTCCACAATAAATGAACAAAATGTAAAACACAATTCCAAGTCCTCTCAGTAGAACCTTGAAATAATTCTGTAGCTACCGACAAGCCAAACATCGATCCAACCTATTGGTTGGACAGTCAAGTCGTTGACTTTTTACACAATTTTAAAATCATGAAAGAAATCTTTGCAATTTTTACTTATAACTGATGCAGCTTGAATTACTTTATTCTTGAATTTAACCACTTAACACATAGTACACAGTTTTATAAATATTTTTAATAAAATCTAAAGAGAAATTTATGAGAAAATTATCTGAGCGTTTATCGACTGAGCAACGAGGACGAGGTCAAAGAAATCATGAAAGAAATCTACTTTACCATTTTAGTACTTTAGTTAAAATGGAAGACGAAAAACCGAAAGACGCAAAAGACCGAAGCCGAAGCGTTAGCTAAAAGCAGATCTCTGTACTTAGTACTTAGGGCACTTATTGACCTTGTATGTAGTATCACAGTATAATCACAAGTATAAAGATATATACAGTAGTTTCACTCTTTAAATTTTTTGTACAAAAGTTTTTAATGCACATGTCTGCTCTTGGGTAGTATGCGCGTTGGTACAGATGTAGAAGGGGAGGAATGGGCCGGCGTATGCTATTTTATGGGCGCACATTTGCTTTTTGCTTTACAGGTAATCAGCATACGTTTGTGTGTCTAGGCGTTTGTGTTTGCGATTTTGATAAGTGTTTTGTATTGTGTGTAACATGGCTACAAAATATTGTTTCATTTGTAAACGAAATTCTGTTAGGCCACCTTTTTTACTCCAAAAAATAATAGTCCGGGCCTGTGCGTGTCTCCCAAAAACGGTCACTAATACGCATGATTGTGCTTGGGTAGTATGCGCAGTGGTCTTTTTGGGGGGTTAAAAAAACAAAACTTAAGGACACCAACATCAAAGAGATTTTGCCGAGTGAAATTACTGTATATATCTTTATACTTGTGGTATAATGCTATTAGGGTGTTTTCCAATTTTTTTTTTAGATGGGCATTGTTCAGTATTACAGATTATAGTTCAGTAGGTATATAATATATATATACTGAAATTTGCATTATACTGTGGTCACAAAATTATTTGGGTGTATAATTCTGTGCTGTGGTAGTAGTATGTCCCGTGCCCGTGTAATTAATCTATGGTAGTATGTATATATTTTGTGCTTTATTGGTATTGGTACAGTAGGTACAGAATGGCATTATTTGGCAATATCTATGTTGTAAATGCAAGTAAAAATAGTAAATATCTACCTTATTTTTCTTCTTACATAATAATTAAGATGTAGTAACTGCGTTTCCAGATTTATTTATGTTTAACCAAAAAAACTAAATTAAGAGAAATAAATCATATGAATGAAATTAGCTATTTATACCCATGACTACTCTAAACTCTAATGAATGAATCTTCTGCTTCTGTTTTCCTATGCAAAGGAAATAACTTTATTATTACATATGCAACACAAATTTAATAGTTTAAAAAATAAATAACTTTTGAGGTGAGATTATTCCCTTTGTTCTACCTATGTACCTATATCGTAATCGTATGTTATCGTAATGTATAAATAATTCAATAAACTTATATAAATTCCTAAATAAATATCTTAAGCTCGGTCTTCGGCCTAGGTCTATAGTACCCGAGTCACTGACCATTGACCAGTCTGGGTTTTGATATAAACCATAGATAAAGCCGGGATATAAACCCTTTGATATTATAATATTGAGGGTGCGTTTCGAATTGCGCATTATGCACATTTTACTTCCTACGTTCGTTCCAATTCACGCATTCTGCACGTCGTAGCATCCATAGCTCCGCCTACTTTTGGCTTCGTAGCACGCAGGAGCTGCATCGTGTACGAGGTGATGCGTTTATGCATTGCGGGCAACTTAACCTCATTTTTTAAACTTTTGGAAGGAAGGGAACTAATTCTGCGGTGTGGTGTTGCTAGTTTCAATGAATTCTTTTGCAAGAACAAGAATGCCCGAAATTTTGCTAGTTTCTCCATCACGAATTTAAATAAATTATAAATTGTCCACAAAAATAACTGTCAAAGTGTCAAAAGCCGTTCCGAAATGCATGAGCGCATCACACGCATCTGCTAAACGGAACGCTTTTATGTCACACTGCAGCAGATGCGTTTGATGTACAATTTGGAATGCACCCTGAGTGTAATACATAATATTATACCTATAATTTCTTTAGCATTATACTGTGCCTATAATAAAGAGAGATACGGATTCTGAACGCTCCCTCCCCCAATTTCTATAATAACCAGGGTTGCCAACGTGATTTCTTAAATTATCCGGTGGGAAATTGAAAATTACCCAATGTTTACCCGTCAACAAATAAATAGCAACTACAGGAAAAGACATATTTATTTCTTTATTTGTTCCATATTCTTACATTGTACATAGATGGGGACGGTTTAAACTCTAACAAACCACCATTATCTTGGACACCCTGCTTTGTATAAGTATATATTTAATTACAAATGGTGTCAGTCTGTAATTTATTACGGTTGTCAGTTAATATTATTATATGTATATGCTATATATATGTAGGTATAAGCATTTGAAAACGGTATATTAATAGGCAATTTAACAATTTTTAAATTTGGAAACAGACTAACTCCGGCAGTATTTTGTCGACAAAAAAACCGATACACCATGGATTAGGATTAAGACGATAAGGCGCTAGCTTGCAACACATTTCGTCAGTTCGTCACATGTAGACCAAGAAATAATTGGTTGCTTTTTTAAAATTACCCGGTTTTACCCGCTCAAAAATTTGACCCGAGATTAACTGAGATTACCCGGTTTTCGGGTAATTACCCGCATATTGGCAACCCTGATCATAACTGCGATGGTTTAGATGTTATTTAGCTAGCACCCTACCTTATTTTATTACATTAGGTTTAGAATAATTATAAATCTTATTCACAGATTATATACAGAAAATCGTATCGCACCATTTCAAAACACCAGCATTTCAAGATAAAAAAAGTTAATCAAATAAAGTGTAAACATCACATACATTAGGAAAATTCTAAATCCGAAAGCAATGCGCCGCTGTTGAGAAAGGATTTTCATTAAAAAAGTAGAGAGAAGCCCCATACTCACTCAGGTTGTGGGTTCGATTCCCCATTCCACCAGACTATTTTTAATTAAACTGTCTATTTGTTTGTCAGGGCTTGTCGCAGGGATGGGTAGGCAACCATATCCTGACGATGTCCTGATGGGAACAATATATCATGCAGCTTGGTGTTAATGTGGGAGATTAAAATCAGTTGATGTTTGACTGTCTCCCTAATTAATGAGGTTTCCAGGTTTCCCTCATTCCAGTGTACTGAATCGTGGTAAGGGTCTACCAACGTAATAAGTCGTTCCTGAGGAGCAAATGCGGTCCACTAAATAATAATATGCCACCCCTCTCCCACACAAATCTCTGACTTTCGGGCTAGTCCGTGTGATTATAATGAGGGTAGAGATCGATATTATTGTTATTATTATTGCTACGGTTCAGAGAACCGCCGCGACGGATCAGTGAACAGCTACGAAAGATCAGTGAACCGCCGCGACGTATCAGTGAACCGTGATTTACTATAATAACCAATAAAGCGACGAGCTGTTTGGGATTGGCCCTCTATCACTATTCATACTATTATTTGCATATATATAAATTATTTGTACACTTTGCAAGTTCTAAACTCGCATGCATCCAGCTGTCTGAAATTTGTTACATTCCTAATTAGTCTTAAACTGCTACTACTTATATATTTTATAGTTGTTCTCAAACGCATGTTGAGCGACACTAGATTTATCTGTTCTACCACATATATGAGATGAGCCATATAATATGTTCCTTGAATCTATTTGCATTGACCTTCTAGTTTGTCGTTCTATTTCCGAAGCATTTTAGTGAACGTATTTTGAAATTGGAAGTCTCGTCTTGCTGTCCCGCACTATCTCTTTCATAACATTTTCCAGCTCCTCCATGGTGGTGGTGTCCTCAGTGTATTATAATCAAACCCTTTCTCTAGCCTCATTTTCTGCCCTCTCTTATCTTATACTTACATCATATTCTTGGTTACAAGGATTTTTACTTTGGTTGAGCTGCCTCCATAAAGGCATTCTATCATTTTCCTTAGCTCAGTTACAAATGTTTCTCGCGTTACAGCCATCAAAATGATGTTTCGACGGCCATGTGCAATCTTAGCTCTTCCACTTTCCTCATCGTTTCAAACATATCCTTGCATCTCCTCTCGTCAAGATTATGATTTTGTTCTATTTTACTACCAGTATCGGCTATATAAGTAAATATCTGCCTTTCTTCGAGGAGTTTATCTCTTTCTACTGCGAGAATACTGCTTGTTCTTTTTAAGCATATCAGCGAACTATGTTACGGAAGGAGGTAGACGTGCGCTTCAATGACCTGCTTCGTCACCGGATCTTAGTCATTCGGACTTTATTTTCGAAGTCTCCTTAAATATAATAGCATTTTATATTTAAGGTGTAACCCAGCAAAAATATCCTAGAGAGTCAGATCTAGTGCGCAAGCAGGATATTCAAGCGCTACATGACGTATTATGGACTACTTGGGCAGAAGGCGGTGATTTTCAGAAAAATCTTTGTTGGTAAATACCATAATATTTAATTCATGTAAATGTTTGAGTTGACCTCATTTTATTAATTTCTGAGTTTATTCATACACGTTTGTATCTAGAAAACGTTTAACTCAATCATATTTCATATAAATGAATATATGTAGATGTAGTTGATTGAAATATCATTCAAATTATATGCAATATGGTAATCCTTGACATTTAAAACAACAACCATATTTGATTAAAACTAAAAACGAATTAATCATAAAACATGTATTATTTGAACATGCAGTTAGCTCCAAAATTATAAAAAAGGAGAGGGGTGGGAACTTTCGACATGCACTGTATAATTGCATAATATGCAATTTTCCTATTTTGCGTTTCCAAGGAAACGATTTTACTTTCACGATTTCCAAAGTTTTCGTTGAGCGCCAAATTACGGCTTCACAAAAATCAATAAAATTGCTTCAGTATCACTAACGCTTCTCCGTCAGTTGGGAGTTGCGCTAAGCGCGTCTCATAAAATCGCGTGCACTCCAGGATAATGTCACCGTGTTAGTTCAGCTCGAGGCAGTGAAACCCCCAGCAGTTAGTGATGTCGAGGTGATGTTTTGAGCAGGATGGTGCTGACTTTGGCGGGACTACCTCGAAAAAAGGATGACTGAGACAGTCGATGCCCTGCACCTCCGCCAAAAACCAAACAACAAAGAAATTCTGTTGGAACACGATGAGGAGAATAAATTTTACAAAAAGTCAGCACTGCTTCAATGGAAGGATATGCCCCAGCATTTGCAGTTTAATCCTTACATCTTGACGGGGTACAGACCCCTATCTAATGCATGGGGTTGTGTTAGCAGTATTTGGCATCTGCATAATGAGACAATTAACATCGTGACACATGGTAGGATATTTTTAATATTGTAGGAACAATCTTGAATAATAATAATTATGAATGCTTTTATAAATTTAAATTTCCTTTAATCGCTTTATTTATTAATCAAAATACCAAATTACTTAGTAATTCTTATATAAACTCAATGTCGGTAAAGATCTATTATCCGCTATAGAAGTTTAATAGATAATCTGAGTTTTATATTTGTAGAAAATTATGTACCTACTTATATGATAGCATTGATATGATAATGTATCTAACATGCCTGCTATTTTCCTTTCTAAAATTATATAATAAAGTAGCCCATGAACCTTTAAGTAGCCCGGGAAGTAGCTTTTTATTATTTTCTGCATCGATCTGCTTGTGTACATAAATCCTTTCTAGTATATCTAGGTTTATTGTTGTGTACCATTGCTTGAACTTACAAATTTACTATTTTTCAACAAGATTATTCGAAAGGTTTCCTACACATGGTAGGTAATTAAATCCGCAGAAATGAACTTGAATGAAATTATTAAACTTATAAAATAGAACTACCTATATATTACAGTAAGTACTTTATTTATACTTATAGGTACCTACTTGGAAACTTAAATCACTTTTATTAGTAGAAATAAAACAGAATTTTCATAATCACTTACTTTCAATGAATTACGAAAAAAATTGCATTTTTACAATTCAATATTTTTTTTTATTATTTCATTATGAATCAACTTGAATGATATTGAACATGTATTAATGTATTTTTTTGTAACAAAAATTTCTAGTATCTTTAACATTTCTATTATATTACTAGAATTTGGTGTTACTGATTGAAATAAAAATGGTGAGCCAACAAAACCTCTCTTTTTTTGGGACACCGTGTATACATTTCTAATAATATGGAAAGCTTTTCAAGCTGGATTTAATACCAATTTCGCGTCTATTGGTGATTTTTGTAAACCACGAATGCTTGTAAGAAGTGAAAATTTAAGAAATTTGCTGTCAAACTGAAATTTGATTTTTTCAATTTCAACAATTTTGTAATTAAGTTTTTATCAATTATAAATTATTTTTTACTATAATTTTGTAGTTTTTCTCATAAGGCAACTGTAGTAGAAATTATTAACTGAGAGACTATAGATTTTACTTCATACAGATTTACTTAGAACTGATTTTTAATATATTATAATTTGAAATAGGTATATGAATAATTGGCAATTTATAGATTTATTCTCCGTGATTTTTGCATTTTAATTTAGTAATAATGATTCATTCGTATTCTTTGATTTAGTTAAAAATTTATTCCTAGATATCATTTCTATGAACTATAGTCTGGTTTTCCGATAGCCTTAAGCGTTGATTTATTTTGTATCTTTATTCCACATTCGGAATGAGTTGGTGGTAGTGGGGTGGAAATTACTTTAGAAGTCTTACAATGGACGTACAAAAATAAACAGTTAGAAGTGGAAGGTTTTGCAACCGACATGCTATTAATCAGGAATCAGGCACTCGAGATTTAGATTAGATTTTCTCATTTCAAGACTAATTTAAAAGAACGGCAAAGTTAGAATGCATTATATACATAAATAATGTAATTTAGAGCTCAACTGCAATAAAATTATTCGTAACTAATGCAACTACTGTATACACCGTGTCCAAGATAAGGAGCGCTATTATTGGAATCTCGGAAATGGTAAGAGATGCAAATTTGGTTAAATGGAAAGAAGTTATAGGTATAAATAGGCGGCAAAAAAATTAATACGAGTTTTTGGATTCTTAATATTTTGAAAAAATGATTTTTTTAAAATTTTTTTTAGCGTTATCACTACTAAAGCAAAAAGAAGAATACTTGTTCGTTACAACTTTTCATAAGCTCTAACATGGCAGATTTTTCCTTTTAAATTGAACACTGTATCACACTTGATGACTTAATAACGATTTAAGGCTCTTATGTCAATTACATATAAAAAAAAAATGAAATACGAACCTACATTTTGACATTTCTTAATAATTGGTACAAATATAGTCAACACTCTTCTAAGTAGTAATAAAATAAAAATACATTACAATAACTTTCAAAGAAGTTCACTTTTTAGAAAAATACTCACTTCTCTATATTTAATTTCAAAGGACAAACAGGAATAGCAACAAACAGCAAATTAAAACAATGAGTAACTACGTTACCCATTGGTATTAAACCATTAAGTGTGATACATTGTTTAATTCGTAGGTAACGAAACTATCTTTAAAAATCTGTTCTTGAAAAATTAAGGTCGTATTTAAAAAATTAAGTTAGTGATGGGCGCAAGGACACAAAAAGGTGGGTAGAAAAACTAGCTCTGTTATGTTAAAACTTATTAAACAAAATTTCAATGAAGAAGTTCTTTTTGCTCTAGTATAATGACGTCAGAAAAAAATATTTGATGATTGAAACATTTTGTTTTCAAAATAGTTGAAAATTCAAACTCAAACACCATATTATGTAACATTTTTAAGTAGGTATTATATTATATACCCTTTATTTACGCAATTTTTTTCTTGCCTCTTGCCATTTTCGAAAGTGGCCTTCTTATCTTGGACATGCAGGTACAGTCTGTTTACAATTAACTTTGAAGGTACTCTATCACTTTTTCATAATTTTTATGATACATGTCCCTTATTTATATTTCTTATTACTTGTTTTTGTGTTAATGATTTTAATTAGTTATACAGGATATTTGAAATGATCCCGCGTTACATTTGTGCTTGATTTTTCTCTTAAATTTCTTCTGCGCATATTTAATATTCATTATCATGTTCTAAGATTCATTAAAAATCCTAATATAAATTTATAAGATGCATAAATTTTTAATAGAAGTTGTACACTCTCTCATATCTCATTTGATCCTCAAGTTAGAAAATTAATAGTACAATTTGATTTATTTTTTGTGAACCCCGATAACGGTTTGGAAGATAGTTTAAAAAATTACTAGAAATGGGAGAAAATCGCTGTCGCGATTTTCGTTTCCATTTCTAGCCCTACCGGGGGTCCAGGCCAAAAGCATCTGGAATAATATTATTTTAAAGAAAATTCATATTAAAGAAATTTTGTATCTGGAATGATGATGTAATTATACTAAATGATTTTTTTAATATTTTGATGAATGGTAAGGGTTTGGTACTCTATTATTGATGGTAAAACATCATAATTTTTTAAGTTTTTAATTTTTTATTTTTAATTTTAATTTATTTTTAAGTAAACATTATTATCAATTTTATCAATGGGACCAAAAATATTGTAGATATTTACTTTTGTAAGCTAAAATGATGAATTTAACTGCCTTAATGAACGAATTAATTCCAAACTTTACGTGCAGAAAGAATAAAAGCTACGTATAATGAAACAGAATAACTAAATACTAATACTAATAAATAATTGGAATTAAAAAGTAAAAAAAAAAGATTGCCTCGACCGTGACTCGAACTCGCGAAATCAGCATTATCAAGTTTTGATTCGTATACGACTTTCCCGTTGCGCTACCAAGCCTGTTGTGAAATGTTTACCTTGAGACGTTTGAGTATGTAAACTTTACGTGTCAACCTGAAAAAACTATTTTTACCGATTTGCTACTTGGAAAAGCATTTCGCTTCAATATTTTGGTAATCAGAAGTGTTTCGCAGTCAGTACTATGGATTCCGTTAGCAATATTTCTCGTAGGAAAATGACCTATCTGAAGTTTAATTAATTTGACAGTTTTCGTGGGAGATGCTTGTCTCGTTAGTGTAATCTCAGATCGGCATATAAAATGAGAAAGAAGTTGAAACGGATGCGACTCGAAATTTTCGAAGACGAAATAGACGTAGAAGGAGTCGACGTACGGTCTCGAAAAAAAAATCTCAAAGGATTAGAGAAAGGACTGAACTTTCGCGTGAAGCCCTTCTCGAAGCCGTAAAAATTAGAAGAGGGGCGAGGGAGTCCCGCGAAAAGTCGGTATTTCGGCGGGCGTGACGGGACCATTAGGCGCGAGGACAAACGCCGGTGCTAGCCGCATCTTTCTCGCCGAACGGCGATCGACGAAAATTTTGCAGAGGTTTTTTGAAAAGGCGTTTAAATTGGGAAAACGCGTAGGAAACGGGACGAAAATACCCCTACGCATTGGAGAAAGGCCGGGGGCGTCCTCCGGTGGTCCACGGAGATCGTTCCGAGATCGCCTCACGGAGGAGATAGCTTTGAAACTTTGCGGATTCGGCGACGGAATTTAGAGGGAAACAGAATCGACGCCTTTTAATATATAATGGATGGATCTCGTAAATGAAACATTTGCGGGCTCTTCTTTCATATGCATTCTTATTATTCAAGTATAATTTATTGATTTTATGGTTTCATTTATTTTTCCTTACATACATTTTAATCAAAATACGGACACGGACACAGCCCTGACATACAACCGGAAGTTGACCCCCTAAGCTAATCTATGAAGTTGACTCTATTTTCTTCTTGACTTCTATTTGCTTCGATATATCCAGGGAAACAGGAATTGGGTTACGCCACACCTTGGATTATTTATGTGCCAAATTTTAGGAATAACGATATCTGTTCTCGTTGACCCTGTGACAACAGTCTTGTTATGAAAAATTGGTTTTTGGTGAAGATCATACCCAGCACATAATGACAATATTTGTAATCTTCATTATGTTGATCACAGTTAACTACCGTTTATAATCTATACAAGTGACAAATGGATAATTTTGTTGGAATAGCTTGTTTCCGCATTTATTCCTAATTATTATTCCACTTATTACTAATTCCAGCATCATTTTGAGATTCTAAAAGAGAAAATATGACTTCACGATTTATTTTTCAAAAATAGTTTCATCAGTGTACCACTTTCCTCGTTTATTTTGTTTTTGGACAAGTTATGGAATGACATTATGGATTTATATACCGGTTACCGATTTTAAAATATCTAAATACATTTTTTGAAATATTTACTTGACACCTGAAAGTTTAAACTTACACTAGTTATAGAAATAACTCTTTTTGTATATCCTTGATTCCTTCGTATCCTTTGTATATCCTCCTAATCCTTGAATATATTATATAAGAGGGTATACTGGAATAACTAATAAGAAAATGAAACTATCCCTATTTTTACTATTATGGTTTATAAGTTTCAGTTTCCGACTTTTTTCCGGAATACCTAATTAGAAGAAGGATGAATTTAGGTATAGGGAAATATATAGTTCCAGGTGGATTAGAATCACCATGGACCGATTCAGGACCAGCGTACAGTTTTTAGCTGCCTCCTAAGAGTCCTAAGCCTTAGTTGAGTAGTTCGGATAAGCCTTAGATGACTTATTCAATAGATAATTGCATTCATTAGTGTATTGCTGTTCTGGGGCAAATTTAAATTTTACCGCAAGTAATTTAAAATGCTTAGTGGCCATATTGATTTTTAAAACGCTTCAGGCTACAGAAAAGTCTGCAATGTTTAAATTTTATTTGATAAGCTTTATGCTCCGACGATCAATATAGACATGACATATTTGATGTGGAATAATAATCAGTATGGTGAAAATAGGTTTGAGATAAACTAGGAAATGACACATGATTGAGTGGCGGAAAGCAAACATTCTGGAATATAATTCCTTATTTGAGTGCAACTGGTGCGATGGTGAATTTACGCGATATAAATTTATATCAAATGCTGACATAAAATAAATAAAAGGTTTATCGGGATTCAAACAATGATAGACTTTGTGTATTTTGTAACCTAATTTGTTATATTTTGTTATATAACTTGTTTTTGTTATATTTGTTATATAACTTGCTCTTAGAATACATTTTAGTGCTAATAAATTATCATCCCATTTACTCCATATTATTAATAGTTTTTAGAGAAAATTACAACAAGTCAGTAATTTCAGACATCAAAACAACAAGTTCAGTAATTTTTTTGACATCGCTCATACTTTTTAAAACAAATTATATATGTATTGGTACTTTTCATATCTAAGACATTTAACATCTCTGTGATTTCTCCTGGAGCAGTTTTTACTAACTCGTTTTTTAACTACTTTTTTGTTAGGTATATAAATATAAAGTTCTACACTAGAAACTAAGAAAACAGTACGTAACGTAAAACGCTTAAGAGCTTCAGTCCATAACTCATATTATTGGATCACTCATTGTCTCTCATGATCCAAATTTCATACAATTTTGCATTTGCTTAATGTTTTCACATTTGTGTGTGCGTTACTATGTTCACTCGCGTGAACACATGGCTCACACACACAGTTCTAGATTATCTAATTATTTCTTAAATCTTAAATTTTGCGAAAGGCAGGGTAACGGAGTAATAGTTTGTAGATAAACAAATTCATGTTTTTCGAATTATCGAAGTTCCTATATTACAGTTCAAATACCTACAGTAAAAGTTTTACAATAGGAATATAAATTACTATACTGTCAACATATTTTGTAGGAATTCATGAAATCGGAAACTTCTCCACAATAACTGGTCAGTGTATTGAAAATACTTTTGACATTAAATTTTAAATTGAACGCATACATAATACATTTAAAAATTACCTTTAAAAACTTGTAATATTTTTAAATTAATTAAAAATACTTTAAATAATTGTATTGAGGTATTTAGAGAACAATATAAATTAAAGTTGCTTTAAGTTTTATTATAAAATTGGTCTTAAAAAAGAAAAAATATACCTGATACCAAAAATGATTATTTATTTATCGAGCCGGTGGCTCAGGGCTTAGCATCTCGATCGCTCAACCCAGAGGTCGTGGGTTCTAATTCCCATTCCACCAACAATTTTTCATTAAATTGTTTACTCGTAGATCAAGGCTTATTCGCAGGGATGGCTTGGCAACCATCCTAGCGATGGCCTAGAATGGGAAGAATGTCAACTTGGTGTTAATGTGAGAGATTAAAATCAGTTGATGTTTGACTTGTCCCCCTAACTAATGAGGTTTTCCAGGTTTCCCTCATTCTAGCACTGAATGGTACTTCGCGGCCCGCGAAGTAATAATATGCCGCCCCCTCTCCCACACAAGTCTCTGACTTTCGGGCTAATCCTTGTGATTAGAATGAGGGGGTAGAGATATTATTATTATTATTTATTTATTTATTTATTTATTTTCACTATATTACTCAAAAGATCTAATCACCCAATTACAGAGTAAGGAACTACATAAGTACATATTAATAAAATAGAATAACTACAATCTAAAACATTCAAGTAGGTAAATATCTCATTGATATACAAGATTTACAGAATCATAATATAAGTAAGCTAGAAATTAATGTGGAAGTATTTTTTTCAAGGATTGGAGATTAACGTTAAAAATGTCAACATTTGGACAGCACTTATCGAATGCTAGACACATTTTGGATATTGGAGAAAAGCTCATAACATTAGTACGTGCATTCTGTAAATAAAAGGTTGAGCAATTCCAGGATACACCTGGTATCCTGAAGTTAATTTGAGCTAGAATATCAGGAGAATCAAGCTTGTTGTTTATAATTTTGTGAAGAAATAAACAAATACAATAATCTTTTCTCTGCTGCAAAGACTTCATAGAACATAAATTCAATAATTCAGATTCAGGTGTCCCAACTGCTGGATAAAAACCGTATGTCTTAAATTAAATAAATTTCATTACGCGTCTCTGAACTTGCTCTAAGTTGTTTATATGAGTCTGGTAACCCGGACTCCAAATTACACGGCATATTCTAATTTAGATCTTATAAAGGTATTATATAAATAACAATTTTATTGTAGCAGTACTTGTAAAATCACGACCATTTCTACAAATTAAACCTAGAGTTTTAGCACATTCATTAAACGGTATTAATATGAGGAACAAACGATAGTTTCCTGTCAAAAGTGACGCCCAGATCCCTGAACATATCTGGCTTATTGAGGGAATCATTGTTGATGCGATAGTCAAACGCAATTTTATTGCAACTTTTTTAAAAACTGAGCACATTGCACTTCAGTACATTCAGTGGTAATCCATTATCCATACACCAGTTGTTTAATTCATTTAAATTAGTTTGTAACATATGGCAGTCATATCTCCATATTCCCGATCATAGCATAGCAGTCATATTCCCGATAACTGAGAACAATTTAAGATCATCTGCGTAAAGGAGAGCACCACAGTCAATATTACTCACAATATCATTAATGAAGATATCAAAAAGTAGAGGTCCCAATAGCGACCCCTGAGGAACGCCTGACTGAACTTGTATAATGTTCGAGTTAAAACCGTTGTAGTGGACAAATTGAGTTCTATGCGGTAAATATGACTTTAAAAAATGAATCAAGTTAGCAGAAAGACCATATAAATCCAACTTACGTAACAGTAGTTCAAAATCCAGTCGATCAAATGGCTTTGATAAATCAGTATATATGACATCGGCTTGCAATCCAAGATCTAAAGACGTTGATATAAATTGCGTATAGGATAATTATAGGATAAAAACAATTGTTTCACTTTAAAATCATTAAAATGCGCACACAAAAGACTTCCACCTTATTGATAAAGAAATGTATAAGTATTATGAAGAAGTTTAAATATTTCTCTTCTCTTCTATTTCTCTCTGTGTGTTATATTCTCTGGTGTTATTTAATAACTAAGTAGGTACCTACTATCAGTACTACTATAAGCATAGGCATACTTATTGTTTATAAAATACGGGATTTCAAATATTCCAGAATATCTCTTTGGCATTTGCCCAATATAGTTAGCAAGTTCACAACAAGGAATGCATAGAATAACGCTGCCTTTAAATAATTTATAAAGGTTAAAGCATCCGCTTGATAAATTAGGTTAACAGTAATAATTTGACATTATTCAGGATAGGTACATACAGAAATCACCATTGAATTATTACTGTAGTAATTCTATTTGTATTTGTAGTCGCAGTTAGAGAAATTGCGCCATTATGTAGGTCGATGAAATTATCCTTATTTTGTATTAGTTTAAGTAGGTCATGACAATGCTTTTTACAATTTTTAAGGATTTTCCTATAAATTAGAGACATTTAGATACCATAACTTAAACCATAACATACCTATTTACATTAGATAGGTACATACATATACCTATTAAGAATTTTTGAACATTATGTTTTGAGTTATCTTCGTTTGTATAAATAAGTTACTCCAAATGCAAATGCTGGAATGACCTGACCTATATACCCATGTATGATATTCAGTTTCACTTAACAACAGAGAATCAATAAGGATCCACGTTTATCGTACAATAACGCGAAGTTATTTATTTTCTAACGATCTCAGTACGTAGTGTATATAGGTTGTAACAAAATCCTTAAGTTCCAGAAACAACCTTTGCTTTACTGGCAATGCCCCAGTTTTCCAACTGCCTCTACGTTTAAAAATAGTAACCTTCAGTAACAAAGTCGATATTTTCCTTTCTTTGGAAGTACAGTAATTTCTTTGATGTATATGGGAATTAGGTAGTACCTTATACACTATTTAAATTTTGATGTGCGTTTCTTAGATCTTCATATCGCCTATCTGTATATAAAAAGTCATGCATTGGTTATTTGATAACATTTTTACGTATATTTTTTTACGTGAAGAAACTCACAACTGGGCGGAATTGTGATTTTTGGTACAGTGTATTTTAGAAAATAGCCGAATCTGGTTTATTTTTTACGTATATGGAAGATGTACCTATGTATCTACTAAGTGTTGCAAAATCTTGTAAATTAAGGCAATTGTCTAATTCATTGATCACCTCAAACAATTTACAATCATCTGTATCACGTAAGAGATAAAAGTATAGAACTTTAAAGTACCTGCCACTTATAAAGATTAGGTAAGACTAACTTAACTAAAGGTTTAAGAACTGATTGTTGAGATGTGTTACTATTAACGACGTATACGAGGAAAAGAACTGACGAAAGTCTTCATTATATCCTGGAACCTGTCAGATAGAAATCCAAATCCATGCTGATTACAGCATATTTATTAGATCATAAAGTACAGTTTACCAAAATTGTTTTATCAATAAGGTGCGAATAGTTCCTCCCTCGTTCCGCATACCTTTGACTTTTTTCTCTAGGTTGAAATTTGTATTTTCTGGTGATAATGCTTGAATTATTTTTCAGCAATTCCAATACTTTATATTCTACTGACTGTGCCTCAAATACTTCCGTGGTCTCAAGCGGATCTCAGCTTCCTGGCGTGGTGTCACATCGCCGGCATTCTCTGTCCATGGATAGGTAGCTTTATATATCATTTATTCATGAACCTGCACCGGGGTCCTAAAGCCTATTACATTCTCTTGCAAGTGGATATGCTTGGCATTTGGGTGAGCCAGAGTTTTGGTAAGCATAATGACCAATAATTTTTATTAAAAAAATATATCTCTTAATTCATTTTATTGATAATTTAATAAGGAAAATTGGGAAAATGTATATAGTACCTATTGATATATGACAGAAAAAAGTAATAATATTTTTAAAACTACTTATAGAATACTTTATATTAAATAAATTTTATATTATTTTTGGACAAACATATCACTTCAACACTGCTACAATTCTAAAATATTAAAAAGACTTGGCCTCAAGTCACAAGATCCGTGTTCAATATTGGTAGTACTGAAAATTTTTGAAAATTGCAGGAAAAACTGCAAGAAAGTAGATGCGGCATGAAATTCTACAATTCCTTGTTCATATTAGATATAGTAAGTATATGAATATTTACAAAATTTACCTATAAATGTTTGCAATTAATAGTCAAAATATATGTTATCTATGTTAAGTGTATAAGTTAAAATTAACCTTTTTTAAATAATCTTTGTTTTCCTGTACCTACGTTTTATCTTTTAATTATTTTAATATAAAAGCCAACCTATAAATTATGATGAGCAGAAGTTTGTAAGGATGATTTGTAATTATTTGAATAATAGCACTACCTTATATATTTTAAATATAAAAGGGTGACCTCCTACTTCTTCAAAATAATTTTATTTCTTTCAACATTTCCAAAATTTGTATTTAAACTTTAGTCAAATATGGGGACAACGCTAAAAACAAATGCTGAATGGATGAAACGTACATAGGTACAGTTCCTAATAACTTCAAATACTTGTAACTGTATTTGTTTATATTATTAATAAGCTGAGATATACCTATACCTCCCGTTTTGTCGAAAATCGAAAAGAGACAGCAGAAGTGAAAAAAACTTATTTTTCTATTGATATTAATAATTTGCAAAATAAAAAGCATATTTCATACTGTTTTAGTTATATACAATTTCATATGAATAATAATATATTGTTTCATGTTGTTTTAGTTGACATTTTTTGCAGGTGCCATGCCAATGATATTTGCTACATCATATTGCCTTCCATATACTATTAAATCGTTTGTAATAACGTCTTATTGCCTTTTGAGTATTTGGGGTTTATATAAGGTAAGTTTCGAAAGTAAGTTGTACGTCAAAAGGTAAGTACCTATATAGTACACATAAAAGAATATACTCGTATGTACCTAATAATGACATTATTTAAAAAAAATGTTAAAAGTATTGATTCCGTCGCGTCAAGGGGAAATTTAAAAGTTTACTTTTACTTTAATCCAGTGGTTTCCAAACTTTTCCTAGTCGCAGCGTCTTTTTTCAAATAAAATTTTTCCATGGCGCCCGCCCTTAAGTAAAGGTATGATTATATAAGTAAGAGATAAAAATAAATAAAACTCGTGTATCTTCAATATTTTTTTTTTGTTACTTTATTAATATTAAATTAATAATTAATATGATGGATGAGCCTGCAAATCATTGCATATTTTCTCAAATCGTGGAATTATACTGGACACGGCCACTGGCCATCCTCTTTTCCTTTTTCGCGTTGATTTTTGCTCTATACTTGCTTTTTATTACAGCGACCGCCCAAAACCCAGTTTCGCACAAATATACGACGTCGAAAATGAAATTAAAATTCGCTGAGCTTTATCACTTAGAAGGGGATATTCATCTTTACTGAAATCCAAAATTCTGTCAATTTCATAGTTATCGCAAGATAACTCGATAAGATTCTCGACTTGTGGCGTTTATAATACCGCTGTATACAACGTCTGTATGTACAAGGTGGCCCATTTAATGTGGACCTATACCTTTTATCTCAGAAACTACAAGTCCCATGGAAAAAAAATTATATGAAATTGTTTTTGTCAAAGTTATCTTCGATTTTTTAATATTTTCAAATTTATAACCTGTTTATATACAGGGCGATGAACTAAAGTTTCTTTTTTTAAAATAGCACACCCTATATATTATTACATTTTCAGAAAGCCCTTCTAACGACAAGTTCAATGATATATGACATGATGGGTCTGACGCCCACCGTTTCGGAGTTATTGAGAATTATCTTCAGGAAATAGCCCATATTAAAATCCTGCTGGAAAAGTTAATAATTAAGTTTTTGAGCACTACCTTGCGCCAAAAGAATTCTAATTTTATTCACTTTATTATGTAATTACTCAATAGTCAATTTTTAAAAAAAAATTTACCGTGTTGCCACATTTTGAGAACCATAAATTCTCACGATTTTTTCAAATGGAATACCCTGCATATTGTTACATTTCTAGAAAGCCCTTCTATCGACAAATTCAGAGATATATGATATGATGGGTTTCTATCCCATCGTTTCTGAATGAATATCCTCAGAATATGGGATTTTAATACTGGCTATTTCCCGAAGATAATACTTTTTTTAAATAGCTCACCCTATATATGATTATATATTCAGAAAGCCCTTCTAAAGACAAGTTCAATGATATAGAATATGATAGGTCTGATGCTCACCGTTTTGGAGTTATTGAGTATTATTTTCGGGAAATAGCCAATATTAAAATCCCATATTCTGAGGATAATCATTCAGAAACGATGGGATACAAACCCATCATATTATATATCTCTGAATTCGTCGATAGAAGGGCTTTATAGAAATGTAACAATATACAGGGTATTCCATTTTACTTATGGTTTTCGAAATGTGGCAACACGGTAATTTTTTTTTTTATAAACTGAATATTGAGTAATTCCATAACAAAGTCAATAAAATTATAAATCTCTTGGCGCAAGTTAATGCTCAAAAACTTAATTATTAACTTTTCTAGCACGATTTTAATATGGGATATTTCCTGAAGATAATTCTCAATAACTCCGAAACGGTGGGCGTCAGACCCATCATGTCATATATCATTGAACTTGTCTTTAGAAGGGCTTTCTGAAAATGTAATAATATATAGGGTGTGCTATTTTAAAAAAAGGAACTTTAGTTCATCGCCCTGTATATAAACAGGTTATAAATTTTAAAATATTAAAAAATTGAAAATATCTTTGAAAAAAACAATTGCATATAATTTTTTTTCCATGTGACTTGTAGTATCTGAGATAAGGTATAGGCCCATATTAAACGGGCCACCTTGTACACACTAACTAAATGTATCCCATCCCCATCTCGATCACTACCGCCTCCAACTATGTCAACTTTTTATAAACCCTTTACTCTACCCATTGCAGTTACTTTCTACCCCAGAAACACCTTGCACATTCGAGTGTCTTTCTCACCGATATTTGATTGTTCGAGCTACCCGCAGGTGTACGTAAATATGTCAGGACCGGCTCAAGACAATTCTTTCTACAGTATTTTTCTTTTTCTTAGATACAAAAAATTAAAGCGTACGTGTTGCAACTAGAAATTATTTAAGTTTTTAAATGCTTAACATCCTTATTATTAGGCCTCTAGATCTAAGCATCTTTTATAACTATTACATAACATCAATATGACTCACACTATATATGTAGTTAACTGCTACGGAAGCTAATTATATGTTTTAGATTTCATTAATAACTAAAATAATCATAGTCATAACGATTACCTTTTCACTATAAGTATTTGTTAAATGTAAAAAGTAATAATTTTTGTATTGTGGTTTTAGGCACTAACGGCCTGGTCCCCTTGGGAAAGAAGATTGTGCTTCCTTTTACCTTTTATAATGCGAATTTTACTTTGGTGTTTAAGAATCACTTCGGTCGGTGGAGGTGATCCAGCTGCATTCTCACATGTCATCTTACAGGTAAGGGTACCTACCTAACAAGTTAACTCAAATTTTGGAGTAGTATATTATTTTAGTTTTCTAAGATAAAGCAACAAAATGATGTGCATACATAAGAAAAAAATTTATTTAAAAGCATCTTCTCAGACTAAACCATGTCTCAATGTACTGGCAAATTACCTTAACTTTTGCAAGTTAAATATAATATTATGTGCAGAAGTATGATTTTTCTTAGTCAAACCTGAAATAGTTGTAAATAGATGTTTTATAGTGACTTGCTTTTATAGTTAATGCTTTTTTATAATTATAATGATTCTTTTTTCCTAATCGTTGATTATTAACATTGTCTTTAGACACTTCGCAAAGTTTTTAATATATTTGTAAAGACCTTTGTTGTTCATATATCTTATTCGATCGTTAAAAAAAAAACGTAAACAACAAATCTAGCGTGGATTAACACAATTTACACATGTGTTAATTCCACATTTTCCATTAATGGAACACTTTATATAATTGTACAAATTGGATACACATAGAATTCGATAGTATGTTCTCTTACAAGTCCGCTGATGTAAGAGTTAATTGTCTCTCCTTAGTATAAAGTTGGGAACATATGCTTAAAAGGCAACAGCTAAAATGTAGGTAAATTAAATTTTAATTATGTATTACTAAAATTGACCATTTATGTACTACAACCATTGATTGAATGATTTAACTGAGTGGAATGAATGCAATTGATTAGAATCAAGATTTTCTGATATACATTACATTTTAAGAAAAAAGGAGTTTAATATTTTTGACCCATATCAAATTTGAAATATTTAATCAATTGGTTGTAGTTATGAATTGTGAATTATGATTTATTTTAAAATTAATATACTTTTTAATTGAATTTACTTTTTTTACTGAATGTACGAAGTGATTCTGAAAGTGATAGCTCAGATAAAATATTTTGTATTTCTAATAGCCCATGCTATAAATAAGAATATTTAGTCAAAATTTTGTGTGACATCACAAAATTTCTAAAGTTCCGAGTTTTAAATCAAAATTTTATTGCAAAGTTCAGAGATATGCCTGAATTTTGAGTGAGTATTGTGAGTTACATCAGAATTTTACATTTAAATTTTCAGTCTTGTTTCGAAACTTAAAATTCTGAGAGATGATAAGTAAGAATTTTAAAATTTTGAATTTGAATCATTCTGAATCAAAGTCACGACTTTGGTTGGGCACAACGCATGTATTACTTTTTTCATTTTTTCCTGTTCTGGATTTAAATGGGATAAAACAAGGAAAGGGTTGATATTTCTCGGTTAGCCAACCAGAGTTATACAATTTATATAGTAATAAGACTTTTTTAAGGTTGAACTTTACTGTGAATCAACACTTTCGGTACACTAAATGAGTTGGTGTTATGCAACACAGTAGCAAGGAGTAGGCACTACCAAAGTTTACATAGACTTTGACACTACTATGAATTTGGTAAATCATATTTTGGCATAACACTTTCTATCTATTTTTACGAGTGTTTGATACATATTATAGTTTTAATTTACAGCAGTAAAATGTATTCGATACCATTTTTCAAATCATTGTAATAAAATATTGACAACTCCTACCAGGCTCCTTGGATCATTTATTCTATATCGTCACATCACAAATGTTTCCAATTTCCGTAACAATAAGCACTGTCACATGCTGTAAATTTCACAAATATATCCTTAATTCTGAATCACAATTATATATTAATGATAAATAATATATCACAATATAAACAATTATATATATTATATTAGAATTTTATAATTTTGACTTGTAAATTTATAATTTTAAAATTCTGATTATGACTTCCTAGTTTTTAAAATTCTGAGATATAATTTAGGATTCTAATGCATAACAGGGAAATTTTAAATTTCCCTTATAACAGGGAAATTTTGAAATAGAAGTTATTTTCTTTCAGCTGTCTTTTTCAGAATTTCGTATAGAACAATTAAATCAATAAAGTCTGACCTTTTTGTGTAGGATGTTATATTATATTGCAAAATAATATTCTTTAGGTGGGAAGTTGCATTGACTAATTATTACCCTATTCAGAAATAATAAAAACAAGACTTTTTCTTTGGTTAATTACTGTGGTGATTGATTTTGTGGTTTTTAAAACTTAAGATATGGTGAAAGCAGTTGCCATAGTAATTAGATTCCATAAATAGAATAATAATGTCTTCATATACTTCATACTTCATACATAAAGTCGGCATCAAATAAAATAAGGGTTACTGTAGGACTTCAGTATTGTAAACCTATCAATAATCTTTTGTTTATTTCAGGATGTAGTGTCCATAGCTGGAGGGGCGATAGGAGCCCTACATATCCCAGAGAAGTGGTTTCCTGGATTTGTAGACTTGTACCTGAACTCGCATAATATTATGCATATTATGGTAGTTGCAGCTGTTTACTTTATGCATATGGCTACCATTGGAGATCTAAATTGGATGTCACAAGTAAAGTGCAGTGCAGCTCTTTGATAGGCGTAGCTAAATTAGGTTTTACTAATAAAAAAATGTAAAGTGCAATAAGAAGATACGGTCAGTCAATGCCAAGCAGTGGCATGATAACTACTTATTTATTTTGACAAAATGAAGATAGTTACCTAGTGTATAACCCTGTACAGTACATACAACCTAAGATGTTTTATGCTTTGAAAGTAGTTTATGTAAGGTATTTCCAAGCATTCATGCTTCCTTTATAGAGAGCACAATTGAAACAGTTTTCTTCCACAGATGAGCTATACATAACATACAGTAAGATATGTAGTTTTTGCAACTTGCATATTTACTACGAGCAATTTTTTAGAGAAGTACCTATTTTAGAAGATGCTGTAGATTCTGCATTTTTAATCAAAAAGTTTTCCATTTATATTTCTATAGTTATTTGGTAGAAAAATGCGAAGAAAAACCAATAGTCACTATTTGTAATAGAAATAAGTCAATATTGCTCCAATTTTTTAATATCTTTTCACCTAGTTTTTGCAGATTCTTATTTTACAACATATTTCACATCCTTTGTTTGGTCAAATTTAGTAATGATTTTAATACTAGCTAAAATTATTTAAAACTAAAATGGCACTTTACTATCAATAAATTTGAAAAATCCTCCAAATCTAAATAAATTTCAATATAACAAAATTTAATTATGGTACAAATATTGAAATATCATTTACTTTTATATACATAACATAACTTTTTAATTATAAGTGTTATTTTCTTCAAATTTTATCAGATTCAATATTACATATAAGACTATTTTTAGAATTTTGTTATATTCTATTTATTTAAATTATTATACCTAACAATAAAATAATGCCTTGGTTAAGGTGGCTGGTTTAATCCAAAAGGATGTTGATATTTCATAATATTTTATTAAGACATCTTTGGGACACATCTCTCACTATTAGGCTAGATCCATCAAACCTTATATCAATTTACTCATGAGAGGGCGTTTTATCCAAAAATGTAGAAATACATAGGGTGTTTCATTTAAAAAATATACAAGTTGTGGTAAACCCATCTTTTTTGGGACACCCTCTATAAATGTCAGTAATATGAAAATGTGTCGACCTTTGATTAAAAATCGACCTGTCTCTGGGATTTGTTTAAAAAATAAATTCCAGAGACCGACTTTGTACTTTATATCAAGTTATTCTAGGTGGAAAGTTTTTATTGGGCCACCCTGTGTACGCATTTTAGACACTGTACTAGATAAAAATATGTATAAACAAAATACATTGTCATCAACAAACGTAATGAATATAACAAACTATTTAAAATAACTGATAAATAACCTAAATTTGTCATATTCTTTTGTGAACATTCAGTTTACTTTTTACTTATCTAATTTATATTAATAATTCCTATCGTTTTTCTAAATTTGGATATTTGTTATTGCTTAACAGTGAATATGTCGAAATAATGAAATGAAATGTCAACACTATAGTTTAATGTTTAAGCCATCAATTTCATCACTTCACAACTGAACCAATATTAGGAACATTAAACCCAATATGGGGAGAGCAGAAAAGCCATGTTTTGTTATGTATAAGTTTCAAAGTGTGATAAATTCTTCCTAGAAAATGCAAACTTTAGCTTAAGTTTATTAATTATTATACAAAATATACTCAATACGCATGTACAAACTAAAGTGAAAAGGGAACCAAATAAAATAATAGAAACGTAAATAACAATTATTTAGTATTTATAAATGGAAAATATTTTTATAATGAAAAAGTACCTATTGACTTAATTTTTTATGTATTATTGCCATGTGTATATACCTACTTATTTCATTAAGAGAGGTAATTGTTTTTATGCATCGTAAATATGTTTGTTTTATAATTAATAAAAATACTGATCCACGGTTCGTAAACTATAACGGTTGCCTCACACACAGCTAGGAGCGCGCTAGCACGATGACGTTCTCAGAATGCCGAATTTCGGCACAGAACACAATTGCATTGTATATAGAATATATATAATACTACGTATATAGTTACGATGTACTCTTCCTCTATATCTCCTTAGTTTCGAAATTCTTTATACAGTAATGCAGGTGGAACCTTATGTAATATAACGTAATTAAATTTAAATATTCATTAATGAAGTAAGGTAACTGTCTAAATATCTGACACCATTAGAGGGAGTTTAGAGATTTTTGTATTGTTTTATTTTTTATATGATTTAAATTATTTCCATTCAACGACAAATAAAAAGCTATGTGATACTAGGGTTACCAATATATCTGTTACAACTATATAAATTATGTAGTTGTAATAATACTTAAAACACTGACAAAACTAAATGTATGGCTATTAGCTTTGGCACTAAAGCTAATTGTGAAAAATATCTTAATAGCAATAACAATTTACAAATAAATAAGACAAGGTTGCTTCTCATGTACAGAGTATCCGACTTTCGTTGCCTTTGATGGGTTTTTCACTAATTAATAAAGATACAGGGTTGCGGTGTTCGAGATATTGAGATACTTTTTTGAAAAACAGCAGATGCCATAAGCAGAACAGAACAGCCCTCTTAGTTTCTGAGCTACAGCGTGAAATTGAAATTTGCCATTCACTGTTTGATTTTCTATTACTAATATAAATATGTTAAATATTCATGTTCAAACATTTAAATACAAATCAAATTACACAATACAATAATGAAATTATTTATAAATATATAAATATTTATAAATATTCAGTTATTTTAACGAAGCCCTAAGCAGGCACAGCGCACGGCAAATGGCGTTCAGCAGTCTGAGCTCCGTCACAAGCCCTCTTCTCTCTGCATCATCTGCGCCTACAAATTTATCCGTGTGAGGCAACTGTTAGCTTACGAACCGTGATACTGAAAAACCAAATCACTGAAAATTTCTATAAAGTTGAATGCTTAACAACTTTTTAACTACTAAACCAATTTTACTGATTTTTTTTAATGATTGTAGTCTATTGTCAGTCTTTTGTATTTCAGAACTTTGTTGGTCATAAAATTCATTAATGAAAGCATCTTGTTTTTTTTACTTTTAAAATATCCTCTAAGGTGTATGAATAGTGATGGGTTGAAATATATACACATTTATGTAAATTATCCAAGACTTATTTGTTCTAAACCTTTTCAGTGGTGATATTTATGTTTTTTATATTAAAAGATAGGTACAGCTTTTTAATAGAAATTGAATTTCTGGAATCACTCATACACCCAACAGATTGTGTTGAACTAAAGAGTAAAACAAGATGTGTTGCATCTTGAATTTTTTGATATGATTTTGAATTACATCGGTTAATAAACATGTCATATAAGTTTTGAGTAGTTCTCTTTCAATGTCAATGTATTATTACTTTTGTTACCAACGTGCAATATTTAATACTAATAATTTATTAAGAAAATAAAAGGTACTGATTATTTTATGTGGCCTCATTCACTTATAAAAAAGATGTCTTTGTTCTTAAGAAAAAATAATTTTTGTTTAGTGATTAAATAAGCGAACTTATTATTATAATACTTTCATGTAGGTAGGTATAGTATTTCCATTTTTAGTTAACCATTTTACTCTGTATTGTACATTATACTGTTAGATGAAGAATCAGTTTCCGAAACATGTTCTCCTAATATTTTAACGAGTTTTTCAATTCTCTTTCAGAAATTGTGATAGTAAGCACTGTGTTATAGTGTAAAGTAATAAATTTTTATTACAGAAATTACATAATTTTTTTTACATCCGCCTCTCCTAAAATAAGAGGTTATAAGGAAATTTAATTATTGCTTGGTAAGGCATTAGTATTCAATGTACAATTTCCTACTTGTGTTATCCTCAGTCTAATAATAATTATAAAAATGTATTGTTAAGAGAATGGTAAATTTTCAGGAAATAGAAAACTAGTGAGCAGCAGCAATATGATTATGTATTTAATGACATCCCTAATGAACCCAAAAAAGTTTTTCTTTGGTACTCTTAAGTAGGCTTATAAGTATATGAGGAAGCTTCTATATTATAAAAATATGAAACAGAATTTTTTACTCTTGGGATTTGTGGTTACATTCCGCATATTGACATTTATATCAAATTTTGAAAATATAAAATTAGATTCATGCAATGTTAAAAATATGTGGAGAAGTATATTATGGTAAGCCTTACTATTTAGTGTAAAATAGAAGAAAAATAGGATGTACCTAGACAGAAAAAACTTCCAAAGTAAAATAAAGTATTTATTAATAATAATTGCATAGTTTGTATAGTTAAGAATAAACCTATTTATCAACAAATTTATCAATATTAAATATTAACTGTCCCAAAAATATATAAAATTTATTTAAACACACAAAAAAAGATGAACGCACCATCAAATATAGTTACTGAAAGTTTATCACTATACTTAAAAATTGTCCACTAGGAATTATAGCCTCAAATACGAGGATCGTTGATGATCCAGTACATAACGTGCAACATGTATACACTTACAAAAATATGAACTATGTTAAAGGACTTTCAGACTCTGCAGTAAAGCTCTTCACACGAGAAAACCAGAGCGGAGGAAATCTGTTAGCAATCAGGTCAAAGTTACAGGTACTTTCATCACCTCGTTTATATTTTGTAAATACAGAATAGTGTGTCCACACTAACTGTACATGTCTTTTCTTGTGGTGGCCTTTTATTTGCAATTCCTAAAACAAAACACAATGGGTGAAAATACGATTGTGTACGAGTACAATTATTGTGAAATAATTTAGAAATTATAGTGTGCGAGTGCGAATCTGCTGGCAAGAACTACCCAGTTCAGTTCTATCAGACATTTGTTAATTTTTAGGGTTATATGGATTAAATGTCAACTCTATAATTAGCCTATATAGTGGCCTTTAAAGTATAATCTACACAAACTTGGCTAGCGAAAGACAATGAGCCCATTGGGAATAAATTTTATGTACCTGCTCTACTGGTAAAATTTGGCAAATGACAACTTTTATCAGAGGATTTCGAAACGATCACAAGGTAAACAACTGCATTAAGAAGCTGGATCAGTTAGCTGAAATACAGCTGTTAGCCATAGTACACCACATGGTCTGCTTTTTGGCCCACTTATTTCTGAACCTAATTGAATCTAATCTAGTACGTACGTACCATATGGAATGTTTGTTCTGCACTTTCTTGAACATCTTTTTTTCTAGGATTTCTCTTAAATCCCTGCATATGTGTAGTGCTCTTAGCATCTTGCTTTTGTACTACAATGACGACTCTGTCATTTTTCAGTCTGTAGTAGCCTGATAAAACAGGGCTACGAGAATTTCTATTTTTCATTAACCCAACGCACTGACCTGGTTCATCGGCCGTTGTCAACATTAGGACCATACCTTCAGGAAAAAATCTAAAATATTACAACACTTTTAAATTTATTTTTCACTCAGTGTTCTACAAGTACAATTCATCGTTACATACATTTAATAAAAATTTACCTAGATTTACCTTAAATAACGATAATAAGCAATTAAGTGCCATGGGCGATAAAACTGATCTTGAAAGCTATTTTCACCAGGTCGAATGTAAGTGGTTTTACTTATGTAGCAGCCGCTAAAATGAACTCTTGGCCTCTCAATGAACATCTCTCGCCATGATTGGTAGATATCAGGAGAAGGACCACAATTTAAACCCCAAACTCTAAAAGAAATTGAATAATGTTTGAGAATGATAAAGAATGATATGTGACATTATTATTATGCACATCCTTTATAGAATAGTTAATTTACATTTTTTTTTGCAAATTTTGAATAATTTAGTCCCGCCCTACGAATATAAAAAAAGAAACATCTCGGCTTGGAGTAATTGTTTCTTGTAGAAAATGTATCTTAGCTGATGCAATTACTACTATATTGAAGCATAGCATAAATTAATAACTGTGACATCTTCAAGGTTTAGTGGCGCTGGGAGTAATTTTTAGGTTATAGTTGTGACAGAAATATGAAAAGGTGAACAATTATTACCGTAGACATGCTAATCTCCATATTTCTGGATCTCTAGCACATAAATAAAATCCTCTGCAAACTGCAGAAAACGATTCTAATCCTTTGAGGTCTAAATCGGCAGACACCAGCCATCGTAGGATGTAAAAAATTAGCTCCACAGGTAGTTCAGAAATATGTGTGGTCTAAAATACACACAAATTAGTCTTGAGAAAGCAAATATGTGCAAAAATGTTACCCTCTGTTCAAATTTTGGGATACACAATGGGGTACCCTTTTCAAGTTTCTTTTGAATCCTAAGTACAAGTGCACCTTCTAATATCTCTTCATCATCTGAATTCTCTATATCATTGTCTTGTTTGTCTTCTGTAGTTTCTGTGCACAAATAAAATTATTTGTAAAAAAAACTGGCAGTGAGGAAACTAACTACTATTTTTATAACTTTAACTTACCTTGTTCTCTCTCTGTTGTTATTTGTTTATCTCTTAATTTTGGAATAGACATCTTTTCTAGTCTAAATTCAATGTCAGGGACAATTTGAACAGCACGCCTATAGAACTGGATTGCCTCATAAAATTTTCCTGATCTTTCCATTTCACTTCCCTTTAAAAATAAACTTTGTGCCATTCGTTCACCATCATCTATATGAGTGGTTTCTTCTGACATTCTGGTCTTCGGCATAATTTTGTGGTTGGGAGAATCACGTATTTCCTTTTTCCACTTTTCTCGAAAATTAGCCAGTGTATCTTCCGCATCTTGCGCCTTAAATTTTAATAGTGCATCGAAGCAACATTAGATATTGATTAATATTAAAGTGACAATTAGGTCTGGTATCATAGGAGTACCGGTCTCTAAATTAAATATTTTCAATACAGTAAACAATCCTAGAATAATGGATACTCGTCAATTTTACTAAGAACATTATTTTTTGTGAAATTTGCACAATTTACAATTAACCCAACGTCCCGAGGATCTCAGTACCTTCCATTTCAGTGTGTAACTATCAGTTTAACTACATAATAGCACAGAGATAATAGTGTGTGAGATTGTTTTAACTTTTGCCGCTCTTATTTGTTTTGCGTTCTCGTCATAAATTTTACAATAGTCTAATATTTACGTTTATTTTTTCCTCTTAATTCTTAAGGATTTACGTCACTCTTTGGGTGTACCTTACCCAATTTGACCTGTTATAAATACTACTAAGTTGAGAGGTATTTACTCCAATTGATATTCTTATCTAAAAATTAGCATAACTTTGTCTTCTTAAAACACTCTTAATACATGATGAGTACCGAGGAAACATTTACACGATGTTCTCTCAAATTAGAATATTTATGCGTTGTTTTTGTATTGTGTCTTCAAAGATGTGTGCAATATATACTAATTTTTGTAATTTTTTTCTAATAAAGCTTATTTTGTAAACAACAGTTTCTTTGAGAACAGTAAAATTTACGAGAGTCCAGTACCTATTTACGTTCGGCGAAAGTACTTCAGTATTCTAGGGGTAATTAAAAAAGAAATGTTGGATGGAACATTGTTGGAAAAGTAAAAATGCAAAGAAGGATGGCATCTGATATAAATATGATATATGAATAAAAAACTAAAAAAAATCCACATAGAAATGAGAACTGTGGGACATTTCAAGTGTTTTAAAAGTACTAAAAAAAATGTTTCACGAGAAATAATGTTATAATTAATGTCTATAAAAATAAAAATTGAAAATGTGTCTAATAACTCAAAGAAGTGTAATTTGTTATAATAACTGAATTTTGAGAGAGAATGTTAAACAGCTACTAATCTTACCTTTCAACATTTAAGAATATAAACAACGCAACACAGGTACGGTTGCTTTGGAAGTAGTTTACAGTAGGACCACAAACAAATTTATCTTAACTTTATGAAAAGAGTACATATGACACCAGATCCTGATATTTAACAACAATATAATAGTACTTAGGCACCTGATTGGTAGAAGAAGGTTCTTCTTGTTCTTCATCATCAGAACAGTCGGAGGTGGTTGTGCCAGGCCCATTACCTCCGCCAGACTTCTCCACTTTGTTTTCCTTTACAATTCATATGAAATGTAATTACTTATTACATCATATAACCAACTGAGATAAGAATATAACTTCTGAAAAAAAAATTAAAATGTGGCCACTTACCATAATTAGCTATTCGATGTTTAAATTTTTCTAATAAGGTAAAATAGTTCACGGTCAGTGTATCTAATAACAATTTTCTGTTTTAAATGCAATTTGCAGAAAAATTTATCAGCCATATTTTGGAAAACTAAGTATTTATTAATTTGCAAATTTGCATTTGCGCCTTATACTTTGTCGTCATAATTTTAAAAATATAATTTATTTTATAGAAATTCTGTGTTTGTTGTTTGAAAATTCGATAAACATGTTTCAGTTCTTACATCGAATTTTTATTAGTTCGATCAGACTTTTGAAGGAAGAAGCGAGCTGCCAACAGCCAATAGTAAAGAGTTCTGAATCTGGACTAGAATCTTGGCTAGTAGACTAGTAGCTGCTATCCATTGATTTTATCTTTCTTTATCGTGATTATCATAATCATGAAGCATGACCAGAAGTCATGATTCATGATTATGACATGACTAAAAAAATCTCGATTAAAATTGGTGGAGCAATTTAACTCGTGCAGGCTTTAGCCGGACCACATTGTTCGGCTAGTGTTAATTAGCTAACAAAAAATTCCAAAAACACCACGGCGCCGACATACTCTACAATATTCGATAGTACCTTAGTCCAGTGCAAAAACCCTAAACAAATTAGGGTTCTTCAGTCCAGTGGGCATCCAGCATTAACATTATTATACATATCTCTGTCTAACGACTTTCTAAAAAAAAATTAATATGGCCTGAAGGGTTGTGGGGAGTGTTCAGTTATAATACCGTACTCGCTTAATAGAGTAGCGTCTTATAGGACCATCGGCGCACTTATAATTGTGTTTCATAATATATGCTGTTATCATTTCCAATGTCTCCGATGGTTGCAAGAATTGTGAAATCAGTAAATTTTTTTGTATTCCTAAAACTTGGGTACTTAACTGTGCTTTTTAAATTATACTCTCTTGTTCTTATTATTGTGAATTGTGAACAATTTTCTGTTCATTGTTCGTTCTATCTTGTGTCACTGTCAACTGTCAACAAAATATCAACACAATTCAAGGCTGACTGAACAAGACGAAGAAGAAGAAGACACTTAAATCAAATCATAAAATTGGGACCTCAGTTTTGGTGAAATTCGTTTTTGTATTTGATAATTAGTTGGAAACAATTTTAAAAACATGGTACTCGAAAGTACTATGATTTGGTAAGTTCTTTAATTAATTAAAGTAATATTTATATATCAAGGTGCTATGCAATATTTTTAATTTTGTACAATCGATTTAACATAACCTACATTTTTGTGATGACTGGACAAGTCTTGTCTCATGAAGTGATGAACTATAGTTATAAATTTTGTACCTATAGTGTGGACAACAGCGATTATATGCGAAATGGAGATTTTCTGCCCACAAGACTACAGGCTCAACAAGACGCAGTAAATTTGGTTTGTCATTCAAAAACAAGATCCAATCCAGAGAACAATGTTGGGTTATTGACTTTAGCAAAGTAAGTAATCATAGAAAACGTACCAGAGCAAAAATCAGTGTTTAATAATTATATATTTATGTTTGAATAATTTATGTTGTTGATTCACAGTCGTTTGTAATCATTTATAAAGAAATTTATATATTTTCTTATTATCTATCCTTATATCTATGTTTAGCTTTACTGATTCAATTTAACCTTTAGGGTGGAAGTTTTAGCCACACTTACAAGTGATGTGGGCAGAATCTTATCAAAACTGCATCAAGTTCAACCAGACGGTGAAATAAATCTTCATACTGGAATTAGAATTGCCCATGTATGTGTTCTTATTCTATTAATTTACTTTTCCATTACGATTGCTTTTGAATTTCAGTTAGCTCTGAAGCATCGACAGGGGAAGAACCATAAAATGCGAATTGTTGTCTTTGTAGGAAGTCCAGTAGCTAGTGAGGAAAAGGAACTAGTAAAATTGGCAAAAAAGTTGAAGAAAGAAAAAGTTAATGTTGATATTATCAGTTTTGGGGAAGACTCTATAAATTCTGAAGTGTTGACTACATTTATAAACACCTTGAATGGAAAGGTAATATTGAAGGTGAAGGACTGTTTTTAAAAATATATTTTTCTAATTTTAATGAACTTGTAGGATGGTACTACTAGTCATTTGGTAACAGTTCCACCGGGCCCTCATCTTTCAGATGCATTAATATCGTCCCCGATCATTCAGGGTGAAGATGGTACCGGAGGGGCAGGACTTGGCGGCTCAGGATTTGAATTTGGAGTGGATCCTAATGAAGATCCTGAACTTGCTTTGGTATGTACTTTTTATATCTTTTCGATGATAGACATATTTCAGTATAATAAAATCCTCATATCCGAGACAAAAGTAATTTTATAATTATGATTTCATATCCCTCAGTAACAGCTGAATTTAATAATACTTGGGTAATACTAGTTTGTGCGCATTTTTTTTTGGTTTATGTCTATAAATAAAATCATTTATCTGGTAATTTCAATTGTAATCAAAATAGTGGTTCTTTAATAAAACTCATATATTTATTAATTTTTTAAAAATGTGGCTCATATATGTCATAGCTATGGTATGCCATAGTAGAAGATGACAATTTTTAGTGTAAAACTGGATTAAATAACCTAGTAGTAGTAGTAGTAGTAGCAGTGGGGCGGCCAAAACCTGGCAAGTAGGCCGCAAGCGGGCCCTTTTTACCTACCTAAATAACCTAAATTGAGACTGATTGCTTTAATTATATTGTATACATTTTTGCAATTTCTGAAATATTATGAAATAATTTTTTCAATGATTTAATTATCTTCGATAAAGTTTCCCTTTTCAAATTAATTCTATTAAATATCTGATTATGTTGATATGGCTTTGATGTATTAACAAAGGATATATTCTTCAGGCTCTTCGTGTCTCTATGGAAGAGCAACGTCAACGTCAAGAAGACGAGGCTCGCAGAGCTAAGGAAGCCTCCAATGCAGAAAGTGGTGTTAAAACAGAAACGATTAAGGAGGAGCCCAGTGAGGAGGCTATGCTGGAACGTGCACTTCTCATGTCGATGGAGGAAGGTAGTGAACCAGCTGCCACTACCACCAGGGCACCTGTCGATTTTGCTAATATGACAGAGGATGAACAAATCGCTTTTGCTATGCAGATGTCCATGCAAGATGCTCGTAAGTAATTTGGGTACATTTTTAGAAGTTTTATTTTCAACAAATATTTAGTGAAGCTGTATCATAATAGCTAATAATAATATTACTTAGAAGAATAAATAATACGTGGAAATAAAGTAGAATGAGTAAAAAAAAACTTGTGAGTAAATTGTAGAAAATGAAAAATTTGTACTAATAATAAACGGAAAACTTTGTTGCATTTACATTCCATAAATGCTATTGTAATTGGATAAATAATTTATCTGTATTTCATACGTGACTGTACGTACATACTTTAACTTTATGTAAATACAACACTAAACAAATCCAAATCACAGATAATACATAATTTTTAGAAGAGTCATCTGAAACTGCTACTGCTAGCAAGGAAGAACCAATGGAAGTTGAAGCAGATGAAGACTACTCTGAGGTAATGAATGATCCTGCATTTCTACAGAGTGTACTTGAAAACCTCCCTGGAGTGGATCCTCAGTCGGAAGCCATCCGCCAAGCTGTTGGCAGCCTCAAAGATAAGAAAAAAGAAGATAAACCAGATGAAAAGAAGAAATAGAATACTTTAAAATAAAGTAATTGTAATTTTATATGAGAATTATAAGTTTTTTCCCCACAGCATGGCATATTATGGCCCTACTGCTTTACATTATTATTTCTTGAATTAAATGTAGAACAATTATAACCCTGTTTTATTTATTTTTACCAGTGTAATGGTCCGAAAATAATGTAGCATTCTCTAATTTACAATAACTTTTTTAATAAAGCAAGTCTAGTCTTAAAAAAATTATTTATTTAAGTGATCATTATGGAAGTATAAAAAATTGCACATAACTAATAAAGAAATAATAATTTAATAAAATATAATTGCACAAATTAATACTGTCTTAGTAATATCAGTTTGGAGTATAGGAACATTATTTTAATCAATGTAATTAACATAGCTAACAATATAACATAATTAACACCTAAGCTCTTTGTATTAACATGTGCAATAGAGTATATATCAAAAAAGTACAATTAAAATATAATCTTAAAAACTAATGATTTGCAATACTTATCAAATGAATTGACACAATAACGTCAAGAAATAAATAAATTGAATGGGGGGGACTATTCGACATGTAACTATAATGTATTATTATTACTTTTTACAAAATGAGTAAGTTTAAAATATGTTTGTAGTACAAATTAGACTTACAACGAAGACTATAGTTACATTTCAAACATGAGTATTTATATCACTAAATCTATTTACAAAAATTACAAGATCTAATTAGAAAACCTCGTTTTAGATAACATTCCCTTTTTATTTATCACATAAAAATTTTAAATACCATAACAATATCAACAACAACCCACAAATGTATTAATAAGCAATGGAATGTTCTAGAAAATTATTTAAAAACTTGGAAGCTTTCAAAGCAATTTCTTCATTCACAAAGTGACCTAAAATGGAACAATTTCCACCCTTATGGCAGTAATCTAGGATTGAACCTTCCCATATGTAAAATAAGACCTGTTGGGTTGTGTCGTACAAAATAAATGAAAGGCCGGTCGAATCTCAACCTTGGAGTTTCTGGAATCCGTGCTTGTCTTGGACGTAATGGCAGAGGTACTGAAAGGAAACTGAGGTCAAGAAGCGGATCAGGAAATGCTCTTTGGTAATCTCTTGGGTCTGCTAAGAGGTCGCTTCTCCAGAAACTTTCTTCACTTTCAAAGTGTTCTAAATATCTAAAAAAAAAAGAAAATTTAAATAAATCCAGTATAAATATTTCAGAAAATTATTAATCAATACTGCTGCCAATTCACGACATCTGAAAACTGTATCTGGATATTGATTTTATTTATGCAGTGGAATAGCATATGCATAAGTAATATCTCGTGTATATGTTAAAATTTTTATCAAGTCGTAGAGCTGGTCATCTTTTTGAAAAACAGTTATTCCTAATTTGCTATAAATTTTTTAAATCCAGTAAAAAATAATGTGAAGTATGATATGGCCAATACAAGTATTAGAACAGACAAGCAAATAGGTAATGTGCTAATCAAAAAATAAAGAATGGATAACTTTCATTAACATTGCAAAAATGTAATAAAATAAAGATGGAAGATGTTGAAATGAAAATTTTTCCAGTCAGAATTATTAAAACTTAAAGATAAAAAATAAATAAAACTTTTTTTCTAAGAGAAAACTTTAAACTTTTTTTGTGCTTATCCTATTACCTATTTTTTGTGCAACCTAAAAAAGAAAACTCAAGTCATATTATCACATTTGACCCTTTAGTAGAATATTTTTGAATTTTCAAAGTATGTTTTATAAGAAAACTGAGCTCAATCTCCTTTCAACTATAATTAATAAAACATCAAATAATTATTGACACAATCCGTTAGAAACTAATTTCTGGTTTATATAAATTTTTTATAAACAGAGTAACATCGGGCATCTATAGATAGTGAAATATGTACGGATTTTGTTAGGAGAAATTCGGTGTCTTATTTTTATGATTATTTTTGAAAGGATGCCCTTAAATTTTCATCATCTGGTTGGGAAATATGTAGGTACTTATCATAGACATCCTTATTATGTCTATGGTACTTAGGTATTATATTAAAACTCATTTTCATATATTTGATTAAAAACCGCGAATATTTTTGGTAATCACTTTTAATTTTTAAAAACGTATAGTAACTTCTCATTTTAATGGGTATTTACATTTTTTTACACTTCAGAAAATATTAAAATAGGAATTACTTTATGGATTATTTATGTACCTATCTATGTCTTTTGTATTCTATTACATTTGTATATCTTTTGTGTAGGTATATATATAAAAACACACCACAGAAATGGACAACCTCCCTACTGAAAGCCTAAGCCTTGTGTAGAGGGAGGGTACACATGAAAAAAACGCAGACACACAACCATTCCCTGGGAGAGGTGCCATTTCTCCCCTGGCGAGATTCGAACTCGCGCCGCAATATACCCATTCTGTTAGTCACAGGCTATCACCCAGCACCTAACAGACTGAGCTATCACCGCGGCCGTTATATAGTTATATTTTTTATTTTTGTATAAATGTTCACGTAATCACTTGTTGATTGGCCTTTTCTGATTTTGTATGTATCATTGTAAATGTTTTCTGGTATACTGAATGTCTAAATAAATAAATAAACTAACATATTGTTCTGCTATATTTTGGATCAGGGAATATTTTTATAATAAATATATTTGTGTAAGTGTATTAAAAAACCTAACAAAAAACTACCTTGCTAATGACGCAAATAAAGTTATAGATAAAAGACATTAGTTAGTTACCTAGAATTGCGTGCCCTCAAGGCAGTTGCGGGGTAAATTTCAGAATGATGCGTTTCGCCTATTCTTTTCTCCCCACATGTGGCGAAGCTGTTAATCTGCAGCATGTCTGACAGAAAGAGCTCATTGGCGACGCCGTTCAAGCCCCGAAGGTCGGCCTTGTCGACATCGAAGAGGTCGTGCAGGCCCATTTTCTTGAGGGCCACAGTGGCGTTGACTACAGATCTGTGCGAGAATCTGGGGATTTGCACTTCTAGTCCGGGCCTTGGAATAAGGGACCTCAGCAATCTTGACCACGCTCCTGGAAGATGCATGTGAATACATAAATATACAAACATTCCAATATTTTATTTAAATATACTAAAAACAATTGCATTTATTATTTACACATTTACATTAGGGTTTTTGCATTTTGTTTTTGTTACATTTAAAACTCACCTAATAGCTAAAAGTTACATTTATCAAATCCAAGCAACACCTCCTAAACGATTGAGGTCGTATTGATCCAAGGATCTTATATCCTTCAGGTTAAAACTAACCTTGGGACTTTTTCAAAATTTATTCTGAGTTTAGCTGGAGAAGCTAACAAAAACTTTTAACTTTGCCATTCCTAGTCATTCACTTCTAAGATATAATGACTCCCGAGAGATCATTCGATCCTACATGTATAAAAATTTGTAAAAATCGGTGTGAACAATACACGATTAATAGGTATCCATTTGTTAAATAACTTTTGAAATTTAGATAATTAAACGTGTCAGCTAGACAGTCCACAATTGAATACTACAAATCTCTACAACTTGTCAAGAAAAATATATGTCTGACCGAGAGTCTCGCAGCGTTGTATCGTCGCTGCCTAATACTTATACCTCATACTTTCTTCAAAAAATTTCTCCTTGTGCTTTTTGGAGTGTAGGAAACAACTTTGTTCTTTAGAAAAAAAAAAGTGAACAATTTTGCCGAAACGTTGTGCAAACTAATCAAGAATCATGTTGTTAGTTAAATTTGCGTCTAACCTTTTTTAAAGGAACTCTCCACCAATCTCTTCTCCAACCTAGCCAAGCCATCTCCAGGTGCTGAGATACCTTGTTGGCCGGGTATAACGAGAATAGTACTGATCGTCTGATCCTTCGTGCCTAGAGACACTGCCGTCGCGTCTAAGCTAGGTTCGTAGCCTGCTAAAAATCCAGACCTGTATACTACAGCGGGAATGGGAATCAGCCTTCTTTGTCTTATGGAAGGTAGAACTACAAAGTGTAGTTCCCCATCTCGGTCTTCTGTGGATGCTTGAGAACAGTCAGTCTGTAATGAAGTAAAATAAGTAAATATATCATTGAATTGTGAATATGAATATGTAAGTATTGGATATTTGTGTAAATATTCGTTGAAATAAGTTTGTTTAGGAAAATAAAGCATATCTAACATGTTTTACCTTCGTTATAAACAAACAAATACCTACAAATAGATAGGTAATAAAAATTGTTTTAACTTTGAGAAGTTCTTGATAATATTCTTTTGATTTAATATATGAAATATTAATAATATTTTTAACTCTAATAGGCGTTTAATTGAATAAATAACACAAAGACAAAAAAATGCCGTATAATAATCAATAATGGGAAAATGGTTTGCAATGATTTTTAAGATGAAAGTTTTTAGACTAACTTATTATTATCTGTAATTATATCATGAAACACGGATAAATCTAATTCAAATTAAATTATTTCACAATACACAATGTGTTAGAATTAATTTAATCTGTAAAATAAGAAATTTTCAGATGCTATACGTGCTCATAAATTTAACATAAAACCCATCATACCTGGAATATATTGACACTGACACCAGCAAGTGGTGATCTTGCATTAATCGAACTATCTTTTAGATATTCACTAACTTTCCCATTCGTATATTTCTTTACTTGAAGGTTAGTACGTCTTCTAATAACATCCCCGATTTCTCTAAAGCTCGCTTCCTCTACATATCCGTCATAAAACGCCTTGGCCCTTTCCTTGTAGAAGGGTAATAGTTTCCCTTTGCTTCTGTCACTAAACAATTCCCTAATAATAGCAGAAGAAGCTACTCCGGAATCTGGTTCATCGGTCTTTATGGATTCACTAACATTTTTGAAAATCAGATGTGGATTGAACGTCACCATATCGTCCAATCTCAATATTTCATTCATTTCTCCAGAGGTAGCTCCTCTAGCTCCTAAGAAGACCATGGCAAGAAGTGATGTTGCTCCGAAAGGTGATACGAAAACGCTTCTAGCAGAACTTAACCCGCTGGTGACCGTCTTCCAAAAGCCAAAAGCCAGCTCATTGCACAGTTGTGCAAATTGATAAATATCAGTGTCCAGTCGAGATGTACTGTCTTCTAAACCGAACCCTTGAAGAGGTTTAGGTTCTAAATCAACTGGTCCAGGTGGATCTATTACTTCAGGATATGGTTCCGCGGGTATAGGTTCATTTTTGATCACTTGATCCTCTTTGTGAGGAGCTATTGTCGGAACAAGAGTCCATGTACTTTCAGGTTTATTTTCAGCTATTGACTCATTAATTTGTTCCTTGTTAGGAGCATTTGATTCTTCTTTGAATGAGTTTGTGTTAGATATGTTAGTGCTTAACAATTGAGGCTTTGTCTCTTTGTCAAATTGATTTTCTTCATTGCTTTCCTTAACAACATTTGTTGAATTTGTACTTATCGTTAGGTTATGAAAGTTTTCAAGCCTTGTGTTTTCAACTGAAGATTTATTTGTTTCAGTAATGATTATATCAACAGAAGGTTGTACATCTTTAAGTATTTCTGTAATTCTCTGGGTATTGGTATCTTCTTGGATAAGATCGGTAGTTGTTGGTGGTGTTCCTTCCGTTACAAACTGAGTTGTGGTTTCAGTTTCTCGTTTAAAATACGTAGTAGACTCTACCAATTTTTCATCTAACACAGTGGTTGTATCTATACTTTCGTTAGATTCATATGGGGTTGTTGTTGTATATAAACCTGTAGAAGGTTTTTCAGTTTTTTTGATAATTATAACTGTTGTAGGACGCTTGGAAATTTCTTTAATAGATACAAATTGCTCGGTTGTTTCTGATGTGGATGCTTCAGTGGAGAATTCAGTCGTCTCATGCAACTCAGTTTCAGTTGAAGTTTCAGTTACTGGCTGTTGTGTGGTGGTTAAATCTGAGTTGTTGTATAACGCAGCCATTGTTTCTTCAGCTTTGAGTATTTCATTTTGTGTTTTTTCGATTGACATTTCAGTAGTAGTTGAAGTTTGTTCAGTATATAACTCAGTAGTTTCAGTTATAGTCATATTCCTCTTAAATTCTTCATCCAAAATTTGTTCTAAACTTACATCTGATTTAGCTGGCTTATAGCTGGAATTCCTTATATTACTATTTGTAGAATCAGAACTTATTATTGTAATATTTATTAAATGTGGGACAAAGTCGTTGTCTTTAGATACATTATCAGTAATATTTCTATTTATTGTATTCACTGGTACATAGGCGATGGTAGTTGATTCACTTATAATTTCATCTTTTTCAGTTGTCGTACTTTCAGGTTCTAAAGGTACTTCGTGGGTTTCTGAACTCTGATTGTTATTAGCAGATACCGCTTGTTGGGATTTGTCTGATGCTGAAGAACTAAGTACTATTTCATCGTCACTTTTTGTGTTAGAAACTGTTGTAGGCGGAAGATATTTCTCTGTTGATATAACATCGTCACTCATAGTTATAGTAGGTCTACTACTTTCATATACTTGAGATAAAAGTGATCCTACAGATTCGCTTAGTATACTAGATTCACCTGAAGTTATAGCATCTAGCATACTAATTTCTGTTGTAGTTTTTTCAATTTCCTCCTGCGTGTGACTATTTGAACTAATAATATTCGATGCTACAGTAGCGGCGTATGTTTGAATTTCAGACATATTCTTCTTATCAAAATTGCTAAGCATGTCTTTTACTGTTTGAGTATCGTTAATAACTGTTAATACTTCTTCAACATTTCCAACAGCTTGTGAGATAAGTTGCTCTATACTCTCAATAAGAGTATTATCTGTGGTAGATTCCTCTGTAACTTTAATTAGGAATTGCTCTGTAGTAGTAGGTAGTTCAGTTTTTATTTCCGAGACCTTAGACTCTTCTTGGGTATTTGTTTCAAATCTTTCATCCTCATTGCTAAAGATTTGCTGCTCAGTAGTTTTTTCAGCTAGTTCTGTGTTGATTTCGTAAATATTTGTAGTAAATAATAATTGATCTAAAAGTTCTGTAGCGGAAACCTTTTGATCATTATTCATTGTCTGCTCTAAAGGTAATAGTGTTGTAGATTCATACATTTGATTTTCAGGCTGAAGTGTTGAAGACTCCTTTAATGCTGTAGTAGTGAACAATTCAGAGCCCAAAGTACTCAAGTCTCCTGAGGTATACCTTTCTGTTTGTTTTTCAACAACCACTTTTGTCTGACTAGTTTCTTCAACAGCGTATTCAGTAGTTGTAGGCTCATCTTTACTTGTGTTATCACTTGCTATTGAGAATGTCAATGTATCATTTTCAAATGTTTTTGGGGCAACAGTCGTCGTGATTATCACGGCGGGCGGTTTTACCTCGGTCTTTTTATTTAAATTTAATAATTCTGCTAGAGTGGGTAAATAATCCAATTTTGGTGAAGAATTTTGTGCTTTCTCAGTGGAAGTAAGTTTCGGTATCCATGTAGATAATGGCACTTCTTCTGTAATTGTTTGGGTTTCCATTGCTGCGGCACTGAATGGCTCTGGTCTCCAAGTTGATATTTGACTTTGTGTTGGAAGTTTTGTTAAGGCTAAAATACCACCCGTGGTAGCGGTTTGTGTTGTGTCCAAGATTGAAGATGAAGTGGATGGTGCTTTGAGTTGTTCTGTAGTCAGTTTAACTGGAGTTTTGGTTGTGGATAAGGTGGAACCCATTGATAATGGTACAAAAGTCACAATAGTTGGTGGCTGGTTTGTAATACTTTCGGTTACAGGAGCAGTAAATTTAATTTCTGTTTGAGTAGAAGGTTGTGATGTTAGTTCTACAGTTACTGTAGTAGAAGGCTTTTTAGTGGTGACTGTGGGCACTGTACTAGTTTTAGGCGCGTCGCTTGTGTTTGGTTTGATTTCTACGAAAGCTGTGTTTTCAACACCTATTTGATCTATTGGTGTTTCTGTAGTGGATTTAGAGTTTGAGTATATTTCAACATTTATAACTGGTTTAAGGTTTGCTTCTGTCACTGAAGTTAGACCAGAAATTCTACTGCTGGTGATTTCTGGGTTAATAGTCATTAATTTATCAGTGGTGGACAGTTGAGCTGACGTGGAAAATACCGTGGGCCTTTTGCTAGATGCCTGTGAGAATGACGTAGATCTTGGTGTACTGGCGCTACTAACAAAACTTGAGGAGGTAGTTATGGCATTAGTAATTTTTTGAGAAGTAGATGTCGGATATGTACTTTGCATGTTGGGTTCTATCATTATGGTATCAGGAGTGACGTGCGTTATGGGTCTTTCTGGTTTGATATCTTCGCCAGAATTGCCAAAAACCGCTGGCAAAATCATACTCCAGGAGTCTGACACATCTGGAGTGTCAAATATTGGTTTTGGGTCTGGCGGAGTTTTGTGTGTTGCCATTTCCTCTTTGAGGACATTTTGTACGTTATTCACAACGTCGTTTACTCTTTTTTCTGGTAGATATCCCAAGGAAGTAAACGAATCCAGGTCGTAGCCATCGCTGTCGCCGGTGGCAATAATTCCCTGAATTTCTTCCAAGGACATTAGGCGTTTTATTAGGTCGCCGTTGTCGTCAAAGGTGTAGAACTCGTAGCGGTCTGGATTTAACAGGTCTATCGGGCTTGCCAGTTCTGAAGCACTAGATGGTTTTGGGACCGGTTTTCCAACGGCGTCAGTAAATACCGTTTTGGAACCATTACCCGTGTCCATTATAACTGAGACGGATGTTACCACACTGAAAAAGGAAATGCTGTTAATAGGCATAATAAAATTTTACATATAGTTTATGTCTTAATTAAATTTTATCAGACGTAAAACATTACCTGTAAAACTATCGACTGAATATTAAATCTTTCCACTATGAGATTTTTGTTAGGTAAAACTGAGTTTAAACATTTGAATGAAGAAAATCTATAGTTAATAATTTTAGCAAGAGGTTAAATATAATTAGTGCATTAAAAACAAAGTAAGCTGCAGTAATGCAGTTAACTAATTCAGTGTAACTAAGGTAAAATTAAATATTAATCTTAGAAATTTACAAAACAGTTCATATAAAATAGGTACTTCAGAACATTTTCTATTTTAGCTAGAAAAGATGCTAGTGCACTAATATGGGTCAGTTGAATTAGCAATAGGTTAATCAACATGATTTGATCGTTACATATTGATACCTAAAAGTAAAGATGAAGACTAAAATTGTATATACCTGAGGTTTTATATGCCTGAGAAATTTCAGAAGAGAGTCATCTGCAAATAGCAAACAAACTTGCAATAGAGGAGTAAAAGCGGTCCCCTTCTGCTTAAATTGAATACTTTTGGATCTGAGTACAGTATAATGTTTCTTGTGCCCTGAGCTGGTTTCATATTTATTAGATTGAAATATATTGTATTTTACTATGAATATGCATATTCATGCAAAAAGAAATATGTCCTAAATATGTCGCCATCAGTTTTAGTAATTGGTCTGTAACCCCATGCATAATAATTTCTTTAATATCATACTGATCTATCCTGTCCAAAGCTTCTTGAAAATATGTGTAGGTATAGAGTCCACATGTAGTTAAACTTCGAAAGCTTAAGTATAAAATGACAGCAATTAAATCAGTTTGTAGATGTTGAGCGTTTTTTATGAATGGGTGTTTGCTATTTACAAATTTTTAAAAATGGATCCACCGAAATCAATAATATTTCTGTCGGATGTACCGCCAAAGTCTAAATTTTATATTTTCTATAAAATTAAGCTGATTGCTAATAATAGTAATAATACTTCAGTAAATGTACTAAATAAAGTTCACACTTTTATTGTATTATCCAGATCATCCAAGCTCCGGCATTAAATCACTCTCTATGAGAAAAAATGAGCAATGTAGTTCAATTTTGAGTGTCATCATAATGACACTGACCGTATAAATCTTATATCGGTACCAGCAGTTCTATTAAACTCATTTGAAAATAACAATGGTAACTGGGTCGTAAATATGCTTCCTTTAGGTGGAATATTTCATTCTGCATTCAACCAGGTGATATCTATAAATCTCAATTAAAATGATCCGATATCTGAGTACTGTTATACTTGCCTTAGTTTTTATTCCACCGGTAAATCATTGGAAATAACCCCATCGAGACCGGATTTCAACTGTTTTTAATTATTTATTGTGACATTTTAAATATTCCTAACGGTATACGTGTATATAATAAGAATGATTGTCGCTTCCGGATTGAAAGGTGTGAGATTAAAGCTTTCTTTAATCAAGATATGTCAAAACTCGGGACGCATTTATTATAATTCCAAAGTAAAATACATAGCATTCTCGTAAAGGTATTATCTACCTTCACGGGATTCCTATTGAGTATAACGCAGCTAAAAAAATACATTCCTAGATAAACAACAAGTATGGGGGGAAAGGCGCATTTTTCAGAAGATCATTACTGTATTTCAGAACTGTATTGCAATCATTGGCAGGAATGCCATAATCCAATATCCTGTCTAATCCTGCCATTTCCCCATGTTGAGCCTTTTTGGTCACATCTTCCAATGAAATTATCATTTCTAAATAGGTTCCTTGATAAAACCTTCTATATTTGCGCCTATTTCCAAATTAAAGTAAATTAGTAGCAGTAGGTATACACTGTGTCCAGTTTAAGATGAACTGAATATGGACATAACAGAAACCATGATACAGAGTTGTGGTTAAATTGGGAAAAAGTTGAGCAATTTTAGGCCCAAAAAGAATCCAAGATTATATTTCCAAGAATTGCTTCCCTTAACTAGATACAGGGTGAAAACAATAAATGTGCATTTTCTGCAAACGTCTATAGCTCGTTTATTGTAAAAGATACATTCATCAAATTTCCAGAACAGGGATAGCAATTACCAAGGACTTCAAAATTGGTCTCTAAAAAAATTTAGGCCCACTAGATATTCGCTAGCATACTCAACTTTTATTTATCTTATTAGCGTTATATTGGATTTTCGTAGTTTTGAAAACTTTGTAGAAAGTGCTTTTCAACCATGTATAACATCAAATGTTTATTTTTACATTTTTTGTTTTCACCCTGTAACTACTTGAGGGAAGGAACTTTTGCAAATAATATCTTGGATTCTTTTTGGGCATAAAACTGCTCAGCTTTTTCCCAATTTAACCAACTTTGTATCTCTAATGGTTTTCGAGATGTCCATACAGTTCATCTTAAACTGGACATAGTGTATAGTAATTAAAAGCACTAATTATTACTCACATCCATACGTTTAGTTGATCCATTGGATCACAATTTTTATTAGATTTTATCTTAATTTTTTCAAGCAGTTCCAAATATGCCTTGCTTATTATAGTCTTTAATTCTGTACATTTATAATACTGACAGTTATTACATTTAGAACATTTGTCTCTGTTGTAAAAATTACATTTTTCTAGTATTCTTGTTGGCCAATGGTTTGTCCGATCCGAGAATGTTACATTATACACCTTTAAAAGAGAACTTTTGTCTGGGCCAATTTCTCATTGAATTTTGAATTTCTTTTGGTATTTAGGTACTCATCTGTTGTTATTTTTTTAGGTTACTCAGTGGAAAACATGCTTTACCCTTAGCCATTATTGAACTGTATGTAGAATATGTATTGTTTTTGAGATCTTATTTATTGTTGTGCACTTGACACTGTGTCAATTTTGTATATTTTAATATTTCTATAATATAAATTATAATCTACACATCTCGATGCCAATAATAATTTCCAACTAGAACAGGAAATCCTTAATAAAGCAGTTTTGCACTGATTGCATTATTAAGTGTTCAGGTTCAGTTTTTATTAAATTTCAAATTAGTTTTTCTCAGGAAATAATGAACAAAAATGATTTCCAATCACCGATTACATTATTTCCAACATAGGGACTCATTTTACGTAAAATGTCCTTCGAACGTTTTAGTTGCGGGTTGCGGCTTTAACTATACATAATACTTTCAGTATTCATATTATAGTAATTATTTTGGAATGCATGTAGAGTTCGTACATGAGAAGCTACCTCTGATGCTGCTCTGCTTTCCAAACCCTACGTTCCATGTTGAAAATATGTGTTAAGTATTAGTCAAGTCAAGCCAAGATGTATCGGTAAATAGTAATTTAAAACTAAAATGTGGAACTTTTAACGTCGACGTTTTATGGTCGAGTATTGGCAAAATTGTGTACAGGGTATACGCGTATATTTTGACCCCTACCTACAGGGGTTATTAAGAAAGTTAAAAAAAAAATTTAAATACAAAAGTTGTTTGGTTTTTCATGTATTATCTTTTAGCTAGGTCGAAAAAAAATTGCATGTCGTAAACTTAGGAAAACCAATTGAACATAATATTTTTAAATGGGACACCCTGTATAATTTTACACGTTTGTGTAAACATTCCTTTCCTAATTTCAAAAATATATATTTTGTTGACATTTGCACTGACAGTTTTCGAAATATTCGACAGCGAACACCATAAGAAAATACAAAAAATACAAAGAATTAAAAATATTTAACAGTAGAAACCAACAGTAGATAATAAAAAATATTTAACGATTTTCGATGTAATCTCCTTACTTATTTAAAGATTTTCCAATATTTTCATTTTTTACTATTTTTTTTATGATTTATTGTAAACATTAAATACTAAATATTTCGGAAACTGTCAGTGCAAATGCCAACAAAATATATATTTTTGAGTTCAGAAAAAAATTGTTTTTCCAAGCGTCTAAAATTATACAGGGTGTCCCATTTAAAAATATTATGTTCAATTGGTTTCCTCAAATTTACGACATGCAATTTTTTTTCGGACCTAGCTAGAAAAACGAAACAACTTTTGTATTTAAACTTTGTTTCTAACTTTCTTAATAACCCCTGTAGGTAGGGGTCAAAATATACGCGAATACCTTGTACATTATTTCACAAATACAGCATCTCCTAGATGAGCGTCTATCCAAGTATCCAGGCGATGGGGCACAAATAAATAGTTTGGTTCTAGCACAGAGAAGTCAGTTTATTCTCTTTAGTTCAAGTCAAAATATATTATATGTATTATGTACTCTTATTCTGGGTCACCACCTCTTAGATCGATTGTGTCTACCCAAACGGTGGTGGTTCAAGCATTCAGACGTTGTACAGCGGCAGCGGACGCGAGCAACTTCGCCTGTATTGTACAATCTTGAGACTTGAGACTAGCTCTCACTGATACTTGAACACTTGAACAAATTTAATTCAGATAGCATGTATCACAGACAAATAAGTAATTACTTTCTTGTCTGTGCATGGATCATGACGGATTTTGGTTGTATTGGAATTGGAGTATTCCACGAATCCCCGCCAGATTTTGTTTTTGATTATAGAAATGTTTGACTTGTTTCTTCAATATCATTTTTACTATTTTTGTCATTAGAAAACTTAAAGATTTACTTAATGTTTCATTATTAGAGCACGTAAAGTTTTTATTTTTTTGGATTATATTTCTTCCATAAAATGTTGTTTTATATATATTTTAATAAATATTTTTTTATGTAAAAACTATTTTAGCGATTATTGGAAGGAGATGCTGAAAACAACTACTCCACGGACAATACGCCCCGACTGGCGTTGCATTACTTCAACATCTCCATGGATGTCGCCACATCCTTCATCAAGACCAAATACCAGACAATGACCGGTTTCGATCTTGTTATGATCTCATCAGATTGCCATAGGTATCGGAATCGATGAATGATCTGGCGACATTATAGCAAAGACCCAAAGAGGGCACTGCAGTGTATTTCACTGTATCTCGCCACTACAAACTATTTTAGCGATTTTTAACATTCTTGAAGTGTAATTTATATGGGTTTTAATTCATTTAATCTGGCAGTACTGCATGCTGTTTTAAAGAAAAGACTCAGGTATGAATCAGATTTTACACAGCAGTTTAAGAAAACCTATACATATAACGAGATGTAACTCTTGCGCAGTTTATTTTAAAAAAAGTGCATGTGAAAGGTTGTATTGCATCAATTTACAACCAGTAAAGATGATATAAAAAGCATTAATAACTATATGCGAATTAGAGAAAGTTGTTTAACTGTATAACACATACTTACTGTGTAGCTTACCTATTAGAGATTAGATAAAAACAAAAATATTTGATATAAGAGTACATAATTTTAAATATGATGTCTTGGTACATTAAATTTTCATTTTGAAACCATGTCATAGTAAATGGTAACTGTCTCGTGATTCAAATTTATTATGCCAAGTAAAAACGATCGTTTAAGTTTATGAAAATAAGTTGTTAGAGTTGAGGAGAGTAGGTTTTAGTGCGTATTTCTTCTGTAACTTGCCGATTGACGAAAAAGTATGTTTGACAGAAACTTATTTATAGACTGGGTAGTCACAAATTGTTTGTCTGTATCTATCTCTTCCTCTTCTATCTTATTTTAAACAAAACATCAGCCATTTGTTTTAATTTTTGGGAAACATAAATCTTAGTCGAGAATATGCAGTCTATATATCTACATCCAGCCACTTAGGAGATATTAGATTATTCATAAAAATGTTGACATATAGCAGGGTTTCGAAAAATATTTATAATCTTTTTTCAAATAGGAGATTTTCAATTATTTTTTGGCTTATTATGTGTAATATGTGGAAGTTATGTATACATAAATTCTATTTCTTTTGTTTACCCTGGCCTTGTAAGGAATGAGGTTACAACTTTTTCAGATATACGCCGTTCTCATTAGAAGATGCCTTAGAAGCTTCAATCATAAAAAAAATCGATTTTAAAAAGAGTATGTGTGACTCTATGTCAGGTGTGAGTTGTTATGTTACAGCTCGATTTTGAAGTTTGTTTATCTTTCTTAACTAAAAGTTATCAGTCACATTAGCCTTCATATTAAACATTGTTTGATAAGAAATGAAATACCGAAAAGATTTTCTAATTAGCATCGAAAATATTCATTATTAGGTAAAATATACCTTAGTATAGACCAATTTATATCTAACAAACTAAGAAAAAATGATTTAAGTAATGTCTAATTTGAACCTCATAATCAAACACACACATTGACCACCTTTACAAATTTCTACCAATGTATAGCAAAGTTTCGCAAATAAGTAAGAACACAAATAAACTACCACCATTAAGTGTTGGTTATAAATTATGTATTATATAATTATGAACTTATATTTGCCCGATTTATATAATATAATCTCTCATTCTAATTAATCAAGGATTAATCCGAAAGACTGAGACTTGGTGGGAGATTGGCCGTATATTATTATTTCGTGGGCTGGCATTTGGGCCTCAGGAACGACTTACGTTAGTAGGTCCTACCCACTATTCAGTGCTGGAATGAGGGAAGCCTGGAAAACCTCATTAGTTAGGGGGAAAAATTGGAGTGTTTTGAAAAGATTAGAAAGAAGGCAAGAAAAATCAGATGGAGTACTTTAGCTATAGCTGATAAGAGAGAAAATAAGGGCGATAATGAATACAGCGGCAGTGAAGATTCCAACCTGATTAGTTAGAGGGGGAAATCTAAAATAACAAATTCATGATCATTCATAAACTAGTGTGGATAAGAGCAGTTTTATCTACAGCAAAACTCCATAGAAAGGAGTTCACCACCATTTAGTTTTGACCAGGAGTTTAAAATCACCAGCTTTTATTAGCTTGTTCAAAAATTCATTGAATTCGAAAATTCCAATCTATTATTTCGTAAAAAGAAAAAGTTGCCGTTAATATATTTAATACATGCGTAGCACTGTATGAAGAATAGTTCTTTATACAATGATATAACTGTACCTTTATGTTTCTATAATATTTTACAGGATATGAACCAATGCTAAAGTGAGTAAACTTATAAATCATTTAAAAAATAAACGAATTTCTCAATTGCCCTTCCTACCTTGAAAAAATTAAATGAAATAGGTAAGTACCTACTGAATTTTAAGAGGGCATATCAATTTATGTTTTAGCTTCCAATCTATATTTCTCGTTTAATTTATGTCATCCGTCTATACTTTCTATGCGATAATGTATTATTTATTCATAACACAAATGTGTGATATCATACCTCTAAATAATGACAAATTTCTCTTCGCAAGTAGTTACTTACCTTCTGTGAGCAGTCTAGGAAATTTTAAGTAGGTTTGGTTATTCTCACTGCTGGCACAATGAATTTAAGTCATTCGTCACTGGCCCCATCGGATTTTAACATTATTATATTTATTTACACGAAAAGATAAAAAAGCGAAAATGAGAGAAGGCGACTGCTTGATCCAATACTTTGAATACTTTGAATTTTCGATATTGAGTAGGTATGCTATAATTTCTAAAAGGATAAGCTACTTAACATTCGAATCATCGATATGAAGAACCTGGCAACGTGTCACGGTTAGTAGGTACTTAAAAAGATGACTATGTAAAAAAGACATGCAATGCTTTTCTACACTCGTGGAAATTGGAGACGACTTACCTAAAACTATAGTAATTTTTGTACGGATATATTTTCTAAACGCTTTTATCAATTTGACCAATTATTTTTTATTTCATTAAGCCAGTCTTGGGCTCTAATGTAGTGTAGGTTAGTTAGTCATATAACACGATTATAGAATATGTGCAGGATGATGTGTAGGAACGTGTTTTTTTACCAAAATATAAGCAAGTATCTGGGATGCATGCAAAGTGGGGAAATAATTTTTATTGTGTCAAAAGTACAAAAGTACTTGTGGTAGTTTTATTTGTGCTAAAAAAAAATGTTTTTTGAAAATTCTTTCTACCTAGATTGGTTTCCAAATTATAGCGGTTTTTGTAAACGATTGCATTTGTGACTGATCACAGGTGCCGATTTTTTAAAATAAAATAAGTTGGCTTTGAAATGAAAATCGATCCTGTCACTTGTCACCTAGCAATAATCTGATTAATTAAAAAATAATATACAAAATTTAAGTTCTTATTTATTAATAAAATCGAAATACATGAAGCAGAAATGATAAAAAAAAAAATAGGATTAATATCTGGTGGGGCCTCCACGAACTTTTATAATTTCATAACATCATCCTGGCAGGTGACAGGATCGATTTTCATTTCAAAGCCAACTTCCGGTGCCGGTTTTATTTTAAAAAATCGGCACCTGTGATCAGTCACAAATGCAATGGTTTACAAAAACTGCTATAATTTGAAAATTAATCTAGGTAGAAAGGATTTTTAAAAAACATTTTTTTTAGCACAAATAAAACTGTCTTTTGACGCAATAAAAATTATTTACCCACTTTGCGTGCATCCCAGATATCTGCTTACATTTTGGTAAAAAACACGTTCCTACACATCACCCTGTAGATATTCTTTAATCGTGTTATATGACAATTGACCTACCCTACATTACAGTTCAATAATGGGTTAATGAAATAAAAAAAAATTGGTCAAATTGATAAAAACGTATAAAAAATATAACCATATAAAAATGAGTATAGTTTTAGGTGAGCCGTTTCCAATTTCCACGAGTGTATATACTAGTAACGTGTGACTATACTTCAGTGATTTTCAGGGGCTATATAAACTTGTTTATTATGAGAGATTTGTGTAGACTTACCAGTCCTCGGATAGGGTCTAATATCCAATTTAGGGACAAAGCAAAGTTTTGCAATATTCCTTGGTGAGGGCAAAAGGAGTGACTCGTTACCCAGCGTAGGTAACTGGCCTTCTTGCGAAAATAGCCAGACTACATAATGATATTAATTCATAATTGGATAATGATCATTAGAATAATACTTAAATAAGACTCCATATTGAATACATTTAATTTACAGCAACCTAGACAATAACAGAACTACAGGAAAAGCGCTAGAATTATCAGAGAACTTGTTAGTAGGCCGTGGACATTTTAATAGCAGAATTAAGAGCTTAAAAGGTGACAAGGAATTATGTTCTATGCCATCGGGTCTGAATACCTAGGGCAGCCACCTGTAGATGCATTCTCAAATCCTGCAACTCTCAGGAGTTCTACAGAGAGATTACAACAGATAATCACGCAGCACTGGTCTGCCTAGGTTATTTATCACCGGCAAAACGGGATGCATGCAAGCACTATAGGTTGACAGGAATTGATGCTGCTGGTTCTTACACAGAATAATTGCGAAAATACATTTTTATTCCCTGCTACTGGATTCGAACTGTAATTAAAGTATCTGGAACAATTTGCGTATGCAAATAACTTAATAATTATTTATAGAATGACTATTTTTTAAAGTTTTAAAGTTCAAAATAATTTTAAATTCTAGAACTAGTTACACTAGGAAGGTACTTAATTGACGACTATACTTTTAGGGTTTTTAACACTTTTCAATATACCTACAGTGGACATAAATAAATAATGGCTTTTATGATTTGTTTTTATATTTTTATTTAATGTCAGGTGTTGTTAAAGTACATCTTATTAAATCATTTTCAAAGCCCTGTTTTAATTTTTTTGCAGGGTCGCCGTCCTTGTTATCGCTCAAGACTTCTGGAGAACTACTACTTACGGATATTTTTCTAAGAAATATTCTTTAATATTATTTATTGGCTTACTTAACTGTTTACATATGCCAAGAAAAATAAACCAGGAGATATATTATTAATGAAATTATTTAAGTACTATAAATCAATGAAGTGTTTCTTGTTACCAATAACCTAGAACACCTAAAGGAATATCTTCTTTATCTGAAGGAGTATGTCTTAAACAACTATTGTTTTTCTCTTTAATAGACTTTAATCTACATCATTTTAAATATGAACGTATTAAAAAAGTACTTATTTACTTTGCATTAAAAAATATATTTATGGTTACATACCTTTGTAGATAATATTTAAGAAGAACCTATTTTTCGTCATTTCTATTTTAAATTTTATACTAAATGAACGTGTAAACTTTTACGGATATGTTTTGAATTGTCCTATACTCGTATAACAATTTTAATCTCCCGCCGACAGATAAAACATGCATGATTTAAATTCGTGCCACCACAACAGCCAGGAATGTAAACAATACCTTATATACAATTTCTTATTACCCATAAATCATAAAACAATATCTAGTAATAATAAGTATATGCAACTGGGAAGTTAATTTTTAATTTTATATTATCCAAGATTGGATCTTCTCAGAGGGATGTAGTAGGTAATACTTTATTTCAACTATCAAACAAAATTTAATTCTCCAATTTAACATGGTACCTAATACGTTATTTAAAACTATTTATCTGGTGAATCTAATTATTGTATTATATACATTATACCAGACCAGATAAAAGTTACCAGACATGCGCAGTGTGGAATCAATGGTTAGAATGGAGGAAAGTCACGGATTTGATAATATTTCTGATGTGTATAGGGAAAGAACAGAAAGAACACCACACACAGAAAGAAATCCTATAAATTATCATTTAATTACCGATATCGATGGTAATGTGATAATAAATCAAGATACAATTTTACTCCAAGGGATTTTTGTTGTTGGTAGGCGGCGCGGTTACCCGCAGCACTCATGTCTTGACCCATTGTGCGTGCCGCTATTCGGGAGATATTGGAAGAGATCCGTGCAATGCGCATAGCCAACACCCGTTGTAGGGGAAGCTCCCTAATGTACTGAGGCAGGAGAAATGCTGCGCCCAGGTGTTTGTGTCTCTTGACCATGAGGTAGGCACAGCGACAGAGGATTTGATTGGAGTCCTGGTCATCGTATCCGCAAAACCTGCACCTTCTAGTGTCACTAAGACCGATAGTGTTAAGGTGCTTGTCACGATGTCCGTGACCTGTCAACAGTTCTGTGACAATCCTTATGCAGTTACGACTTAGCGTAAGTATTGATCGAGTTGCGTTCGACCAAGGCCCTTCAGTTAAGAACCTGGCTTGTCCCAGACCAGTCCCATTTGACCATTCTTCCTCTGATCTTTTCCTTGATCCAGTTTCCAATGGACCTTGCTACATAACTAGGCGAAAGCCCCAGCACTGGTTCGGGGTCCTGTAAACTGTATACTTGAGCCTTTCTTAGCCAATGCATCGGCCTCCTCATTTCCTGTTATGTTGTGATGACCCGGTACCCAGGTCAATTTTACCTGGTTGTCTGTCCCAATTGGGTCAGACTATTAATACACTCTAGGACCGCCTTTAGGTGATCCTGTAGGAGATCAAGGCACGTAAAGCCGCCTGACCGTCGGTGCCATATCTGGATATGCTGATTAGAATATCTCCTTTTGAGATTTTCCTGAACATATGCAGAGATAGCAAACACTTCCGCCTGAAAGACCGTGGCATACTACTACAAGGGATTAGTACTAATGGTAAAAGCATGCGTAGGTACAGAAAAATATATGTTATTTTATTTTCATATTTGTTTATTCAAATTTCCCATCAATACTTGAGCTGCTTGAGTTACTAGAATCTATGCAAAAAAGCTCCATTAATCTATTTCGATTCAATATTTTTTTATTCGACTTCCTCTGGCAGAAAATTGCATAATGTTGACATGTTAGGACGAGGGAGGGGCAAGGGAAGTCAATAGCGGAGGTCGTTTTTGAAGATAGAAGAACGAACTTTTAGCATTCTTTGTGAGGATGTTATTATGAATGAGATAGCAAAATGATTTTATTTAAAAAGGTATCATGATAAGTGTATATCTTACACTTATTATCTACATTATATTACAATCTTAATTATTCTAATCTAGCTGTTACACTTTGTTGCTGTGGGATAATTTTTTTATTCGGTAGCAGTTTGTGTTCCTAATGGACCTTGCTGAATATATGGTCTAACCGGAAGAAGGTACTCTTGCATTATTTTCTCACGCTTCAATTTATAGTGTCTAAGTACCTAAATAACAAATTGCGGTTTCTAAAACACAACATAAATAGTCGTGCTTAGTGGCATGACTTGAATCTTGAGGGTATAACAATGGATGGGCTCTTATAGATGTATAATATAGGTAATATTAATGGGTACGAAGAACAGCAGAAACGTGAAACTTATGTAATGAGAATATTTTATGTTTAGTTCACTTTCAGCTGGAGGTTAAAAGTTAATGGGATTACTTTTTATTTTCTGCTGTCTTCAACGAGTAAATTAAATGTTTTAGAATAACGAAACATTTTCCTTTGATATAAGGAGTGTTCATTAAGTACAGTGTGCCCCATTTTTGTTGTCATACTTTTATCTCTAACTCCGAAACTGTAGGTGCTAATAAAAAAAATGAATATTTTATTGTTAAAGAAGTTATGAGAATGTCTTCGAAACAGCTCTTAAAAATAAAATGAGTTCGTATGAATTTATCTTGCTTTCTGTATTTCAGTGTAAAGTACCTAGTTCAAAATATAAATCAAGTTTTAAAACATTTACAAAAGACAACTTTTGATATCGGCCCAGCATTAGGTATGCAAGACATAATTTAATAAAAATGAGGGAAAAATGCCTGCTCGCATGGAATATTGAACCAAGGCTCACTGGAAAACGACGAAAAAAAGTGAAAAGGTTTTTTGATGAACTTTAACACTTTAAGAAACAATTCCCAAGTTCAGGTTTTTAATAAGTCCTTGGACATAATATTTAATCAATTATCAACACGATATGCCAGCATGAATGAAGTAATGGAATTTTTTTTCAATTTTTTTTCTAAAAGACTAGAAACCAGAAATATTTAAAATAAAAACTCCAATTATTTTTTATAGTAGGTATATTTTTAATATTATTTTTAAATCTTAATATAGTGTGCAAAATGAAGTAAAATCAGATCAAAATTTCTAAGCACATTCCATAATATTTCAGGATAATTCAATATGGACAGCTCTAACCTCTATTGAAATGATTCATAAATATTAGTTTCTGTTTAATGTAATGGATTGGGGTGGGTATCTACCCAAATCATATATTTTTATACAAAAAAAAAAAAAAAAAACGCTGGACAAAGTGATTTTAGCTAGAAAAATATTAGACGAAGCTTTATAAAAAAAACCTTGAATTGTAGAAAACAAAAAGCAAGGTGAAAGTTGCACCTATGGGTAATCGAAACTGAAAGTGGGACTGGATTATCATAGAAATCAGGAAAATGCCCACGATCAGTTTATCCCAAGATGCTACATACCTCACAACACATTTCAGTTCTTATAAATATATTAGTACTACTGATCTATGAGTTTGTGTCGGCGACATGTAATATAAGAAATACAGATATTTTTTTATGTTATACGGGGTGTCCCATCGAAAAGTATAACATTTCGTCGCCTTATATCTCGAAAACTAAAAGAGATATCGGGATGCGGTTTGGACATAACGACTTAAGATTTTTGTAAGTTTGTTTTGGCACTGTTGCCAAATCTCCAAATTTATTGGTAATTTTTTTATGGAATATGCTCCTCTTTGGAGTAAAAGTACTTGCTTACATTAAATGGAACACCCTGTATGTTTTGTCATAATCAGAAAGCCTAATCACTCTACTTTTCAAAAAGGTATGCATTGTTTACATTATATTGAGAATTGGAGCCACAAAATTCAGTTTAATGGGAGCACCTCTTACTTGAACAGTTTGTGAAGCTGGTCTTCGTTTCCACAGTAGCCATGAAAAACAAAAGTACAATAATAAACTGATTGTCAGTTGTGTCAAATATTTGAAGTATAGATATAAAAATGTTCACATTAGAAGAATCACACACTTTTGATTATTTACTACTAAGGATGCACAGATGTATTGAAGTAAATGGTGGGCACTTCCAACATATTGTTTTCTAACTTATTCAAGTAATTTTTATTTATATCATTATTTTAATTATTTTATCTGTTATTTTTATTACTGTTATTGTGCTTTGTTGTTATTGTTAACAAAAATCGTTCCTACCGATTATTAAAGAATTATTTTTTCTCCTTATCTTTTTTCATTTAAAAAGCAAATGCAGACAAGTTCCCCATCAAGTTTGATCAGAGATTTTAAAATAGTAAAATATACAGGGTATTTTATTTAAAATAAGTGTACAAACCCTCAAATAACTTTACAAACCCTAAAAATGATATTTTTTCATTCGTAACAACCCAAAAGAGTACTTCTAACAAATTTATATATAATTTTGTGGCTCCAATTCTCAAGATAATGTAAACAATGCATACCTTTTTGAAACGTAGAGTGATTAGTCTTTCTGATTATGCCAAAATATACAGGGTGTTCCATTTAATATAAGCAAGTCATTTTACTCCAAAGAGAAGCGTATTCCATAAACAAATTACCAATATATTTGGAGATTTGGCATTTCGATGGGACACCCTGTATTATAAATCAACAATTTTTAATATAATTGAATATAATAATGTTGTAATTAAAATAAAATTTGGTGAAACTTTCAAGTAATTGTGAACAATAATTGAGTTAATGTTTGGGGAGTTTAAAATTAACAAATAGCCATGCACTACTTACATGAAGATTCAGAAGAGGTCGATTGTGCGTTTTTAGCCTCGAGAATCTTATACTCAACAGCTAGCGTGCGTTCCGATCGAGGATAGACGCGACCGGATGCGTCCAAAACGTTCGTAGATAGAAGTCCATTGGAGACAGTACGTCCGAGCCGTTCGAAAATTTAAAAGAAAGACGTCCGGTTAAGAAAAATTAACCACCTTGGAGAGTAGGGTTCAGTTACCCGACATGCGACATGCGCAATGTATAACGGCGGATGGAAGACAGTTATTCTTGCCTTTTCCTTTGTGGCCCCGGTAACGTTCTCCTTAAAAAAGTCCAATATTATTTGAGTTTGTCTCTGGTAAAAAGGATCTGACTGCAAATCATACAATTCCAGTTGAAGGTCTGCTTTGCTTACGTTCTCAACATAAATAGTAAGTGGCTGAGTAAAAACTGAAATTTTTCCTTCGATTTTCTTAAAGTCGCTAAATCGGTTTTCGAATTCTTCTGCAATTGTAGCAATGTATTTTATTTGAGTTAAATATGAAACTTCTTCAAAATCTTTTATTTTTTCAAAGCGCTCTTTACTGCTTGGAGTAAATGAAAAATCATGTTTTTCCAGTGAAGATTTGAAAAGGTTAATTTCATTTATAAATCCTCTTACGTGACCATATAAATTGGTAATATTCTTCTGCTTTCCTTGTAGCCTCAAACTTAATTCGTTAAGGCTAGATGTCATAACTGTTAAAATGGAAGGTCTGATAGAAATTTTGCATCTACAATTTGATTTTCCAGTTCCGTAGTGTCGGACTTCACTTCATTTTTAAGGAAAATAGGAATCTCCTTGCGTATAAAGCGAAGAAACGTTGAAAACAGTTTCCGGCGCTTAACCAACGAATATTAGTGTGAAGTAACAAGTCTCCATATGTAGTATCTACTTCGGCCAAAAAATTACGAAACTTTCCGTAAGTCAAAGCACGATTGCCCCCTCTTATAATATTAGTCATGACATTCATTTGACGTAAGGACTTTCCACATAGGACCTCTTGGTGAACAATGCAGTGTATCACAGAACAGTTGATATTCTTTAGTTTTAAGAGTCCTGCAAATCTAATTTCAGTTCCTTCCATAGCTCTCGCTCGATCAGTGACAATAGAGGAACATTTAGCGAATCCCCCATAGTCTGATACCACTTTGTTTACGGCTTCAAAAATAGCTCCAGAAATGGTAAAGAATAGTAAACTACAGAAGTCGCTGTTTAATGAAGGGTTGCATTTATTCAATACTCTGCCACATGATATCAGGGATGCACCCAATTTGCCTGCATTTAAAAGAGCTGTGTTTTTGTTCTTGCTTCAGAATTTGCTATGATAACTTATTTATTTATGTACATTCTCTTCCATTCTGTGTATATTAGCTTTGCTAAATAAATCTTTACCTACTTACTTACTTACTTATCCATCGCCAGTGGCGTCACATAGCCTATGTATGTGTTATGTTATTTTATTTCATCGTTGGGGTGTAGAAATGACTCGCTTGTGTTAGACTCGCTAGTGTTATTTTCATTTTTTAGGCATATTTCTATATTTTTTGCCGCAAAGAATGTCGTAACTACTAAGTCGTATGGACTAGTAAAAGTAACGTATTTTTTTTTAATGTTGAAATGTGGTTTTTCTGCTTGTTTTAACCCACATGTATAAATCTTCCGTATTTTAGAACAAATAAGAAGAATCTTTAGGCTTATACATACAATTTGTTTTATTACATTCGAATTTAACCAACAGTTTTACTATTAAGTCTTAATAGTAAAACTAAGTCTAAGTGGTTACGACTAAGTAAATATCAAGTGTTTATTTTAAAATTATAATAATATCCTAAAAATCTGTTCTTCCTTTCGAATGTTTTAAAACAAATTGAGTATCTATGTATCTGTCAGCTATTTGTATATAGTATGCGCTTTACTGTACTTATAGCTTAGAAAATAAAATAAATTAATCGTTTTCCTAAAATATCGAAGGTTTAGGGTACCGTAGGTTTAAAAATGTATAAAACGAATTTAAAAAATGTAAAATAAGAATTCGTAATTCTGTTACCAATTCTCTTAGTACCTTCAGATTGTATATACTTTTTTTCTCATAATTAGTCAAGGAATTATTTAAACTTAATTAGTTAACAGCTGTAGTTTCATTTAGGTAACTAGTAATCAAGTAGCTTGAAATTAACTGATATTTCATTGTGCTTAGTCCATTTATTAGTGTACGTTGCAAAACAAAGGCACTTTACTTTATCTCTTTCATTTTCAATAGTGGTTTATATCTATGTTAAATATTTTAAAGAATTAGTGGTAGGTATATATTCAATCTAAACATATTTGCTTTGGTTAAGTAAAAACAAAAAACCTCGCATTACAAATTTGCCTTTATGCTTTAAAACACTAAGAACGTACACTAAGAACGTTTCTTGATAATTGTCAAGATCTCATTCATTACAAAATAATAATAAATTATTTTAAATATAATATCGAGCCCGCGGTACTGCGCTGGCTTTGATATGAATTAAAATACCTACTGGCCACAATGCTTCATATTTGTGAAATGATTGTAGTCGGTGAAAGGTTAACGAATGTAGCTCTGTCCTATACCTGTCTGTACCTATTCCTGCTTTACATAATATTTAATATTGCGGAAGTATCCTAGTTAATAAATCCTTTGCATTTTAATGTTGAACAAAACTGCATCTTGCATTGAGTTTCTCTACGAGTGCTGTTAAAGTAAAAATTAACAATTGCACTTATTTTGTCAAAAAAGTATAATAATAATTGTTATCATCAACCATATCAAAGTTCACTACCGAAGAAAAAATATTAGTCTCATTAACATGTTGTTGTTAACATGTTTTATGGGTAATTTTACTTTATCACTGTTACTTAACGTCGACCTATTTCCGCAATTAAGGCCAATAACCGGCGCTAGGAGACAAGCAACCCCTCCAAACTGGAAATTTTGCAGAAACCCCCACTTGACGTACCATCCCTTGGAACGTCTTCTACACAAACCTCGCCTGAGTTTGTATAGCTTCTGTGAGTTTACCAACGTATGTACATACCACTAGAAGATCGCTGGTCACCCATCCAGGTACTAACTGCGGATCATACTAAATGAGTTTATACCGATAATATGAAGTTATGAGTTATTTTTCATTATGTTCCATACCTTTGTCACTAGAAGTGTATGTTTAATATAGTTTAGTAGTTTAGTACGATATATAGAAGTAGAGCTGCATGTTATTGAAAAATCCAAACTCTTTCAGCAGTCAAAGATTATGTAGGCATGAACGTATTATCTGCAGAATTATAATTTCACAAAAAATTGAAAATAAGTATAAGAAAAATGTAGGTATATAAATGTACAGTGTGTTTCCCTATATTTCCCATCACCTCCACAATCTGCATTTCAGAGCTACAAACATTTTGCTATATAGAATGTCTTATTTTCAAATGCCAAAATATTCAATCAAATGAAATAAAAGCGTAAGGTATAGTTACGAACAAACTTGTGTTTTCTAAATGGAACAAGTATTATTTTACTTTTGGATAGGATAATATTCTCCCTATATTGATTTAAGGTTTGATGGATCTATACAAAACAGAGATATATATAGGAGAGAGAGATTTATACAGAGATAGAGATGAGAGAGAGGAGATATATTCCCAAATCGGTGTATCATACATAATGAGTTAAACTCTGTCTCTTTAAGAAAATAAATACTACATCATTTTTGGTTTCATCAATCATACCATATGGTCTATTTACTTTCTATAGAATTTCTTTCAACTTGTATGCAGGCCGAATCAAAACTTGCAACCACAGTTCTCTCAATTTTTATAAATGAAACCCTATATTTTATGTCATTTTTATTAAGGCTTCCCACGACTCTTTCTTAATAAGAGTTATGGAACTTTGCCACAATATTGGGCTATCCTGTATATGCCATATCTCCTTTATTATTAGAGATAAGTCCTTTAAAATATATCATATATATGTGTGTGAAAGCAACGTCTTATCAAAATAATGTAATTTTTTATTTTTCGTACTATTAGGATGCTCTTTTATTATGATTTGATCACAATTTGTGGCGGTTTAGAAAATATCTCAACTTCCATACAAAGTGTTTTTCTAGCTATAAACATGTAAGTTGTAATTATGGCTTTTATTTACTTTGCATGTATATAAGAGAAACTGCATTTAATCCTTGTACTTAGCCGAATTGTTTAAATTTAGACTTACCTTGACCCTAATATTTTCCTGGATAGCTCCCCATCGGTATCATTAGAATCTTCAGCCGATAGAGCGAGGCTAGCTCCAGCGATTAGGAGTAAAAGCAACCGCATCCCGGTACGGGTTAAAATCTGAAACAAAAATCGTTATGTGTATATCGTCAAGAAATATGAGTTGAATAATATATATCTTAATTTACTACAGGCAAAGTTTATGTAGACCCTACAGGTGATTTCTGTATGATTCTGATTTCGTTGAATGTGGAATTCATTGTAAGAGTTGTTATTCGCTTTATCTTTAAATTATTTTTCTATTTCTTTGTAAAACAACACGTGTCTAAAAACCTATGAAAGTTTGTACTGGTAGTGAGGCGTGTTAGTGCTAGAAATTATTAAAAACCTACTTAGAGATTGCGTCCAAAAATTCATAGAGTTTTAAATTCCAAATTTTATATGTCCATTCAAATTACAAATGTTGTTCTTTATCTCCGATGGAGTCTGGTTTGAGTTTACCACCGCCTTTGTTATTTTTGATGGGGATAGTAAAATTAATAGCTTATTTTAGGAATAGGTATTTTTCCAAGAGGAGTTTTTTGATTTGGTGCGAATGTTAACAACTCAAATATAAGTGTTAAATACAACTTAGGCGATGGTGAATATAGCTGTTAATTCATAGAATCATAAATATGCAGAGCCTTGATATTTCCCATTATTTTACAGAATCCACTGTATACCATGTCAAGATAGGCACGTACTTGGTGAGCTTCAAGTAAGAAAATAATTGATACGCTTTTTGGTTGAGACACAAAATATAACTGAGTGAAAAACGCCATAACCCTTAATTATTATAGACGAACCTAAAATGTTTTCAATTAGACATGGAGGTCTTTTGAATATTACAATAGAGGCATGTATATAGCTGTGATATTGTGCTCAGTAGATTTCGAAAGTAAACCAGATTTATGTTAATTAGACTTATTGTACCATATTTACGTACTGTTTTATGGAAGGTACGACTTATTTATTTTACCATGTACCACCTTCCACCCAAGTAATGGATATATTTTTATGGTAAAAAAACATATTGTAAAATGTACAGCTGGGTTGATTGTCCTGTGGAAACCAGTTAAAATATTTTAAAAAAATGTTAAATGTTTTTGATAGTAAGATAAAATTGATTTTATTTTACTTAAGAATATCCATAAAAACTGCTATTTTTACCAAATTTGGCTTTTATAATATACAATTTTAGAGTTAATTAAAGATGTTGATAATATATCTCTGATATTTATCGTTATCAACAATTATTAATCAAACTAAATTCACATCCTGACATAAAATTACAGCCAGCTGTGATAGGCAGTGATGTTTCCCTCCCCTCTTTATTTGTTTCTTCCCCTTAAAATATTTTTTAAATTGGTGTCTTTGGTATTGGCGATGAGACAAAGTTGTTTTAACTTCAAATTTAAAACTTTTTTTATTTATTTTAGCCAAATTTAATCTGGAATTAAATTTTGGTTTTGCATATTATTTTAGTTTTCTGTTTCGCACTAAGTTTACATATTTGTTATAAGGTACCTATAAGGTGTTTTTAATAGGTACCTATAAAGTATATAGGTACCTATTAAATCAGAAATAATTACGAATGAATTTAGACAAATTTTAGGGGAAAATTTAACAATTTTAAATTTATATTAAACAAATTTACAAAATATTTAATTCTAGGTTCAGTAAGCTTCTTCTGTATTTCTGGAAACTTAAAGAAGTAAAATTGGAATAAAATATTTAATAAAATATAAAATTAAAACTCAATTTAAACACCGATATTTGAACAAAGTGCATATTAAAATATCTGCAGGTTTTTAATTATTTCCCTTGTCACAGATTTCATTCATTAAAAAACGAATTAACACTAGCTGGTCAGTCAGTAATTAGTAGAAACGACAAAGATTGTGGTCTACGGCTTATAAGCTTATAACTGTAAATAAATAATTGAAGGTGCTAAAATCCATGTAGAGCCTAATGTGCACATGTGAACAAATGACGACTAATTTGTTAATGTGATGATAAGACACGGCATTTCACCTAGTTAAACAAGAAGTAGTACCTACATAAATAGTAACAGTGAATCACTGAGAACTTCCATTAAAAATATGGTGAGTTATATGAAGGTATATTCTCTGAACGGTATCAAGAAAGTATAAATAATTTTTATTATGTTTTTGTTGGTCCTAATTAACTTGAAATTCAATATCAATCAAATAATTTTAACTGAAAATTTATTGCTTTAGTTTAGGTACCTAATTAGGTTTGTGGTTTAACGCAAGGCTTTTAGGCACCTTAATTATCTAATTATATTATCTAATTAATTATATTGTAATTATTAATTACCATCTAATATAAAAGTGAAATATTTAATAATAAAAACAAAATTAAAAGAATATTTTACAAAACGCATAATACTTTTTAATTTTACCTACCGAAGTTCATTTTGTTCGTTTTGTTTGTTAGAAGATAATATTAAGATAAATGACTATTCCTAGTTATTGTCTTGAGGTATTACTTTGAGTTTGGCAATTAGTATGGGAAAAAATAAAGCCTGTACATAAGCCTAATTTCTTCACTTTCTTCCTTTTGTTTAAAGTGAAATAATTCTTAGTGTGAGAGATAATATGATGCCACAATCACAATCATATCGAATGACATGTTATAACACAGGCATTGTAAACTTACCTTATTAATAAAAAAATTTCACATGTCCTTTACGTAAGGTATTTCACCGATGTTTTATGGAAATTGATAGCAATAAAATATTTTTGGGTTTGAAAAACTATTTAAAATTTTAATGTAGAGGTTGCTTTTGGAATGAATTTTCAATGAATCTTCTAATTGAAGGCGTCTGGCTTGTTGGAAAATTATAACGTGACTTAGAAATAACGTTTTTTTAAGTTAGTTAAGGTTGTAAAGTAAAATTGCATTCTATTATCGATAACTCAATAATAAGGATATCAATCGTTAGTAATAAGTTCCTTCCTTTGTATTTTTACATACAGGGTGGCCCACGAATAACGTAACAAGCGAATTATAGGATATTTACCAACTTTTTCTTGCAAATCGCTCGGATACGTCAATTAAGTTTTCGAGGGGGAAATATTTTGCGCTTATTTTCAATGTCGTTGTTTTACCCACTAAGCGAGGGTGAGGTTTACCCTTAAAATTTTAAATGTGAAGGGGGGTCGAGACAAACCTCATTTTAAAGCTTGAAAAAAGACCTTTACAATGCTGCTTACTTTTTTTAATTTGAGTCACTAGTTCTTGAGAAATTTAATTTTTTGTTTTCTATTTTTTTTTTCATTTTTGCAAAATAATTGGAAATATTTCGAATTTCTTTTTCTTTAGATTGTAATATTGTTTAATAAGTATTCTTTTTTAAAAACAATAATAGTCCTGGTCAGTAAAAAATAAATTAATTGCAATTCTTATACTACATAGGCCCTACGAACAAGTAGAAACGAAAATTTACTTATTAATATTTTTAGTACGAGTATTAATTTGACAAATGCTGAAAATGACCACCTCTTGCTTCCATACAGTGATAAAGGTTTGACTCGAAGTATTTCCGAACATTACGTAGCATTTCTGGTGTGATTTGATGTCAGCCTTTTTTGTCAGTACAGACAATTGTTATTTTACGATATTAAACGGAAATTTTTTATACATCGGGTTTCTTGACGATCCAGATTATTACTACATTAATGTTTAAAAAAGAATACTTAGTTAACAATATTACAATCTAAAGAAAAAGAAATTCAAAATGTTTCCAATTATTTTGTAAAAATGAAAAAAAAATTTAAAATTAAAAATAAAATTTCTCAATAACTAGTGACTCAAATTCAAAAAAGTATGCAGCATTGTAAAGGTCTTTTTTCAAGCTTTAAAATGAGGTATGACTCGGCCCCCCTTCCTATTTAAAATTTTAAGGGTGAACCTCACCCTCGCTTAGGGGGTTTAACTACGACATTGAAAATAAGCGCAAAATATTTTCGTCTCGAAAACTAAATTGACGTGTCCGAGCGATTTCCAAGAAAAAGTTGGTGAGTATCCGAAAATTCACTTGTTTCGTTATTCGTGGGCCACCCTGTATATTATTTCCGCTGAACTGCATTTTAGAGATTATCAGGGAGTATGAATTAGACTCAATTATCACCATTATTGTTAAGAAATATCCCGCTGCTTAATGCAACTAGATTGATCATCGGTAACCAATATTACATAAACAATTAATATTTCTATTCTACAGTGTAACCATTAGAAAAGCTATTATTAGTACACTTTGTTTTAATGTATTCTTTATTATTAAACTGGTGCATAAGAGTAGCAATTATTATAATTATCTTTGAACGGTGCTTGTGCAAAAATAATTGTGAAAAATGTATACCTACTGTATGGAATATATACAGTTAAGTTTGTATTGTGATCTATATAGTTGTTGAATGCCTAATTTCAGTTAAAAACCACATTTTTATCCTTTTCCCACGACCTCTATATAGCATAATACGATTTTAATTACTTATAAAGATTTACGTTGTTTTTGCGAATTTGGCGTAGAAAATTAAGTTGGTATGTGTGTATGTAGTATCATTAAGTATTCTAGTATTCCTTACTAAATTTTGAGCCTTGTTTACGCCCTTCAATACCCACTTATTTCCTGTAATAGCATAATTCATTTTACAATTAACAAAAATGATATTTGCAGAGGATATTCCCATTCTCAATGTTTCTTTTATTATACCTCTTATTTTATGGTATTACTACAGCACACATGTGCCTTCCTTTCGTCTTTACCATAAACTAATGATGTTATACAGGGTCTCAGTTAAGAGCCTACCAATTTGGTAATATTAAAAGGGAACAATAACATTTTTTCAAATGGAATTCTAGAGAATTCAGTTATACATCAAACAATTTATAGAATTTGATAAATGTTCATTTGAAAAAAAAATTATTATGCCCTTCTGAAAAATTATGCCCTTTTGGTCAAATTATCGGGCTCATAACATAACGAGTTTCTGTGTAAATAAAAGGAATCTGTCTTGTAGAAGACCATAAAAGCAAAGTTAAGGATGAAAGTATAATCTGCAATGTAATTTTTTTTAAAACTTGCAAAAAGCTTGCAAACGGCAGAAAATAAATAGGTGTTAGGGGCATCACGAAACTTCAGATTTAATAAAAAATTTAGAAATGTATTTTTCATAAATGTGAATGTAATTAAAATAAGTAAATCTAAACTAATACAGGGGTTTTTTATAGTATATATTTTTAATATTATTTATTGGTTTATTTAACTGTTCTTATCTTTCATTATATAGGAATTAAGCCAAAAAGTTAACTAAGAGATAAATAGCAATAAATGTTTATATATAATACTATTAGAAAGAGAAATGTTTTAAAAACAATAAGTTGAGGTTATATGAAGATATGCCGTTGTAATTCAATGTTGGGGGTGCATATTGTACGTAAAGTAGTTGTTTTCGACATATTAAAAATAATAAAGTTGTTCCTTTGCGTACCTACCTATGTTATAGATAAAGAGGAAAATTAAAAACTTTCCTGAACAATTATATTTGATAATCTCATTAATAATTTATTTCTTAGTTAAATTTTTGGCTTAATTCCTATATAAAGAAAGATATTATACAGGGGTTGCCATTAAAAAAACCAAAGTTAAATTGGAAATAACTTTTCCGGAACTATACAGGGTGTCCCATTAAGAAAGAAAGTTACTATAAACCTATGTCCGAAAATGCTTCGTTTCGGATATACAGGGTGTTGAAATTTAGAGAAAATACAAGGTTTTTACTAATATCTGGAGAACACTAATTCCGATTTTTTTGAAATTTGGAATGTTGTTGGCTATGGAATTAGGGTTCTCCAGGTATTAGTAAAAACCTTGTATTCTCTCTAAATTTCAACACCCTGTATATCCGAAACGAAGCATTTTCGGACATAGGTTTATAGGAACTTTCTTTCTTATTTTTGGTCAAGGAAACTCCCCCTGAATTTTTTCGCAATATTAATGGGACACCCTGTATATTTGAAAATAATTTTACTCTATGCGTCTTAGTTAATAAGCCGTGGAACTTTCCTATGTAATTTTTTCTCTACTCCAACCATTTAACCACTCTTGAAGAAATACGCCAAATCTAGCATCTAGCAGTTATATGGTCCGTATTTTTCTTGTTAATAATTGTGCTATGACCAATTGCTTTGATAAGTGGTGTAATATTTTTAGGGGCGTCTTTGAAAGTTCACGCAATTAGCTTCGAGGTAAAGAAAGAACAGTTTTGTAACACTTAAGAATAACTGAAATATACATTTATAATTTATAGGTGTCAAAACTGGAGATCTTTAGAAACAAAATGGACTTGGCTAAATAATTGATACGTTGAACAAGAAGGCCACTTAAGAATCTGTAGTTAACATTTGAAAGGAGTAATTTTTTAACATCACCGGTTATTACTGAGGCTTGTAATAATTTCTCTCGGCGTAAATTGAACTTTATTTGAATTGTATTCTGCACAATATAACCACCACTGCGTTTCGCAAAATGCCAATGTTAGTTAGCGTTCATTGCAAATAATTATATTTACAAGTCGTGATTGGGAAATTTATATCTGTCATCATTTCTTATATTCGAATTAAATTTTAAGCTTGGAATAGACGTCAATTGCTGTTGCTACACACCCCCTATAGGGACATGTGACATTATCACATCCAAATTGCGTACTGTGTTTTATTGATTGCAGGTTACACGTTGTACTCAAGTTACGCAAATTCTTTACAGACTTTTCCACGATTATTTTTAATACTTCATCAGATATTTATATTTCGAAGCTGAATAAAGATATTTTAGTAATCTTTCGGCAAGATCTTGTTTTTCTGAAAATTTCAGTTGATGATAATTTGTAATACATTTTATATTGTTGAGATATCACAATAGTTTTGTTATTTGAAATAGTGCAATCTATATTACAGTGTTATTCAGAACTTATCCATAATAAAATTTGGGGATGTTTAACATACATGTAGAAATGTGGTAGTGCAAAAAAAATTTTTTGGTGGCTTCTGAAAACTATTTAAAAATTTTTCATTGCACGCCGCTGGATACTGGTCCACTGTAATGGAGTGACCTTGGGACTGACAATGCAAACTGGCTAGCACGAAAAAAACTTCGGATGTTCTGAGAGTATACCGACACCCGGTGCAAAAAAGATTTGCAGCGTTTTTACTTTAAAATAAACTTAAAGATAGATAGATGTGACCAAAGTGACGTGTCTTTAAAATGAATAAAATTTTGTTACACTAATTTTGAAGAATTGCGCTACTTGATTATTAGGTATTAGAAACATGAAATTTATAAAAAATTTGCACATACCTTGTTACAAAAGCTGTTCGAAATAATATTTCTCGACTTGTACACAGTTTTGGGCACGCCTTATCCAATTTTGCCGCACTAAACCGAATGTTCCTCCTGGTTGCTGATCTTGTAAACGCAAATTATTAAGTAAATTGGGGATTTTCAGCATTTTGCTGAAACAACCACTCCCAAAACCTAACTCGTAATTGATAATCCACTGGTAACAGTCCATTAACTCAGCATTACTGTACACATGAGCCATTTTGAAAATTTTACAGTTTAACACTCCTACGATAAATAAAACACCCGCACTGAGACAGCGACACAGATAGACTGATGACTGCATAGATAATAGAGATATTCGCTCGGTCTTAACCAGGCGTTGCAGGTACAAAAACGTGTTTACTTTTTTTTACCATATTCTTAGGAATGTGGTTTATCAGATGTTGAAGTACAGTTGCCCATCTACGTAGTCCTTTATAATGGTATAACTTTAAACATTGTTTACGGGAAATCCTAAGACTTTTATTATAAATTTTTTTGGTGATATCGATTTCTTATTTAAGGATGCACGTATCCTCAAAGTTTTAGAGATAAGTTCTGAATAACCCTTTATATGTGACATTTTGAGATAATCCATAATTTGAAATTTAATGTAATGTAAAAATGTAATTGGGGAATATCTATGCAAGCAGTCATGTCCAAGTAAAAGTAGTTATTCACGGAGGACTCTATTTAATGCTTCGCCAATTTTTGAGCAACTGACGCACCAGGTGTTGTTCTCCGTTCATAATGAATTATGCTGATTGCATGATAGAAGCTACTTTTTGTGATAATCAATTATCACAGTAGTATTATGAATAATTTTGTTAACTGAACTGAAAGATGCTATTTTTGTAGCCTTTTGAGAAGTCGAAACTGCCATAATTTTTTGAAGAGGATGTTTCACTTATTCTATAGTTATATAACAATAATGAATGTGTTTAAAGAGGTCCCTTCATATCCTCTATGAAGGGACGTGGCTCATTCATATTTACGCTGCATTAGGATTATTTTTGCATGATTTCGCTATCAAATGGGTGACATTTAGAAAATTGTAATTAGGACCATTTTCTTATTAGATCATCATTTTGACTTTCTAGACTCCAAGCGTGTTTTGGCGGATACAAAGATTTTATCAGTTTAAACAGTACATCCTCTATATATTTGTAGTGGCGAGATACAGTGAAATACACCTTAGTGCCCTCTTTCGGTCTTTGCTACTACCTGTCTGACAATTATTGTCTAATTGACAGACAGATAACGATCTGCTTTTTTGCAGATGCCATTACAGACTAATATATCTATTGTCTTTAAGGAAGACAATCCTACTTAATTATGTAAATGTTACCATGGAGATGTTGATGTAATGCAACGCCAGTCGGGGCAAATTACTCGTGGAGTAGTTGTTTTCGGCATCTCCTTCCAATAATACTCTATATATGTTTGAATATTAGGACATTCAGTGTCTTTAGATTGATATAGGTAGGTACTCATCGCAAAATATATTTGTTTAATGAAGATAATGATAACACTGACGTAGTTTTCCACATAACAGCAAAACGCGTTTCACCAACCAAGTTGTCATCATCTGGAGATGACTAAACCTAAACCTATGCTAACTATAACTAGGACTATGTCCTATTTATACCTAAACTATTGCTACGGTTCAGTTAACCTGGCTCAGGGAACCTGGTTGGCGTAAAGCGTGTCGAGTGCAGTATAGTGTTTTGCTGTTATGAGGAAAACTACGTCGGTACAGTGTTATCTTCACCCCCTTGCAAGGAAGATAATGATGTCTGTGCCAAACAATAAACATTTTATAGAAACATAGATTAGTTGTATTTTTAACTTATTTCTGTAATGAGTGAATTAAAAATTCTTTGGGTTTTTCATAGTTTAGGCAAGTATATAAAATATTTTAATTTCAAGAGTTTTTCAGACTCTTCTGGTAAACTTGAAATAAACTTAAAATAACAATAATACGCGTATATAAACTGCTACAATTACTATTTATAGCATATAAATTTGTTATATAAACTTTTGGAAAAAGTAAAATAAAATTTCTCAATACTGTTAGTTAGAACCTTTTAAAACATTGTTAATTTTTTTTATATCTGTTGTAGGTATATATAGTAGTTATAGTGGTTGTCTATAATCATCTATTAAAGAGAAATGTGCTTTACCTGCAAAAGTTACGACTTCAAAGCGTGCTTGAAATCAATAGATGGAATGTAGGTGACAGACATTCATTACTATTTAATTCTAAACAAGTTAGTAGTACATACTTGTAAATTTCGTTCCAGAAAACGTGTTTGTACGTCACCAACGGTATTTCATGATCATGAATGAGCCATGGGAATTTTGTTTTTAATATAAGTTATTAATTAATTAATTAAAAGAGTCCGGATATTTTATTTAAAATATTGTAACACTTCAGTGAGACCTCATTCTAGATATCGTAACTGATGTAGGTATATATAAGTAAAATAGTTTTATCTTATTTATGGTGATCGGATGAGCATTGTTTGGCAGTGTGACAGTGTGACACATCTATGTCACACTGTAAAAATTTCATCCTACTATATATTTTCTATATGTAGGTAGGTACTTTCTAATGTACTCTATTTGGGTGTAATATCTTTTTTAACTCAGAATGTATCTAAATGAGTATTGATTCTGTTTCTGTTTTAAGTGTGAATAATATTTTCCTTAAAAGTCTCACCCAATAAAAAAAAAAAGGAAAAATAGTGGATTTTATTTTAATGACTACTATATTCACTTTTTTTAGTGATGGAATATACCTATGTAAAAGTAAATTCGTACAAAATATAGGCGAGAGTAAGTCTTTGAATAAATATTTTTGTAAAAACACTTAGCCATATACAGATTGCATTTGAAACTCAACAAAGCTTAATTACTAATTGCTAACCTTTGATGTGTGCGACTAATTATGTACAACCCCAAATTAAATCGTTGAACTCTTTGCCCGTGGGGTTAACGACCTTACTTTTATTTGGTGATATTCACCTTTCAAATGTCTAACTAATTTTATTTCCTTCAATTATTTATAAGAGATTGTGGTATTATAAGGAAATATTGGTTTAAAATATGATTACCTACTAAAAAAAACAATTTAAAAATAATTTTGAGTCTTATCGCTTAAAATGGGATAAGAGTAGATATATAATTAGCTTATGATTAGTTTATAAGATTTATTTGAGTAATACTCATTCACTTGTTCGAGTAGTTTCAGTTTGCCTGGAAATAATTTTAGATGTTACTGTCAACTCCTAACTTGTAAAATTCGATTAAATCACGCTACCCGAAAATTCTTGTTTGCTCCGTTACCTTGTTTCAGGGCTGCAGCGCAATTACCGGCATTGGCAACACTTACCGAACCAATTAGTCAATTGCTTGTTTTTGGTAAATTGATTAACCTGATAAGAGATAATCTGTCAAATGTGTTTACGGTTGACGTTCTGTCTTAACCGATTTATTTGATATTCTTTAAATGTGCTTATGCACTCGACGCCCGTTTCGCCAACCAAGTTGGCATCATTTGTAGATGATTAAAAACCTATGCTAACTCTGTGTTCTATTTACACCTAAACTATTGCTACGGATCAGTGAACCGTATGATCGAGCTATCCTTTACAGCTAATTTCGTAAATCCCAGAATTTTTCTTAGTTTCTATTTTGTCTTTTGGATTGCCTAAAAGTTGTTGTAGTTTATTTTCCGATGAATAAACCACTGATATACCTAATATCTTTAAACATCTTACCAAAACTACGAGTGAAACGAGGATCGTATGGAATAGATAGGTATGAATTTTGGATTTATCCTTTCATTTTGAAAAGTTGAGGAATTTCGAAGTGTCTCTTTAATTTTACGTCTCCTTATTGTTTTATCACTTTATTTTTTCAATTATCACTTTATTTATCATAGTTATTTATTATTTTAAGATATATATCTAAGGACTCTCACCATTGCGCTCAACACAAAATTGCGAGTTTCAATTCTCTAATTCCTCGCATATTAAGCTTCCCCCTAAATAAGGAGAGGTTGCCTATTCTTTAAGTTTAAGTGATAAAATAATTAGGAAACGTAAATAAAGAAACACTTCGAAATTCCTCGACTTTTCAAAATGATCTCTTCCATACGATCTTTACAGCTGTAAAGATATTCAATGATTGTTTGACAGAAGCTGCAATGATTGTTCTAATCTAAGAAAGTTTAGTTATGTATTAGTAATGTGTTGAAATACTTGAATACTTATGGATCTTGCATTAAACCAGGAACAAAATTTACAAGGGGGCTAACCGAGAAGAGCAGAAAAATTATGTTCTTCAGTGTATTAGATAAAATCCTAATACCTCATCTAGACAAATAGAAGTAGATATTGATGTTAAACGGAATACGGCCCCGAGAATACTTAAAAAACATAAATTTCGGCCCTATAAGATCGGAATAAATCATCATTTGTACCCGCCAGATTTTAATAGACGGCGTGAATTTTAGAATTAGTTTATTCAGGAGTGCCAGAGAACCTTAATTTTACAGAAAATATCATTTGGACAAATGAAAGTAGCTGTCGCATATTTAATAGAAACAATAATCATCACTATTCTCAAAATAATCGCCATATTACCGCCACGACAAATAGACAAGGTCGATTTGGATTTAGTGTCTGTTAAATGTACAGGGTGTCCAAAATAAGATCCTCTATCCCCTTATCTCAGAAAGTATAAAAGGTAGAGACAAAAGTTAAATACGAAAGTTTTTTGTTTTTACCGTAATTTTTCATTTTTATAACTTTATTGAATACAGGTTGTTTAGTTTTTCTGATCCAGGCATCAACTTTCTTTTTTTAAATGGGACACCCTATATTCAATTACGTTTTTGAACTCTCCTTAAAATGCTAGGTCGACTTTGTTAAGAGTACCCTATACCTATCATTTACCGTTACGAAAATATTAGCATTTAAAGAAATAAATCTTTAAAAAACACCTGTTCAAAAAATCTCGGCAAAACAAATAAGACATCCAAAAAAAGGTAAATAGGGTTTATTTCGTAGACAATTAGACTCAGAAATTACTTCTATGAATCGATATTACCTGATTAATAGAGGGTGTTTTTGACAGATGGCTTAAACATGTATATGTTATAACTCCAGAAAATCGAAAATCTCTTATGGAACACCCTGTGTATTATTATATTGTTGGATTCTCTATTAAATTTTAACTTTACTCTATATAACGTTCCCTATTCTTATTTTGCTTAGTTTTCAAGATATTGACGAAAATGTTTGGAGCGCTATTTATAAGAGACACATTTTAGGCCCTGTCTTTCTTGGCCAATATTTAAATGGTCCCAGGTACCTTAGCTAAAATATCAAGAAATGGCATTCATTACAAACTTGCATTTTACCTTTATTGGATGCCGAAGAAGATGCCAATGAGATTATCTATCAGATGGATGGAGTTCCATGCCACAATACTGCAGTTGTAAAGATTAAGTTGTATTAAGAACTATTTTGTGGAATGGATAGAGCCAAACGGGAATATCCCATAGCCACCGAGGATCCCAGATTTAACCCCACTTGATAACTTTTTATGGGGTACATTGAAAACCTGAGTTTATCAAATTCAGAGTAATAATGTTGATGATTTAACGATTAAAATCAGGATGGAAATTGAAGCGCGCAATCAAAGTGATTGCGCTGTAAGAAAACTAGCAGTTATATACACAACATGCATAGCTGAAAATTGAGGACATATAGGACATTGATTTAATTTATTATTTTTATAGTTATTTGTTGATTATTGTTAGTTATTTGTGGTTCAAGTTACAAACATAGATTTGTTTATATTAGTTAATTAATGAAATAATTTAAAAAAATATTAGATTTAATAAAATAATATATTCTTAATCAGTATTATGGCACACTTACTATAATATACCAAATAATAGTAGATATATTTTTAATAATAGCCGATAATGAACATTTTTTCCACATTTTCGTCAATATCTTGAAAACTAAGCAAAATAAGAATAGGGAACGTTATATAGAGTAAGGTTAAAATTTAATAGAGAATCCAAAAATATAATAATCCACAGGGTGTTCCATAAGAGATTTTCGATTTTCTGTAATTTTAACATATATATGTTTGAGCCATCTGTCAAAAACACCCTGTATATTAATCAGGTAATATGGATCCATAGAAGTAATTTCTGAGTCTAATTGTCTACGAAATAAACCCTATTTAGCTTTTTTTTGGATGTCTTATTTATTTTGCCGAGATTTTTTGAGCAGGTGTTTTTTACACATTTTTTCTTTAAATGCTAATATCTTCGTAACGGTAAATGATAGGTATAGGGTACTCTTAACAAAGTCGACCTAGAATTTTAAGGAGAGTTCAAAAACGTAATTGAATATAGGGTGTCCCATTTAAAAAAAAAAAGTTGATGCCTGGATCAGAAAAACTGAACAACATGTATTCAACAAAGTTATAAAAATGAAAAATTCAGGTAAAAACAAAAAACTTTCGTATTTAACATTTTTCTCTACCTTTTATACTTTCTGAGATAAGGGGATAGAGGATCTTATTTATAATATTTTTGAAGGAATTTGGCATTAAATATACAATTTTTACATTACAGAGGTGTCACTTCGTCCTGTCTGGCACGATACGAAGAACGTTATCTAGTCTATAGCACAGGTATTAAAGAGACGAAGCACGAGTATAATATCTATAAAACAACGAAAATGAATATCGTCTTGGGTAACTTCCTATCTATTCATGCGATCTTTACGGAGCGGCGATGCAACGGTAAAAAAGTCGCGTGGAATGAATCATGAGACGGAATGATCCATGAAACGATAGATGTACTAATAATCGGGTACTGGCCGCCGGGAACCATTAATATCACTTTAAAACAATGAGATTGCAGCTATTATGTGGAATATGGTCGCTGCCCGTTCATCCGATGATTTCCTGGACTTCGAACCGTTAAAGGTAATCTTCTTCCGCGCTGTCGGCACTTTCATTCTGTCTTACCATTTTTGTCGAATAAAAACTTGTAATTACTTTCTTATGATCCGATGTTGTTGAGCTGTAGATGGAATTTTGTCTATAAATACTTTTTGATGCATTTTAAATATGACCTTCCTTAAAAGGACCGAAAAGCTTTGTCTCTTAGAATAATTTTCGTAAAAAGTTGAAGGTATTTCTACGCAGGGGTCACCTTACCGTGGGACGCGAGTTATTCTTTTAGTTCAGAAAAATTCAAGTGCAGAGGTTTATTATATTGAATAAAGTTATTGAGGAATATACAGGGTACTCTGTTTTAGAATGATCACATTTTGCATTGTGAATTCTTAAGAGATATGTACATTGCATACTGTAATAATTTTGGAAAGATTATCAAATTCTTGGAGTCGAAAATATGCATATATGGGGGCATCATAAAGTAAGGAAGTATACTTTAAAGTCTTACATAATTTTAAGAAATCAAGCTAGTAGCAAAAAGTAAATGGAATCTAGTTCCTTCAATAATTGGATTTAACTGTATCTATGGAAAGCAAAAGAGAGAAACTCACGTAAACGTAAATTCAAACGATTTAAACTGTAATAATATGGATCTACAAACAAGAATTGGTTTAGTACAACGTTATTACATATGCGGCGGAAATTACATTGCTGGATTACGAAGATTTCGTACGAAAATGGGTTTGAGAGCAGGTCGTTATCGTCAAATGAAAGCGTACCCTAATTTGATTAGCAAATTTGAAAGATCAGCATCTGTAACTGACTTACCGAGATCAGGAAGACCAAGGATTAGTGATGTTCAAGTTGCAGAAGTTCTTTGAGAAAATCAAAATATATCCAACACTAATGCGTTAGCAATCAGTAGTGTGAATTCGATATCAAAACGATTGCAAATGCCATCCATACACCACGGTTTGGAAAATTTTACACAAAATCCTAAAAATGTATCGCTATAAACGTAAACTGCTGTTTGAATTAAATGATACAGATTTGACCATCAGGTACGATTTTCTTTACAAATATTGGCTCAGATCGAAATTGAACCCCAATGGTTATTCCGTATTTTATGGACAGATGAGGCCCATTTCTCTCTAAATGGTGGAGTCAATACTCAAAACTGTCGAATATGGTCAACAGATAATCCACATGAAATCGTTCAGGAAGATCTTTATGACAAGAAAGTCGGTTTTTGGCGCGGTTTCACATCTAATTTTATCGTTGGATCATAGAGAAAGGTAGTCTAATTTCGGACAGGTTATCATTTTCGGATATCCATAATTCTACAAATTATCGCTATGTCAAAGGCAATTTTATTATTGTTGTGCGTATTTGATTCCATATTAATAATATGATATGATAGATAGTTGTGTTTACGCCCGATAGATGAACTGTCAAATTCTTTTGCGCAGCGGAGTATCAGAGATTTTTATGTGTGATATTTTGAGAGTGGTGTTTTTGATATTTATTCTCATTTTATAACATTGGATAGATTAGGATATAGTAGGTGTATGTTTATAAAGGAAAGTTATATTCACCCATAGTTTTGACAAAAAAAGTAATTTAAGTTAAAACTAGATTTCTTCTAATTTCGGATACTAAAATACACCCTATTTCAGATATCCGAAATTAGGAAATCTGAAACTTTATATAATTATAAAATTATAAAATTAATTAAATAATATAATTATAAAATAAAATACAGAAAGATACTCAAAGTGCATGGCAAAAGCAAACAGTGGCACCCCGTTAACATGAAACAGGCAATAGATGCTATTAGAAAAAAATACTTTCAGATACCCTATCCGAAATTAGAATACCATTTTTAACTGGCGACTTCGCCATTTTTTAGTTTATATTTTTTATTTTCCACATCTACTTAAATTTTCTTATTCAATGCAAAAATTATGTGAAGATATATTACAATAAATGAGGTCGTACCAAAATTTTGTTAAGTTATGATTAATTACGTGTTATATGGCTGATTTAGCAAACTTATCCGAAATTAGACTACTTTCCTCTACTTTTTTGAGGAGATACAGAATGCATGGAGAGGCCATATCTGTAACTGTTACCGGTGAGCGATACCTGCATATGTTATGAGATTATACCATTCCACGGATACAAAACGAGAACAAAGGAATTAAAAACACGATTTTTATATAGGATGAAGCACTCCGTATATTTACTGACCAGCTAAACAATTTTTAACTGATGTTTTTCAAAATCGTGTTATAAGCAGACATTTTGTAAATTTATGGCGTAATAAAGACTCTATTACGGAGCAAATTGCTGCAATTCAACCAGAAATCCTGACTAATGCTATGTGCAATTTGGAGGAACGGTTAATGTATGTGCAGCAGCAAAATGGACGACATATCGAACATTTGCGTTAACCACTGTCGGACATAACAAATCCCATTGTTTAAGCAATCGAATTTTTTTCACATCATGTTGTTAACTTAATTTGTTATAAAAATACATAATATAAGCTGAAATATATCCCTTATACTTTATGATGACCTTGTATATCTTAAGAACAAGAATAAATACATTTCTATTTCTACGGTTTTGTTTTGAAAAAATGTTTTAATATCAACAATCACAATTTTCTAGATGAAATAAAGGAAGTACTAATTTCAATAAAGAATAACATTTGTTGATTTTTCAAATAATAAGCATTTTGTTTTTTGTCATTCTAAAGTTTCTATTTATACATTTAAGTGTATAATGTAGTTTCACTCTACCAAATAGTTTTATTAAATAATTTTGAGGAAAATTTTTCCATGTGAAATTTACTGTTTTTACAACCGTATTCAAAACTTTCAATAACCCTGATTTTTAAAACAATACCTTCAAAGTTTAACAAATAAAATTTCAAGCTACGATATAAAGCTTACAAAATCAATCTGAGGAATATTTATATTGTTAAATAAATCCAAATTGGTATTTTCGTAAGCTTTAGGTACATATACCTACTAGCAAAATAAACCCGATTAATCCAAATCTTAGTGGGCTTTAGAATATTGTTTACAAATATCGCAACTATGATTAGTGAGGCATTTTTGATTAAATACTCTGCAAAATATCTTACAAAATTCGTTTCTAACATGCTGTTTCTGGTAATTCGGTTTTTGACTACAAACTAAGTAACAAAAATGAACGAATCTTAAGGCACTACAATTAAAAAACAAGATTCGTATATGAGATCCTCATTTGTTTTAGACATATACTATGAACTACGAACATGATATGCTGTACTACCTCTTATAGTTAAAATCAACTTTTAGAAATGGTATTCGAAGTGTTCTGTTTTCGTGGTCACAGCTTGGAAAATATCCTGTATTTTATAAACCAAGAATTAAGTATCTAAAATTCCATTAAATTGTATTAGCCAATTTTTGAAATAATGTAGATTTTCTAAATTTTGATAATAAAAACTAATTTCAAATCAATAGATATGAACAAGCAGATTAAAAATTTAAATTTAATTAATATTTATTATTTTTTCATTAAATAATACTCACTTACGAGACTTTCTCTCTAATTTTTATTCATGAGAAGCTGCATTAAATTTGTTTCTTCATCTGTAGATTATAATTTCACCAAGTCTAGAGGTCCTTTCCTTGTTTTCATTTTAATGAAACATCAATTCTACGTTATATATATATAGGAATGATCTCATTAAAAATCATGGCTTCTGATGTTTATATTTTTTTCTCTTTAGAGGTATCTTACTTAAAGCGAATAATTTCCATGATATTTAAAACGTTACTTCAATAATTTCAAGTTTTTAGCAAAACACCGTTAGAAATATTTATGGAATACAAACCAATAAATATTTGAAAAAGTTGTAACTTTATTTACCATTGCTTACCTTCTTAGAAAGAAGCGAATTTAATTTTACACAAGGCGTCTTTTGAAGATTCAAAATTTTATAAAGCGGATTTACCAAACTCTCTTAAATTTTTATGTAGAAGAATTTCGTAAACCAACCCAATTTAAATTGAGGAGAAGTAGTTGTAAAACTGAACTAACATTTTTTGTACATCGTGAATGATTAAAAATGAGGAACTTAAAGCGTTAAAAATCAATATTAATAAAAACCTTTGCTACTGTTAGATATTTACTGTCGGTATTAACAAACGTTCAAAGGATTCATACTGTAAAATTAGAATTTCACGCTATACTTCTTACCGGTTCAACTCTTCGAGGTAGGTGTTTTTTTTGCAATATAATGTTTACTGATTTGTATGTCTTAAAACCACTAAAAGGCTAACGGCACTCTGCTCTGAAGTTTGTTTAATTTTTTGCACCAGCTGTATTTATATTTTCCATCCATTTAGTTAAAAGGAATAGTTATTAGAACAATTATTAAGTGATCCGAGGATGACACCGTTATAGATTTTATATAAACTATGAATTTTTAATACCTTGCATGTACTCAACCTTAGTTGAGTCAGTAGAAATTTAACATGCTAAAATATAGTAAAGCCATTCCTAAATGAATGGTGCTGTCACAGTATAAGTTGCTCGTGTAGTATAATGCAGATTTCTCTGATTTGGCACATCTGGTAGCCATAAGTACAGAGTACTTTTTATATATTGACACACTCCCGTCAGTCAGTATCGCTGTATCATTATTATTATTGTTTTAATAATCATCAACAATGTAGACCCTCGATAGTCCTTAAGATAGACTGTAAGCATTGAAGATTATATATTTTATCGCTCAGTATTTTTCAGGTAGAACTCCCTATAATCCTTTTTCTTTGAGTTTTTTGATATATGACTAATAGGTCATGGTTTGGATACAGGGCTAATGGGTCATGGCGTCGAAGACATTAGTAAGATACGATTATTTTTGACCTCTTGTATGTTTTTTAAAGATGAGAGAAGAACAATTCGTATCGATAAGCACAGTAAATGCTTATTCTGCCACAATAACGATCAAATGTAGTGATAATACACAAGGGTGGATATGTACCTGCTGAATGATCTGCAATAGCAGATCAGACTCGTAGAAGCTGATTTCTTTAGTGACTTTCTTGGTGTTTACTGGAAGTGCTGTAGTGCGTTTTGCAACCATTATTTCGACATAATTATGTTTGCACATGCGTAATATTTAACATTGACAATCAAAACAATTTAAAGTTCTGGCGTCACTAAGGATAGGTGGCGTGTGTTATCTAGTTTCAGTAGTATCTGTAGGAAAAATATTTTAATTATATGGGTCAAGGTGCCAAGTTTGTTGAAATCTGGATTTGGATACATGGACATTCACATTCAATTCTCTTGAGACCGTGAGAAGATAACAAAAATTATACAAGGATATACAACTTTCTGCATGGCAAATACAATATACTTTAAATATATTCAAATTAACAATTATTTTTTATTTCTATATTGTCTTCGTACGAATGCTTTTTAATCGTTTTTTAACCATACTGCATCTAGTTAAAATTATATTCAAAAGTCTAGTTTAGCTAAATATAAGGTCTTTGATCTGATGGTGGTGATAAATATATAAATAAATAATAAATAATAAGCGATAGTAAAGTTAATAAATGAAAGCTGAATTTGCATTTCATGTTCAAATAAATGTCACTGACTCAAAAAACTGTCACTTCCGGGTTTCTACTTGCAAATAAATGCCTTTAATATTTAAATATAAGCTAACATCCATTACCTGACTGTACCTTGATTACAAAGCTATGATAATTAAAAAGGATTTGCAGATTTCCCCCATTGCATTATAAGTATATTATATTTCTCTTTCTCGTCTTCGACTGGCACTCGAGGTTCTGCATTTAGTGTAGTCTTTACCACTCCTGAAGATTTACCTCTATAGCCAGGCCAGGAATTATTAGTAAATTAATTTGGAAATTAACCCAATGAAAAACTTCACGTAAATCTAGGGACGGTTAAAGAATTGTGTAGTTATATACGTTTTTTTGGCGTTATGTATCGACCGAAAATTATTCAGTTCTTTATTTAGTTTAGTTATAGTTTGATACGTAGTAACTTGGCTGCCGTCAGATGTTACGATAAAATGTCACATCGGATTCGATCGTTTTGAATTGTTTGAAATTAATAACTATTATAACATTTTTTCGTATTATGTTACGAAGAAGTAAAGTGCCTGGTTTGCGAGACCAATTGATGTATTCCAGTCACTATAGAAGCTTTTAAGGAGATATTCAAATCAAACGTTATATAAAAATGATTACTCAACGCAATAGGCGGGTATGTTTTATGGATGAAAATAATTAAGAATACACAGAATATTTATTGTAGGGAACACAAAATATGAGATTTTTATATTTCAAGAACAAGAATTTATTCTTGAGGTATACTATTAAAAGATAGGCATCTTGCCATGCTTAATAAAATATTAACAGTGACTAGAGAAAAAGTCTAGACCTGTTGAACTCTCTGAGAAAGCAGGAAACCTTTAAGTTTTATAACCTTCAAGTTATATAAGCTGAAAAAGAAGCATTCTAGGCTTATTTATAGCAATCTTTTTTCATCTTTTATTGGCATTATAAACTATTAATTTCTAACACTTATTTCGGATGAGACTGAACTGGAAGCCACAAGACTAAAATTTCAATTTTGAAACCTGTTTTAATTGTGTGACTTAAAGTGACTGAAATCGAAAATTATCAATATTCTCAATATTTTGGTAAAGACTAGTGCTGACACATGTAATAGCGAAAATGTTTATATTATATCCCAAACTTCAAACCCAAGTGACATTAATAAAGACTTAGTAGAAACTTGTGCACTGGAATCCGAGGTAGGTATCTAATATTAAGATTCAGCCTTCTTTTCGTCAGACTTAACTTTTCTAATACTTCCTCTGGCTTAACTTCAATATTTTGATGAATATGTAAAAAGAAGCTAACATGTTTTAAGTTTTGAAAATGTTTTTTTTAAGAGTTTGGTGGGGTCTCCCCCACTGGGTGCGCCACTGCAGAGGCAATACTATACATACAGGGTGTCCACCTAGTGCGCGTAAGTCCAATATCTGGGTTAATAAAAGAGATAACTTAATTTTTTTTTCAACAGGGTTGTCTAATATCCCGAGCTGCACAAAATGAAAATATATTTACATATTCAGGGTGTTCAGTTTTTCCTGGACAAGTACCAACTTCATTTTTTTAAATGGAAACCTATATTTTTTATGGCATTATCGAATTCTACGTAAAAAATTAGTGGGACTTTGTGCTTAACACTGCTATTGAAATATTGATAGTTTTCGAGATATTTGACTTTTAATTTTTTTTTCTTATGTTTCGTCACTTCTAATAGTTGACATAATTATGGTTGTATGACAGCTAGAAATTATTTTTTTTTCAGAAACTGTAGAGTGAAGATGGCTCTTTCGAAAAACGTATCAAAAGTTGACCTGCGATATACAGGGGGCAACAGAAATCGTGCCAAACCTGATGGTGTAAAATTTAAAAAATCTCGACTTTTTCAAATGGAAAACCCTGTGTTTTATGATTTCATTAGATGGCTTTCTGTAGACTCTACAATTTTATAATAGCTTTCCCTATACCTAAGTTGCGTAGTTTTTGCAAAAAACCCACTTTTATGAAAAATACCCGATTTGCGCACGTTCCTTTCTCGGGAAAAACGCAGTGAGCGTCTGTCACGCAATAAAATTTGTGACAATCAGTTTACATGTCATTTCTTCTTTTACTGAATATTCACGTACGAGTTTAGAGTAAGTACTAAGCGTGCATACAATGAACTATTCAAAAGAAGAATTAGTGAAAATGGTTTATGCCTTAGGAGAAGCTCATGGAAATTGTTTGCTAGCAGCACGTATTTACAAAGCAAATAATCCAGATTTACAGAGATTTCCACGTGCTGACTGTTTTGAAAATGTGAAAGAAAGATTTGAAAGAACAGCAAATGCGAATTATGAGAAAACTACCAGGAGACATGACGGTAACAATGACGATATTCAGTTTAATGTTGTGGCGTCTGCTGTTGAAAATCCAAATATTAGTGTCCGGAAAATCAGTAATAATCTTGGAGTTTCCAAAAGCTTGACAAACAAGATACTGAAGAAGAATAATTTTCATCCGTATCATATTGAAAACCATCAAGCACTGTTACCTCAAGATCACCTAAACCGCCTGCAATTTTGCCACTGGGCATTGGATAAAATTCAGGAAAGTCAAACTTTTTTATGAATGTCTTGTTTACTGACGAATCAACATTTTCAAACACATGCTTACCCAATCGTCGCAACTTTCATCACTACGCTGACAATAATCCAAGATTATTGAGGGTACTAGATAATCAGCATCGTTTCAAAGTGAACGTGTGGGCTGGAATTTGTGGAGAACATATTGTTGGACCGTACTTTTTTGAAGGCAATTTAAATGCCAATGTGTATTTGCATTTTTTGCAAAACGAACTTCCCCTTCTACAGCTACAGAATATGCCCGCTGATTATTTGGTTCAACAATGGTTTCAGCATGATGGTGCCCATCCACATTCCACTTTGGCGGTACTGTGATTATTTTATTGTTGTAGTACTTTTCCTATTATCTATTCATATTTCAGATTAGAGAACACCTAAACCACGTATATCCAAATAAGTGGTTAGGTCGTGGTGGTCCAGTTCCTTGGCCTGCACGTTCGCCTGATTTAAATATTCTGGACGTTTTCTTGTGGGGTTATATCAAGGAGCGAGTATACGAAGTACCACCAACGGATATGCAAGACTTGAAAGAAAAGATCCAAAATGAGTTTCTAACCATAACGCCCGAAATGTTAAGAAATGTTCACATTCATTTTCGTCGTAGATTAATGCTTTGTGTTGAAAACAACGGTGGACATTTTGAGCATTTACTTTAGGTTAGCTTGCTTGTATGAGTATTGCGTATTCTTTTTTCAATACTCTATGTATATTCATCCATTTCACTAATAATTTTTCTAACTACGGTAACACCGTTTGGTTTTCAATATGATACGTATGAAACTTCTTCTTCAATATCTTATTTGTCGAGCTTTTGAAAACTCCAAGATTTCTACTGATTTTCTGATACTAATATTTTTGGATTTTCAGCAGCAGAAACCACAACATTAAAACTAAATATTATCGTTGTTACTCCCATGTCTCCTGGTAGTTTTCTCATAATTCCCATTTGCTGTTCTTTCAAATCTTTCTTTCACATTTTCAAAACAGTCAGCACGTGGGAATCTCTATAAATACGTGCTGCTAGCAAATAATTCCCATGAACTTCTTCTAAAGCATACGCCAGTTTTGCTAATTCTTAATTACATGTAGAGCTTTTATGATTTTTTACTTTTATTTACAAATAAATGGTAACTTTCCATAAAGACTTGTTTATTAAACTGAAATTATCTAAATTTTTCAGTTATTTTTATTTTAAGAAGTGTAAACTAATACATTTTATAAAAATAAATAGCCTTACAATATTTTTTCCGTCAAAGGAGTGCGCAAATCGGGTATTTTTCATAAAAGTGGGTTTTTTGCAAAAACTACGCAACTTAGGTATAGGGAAAGCTATTATAAAATTGTAGAGTCTACAGAAAGGCATCTAATGAAATCATAAAACACAGGGTGTTCCATTTGAAAATGTCGAGATTTTTTAAATTTTAAACCATCAGGTTTGGCACGATTTCTGTTGCCCCCTGTATATCGCAGGTCAACTTTTGATACGTTTTTCGAAAGAGCCATCTTCACTCTACAGTTTCTGAAAAAAAATAATTTCTAGCTATCATACAACCATAATTATGTCAACTATTAGAAGTGACGAAACATAAGAAAAAAAAATTAAAAGTCAAATATCTCGAAAACTATCAATATTTCAATAGCAGTGTTATGCATAAAGTCCCACTATTTTTTTACGTAGAATTCGAAAATGCCATAAAAAATATAGGTTTCCATTTAAAAAAATGAAGTTGGTACCTGTCCAGGAAAAACTGAACACCCTGAATATGTAAATATATTTTCATTTTGTGCAGCTCGGGATATTAGACAACCCTGTCGAAAAAAAAATTAAGTTATCTCTTTTATTAACCCAGATATTGGACTTACGCGCACTAGGTGGACACCCTGTATATGGACTTTTTCTTTCAATAAATAAAGGAGAATATAAATAAATAAACCTAAAAAAACTAATCTACTGGAGTGTGTCAAGGATTATAAATAATTTACTGTTATTTTTTTTTGTAACAGACTTACCTTTAATCTACACTCATTAAAAAGATAAAAGCGTTATTCTAAACCCAATTAAAGCCCGCGTTAAGAAGAGCTCGATAATCTCCTGGCACATATCGGCCGTCTCATTAACTTGTATCTCAGCGGTATCCTTTTATTTGCAACCGAATAACCGATGTTCATCCACATCGTCGACAAAAAACGTCCTCAGTATTAATTTCTAATCTGAAGTTGTGGATCTGTTCTCAAGAAATCCGTCGTAATGATACCTCGTTATGCAAATCCGATAAGTCAAATTACAGCCCGCTGAGCTAAAAATAACGCGCGGCAATTCAGACATTCTGGTTTTCGTGATCACAATGGGCCGGTCGCGTTATTCCGTTGTCTATTACTGGACCATAAAGGAACCATATTCCTTTATGACTGGACAAAGAACTTCTTATACCAAATTTAGGAAATGGTACACCCAATGACTCAAAAACTTGTGCAGAATTCAGTGGCGGCTCGTGTACAGAAGTAGTCCCAAACCCAAATAAATAGTTGTAAGTTACGCAAAGTTTTTTCAATTTTTATTTTTTTAATGAACATTTTTATCACGAATGAAAAAAAATTCAAACTAAAAAAAATAATTAAATATTAACATTAACACATTACTTTGTGCACCAAATATCCATTTTTGCGTAGTCAAATAACATTAAATTCGGAAGTCACTCTAATATCCCCTTGTGATTAATGTGACATTTGAAATGTCAGAAAAATTGCCAGTGTAATTTCGTGGGAAATTGTAGGAGGATGAATATTTTCGGAAATTTTTTTCGTTGCCACGGTAATGATTCAAAATGAAAGTGTGTGATTGGTTAAAGAAAGCGGGTGCGAAATTTTCACTTAATCTTCCTAGTTAAAATTTTCTTAAAATATTCGTGACCGAGGAAAAATTTCTTCTATTAATCCAATCACAAGTGGGATTCAGTACGAAAATTACGAACCTATTAAAATTTTAGAAATATTGAACATATTTCTCACGAATGAAAAATTTAAATTATTTCCGGACATTTTTCTGAGGCTACGGATATTTTTAAATTATCCTGAGTCGCAGACGAAGGATAATTTTCTTAAAATATTCGTGGCCGACACACATGATCGTGAAGGTTATCTATGAAGGTCTGTTGTAGATAGAATCTTCCTTAATATGATGATTTAAGGTAGAAAAAGTAAAAAAGTAAAAAAGTAGTTATATTTAGGCCCAGTCTTTCCACATCCCATTAAGTTCCAAATAACTATTTGGCAGATTAGACTGTAAAAACTGAAAAACTGAAACGTCACATTCTAATCTGCCAAATAGTTATCTGGAACTTATTGGAGGGTGAAAAGACGAGCCTAAGTCATCTAAATCTACTTAATAAAAAATATTTTTGGGTGACGTTCCAATACTTGATACTTCAGATTTTGTGGCTCCAGTGTGGGTACCTGAGCCCAAGAGTACATCAATACGCGACCTGCCAGCATGTGCGGTTCGAGAACCAAATGACGAATCTGGGTTTGTAGGTACGTACAATGGAGGCAAACGTAAAATGACTGTTAATGTCGCCTCGGGATGTTTAATATGCTAATAAGGAGTCACGTTGGTGAACAGTTATTTTTTCTGGCCGGTTCTTGAAAACCCATGCCACGCCGGACGGCTGAGAATAGATGTACCGGTCCGGTCTGGCGATGTTGCGAATTATTTATATCGACAGACATGAGATGCTTATGGAATACCTTATTTATCACTTGTATAAATTGGAGTATCGACAGGCATCTTTTTAATTTTTTTTATAAAGCAACACGGTTTTTATCGCCATGGTAAAGTAGTGGACAAGAGCGTGTTGTCGCAGCTTTTCTCAGTCACGTTGTCTACTATGATCTGGGTTCGATCCTCAACTCCGGCACTGGCAATGTCGGCGGGTATGGGGTACTTTTCTGCGTTCTCAACGTGTCCTTGTCTAATTTATGTGGTATTTTAATTTTTTTTAATTTAAAGCTTGGAATAGGAAAGGAACTAACAGTAAAAGGTGTACTGCATTTTTCAAAATCAATCTAAATCAATTTGGTTCTGGTCTTTCATCTGCAATAAAATAATGTCTGTAACTTAATTGGTATAGCTGTCCGATTGTTCAACAAATACAATAGGTAATGCGCAGGGGACAAAATAATAACAGTAAGAATAATATTTCAATGTAGTATTAAGGCAAAGTTTTAAGGTTTCTCCGGAAAATCTACATTTCAGTCGACTGAAGGATTTAAGACGCGCAAGCGAGTGGAATCTACATATTGGGCATTTGTATTTCTTTGTTAATACTGCATATTTCCGAACAAAATATATGGTAATAAGTGACTACTTAGTAGCAATTTCCATAAGGGATAATAATTAACTATTATGTCCTCCTGACAAAGACTGTATAAATGTTATAATAAATATTAAATATTTATCAAATCAATACTTTTTATTTTTATTTTTTTGTTTAAAATCACTTCTAAAATGTAAAACAAGACGTAATATCACTGCGTCATAGAAATTGAACTCTCTTTTTGAAATATATGGGGCGGTTGAGGTCACTAGCGGCCCACCGAGAGGAAAGTTTGCAACGTATTTGCAGGTTGTTCTGCCCCGAATTGCCGTCTGACAATTAAATTACGCGGTCAAAAAGGTCTCTAGAATAACATATTCAATTGTCAAACGGCGGCTAATAATAAAAATTTCATATACATGTTTGGGGTGTTTTTACACCCCCTTCTACTGAAATTTACGTCTGACAATTGTTATGGTTATTCGTAGCACAATTCAAAGTTTCAGCCGGCGGCAAATAATGAAAATTTCGACTGCTATTTTACGAGTTTGGGGTGTTTTTACACCCCCTTCTGCCCATCGCCAAGTCGAAACGTATTAGATGGCAACTCATTACCCCTGTGGCAATGTTTTGGCAAATTTTTGAAAAATGTTCACTAGCTCTTAGACTATATATTGTGTGTACGAATTACATCAGTGAGAAGAAGGGACTTGCTTAATGTTGAGTTTCATCTAGTATTTGTTACTCAATTATGTGCTTCGACCTATTTGAGGTTTTGTAAATTTTATTTATAAGTAGAGAAAAACTTTTGATATATGGTTTTTTGATTATGGTTGATAAAAATGTGTATGAACTACATGTCTAGTATTCCAGAATTCGGATTAATAATATAGAAACTGTTAATTCAGTGTAATAGAATTGAAAAGCGATCATTTAGGTTAACTAGGATTTTTTCAAATTTATTTTATATGTGTGCTCTATTAGAAATGCCCTCTAAAAAAAATCCACTCCAAAATCATTAAGACATTCATTAAGCATAACTTTTATTTTTTGATATCGTTTATGGTTTCTAATCTTATATATTGGTTATAGGTGAATGAACTGTGCATATTTTAATAATATTAATATATTTATTTAATTTGCATAAATAATTAGTTGGTCATATAAAAATCCGTTATGATTTTAAAGATGTTTACGAAAATAGAAATAGAGAATTTCGAATGGTATATCTACTTGATACACATGGTATAAGAATTAGGTAATGGATTTGGTTCAATAAATCATTGGACCTAAGAAAATGTATAATAGATACAACGTAACGTTATAATGGTACACAGTGGATGGAGCTGAATTTAGCTGGTAACTCATTTGATCTCAGATTATTGCGAATATTGGAATATTGATGATACCGATTCATTGTGCTGAAGCTTTACCTAAATCCTAAATCCACATAATGTGAAAGGAAAAGAATAAAATAAATATTAGGATTGTGTACAAAAGTGCAGCCATTGTGACTTCTAAAAATATAACGAAATGGAATCGGATAGAGAAATGGACGTTGCCAAAAGGGGCAAGGAGGGACGACCGCCCCTGTTGGCTTTCGAGTCGAATACTAAGTACAACGTTATATAATTGAAAAAATAGCCTAAATTAATATGCACAAATAAAATCTATTGTAATTTTTAGTCATATATATACAAAACAAAATATCGAGTCCCATTTTTTTTTAATAATAGTTGCCACCCCCAACCAAAAAATATTCCAGATCAGTCCCTTGTGTGGTTTGAATGAGACCATATTATCAATAATTGATCATTCCTTCTTGCCCTTTCGAGCGATGATCAATAATATACTCGTATGTCGTATGGGTATAAATGTCCTACCAAATGAAAACGCTGTACACCTGTATAACATCCCAACAGGTTTTGTGGTTAGGTTTTCGTAGGTAAATCACATAAAAGATAAATTACAAAAAAATATGAGTTTTTCAGTTTACTACACCAAAACACTGCATTTTTCTCGACGCGCGTTTCGCTAACAATGCATCACCTCAAGGTGATTAAAACTGAATGGAGATTTTAATGTCCATTGAAAAAATCACCGGTTTTTTTCTAATACAAGACCAAATGTGTAAACTGTGAAGTCAATATAAAAATTATATTTTGCTGATTGAGGACGAATTCTAAAAAAAACATTATTTCGCCCCTGCCTAGAGATTTTGCGACGCCCATGGACAGGGAACAAAATATACGAGCCATATTATTTCAACGAAAAAGTGACGACCCTAACTGCTACATAAACCATGAGTTAAAACTTTTACATAAAAGCTTTGAAAAAATATTTATCGTCAACATTACATTCAGTTGTAAAAAAGTGGCTGCACCACTTTCGTTTTATTTTCCCCGTAGGTAGAAAAATTCACTGGCACAGATTTTAAGGCATTTGCATACGTCTTAGTGTAGGAAGACTTTAAAATGGTGGGATGGTGAAATTTTATTTTTGAATTGGCTTAATGACATATCAGTATAAATATTTATTGGTGAGTCATTTATCTCCGATTTCGGCGTTCCAGCTGTGAACTATTTTGTATAATATATAATAATATAACTAATCCTATTAATATGCGCATTTTTGTAGTTATACTTAATATGGAAAAACATTGTTTCTGTCCAACAGGTATTTCTGCGAAATTTCCGGTTACACCGGAACCTTACCACCTATGGTAACTTATGTATATGTGACATTTGCGTTTTATGCGTTTATATGCTATATAAACACATAATTATTAATTTTTAACGCAATGTCTAGTTAAATGAAAATTACCTAAAAAATGGTTCTGGAAATCTCATTTAAGAAAATTATGTTAGCATTATTAAATCCTACAAACATATGTATAAATTATAACTTGATTTGAAAGATATTTTGACATATTTGAGCATTTTTGAAATGGAGAAGAAACGATCCTGGAATAAATACATAATCAAATAATAATAACCATTTTCTTTTCAATACATCACTGAAGTTATAAACATTTTGTGCTTTCATTATAACGAGTAGTTTTAGACAAATGCCCCTTCTTACTCATTTGAAACATCAACGAACGAATGTTATTTTAATAGTTTTGCCAGGTATTTTAGGATTCAAAAACGTTTACACAAAAGTTGAGACAGGTTTGTAAAACAATGGAAAAAACTGGTAATTATTACCTACTGTATTGAATGGTTATTTATTAGGAACCCTCAAATCATTACGTAAAAAATAATTGATAAAATTCATAATTAAATTAATAGACACAAGTGTTAATTCTTGAAGTTTTAATATTTCCTGGACTCTTATTTCATCATCGATACAAATTTTCAAATATGCATGTGCACTATTATATCGTATACACCAAAATTTTATGAAATATTTTACACATCATTTACTAGAATTCGTGTAGGATATTATTTACAAACCCATGAGACAATGTGATAGTTTAACGAGTCATTTATGTAATTTAAAACGCCCAATTAAAAAAAATGTTTCGCAAAATTGCATTCACTCATAAATAAAGGCTGCGTTCTTCTTAAGTCATCCATCCTGCAGTTTTTATTATTATTATACCGTTATGGACTTCTCATTAATTCAGTTGGCAAAATAATGCAAAATAATATTAACAGGTTATGTCACTCGTTTTTAAACAAACTATTCAAATAAGTTCAGCAACCGTAACAGATCAAAAATTGAATGATGAAACTTCTTGGGACATAAAATTAAGCGAGTAATTGAAAATTGGAAGTCAGTTTCAAATATTGCTTTATTTAACTTGAGAAGTAAAATAAGAGAAAATGGCTGATAGTTTATAGATATAACCCCATTATTATATTGTTATGTTTTATTGTTATATTTTCGATGAAAACACCTTTCCTATCATGTCCCGATTCATATAAGTTTGCTACTTCAATTCTCACAAAAGATGATTTAAAAAAATAAATTGGAACATTAACAGTAGCAATAAAATCATTGAATTTGTTCATGTCTATTAAACATTTTTTAAAATATTTTCGTATAGTAAATTTTTAAATTAATAAAATGGGATATTTATTCAAAACTACTCTTCTCTATTTTTCTTTTCAGTCAAAAAACCTTAGAGTTACGTACAACACCTTGTATATTTTTTAAGTTAGTGTGTAATAGTATTGTGCAATGTTGTTATCATCGTAGGGAACGAAAATTAAAAAGTCCTTATTATTTACTAATCTTTTTGCTGTATCTGATCATATATTACATAAGTTACCCTACCGCAAAAGGGTATCCTAAAAACTAAATGTTTAAATGTGTTAATTGATACTCTTTTTTAATAGCATTTTTGAGGTAATACAGTAAAATGTTTATAGTACACAAAATTACTTACAAATATTTAAAAAAAAATTTTACGTTTACAGCAATTGCAAGGAATATCCACCTACCTTCTAGAAAAAATAATCAGCAACAAGTGTCTTGACGAAACGTGTTTTACAGAATTGCACCAAGCAAAAAAAAGTTCGCGGTCACTACTAACCAAAGTGCGGTGCTTGGTCTGAGCACGAGCCTACCGAAGAAGAAGCGGTGTACAACTGGCGAACCGCTGAAGAAGATGCGCGTCCGTTGGTTCTTCGCGGAGTCAATGTCACTACTAGGGCCCGGCGCGCTGGTCAGGTGCTCGACCTTGACCGATGGACCGTGCTAGCAGTGCGAGATGCTGGATGCAGCGCGGAGATGAGACGTTCCACTGTTCCACACCCCCTTGTCGCACACTGGGAGTTTTGCAGTGGTACACATGGAGGCGGTCGGCGATTGCACCCGCGGTTGAGGATGGATTTCGCGAGATCTTCACTACCCTGTCGCTACATGCTTGGAAGGCTAGATTTCATTTGAAAATTTTTTACATATTACATTAACACTTTACACTTAGATATAGGTAAGATGGAAAACTAAACCAATGTTTATAAACTCTGGTTTGCAAATTTTGTGTAAAAACTTCCATTCTGTGTCTAAAACCTTCCAATTATAATATATTTACGAGTTTCATAGCTATATGTACTTATTTGTATGATAAAGTACGGGCAAATTAAAATTTTTACCTTAGCACATCAGGGTTCACCACACTTACCAGTAGATATTCAATTTAGTAAATAACTTGTTCAGTCAATGTAAAATTGTTTAATTAATGATGCATTGACTATGTTTAGTCAATAGTCAATGTAAAATTGACTATTATGACCATAGTTTCGTCACTAGAGGAAGGATTAGGATGTAAAATACGCAGTCTATGTGTATCCAAGTCTATTCGCAAAATTCACTTAATTTGTCATATTAATCACTCAGGTTGTGGATCTAGCTATCCAACTGTTCCCACTGTCCAGTAAGTTACCTGTATCTATTAGCGGCCATCTTGTAATAAGGCTATTATTTCTAAGGCTAGTGTTTCGTCAATTTTTGACGAAACACTAAATGTCACCGAAAAATCCATCTACAGTTCTATCCATTTCCATATTTGAAGAGACGTATCCTTTAACCATCCGTATGTCGATGTAATTTTTCCTGACCGCTTTTTACATAGAAAATTCAGTTTTAAGAACCCTTGTACGGTTGAACGTTACAGTTACTGCACAGAAGCCAGTAATGGGGTGTATAATAGTGTTTATATTTTTTAATAAAAAAAAAAACGAAATCGTTTGCTTCTTTGACTATTCTGTAACTTTGTTACTGATTTCAGCTTTTCAGATGGAGCACCACAAAAGTTGGAGCTTTTTTATACAATTAACGATATGAATAGAAATATGATATTGAAAGACGTATTTTAGATTACTTGTAGAGCCTAGTATTGATTTATCTGTTAGACACTTTTAATAACTTTGTTAGTTTACAACTTTTGTTAGTGAATTTTGTAGAAAGTATATTGAGACATTTGAAACAAGGCGCAGCTAGAGATGTAGCTGATAGTATTGCGTAAATGCAGCAACCTAATTACTAAATTTTAACATTGATGGCATTATCTAAAGTTTAGAGTACCTACGCGGGTCCTAAAGTGTAATTAAGGCGACAAAGCAAATTAATTTGGTGTCATCTCTGTATTTTATATTTCTCTACAAAAAAATTGAGGTATGGAAATTGTTACAGAAATAAGGAGAAATGCTTATTAAACATAGTCTGATTTTTTCTCAGATTTTACCATTTTAAAAAATTATATAACAACGGGACTATTCGTATATAAATAAAAAAAAAAGCTGCACAAATGAATAGACCTATAATTCACCTCCTAGGGTCCTCAAATAAGCTTTCGTTATATTGATGCATAAATGATCTCCCTAAAGTAGCATCTTATGTTTCAGAAATGAAAGGAATTTACGATTTCCTTGTTTTTATGGGCTTTTGTGATGCATATTGGTAAACGAAAGTATTTTCTTTTCCTACAGATAATAAAATGAGATATTGAGATGGATTTATCATGCTTATGTTTAAGAATCATAATATGCTTGAATAAATTAGGCCGGTTTATATTTTTAATTGCGCATTTTGCCTTTATTTTTTTTACCTGTGATCCGATTACGAAGTTATCTATATATTTTTTAAAACACCCTATATTTTTTCAAGACTAATGTGAAGGCCAAATGTCAGGGCTAAAGGAACTACAAAGCCTCTCCCCATGCTTTGTAGTTCCTGTAGTCTAGCAACCAATTGTTCTATTTCCGACAGACAATAGTCTATAACAGTACACTCTTTTTACAGAGTGTACAGAGTGTACTCTGTTACAGAGTAACAGAGTTATAGTACACTATTTTGATCATATCTCCCTTATTATTAGAGATAGATCCATCAAATTCTATATTAGAGTATTTATTAGAAAGTCTTTCTCTAACATAGTGCTCTCATGGTCATTTACGGTCATGTCGACCTTAGTATCAGAGCTGTACCTAATAATTTTTATCCAAATTTTGAAAAATACACAGGATATTCCATTTGAAAATTAAGTATTAGGTAAGTATCTCTATTTTTGGAACAGTCTGTATAAATGTCAATAATTTGAAACTAAGTCCCCTTCAAATAAAAATCAATCTGTCTCTGCAATTTCTAGAAAAAACCTGTACTCTAAGGTGGAAACTTTTAAAAGTGTCACTTGGTATACATATATAATTTAATCCACGTACAAATTATCAAACATTGTAATTCATAAAATATGAAATGGTTTGGTTTAATTTACCAAAAATTAATCCAATGTTGACCTGATCTTAAAAGTAAAACTTTCATTTTAAAAATTCCAGTCTTCTCATATACTTATGTTACTATTCCAATATGTAGTACCCGTAAAAAATTGTTATTGTCAAACGTTCCGTTAGAATAACATTTCTTGGCCTTCAGGATGTTTTCATTCATCATAACATTCATAGATTCGATAAAAGTAACATTTTTGACGTCATGAATTAGTGATTTCAAATATCAGATTGTATTAAAGCTAAAGGCAAAGAACTAGATTCTTAGTCTACTTATGAGGAATTTGTTGTGTGGGTGAGAAATTCCTTTATCAAACTATTTACTTTTATTTTTGATAAATATACTATGCTGCAGAATACTTGTATGGAAGAACAATACAATTGAATTGAACTGAATTGAATGACATCGAAAATTAAGATTATAAGATTACATACTATTCTAAAAATAAATGTTCGACATTTAAATGATTTAATGTTTTTCTCAGCGAGGAATACTTTAAAATTTGTATGCAGAAGAGAAGTTGCAATAGGATACGATCTAATTAGCCTTTGGCTTTAAGGACTTTGTTCGTGTGGAGTCTAAGATAAAGCATGTTCAGCTCTGAGGCTTTCTGCTATTTATAGACAATCGAGTATATGCACCTGATTATGTGGAGCAAGCATCAACACAATGAAACCACAACTAGCCACTTCTTCGCTGAATTATAGAAATTCCATTACACAAGTGTTCGTTTAATTCATGATTGAGATATTATGATTTAGGATACATATTATTCTCATTAAAATATTAATAATTGCTTGAATCTGCAAAAATCACATTAAAAAAGCGCAATATTTTATTATTCTGACAGATTAATGTATTAAGTACGAAAGGTAGAAACCACATATAAGAGTATATTATATACAAAGGGATTAAAGTCCATAATTTAATCCTGCGAGTAGGAGCCCGAGGGTAAAAACTACTCGAGGGATTAAATCACTTTAGACCCTTGGTATATACACTATTTTAAGCACTTTGGAAAAAGAATTAAAGGAAAAAAATTCCTTTAATTTCTTAAAAAAAGAAAAACACCATTGATACCTACTTTAAAATCCATCCAAAATCTTGGTGTCTTTTGATACGTTGCTATGACCAGTTAAAAATAAACACTTGACGTTATAATAACTATAGTAACTATAATAACTGTAAGTTGGTTGTTAATTTTCTATTTGAGTGCTTTATTTGAAAGATTATTCTGTAATATAGGTACTGTACTAAATAAATTAATAAATTATTTTGCTCCATAATTCAATAATTTTACTTTTTATCCCTAGGGATTAAAAGTGCCACTGTAGTCCCCAAAATCAGGGCTTAAAGTCGCCACTTTAGACCTTAAAACGCACAAAATATTATTATGATTTGTGTAGTTTATATCCACTATACGTAGTGTGCGGACGTAAAGTATCTTCTCTTGAATCTCTAGCTCTTGAACCAGTCAAGATTAAAAGAAAAAGCAGATGCCATTCTAATCTATGTTAAGGCTGGATACAATTTACATCAGGCAATTGCATTTTTAAAGTGAATGTTAATCTAGATTGTTGGTAACAATGGTTAATGATTAATGGAATAAAAAAATCAGTATTTTCACTATTATTGGACTTGATACGGAAAGAAAGAACATTCAAATAATGTCGTATATGTCAAAAATATAAGTACTCGTTGCCAGTTACAAATGGTTTCACATTGCCAATTACAAATTATTGCCAATTGAAACTGTTAATTATATACAATTGTCAGTTTAATCTGCCAATAATGCATAATTGCCAGTTTAACTGGCAATAATCTATAACTTCCATTATATTTCATGCCCAGTTTAAATTAAAAATTGTACATAATTGCAGAAATTATGTTTATAGAATCAATTATAGGTCTGTGGCAGTACCTATATATCCTGACAATGCAGGATATATCCAGGATAGGACAGGCAGGATATATCCAACTGACAATGATCTATAAGTGGTATGGGGTGGATGTATGTTATTTTAACCAAATAATTAACAAATTCAGTGAAATTTGATCACTGAAAACGTTGAGTGACCCCTGAGAACGTACTCTTAAAGTGATACTTCTTAGGTATGTTCTATATAGAATAACATTTACGACACATTCCTTTACTTCTCCTTAACTAATTATAACGTCAAAGTTACTCATAAACTGTTAGTTTTTTGAAGCATAATTTTTGTAATTATCAGCTTCAATAATTTAACGGCACATTACGAACCATTTCCCATTCTGTTTCTTGGATTCAATTTATTTGAAATAGAAAGTGTTTGAGCTGACACTATATAAAAAAAGGTGTGTGCAATTATATAAGATTACCTATACAATGTATGAAATGTTATAGTCTTTATAATCTAATTTGAAACTGCATAAAAAATTTCGACAAACGACACACGTGCGTAAACAAAGAGGCAGCCGTCGAAGTGCAGGTGTTTCTTTTGTCGGAATTTTTTTTACAGTTTCATTTTACATTAGACTATAACTGGTCATTTTTTAATCCTTTTAAGAACACTACACCCAAAATTATATTAAGTACAGTATGCCATAAATAGTCACAGTATAATTTTGTTACGAATTGGAAATTATTTTATATCTAATACATTATATTTTGTATTTCTCTTGGTGAAAATAATTGCAAAATTACTATTCTGGAGAGGGAGGATATACTTTTTATTCCTAGTAAAAATAACTGAGCACAATGGCTGTCTGCTCCCATGTCAGATGAGCTATGAAATCAGTGTGTGAATTTTGATCAACCACTTCCGTTACACCGGCTGCCGTTTTTATTTTGTTCCGTTGCTCCGTGTCGTACCGTCGTTTATTGGTTCCGAATAAAATAATCACTTCGGTACCCTAATATTGATCAATGAACCCGCAAAGATGCTAATATGGTTAATGACTGTGATGACATGAATACATAATGGGGCTCAGTATTTTTATTCTCACACCCAAATTAAGGCGATGAGAATATAATGGTAACTAAATGTTAGGTTTGCGGGTGGGATATTCTTCTTCTCAATTTAACAATAGAAATTGTTAAACTACTAGAATAACAGTTAAGGTGATAAAACTGAAAGTGTATGAAACAATAGAGTTATGTGTGCTTCAAAGTTGAATTATTTCAATCTGAGAATACAGTATAACGTGTTTGGAATTTGACATATTTCACATTCGTGGATAATATATCAGGCTATAGTTTTTTTATGAGTATAAATCATATTTTACATTATGTGCCAGAATGTTGATATTTTAAAGGCGCATTTAAATTAGAGCGAACAGAAGCGAGCGAACGAATTTATTCGTTCGTCTCTGTTCGCTCTAATATATGCAGAAACACGGACGAGTTCGTTCGCTCCCGTTTTGTTCTCTATATAATTTACGCAAGTTTAAGCAAACGAATTCGTTCGCTCGCTTCTGTTCGCTCAATTTAAATGCATCTTTTTAATAACATGTTTTTACAACAATCTATATATTTTAAAATGGTAGTAGTTAAAATACTTATAGAAAAAAGTTATTTCATACCGCATTTACTTAAATTTTATGACCAAAATAAATTATAGACAAATGAGAGTTTCTAACTTAAAACAATTAAATAATGTAAACCACCCCACCACAAGAGGAGTTACCCCAAATTTACCACTCGTAACCAATGTTGCCTATCCAAAAAACTTGTAGAATATACTATTCCACTTGTCTATACTTTATTTTTCTGATTTTTATGATGATATTGATGATAATTATTTCAATTTCTTTTGAAGAACAGTTTCGAAACTGTTTAAATTATATTTCTTTCTTGATTAATGTTCCTGAAGACCCGTTCTCAATATAGTGTTAAATTTTAAGTTTTCATCGAGTTCTATATAAATTCAAATTGAGTAGAGAATCTGACAATTGTATGATATTTTTTGGGTTTGAATAAATTGCAATAAACTTTTATCGTCACCTACGAGTCCGATGCGGCCGCAGTACATAAGCGGCCAAGACTCCAACTGCTAGACCCAGGTCTTATGGGCTACGAAGCGCCAAAAAAAAACAATCTCCAGACCTCACTTCGAAACCGCGACCGCCGACAGCGGTCGCGGGTTCACTTCGAGTACCCTTCCCTTACTTTGCACAAAGCTAATGAGATATTTAGCTCCATTAGAGGTGCATCCCTGGTTACACAACCACTCCTGACCTACCCCGAACCACCACCCAGGACGGGAGAGGCATTTGCCGTCCCCGACTGAGACAGACTATCCCCGGTTGGTTAGACATGCAGGCGAAGAAGGAAGACAAAACAGAAGAATGCCATAAGATCCTACCTGGCATGCAGGCTAGAGCCAGGAAAGGAGGAGACCCCACGAATCACCCATACCTATCACTTTTGTGATCGGGGTTGGTGAAGGGTGGGGTCCACCTCTACGAGGCAGTCAGGCCTATAGTGCTGGGAGCGAAGCATGTCACGCGTTCGAATTCCCACGACACCGAATTTCCACGACACCGAATGTCAGGACATCAAATCCCACGACATCGAATTAGGCCACGCCCTTTAGAGCCAAAGTGCCGTACATAGAAGGCCACAATTCAGTTCCCCTTATTGTTTCATTCACACCATGAATAATGAAAGTATAAATAATATGAAACATATCAATTAGATATAAATATAGTATTATTATTTATATTCAACTTCATACTAACTTCATTAACTTGGACAAATAATTTGTAATTTTCAGTAAATAATCATTAATACATAATAAAATGTCATAAAAATTTCATTCGGCGCATATTCACGATTGTGTTAGGTTAGGTTAGGTTAGGTTAGGTTAGGTTAGGTTAGGTTAGGTTAGGTTAGGTTAGGTTAGGTTAGGTTAAGAGGGCTCGTAATTAAACACATCTGACGTAATTTTCAGTTAATTAAATCTCAATTTCTAAATATAAACTATTAAGTATGTTTGTTAAGTAAGGGGAACTGAGCTGCGTCCTTCCGCTCTCCAGTACCAGTTTGAGTCGAGAGGGCGAGGCCTAATTCGGTGTCGTGGGATTCGATGTCCTGACATTCGGTGTCGTGGGTATTCGGGGTCGTAGATATTCGAACGCGTGACATGCACCCCTAGGCCAAGGATTGTTAACTGTTTACAGGATTGCTCGATCGCTCAATTTTGTCATCCGCCTTTGTGACGTCATCGAAGATCCATGTAATCGAATTGTCAAAATATACCTATTTTGTGTTTATTATATTTCACATTTGCAAGAGAATTTTCGTATTTGAATGATTATTAATATTATTATTTATTAAAGTTTGTAATAACAGTATAAAGTGTACCTATTTCTACAAGTTCGAGATCTTTGGATCTTTGATGACGTCACAATTATGGATTACATTGTAGTATAGGGATCGAGCAATCCTGTAAACAGTTAACAATCCTTGCCCCTAGGCAGGCTAGAGAACGATAATCCCTCTCGGCCCCAAACCATCTCAGGACATGACCACGGCCAATGGATATTGGCGATAACTTGGCAGGACAGTGTGACATGGTAAAAATAAATATGTCCACCATCGATACTTACCTACATAATTAGGACTACAAAAGTTATTTAAAATGCAAATTCTGGCCCTAATAAGAAACACATCCATCTATAACATTTATTTAAAAACTATAACATTCAATTTAATCACTTCATACGAATCCATAAAAATCAGAATCATATTAGGTATCAGTAATAGTCTCATCATAGTCAAAACGGTTCTTAAGACTGTTTCGTCAAAAAAATACCAATTTTTAAAGCCATTTATGGCAACAATATTGGGTACAATAAATATATATTGTTTTAATATCATAAAATAGATTTTCCAACGAAAATTTATTTTTTTTAGACAGTAAAGATAATTACAGAGGTAGGTGTTATACCCTTTATTTCTAAATATATTTAATTGTTAGTACCTCTATTTGTGAAAATAAAATCAATAGCTTTTACATGCAAGCAATTTAACTTCAAAATCAAATTTACCTTGATAAGTAAAAGTATAAAATGAAATGAAGCTTTTCTCTTGCCATTAATTTAAAAGCTTGGTAATATGGCCTTTGATGTTCCATTCATTTCCGTAGTGTAAATAGTCAACTGTATTGTGTTAATAATAGAAATGAACAATTGCTTTACATTTTTTATTCAGAATAGTCACATTCTAAAACGTTATCCATTTACGCGCATTCTTGAGGAAATGTGCTAGTAGAACGAATACTTTTAGGTCACCTACTAATGCCAATTGCCATCTATTTTTTAACTAATTAATAATGCAGAAGAAAGCTTACAAAATTCAGTATGTGCTGAAGGAAAGTAATATACATATTATCTTTTCCTGTACAATCAATAGACAGACATTTTATAGCAATGGTGTCTTACATCCGTATCTTTTGTAGAGGTGGATATATTCTTTAGAATTGGTTTTACAAGGAGAAATATCCTTTTTGTTCTTCGGCCAATATTGCATGTCATAAAATACACACATGTGGTTAATAAGGAAGCATCACATAACACAAGTATGGATAAATTCTTTAAAAACATTTAGCCCATTGACGTTAAGCTGCGATTGCACTAGGTGAGCCCAGATGGTAATGTAATGGTGACCCGTATTATACGAATGAATTGTTTTGGATAAATGCATATAAACAAATATATAAACAGTTAAAGACACCAATAAATAATATAAAAAATATATCACAAAAAATATATATGTTACAGGAAATATCCGATTTCAGGCCATTTCAGTTTGTCCTAGGACATACTAAAAGTTCCTATCGTTGTTAGGAACTTTGCATTATTCCTAGGACATGCTAGTATGGCCTGATACTTTTTAGGACAAACTAAAATGGCCTGATTATTATTAGGAAATACCCGAATAAAAATTTGCATCCAAAAGTTTCGATGGTCAGTGATATTAGTGTTGTAGCTTTTTAATCGGAAACGTGCCGCTATACCTCTAATTTATTTTTAAATATGGCACAATTTAAGTGGAAACAAAGTTTTATTCAAAAAATGTTAGAAAGGGAAGCTGAATCCTCGACACGTTTAAATGTGTTAATAAATGATCAATATAGGGGCTTAATAGATGACGTAAATCTGTTAAGTTATTTTTATACATTTTATATTTTATATTCTTCGGGAAAAATCCAGGGATATACTAGATGTCAATGCACAAGACACTGTGCTACAAATGCGTGTTTATGTAGAAAATGCCAAATACTGTGAAAGTCAAAATGTCACAAAAGCAGTTCTTGCAGAAACAAATAAGGTAGTTACCCTTTCGTTGTTTATTTAATGTTTAATGTAAAACTATATTTTTTGTTATATTATTTAAATCATATTTACCTCTAACAAATGTGTTCCATTTTAGGTTTATAGGTAACTTTGATCTCTTTTAAATATAGCGCTTTTAAAGAAAATGTTTGCTTTGCTTTATCCTTTTACTCTGAAATTAATTTTCCTAATATAATGCATTTTTTTTTTCAATAATTTAAATCGGATATTTCCTAGCACTAATGAGGCTATTTTAGTTTGTCCTAAAATGTATCAGGCAATACTAGTATGTCCTAGGAAAAATGCAAAGTTCCTAACAACGATAGGAACTTTTAGTATGTCCTAGGACAAACTGAAATGGCCTGAAAACGGATATTTCCTGTAACATATACACTGCGCCAATAAATTAGAGGAAAACTAAGAAAAATAGTTGTAATTTTCTTTAGTTCCATAAAAGCAATGAAATATAGTAGAAATTTGAGCAGATCATCTTTATCATAAAAAAATATAAAACATGGGAAACAACTCGGGGAGAAATTCGTCTTTTTCAATTCAATAGTTTAACTAACAAAATATAAGTCAAATCCAGTGTGCTGATTATATGTCAGTGGAGTGTTTGATGTTTGGTACTAAAATGTAATCCCGTAGGGACCATTTTGGGGTATATGTTTATAGAACTTTTATTTTTATTTTTAGATGTAATATCACTCCTCGGTACACTACACAATATTTAGACGGATACGACCATCCTCCCAAATCCACCTTAGGTATCACTAAGCAAATAAATAAGATGAAATACAAACATCTGTTTGATGTAGTCATATAGGACAAGGATATAAGGAAGTCTAAGGACTGCCCTAATTTATTTAAACTAGTAATTCATCCTGCAGCGTTGTGCCGGTTAAAAAGGTATCTACTACATATTTAGAGGATCCCCTGCATTTATATTTGTAGGTAAGCGTAAAGTATCTACTCAAAGAGCCTGAAAAATAGTGTCAATAGGCACTCATTAATTTGTAATTATTAAAAATGGCCACTTAAGATTAGATACGTCTTAGATACATACGTAACAGTGGTGAAAATAAAAGTTCTAAAGATATCGTTTTAAATTATTATAAATTAAATATTTTTGAAAGCTGCACTATTTTTTAGTTTTTTAATTCGAAATTACATTAATGAATATTCAGTCAAATTAGCGGCGAATTAAACGCTGCCTATACGTAATCCAGAATATTTTCCAAACTACATAACATATTATAGATACTAGAGAATATAGAAAAAAAAAAATGTTTTACATATGTAGAAAGTTACTCTACTATTTTAATAAACTAATAATAAATTAGAAAATAGTACCTACTAATAGTAGTCTATGATTTATGGTACTGTAAATATTGCGTAATTTATTTGTAGAAAATATTTTTATCGAACTTTCAATGTTGATTGAATTTGAAATTATTTCGATTTGAACTAATATGTAAATTTTTCTGTTGGAGCTCATTCCTCATTTCCACCACAGACAGGATTGCATGCGACAGGATGTCTGCTATTGTGTCTGACAATTTTATTAATTAACCAAGTAATCCCATTTGTCCGGTTCCCTGCTTAGAATTTTATATTTGTGGCTTGTCTTGTAAATTCATTAGATTTAGAGGAATGTCTAATAATGTGGCACAGCTAAAACAATTTAGCATAGAGAGCAATTTTACGAATTTATATTTGTAATTTGTAACATAAAAATTGAAAATCTGTAAAAGGTATTTTCAGTTTAAAGACTGCTTTATTTTCTAAGTTTTATATAATATTGCAAATGTCTGTAAGACATATTTAGTCAACGGGTCTAAGTACCTAGTTAGAAATGTCTGGTAAAAAATGCCAGGAAACCATGTACTGTACAAACAAATTAACAAATTAATTGTATACGAGCAATACGTTCATAGTAATTTCTAACAAAGTTATTAGTTGAAATAGTATAAAGATATTAATTTATTTTCAATTGAGAATATGTAATTTTTTGTTAATTTTTTCTGTAAATTTTCTTACATACAGAATTTGTAATTAGGTACCTAAGTACTAAATAATTGAAAAACCGTCAGTAACATGAACCTGCCAATATATTATACCGTGTAAAAATTATTGCATATAAAAAAAAATAAACATGCAATAATGCAAAATATATTATTGCATAATTATTGGAAGGAGATGCCGAAAACAACTACTCCACGGGCAATATGCCCCGACTGGCGTTGCATTACATCAACATCTCCATGGATGTCGCCACATCCTTCATCAAGACCAAATACCAGACAATGACCGGTTTCGATCTTGTTATGATCTCGTCAGACTGCCATAGGTATTGGAATCGATGAATGATCTGGCGACGTGATTGCCTAAGGGGCATAGTGAATGTTTGTAGTGGCGAGATACAGTGAAATACACTGCAGTGCCCTCTTTGGGTCTTTGCTACTACCTGTCTGACAATTATTGTCTAATTGACAGACAGATAACGATCTGCAGAAAGCAGATGCCATTACAGCGACCTCTATTGTCTTTGAGGAAGACAATCCTACTTAATTATTGGAAGGAGATGCCGAAAACAACTACTCCACGGGCAATATGCCCCGACTGGCGTTGCATTACATCAACATCTCCATGGATGTCGCCACATCCTTCATCAAGACCAAATACCAGACAATGACCGGTTTCGATCTTGTTATGATCTCGTCAGACTGCCATAGGTATTGGAATCGATGAATGATCTGGCGACGTGATTGCCTAAGGGGCATAGTGAATGTTTGTAGTGGCGAGATACAGTGAAATACACTGCAGTGCCCTCTTTGGGTCTTTGCTACTACCTGTCTGACAATTATTGTCTAATTGACAGACAGATAACGATCTGCAGAAAGCAGATGCCATTACAGCGACCTCTATTGTCTTTGAGGAAGACAATCCTACTTAATTATTGGAAGGAGATGCCGAAAACAACTACTCCACGGGCAATATGCCCCGACTGGCGTTGCATTACATCAACATCTCCATGGATGTCGCCACATCCTTCATCAAGACCAAATACCAGACAATGACCGGTTTCGATCTTGTTATGATCTCGTCAGACTGCCATAGGTATTGGAATCGATGAATGATCTGGCGACGTGATTGCCTAAGGGGCATAGTGAATGTTTGTAGTGGCGAGATACAGTGAAATACACTGCAGTGCCCTCTTTTCACGTCGCCAGATCATTCATCGATTCCAATACCTATGGCAGTCTGACGAGATCATAACAAGATCGAAACCGGTCATTGTCTGGTATTTGGTCTTGATGAAGGATGTGGCGACATCCATGGAGATGTTGATGTAATGCAACGCCAGTCGGGGCATATTGCCCGTGGAGTAGTTGTTTTCGGCATCTCCTTCCAATAAGTAAGTAGGATTGTCTTCCTCAAAGACAATAGAGGTCGCTGTAATGGCATCTGCTTTCTGCAGATCGTTATCTGTCTGTCAATTAGACAATAATTGTCAGACAGGTAGTAGCAAAGACCCAAAGAGGGCACTGCAGTGTATTTCACTGTATCTCGCCACTACAAACATATTATTGCATATTTGAACATTTTATATTTAAATTCTCTCATTATTTTTGCTCTGAATGATATTCACATAAATCAATTGCTCTTGTGTAGTTTTCTTTTGAGAACTATTATTATATAAGAATTTTAAAATTGTATTGAATTTTTGAATAAAGAATAATTTATTGACATTTCTATGCTTTCAGTGATTTTTTTGTATTTGTAATTTAAGATCTTTTGGACAACAAAACCTCCTGTCTCTATACGTCTAAAGAGACAGAGTTAGAAACACGTGGCATACATTAGGCCAAGGAGGACTGGTACAATTTAAAATTTGTCAGTTGAAATTTCAAAAATTTTATTATTTTTCATTTAGAGGGTAGGTATGTAAATCTAAATAGTATTTTAACTACCATTAGAATCTTTAATGTTACATGTTATTATACCTTTCTGTTTCCTAGATTTATTAAATAAAATATTGAATATCCTATGGATGTTCTATCTTCTTCTTCTTATTCCTGTGGGACGATTTCTCTAAGGCGAGTTGCAAAGCACTGCGGTAACAGTAAGGCCTATTGTGCCATGGATTTTTATAGTTTTATAGTACTTAAAAAACTTAACCATTCAATAAATTTCTAGTTATCAGCAAGACCAGGTGTATAAATATTAACACAGACATAAAATCTATCATTACTTACTTCTTACTATGTTGATGTACACGGTATAATTCTGAATTTATATCATATATTTTTCAGAGGAATTGCAAGGATATAAATTTAAATTTAATCAGAATGGCGTGCGGGGAGATCCAATAAATCAGTGAAGAAAGATTTGTGATTCCATTTTAATTACAGGTTTGAGCTACGGCATTCCAATTTATAAATTATGGTAGAAATAAGATGAAGATAAACATCTTTTACATTTTTTGTGAAGTAGCGCTGTTATGAAAGTACCATGGCGCTAGAATCGTTGTTACCTAACGTTTTAAGAAAGTTTTGAGAATCTGCTTTATATAATTAGATATTCCAGTTATCCTTTCATGTTTTATGGTTAATTAAAACTTCACACAAGTTACGTAAGTTTATATATGGGAATATCCTGGCTAGTTTTAAGTCATTATGCAGGTGTTGACACAATCAAATGAAAACTCTTAACATAATAACTTAATAATAATAATAATAATAATAATAATAATAATAATAATAATAATAATAATAATAAAATAATAATAATACCTCTACTCCTCATTCTAATCATAAGGATTAGCCAGAAAATCTGAGACTAGTGTGGGAGAGGGGGCGGCATATTATTATTTCGCGGGCCGTATTTCCGGTTCAGGAACGACTTAGGGTCGGTTTTTCAATATCTGGTTATTCAATTGTTAACCTGTGGTTTTCGTAAACTAGTGATACTGAAGGTAAACCTTCAGTTTAATTACATATTGAAAAACCAGCCCCTAGGTTGGCAAGCCCTAACCGCCATTCAGTGGTGGAATGAGGGAAAGCCGGAAAAAATTATTAACTAGGGGGACAGTCTCGGGGACAGTCAAACATCAACTGATTTTAATCTTTTACATTAACACCAAGCTGACATTCTTTCTATTCTAGGCGATCGCCAGGATAATTGCCAACTCATCCCTGCGATCATGCCTTAATCTACGAGTAGCCAATTTAATTAAAAATTGACGGCTGGAATAGGGATTCGAACCCACGACGTCTATGTTGAGCTGTCACGACACTATCCTGAGCCACCGCATCGCCGGTAATCATTTAATGTTACAACCATCTCGTTTTTCTACTGCTGAACCATAAAATCTCAATATATTAGGATCATTATTTTAATGAACTATAAGCAAATTTACAAAATTACATTGAATATAAATGTCACCTGTGTAGCTGATTGCTAAAAAGCGCAAGCATAAAGTTGTTCATCCGATTAAGTAAATGCCAAACGTAACCGATAGGTACATCTATTACTAGCAATTGCTTTTGAAAATACTAAATATCTTGTGTTAAGCATATTTAACAACATTAATAGGCATCCATTTCTAATTTTTGAGAGGGAAATATTCTAAAACTAGAAAGTACTTTGTTTATAATTTGTAAGGCATATGCATAATTAACAATATATGAATATGCGTCCAATTTAGTAGCATTTTTTCATTTGGGACCTGTGTAACTAATAACAATGATAATAACAGTACAACATTTCTGATAGATGATTTAGGATACAAAATAAAAGCAAATACACCTTGTTGTTCTAACATAATAAACTACATATCGGAACGTTTGCATAGTTTTAGCTTTTGTCTTGATGCTTATTATTATTAAGAAAAATGGCGACTCAAAAGAACGTCCGAATGTGTTCCACTCTCCCCTGTATATCTGGAAATATTTACCAAATAAATAAACCCTAAACAGTTTAAGTTCATTCTATTAAACTATGTACTTTTTGACACCATACATTCGATTTCTTATTATATTGTGTAAGTTTGAATATAAATATATTTATACCTCTAGTGATTTCGACTATGCCTCAGAATATTGAACCTGTCAGATGCTGTGTAACCTACATTATTCTCTTCTGTAGGTACGTGAGTTCCACGCTGGGTTAATGTTCTTGACCTAAGATACGTGGGTTACGTGTTACAGTTTTTTGTACATTCATCGAATGAATAGGATGTCTAAATCAGGATGTTTCGGCTAATATTGTTTGAATTAAAAGTTAATAATACATTCTCACGTTTAGATAATTAAATTATATTAAATGCTTCCTGTTTTATTTGTTACGTCTACTTAAGCGGCTCTTTTTCAGAGGAGAATTCTTTCTTTTCGCTAGAGATCAGTGGTGTAATCAAGAGGCTAATGATATAACAGCCCTCCAGTCTAGTTAAACTGAAATTTATAACTAAAAATTCATGATTTAACATGTTCTACTCTAAAACTCATCAATTAATATATGGTTACGTCACTGGTAATATTTCTTAACACCCCCTTAAAATCAGTGCCATCTCATTTTTGTAAACTATTCACGGAATACTACATATAATTTTCGTCTACGTTCGGTAGTTGTTTCCTTTAATGGTCAGTTACTTATCAGCAATGACGAGCATTCGGTTTTTTTTTGTAAAAAGACCATATAATTAACAAAGCTGGAATATTCTGGGAAAAGTATTCGGAGCATTCTGTATATTTCTGGAATTCATTTAAATTATTACATTTTCAAGAAATGTTTTATTTTAATTTACAAACTCTCAAAGTTGGGCAATTTCAGGACCAAAGAAATCTGTATTTCCAAGGATTTCTTCCCTTAAGTAGGTACGGGGTGAAAATAAAAATGTGCATGTGCATTTCCTGGAAACGTCTATAGCTCGTTTATTGTAAGACATATATAAAATCTTCAGGACAGGGATAGCAGTCAGCAAGGATTTCAAAATTGGTCTCTAAAAGCTAGCATATATTCAACTCTTGTTTTTCTTATGCGCGTCGTATTGAATTTTCGTATTTTTGAAAACTCCGTACAATATGCTTTCCAATCATGTAGCATGTATATGTTCAAAAAACCGAGGATCAATAAAATGGCCAGCTAGGTCACCGGACCCCAGTCCATTGGACTTTTTTGTGTGTGGTTATCTAAAAAACAAATTATATGCAAGATCGTACGAAACTGCAGAGGAATTACGTCGAACAGTTAAAGACGCAGTAATTGGAATTACTGAACATGTTTCATATTTTTCTGTTTTTCAACATATGCATATTATACATAGTTGAAAACAGTTGCGATTGGCATTCCGAACAATTGAGGGTTCAGCAATACGTCGGCGCTTGCCCTCTCTCGTCTCTTCATGAAAATAAGAGAGAGGATATGTATTTGATGTACGGGACATACGACGCATGTTTACGCTCTTATTCTCACGAAAAGAAGAGATAAGGCACCCGCTGTTGTATCGCTGAGTCTCGCATTAGTCGGGATGCCGGTCGTCGCTGGTGGAAAAGCACTTTGTAGGGAGTTTTCAAAAATACGAAAATCCAATATGGCTCTCATAAGAAAAACAAAAGTTGAGTATGCTAGCTCAAAATCTAGGTAGCCAAAATTTCTTTAGGAACCAATTTTGAAGTACTTGTTGACTATTAATCCGTGTCCTGAAAATTTTATGAATTATCTTTTACAACAAACGAGTTGTAGACGTTCGCAGAGAATGCACATTTTTTAAGGGAAATAATTCTTGGATATATAACCAAAGTCTACATTAGAATATATGTAGACTTTGATATAACCTTGAATTTCCTTTGGATCCAAAACTGGTCAACTTTTTCCCAATTTAACCAAATCTGTACCTATCTCTAAGGGTTTTTGAAGTGTCCATACGGTTCATCTTAACTAGATACAGTGTATAGTGGTCTCCTAGATTCATATTTAGTATGATCGTTCTTATTTAGTTGTCTGTATTGGCACAAAAATGGGCGACTCTGGGTTCCCTCTCCAATGAGCGATATACGACTAATTTGCATGTCACCGATACACAATTTATAACAAAGTATATATATGCAGCCAAAAAGACGTTTAATTTCGAGGGTAATGGATTTCCTGGGGATACTTTTGACTATGACAGAAATGTTGTATACACAATACACGTCCCTTAGTTGACCTCTAGCCTCTAGGACCGCTTTTACCCTCCTTTTGCCCTCCTTTCCCTCAGGTTATATAAGTAATTTATAATGTTTAACATTATTGTTGTTTTTATCTTTGTAGAAATAATTAGGTAGGTATTTTTCAAGGAAAACTTTTAATTTCTTTTTTCTTCACCCTCCACGTATCCAAAATTTGATTTTGTCTCTGATACATTACAAAATAATAACTATTAAAGCTATTCAGTATACCTTTTTGTTTATATTCTTATTAAAACTGATGAAGTCTTTTAGTATTGTCCTTTTAATACAGTTGATTAACAAAAATAAAAAATTAAATTCACTATTTACGAAGAGTTTGACTTGGACAAAATTATTTTTGTAGTTATCAATTATCCATATCTAATCATTCCATGTACATTCAATATTATAAACTATTCATTTGTGAGGTTAATTAATTCTGTCAAAATATTTTTATTTAATTAAAACTCTAACTTTTAACCGAGCCGGGAGGACTGCACTGAGTCTAGGGAGGTTTTAGTTAATCAATACCAATAGGTGAAATGTTGGTTGCCTTTTGGACATTTATGAAGTCTCTGTATTACCATAGAAGAAACGTTTTAGTCTATGGTATTACTATAAACAGGTTATATGTTACTGATACAAATTTACTAGTACTGAAGCTAAATATGTATAAATTGAGACATTCGTTGGGAAGGTACGTAGTTTTCTTTGGTGTTGTGATATTTATCATCACTTTCCGTGATAAATTTCCACCTCAAATTGATGCTAGTCATAAAGATCGGTCTTAAAGACCGTGATATCCTTTGAGCTCACTTAGTGAGTAATTGTTAATAACACCCAAGGTGTACTAGGTTAGATATAGCCATAAGTTTAGGTTAAGAATATTGTCCCAAAGAGGCGCTTACAATCTAATCTTCCCATTTTTTAATTTTTATAAGATTTTATAAAGATTGAAGTGTATGGCACCATCTCCAAATCCCAGGTATTCACTCTGAGACTTGTGCACAACTGAGGAGATCAAATGGTAAGTTGAAACAGCTTGACAAATTGGGAGGCTCACACTATTGTTGTGACCGTGTATACTCCTGTCGTAACATATTTACTTACATTCCCAATAAGGAAATATTTAATCTAAAATCCTTATAAAGGTTCATAATAAATAATTAAGTAATGACTGAATGCTGGATTTCTAGCCAACAATTTGTTTCAAGAAATTCTTGTAAATAAAATATAATTATAATTAAAATCAATTTAGCAATTATAAAAGAGATGAATAAAGCAGAAAGTTCAATGTTCAGATAAAGAGGGTAAACAATGGACAGAGCGCAATTGATCATCTACAGAATTATTTTAAAAAACCTTTTTTCTTTTAAAGTTTCTTCACTATTCAATTTTGGAAATTGTATTATTGGACACGCTGATCGGTCGCTTGCTATGTAGGGTTATCTCTGTAATATAAATAATTTTAATATACTGATAATATACATCTTGACTAAATACTGTTTATTTGAATGTGCTTGTTTTCGTTTGTTTTAGTAACTAGCAGCTGTCCCTAATGCAAAAACGTTAAAATGTTTATTGACCTTTTTGTTTCTTTGCAGATGATATTTTTAATGCGACATCTGGTTTATGTGGTTTTGTTGTAAACGTAATATGTATAGCATGTAAAAATGCAGAGAAATTGGATAAGATGAGGACCTATTATTTCCAGTATCTTTTTAGATGAGTCGGTTTCATTAATTTCAGTTGTTTAAAAGGTTTTAAATTGTTCTAAATTGTTTTAAAATGTTCAATGTTTTAAATTGAATAACCGTTAATTTTTTTAATTTCTGGATGTACTGTTACTAAACTGATAATTCAGTGACCTTTAAAGGGTGGCCCAATAGTGTGACAAAGTTCATAATTCCTAACTTAGAATTCTGTAAACTTCGCTAAGAGGACGCAGATTTTAAAAATATGTATAGTCATATAGGGTGCTTTATAAATCGAAGCTATATTAAACCTACGTTTTTTTTAAATGGGGTGACATATTTTTTATTTCTTATTTGAATTGGGTACATTTTTCCGAATTCGCCAATTTACTAGTTTAATTTACAATTTAATAGGTTTACTAGTATTATACAGAGTAGTTCAAAATCTATGAGCATTTTTGTATCTTAATCACAATGAATTGAGCTCCCCGTATCATTTTTAAGGAAAATACTAGATAATTTTTGTCTTCATTAATTATGCTACATATTATATGGTCTAGTTTTTTTTTTATACAATTTACTTCAAAATAACTTTATTGTAGGTATATAGGGCGAATCAAAACTCTCAACCTCAGTTTTCTCAATTTTTTTAAATGAAACACCCTATATTTTATATCATATTCATTAACGTCTCTGATGACTCTTTCGATTCTATGAAGCATTCTCTATACCGGTTTACAACGGCTTTGAGGTTAATAATAATAATTTAAATTCAAATTATTATTTCTTTACGTACTAAGCTGTGAAACAAAATGAGTATAAGTTAATACATAAATGCCGTTAGAGTTAAATGGGCTAATATTTTGACATTTGGCACAGTCCGTATAATTTAAAGTGTTTTCAACCATATCAAAATATTTTTTTCTATATTGCGTCTTTAAACAAGTCATTTCTAAACGCAATTGCGTATACTCAACTTTTTGTTTTTAAATGTTGGTAGCAACAAATTTACACCTTTGTTTTGCTATATGGTGTGCTAAAGTTGCTATAGTAATGGCATACAAAACAAATGGTACATAAATCATAATCTAACTACATTTTCAAACAAAGAAAAATTGATAAACGTCAATGACACTAACTGTTCCAGAATCTGTATAATATCTTTATCCTCATTCTCATCTTAATGAGGATTCCGGAAGTCAGAGACTTGTGTGGGAGAGGGAGCGGTATATTACTATTCTGTGGGTCGCGAGTGCGCTCAGGAAAGACTTACGATGTTATAACTTTAACTACGATTTAGTACGAGAATAAGGGAAACCTGGAAAACCTTATTAATTAAAGTGTACAGTAGGTTGTTAGCCATTTATATATTTACCCTATTATAATATCATAGCAATTATGGTCCAGCATCGTAATCCTAATTTAAACCTAAATTAAATTTAAAGTGGTATTTGCAGGTGATAATTGTTTATAAGTAAAACAAAATTTTACTTCAGCAACCGATAGCTTTACCTTCAAAACACTATCTAATTTTTTATAGTGTTGGAATCCATAGGTTTCTAGTATCATTTATTACGCTCATATTTGTTGAACCTTCGTACTTCTTATAATTTACTTTAATTTAGAAATATTTAAGATTTGATCTTGTATTAGTTTAATATTGTTTAACCAGTCAAAATTGTAACATTTTAAAATCTTTCCAACCATTCTTTCATGGAAAAGTAGGTGCAACTATATAAAACATTAATTGTACCGTTCAGAGTAAGATTTATTGCATTTGCTTAGATATTTTATAAAATAGTAAATTAAAACAAATGCATAAATTATTGTCATTCATGTTAATAAATAATTGTTATTCACATGGAGAAATACTGCATAATGTAAGCTATGAATTATTTTAATTGTAGCATACATTTCTCTTTTACTAGAAGTTACTTCGATGATTCATGGTAAATTTACTGAATGGGAGGCAACATCTTTAGCAGATCTTTTAGGCTATGCGCAGTTTCTTTAGCTGATTGCTAAAAGTAAGTGAAAAAATTACCAAGAAGTCGGGAATATCGACGTGTGTAGCTGTGTCATTATTACGTTCAGGGACTATAGTATGATTCCCTTTGCCTGTTTAAGTCTAATTTTTAATTCCACTTTGATTTTGAAATATATCTTGTTTTGAGTGATACGCGATGTCTCCTTCTCTACACTTGGAAAGATAATATCCTCCTAAGGATAAAGTAAAAATCTTCAAACACAGACGTGATCGGTTTTGAAAGAAATTTCAAAAAAACATTCTTCTTGATGAGTAACTCATTCGGCATTTCCAGCACATTGGAAGTGAACATCTAAAATTCCTCAAACTTCTCTCCTGTTCTTTGACAAACCAGATTTAAGTCAAATGTGATGCTTCATCTTAAGTAACTTAGTTACTTGAGATGAACCATATTTCTTGTGTGAACGATATGTGTGTGTATGTGTAGCTATAATAAAACCTATTAAATACAGTTGATTTTTCAAAAGAAATTTTTGTTTTTAACAAGACGTTTGCATCTACTCAGCTTGAAACAACTGAATTAAAGTCTAAAAATCTCTATTCGGGGCCTGCTCCCATCCGAAAAAAATTTAAGCACCCTGCATCATAAGAATTATCTATCTAATATCTAATTATCTAATAGTAGCCACAGGGTGCTATCATAGCCACCCTGTGGCTACTATTGTGCTACTATTCCTGTGCTTTTAAAAATATTGCGAAATAAAGCGCTGTAGTACAACGCCAATATAATCACAATTCCTGGCCTCAATAGGTTTGAAGCATAAACGTCTTGTTCGATTCGAACGATAGTATGTAGGTAACAAACAAATGAGAATCATGTATTCCTTTTTATTTTTATTAGAATAGTCGTCCACTGAAGAATTTCCCTTCTCCCAGTGATCGCAAACCTTTCAATGAGATCGAGAAAGTAGTAAAGCCATAAAGAATGGTATTAACAATTTTAAAGACCTGTTAAATTTATTTCATAGATTTACGAGTGGGTATAGAACTATACACATAAGCATAATCATTTACATCGTACGAATGGATGGAGTTAAATAGATTCCAGGAAGAAAATATACTTGTACATTGAAAAACACTTAAATGAATTCATAGTTTCTTTTGGTATGTTATATATGGTACACATCATAAATGAATGATATGTACAGTAGTGTACTTTATAAACGATTGCAGTATTATTAATAGATGTTATATTGTCCAAAGAAACACATGGACATTTTATAACATGTCTGAAAAACATAGAACAAGAAGATCTTCAATACGTTTGATAAGATACCAATCTTTCTTTTATTCAACTTATTATTAGAAATAATAACTTCAATAATTGCTTACAATTTCAAACTTTATATATAAAATTAATTTTTAGTATGACATACTAACTAGCCGTTCATAACATGTATTAAATCAGAAATATTTTTTGATTTGGCTCTGTAGAACTTCAAAATAGAAGAATTTCTTGAAAAAATCTCTCTCTCTCTCTCTCAAGATTCCACTCATCCTGAGGAATCTCTAAAAACTCTTTATATAATTTAGTATTTATTATCATCATTTTACCAATGGGTGTATTATGTTTATGAAACATTACTGATTTGGAACTAATGAAATACCTTAATTACTTGTAATTACCTTCTAATCGTATTTTAAAGTTTTTGTTATTTGTTGTAGCATAATGAGCCAATATTCTCATTTCACTTTACCAAAATTTCAGTTATGTAATTTTAATGAAACAATATGTAGTTGATCAGTTGACACAGTTTTATATTCGAATAAATTTAATTTTTTTACCAATGTCGAAAAGACTTATTTTTTAGTATCTAAATTAGTTTAACAATATTTGTCTGGCGTTAGGTTTATTGAATAAATTACAGAAAAGTACGTAGATAATATCCATATTCAGAGAAAACAACGACACAGCTACAAATATCGTTGTGTAGGAATTTTAGCTGAAAGTACAAACATGGACCATAATGCAAGTGCCATAATACTACACTTTCTGAAATTTCATTGCGTCAAATATATATACAGTCCTCGATTTGTTCCTTTAGCGATGCTACACTGAATAGTAGCAAAAACTCTGAAACAGTGTTTGTAATGTCATTGCTTACTTTGAGGATTAGTGCATAATCGGCTAAATCACGTCACCTGCTCATAAGGAGCCGAGACCAGGCGACTTGATCTAGCCGATTATGATTAAGATGACAAATATTTTATTGTTTGTAAATATATCGTCTTAATTAGAACCAGTTGGATTAAGAAAATAACATGTACATTATAGGGATAAATGTGAAAATGAATCACAATATTTTTTCAGTTTATATCTAAAAGATTTCGATAATGAAAATTAGAAATTATTAGTACAGTTAGTATTAGTATAAGAATAGTTAGTATTTTTATCTTTATTATATTTATCACATTCAAGTTTAATATTGTTAAATAACCACAAGTTTCTTATCACAGAACAAGAATTAATTTTATATTCATTTGCTTTATTACAAACCTTATTTCAGTTCAAAAATATGATTAATCCATCTGGCCGTGAGGGTCTGGATAATAATAATAATATAAGGGAAAAAGTACAGGTAATTGAATTATTGCAAATTTGAAGAAATTACTCTATGTGAGAAAATATGAAGATAGTAGCGGTACCTGCAGGTCAATGCTTCCTAAACTTCAGCAGATGCTCTATGCAAATGCTATAAAAAACTTATTCTTATCTACTTACATAAATTCACAATTCTTTGAAATGCATAAACTGTTGGTTTGAGGTTGTGGCTTTTTCTAACGAGCTTACCGACATTTCCAAGTATGCTGGTAACGTAGTTAAATAAAAAAAATAATGATGTAGTCTTCCTATAGTAATAGATTACCACAGTAAGACTACATGAATATGCGAAACCAATAAATTCATATATTTTTGTAATTTTGCATGGGGATATACATTTCCATCCTTGTCCATTGTAATAACTGCAGTAAGTATTGATATATAAAACAAAATGCCTTCAATTTCAACTGTCCATAAAACTTTGATTTTAATTTTAGAAAGAAAGTATTCCTTTTATCCTATTTTTTATGAGTTATATTAGTTGTGTATGTATTGTATCAAGGGGGTTGGAACCTTTGGTGCGAAGATATCACTGACGTAGTTTTCCACATAACACCAAAACACTATACTGCATTCTACTACTGAGTGCAGGATAGTCTTTTGGTGATATGTGGAAAACTACGTCAGTGATAGTTTTGTATTGGAAAAATGTTTATTAGGTATAGTAAAGTTTTAACGAATTATAACGAATTGTGTCATTTCTGCGAATGATTCCTGACAATTTTGCAATGTCCAAGCTCAATCATGTTGAAAATATTTAATGAAAATTTTATAAATTGAAAATAGAAAAAAAATTGCAAAAACCACACAGGAAACGTGCAATGATAAATATAAGGAATGCTGTGTTGTACTTCAGCAGAATAGTTATTTTTTCATGAAAAAACTGTTCTGGGAATATGCTAAATAATAAAAACAGGAAAATATATGTAGGCACTCAAAATAAAGGTGTAATGAACGCAATGATTCGAGTTGCATTAGTCGTTTTTCAGTTTGATATTTATGAAATGTTTTAATATTACAACAATCTATATTTAGAAATATCTCTAGAAATAGAAAGTCTCGTAAAAAAATTATAACAATAAAAATATAAAAATTGAAGTGACTCTTTAAATTCTCATTTTATAATAATAATAATAATAATAATGACAATAATAATAATAATAATAATAATAATAATAATAATAATAATAATAATAATAATAATAATAATAATAATAATAATAATAATAATAATAATTAAAAAAAAAAATAATAAAAATTATAATAATAATAGTGTCGTTGAAAAAAGACTATCATATTCGGATTTCTTGTAAAAAAGTGTCTTTAAATATTTTGATTAGAATTCTCTAATATCGGCGGTTTTCAATTTAAATATTAAACATAAATTAAAATTTTCCGTTTTTGGCTATATCTTCAAAACTATCCGACATGGGTTAAATCACAAATGGTACATTTTTCCCTATATTTAACCGTCTTCGCATCTCGTAAGATAAGTGAGATACCCATGGTGAAACTCGAAAAACGGACACCCTGTATTGTTTAAATTTAGCATTACGTAGTTACAATTTTATACATAGATCTTTTACGTTTTTTAATAATATTTAACAATTTTCAAATACATTTTCAATGGTAGAATTTTATACGAATACAATAAGATTGTGAAATTATTGTTTTTCATTATTATGCTCAAATTTTTTATAGAAGTCTCTGACTGCCGGGATAATCCTTTTGATTAGAACGAGGAGTAGAAATATTATTATTTTTATAATTATTTAGTGCTAGTTAACATTATGTAGAATTACATTTTCAATATAAAGGCTTAGGTATTTATATTCATATAAAATATGTGAATTGTGTCCTTTTAATTGCTCTAATTACTATTTAATTACTTTAATTAATTGTATTTTAAACTTATCACATGTTTACTGCAATTACGTCTAAAGTTTAAGAGGAACCAAAACAATTTAAAGCTTATATAAAGCTGTGAAACGTCAATTACAACCAAATTTTAATACCAATTACTTATTTCTAGTTGTGTTGGGAATGTTTTATTGAAATTCTGCATCAAGTACCAACTAAAAAATGCATTTTTTAGTAATTTCGACAACCACCATGTAGCCAATCATCATATCAGAACCCGCTGCACATATTGCAATAATTTATTGTTAGGCCATCAAATTACTCACTTTTCTATCTCGTTGCAGTTCTAGAGCGGCGGTTGCGTAAGTCCTGGCGTGTAATATGGAGCTAAAATTCGTTCGCACACTCTCACTGTAACAAAAGGAGCCACTTTACAAAGGACACTAGAGGTAAACCGCAGATTCTGAAAGAGACTGGGGGCATTCGTGAGTTTTCTGTGGATTTATAGTGCCTCTTGCTGTCTCGTCTTGGGGTCACCGGGTAACGGGAAGATCGTCTGTGGCCTCGCAAATGCCACCGTTGTCCAGAGGGTTGACATGTAGCATGTGCTAAGCGGACATACAGGGTGTAACGTTGAAGACTTCAAACACAAAATTTCTTTTAGAAGTCAATTTCCTTTAGCTCTCATCACGATTCTCGTAGAAAAATGAAATCTGGAGTTTCTCTATTGACAAGATTTTTTAAATTTCTTTCATAACAAACTGATTTGGTATACATTTAATATAATACAGGGTGTCCCAGTGTGATCGTTCAAAAATTTACCAGTGGGTAAGCCAGACCAAAATAAGAATAACATTCTTATAAAACAAATTTCTCCAATGCACGCCTAACGAGTTACAGGGTGTTACCTTGTAAAAAAAATCCCCAAAAATTTAAAAACGCGGAAAGAAGTTACGTACTACATTTTACATTTTACATTTTGCACTTAAGTTAAACGATATAATATTTTATGATGTTAATGGCCACAGTCAATAATTTGGGGTTTCAATTATAAAATTAACTTTTTAATTTCTCTGGTATCTATATGCTGCATCTATTAAGGTGCCTATATACAGAGGTGTTTGTCTCACTAATCTTTGTGTAAAATCTAGTCAGTGTAAGTGATGATAAAATGAATTTATTTGCAGTGACGTGCGTTTGCATTACAGAAAATAACCAACACTTCTTCTGTTCTAACATTAGACTTTAAAATGTTGAATTTTTTTGGTTTCTTTGCAGAAGGTAGCGCGAATGCTATAAATTTTTGTTTTTCATAAACATGGATACGACTTATATAATAATAATAATAATAATATTTCTACCCCTCAGTCTAATCTCAAGGATTTGTGTGGGAGAGAGTCGGCATATTATCATTCAGTAAGTCGCAATTGCGCCTCATGAATTATTTACGTTGATAAGCCCTAACAACCATTCACTGCTGGAATGAGGGAAACCTATACAAAACCTCATTAGTTAGGATGACAGCTAAACATTTGATTAAAAATTGTCCGGCGTAATGGGGATTCGAACCCTCGACCTCTGGGTTGAGTGACTGACACACTAAGCACTGTTCACCGACTCGATATAGTTCAATACAATTTTGAAGCATCCTCTTTGTTTTCAATATAGAATAGAAACTACTACTATCAGTAAGCGCCATACTGATAATGTCTTTGGTATGTATATACCAAAATCTCGAGAATGGTGGAGGAATTTGCCACAACTAAGACAGGCAAAGGTATTCATTAAAGAACGGACGCCTAAATTCACAGCAGATTTGTTAAGCCCAGAATAAAAAGGCCATCAGAATAATAGTGGGTCTACTGACAGGACACTGTAGGCTAAATAGGCACTTGAATTTTATGGGACTGTCAGAGGAAGGAATTTCTGTCAAGAAGAAGAGGAAACCTCAGTGCACGTACTGTGCCAGTGCGAGAGCCTGACAAGACTGAGAAACTGAGATTTCAAATACTTGGGGAAGGAAGACCAAGAGCCAACCGCTACATGGAGGGGCCTCTATCAAGGCTGTGGAGTCTAATGCAACGGATAAAGCTGGACAGGATGCTCTAAATAGGTTGGGAGAGCCACAATAGATCTTGTATGTCGCGGTGGATTAGGCCAGGGGGCCGACTCCTATATAAATCTAATCTAATGTATATACCAAAATTATATTTTGACACACACGAGTATGTATACGAGTATGAAGAAGACATGTTCCATGGACTATTATTACAGTTTTAGCCTGAACACTGACGTACTTGAATAAGTTCAGAACGCGAGTTGTCTTAAAACGCGTACTTTTGTCTGTAGGCACCTTTAGATATAAGTTTTTCGATAACATGTGTACATTTAAAATGCTATATTAGTAAGTAATTATCTGTATTACTGGATTGAAAAATATTTCTCACAAAAATTTTCCTTCTATTACAGATTCATCAATGATTATTCATCCACTATTAGAGATTCGAAATTTGTTCAAACATAACCGACAAAAACTTCAATTAGTTGCTAAAGTTTATAAAATATAGTTATCGCGGCTTTTTACCTTAGCTCTATTTTATTTTATTTAGGTTTAAATCTTGTATCAGTAAAAGAAATATGGCAGTGCTAAATACTGATAGTATAGTTTTTTCTTATTCAGCAGGAGCTCAAAATTTCCTTATATAGGTCTTTTATTTGCTTGCAGGGTCTTGTTTATACGTCTTGGAAATGGATTTCAGTTTTGTATTGAATTCTAGTCTTATTTTTATTATAAAATGAGAAAATTTAGCGCCTTTGTACAATTATACCATTAAATTATTTTTGATAGGGGAATTTCAACATTTTTGATATCAAAACAGATTCAGTTGAGCATAGAACTTATGAATATGACGATATTGTAGTATTAAATTATTCACACGCCAGCCTCAAAATAGGTTCAAGAATAACATACTAAAAATAATGATACCATAACAATCCATCAAATTAATGTCAATGGTGTCTGGAATATAACAAAGAAGTTTCAGAGGGAACCTTTAGGGACGGAAGAAATTTATAGGTAGAAATTTATTTGTTCTTGTTAAAATTTAGTGTTTATAAGAAAGTATTTTACCCAATTTATAAATAAAACGCAGGTGTTATATATGTATATATAATAATATATATATATAAATTAATATAATATATATAAAATTTAATCTAAACCACTCGAGACCTTGTAGACTTATACCTTGTAGATCAAGCGACAATGAGAATACGGCTGAAGTGAATGGAACAATTTGATCTAATTGTTACGTATAGATGGCAAAGGGTACGGTAGTTATTTTACTTACGTCGAGTTTAATGAACTATTGTTGTTATAATTTCATTTTTTTGTAAGAAAGCTATGAGAATGGTGATGATGACGCTGCTAGAATTACATCATCTTGATCATAAAAGCATTCTACCCTTTAGGAATTCTTTCTTCGCTTCTAAGTTGTACAAACTAGGGCGCGCTACAAATCATTGTATTCGTAATAGACGTTTTGGTATTTTGGCTCTTGGAAAAGATAAATGGACATTATGAAAGATTGTAGAATTTTAAAATAATGTTTGCATGTGCCAACGCGCTTAAAAGGCTCTTAAGAGACCGGTTCGCTCATCGTGAGCACACTCTTGTCCACGAAGCAGTAAAAAACAAAAACTAAAAGTATTTAGAAAAAACATATTCAACCGAAGCATATATATCGCACCGAAAAAACAATCGGCCAAATAAATTTGTAACATTTTCATTAAAATCCATACAGGATGATTACAGTTTAAGGTTGGCATACACGATCCAGTTTACCGGCAGAAAAAACGAGAATTTTCGACTACGCGAAAAACTGCCAACACTTGAAATTAAAAACTAAAGCATCAGGATAAAAGAGCACGTCTCCAATTTCCGGAACAGTTTTTAGAAATCTTTCAGACACCGATGAAAATGTGAATAATATTGCCATGACCGACGAAGCCCATTTCCACCTGGATGGTTATGTAAATATACAAAACCTCAGATACTGGGCTTTAGAAAATCCATTTAATTTACACGAACAACCTCTACATAGCCAAAAAGTTACCGTTTGGTGTGCAGTTACGATATCAGGAGTTATTGGTTCTTATTTTTTTGAGGTGAATAATCAAACTGTAACAGTTAACTCCGATCGATATGAGGATATTCTGGAAAACTTTTTTGTGCCTGAAGCAAGAAGACTTGGTCTGCACAACAGGATGGCGCTACTGCGAATGCAGCTATTCTGTCTATGAATACCCTATGACGTTTTTTCCCTGGAAGAGTGTTCTCACGATTTGGCGTCATTCACTGCCCTGCAAGGCAGACATCCTTATAATACATCCTTATAATGTTACTTGCGCTAAGCATCATAAGGATTGTCACAGGACTGTTGACAGGTCACGGACATCTAAACAAGCACCTTACCACTATCGGCTTGAGTGACACTAGAAGGTGCAGGTTTTGCGGGCACGATGGCGAGGACTGCATTCACATCCTCTATCGCTGTGCCTATCTCATGGTCAAGAGACACAACATCTGGGTGCAGCATTTCTCCTGCCCCAGGACATTAGAGAGCTTCCACTAGAACGGGTGTTGGCCCAAGCGCATAGTACGGGTCTCTTTCAACAGCTCGTGACTAGCGGCAGTCACAATGGGTCGAAAGGCCTGAGTGCTGCGGGTAACCGCGCCGCTTTCCAACAACAACAACAACCATGCAATAAGCAAGTACAGCACATCTCATTTGTTTACTATAAGTCAATATACATCATTAAGTCTTCAAATATTTTCAGATGGGCTTTTGGTAATAACTTTTGAACTAATTCTTCATAACGGAATGGCAATGGTGAACACCAGAAAGTTAATTAAAAATTACTACAAATATAAGTCAAATCTATTTTTCAGCAGAGATGAACAAATGAGTAAGTATGGTACAATACACCCGCTTCTTGTAAATATATAGTCTATATTTTATTTGTGTGTAAAACAAAAAATAATTCTTAAGACGGTTTTCCACCAAACGGACAAAACAAAAATACAACCAAAACTGGTGTCGAAAAAAAAAAACAAAACTGCAACTTTGCACAAACTTTTTGAAGACTAGAGGTTTTTGCGACAGTTGCTGATTTGTTTTTCGAGTCCCGTTCGGGAGCGGTAAGATCAAAGAGTTTGACGTGTTTACGAACTGAAGTGTGTCTAGAGGAAACAGCAAGTTGCGTTTTTAATGCGTACCTAGTTTCTTTTCAGCTCTCTTTGTGTAAAATAAATAGTGTGGTTAAATTCCACATAGTGGAAATTCCACATTAATAGTGTGGCAAATTCCGACATCACTTTTAATAATAATGAATTCATTATTATTAAAATATCGGAGTATCTACATAATTGCAAATTTTGTATCTACTTACTTCTGCTCAGAACGCAGTACAAACCAACCACCAGACATGATAAAAAAATCATCTTTAAACATTTCCAAAACTCTTGTCTTCAAACCTCAAAATTGAAAGCAACGCACTAGTTCGTTTGGTGGAAAAGAACTGAAAAGTAAAACGAAACTCCGACGAAACTTTGTCTGCTTGGTAGAAACAGAGTTTCAAATTTGTCCGAGTTTTGTTTTTTGTTTTCTGTGTTTCAAAAAACAAAAACAAAACAGAAACTCGACTAGTCCGTTTGGTGGAAAACCGCCTTTAAGTCCAAAAATAACCCATAGAAGACAAGAAATAAGAAGAAAAATTTTAGATATTTACTACTATAAACTACACTTAGAATACCTTATTTTCTTGTTATTATTTAATAGCTGGCATGTTCTAAAGATGAAGAATTAATCCACTATAAATTCATGTAGTATAATGGTAACGTATAATGGTAATGATTTTATAAAAACATCGGAGATATTGGGGAGAGTGGAATCTTTAGGATAATCTTGATCACCCTCTCGACAAGCATTAAAGTACGTTCATTAAATTTAAGTACCTTTAATAATACCTTTCTGTGGATGCAGTTACGTTGAATACGGTGAAGACAAATAATATATTTTATTTAGAAGCGGAAATATTAGTAGGTCTTTGAACTCTGAAACATTTTTGTAATAATTTTATTTACAAATAGTTCCATTGCTTCGCGCCAACAGGTTTATGGAATCTTTGTTTAATCAAATGATGTGGATCAAAATAGAACATCATTTATTTTATTATTTAATTGCCGAATACGTTTTATTGAATTAAAAGTACGTATTTGTCGGTATTTATACAAATAATGGATATAAAATTCAATACTCCGTTGTTTTTGATATATAAAATAGAGTTTATAGATATTGTAACAGGAAACGTGAGTTGTAAATAGTTAATTGCTTTTCGAAACATTCCAAATGTTTCGTTGTTTTAAAATCTAATTAACCATATTCCAGTTAGAGAAATTTGCATAAATCTTATTATTTAATCAAGTTGTTTTCAAGATCGCTAATAAGTTAGGCCGGGATTTGTTAGAAAAACTAATTTCTATACCGCTTGTTTCTTTACAGCGTCATTTTCGAGATAGTAAGTCAAGTTTCTTCTAAAACGATTCGTATGATTATTGTAATTTTTGAAACGACGAACAAAACAGGGCGAATAAAAAAAAAACTTATGACTATTTTCAAGGCACTGTTTGCGAAAAATGTAATAAAATAAAACAGTAATATAGTGAATCGGTTGCCAGTAACTTGCTAAAGGTCCTTTATTGGCTGGGAATTAAAATTTTGCCGGTTAGGGATATAGGTACATGTGCCGAAAAAAATGAAATTGAAAATTGGAAAATTAGATTGGAAAATTAGACAATTCTCATTGTAATTATTTTCCTTATTTCAATAGCTACACTTCATATTATAGCTCAAAATTGTTTACATCCTGTAGCCAACCTTTATTAATCGAAAGGCAGGTGTTTTGTTTCTGCTACACGCGTATTTTTTTAATGGTGCTTCCAAAATATTTATGTGAATCCATAGAAAAATACGCTGTCAAAGCCTGTTAAGCTAAAAAGCTACATTGGAGGAATTATATATATCCTCTACTGAACATTAGATAAATACGTTTCTGTAAAGTCAAAATACATTAAGTCTCCAAAAATTTTCAGATGGGTTTTTGGTAATAACTCATTGAATTAATAGGAGGAAAGCCTTTCCCAAAAATCATATCAAATTAATATATAAATTAATACCGCGTAATCTAAAAAATATACTACTAAAATGACGAAATAATTTAATGAATTTAGGCCGTGCGATCTAAAGGACAATAATATTATTGATAAATACAGAATGGGAGTTTTCGTTTAGAAGAGCTACGTTCTTTTCTGCCAGTGTCTGAACTGGATTCACATATTCCTTTCTGTGATGCCAGAATATGGATCCCGTCGATTTTATTTTAAGATCGAATACAATAATATCATGAAATGTGTTATTTTTAAAGGTCTAGAAGCACCTTTTTTCGGTAAGTTAAGTTTGTTGAACACATCAAAAATATTCAGCGTGAAGCTCTCAGAAAACATTTCTGAGAGCTTCACGCTCGTGAAATTTTGTTTAAAGGAACTCAAGGCAATTTACAGTTACTAAAACGGTGTCTTTATTCTTTAATGTATTTGTTCTCAAAGTTAGAATGTGCTTCTTATATTATATGGTGTCCATCTTAACAAATTTACATTAGTAAATGAGAAGGGATACAGAAGAAGTATGTTAAATACTTATGGTTGAAATTCATATTCAAGTCAAACGACTTGGTCGTTCAATGTATGTGTAACTCATGCGTAAAATCATCACCGGAAAAATTGATAATCTACAACTTTTACCAGCTTTACGAGTTCTATCACTCGGTTTTGTCGTTGTTTTATTTTCCCACCCCCAAAACTAACCTATCGAAGTTCTCACCATAACACCAAATGAACTAGTAACAATGCCGGATAAAGAATTTGGTGAAATTTTCCACGTTATTCCTTTAAGATATTTATTCACCATAGTGGGATATATTGGAATCACTTCCTCTGAAATTTCTGACTTACCTCGGTATTGCTAATAGCGTAACCCCTTCTTTATTAGCTTTTTCCAGTATTTTACATCAGAATGTCAATACTCAGCAAGTAATTCATTAGTTTTTAATTCTTCCAATTAATTATAAATCACGTTATTCAAATTATACAAAGTTTTATGTATAATTTTATCAGTTCAACAAGTATCAAGACTGGTGGTGATAATGTCATTAGGTGAATTCCAACATTAATTTTGTAACACTTCAGATTATCTCAGTCAAACAATTTAAGAGCCTTATTGATGATATCAAAAGGGCACTTCAAAAAGATGAAGGGAGATCTCTGGGGAGGCTTCTGTAATTGTTGATTTTTCTAGTTTTCACATAGTAAATCAACACTTACATTGTAGATAAATGATTTTTATTCACCTTGCATCATCAACCAAATACTTATGCCAACAAAATGGTGTGTATATTTCTTTACAATATTTTTCACTTCAGTAGTTAAAATTTATATGTAGTAAATGTGGAAGTTAGTAAATCCTAACTACATCCATATAAATCCCATGCCATCCTAGTAAATCCTCCTACATCCTAATAATTTCCCAGTAAATCACCTACATCCCAGTAATTCCCAAGTAAATCCACCTAATTAATATAATTATTGTAGTAAATTTCAGTAATTATTCCAGTACTTCCGTACTGGTCTCTATTCACCCCTCATTATTTTTACATTTACAAACTCCTGAGATTTATATTATTAAACATTATATTATATATTTAACCTCTTTATTTAAATTCTTACAAAAACAATATAATAAAAATCAAAAACCAAACAATTCTCGAATTGTTTGGTTTTTCGAATGAATTGTGCGAATTCCTTCAGCAGCTTTTTACACTTTATATAGCCTAATTATGATGACATTGATGACGATGCTTAAGAGTGTTCAGCTAGGTATTGCTTCATTCTTCATCATGAGCATAATTTCAGTATAATGCTTAATTATTTTATAGTGAACAGTTTCTCAATTACATAAATTTACAAACCGAGACAGCTTAATTCGGTTTAATTAAATTTTAGTGCCACTAATTACAAATTAATCTTCAAGAAAATGTTGTAGATTTTATTGCTCTTTTGCTTATTTTCCATCATATCGTTCGTTAATGAGAAATTATCTCACCTCATATACGAATTAACAATTTCCGTTCGAGCAAAGACTTTCCGTTCAGGTCCACTTCATCCACAAAATATATTTTGCATTTAATTAAGATTCAGGATTGAATTTGTTTCAAATGAATCAAAAGGGCTGCTAAATCTATAATTAAAAATTATTAAATAATAAATCTATAATTATGTATACAGATAATATATGTTTTCATTGTTCCTAATTAGATTTGCGAACACAAATTATATTTCTTCTCATTATCAAGCTATCACGCTACAGATTGTTATCACCATTGCGTCTTGATAACGAAAGAAAACCAGATCGATCTGCACGTAGTAGAAATACAATTAGACTCCTAAAAATAAAAATCATCTGTTTGAATGGACCTAAATTATCCGCGATAGTGATGAATCCATTGAAATTATTAACGCTTATTCATGGGATTCACCCGAGTCGCACCTTGCTGGTTGACAATAGATTTCTTAACCATCGACGTTTCGATTCGGTTCAGCAGTTTGCGACCGCAAGATGTTGAATATGCAGATTGAAACCGGTACTGTTACTTTGTAGTCCGTGAGATATGCCAAACTTCAAGCAGAAACGAAAAATATATTGCACAGTAATTATATGCAAAAGATGTATGATGCGATCAAAAGTATAACAAAGATTTTAAAATAAAAATAATAGAAAGCGGTAATACGAAATTCTAGTAATAAGAAAATATTATGTATATGTCTAATTCTTGTAATTAGAAAGAGGGGTAATTAGAGAAAGGGGTGAAATATTATTATTATTATGAGAAGGCTTTTATGCAATATTTAGTAAGTCATTGTCAAGCAATGATTGAAAATAGAGTTGAATGATGATACGAATGATTAGAAAATATAATTGGTTGATTGACTGGAAATAGTGTACCTAATTCTCTAAAGTGAAACCCATAGTAGTAGTGTTTTTATTTACTTTTCTACAAGATAATAAATTATCACGTAGTAATGGTTTCATTAATCAATTTTTTGTATTTAATTTTTAGGCAGTGAAAAACTGCAGTTGGATAATGTGGGCTAGCCATATTTCTGGAGCCCATAACTAGCTATATGGGTAGTAAACATACTGTCTATAAGGCACAGAGACAGGCTCCGAGCACTGCTAATTACTTACTTAGCTAAAAGAACAACAGTCATTTCTAAAAATTTAAGAATATCTCGTGGACTACCACGGCAAATAGGTACTCCAATTATAGCTGTATCAGTTTTGTGACTTACAGCAATTTATAATGTTCTATTTTGATGTAGATATAATTGTAGGAGCCGTGGGTAATTTAATATTTCACATTTCATTTTTTCAGTCTCTGACATGTTGCATGTCTGAAGTGTATGGTGGTAGTATAGTTTGTAGATACTTCTCTTTCCCATTGAATAATATTAGGCTTGTATTGTTTAACTGATATTTTAGTTAATTTATTCCGAATGTTGCATAATAAGAAAATCGTTTAAGAAGATTAATTTCAGAATATTTAATATTCAAAAAAAAGTTAGTAAACAATATATGTTTGAAGGAGATGCCGAAAACAACTACTCCACGGCCAATATGCCCCCACTGGCGTTGCATTACATCGGCATCTCCATAGGAGTCGCCACATCGTTCATCGAGTCCAAATACCAGACACTGACCGGTTTCGCGCTTATTTTGCGCTCATCAGAGTGCCATAGGTAGTGGACTCGATGAACGATGTTGGGGCGTGATTGCCTAATGGGCATCGTGAATGTTAGTAGTGGTGAGAAACACACCGTAGTGCCCTCTTTGGGTCTGTGCTACTATCTGTCTGACAATTATTGTCAAATTGACAGACAGATAACGACCTGATTTTCCGCAGGTGTCATTACAGCAGTGACCTTTATTGTCTTTATGGAAGACAATCCTGCTTATTTATTTGAAGGAGATGCCAAATGTCTGGTAGTTGGTCCCGATGAATGATGTGGCGACTCCTATGGAGATGCCGATGTAATGCAACGTCAGTCGCGGCATATTGGCCGTGGGGTAGTTGTTTTCGGTATCTCCTTCAAATAAATAAGCAGGATTGTCTTCCTTCAAGACAATAGAAGTCACTGCTGTAATGGTACCTGTGGAAAAGCAGGTCGTTATCTGTCTGTCAATTTGACAATAATTGTCAGACAGATAGTAGCACAGACCCAAAGAGGGCACTACGGCGTGTTTATCACCACTACTAATATGTGTTCTTTGTGTGGCCTATATTTGGATATTGATAATACTTTTTTTAAGATAAAATAGAAAGAAGGCATCATTGATCCTATAGAGTCACTTAGTATATTTGTGCAATTGTTTAGATTACTATCAATTGTTTTTTACTATGATAACACTACCTATATTTTCGTTTTTCTATTTTGGCCTTCTTAAGTCCTGCGTGATTTAGTATGTGGATATCAAATTTCAGAAGTAATTTAAATTGCATAAGTTTATTCAATATTCAGACTAACAAATATTAATTTACTATGACTAGCAACACGTTCGAATTTCAAGCAAGTACTAATTGCTAATTAAACTAACTGCTAATTAATTATACTTAAACAACAAAAAATGCAGGAACTTGCAACGTGAATTTTATAAATTACAATTACTTTTAACCTGATATATTTTAGAGTATGCTTTTATGCATATTCATAGAATATGAAACCAGTAATGGTACATGTCCTGCATTAAAATTATAAAAGGGTACGTTAATAACGAGTGTTCCTGCTGTACTCCACAAGGATACTGTAAATATTTGAAACAAATCTCTACATTGTTGTAGCGCACTCTATTTGAAAAAAATTCAAATTTGACAAGAAAACGATGGTATAGTAACATCCTTTGGAAAGGGATAGTTATTGTACATGACTGTGTTAATTATGCTCATCATTATCGAACCTGTACGGAGCAGGACCTTGTTCAGGAACAAGTTGCACTAAGATATGGCCCCTGCCAATGTGAGTGACAAAAATATTTTTCCCTGAAGCAGTTAGAAGTGAACACAGACCACAGACCTAAATAGATAATGAATGAGTGTTCAATATTTTAATTTTAGTTTTAGAATAGATCCATCCAACGTAGGTATTCCTAATTCTGTTGGCTTTTTGTAACAAGTGATAAAATATGTATACTGCTATTGGTCCTATTAGTCGTCCTCTGAGTATATGTAAACTAGCTCTATTCTTTACTAACAAGCCATCCGGCATCAATAATCAGACACTGGTCATCAGATGCAAACAATTTCTTTCTAAAAGATAGGATATTATTTGTCTAGTTGTTCTTAAATCAGTGGAGATGAAGATCTGTAGCACATAATCAACCAAAAAGATGCAGAAGAAGAGATGAAGACAAGCAAGTGGCACGAGGTAAGTCAAATTTATTTAATGTAGGGAGCAAGATAATATTGATAAGAGATCCCTTCAATACGGAGAAGGACCGGAGGACCAGGCTATATGTACCTACTAAAAATATGGATAGAAATTAATGAGCGCTCGATAAAAAGCATTTATTCTTGAAGACACTATGGTTCATAGAGAAGTAAAAGAAAGAAGGTCGTTTTAATTTACCACAGCGATTAAAGAATTATACAATCGTTAGCTAAATTATTAAAGATAATAACCGGTCCTTAATTTTTTAATGGCAATGAACTTGTAACACAATAAACTTAGATATACTATTTGTGTTAATACAGTAAATTAGCGCTGAGTAACGTGGTTAATTTTTCTCACGAGATACATATTTACTCACTGAATTTGACCGTTTTGCATCCAGTTTACACATAAATTATTGTGCATTTGGTTAGTTTTCAAGTGGAGTTATGGGTTAGTTATATACCATGATTACAATCTGTCATGGCGAAAGGAGGTTACCAATTTTTTAGATTATCTTACGATAATTAATTTTGTGTGGCTGAGCTAATTAAAATATAGGTCTCGAATGTGTTTCTTCAAAATGTGTTTGGAAAACCTCTTAATAGCATCGCCTTATATTTGGGAATATTTACTTTAATCTGACATGAAGAGCACTTGCTCCAATTAGGTATTTAATAGATCTGCAATAAAAACAAAACATGTAACTTTTGTTCTTGAATCCAACTAATAAGAATACTGACAAGAAATACCGCAAAATAATTTATATTAGTACTTACTAGATATATTAAATGAAACCACAGCTGCAGCTTGATCTGCTGACATATTTATTTTCAACTTTTGAGGTGTTTCAACTTTGTGTAAGGACTTAGTTGCACATATAGACGTCATCGGTTGGTTCTTATTTAAAAAAAATTAACATATTTCGCAACCCTTGCAACCATCGGAAGCATTGGAAATGATAACGCCATATATGAAACATAATTATAAGCGTGTCGATTGTCCTATCAAATGAGACTCTACTCCATTAAGCGAGTATCGTATTATAACTGAACACTCCCCACTACTCTTCACGCCGCTCGTTGGTCGAGCGCTGCGCTATCTATATTAGTGGAGTAAAATCGCTGGTCTAACTCGCTTCTTTCTAGGGATAGACATCTATAGAGGTACAGTATTCGCGCTATAAGCCTGAGCGCGTCGTAATACTTCATTCTGATCAACGCGAGAGCTTTTTAAAAATTCGATAATTCGAAAACGGTTATAGACATCGACCCAAACTTTTTTTAAAAAACTTGTTCAATATCTAGGTTACACAACCAATGGTCATCAGGAAAGTCCAACAGAAATCTTTCAGCCTCTTCTTTAGTTAAAACCTTGGACTTTTCTGGAATATAACGCTCATTCTTTCGTTTAAGAAATGCAATTATCTTTTGAAATCTCCAAATGTCAGGTAAACAACTAGAACATTTTCCTTGATTTCTAAACGCATAGACTGTTTTGCCCATAATATATTCGGACTGGAACCAACAGATAATTGATTCAAGTAAACCAACAGAACATCTGTTACCGTTTTACCAATTACATCATTTTTTCTGGTAGTTTTTGAAGTCGTTATTCACGCTCGTACCTTGAAGATGATTTTTCTGGCAATAAACTTGAAGCTATGTTCGCTAGGCTCATCTACGACTCGCCAGTCATATCTTTCTGTCTGCCAGTAAAAACAATTTTACCATGCTGGTAGTGTTATATACTATTCATCTAATCAGTCACTTGATAGGTAGTCACAACAGGTATGACGTCCTATAATATGCTATGATTTTTACTTTACTGTAATTTTTTTTAGCTTTAATTTTTACTTTAACTTTTTAAGATTTTTAACTTTATTGATTGACGTTTGACAATACTTCTTTTGGCTTGTTGCTGATCTAAAAACTTGGGACTTTTCGAAATTTTATTGGGTTTAAATTTCTATTACTGTTAGACTCATCCGACTATCATACCATCATAAGTTTTTGAATTTTGTTGATGAAGTTTTATTTTCATATTATTATACTTACCATATTCACTTTAAGAGAAAATTCATGAAGATATTGACAAGTTTTACCTATTGCAATACCAACTTCTGCTCTGCAAATGCAAGGCATGTGTTTATGAGAAAAATTAGGGATATATTTAGAAGTGCAGAAGAAGTTGGTAATATTCGTATTACAATATCGACGATCGATATAGTCAATTACTTAATTCTTTACTATTACATTACAACGTCTATAAAATAGAACATTAGAATGTCAACGTTTATGAAGAACTATGTCATGTTTCAATTAGGAAATTATAACCGTTGTCGAGATGGGGTGCGCGGGATTGTCCTGGATTTAATATAGGTAACTGTCTCTGCACCGGTTAATTCTAAATCAGTGGGAAATTTTTAATCTGAAGTACCTTTTGCGCAAATTAAAAACCAGCAAAGCGTAACATTTTACGTTAATAATGCGAAAGCCACATTTAATATTGACCTCACGTAGTTACACATTGTTGGCTGGCTCAGTAAATACATGTTATGGAAACTAAACGTCAGTCTACAGTTTTGTCATTTATATTAGTTTGATTTACCTGGTTTTCTCAAAATACTGTTATTTTCGGACGCAAGTCTGGAAAGGAAGTTAAGGCAAGTAATATATCATTTCTATCTATGATCTAAGATATGCTGTAAGGTAGTTTGCACTGTAAAAGTTAAAGCAGTTTCGTAGATGGGTTTGACAGTAGAAGCGAATCCAAAATTTTAAATTTATTTCCATCTAGTGTTTCTTAAAATCTGATAAGTAGAATAAAAATATATTCAACCACATACTTTACATTTTTTCCCACTTTTTAGATATCACATTCGTGTTTGTTGTTTTGATCCCATTATAAAAAAATATACACAAATGTTTCGTTTGATTTATTGCATTGCAGATATTACTGGTATGACCCATGAGTCAACAAAAAACTTGTAATATGGAATAAATATAATAAATATTTGATTTTAAACTAAAAAAGGGAGGTAACCTTGCCATTAAGGAGGTAAACTTAACTGAAATAGCAAATATGTATTACATGTTGACTGAAAGAAAGGCAAATATTTATAAAGTGTCGAAGTCCTTCATGGAATAAAAGTATATTAGTCTAGTTATTTTATGGATTTAAGAAAAACTCTGAGACTGGTCTATTTGTATTCTAAAATATACGTTTTTTAAACTAAATTTGAAATATACAGTATGCAACATATTACTGCATAGTAGTAAAAAGAGACAGATAGTCCTTAGAAAAACCCTCGTATATGAATTTATATACACGGGAGAAACTAAGTGATGGTTAAACGCATACGACATAAGTTGCAGACCAAGCAAAACTTACAAAATGAAAATTAGCTTCTGTTGTAAAATTAATAGCATTCTATTTATTTATACATTTCTGCCTCATCTTGTGTACATCTTAAATTTAAAATAGGTTTTGTTTAATTGCAACTATCATTAACATACTGTGTGAGAGTTTATATGCCATCATTTTAAAAATTTTCAATTTTTAATTGTTGCAGAAAACTGTAAAAGATTTGTGTTATTTTGTTTGACCATTACAAACAAAAATACAGACAGTGAGTTTCTAAGACACCTGTAGTTCCCTTTTATTCCCTCCTGTATTAATAATTGCAAAAATTCTTGTTTAGTTATCTGATATTGAAGTCGATTCTCATGCACTTCCTTTATTGGTGACAATGTTGCCCTTGAAAAATTAAATTTGGTTATCTTTTGATACTTTGCTAACAGTTTGGTTTGATATTACAAGGAATTAAAATTACCGGATATAGAAGTGATCCCTCGATTTCATCATTCGTCCTTGTGACATTATCACGTGCCTTTAATATTAAATTATATGTATTGGACAAGCAAGACTTTCTTGTCTAATAATACACTGCAAAAATGCGGTTGAGCCCTTCGGTGAAGTCACAATACTGCAGGACATTGTGTGGGATTGTATTAATTGTTAATAGGGATACTACCTATAAGATCTATAACAGTTATTATCAGTATCAAATAAGTTTTGCCACAAGTTTATCACTCGGTATAGGTTAATGATCCATGTAAAAAATACTGTGGTGTTGGCTTTTTCGCATAGTAAATATTGCTAGATACTTTATGATGTACACTATCTGCCAATTACATGATTTTCAGAAATTAATCAATCAAAAGAGAATACATTTTTACGTTTAAAGAATTTAGATAACCTTCTTTTGGAAATAGGCAGATCGATTTGGAATTTTCGAACTCCAAAATAAAGGCCTCTCAAAAAATGCATCGTGGTAATCCCAATGCCATTAAAAAAAATTAAAATGGCACCTACAGGCAATTGGAAAATTTGTTATTGTTTCCTTCAGTGAAAAGTAGTATCTTGCTTTTTTATAAGACCACCCCTCCAAATTTTAAGGCGAATTTTCTGTCATCGAGAAACAAGTACAAGCGTCTCTTTTGAAATTATCGAAGAAATATATTCTTTTTAGGTTTCATCTTGTGCATGGATGAATACTTCGCAAAAGATATAGCGGAAAGCAGAAAGCTTACCAGAGATTGGGGAAGGGAGATTCAGTTAGGATCCGGTGTCTTCTCCATCTATAGATTTAGAGGTAGAGGGACTGGTATATCAAGACGCCACGCTGGCTTCATTGAATATGTAAAGAGTAGAACAAAATTTTGTACGAAAAGCAGCTACGAGGGAAATTACAATTCTATTGGCTTCGCAGGGTTTGGAGAATATATTTATCCACATGGTAAATACAAAATAAATAATAATAGTGGTTTTTTATATATTTTTAATACTTATTGGCCTTATTGATTTTATTAGTTTTTAACGAATTATTAAGTTTATATTAAAAGTAGTTCACGGTTGCCGCCCATTGGACGATCTTTTGAAAATGCTCTAGTATCCGTATGAAAATATTTTCTTCGTCTACTCGTGTATACAATATTATACAATTGTCTATTGTAAATATGATGTGTTAATGATATCCTGTGTGTTATTTCATGATTTAATAGTATTCTATTTTATTTTTTAGAAATCTTGATTGCAGGAACTTTAAATGTGCGATGATATCAGTGGTCACACTTCAAATTTTTTGCCGAGCAGTTTATAAGAAGGGTCAGTGGATGGTTTATTTAATTACTTTTAAAATCCAGGTCACTAAAATATTTTTAGTAAATGTCCTTAATGACCGGAAATTTCCTTCAAGTCTCTCACCATTCATGTAATTTTCAGTTAATACACCCACTATCATAAACAACCTCACTTTATTTAGTCAACAACTAACAAGAAACAACGTACGAATGTCATCATATGCCACAGGGAGCTGTCTTGCTCACACTGCTGCTGTGCTGCTTATTATGGTCTGAGTTCGATCAACACCACCTGTTGGTTCGACCCCCAGCTCCGTCACTGGCAATGTGTGGGTGGATAGGAGATGTTTGTCTTCGTTTTTTCAATGTGTTACCTTCTTCTGGATAATCTTTGCTTTGCGGGGTTTTAATTTTTGTTTAATATATTCAGCTATTATAAATAAAGGAGCCGTTGTTTTTTTATGAGCGAAGCATTACAATTGTGTTGCGCTAGCGGTAGCGTTACAATTACCTCCCGTTAGTTAATTGTAGGATCTAAAAGATCTTAAAATTGCTTCATGTATGTGCACTTACGACAATAGTAGGTATATGGTACTTACCTGTGATGGTAAACGACATTAAACCCACTCATAATGTTTTTCCAAGATGTGTTGCTTAGGCAACCATGAATTTCATCTATTCTAACTGAAAGTTGTCTATCTTAGTTAGATATTGTTTATGTTTTTAGCGAATTTAGAGTTACTGGATCTGTTTAATGACAGGACAGAAGGAATATCCTTTATAGAAGCTAATTTAATATCTTATATGGTACTCTGTAAATCCTTACTTTCCATATTTCTGTAAATTGTCAAGATAACTGTTTTGAAAGGGGTTGGAACCTTTGGTGTGCAGATAACACTGACGTAGTTTTCCACACAACCCCAAACCACTATACTGCACTCGACGCGTATTTCGCCAACCAAGTTCCAATCATTTGGAGATGATTAAAACTAATCTAATCTTAGTTTTAATCATTTCCATATGATCCCAACTTGGTGGCGGAAGGCGTGTCGAGTGCAGTATAGTGTTTTGGTATTATGTGGAAAACCACGTCAGTGTAAGATAATTGTTATGGTTTTTGGTTGGTATCAATTTAAATGCTCTTTAGTATATCTACCTATAGGTATCACATGTCGATATTGTCATATCTTGTTTGTTCACTATACTTCTGCAAATATTCTTTAAAGAGTACGTCATTTTAAAAACAACGTTATTGAAGGCAAGTTTTTAAAATTTGGAGAGAATTTGAAGGAAAGGCTAAACAACCTTATTTCGATTTAAAAAGATCTTGAATAGACACCTGTTGTAAACAGTTCGTAAGGAAACACTAGATTTATTTAAAATCCAAATTAACTGCTCCAATTGAGGTACCTAGACTGTCCTGATGACTGATCCTATGACTGTTCCTGATGAAATCTGACAGGGATTGACCAATATTAGAATTATTCACTTATATGTGCAAAGAAACTGTGTAAGATGTAAGATTAAATTGACTTCTGTCGTCGAGGGACGAAGTTTTCGTCACTCAACGCTTCTGTTTATTAACAACTTTATGCAAAGCACTCATGTTGTATATTTACGGTGAATCAATTCCATTGTGTTTCATCAGTTTTGTTGCCCAACTATTCGAACATATTTTTTCAGGTGTAAAATATGAAGGCAACTTTAAGAACGGTATGTTCCATGGGAGAGGTACCCTTATTTATCCCTTGGGACAAGTCATTGAAGGTGCCTGGAAGAATGGGAAGTTAATAAGTTACATTTATAAGTGTTCCGATGATTTAGAATATAGTACTCCTTGGAGATATTGTCAACATCCTGATAGGAGGTAAGTTTTCGCCTTCAACCGAACATTCGTTATTTATTTTGAATAAATATTTTGTTATTTAAACCACAACTAATGTACGATAGGCCGTAAGTAAAGTATTTCAGAAAAATAGTTGGAAGATGACAAGATAATGATGATAAGAGGCTTAATTTTTCGAAAAAAGTCGTAACCATTGCAGAGATACACATTTGTGATATTTCATAAACATATAGTAATATTTAGTAATATGATTACTATATCTAAGCTTTAGGTTGAGAACTTCTATACAATATTCGTTCCTACAAGAACCCTAATATTTCGAGGTACTTTTTCTTATACAAAAACGATGAATAATTAAAAAAATCATTATTATTTGTTGACTATATGTTTACTCGATTTAGTATTTAATTAACTTTTATTTAATTGTTTGCATAGGTCGCCAAGGCAAGAGGGAATTTTGTTGTTCTGTTTTAATATAAAAATAATTAAGAAATATATTGGATTTCAGCACGCGTACAAAAAACAATACTGTGGGTGGATTTATATTAATAATGTGAATGATGGATGTTTACTTTTATTTTAATATGATTTGAAAAGGTATTGAAACACGAATTATAACTTGTTAAGGTCACTATAGGTATTTATTTTCTGTTAATGTACTTTTTTAATTTATCATTCGATATTTATTTTATTAATTTTATAAAATACAGATCTTGAAATCTTACCAAATTCTCTATAGCTGATATTTCGTTTCAAAGAAGTCACCTTCTTTGGATTTAAAAATTTCTGGTGTAGCGGGTCTGTCTCTTACATTTTGTAGATTCCAATCAGAAAAGCTGAGCGAACTGCATGCGGCAGGAGAAGAATTTTTGACAAATAAACAACCTACTAAGACACTTAAGAAGGGCTGCTATGATACAGTAGATGGATACTTTGATCCTAAGAAAAAGTGTGTCTACAAAGATGAACATTTATATATTAGGTATTAAAGAAATACAAACATTTTTTTCATTTCTTTTATGGTAAAGTTTTTTTGCAGGCATGGGGCGAAGACATATTATTGTAAGCAAAAGCCAGATGTAATAAGGTAAGAATTTTAAGAACCAGTATGAGTACTTTGATCTTAGAATTTGATTTATTCATAAATATTTTTCGAAATTATTTTACTGTCTGCTTAGTAAAAAATATCGAAACCTTGTATTATTTCTTTTGATCTTCGTGTTCTTTCTTGATTTATTTAAAAAAATATGCTGTTTAGAGGTTGGTTTTGTAGATATAATAGTTGTCTTTAAAAACTTTGTTTGCTACAGGGTTTGTACAAAAAAAGAAGAAGACCTTATAAGAACCAATTACAGAAAAAGTGGGGATGATACCGTTGGATATTATCCAGAATTGTACGAGGATTGGTCAACTGGGAAGAGGTCAGAAATAGAGGCTATAAAAGAGAAATTAAACAGAGAACCATCAGTGTTATTTCGTACTTTATCCGCTGATATCAGTGCATGCAGCTCGGAAAGTACTCAATGAAAGTATTATAACAGTTTCATAATGCATGTAGTAAATATATACTTTTAAAATAAATGCTTTTCTTATTTTGTCGAGTTGGGATATTTAAATAAAAAGGGTTTGACTTCTTTGAAAACTGAACTTGCATCGGTGGTTCAAATAGGTTTTTTTTCGAGGGTTACTGGGAATCTATAATGACTAGAGCCAATAATCTGATCGATTGTGCTGTAATATTTTACCGAAAAAATAACAATTGCGCAAACAGCATCTCTACCGTTTTCGAATTACAGGGCGTTTATCGTTTTTTTTTGCAAAACGCCTTTTTTCGTTTCCTTTCAAGATACCTCAAAATGGTTTATGGTTTTATGGAAAATTTTACAGGCACTTTTTAGACACTTTCGATGGCATAAAAATAAATTTGATTTAATTTTTCGTTTTCTTATTTTGACCATAACTTGTGTTTTTTTAAATGTAACGCCTTGTATTTTATTTCTAAAATAGAAAGAGGACTGAAAATGTATTCCAAATATCCATAGTTTATATATTATTCTTCGAACAATTTCTGGAAAATATGATTGTGACTTCTCTGGATACCTTAAAACAGAATAAGTTTGTGTAAAATATTTTTATGTTAATTTTACTATCCTCAAATTGTAAATACTCACAATTTTATATAGAGATTCTTTGCTAAATTTGCACTTTTATTTCTTAGATTAAAACATTTTATTAAATTGTATTTATCTCCATTTGAATAGCGAGCCATTTTTTTTAATGACCTTGTACATCTAATATGTACGTTAGGAATGTTCTCAAAAACTTGTATCTTTTAAGAGGTATAAAGAGATAACGCAAATACTAATTAGTAAGAAATATTGACCATCATTGAATTCTCTTCTGTTGATGCTTAAACATGTTTTTACGTTAATTGTGAATTTGTGGAAAATACTAATAGCCTAAAGGCAGAGGAGTATTTGAAATTACCCAGCAGTTTCAAAGGGTTAAGAGTAATATTATTTCTGGGAGCACTGATGTGTTTTCATTCAAATGTTGCAAACTTGAAACATTTGTTTTAAGTTAAAAGTTAAAGTTATTAAAAATTAAAGTAAAATAAATAATTCAACTCATGGTGTAGAACATCAAAACTTGTTGATTATATTTAACGTAAGTCAAATATTGGTTTTGCAGTGGAATTGATCGGTGATATAAATTCAACGAGCAGTAAATAATCCTTGAATATGATGAACACAATTAGGCATCAATTCAAACAAATTTAAAATTTCGTTGGAGAAAATGTTATAAATTATAGTGTATAAAAGAAAAATAAGTTATACCCTGTTGATATTCTGATGCTGTTTTATATCCCTTATATTCTATCATTGTAGAGCACAATTAGGTTTCACCCTTTCCCCCTCCCTTTCATTACAACATTTCGTACAAGTATTCCGTCTATGTCCTTCAAAATTCGCTGCTTTTATTTCTTGAAATCTTTATTTTTATTATAGGTATGCATTAGTTACGTATAGTTGAATATCAACAGTGTAAATAAAACTTAAGGTTTACTTTGTTTACCTTGATTTTAACTGTGAGGAGACTTGTGGATTTAAAAATGATTTGTAACTTTTTTATAAAAATATATTGAGGAGGATGTAGAGCAGTGCATTATTTATAAATTATGTCTTTAGCTTTGAATATACTCGTATTTCAATAAAAAATTATTCTTACCTTCTGAAAACGCAGTTATCCTTCAGTATATCCTTCAGTTACACAGTACGTGTCTAATCTCTCTCCTAATACAAATATGAATTAATGGTAAGTTATAATGTATAACTTACCACTAATGAATACAATTCAGTCAGGTAGAACTGTGATACATAACGATTTTGTATTTGAGGTGTAATCAAGTAAAAAAGTCTAAGGGACTCAGATCTGATAAACGAGCACGTCATTCAAGCTGTTTACGATACAATTCACTAAAATTGTGCCAACTAGTGCCAAAATCATCAGCTAGTGCCAAAATCACCAACTAGTGCCGAGATGGTATTTAAACATTTTCTTTGTTTTCTTTGGTTCTATTAAAGTGTGACGGAATTGACGGAATTTTATTAATTGGTGAGTCTATATTAGAGATTATAGGAGACATTTGTAACTAGAGAATGGACTACTCGATTTTCTTTTTCAAAAGCCAGTATGTAAAAAATTGAAATATCTTCCAATTGATGATGATGCAATATTATACTTTTATGCTTGATGGTAAAAGTTTTAATTGACAATGCTTGTAGCACTACGTTTCTGTAAAAACGAATTTTAAAAATGAGTATATGTTACACGATTCTAGTATTTAGTACGAATTCTCTAACCCAAATAGTTTGAAATGCAATGAATGAATTGAATATGCCCCGACTTGCGTTGCACTACATCAGCGTCTCCATAGGAGTCGCAACATCGTTCATCGAGACCAAATACCAGACACTGACCGGTTTCGCACTTATTTTGCGCTTATCAGAGTGTCATAGGTAGTGGACAATTTTCCAGGTCGCTATCTGTCTGTCAATTTGACAATAATTGTCAGATAGATAATAGCACAGACCCAAAGATGGCACTACGGTGTGTTTCTCACCACTACTAAGTTAGAAAAGCTGTCAGGGGGAGACTTTAAACGTGCCCTGCATATATTTTCATGAATTATCAAATTAAAATGAGTTAAACTTAACGCAAAAATAAATAATAAACAATAAAAACAATAATAAACAATAATACACATTTTATTGTAAATTCACATTGTTCTTATAATACTAATAAAATAATAATATCTAATAATAATAAAAATAATAAAAAATCGTAACAAAAGTTAAAATTGGGTTGTCGAATTTTAAAATACATGTGGCTGTATAGGGAAGGAACGGATACATCTAAAAATTGTATCACTTTTATTTGTCAGCCCGTATGAGGGGGTGAAGTAATAAGTTCCAATTGCGTTGTCGAGTTTTAAAATGCACGTGGATGGATAGAGAAAGAAATCAAGCAGTAGAAAATAGTATTTCTTTTATTTCTCAGCTCGTCTGTGGGGATGAAAAATCGTGAAGAATTATAAAAAATCATAACAAGTTTAAATTCCATCAAGTTTTAAAATGCATGTGGATGTATACTGAATGAAAATGCACATCAGAAAATAATATTACTCTTAATATTCAGTCCATCTGAGAGGAGCCACTGACTCGACTATGTTTCGTACTAATTAAACATATATATTTCTTATTATTATAATGATTAATTCGCCTTACCCCTCGGCAATAAATATATAAAATAAATAAACAAATAAATATTAAACTAAATAAATATTCCGATCTATATTAAAAGCAAACAATGTTAAATTGTAGAATATTAACCTTACATTAAAAAATTACAAAGTACCTAGCTAATATAACTGAAATACAAATAAGTAAATATTGAATTAAAATTGCATTTATGTACCATCGTTTGTATAAATATTATATTTAGACCAATGATATGATCTACAACCCTCGTTTATAATATTGATTATCTATTGAATAAAAATAGATGACCGATACATATGTCATTCACAAGCGGCAAAAATAGAATATGGATTCTAATTTTATGAATGAAATGACTAAGATTTTGGTCTAAAGGTGGTATATGTAAATAAATCAATAACTCACTATTATACTTCGACTGGCAAAATGATTTAAATTAGGTACTGTTTTTGGCATTACAAGTGGGTGTTTGTACGATAAACCATATCATAATTATTAGCCTGTTTACCGCTTAGTGGAAAATTTTACTTAAACAAGAATCAGTTGATAGTAAAACCACAGACAAGTAACAGTAAATAATAATCTCTAAAATAATTTGTCGCAAATAAAATGGTAAAAATCTGTATTTTCTTTTTAAACGATCAAAATAGATAAAGCAGAAGAAAATGGCATAATCTTCATATATTAAGATAATTGCATTGATAATTTAAAAAATATATGCTTCTCAGACTGATCCAAATTCTTCGGCAAGCAAGCTTTAACTGATATGCCGAAGGAAACAAAAATTTGTTTCCTTCTAATCAAAGCCTACTGTGATGAAGTTTCGTTATACATTCAGGATTTATTTTAGGACAAGCGTACAAATAATTATGAATTATTATACAAAATGAATTAGGTATTTAAAAAACTCTTGTCATATTTTACAGAAATACATATTATTTCACTATTCCTTAAAAAGAGCTATTAAATTGACTTGGATAATTATTGTTTCATTGTCTAAGAAAATAATTCGAAACTGTAAAATACGCTTGAGTTTGGGCATCACCAAATGAAGAGTCCGATATCTCTGAAATTATTAAGTTTTTGAAAAGTAGTCATTTGACAAAAATTGCTTAGAATTGATCAAAGTACAAATTTGCTCTGAAAAAAATAAAGTTGAACTCCTTGACGAAGCCATAGTTGAGCTCTATCATCTGTTTTTTCAAAATCAAAATATATCTTTCCGTTGCCGATATACGAGGCTGAGGACTTTTATGTGGAACACCCATATTTTAAATAATAGCCAATTTTATATATCACATCGATATGGAAGTAACATGTAGGGAATTGAAAGGGAGTAAAGCAACCAATTTCATTTACCTTAGAATATGTTTCTACTTTCTGCTTCCTCCTTAAAAAAGCTATAATGATTGCATGCTACTCGAATTTCAACAAAACATACTTATTTCTGACCCTTATCTGGCCCAATAGTGTGGCAAAGCACCATAACTTCTACGCCGTAATAAACACAAAAATATATATATATATATATATATATATATATATATATATATATATATATATATATATATTTTAGGATCTCATGGAGTCTAAGAAGGCGCACATTTTAAAAATATGTATAGTGATATAGGGTGCTCTATAAACCGGGGCCATATAATAATAATAATAATAATAATATCTCTACCCCTCATTCTAATCACAAGGATTAGCCCGAAAATCAAAGTTATGTTTCTTTAAAATGGAATTAAGGGTCCATTCTCTGTAGATTTGACAGGCATGAATGTAGGGTCGGATTGAGAGGATGGGTGGCCGATGGGTGGATACTTATATATTCCAACTATCGAATTAGTAAGATTTCGGAGGTTCACGTAAAGCCGAAGTAAAAAGGCAAGGGTACTGGATTTGTCTTATAATTGCAACAAAATTTCTTTTTAGTGTAATAAATTATATATCACCGGAAAGATCAAAAGATAAACTAGATCCCTATAGTAGCAAATTTTTGAAAATACGCTATTTTAGTGTATGATTGTTTGCCTGGAATTTTAAAAATAAAAAGAAATACCAAAAATTACTACCATAGGGACTTAGATTAAAGTCTTATCTTTCAATACTTTTTTACTAAAAGTCGCTATCTTTTATAGATTTTTTATAATTAGACACGAGACGAACGCCGATTTAGGGCTTATTTCGACCTAGTGAATGGACTCTTAAGCAAATATTTTTTATTTCATATTTAAATTTGGATCATTTTCCGAATTCGCCGATATAGGGTTTCCTAGCATTATACAGAGTGGTTCAGAAGATATGAGCATTTTTGTATCCTAATAGCAATAAATTAAGCACCCTGTAGGTATCTCTTTTAAGAAAATAAATAGTAGATCATTTTTGGTTCGATTAATTTTGCTATATCGTTTAGTTTATAATTTCTATAGAATTTACTTCAAAATAGCTTTAGTTACATTCAGGACGAATCAAAACTCGCATCTACAGTTTTCTCAATTTTTCTAAATGAAACATCCCATATTTTATATCATTCTCATTAAGGTCTCTCACGTATCTTTCTATTCTATGAGGCATTCCCTATATCTAATTGCAACAGTTTTTGAGATATTTGAGGTAATAATTGATTAATTAATTACTAAAATTTTTCGCCGATTTTTGCTAAAATCGTCGAAGGCGTTTCCGAGATGCAATCTCTTAAAAATGACCAAAAATTAGCTGTCAACTAATTTTGTGGGCAGTTTATTAGCGAAATTTGCGGTTACGAAAATATTTGAAAATCAGTAAAAAAATTGTGGGTTGTTGATCTATTTTTTTATGTAGTTCAATTGGTACTGCATTGTACTTCTAAAGAAAATGAGAATTTAAAGTATAAAACTTCAAGTATCTCAAAAACCGTTGCAATTAGGTATAGGGAATAGGTACTGCATATAATAGAAAGTGTCGTGAAATGCCTTAATGAAAATCATATAAAATATAGGGTGCAGTTTTGATCCATCGCCAGGGCGTCTTACACTTTATGAGATCCTTAAATATTTTTTTTGTTTATTAGGGCATAGGAGTTATGGAACTTTGCTACACTACTGTGTCACCCTGTATATACATTTGTATAATTGCATTATTTTTTTTAACTTTAATTTCTTTAAGAATTTTATTGAAATAGTTTTTTGGTAAATAGGTCACTCAGATTGTAGGAGAAACACTTTCTGCGACCACAATTATAAAATAATCGTAGTACTCCTAGCAGTTTCAAAACTTATTAATCAATGCTTAATAAAAAGAAATGTATTATTCCTCTGAATTTTTGTATGAGGACACCGTACAAAATATACCTAGTTTACAGTATAGACTTGGTTATAATTACTTACAATACTTACAATATATTATCTATAATACAATATATTATAATATTACTTTTCAGTTTTGACAATGGTTAGTCCCAGTACTGGCAATTGTACCAACTATAAACTGGCAAATTTACCTCTACCGTTACTTCCACTGCTATCTCATCCTCAACTAATCAATCTATAAATTCAATTTTATCCTTAACATAAGAGAGAACAATATTTTCATTTTCTGTTATTACCTTTTGTAAAAACACCAATCCCTGAACTGTTTGTAAGCATTTTCATTCCGATTTTTTTGATAAAAATTTTGCATGGAAAAATTAGTTACCTCCAAAATATTAAAAGGTGTTAAATTCTTTAGAATCTCAATTGAACCAACATAGGTGGAGAAAAGTAGTATAAAAACATGCGGCAGCTTTGCCGATCTTAATGCCGCCAAAGACTTTGGGCGTTTTTACACCACATCAGCCCATCTACCTTACTTCAACTCAGATTGGAAAAAGTATATATGTTTTCTTCTATTGTAGAGACATAGAAAGGACGCTGATCAAACTTGTTTATAAAACAAATATGACAATTTGAATATTTGTGAGATTCCATTTCCGTAGCAACAGAAAAAACTGACTTTGCATTAAAATAAAAATTTTCTTGTGTTACTTTTTTTCATTCTTTCTACTTTTCCAATTATGTTCAGGAAGTTGTCGAAAATATGTTCTAAATGTGCGCAATTTATTTGATGTTTTCCAATGATTTTATATCCTCTGTCAAAAAACTGTAACAATTTATACATAAAGAACTATTCATTTTACAATATAATAAAATATTCCCATCGTTTGTCTTGCAGTTTCAGTGTCGAGTAGTATACAATAAAAACATCGCAGGCGCTACAATCGCTCTATCCGAGGCGAGCAGCGTGGTTGAGCGAAAGATCCAGTTGATCCTGATGACTGAAAACACCCGAACGCCGAGGTCCTGCGACGCCCTGTAAGCTAACAGTTGCAGCGGGAAAACTGACGAAGCGAAAGCATTACCAGTATCAGTAGCGCGACGAACAGAAAGCGCTCCGCAGGTTGATGTCAATTTGCACGGCTCGACGCAGCTCTGTTGTACGAACTCCGTTCTGTTCGCAGTAACAAGGTTGGTTAGCATCCGAAACAATCCCACGTGTTAGGTGAAACGCGATATAACAGAACATAATCTATGTTAAATTAAACATGTGTGATTTTTTGTAAAACAGATGTAAGTAAATCATGAAATTTAATTTTCCTGCACTAGTCATACTAAATGGTTGAATAAATAAACAGTACTGATTTTGTTAAGTATTTAAAATATCTCTAGTTGTTATTTTAGCTGATATAACAGAATTCCTGTGTTCTGATTTTGGTGTATATGGAATGTTGATATGTTTTAATCCACATGTACAAAAGTTACATACAAAAATATTTCAATAGAAAATGTAATTATCGTGACGGTTGCTAATCATATGGGTAATTATGATAATATTGGATATTTAGTAGCTTGGTTCACATTTGATTGGAAATACTTGTTCTTCCTATAATGCTATTAGAGAAGAATCGCAATAAGTACCAATTATTTAATAATATTAGTATTCTTGGATTTTCCTGAATAAAAAGTATTGTTTGCGAAAGTGGTCCAAATTTCACAATGAACGGAGAGGTAATTCTTTATTTTTGTAATCTTAATATTCATTCATCAGTATTTTTTTATAATTTTATATCTACTTGCAATATTTATCCATGTTAAAGGTAGATATAGATTAAAACTATTAACAGTGAAACATAGATATTGCTGTTTTATTCAGCTAGGTAGTTATTTTTTTATTACTTATTTTTTCACAAGCACGTGTAAAACTTTTCAACAATATCTATACAGGATATGTCAGGATCAGCTGAATCGATGTGTATATAGAGAATCCGAGGTAGAGATCGAATTGAGAAAATTTGCTTGGAAAACTAATTAATGGTGTTGATTTTTAAATATATTTTTGACTTCCAAGTTAATGCCAAATTTATTACTTTAAATGAACACTATTTCTAATTCCTTGATCAATTTAATGATAATTTTATTCAAAATTCCCCATACTAAATGGTATCAATTTTTAATAATTAATTTTTTCAATTCCTCATACGTAAAATTTGTTGTATATACAATCAATCCTTTTTAAGTTTTTGACGAAGAACGAATTTTTTGTATTTCTAAGTAAATCCGATATTATCTAGTCATTTGTGATTACTGGCGGGCATAAAACAATAGTTTAATAAACATATCAGGTAATTTATACTCTAGAAATGTCGCGTCTAGGATTGGATAGTGAAGATTTCTTCAATTTAATAATCATTTTTAGTGAATGTACCTAGTAACGTCGTAAATAGGGCATGTGAATCGTTTTCTGCGAGATATATAATCCTTCCTGTGACATAACATGCTTGATTTAATTGTACCAAAATAAATTTGCGATTCTTACCTAAAGTGAAGCCTTTATTAAAAACCCCTGAGTTATTGACGAATATTTAAATTTTTTTATATAGCTATATAAGCAAATCTTATATAATCCAGTCCCAGTTAGCGCGTCATGGTATTATGCAATAAAAATATAGTGTTCCATTTAAAATAAGGAAGGTATCGACTTCCGGTGTAACCGGAACTGACAGGACGTCAAACATATTTTAAAAAATTATCTATTAATCTCGTTCTACTGGTTCTCCATATCCTTTCCATACAGATCGATTCAGCTCTTTGTGACACCCCTCTAAAAATATTCCTTATCTGCAGCAAATGAAAAATAATTAAAAAAGGGTAAATCTTTCAGTCAACATAATAAAAAGTAATAACCAAAAATGTTTTATGCAATGCAATGTAAAACAAATGCAATGAAAAACTTCTCTCACAAAACGTTTATTCATAACTAGTGTCGTAATAAATACACCACAGATTCAGTCTAGGTTTTTAATTTAGGTTATATTGATTATAAGCAAAAAAGTACAGCCTACATATGTGATGCTGTTAGTCTGTTAGTATGCATTTTGGAAGATCTTTTATGATTTTGTTTTACATTACGTTGAAGTCGCATAGGTTTCATACCCTATTAAATATATTTCACTTTGAAGGCTTCGTCCTCTCTGTTCCTGCCCTTCTGAAATTGCGAACATGTAAAATTATTTGAAAGCACGTAATAACGAGCGCTGTAATTTATTATTATTTCGATTCAAATTATATCTTGAGATAATTTGTTTGTCAAATTATACCTAGTTAATTTTATATAGTTCCCAGTATGGCCCTAATTTTTTAGAAGAAGGTTGTATTATATGGGCGTGGGAAGTACAGTAATTCCCTTTGATAAATATAATTTCTGAAAGGTGGTACCAAAGTTGTAAAATGTCAACAGTACGGGACTGAAATTTAAAATACATTTAAAGCTATGTTTCAGGTAAAAATCCTTCTTAGTACTGCCTAAAAGAAGGGCAGATGTCTTTTGCGATAAATTTCGTTCAGTATATTTCATTTAATGCATCTAAATTTATAAAACTACTATAAACTATTCTATATTTGTGATAGTGAAATACATATTCTGATATCAATTTTTGCTTAATATAATTTTTTTTAGTCAAATCCGTTGATTACGTTGCGTCTTAAAGAAAATTAAGCCTTTTCAATTATAAAATTGATCCCTCGAAGTCCATTTTACCATTGGAAACTTGTATTTCATTTAATGAAAATACTTTTATAAAATAGGACAATCGTAATATTTTAAAAATATATATTTTTGCAAAATACAAATTTTCAGTTAAAGGTCACATATTCTAAAAGTAAAATTAGTACTGAATCTGTAGTGGACTTTACAACATTTTTTATACCTAGATTAACATGTAAGTATCCCATTATAGACACCTTTCATAATGTTTAATGAATTGTTTTGTTTATAAAAATATTGAAATTGGGCTCCAATTTCAAAAAGGTTTTTTTTTGGAAAATCTATAATAGAATTTCGAATTTTATTCAAATTAATTCAAAATCTTCCAGAGAAACACAAGAAAAGAATGCATAGACAGGAATTAATGAAGAACAAATGACTTCAAATAGACAATATTATTTATGAACTTGTCGAGCACACAACCAATATTTATAGATTCGTTTGATCACTTCTCTGTCTAAATTTAAATATTATCTCAAGTCATTTTATTCTACTCACGTTATTTTAGTTTTAAAAATTATAATTTAAATGTTTCCTGTTTATTATTGAAAGTCAGTTGTAACGACACGTACTGAAAACAATTATTGAGACAGCAGTTCTCGTAAATTGCAATCATAATCGCCTCTATTATATGAACCATAAATTATTTATTGATACTCAAAATCCGCGTGTATTGTTTTAAAATGCAAATTTATACGGATATAGAAAATGCAATATAAAGATCTTCTCTACCGATCCTTATTTTATGATGTTAAATATTGGGAATCTATAAAAAGTATAAATTAAATGCTACACAGTGTGTTTTAAATATGGAAAATCTTGGAAGTGGTTAGAGATGGAGGCTAGGTTAAACTGGAGCGAAGTTGTGTAAATTGGTGACCAATAATATGCCTCAAAAAAATCAAAACTAACATGAATAATTCTTGAGATATTTGAAAAATCGAAATTTTGGAAATTTGTTGTAAAATTCCAGGTTTGTTTGAAGATATATTGAAATAAAAATTACACTTTTCATTTTTACGCTCTATCGAATAGCTAAACAGCTTTTTAAAGTAACGTTTCGTCCCTTCAGAACCATCATCAACTTCATTTCTTCTAATACGGCACAATCAATTTAAAACAATGTAATGTATTATAAAAAACAAACAGAACACAGAACCAAATATTTTTGCATATTTAACCCATTTCGGAATTTTAGTGTAAAAAATTTTACCTCTCGGATATTAGTTCAGTAACATAAGGGTTCATCTACTAAAAAAATCCAAGTGAGCTGAAATTTTGCATACACCTTTACTTTTATATTACTAATAATGTGGCAAAAGTCCCCACTGATATGTTGCTTGCGTTTCAAGTTATTCAAGGTCAAATGTCACAGAAATAGGTTTTTCGCAAATACTTTGCTTCCTGTATGTCCTATGACTTTTTCGGTTATTATAGAAAACAAATATTAAAAAATGCTTTTCAAAAAATGTTATATACATATTTTACGTAAAACCAATAGTTTTCACTCTATACGCCAGGAAAGGACAGGGTAGAGGTGCATCGGTTTTCACACCACCTCAGAGGCAGGATGCAAGGCGCATTTTTTTACTTGGTTTCCCAGTAAGCCTAATCCATGAGTTTGCTCTTTTTAGTGTCTTCTATCATTCTCGTTCTCTGTCCCCTCTTCCACTTCTTCGGCTTCTGTCATCTCCTCCATGTTCTCGTTCTCTGTCCCCTCCTCCTATATACACAATTACCTAAATTATGGCAAGGTTTTTCAATTTCCACTTCAATAATTTAGGCAAAACATTCAAAGTAAATAAATTTGGTTATCATTTGATTAAAAAATAAAATTTTGAGTTTAGATTTTTGCTCTTTCAATTACATTTCTATTTTGTTTTCAGTTGTGCTGTAACCCTTTTTTATAATGTCAAATACCTACGAACTGCAGCTAAGTAGCTACATATGCCTCTAAATATGTTTCACAAAGAAATATCGGCTACTTTACCCCAAATCATTAAAAGAAGCTACAGTTTTGTAGGTAGCTGAATATAACCGTGCTATCGGTTTGTAGATTGACCGGAAGCAAGATACTTCACATTGTGGGCTATATGTATACTACGTGACTGATTTTACATAATATGCTAAAGCATATCGCATAAAATATCGTAAAGCATACCAACAAATCTCTATGGACAAATATTACATAACTGTCTATGGAACTTTGGGAGATTTATATGCATTTAAAAAAAAATAAATTTGTGTAAAATACATCAACAACTTTGCTGACTTGAGGGTGAACGTGTTCAAACGGGGGCATCGTTAGGAAATATTTTACTCCCTTGGGTTTATTACCGACTGAACAGAATGATAAATTACTTTTACTTCCTTATAAATTGCCAGTGGCGGAGGATCGATGTTTTTTATTTGTTTGTGATAAAATTATGTAAAGGCCATTTACAAATGAAATAAGGATCATCTACATACCTACTTCTTCCAAATTTAGAAAGATAGAGAAACAAGTATATGAAAATGTTAGATATTGTTCAATAACTTTAATATTGTTACTCCATTAATTCTAGTCTAAGAATTTATCTTGGACACGCAGTCATTCACTTTCTGTATTTGAATCTAGAATAATTTGCGGAAGTATGGTACCACCAACCACTTACTAATTTTATTTTTAGACACACTTACGTGAATTTTCCTATATTTTCCACTAAAGCTACTGTCATATCTCAAAAATAAATGGCTTCATTTGTACTTACATATTTTTAAACAAGCTAATAATAAAAAAAACATATCTATCCCTTATTCTTATCACAAGGATTAAGTTCGTAAGTTCGAGACTTGTGTGGGAGAGGTGGCGGCATATTATTATTCAGTAGGACGCGTTTGTGACAACTTACGTTGGTAAGTCTTATCATTCAGTGGTGGAATGAGGGAATGTTACCTACTGCTGATGTTTTTCTCATCGTATCCCTGATGTTCTGATCCCTGAGAACAGGCCTTAATATACGACTAGATAATTTAATTAAAAATGAATCGTGAACTCACGATCTGTAGATATATCGTTTAGTGTAAAGTCAAAAAATTTCAAAGATATTGGACTTGCTGTAAATTTGATCTATTTGATAAACTTATTTATGATTAGATAAACAAATTATTAATAGAGATAAGGCAACTATTACGCTTTTTAGGTCAAAGTTTTGCAACTCATTATTAGAGAGTGGCATAACTATTTCAAATGATTAGTTTTTTATAATTATCCCAGCTAACAAAGCTCCTTAGACTATACATTAACATAGTATATAATATAGGCTTAATTGGTAGCACATGTTAATTGTTTATGCCAAAAGTTGACTCCTGTTACGTCTTAAATCACTCTAAACAGTGTACGAGTGAGTAGTCGATGTTGTTATGACTGCGTGTCCTGTTATCATCATATTATCGTATCTGCGTTATGGTATTGTTCACTGGGGATTAGGTAAATATATCAACATAATATTTACAGTTCGTATTATGGCAAATCTTAAATATGGACTCCTTCAAGGTTTTTAGAAATTTTAGACTTTTTAGCAGTAACTGCAGTTTATATCTTGGAAGTAGTATGTTTTGTATATAACCATTTCGTTTTATTCACATAAAATAAACTTTTCTAAACCATTTCTACATCATTAACGGTAACTGTATTTTATGGCTTGAACGTCACTAGTCCGGGCTGTATAAAAAGGGTGTTTATTTTAATATCTACGGTTTTTTGTAATATCTTACCAATCGAGATATGAATTTAAAAAAATTATCAAATATTCAAAAAAAAGTACCTACAAAAATATCTAGTGGATATATGCCAGAATGATCAATGGGTCCACCCCTAAATTGTTCCTTTTTATTCAATGTTTATACTAGTCGTATTTTGCAAGTTTTTGTTTGTTTTTTCATTCTACTCTACTGCTATTATTTTATTATAACTTTGTATCTGACTTGTCTTCTAAGTAATTGTGTATTATTACAGATCTATTCAATTATATTATATTTTTCTTGCATATGGGAGTAGTTATCAATTGGTGACGTAATATTATTCCCCCCACACAAGATATGGTGACGCCATATCTTGTTTAGAGATCTGGAATATTATTTAGCAAAATCTCGATTGATATAGGTCAACGCTGCACTACAGATATACAAAGGTATTAATTACCCATTCATATTCATGATTGTCCACAATAAGTTTGTATTGATGAGAGAATCTTATTGTGTGTCAATGAGTAAATCACTCGCGTTCTCGGAAAACCGATTAAGAATTTAACCGTATGAAATAAACAGAACATGACAAGTTTAATTTCCGAACGTTTGGAGTTACGAATAAGTATGTCACCTTATATTAAAACCTTTTGAGTCCTAACAGAATTCCTCGTGGGAAATTGCGAATCGGATATTCGGAATAACTTCACGCCGGTATCAGAACAGTTCATCAATTGAAGATTCTATCTAGCAATTAGCTAACTAATCTTGAATCTAATCATCGTCATTTTCTTGGATTACACCACCTGTAAAATAATAAAAAAGACAATCAGGTGTTAAAGATAAAGTGGCAAGTCTTAAAAATAAAAATTTGAAGTGTAGTATCAAGGCAATCTTTTAAAGTTACCCTCAAATTTCTTTTATTTATAGTATATTTACTTTAATTGCATTGTGTTTTAATTACAGTGTTTTTCAGATAAAATTTAAAAAGTTTGCGTTGATACTATACTTGAATTTTTTGTATTGAATAATTCTGGTTTCCCGTGTTTATTATTTTATATTAAATTACGATGAATCTTCAGCACAAATAATTTTCAGGGATTATTAATTAATTTTGAACCGCTTCTATCATATTTCTATCCCATTTTAGACACTATATGTATTTATATGTTATATGGTATGTGTATACACTGTATGTATTATTTAAAATTGATTTACAACTTTATTTGGGAGTTATTTTTGGGAGTAACTAAGACTAAATGCAGTTATTCAGTTATGAAAATTTATTTGCACCTGTAATTTTTTTCTTCAAGATTGTCATTAACTTAAAATTATTTTAAACTAACTTTAAACTCTAGCTTTAGCTTAACTCAAGTACTTTATATGAATTTAGTTTAGAAGTCGAAGTAGAAAATGTATCAATAATGTGTTTCATTTGAAATAATGGTGACCGGAAGTAGCAGGAAATGTTTCATATATAATCAATAGATCACCCAGGCATTATTTGATCATTTAGGATCACCAAATTTTGAGATTCCTTTCGGAGGGAGGAGTGTTAATTATTTTCATATTATTATTATACTTCTACTTCGTAGTGATCGTCGTACAACCTGTATAATTTCTTCTTTATCGAAGCATTGTACTAGTGTATTATTGTCAAAACCTTCTTCAATTAAATTTCCATTAATTAATTATTTTGTCCCAGACGCATAAACTGAATTTATTCGTTCTTTTGGTATTACATTTTCATTACTTTTATGGGAGAGTATGTAAATATATAAAATGCAATAATAATAATTTCATTGTGGTAATATTTATGTGGTACAACTGTAGCATGAAGCGTTATGTAATAATAATTTACATTTCAACAGAATCACTTCTGCTTTGTAGAGTATAGTTTTACAATTTAAACAGATGTGTCTGCCACTTTTTATACATATAGATGATGCAATATTAGTAGTATTATTTAGAGAAGTAGGTATATCATATTTCTGTTCAACAATTATTTCGCTTTCAAAAATCAAATTGTAAAGCTCTAACTACCGTGGATACAAAGATGGGTTCTTGACAAAGTTTCGAAATTCACATAAATTTACCCTCCTTATAACTTCGTTACTTATCCAAAGATACTGGATTTTTCAAGTTTTTCAAGTTTTAATTACTTGGGGAAATACATCCCGTTAATAATGGAAGAGATCCAAAGATAACGCCAATAAATGGAATTCGCTGTAGAAGTGAATATCTTATTTTTTTCAAAAATGCAACTACTTTACACTTGCCTGAAATAATTTTCTATAATTTATTGGTACTTTTCCCAATTTATGTTATTTTATTGCATTTGTGACATAAATAACTCAAATGTTGCTTGATTTTTGTTTTGCTCTTAACTCATCGACTTCATTGATGAAATGTTGACATTATGACAGAAGTTTATGTCATAATGTCATGGATATATAGAAAATATACAGAGAATTACGCGAATAAGATATACCGGGATATCAAAAATTATCTTGGTCAAGGGTGGTTGTGGAATGTAAAACGTGTGTCTTACTTTAAATTTTTGAATATGTTTTGTTGTGTCAGAATCTGTCAAGTCATTGTGCTGAAATTTTCTAATCCAGTTTTTGAATCATGCCTCTTACCACACAGCACAAAATTTTCATGATTGAAGCCTATTTTCGAACGGGTGCGCTAGTTAATGGAAATTGGCAATACAGTCAACGTTTGTGTTTGGACAATTTTCGAGAGCACTTCCCAAACGTGGCAATATTACCAGACAATTTTTATGCGTGCCTTACAAATTGTGTTGAAGTGTTTCGCGAAACTGGTTGTGTGACTCATAAAAAAGATGCTGGTAGACCAAGAGTTCCTACAGAAGAAGTTGTCAATGACGTTCGTCAACGTATGGAAGAGGAGCCTGCAAAACCTTTGAAACGTCTTTCTCAGGAAATTGGACTTTCTTATGGAACATGTTATAAGATTTTAAAGAAAGACTTGAACATGCATCCATATAAGATGCAAGCACATCAAGCTCTTCTGCCCGCAGACCACCCCAGACGCTTTGCTTACTGCCATTGGTTTGTCAATAATTTAATGAATGACTATCTTCTGGACTTAACTTTTTTTCTGACGAAGCGTGGTTCCACCTTTCGGGATACATCAATTCTCAAAATATGAAAATTTGGAGCAATGATAACCCTCATATTTTTACTGAATCGCCACTACATGCTCAAAAAATTGGTGTTTGGATGGCAGTTTCTCGCAGAAGAATAATTGGGCCAATTTTTTTCGATTTCACCGTCAACGCAGAAAGGTACAGACACAACTTTTTGGCTGAATTTGTGCAACAGTTAAACGATGATGAACTACGGTACGGTTATTTCCAGCATGACGGTGCAACAGCACATACTACACGAGAAAATATTGCTTTCCTCCGCGAGTTTTTTTATGACCGGCTGATAAGTTTGCATACAGAAGTTGAGTTTCCTCCGAGATCACCTTGTTTGACAATTATGGACTATTTTATATTTCCTTACTTAAAAAACAAGATTTTCGCAACTCCGGTAAATAATTTGCAAGAACTGCAACAAAGAATTGTTCAGCAATGTGGAACCATAACGCCAGAAATGCTGCAAAACGCTTTTCACAGCATGAGGAGGCGCGTCAACTTGTGCATCGAACAAAACGGGGGACATTTCCAACAATTACTGTAATTTAGTTTTTCTTGTTACTAAAACCGTTATTTCATAATTTGTAGTTCATTATTGTTTTACAACTGAAATAAATAGGTATGAAATTTGTAGGTTATTGATGATGTCAGTGTGACAGTGACATAATTATTTCAAATTTAAAGTAAGACACACGTTTTACATTCCACAACCACCCTTGACCAAGATAATTTTTAATATCCCGGTACATTATAAACATAACAAGTATGCCACAAAAAGTACAAAATAATATTTCAAATAGGAATGTGCAGTCGAGTTTTACGGACTGGAAGTTGTAAAGATTTTGTCTTTACTTTTACATAACACTATGCAGTTAGAAAAATAATTCGGCTTTTTAAACAAAAAAAATTACTTATTGATGTGCTAAGAAAATTGCAGAAAAATTTGATGTGCGTACTTGCTCATGTTCTCGATGAGAAGCACTATCTACTTATGTATACGTTTAGTCTAATTCTGGATCTAAATCAGCATTTGTACTAATAATTAATGGGTACTAATCATCAGTGCAATAATAATTCTTTGCAGTTATAACTCTTACATTTTATTGGAATAATGAATACCTACACAAATGACAAATATTTTTATGAGTCATATACATGCAGTCTATAACTCGTTTATAAAGAATTTAATGTTAACTCACATTCATCATTGCTACTAATTATAAGATCACATAATCTTATATAGGTACATAGATTATATTCTTTGTTTAGAAAAGGAACAGTTTTATATATAAAAGATGTAATGAAATAATATACAGTTTAATTTAATAAAATTGTAATTATTCTTTCATTAATTGCGTATTTTCTCACACTTTTGATAATAATAATAAAAAAAATATGTACCTATAGGTAAAATAAATCTTTGCTGCAAAAATTTCATTCAGGAATCGGCAGGGATTATGAAAATCCAGATTCACTAGGAAACATCCAATTATTATTAAATATGACAGTTAATATTTTTTGCTATAACTTACAAATGTGTATATAGATATTCTATTGGTGTCGAAATACATAAGATTGTTTAAAGAGGTCAAAAAAAAAAAAAAATACAAAACTACCATCTAAAATAAAAATGTGGAGGTCTTTATTAAATTTCATTCAGGAATCGGCAGGGATTATGAAAATCCAGATTCACTAGGAAACATCCAATTATTATTAAATATGACAGTTAATATTTAATAAAATAAAGTTAAATTAATCTTGAAAGAGGCTGAAACCTTTGGTGTGAAGATAACACCGACGTAGTTTTCCACAATAACTAACAAAACACTATACTGTACTCGACGCGCGTTTCGCCAATCAAGTTGGCATCGTCAGGAGACAAAACAGTTTTAATCATCTACAGATTATGGTTAGAATGGTTGGCGAAACGCGCGCCTAGTGCAGTATAGTGTTTTGGTGTTAGATGGAAAACTACGTCAGTGTTAAAGTTAAATTAATTAACGTGAAATTTCAACAAAAGCAGTATAGAAAGCTATAAAATATTTTCCTTACTATTAAATTGATTAAAATTTTTTTTATTTCCTTTTCAATTGTTCAGGAATTAAGTTCCTCCTTACTAGAAGTAATGCATCCAAAAATAACTTGCCTATGTAACTTATTTCAGCTGAAATTTTATTTAAGCGATGGAAATTAATGTTTAGATAAGTTTTACTCCAGGTAAACTGGAACATAAGAGTGAACTTGGCTTGTGAACTGGGTATTTATTGCCTACAATAGGTGCTAAATTAAGTATTTATGCGATAGTCATAATTTCAAGTCTTACGAACTGGTACTGACAATCATCGCTGAGTTTTAAGGCAGACATTATTCTTACGGTTTTCCATTGGGACGTGAACATGTCGAGTTGATGGTGAATGAGGCCTGAATACTATATATAGCATATGATGTGCAAGAATGAATTAGATTGTTGATTAGATTGATATATGGTTGTTATCGTATTGCAGTCTTTACAGCTAATTTTGTAAATACTCAACTTTAGTATCCTTATAGTATCTATATCTATAGTATCTAGTAACTTTAGTTTCCTTATAGTATCTATTTTGTCTTTCGGATTGTCTAAAAGTTGTTGTAGCTTATGTCCTGATGAATAAACCACTGACATACCTATATCTTTAAAAAAAACACGGGTTAAACGAGGATCGTTTAGAATAGATATAAATTTTGGATTCTTTGGAGTCTCTTTAAATTTACGTTTCCTAATTATTTTATCAATTAAAGTTACAGAATATCCATTACTGGCAGCTCTTTCCCCAATCAGTGATTATTATAGCTTCTAAATACAAGGGAAGGTAACATGTATACATTCTACATACATCTTTATTAAAAAAACCTGATTTCTAGTGATATAAAATTGGTTATCTTTTATTAATAGAAAGATCTCATAATTATACTTACGGGTTTAGTTAATGAAAAGCACAAAGAAATACAACTGGGAGAGACATAGGTATGTTTTTAGAAAGAGATACAGATTTTATAAAACATTGCAAATCTGTTTCCGCTTCAATTAATTATCAGTAACATCAGATTCAGATCAGATTACATTATGAGCAACATTCGGTTATCGTTTCAATATTATTTTGTTTGGATATTTTCATTTGGTGTTGTTACCACGGAAGTTAAGTATAATTTTATATTCAATATTATGTTCATTAAATGTAATTTTTAAGCGAATCTATTTCAAAGACGAATACCCAAGTAGGTAATTAAAACGACTGTAGGGAATTGCGTTCTTAAAATTTAGCACGAATGTTTTCTTCATCATTCCGTAATTCTATAGCGAAAACGTGACACCACGTAGCATAATAAAAATAATTACTTGGAGGCAAATAATGTCAGAATTGGATCTGATGAAATTGTTATTGTGTGCGTAATTGGAGTCACCTGTACATTTTTTGCAAGAATGGCGTTTTCAAATATCCGTTTTAGAAGCACAATAAGCCGTATAAGGTTCACTGCTGACTCATCAAATCTCTGGTTGAACTAGTCACAATTATTTGAAAGTGATAATTGGTAATAAAAACCATTGAAAAGAAGAAAATAATATCTAAGGTGTACCTGCATATCAAGTAAAATAAGTTGATAGAAAGCGGAAATAAGTTCAGAGGAAAAGATTACAAAATCTGCAGGATCGTCACAAATTGGGTTTACTATACAAGTGTGGGCCATTTTGGAGCAACTGTACTGGGAGCTAGTAAACTATGAGATAGTTTGCTCCAAGTGAATTTTGTTTTATCAGCTTGTATTTATCTTAATCTAATTAAAATGCTTTAAGACAGAAAAGAATACTATAAAAATTGACGTTAAAGTACACCCGAAAATGTACTATATGTATATTTAACGATTAGGTTTATTTTGGTGAAAAAAAAAGTAATATATTAACTTAATTTAACTGTTTCTCTATTATGTTTTGGTTTCTACAGTTTACTGTTGACCTCTATATATAGACATCGATCTTTCTACCCATACCTTTATGACCCTTTCATCTTTTTCGTTTTCAGTCGCATAGTCCTTTATTATGCTTAAATTGGTAAATGAGCAAGCCAGTGTATCCAAGCTATTTTTATCGTCAGATATTACATCAGCTGTCCACAACATATGTCCAACGTCGACCAAAAGAAATTGGAAAACTTAAAGGGAAAAAAATCTGATCTGATCTGAGTATCTGATAATTCTTCTACTTACTTGAATACTACTTTATTGAATAAATCATATAGTGCAACCATATCTGTATATTAACAGTTTTAAATTTAGATTGTTTTAAGATTTATCAACAAAATGCATACTTTTTAAATCCTTTTTTGAATTTTTCAAAGCATACATAAAATGTAAAATTGTAATTGGTAATTTTAAACCATCCTCTGTATATATGTTTAAACATATTTTCATAAAATATTATCTCACAAATTCATTAATAGATGTTAATAGCTCAAAAAAGTCCCACCGAAGAAGGAATACTCTCCCATAGAGGAAGATATTTCTAGCATAGTTGAACAAGGTAACCATTCCATAGGTCTTTCCTTTAATAGTTTGTATAAGTATTTTAGTGTAATACTTGTATATTGCTGCGAAGATTTCGTAAATATATTGACAATTAGATCACATTTCCAATACGATAAAGAAAAGAAAAAATATTTTAATTGTTCTGCAGTCATTAAATTTTCTGTAAAACGGAAATTGTATTTTCTACAGAAAACATTAAATGCTATACAATCTTTCATGATTCATTTAGACTTATTTTGTGTGGAAATATATCTTAATAATAAAATTGGTTGCAAATAATTTCGCCATCGTGTTGAGACAACAACCAAAAGTATAGTTGTTCTCCTGCAAGTCTAGACTGAACTATTACTGAGTATTGCTTAATTTAAGTGTTTGTCTATAATTTACTTTGTAAACGATGCTCCAGATAAACATTCTGCCGGAGGTTGTATTCCTGGAATTGTTTTAGTTCAATTGTGTATCCAACAGCTTCAAGTGTAACAGTAATAAACCTTGTTTTATAAATGCATACAGCGTCAGTATATAATAAGATTGGTACCTAAATACATTTATTATTGGGTGTGAAGGTGCGGTATTAGTGCGTCTTTCTTCCGTAACGTCGTTATCTGCGAATATTTTGATACATTGATACATTGGAACATTTTGATACCAAAGTTATTTTTAGTTCTTCCTAATTACCTAAGAATATTGGGCAATATACAGGGTGTTCACATTACTCTATACGGCCACTAACTCCCTTATTTTAAATGAAACCTCTTGTATATTTTTACATTTTTTGAAATAGCATCAGGTCGAAATACCGTTAAATATTTAGGTCAAAAACATTTTGGAGATATTTGACATTTTATGAAAATTTTGAGAGCTGCAAGGATATATAAGACACTTTGTAACTTCTTTCGTATAGGAGATTTTCATTCGCCTTTTGTCATGTTGAAACAACATAAGTTGGAGTACATTTCACAATTAAAATAAATCAAAGATGCTTGCAACTTGCAACGCTTGAAATGCTTGCAACTTAAATAGAAAAAAATAAATGAAACAGAAACATAAATTTACATAACTTATAATTTTTGGTAAATAAAATTTATTTGTTTTCAGTGTCAAACTTAGTTTTAAAGGAAGGCCTGTGACCCATCCCATGGACACTGAGGGCTTTTTATTTTTTGATTTGAAAAAAAATTTAAACAGTGAAGAACATCGTGATAGAACCACAAATAATTAGTTTATTTCATTAGAGGAAAACCATTCTGTAAGCCGTTAGACTGTTGAAATCTAAACCAAACTTGTTTGGTTTGGTTTATCAAAAAATCTTTTGAGTACTTAGGTACCACCAATAAAATAGAAACAAGAAAAGCTAGTTAAATTAAATAATTATGCAATATTTCATTTGTGTCACAATAAAAACAGTTCAGTTTGCTTTGATACTGCACTGTACTGGTAGGTATTTGCATACTTTCTGATTTATTGTTTACTTTTGGTCCAAAATATATTTGCTTTATCATAAAGCTGCCTCATAAATTAGTTAGAGACAATGTTTATTTGTTTAAACATTTCAATTTCACCATTATTGATTACCTATTACACAGTAAAAAAAGACAAATGGTAAAATTACTAAATGGCAATCGGAATTTGCTGCAGTGTTATTTTTAACACGAACTGGGTAGTATAATAACTAAACCTTTAGAACTCATATTACACGAACGATATACCCGCTAAGTTTGTAGAAGTACTCATAAATTGTAGTAAAATTTACAAAACCCTGTGTTAAAAATGAATCAATCCGCCATAAAATGGAATAATTACACGGTGAATAATTAACTATTACACATTACCCTGTAAAATCTACTGTGTTAAATTACTTTTATGTAATGTAATAATACACCGATATGTCTAACACTGCCAAGTGTGGACTATATATATACCTACACACTGATGAGTGTGGATTCAGTGTTAAAATCATTCGGATTTTTTTAATGTGTATATTTATATCTTTAATTGATAGTCTAGTTACTAATGATTATTGTGATTTCCTTTAATACTTAGTGTAAAATTTCCATGTTCAAATTTTAATATTTTTACTGGCGCATTCGCCATATTTAGCAAAATGTTAAAATAGTTAACATTCGTAGAAAATTTATTTAGAAAGTTTATAGATAATGTGGGAATACGATAAATAATTATAATTTTAGTGTCGTTTAACTACCAGTAATTAACACACCAGTGAAATAGTGAAACAAATTATTTTTACATCAATAACTGTTTAAAATAGTATCAGAAAGTATTCGCACATTTTTATACTATAGATAGTCGTTTACTGGGTAATATACTAAAATGCGTAGGTACATAGAAACACAACACATCATATCTGACAGTTTTTTACGCGATTAATGGAGCCTACACTTGAGGGGAAATATGATAACTTTTTATAAAGCAAACAATACGACGTTATTTGTCATTTCACATTATGTCTTTCCTGCTAGAGCTACCCAAATATAACATTGTGTAAAAGCTCCCCTGCCTGAAAGTGAACAACGTGAACCTACGTAAATTTAAGAGGGATGAGATTAACAGTTCTCTTAATGGCTTGAGCTTACAATGATGTATATTTTATACGTTCTATTCTTTTAAGGTGTACTTGGTTAAGTGCTTTACACATAAAGTACAGTTCGTTGACAGTTCCTAAATTCTAATATTATATAGAGTGAATTTAATAAATAAACGAAATTAAATAAGTTGCTAGAAGACACAGGAAATTGTCGCCTACTCGTAATTATATTTTGTATGCATATTCCAAATTGCAATTGCATTGGGGAAATTGGTCTAACATGGCTTATCACTTTTTAAATCTGCTATAATAAGCATTTTTAAAAGGAAATTATGCACTAGCTAACTTATTTAACTGGTTTTTATAGTGTCATAGTAAATAATACATCAAGTAGTATATTTTTCAAAAAAAACCAGTGGTTGCATTATTCATTTTACTCACATGAGTATGGGTAAAACGGCATACATGATAAAAAATACAAATATAAAAATACTTATTCTACAAATAAAATTGAACTATAGAACATCGAGAATAAAAACACTATATGCGACTTTAATAAAACAGGGCAAAATAGCATACTATTGTCAAGAATCACAAATATAAATTTTGGTTTGGGACCTATTCTCGTCCCATTTTTGCCTGGAAGTTTTCCTAATATAAGTGCCGATCATCGCTGCAAGGTTAAAACATTCCTGAATATGTAAATGAGAAAAAACATTGGTTTGATGACGGCCTATTTTATATGAGCCTAAAATGGCATACCTCTTGGGTCGTATGCAGTTTTACCCTCATAATATTCATGCCGTTTTACCAGTACGAGACAAACTATATTTAACTTAACTTAGAGCTAGCATGCTTGTGTACTAAACTGAGATTGTTGAGGTAAAGATATGTTGTTAATTGTCGGCACATACTTGCCTGTCAAGATATCTGCTATCGAATCTATTACTAATGATGCCAAACTTTTTTTTTTTTTTTTTGAGGGAATGTCTGAGTGTAGAGGAAGCGTGAAGTAAGAGAAACCAAGATATATTGTTGAGTTCAGTATAGTATAACATAGAAAATATAGACATATGTCTTATCTCAGAGACTCACTTCACCCATGAGTCCTTTATTAGATTCAAGGGATATAAAGTTTACCACACCATTCATCCCCAAAATGCAGCCAGAGGAGGAAGTGCAGTAATAATTAGAGAATCGATTATGCATCATGAGGAATTGGGATACAGGACTGAAGAATTTCAGGCAACTTCAGTAATGGTCAAAACCAGAACTTATGAGGTCATGGTTGTATCTGTATATTGTCCTCCAAGACACGCAATTGATAAAGAACAGTACTTAAACTTTCTTAATACTCAAGGTCATAGATTTATCATTGGCGGCGACTTCAATGCTAAGCACACTCATTGGGGATCAAGACTAACAACACCTAAAGGTAAAAGATTTATGGCAGCAATGACTCAGCTAAAATGTGAGACGTACTCAACTGGCAAGCCAACTTATTGGCCCACAGATAGAAATAAAATACCAGACCTCATAGACTTCTTTATAGTACGAAATATTTCAGCAAACTATATCCAAGTTGATGAAGCATGGAACCTGAATTCAGATCACTCTTCCATACTTCTTACCCTCAGCGATACCATTATCCAAAAGGAAAAAGCTCCAAGATTAACAAGCAAATTAACAGATTGGCAGAGTTTCAGTATGGATCTTGAAAATGCGATCGATCTAGCAGTTCCATTAAGAACGGCAGAACAACTGGACGAAGAGGTGGAATTGTTCGTTACCAATACACAGAAAGCAGCATGGAATAATACCCCCCCTATAATACAGCGGACAAAGGGAAACAACTATCCCAAGGGAATAAGAGACTTAATCTCTGAAAAAAGGAAGCTCCGGCGGAAATGGCATTACACCAGAGCTCCAGCAGATAAAACTAGACTCAATAACGCCACTCAGCATCTAAAAAGAGAAATACAAAGGATTAAAAATGAGTCTATTCGTGAGTACCTCAGTGAGTTGACAAATAATAAAAGCACTGACTACTCTCTTTGGAAAGCTACAAAGGGATTAAAAAGACCAATAATTCAGAATGCTCCAGTCAGAAATACAGATGGTAGCTGGGCTAGGAATAATATGCAAAAAGCAAATAGGTTTGCAGAACATCTTGAAAATACATTTAAGCCAAACCCAGGAGAGGAACTATCAGAGTTGGAAATACCTGCTAAGCAAGAAATAAACATCACGCCAACTTCCCCTAAAGAAGTAGCAAAAGAGATAAAAGAAAACAGCGATCCCAAGAAAGCACCAGGCTTTGATTTAATCACTGGAGAAGTATTAAAACAACTTCCAAAGAAAGCTATAATCAAACTAACGCATCTCATTAATGCTTCATTCAGATTAAGGTATGTTCCTAAAATGTGGAAAGTGGCAGAAGTCATTATGACACCCAAACCAGGGAAAAACCCCCATGAAGTTTCGTCTTATAGGCCGATTTCTCTGCTACCTGTAATATCAAAATTGTTCGAAAAAATTCTTCTGAAAAGATTGAAACCAACCATGGATGAAGGTAATTTAATCCCAACTCACCAGTTTGGATTCAGAGAAAGCCACTCCACCCTAGATCAAGTACACAGAATTACTGACGTAATAGAAAAGTCGCTAGAAAACAAAGAAGTCTGTTCAGCGATATTCCTTGATGTTGCGCAGGCTTTTGATAAAGTGTGGCATGATGGGTTAAAATATAAACTAAATAAGTTACTTTCATATAAATACTCAGAATTATTGGAATCATATATCTCAGATAGACTCTTCAGAGTCAAACCAGATAAAGCATACACTGAACTAAAAGAAATCAGAGCAGGAATACCACAAGGAAGCGTCCTAGGCTCTATCTTATACCTGATCTACACCAGTGATATACCACAGTTAGAGCAAAACACAATTGCCACGTTTGCAGATGATATTGCCATTCTTGCGACAGGGAAGGGCTATGAAGAAGCTGCAAACAAACTGCAAACATCAGTTAACCAAATCAATAACTGGACCAGAAGATGGCGTATCAAGCTGAATGAAACCAAATCAGTGCAGATTAATTTCACAAATAAAAGAGAACAACAAATACCTATTAACATGAACAATGCCCAGATTCCATATGAATCGTCATATGCAGAAACAGCACATGTCCATTTTTTGTCCAAACGGGGTTATACCAGAAAATAACTCTACATAGGTAATTACATCATAGTATAAATAAACAGCACATGTCCAGATAATATCTTAGTTTTAAACGATGAGTAGTTTAAAGCATATTCTGCAGAAATCACACAAGTCCCGGACATGTGCGGTTTCTGCTGGACAAGAGATTTCTGCATTTCGCGCAATAGGTTCAACTGGGTGGAAGTTTGACGGTTTTGAAAGGTAAACATAGCATACTTGGTGTACTTCTGTCTATATACTCGTAGATAGTTGTTTGTAGTTTAGCAAAGTGTTTAAATAATCGTAGTGTGAGATGAAGCCAGATAAAGATGAGAATAATACTTCCCAAGGAAAGAGGAAGGCGAAAGAGGAAAACTGTACAAAAAGAACTCAATATCCGAAGAAACCTCATCTAAGAGTGCACCACGCGGTGGCAAAGTTCATTTCAATATAAGTACCTTTTCACATTATACTTATGACACTCAAAAAAAAGGGTGTGTCGAAGCTTCGGAGTTTATAGATGGGGCTATTAGACACACATTTAAACTTCAACAGCCAGGAAAAACTTCACTAGTTTTACCATCTGAAGTCGCATATCCATCGGGCAAAGTTCCTATAAATACAAAAAAACTTCAGGATATAAGAAACTGTATGGCATTCGTAGAAGAGGAATATGAAGAATTTTATAATTCAATACTTCTTTGGGCTGTCATTACTAATAATAAAATGTAAAATATGTTTTGATCACTTTGAAATAAACACGTTTATATTGGAAAAGTCTATTTATTTCCCCCTTGGCTATGCAGAAAGCTCACATGTTCTTTTTTTTTAAAAATCGTAGAAACAAAAATCCTTATTTACCAAACAAACTTAATATTTTGTCCTGTTACAGCTACCCTTAATTAACTTTTGTAGCTATTAAACCAAATATAAATCATTTTTTAACAGCAATAAAATGTTTTTTCCATTTTCCCAAAATTTGCTGTTTTGGACATGTGTTGTTTTTGCATATGGCGATTCATATGCAAACTCAGCAAAATATCTAGGCATCACATTAGACGCAAGACTTCGCTGGAAAGTCCATGTTAAAAAGAAAAGAGAAGAGCTAGACATCAGATATAAGAAAATGTACTGGCTACTTGGTAGACACTCCTGCTTATCAACTTACAACAAAATACTGTTGTATAAACAAATTCTCAAGCCAGTATGGACCTATGGAATACAGCTCTGGGGCTGTGCCAGTAAGAGTAATATATTAATCATTCAAAGATTTCAGAACAAAGTACTGCGGAACATCGTCAAAGCGCCTTGGTACATCAGAAACAGCGACCTTCATCGAGATCTTCAGATGGACACTGTAGAGCAGACAATTACTCAATTTGCAAGAAATCACGAACAACGACTGCATCAGCATGTGAACATCGAGGCCATCCAGCTCCTCGACAACACTAACATAGTAAGAAGGCTCAAGAGGGTTAAGCCCTTTGAGTTAGTGAACTGATTAGATCAGTATAAAGCAGAGTATTGTGCGGTTAGTGTTACACGTTAGTGTTATTAAGTTACTAGACTCTAAGGTACACTAGTGAGTAAGACCTTAGCTCTAAGATTCTCAACTTTAGTTAAATTAGGATAGAACTAAATTACTCATTGATCTCCCTTTGATCAGATTGTAATAGTAGCAAAATACCCTTCAAAGAGTATTTTCTATATATATAATAAAAAAAAAAGTATAGTATAAAATTTAATTAAGTTTTCATCAGAGGTGAATAAGCGTATTAGAGACTTCAGACTAATAAAACGTTATTTTAGAATATAGCGCCAAGTTTATCTTTTAAACATAGCGTGATAAGCTTATAGCTTATATCGTTAACGTATTCAACAAACATGAAACTTGGGACTCCTTTCAACCTTCACTCCGTTTTAGCTGTACTCTCTTGTTATTCCAATGTTCTTCGCTATACCTAGGTAAGTTACGTCCTGAACTTTCTCTATTCGCCTCTGATTCACATATATTAACTAAATACAATAGTACGGTTGTCAGCTGTTTATACAAAACTTGTCTTGAGCGGGATAAATTATTAAAACTGAGGGCAGGATCGTAGACAAAATTATAGGTATATCGGCTTGCTAGTTGGTCTCAGTAAGAAAAACTTATTGCATTATAAATCCTTATTTTACAAGCAATAGAAAAATATAAAGTAAAGAAATTCAAGGTAAAAGTTTAAAGGTCAAGAAGAGAGAAGCTTTTGCGTAGTGAGTGTCATATTATTCTCATTCCCTATCCATTCTTGATATATACAATAGCAACGTCTGGTTTTTGACAAAGCTCTATACTAAAATATACGCCCTAACGCAGCGGAGGTTGCCGATCAATATATAACAATGGATAATTTACAATGTTTATATGGCCGAATAATGAATTACCTACACAGTAGTACAAGTATCATTACATTACATTACAAGTATCATTACAAGTACATTACAAGTAGTAAACTTTGGCACAATTATCTCTTGAAAAATTACTAAAATATTGATAATATGTTCTGATACAGTTAGGTTAGCTTTAAAGGTGAGTGGATCCAAAAACGGACCCTCATTGCGACAATGGGTCTGTTCATGCTCACAGCTGTTGAATACAGTTACTGACAAAATAATTAAAATATGTATTATGCTTGAAATGAAATGTTTTATATTAGAAATTTCCATTTTATATTTCACCATTCACCTTACTTACATATCTCTTGTTGAGAGCTGCACAATTTTTATGTCTGTCCTTTATTACTTCTATGCAGTGCGTGTTAAAATATTGAAACATCTGCATTGGTATCTAGTTTATTGTAAAAGGCACTTGAATTAAGAGTTTATTACAATTAATATCAAATATTTTTCATTTTCATTGTTCTTTCATAGCACAATGTGTTCCTCCCGTGTTTTACAGTTGTAGACGATACTCGTATCCTTCAATCACATTATACTTTCCTTTATGAACCCGTAAACAGTTTTACTACTTAATCAGAAATAAATCAGAAATAAATCAGAGTAAATTAGGTATAATAAAAGTAGGTAGATTTACTGGTTCTTTTGCATTCATTACTTTTTATTTTAAACGATTTTTTTTTAAAAAGTCCCGTTGTATTTTTACCTTTTTTATATATTTCGGCTGCACGTTATCTAAATATAAATATTTTCAAACTGTATAAGTACCATAATTTTTGAAAATTTATGATATAAATTACTATTAAAATCGCATATTTTTGTATATTTAAATTGTTTTATCGTTGTAAATCATTCTTATTGTCATTGTAAATGTTGATATTTTAAATTGTTAACACAAAATTTTAATTTTATATTTCGGCAGTAGGATAAATTTTATTATTTTCGAAATTTAGGAAGAAGACGAGACTGGCAAATCCTAAATTTGTTAAACGGAACATTTTCTTTCTTCATTTTGGCATATTTGGTGATGGGCCAACCCTTTGAGTATGTCTGATAGTAAGGGAGACAAATTCTACAGACCATAATATCTCTGATAGTAAGGGAGACACATTTTACAGACCATATATGTACCATAAATGTGAGGGACAACAATTTAAGTGTCAGTAGTCTAGTAACGAACTGACATTTTCTTTCGTAAAATGGCACTTTTTTTAGAAATATCTCTGAAAATCAGCGACAGAAAATCAAGCTTTACCTATAACAAGGTATATTCATAATACACCGTTTTATCTAAATCTACAAAAATGTACATGTACAGGGAGGTTCATTTTCGATGGGATTTGGCGGTATCTCGGTTGCTATGAGCGACAGAGAAAAATGGATAACACAAACGTTGGCTAATTTTTTGAGACAAATTCAACTGTAAAACAGAAATCCTGTAAGTCGATTTGTTTTCGAGTTATAAGCCGTTTGTCACGTTTTTGTAACTTTGGGTGGACTCTATATCTCGCTTATTTGAAGAGATACAGAAAAAATGTAAGGCAACTTTTGTCGACGTTTGATAGCATAATTTAACGGTGATATTACTTTTTTTATATACCGAGTGATTACTGATTTACGAACCAAACTTTTGATTTTTTAAATGGAAACCATAGTTGGCTTGGGTCGCGATGGAAAGCTTATTTTGTCAGCTTTTCAAAAATATATAGTTTCATATGGTTATTTTTAAAAATGGCTGAGTTATAACCCAATAATATACAGGGTGTCCACCTAGTGCGCGTAAGTCCAATATCTGGGTTAATAAAAGAGATAACTTAATTTTTTTTTCTACAGGGTTGTCTAATATCCCGAGCTGCACAAAATGAAAATATATTTACATATTCAGGGTGTTCAGTTTTTCCTGGACAGGTACCAACTTCGTTTTTCTAAATGGAAATATATATTTTTTATTGCTTTTTCGAACTAAACCCTTGATTTTAGTAGGACTTTCATCAGCCTTCCCTATACCTAACTTAAACTGTTTTTGAAATATTGACTGGTGAATATTGACATTTTTGCAACTTTGACACCCTGTAAAATCTAAACGGTTTGAGATCAAGCAAAACGGTTTGCACATTCCTATCTTAACTTTTTATAAGCTATCGTTTGATACTAATTTCAAATTTATCCAAGAATTAAAAATTTTCAAAATTTTCGGAAAATTTTTAATTCCTGGATACATTTGAAATTAGTATCAAACGATAGCTTATAAAAAGTTAAGATAGGAATGTGCAAACCGTTTTGCTTGATCTCAAACCGTTTAGATTTTATAGGGTGTCAAAGTTGCAAAAAGGTCAATATTCACCCGTCAATATTTCAAAAACAGTTTAAGTTAGGTATAGGGAAGGCTGATGAAGGTCCTACTAAAATCAAGGGTTTAGTTCGAAAAAGCAATAAAAAATATATATTTCCATTTAGAAAAACGAAGTTGGTACCTGTCCAGGAAAAACTGAACACCCTGAATATGTAAATATATTTTCATTTTGTGCAGCTCGGGATATTAGACAACCCTGTAGAAAAAAAAATTAAGTTATCTCTTTTATTAACCCAGATATTGGACTTACGCGCACTAGGTGGACACCTTGTATATAGGAGAGCCTTATCAACAAGTGTTTTTAATCCTAGTAGGCTGTAATAAAACAAAAATTGCAGCTATTCCGTATATATGTCAAATTATTCTAACTAGTCAGTATCCTTACAAGATTTGTTTATTTTGTGTTAAATTATTATTTAATTAATATCAAATCAGTCAAGATTATGGAAAACTACAATAATAGTGAAAAATTTGATATGATTATTGTATTTGGTGAAGCGCATAAAAATTCAAGAATGGCTGCTGAGTTATATTTACAGCGATATCCAGAAAGGAGACAACCAAATGTTAAGATGTTCAGCAGGCTCGAATATAATCTGAAACATTACGGTTCCTTTAAAAAACCTAGACTAAAAAGATATCATAAGGCAAACGCTGAAAATGATACAATAAATGTGTTAGGAGTAGTAACAGCGAATCCAGAAATATCTACAAATTCTATTGTAGAATCAGTGGGAGTTTCGAAAAAGCGGAGCCTAAAAATTTTAAAAGAAAATAATTTTAAATGTTTTAAATTCCGAAAAATTCATCATATCCATCCAGACGACAGTCACAGACGCCTTAATTTCTGTAGATAGTACCTAGGCAAATTTGGACGGATGAGGCCAGAATCACCAGTGACGGTATATTTAATCGAAGCAATAGCCATATGTGGGCAGACGAAAATCCCCATGCTACTATTGAAGTGAGACGTCAAGGGCGGTTTGGATTGAATGTATGGTGCGGTATGTTTAGAGGTCGATTAATTGGACCCCATATTTATCAGGAAACATTAAATGCGGAAATCTATGTGCACATTTTACACCAGCTATTAACAGAATTCTTAAATAATCTACCACTTGCAGATTTGAGAAACATATGGTTCCAACAAGACGGTGCGCCGTCACATAATGCTCGAGTTGCTTCTAATTATCTAAACGAAACTTTTCCAAACAAGTGGATAGGAACTCATGGTCCTATATTGTGGCCAGCACGCTCGCCTGATCTGTCTCCTGTCGATTTTTTTCTTTGGGGCTTTATAAAAAATATAATATATCACATGCAGCGTAACTGTGGAGGAATTAAGAAACAGTATAGAAGTCGCATTTCAGAGATTAAATCAAAAGCCCCTGTATATTTTAAGAAGTATAGATAGAGTAAAAAAAAGATGTAGACTTTGTGTGATTCTTCAATGGAGAACAGTTTGAACAGTATCTATAGTTAACCTTTTCTGTTATATTATATAAATTTTGTAATATTTGTAAATTTGTTAGTTTCATTGTTGTTACTTATTGTGTAATTTTGTGGGTTGCCTTAATGATATATGTTGCTACCGTATACAGATAGATGCTATTATAATTTACTTGCCCGTATTGTAAATAAAATTTTGTTACCATTCCTTTACAAAAAATGCCGTAAATGATTGTATTTTAAAAATAACCATATGAAACTATATATTTTTGAAAAGCTAACAAAATAAGCTTTCCATCGCGACCCAAGCCAACTATGGTTTTCATTTAAAAAATCATAAGTTTGTTTCGTAAATCAGTAATCACTCGGTATATAAAAAAAGTAATATCACCGTTTAATTATGCTATCAAACGTCGACAAAAGTTGCCTTTACATTTTTTCTGTATCTCTTCAAATAAGCGAGATATAGAGTCCACCCAAAGTTACAAAAAAGTGACAAACGGCTTATAACTCGAAAACAAATCGACTTACCGGATTTCTATTTTGACAGTTGAATTTGTCTCAAAAAATTAGCCAACGTTCGTGCTATCCATTTTTTTTGTCACTCATAGCAACCGAGATACCCTCGAATCCCATCGAAAATGCACCTCCCTGTACATGTACATACAATGTACGTCCCACTTAAAAAATATAAGTAAGCCAACATCTTTATTTGGGACACTCTGTATTGTTAGTTCAATAACTATTTAAAAGTTAAAAATTGACCTATCCTTGTATTTTTACCGAAAAAATCCAAGGACGAGGCACTTAATTTTCATATTAAATGACCAAACAGCTGTAGATATGACAAAATGGATTAATTTCTAGTGAAACCAGTTCTGTCATTTACGAGATTACGGCCATTGCCAGCGAGAAAATTAGTATAAAAGTGCCAGATTACTGTCCAAGGCTTTACCCTCATCTCGTCGTATTTTAGTGGGCAGCTAAATTTGGTAATAGTTCATGTATGAGCTTATTTATCACAGCCTGTTTGTGATGTTTGCTGATATTAAGTTTGACGAGTAAAATATAGTTATACAAGCAATAAAATACAAGTATATCAAAAGGCCTCTGGGCATCCTTTGTTCTGAGTAATGCATGTGTAAACAAACATTAACATGGCCTTCGTTATTTATATACACATATTAAATTATATAGTGTGATTAACTTGCTTTCCCGGCTTATTACTTTCAAGAACTAGAGGTATAATGATTGTTATACTTTCAAAGACAAATATATCAAAAGCTACAACTACTCTAGACAAGACAACTGTTTTATTTTGAATATCATCTGGCCGTTCGGTTCTATAGGCTATTAAAAATATTAATAAAAATTAATATTAATATTAAAAATAATTAATTAATATTAATTCAGCGTTTTTACGCTGAACTTATGGGCAATCAAATTTGCTAAAACGTTGAGAAATTTAGAAAATTTAGAAATTCTTAAATTTACAATTTCTTTATTATCCACTACATTTGCAGTCTGTACAGATCCCTACATAAAAATATGTTGAATTTGGAGACAAGGATGAGTCCATAGTAAGTAAAGTGTACATTAAATAGAAAAAGTGGTGCAAGGGTGGGCCGATTTACTAATATCTATGGGTGGGAGAACTAACACGTGTAACAGAGGTCAGATGTGTGATATGTGGTCACAGATGTAGTCTCTTAGCTGCGTTCCCCCACTAAATAACAAATTAGAAGTATTTTTACAGTATTCTGTTATTTATCTTTATTTCTATCATGTACTAATATATCTTGTGTCTTTGTTTCCAAATTAAATATATTTTTATTTGGGGACCTGTATATTATGCTGCACTTTTATATTTACGCTGGATCTATATTTTAGACATGTTTTGAAAACCCGCCGATGACTTTTTATTTACACTTATAAATAGAACTCCGTAAGGGACTTCGTGACCTTATTTTCAGCTTTATTGATGTCGGTTTTGTCAATAGAGCTTCTGAAAATATTACACGGGTATATAAATTGAAGGTAGGATGTCCGCTATTACTTTATGTAAATTTAACTTTATATTTTGAACTGCAGCGTTGAGTGAGCATATAATTAGCTCACTCAACGACTGCAGCGAAAGTAATTACGATGTAAATTTGTGTACACCTCTTAATCATGAAGTTTTATGTATATTAGTCGTTGAATGCAAATCTAGAATGCTGAAACATGATTATTATTAACAATACTCAAAATACTCAAAATTTTATAGGTGGCTAAGATAGTCTTATTAATAAAAAATCGCATATATGTAATCGCATATATGATGCGATTACATTCGCTTTGGTGTGAGGTTCTCTACGGATTCCGCCACGAATTTCGCTGCGAACTTTCCGTCACGAATCAGTTGCGAATAATTCGCGTTGGCTTGGGGGAGCCTTAAATACATAAGCCAATAAGTATAAAAAATATACAATTGAATGTGTGGACAAATACCTAGTAAAACGAGGAATATCTAATAACTGAGCTGAATTATTTTTTCGTACATTAATATATTCATAAAATATTAGTTTTAGTTATAAAATTATGTCTAAATCTTTAAATAAAAATATTTTCTATGTATAGAAAGGAATAAAGTTGCAATTTTTGAAAAATATTAATATACGGAATGAAATGCAATTTTAATTTATATGTTTTATTTTAATAGGTACACTGCGCAACGGAATCATTAAATATAATTTTCTATAAAGGAAATGCGATTACTTAGCAGTACATATCCTTCGACGTTAGGAAATACGTTATCTTATAAACATTATTTCACTGTTTCAAACACGTAGATTAAAAACTTAATTACAAAAACAATGAAATATACCTAACACCAATAGCTTTCATTTGCTTGTTAACTACATTATAACTAGAACAGTGATCCACATGGATGATATATCACAGGGTGTGTACATAAAAATATAATTAAATATTGAGATTGAGACAAAAAAATTATAATCCTATGAAAAATCGCGTAACAAACTGCAAATAACTTCATTATTATTTTGCCAACTTATATACTCAATATTCATCTTTCAATTTTTCGTTGTTTCCAGTCTTTGATAGAAACTGGAGTGTGGAGTGCACATTTTGGTTGGGATCAGACTAATATTAATTATTAGAGGTGGTGAACTATCGATAGTTCACCGCCGTTGATAGTAGCTGTTTACTGTGAGCTGAAATTGTTAAATCAATAGTTAATTTTCAAATTATTGCCATTGTCATTCAAACTATGCCCTCTGTCTTTATGAAAGAAATAACAAACATAAAATTGAATTAAGACTGAAAGTGATGGTTGACGTAGTGGTACATTCTTCAAAACTTCACTGAGGGTTCTATGGTTTAGTCTACTGTCTTGTCTAGAAGACACAACAACATGAACAACATGATGTGGTGAACAAAATTACTTAACCGTAACTCAAATCTATTTATTAATTTTATTATTTTATTAAACAATGCACAGCCTGAAAAAACCAAATGTAGTTTTTTCACCTTTAATAAAATTATTATGCCGCTCTCAAACGGAATAGTCCCTGACAGGGGTTCTAAGACGGTAAATTTGGTCCCAGAAGCTCACTACTGATGGCTCGTATAAAAGCACACACGTTTTGCACACATCTATATAAATCAATGGGACGCCTATCTGAACGCGACTTTAATATATTTCAGTTGACATTTTATCTGTGTATTGTCGCTAATATAGATAATATAGAGGAACACTAACAAAAAGTTTTCTTCATAGTTTTATAAAATCAATAAAATATAGTAGGCTGGTTATTTTAGCGTTTGTTTATCAAAAGATTAAGTAAATTTGAACATTTCTACTCAAAAAAAATAATCAAACATGACAATCAATACAATAACTAAAAAAAAAATAATCAACAACTAACAAATTGGGTTTAGGTGAACTAAAGATTAAACTAAATCTAATAACGGGTATGACCCACATGAGACTGAATAATAGCCTATCAACTTCGTGACATACTTTCAATCAACCTTTGGATATCCTCTTGGGGTATGTTGTCCCATTCTTCTTTTCCTAAAGATATACGAAAAGCTGTTGAATATTTTTTGGAGCCACAGGTCGATTTCTGAGCTCCCAATCTAGCTCGTCCTACAAGTGCTCAATTGAATTGAGATTTAGACTAAGAGTGCACTATTATGACTGGAATTTGATGTTCTTCCAGGAACTGTCTTGTCTTACTTACTTCATGTGGTCTTGCATTATCATGGAAGACAAATTTACGAACTATAGGAGCTCCAGCAGATACCACATCTACAAGAATGCCTTGAATATATCGGGCAGCATTCATTTGTCCAGCTATAGCAATGAGATCTGTACGAGCATGAAAAGATCATGTCAGCCAAGATGTCAGGAAATTCGTCCAAACTTGTCCATCTCCTTAATGAGTCCTTCATGATGGCGTTCGCCTTTATGCGCACAAACTCGAAGATGACCACCACCATCTGTCAACCAAAATCTGGACTTACCGCTGAAGAGCATAGGACCACTACTCCTAGAGCCAAGATCCAAGTGGTAAAAATCTGTTTTTTGCCAGCCTTACAAGCTCTTCTACCATGATTTCCTGTCTTCAAATACCGATTCCACACCCTGTACCCAACAGAAGGGCTTACATTAAGTTGTTTTGCAACATGATATAACCTGTAAATGTTACAGTCCTTGCAATTTGAACTTGAGTTAGGTGCCTCTGTACTCAATTTTTTAGTAACAAATACTCTAATGAAAAATAATTGACATACGTACACCCGATATTAATTACTTTTTGTGAATTACTAATGAATCTAAGAATATTACTTTTTCCCAAGAACTGTTTCCCATGTTTTCTTTCTTTTTTTGGGATGACAAGTTTGAAATGTTGAAATTTACTTAATCTTAAACAAACAAACGCTAAAATAACCAGTTTACTAGATTTCATTGCTTTGATAAAACTGTAAAGAAAATGACAACTCTTTCTTAGTGTTCCTCTAATTTATTGGCGCAGTGTATTAGAACAACCTTTAACACAACTTTTCAGAAAAAACACTGAATAGAGTCCATGCTATTTAATGTAGAAAAATACGCAGAATATAGTACCCGACACCATTGGTGTATTTTCTTCTTGAGGCCCATTTCTTAGTAATTGATATTACAGCTAAATATTGAACATTGATTTCATCGGAAAGATTTAAAAGGCGCGTTTAGCTCACTAATAATTTCTAGGAAATCAATAATATAGTCGCTGAATACTCAATCCATTTATAGTACCCTGTGAGGTTATTCACATAACGAGGAAGTCACTAAAATTTTATGGCACCCAATATTAACCTTAACATCTTTATTATAAATAACAATGGAACACCATAAACTAGAAACAGATGCTTTGTTCTATCATGTTTGACGGTGCGGTTGATGGAGACATAACAAATGGACTGTAAACTGAAACTATAAATACACCGTATATTACAATAAAATTTATTAAACTAAAAACAATGATCGCAACGCACATTTAAATAAATGTGTTATCAACATGTCTCATCATAATATCCTTATTCCCAAAAGAATTCCTTGAATTGCATGCATTGCAATAAATATGTTAAATTTGAAATAATAACACACATATTTATTCATTTGAAACTATTTACCATCAGCTTTCAACAGCTTAGAACTTTGCTTAGCTTTGTTTTGTCACTTTTTATTTAGTCGTAGCTACAGGGTTTGCTATTTGTACGCCCCACTATTGAATGGTAACGATATATTTTTTCTTTTTACTGCTAGTATCATCATTTAACCTATTATCAAATACGTAAATATGAAGTAAGTATCTATTGTAAATGAAACAATATTTTTTTAACTTACATGAATTTTGTATTGAATTTTTGTATGGATATTTTTTATTTCTATTCTACATTCTTTACCGACAAATCTGGTATTCTACCTGTGGAGTGTGGAAGAGGGGACTACATATTATTATTCGTCTGTATTATAATTAAATTTTTAATGTAAAACAAAAATGTTCGTGTTTACATTTGCTATTATCAGATATACAGTTTTATATTTTTTAGATTGATTCGAACTGACTCAAACACTTATTTGGGTCCATTTAAACTAATGTAGGTCGCGAGTTGTAAAGAAGTCACATTATTTAGCGAATTACAAAATCCCTGAATTCTCAAGGACTTTTATAAAAGCGCGCCGTTTCACTGACACAATATTTATAGGTTGTCTAATGAATTAGATCATTTCAGTAATTAAGAAGAATGCCTGAAATGGCACCGATCTTTGTTACTGGGTACGGTAACGTAATTAATTAAATCCTTTCTCAAAGGTCCCATTACGTTTTAAATAGAATCATGCAAAACAAAGCTATATATGAGAAAGATGGGTTGATTTATTTTCCCTTCAAACTGAAGCACCCACTTAATTTCACGTATTTAGCTAAAATTAGACATTATCAAATCAGAATTTACTCATAGCTTTAAATAAAGGCAATTTATTAGCTATGATATGCAGGTTATTCGTATTCCATTACCAAAAAGCAGTTTATATGGTGGATTACTATTTAATTAGTAGTAATTAATAAATAACAGTTTAATTAGTTATTTGAACTATGATTTTATTTATATTAACGGCAAGTGATACCTGGAACTATTATCTATATTATATATCATTTTTATTATTATTAGCATATTATGTATCGATTAATAGTATCGATAGATAGTAAATAATAGTATTGTTAATTTAGTGACACTAGAAGATGCAGGTTTAGCGGACACGATGACGAGGACTTCATTCACATCCTTAGTCGTTGTGTCTGCCTGGTCAAGAGACACAAATATCTTGGTGCAGCATTTCTCCTGCCCCAGGACATTGGAGAGCATCCACTAGAATGGGTGTTGGCCTATGCGTATAGCACGGGTCTCTTCCAATAGCTCTCGTTTAGCGGCAGGTACAATGCGTCGAAAGGCCTGAGTGCTGCGTGTAACTGCGCCGCCTTCCAACAACAACAACATACTATTGTTAATACTTCTGTGTACTTATCCTTGTCACTCTAAAAACATCAACAATATTTTAAATGTTATATTCTTTACACGATTGCTGACGGTTACGCCCTAAACATCAAACAAGGAGAGATAACACCATACCTTATACCGGGATATCAAAAATTATCTTGGTCAAGGGTGGTTGTGGAATGTAAAACGTGTGTCTTACTTTAAATTTGAAATAATTATGTCACTGTCACACTGACATCATCAATAACCTACAAATTTCATACCTATTTATTTCAGTTGTAAAACAATAATGAACTACAAATTATGAAATAACGGTTTTAGTAACAAGAAAAACTAAATTACAGTAATTGTTGGAAATGTCTCCCGTTTTGTTCGATGCACAAGTTGACGCGCCTCCTCATTCTGTGAAAAGCGTTTTGCAGCATTTCTGGCGTTATGGTTGCACATTGCTGAATAATTCTTTGTTGCAGTTCTTGCAAATTATTTACCGGAGTTGCGAAAATCTTGTTTTTTAAGTAAGGAAATATAAAATAGTCCATAATTGTCAAACAAGGTGATCTCGGAGGAAACTCAACTTCTGTATGCAAACTTATCAGCCGGTCATCAAAAAACTCGCGGAGGAAAGCAATATTTTCTCGTGTAGTATGTGCTGTTGCACCGTCATGCTGGAAATAACCGTACCGAAGTTCATCATCGTTTAACTGTTGCACAAATTCAGCCAAAAAGTTGTGTCTGTACCTTTCTGCGTTGACGGTGAAATCGAAAAAAATTGGCCCAATTACTCTTCTGCGAGAAACTGCCATCCAAACACCAATTTTTTGAGCATGTAGTGGCGATTCAGTAAAAACATGAGGGTTATCATTGCTCCATATTCGCATACTTTGAGAATTGATGTATCCCGAAAGGTGGAAACACGCTTCGTCAGAAAAAAAGTTAAGTCCAGAAGATCGTCATTCATTAAATTATTGACAAACCAATGGCAGTAAGTAAGGCGTCTGGGGTGGTCTGCGGGCAGAAGAGCTTGATGTGCTTGCATCTTATATGGATGCATGTTCAAGTCTTTCTTTAAAATCTTATGACATGTTTCATAAGAAAGTCCAATTTCCTGAGGGAGACGTTTCAAAGGTTTTGCAGGCTCCTCTTCCATACGTTGACGAACGTCATTGACAACTTCTTCTGTACGAACTCTTGGTCTACCAGCACCTTTTTTATGAGTCACACAACCAGTTTCGCGAAACACTTCAACACAATTTGTAAGGCACGCATAAAAATTGTCCGGTAATATTGCCACGTTTGGGAAGTGCTCTCGAAAATTGTCCAAACACAAACGTTGACTGTATTGCCAATTTCCATTAACTAGCGTACCCGTTCGAAAATAGGCTTCAATCATGAAAATTTTGTGCTGTGTGGTAAGAGGCATGATTCAAAAACTGGATTAGAAAATTTCAGCACAATGACTTGACAGATTCTGACACAACAAAACATATTCAAAAATTTAAAGTAAGACACACGTTTTACATTCCACAACAACCCTTGACCAAGATAATTTTTGATATCCCGGTACTTGCGCAAATAAAGTCAAGCACTTATACTGAAGTGTTATTCACCGTTGGGTGATCAAACTTGGTCAGTCAACGTATTCACCTGCTGATAGACAATATGTGCTCTGCCTAAAATAATTTTTAAAAAATAACTATCGCCGTTGAGTGACCAAGTTATACAACTTGGTCACTCAACGCTATCGCTTATATTCACTGTAAAAGTACAAAAATATTAGTACTCCTATAACTAAAAATTTATAAAATAAATTTAGCTTACAATCAAGCGTTTCTCTCGTTTGTAGATACATGGTATATCAACTCTACTATGTTTGCTGTCTATTAATGAATCAGTTTTGCTGTCGATATCCAAAATGCATATGTTCACTAAACAAACAGCTGTATAATTACTTTCCCCCTTTTTCAGATAACACAAACCTTGTTTAATGATCAAAGTTAACTTTGATGGATTCACAATGAAAAACGTATCAGGGGAAGACTTTTCATGGAATTCTTCATATGTTTATGGTTTGGACAACGAAAGCGGCTGGGGTGACCGATACTTTTTCACATACTACTCCGAATTTGATGGAAAACCGCCAGTGTTTGCTGCGATGGAAGTTTCAATATTTGCCTTCATTTTCATTGTATCTGTTGTAGCGAATGCATCGATCGTAATATGCGTGTTTAGGTAAGTTATATTTTGGCTATGGAGATTTTACTTCACTAAATTTCTATTTATTTATTTATTTATTTATTTAGAGAGTATACTCAACAGGCAGACCCCTACAAATATACCGTACAAAAGTAAGCTTAAATGTAAGAATAATAAGAACTATAATCAAAACAACTCATTTAACGTAGATCTTAAATTACTTAAACTAATATAAAATATGTAAAATATGTTTTGTATCCTATTGTGAATTCTACACAATCTCTGAAGAGGGTAATTTATTTGTGGTTTGCACCCGCAGGTTTTAAATAAAATGTTTTAAAAGCCTTGTAGGATAAGCCGGTGCATTTAACTTTATTAAGGTCAAAAAGTCAGGGTTATTTCTGTGCAATATTTTATGTAAATATAGGTATGACCATATTTTTTCCGCGTTTCAAATGATTTTAAATTATATGCTTCTCTTAGCAGTTCCTTATCTACCTATATTGAAATTATACTGATCAACTTTTTTTATCACATATATCTTAGAATTTTGTTCTGTACTTTGAATTACCATTCGATTTATTTAATTTGTAAGTATCTGTGGATGATGACTAATGTATCCAAAGTTCGTTCGAGTGAGCTACCGTTTCCATAGATAATGCATTAATCATACAAACCACACAGGCCAAGTCATTTTTCGATAAGTGTGCTAAAATAACACATTTTGCCAGAAAATGTCCTTTATCACAGTGACACATTTTGAAGTCTAATAACTTTGCCTCTGAAAAACCTATAGGTAAGTTTTTGGTGTTGTTCGATAGAAAAACTCAAATAGTTTTTTGTGTTGCAAAAAAAATACAGGGTGTACCAAAGTATAAAAATTCAAGTCAAAAAATAACTAGGTAAAGTTACATTTACATATACTACTATTTTTTTGAAGCGTAACCATTTATAATTGTTATAATTGTCAAATATTGTACAGTAACGTACTCCCGGTTTCTAAAAATGAATCATCGAGCTTTTATTATTGAACATTTCTTTAGAAATAACGAGCCTATTGTCGTTATTTAACTTCAGTTTCGCACAAGATTTAATTTGATTCCTTCGTGTAGAAACACAATTTTAAAAAAATGGGTTGGTCAATTTAGAACCACAGCATCAGCTCTGAAGAAGAAACCCGCAGGTAGGCCTATTTCAGTTAAAACTCCTGCAAATAATGAAAGAGTTCGAGATTCATTTTAAAGAAGTCCAAAGCGATCTGCAAACAGACAATCTTAAACGTTAGGACACTTAAGAACTAGCCTGCAAAGAATATTGCATAAGGATTTACGCTTAATACTCGTGCAGGAGCTAACAGACACCGATTTTGCTGCCAGACTTGCTTTTTCTAACAATTTTTTAGAGTTTTTAGAAAACAATGTTAATTTGTCCGAAAATTTATTTATATCTGACGAAGTACATTTTCATATGTGTGGCTATGTAAACAAACGAAACTCTCGTTACTGATCTCAAGAAAATCCCAAAGAAATATACGAAACTCCTCTTCATGGTCAAAAAGTTACTGTTTGGTGTGCAGTGTCAGCACAGGGAATTGTGGGACCTTATTTTTTTGAAGATGAAAATGAAGAAAATACCACGGTAACTTCGGAACGTTATGTGAACATGTTGGAAACTTTTTTCAACAAGAATACGGCGTTTTCCTGAAAGTAAGTGGTTTCAGCAGGACTGCGCCACATGTCATACTGCGCGCGCATTCATGAATGTCCTGCGACAAATGTTTCCAAGACGCCTGATTTCAAGGTTTGGTGATCTCCAGTGGCCCCCGAGGTCATGTGACTTAATACCCTGTGATTTTTGGTTATGGGGCTTTTTAGAATTCAGCTATTTAAAAAATTTGCCAGGTTTTTGACAACAGTTATTTATGTAGTATCATCCATTTCATCTATAAAACTGTAAAATCCCGCTACAAAAGAATAGTCTTCATAAAAAATTATAAATCTGTAATTAACACGTGTTGTGAAAGAAATATCAATGATTAAAAGGACAAAAAATGTATAAGTGTTCCTCTACATTTCTATAAATATTTGTGGTAGTTAAAATCTAACTTCAGAATTTAATAGTATTTTATTTTACATCCTCATAAATCAACGTTTCTATAAGGAAGCAGTTTTATTTGAAGATCGTTTCCTCGTTTTCGTTTACAAGTTTCCAGTAGAGTGGACTCGGGTTGGATAGTAAATACATTTCGGAAAGAATCTAAGCTTCAAATGTCGCAACACACACTAGTAGATAGGAAACAATAAGTAAAACTATTTGTATAGTTTATTGTAATCCTGACAGGATTGTCCTAGTGTGTGAAAATAGCTACATGTATTTCTAAAGGACGTAAGAGGATTATTATACGCTAAAGATATTTGCTAGATCTACTTTCATATTCTTTAAAATTTTGAAGCAATTGACTATCGCCGGTATGCTACTGAATTTTCGAAGAATATTTCGACAATATGTATTTTTTTGTATTGGTATCTTTAGTTGAAGTTTTAACCATTTTCTCTGATGGTATTGAAATTAAAGTCTAAGTTAAATTGTTTTTTTGGTTAAATTTTTTATTCATAGTTACAATTAAGCTACAACTTAAAACAACATGTTTATGTTGGATGCTGGTAATTCATGCAAGTACAGTATGCGGATGCTAAAAATCCGCATAGTGTACTTTTAGCAAGTATTTTTAGCAAATTACGTCAGATTGCGGCTGAAAAATAAAAGTGCCTTAAGATTAACCTTATAATTTTCATATTTTTCCCAATAATAATGATTCATATTATGTTCGAACAAAACAAGTTTGACTCTTTGCAATTTTGAAACTTTGTTATTATGATTCGTATCATCTTGTTTATAACTTAAAATATAGAGGTAGAATCTATAGTTTATATAAATTATTCTCTGGAATTTGAAAGCATATCCCAAATTTATGAAATGACTAAAAAGAGAATGAGTAGATCTATACTATAAAGTAAGAAAGTGTATATATAAAATTGGCAAAGAAATTTTATTGCTTTAGATAAATAAAATATGAAAATAACATTTTGCGTGGATAATTTTAATGAGGTTACTTTAGAATAATAAGTAATCATTATACTTCAACACTGCTAAAAACATTTACGTACATATCTAATAGGTAGAGCATATTCTAAACAGCACTAGTTATTAAATTAGTATCTATAAAGCTATAGACATTATTTGTGAACAAAATGTTCGATCAAAAAAAATTGAAACTTTTCAAAGGAGTTAACTTTAAATTACTAACAAATTCTTCTAGAAAGACTTCCGCTCCCTATATTTCTTAAGTATAGTAAAAAATGAATAAATCATTATTTGATTCTGAAATGATGAGAAGGGCTAATGCCCTTTTTTGTTCAGAGGGTAACGACACTTTCAGAGGTCGTAAGGTAGCATAAACAGCTGCTTTAAAAGCACAACGCAAAGTTTTCTTGCAGACTTAGTATTCAGTAGTAATTTAAATTACTTTAGCTGTTTCCTTACATTCAGAAAATGAATGCTTAATCATTATTCTCAAAATCTTATCAAAAAGTTAGATAACCCTGGCGGAAGAAGTTAATGTATATTGTAGTATATTTTTAATATTATTTATTGGCTTATTTAACTGTTTACTTCTTTCTTTATATAGCAAAGGGAATAAGTTGAGGTTATATGAAGATATGCCGGTGCAATTAAATGTTGGTCGGTGCAATTTGGATGCAAAGTATTTGTTTGCGACATATCTTAAAAATAATGTTATTCCTTTGCATACGTAGGATAATAGGTAACGAGGAAATATAAAACTTTATTAAACCATAATATTTTTCTACTATTACTAACTAATGATAATTTCATTAATTATTTATCTGTTAGTTATCTTTTTTGTTTAATTCCTATATGAAGAAGGATGTAAGTTGTTTATTTCAGATATATTTTTTAATATTATTTATAGGTTTATTTAACGGTAATTTTTTTTTGAAATAAATAATGAAATTATTTAAATGTTATGATTCAATTAATGCAATTTTTCTTGTTCCCTATAGGGAACAAGAAAAATTGCATTACATTACGTACATTTCACCTAGCCATTCACTATTATACCTAGCGTTTCACCATTATACCTAGCTTATAAGCTAGGTGTTTCTTCTATAGAAAATGCTGAAAACAATTACACAACTTTATTCTATTAACAAAAACATTCATGCACATTTCCAAAAAGTTAAAAAATATCTCGCGCTTTAATTACGAAAATATCTGCAAAACATTTTTTCGATTTTTCTCGGAAAAAGCGTATGAGCTTGCTAAACTTTCTACTAATGATTTTTAAAACTATTGATTTTCAATTTTTTTAGAATATTTAAGAACCTAAAGAACATGCGTGATACGGAACAAGATTTTTCCTATTAAATTTGTCCTTAATCCTTGTATTAAAGATACGAAGACTCCGACGGATCGCATAATGTATATCCTAAGGACAGCAAAAAGTGTATAAATGGTCGTTTGGTTTTGAACTGATGAGAAGGACTAATGCTCTTTTTTATGCCCTTAGGGTGACGACACTTTTGTTAGTATAAGGAAGTGGCACAAACGGCGGCTACAAGAAACTATGCAATAATGAAGTTTCCTTGTATTCAGTTTTCAACATGGTCATACAACTAATAATTCTTAGGCACATGAAATTACTCGGAAAATAAATTTCTACATATTAGGTATTTATTGAGAACAAAAGACGCCTCAACAAACATATATTTAGAAGTAAAATAATACACCAAAATTGTCCAAAATTATGTTAGTGAAGGAACAGTTTCAGTTTTTCTTCGTAGCTACATAAATAAAAATAAACAAAAAAAATCTTCTGTGTCTTGTGGTGTGTGTGTCAATTCGCCCATTTTTTCTGAAACACAGCGTAGGATTTAACTGCGTAGGATAAGTACAAAAATAAAGAAGTACAGGCACTGCTTTTTAGAATGATGAAAGTCGCATTTGCTTTTAAAATTGTACTCTCCGCTTCCAGGATAATGCGTCGTAGGTGGTCCTCCTGAACCACTATGGATTAATAACATTGTTACTGCAATGTTGCGTTGTTAATACGTAACGTTAATGTATACAAATTAATCTATTTATATCTAAAAGCTTAATAAAAATAAGTTATATATAGAGTGCTTTATGAAAGTAATGCTTTAATAATACAGTACACTTTGCAAGTACATTACGTAAATTAAGCTTTTAAAAATAGAGGGTTTTTAAATTTTTCTTGCTATTACCACCTGGAGCCAATGCAAAATGTTAGAGTACTTTGAATTTGGAATAAAAATTGAAGTATTCTACTTTTACAGATTTTTTTTAACGTTGTTTCCAGGCTCTATTATTATTATTCGTATCTTCTTGTTTATAACTTAAAATATGGAGATAGCTATTAGACTTTATATAAATTGTTATCTGATATTTGAAATAAGCATATCTTAAATTTATAAAGTGGCTCAAAAAGATAAAGTGTAGAGAGTCTATACTAGAAAATAAGTAGTGTATCGAAAATAGGCAAAGAAATTTTATTGCTCAAGAAAAAATAAAAAAGGAATTTGAAGGTTTTTCCCTTCGGAAAGGAATTTGAAGTTTTATAGGGTATTTTTTTCAATGATACAGCCTGTATATTTTACGATTTTCGGTTATATATGTTTTTCTGACTCCAAATATATGCCATATTAGGTAGTTATATTTAATAGTTTTGCTGTAATTGGCATAAATTAAAATAAAATTCTACCTATACTAAAAAATTAAACGCGATTAATAAGCAAAAAAATCCTGCATTTTCAGAGCATTGGTTGGATCTATTGGTTTTTCGTAAAACAGTACAGCGCTCTATCTGAATTTATGGATCTATTTATGTCAATTTTATTTATGTATGCTAATTTTAGTCATTTTTATTTTCTAGAATTCTTCTTGGAATTTACTAATAGAGTAAGGAAATTATTAATACGAAATGAAAATAATATATCTTATATGTACCTATACTTCTGGATTATGAAAGATGTGACATTCTCAAGGCAAGGAAATTGATGAAACTTTCTACATAAACATTATTTTTATTGCACTTGAAATAAATCCCGCCACTTGCAAGAAATTGTATCACATGTATCTTACTTTGTAGTCCTTGAACACTCTTTTCATAAATTACCACAAATTTTTCAACCGATGTAGGTCACTGGGGTAGAAATGATAAACACATCCGGTGCTGCCTCCATTAAGGCAAGACTGGTGTAGAAAAATACTATCAAATGTGTTGCGACATCAGCTCATTTTTTATGGCCCTTAGAAACTAGTGATATATGCCCCAGATATTAATTTTGTGTAGTACAGTAACTGGAACACATCTTCCATCCTGCTTTGTGATATTATGTCAATTTTTTCCTGGAAAATTGTTTAAATTAATCTAGTCATCTTGGACGCTCCTGGTAAAACTATTTGTCCACGGCTATTATATAGTATTTCCATTATTAAATAATTATCCATTATACATGTGTTTACAATACTCTCCATTATTCACTGCAGTGAATAATGCAGAGTAACAATGAATAATTGTTTTCCCATGCATGATTTTTTTGGTTTCACATATTGCACTCTAATGATCAAAATAATAAGAGGAGACTTCAGTTCCCATCTTCAACTAATTTTCGGGATATATGTCCTCCCACAAGGCGACTTGTCTAAATAATTTGACCATTCATAAACCATTATCATAATTATTAAGTTTTCATAGTTCAAGAAGCCAGTAAATACAAATACAAGTAATAGTTTTGTTAAATTAGGTTATATTGATCAGGATATACTTAGGTTAAGGTAGATCCGTTCCTGTAATATGCAGAAAAAATTGGAAAGAAAATACAACTGATCAGAGCAATTTTGAAAAATGTGTATAGCTATATAGAATAGAGGTTTTATTTCATCCTAATATATCATGTACAAATTTACTTACATATTTCGTATTGACACTATATATTTCCAAATTTATGATTCGGTAAAGAGATCCCAATCTATTCTGGAAGCTTTTTTGAGATTACAGTATTTTATATCCGCTTCAGATGAAAGTAAAAAAGATGAAGAAGAAATGGACAAACCGTAAGCCCTTAAGGCACAAGAAATGGCTAAAAGGACATCCAATAAAGATAAAAGCAAACTTTACTGATCCTGTGGGGTGTAGCTATAAAGTGTAAATGACAATAAAGTTAAAACATTTTGTCGAATAAATGTTTTAGCTGAAATACTCTGCTGTTGCGTAGACGTATGTATCATACTTTGGAATTTACAAATCTTACAATACAAATTTCCTGCATTTCACTATTGAAGAGAGGAGCCTGTCAGGTTAAAATTAGTTGGACTCAGGACTCAGTTAAAAATTAATGCATTAAAACCACATGTTACAAATGGAAGGAAGACTACATTTCTTTTAAAACGTCTGACTCTGCCATTTGTTTTGTTATACTTCAATGTTAAATATAGGTTTCCTTTTCAAACTGATGCAGAAAATGATTTGTGACACATAGTAGATAGGAAGAATGGGAATAGGAGTCAGTGCAGCACTTTAGGTGACTTAGAAGTTTTATTCGTAGGTTTATAAAATATGTGTAACATTTCCGTAATTCTGTTTAAACTAGTTTACTTATTTGCAGGATTCTTTGGACATTCTAAATTATTTGGATATTTGAGGTATAATATTATAAAAATATTTGTTGGCTTTTTAAGTTTAAATTATGCAAGTAATGTGCAATTTTGTTAATATTATCAAACTATTTAAATTTATTTCATTCCATTGGTTACATTTATTTATTTTAAAATATTTAGAATTTAATTTAAAAGTATTTGTTGCTCTAAATTTTATTCTACCACCAAATCACAAGCTATAAACTTAACCAAAAAGAAGCAGACGGTTTTTCTAAACAATTTTTATTGGACATTCAGTTTAGTAGCCGCACAGTGGCTTTTCACTAAATACGTGGGTTTAAAATAAACTTCAATGAGAAATTTCTGGCATATTATTTTTATCTGCAATTAACAATACCTGCATTTATCACGTTAAGTGTAGGTAGTTATATAACTGGTTTCAAAGATGTGATATCTCATAATCCATAATTTATCAGGTATTTGATTGTTCGTAAGTCAATTTGAACGTTCATTCAAACTGTCTTAATTACTGTGTTGTTTACACAATAATTAAGAGATTTGAGTCACTATGCAGTACTACCTTTTACAATTCCATTTTCATATAGAAGTCATTGCCGCAGACATTGAAAGAGGTTACTTTTCAAAAGTAACCTCTTCTTTTATCAAGTTCTCAGGCATAATAGTAGTAATACTTACCTCCACAAAGGTCGTCAGTGAAGTTAATCTTTATTTAAAATATGTTTGATCAGTCTAACTTCAAACGTGAGCTTAAGCATACGTGAGCTTTAAACGTGAGCTTAGTGTAGGTTTGGCAAGTGGGTCAGATACAGATGAAAAGTCAGCCGGTAACACAAAAATTACAAACCTTTTATACCGGGTTTCCCATTTCATTTGACTAATGGCAATTAACATGGGCTATTACATTTCATTGAATTTTATATTCCCAGGGCACACTATGAGAAATATTGCTAATGGAATCAATAGTACTGACTGTTAAACACTTCCGATTATCAAAATACTAAAGCGAAATGCTTTTTTAATTAAAATATCAATAAAAATTAGTTTTAACTTACTAGATCTAGTTTACATACGTCTTTTAGCGACTTTTCGTTACGTCAACGATTGGACTAGTTGGTTGAGCGTCCGTCTTTCAAACTGAACCGAACAATTTTGCAGGTTCAAATCCCGCCAGAGTCAACTTTTTTTTATTTTACTTTTTCATTAATTACAAATTATTAGTGTTTACTTAATCGAATAAATATGGTTCGTTGTCAGTACCTAGTTATTATTTTTGAAAGTCACAATATTTCCTTATCAGCAAAAAAATAAAACATGTTTTAATTGGTTCGTTTCCTTTATCTTTAGCTAAAGCTACTATCTTATAAAATAAGTAATCAATAAGCAACATATTTTTTATTTATTACTAGCAGCATGCTTTTACTAATAGTGTACTTATCTCTGCTAATAGTTACTACATATTATACCTCAATCTGGATATTGAGTTAAACAGTTACAGAGGAACTGTCGTGAATTAGTAATAGTGATGTGCAGTTCATGACCGAATAGTTCGCATGAACTATTCACTTGAGGTGAACTGAACGAACTGTTTCACATAGTTGCCACTGAATAGTTCATTTTAAACTGTGTGAAATTGTACCGTTCATTCTCGTTTTCGTCCCCTCGTTTGAGTCAGTTCAGTTCTTAGTAGTACTTCGTGATTCAACATGTCGGACATGAAACATGAAACTTAAAACCGAAAAACAAAATATTTCAGTGTTAGTAATTTAAATGAATTATTGCACTGAATCGATACATTTAGCGTTTTTATCTGAAGTTCTGAACCACTTATGAATATTTTATGAACTAATAAAATAATTTACTTCAAAAGCTGATAATAAACGCAAAATATATTTCTTTGTAAAAAAATAATACGAACAAAAAAAAGAAAGTTCAACATATCAGTAAAATTATAGTAGGTACTGTACATACTTTTATATAGATAAAAAATTTATAGATTATAGTTTAAAAATATTACATGCGACAATTTCTAATATGTTATATACCATTATTTGGTTGGCATGAAGAGTATACCTACTACCTACTACTGCAATTATATTCGGCCCGCAAGGAAATCAAATACGAGACGAACTGTAGTTCGTTTTGAACTGTAAAAAAGAACTATTCACTTAGGTGAACTGTTTCGGTCCGAACTATTCACCAAAGTGAACTGGAATGCCCATCACTAATTAGTAATAGGATTTTTTTTAATGAAAAACTATAATTCTAAAATTAAGAGTTTTTTCAGCTTTACCTAATGATAAAGGAAACGAACCAATTAATACATGTTTTATTTTTTTGCTGATAAGTAAATATTGTGACTTTCAAAAATAATAATTAGGTACTGACAATGAACTATATTTATTCGATTAAGTAAACACTAATAATTTGTAATTAATGAAAAAGTAAAATAAAAGAAAAGTTGACTCTGGCGGGATTTGAACCTGCAAAATTGTTCGGTTCAGTTTGAAAGACGGACGCTCAACCAACTAGTCCAATCGTTGATGTAACTAAATGTCGCTAAAAGACGTATGTAAACTAGATCTAGTAACTTAAAACGAATTTTTATTGATATTTTAATTAAAAAAGCATTTCGCTTTAGTATTTTGGTAATCGGAAGTGTTTGACAGTCAGTACTATTGATTCCGTTAGCAATATTTCTCATAGTGTGCCCTGGGAATATAAAATTCAATGAAATGTAATAGCCCATGTTAATTGCCATTAGTCAAATGAAATGGGAAACCCGGTATATGGGATGGGCCAATAGTGTAACAATGTTCCAAAACTCCAAAACAGGAGACCTTTTAAAATTAGTTTGCGAAATAGACATTATTTTTATACGCCCTATATATCCACTGCAGTATATTCCATTGTTGAAACGGTAAAATTCAGGGTCGAACGATATAGTATGCTTAAACCCAGCAGTTTCGAAGAAATTTGACGTTTTATTAAAAAAATGACAGATGCAGGTCTTGTATAAGTAATACCTCTATGATTACATTTTTCATATCCTCGTTAGTCTTGGGAGGTATTATAGATAATTGATTTTTTGTGAATCTCCCACGGAAAGCAACCTTTGTTAGATCAGGGGACCTAGCAGGCCAAGCTTGGTTCACCGCTTCCAATTCATATTCCGAAAATTCATAATTTAAATGTAAAAATGTGAACTCTGACTAAATTTTATTTTTTTGGGCGTTTGTTTCTATCTATGGGTAAGTTGATAGTAAGTTTTCTAAAACGGTTTTTCGCAAGGTTGTTTTTAAGAAAGGTTTTAAAATTAAAAAATGGTAACCTCAACCCTACAATGCTTATATCACATTAAAACGAAAATTTGTTTTGCATAGCTCTATGTAAAAAAATACAGCGTGTTCCATTTTAAATTAAAAAGTTTTGGCTGTTTGATATCTCTCAAATGTAATATGGAAAATGAAACATTTAGTACGCTATTTTAAAATTTCTTTAGAAAAGTACACCTTATGCCCCTTGTGCCACTTGTGCCTTATCTTGTGCCAAAAACGAACTGATCATCTCTTATGCTAAAAAAGTTTCACAATTAGCCCTTGCTTCTGTCAAGATTTCTATAAAATGTCAAATATCTCATACAGAATTTAATACTGTTGGAATAATTGGCCTGCACGTAAAAATTTGTAAATTTTGTACAAAAAGATTTGTAGAAAAAGAAAGTTTCAAGGCATAACGATTTTTAAGTAAATCATAAAATTCACTAAAAATCAGCACGATAGTATAAACATCTGAATAGCCTTGCCACTTATAATAGTTTTTACTGAAAGTACAGGTACAAGCAAAGTACAGCCAAGAGGGAAGTAGCCAAAGTATCCATTTCTATAATGTTGTCACTCCACGTCCTTTGCATGGATCATGCGACCTTCATTCATCCATATTTATGTGTAATAAAACAGGTCTCATTTGTATTGCTACACCGTGATGTTTCATAACGTGATCCAACGAAATCCCTTTAAACCAGATTTTTGTCGCATAGAACCGTCTTAATACAGGGTGTACCACGTAGTCCTTCAATTAGCCGTTTCTAGAATACTACTCGTACTGGAATTCTGAAAATGTGTATACGGGGGTTTCTCGCAACCTTCTATCCATCAATTAAATGTTTTGTTTCATGGCCAACCTGACAGTTAACTGACAGATTATTTTCGTTGCGGCAATAATATCCAAATATCTTCAAATCGGTGGAATTTAGGTATAGGGAATGTTTTGAATTTGTCACAATTGGTCGGCCATTTTTGGACTTGGCCATGTGTAATTTGCACTAGCTTTCGTATTTTCTTCATTTTTCGATACATTTCAGTGGTACTCCGTTAAAATTTCAAGTGTTTAGGTTACAAACTGAAAGAGATAGAACGGGATAAATGCAACTATGTTTTTTGAGAAATTTTTGAAACATTTAAAATATTTCGAAAACGATTTAAGAATAAGAAAAGGGTATGCTTATGAAATTTACCTTAAAATTTGACGTGGAATCCAAAAACGGAATAAAAAATACCATATTCCATTTGAAATAAGCGAGATGACATCAGTTTCCGGTGGAAGCGTAAGACGCACCTCAACGCCAATATTTTTAATCGATAGAAAATTGCGAGAAACCCCCGTATACAAATAACCTCGTAGTATTATTCTTCGATAAGAAGTATCTATTTTTTAATGTGATTTTCTATTTATGGTGCTGATTTTTTCTATATATTTGTAAAAGCGTTTCTATTTTCATTTTTATTAATAAACGGACTAATGCTGGATAATAGTCGAATAATGGATACCCTTATGAATCATTTCATCTGGATGATATTGAACAAAACCTAACAGATGGTAACTTGCTATCTCTACAATTTAAACAAATCTGAAAAGTATTTTAGATTTCGTGGAATTTAAAAGTGGAAATATTTTTGAGTTGATTTTTCTACACAAATTCGTAACTAGTTCCGGCAGTTTATCTCATTACCATCGGTTTTCAAGAAATGGTCTTTTTCGTTTGCACTGCTCTTTCATAACTGTAAAAATCTCTGTTAAACACACACTTAAAGTTCCTGAACAATACTAACTAGCGATTCCGATTACAAAAAAATGAAACAAATTCTTTCCGAAAACAACCGCAAGAATGAAAGCAACTTTCGATGATTAAGTCTGATCCCAACTGAATATATGGACAAAATTATATTTATTCCATTCTATCATATTATTTATTCTTATCAAAATGTATATTACCATCTACTTTCTCTAAAAATATTTTCCCCTAAACCTACATATATTTCCAATATACGCATATTATTCTGTGGCACAATTAGTAATGAATATTTGCGCATTTTCTGTCTGTCACCGTAAATTCTTCTCCATAAGTGAATTAGGTGATAGATAACGTACTTTATGAAGCAAACATTAATTCGTCAAGCTTATATAAATGTGCCCAGATAAAAATACATTGATGATTAAGCATTGTCGTCCAATTTGCTAATTAATCACTATAGCAAGGATTGCCACACACCGCCCTTAACAAATAATGGAGGATAATGAAAATTAAAAACAAATTTATTCCTCCTCTGCCAAGGCCAAGTGATTAACTTAGGGCCGACCTCAGAAATTCCCACTGTTTGTTACTATACTTTCGGGAACAGTAAAAGCAAGGATTGTAAAAGCAGAGGAGAATAAATAATATTGTTGTTTACTAGGTTTTGTTACACACCAACTGTTCCTGTTTAACGAGAAAACTAACAGTGGAAAAATGTATTCTATTTAAATTGATTAAAGTAGGTTATAAAAATACTTGATCCCTCCACTGTTTACGTTGTTACAAAATGAGAAAAGTAATATGTTATACAGGGTGTGTAATAATGAATTGACAGTAGATGTAACTCTGAAGCTAAATTGGATACATGGTTAGAATGGTGGTTGAAGTGAAACTAATAGTAACGTATTTATTTTAAATTCAATAGCGTGTATATTTTTTTCATTTTTGGATAACATTTTTCCATGAATACAGTGAAAGAGAGGCTGAGTTTTCTCTACTATTAAGGTAGATATGTCCAAATGAGTGTATCATAAACAAATCGTTAGACAAAGAACTCGTAGTCGCCGTAGCAGATAAACGAATGGATTTTTTTTTTCTAATACATCACCTTTATGGTACATCCTTTTGGCGGCTGTTTTTATTTTTCATCAATCCTTTATAAACGTATTTGTGAGACGACACTTTCCTCATCTTTAAAAATATGCAGAGTATTTTATTTAATGTAAAGTTGATTTATACTTCCATTAGAAATTAAAGTAATAAAATATACTGCCATTAGTCTTTATGGTATTACTAATTAGAATTGCGTATCTATCTTATTTCTCTACAATCAACAAGTTGTTACACACCCGGTATATGTAGTAATTTACACACAACATCTATCCAGCTTATATAAAATATATCTTCTACATACGATTATATAAAATTAGTTATGAAACATTCTTTTGTTTAAAACATTTGTGTACCTAAAGACAATATTTGTTTTTTAAAAGAATCAGTGATGATATCTATTTTCAGTAATTGTAGAAGTTTTTTTGTGATGTTTATCACATACATAACATATGTGTGTTAACATTTAACAATAATTAATTCATATTTCAGTAACTTTTCGTGAAGAATAATTTACTCAATTTTCGATATTTCACAAAATTTATAGATTGAATAGTTTTTAGAGAGAACTAAAGAACCCTTTTCTTTAGCCAATTGGTAACCGAAGTAGTTATTTTATAATTAGTATTTATTTTCACGAGTGACACCTGATATTCGAATTTCTGAATTCCTTCTTAGAGGATTTTAAATATATCATGTTCTTTTTTATATTTAAATTCCTTAATAAATTCCATTACACAGTCATGGTTTTTAAATCCAACTTTCCAATTCTTTAATTTTAGCAAGTGTAGCATAAGGCGTAATTTACATTTTAATGATAAGAGGTATTATAAAAGGAATCCTTTCTCGGGAAAATCAGGCAAACAAGTTTTGCAATATAGCAATAGAATAGCAATTAACTATCAAATTCATACTCTAAAATAAATTTGTGAGGCCTTTGAGAGTTCTGTTACTCAAGAAATTGACATTCAGGCAGGTCATTTCGTACCCTAATTAAATCAGAGACCTTTGGAGCATACTAAAGCATGGGCTATACAAGTTTTTCATCAATTCGGCAGTTTGGAAATTATCTTTGTTCTATATTTAGGGTTATTGGAAGATGCCAATGATACAAATTCGTAGGCAGATATCTGATGTTACGCACTAATAGAGACCCATCGATTCCATCTTGTTTGTATTATTAAATTCATTAGAGCACTTCTAGGTATAAATAGATTCGTAAGGAAATATGTACACGATGTTGAGTAACTTTTCCAAAAGTATTAATTTACTTTTTACAGATAAAAAAAATTGAAAAGTAACTACTTGTTTTTGACCAATAAATGAGTTTGACAGCTGATCTCTATATTTGGTTCTCTTCCAGTTTGACCGGAAATGGCACAACTTTTAGTTTTTAAATAGAATGGAATTTTTTGCGTATTTCGGTTAATAATAATACTATTTCTACTCCATTACAATTTGACCGATTTTGACGAAACAGTTTTTATATAAAATTTATTTTTTCTACATAAAATACAACAAATTCACTAACATATTTAATTGGAATCGAAAAATAAAACTAGATGGAACCCAACAATTTCTATCACAATTTTACAAACCTTGAAATAAAATTTTTTTCTGTGAAAACTAATTGTTTTCACACAGAGACTGCTGGGTCATTATGAAATAGTAAATTTTCTCCAGTAATTTGATATTGACTTATAAAAAGTAGACACTTGGTAAAATATTTCACGAAGGTTCTACAACCATATGCAAGTAGGCTTTGATATAATCCCTAAAGGCAGTAAAAAATGTTGTGAGGGTGTGGTGAAAAATAATGTAATGAATCAAATGTAGAAAACAAGGAAACGGGAAATGACAGGTACCTACCTATATCTTGGAATTTTGCAAGGCTGTGAGTAAAATGTGAAAATATTCATATTCCTACAAAAATAGGTATTTCTTGTTCATATTTAAAACAGCGAAATGTTGATGTGAAAAATATAAAAGGAATATTAATAATATGCAGTCAGTGGGTAAATGACACCTTTTAAAAAGATGGTTTTCATATTTGTTGATAATTTTATCTTGTGTTTTCATTGTTATTAAAGCAAGCAGCTGCAATTGCATTTGTAACATACGCCTGTCGAAGTTGAAGAGAATTTTGGTAAATATTTACATAAGAATATTTAATTTATGCATTCTCATACATGCAAAAACATCAAGAACGACATTATACCAACGTGAATACTTCAAATGTGATGTGTATTGTACAGCTTTCAATTTGGTGGTAGGAAATACCGAGAAAACGTCTTTTTTCCAAGTTTGAAATATATTTCTTGTCCTCTTAGCTTCTATAGAAAAAGTAAAAAACAATGTCAAATAATAATCAGTTCTTGCTTTTTATATATTCTGAAAGTACGTAGAAGAGGTTTTCCAAGAATTAGCACCGATGTTGTTGAATGCAAAAATAAAATTTTTAATAAATTTATGAAAACAATTAGCACCTTAGTTTTTTTATAGATTCCGGAGGTCCTAGATGCATGCTTAATATTATTATTATTATAGGTTCTGAAAGTTGTTCTGATGAAATACTAGAGCTAATACTAGAGCTGTGAAACAATTCACAGCTCTAGTATTTACATGTTTTGATAGTCCTAGATGGGTGCTAAATATTGATAAGGTCTCGTAATTAAGACTAGTGGTTGCGATCGGTGTGTTGTTGGCACCTAAATGATTAAATAATAATAATAATAATAATAATAATAATAATAATAATATCTCTATCCCTCATTCTCATCTTAGTGATGAGCCCGGAAGTCAGAGACTTGTGTGGGAGAGGGAGCGGCATATTATTATTTTGCGGGCCGCGAGTGCGCCCAGGAACGACTTACGATGTTATAACTTTAACTACCATTTAGTACGAGAATAAGGGAAACCTGGAAAACCTTATTAATTAAAGTGTACAGTAGGTTGTTAGCAATTTATACAGTGATATTGCAGTACTAGTTGCATATTGAGAACGCTACCAGCCTTATACACACAGATTTAATATTGGAGCAATTAGAAAAAGTTGACCACGGTGAGAATCGAACCGTCGTCAACCGCGGAGAACGATTAAAAACCAGACCTCTTAACCGCTCGGCCACCGAGCTCCAAATAATTAATAACTTCAAATAATTCGCACCTCTCGTTTTCTACATATTCTGATAGTACTAAGTGGGTGCTAAATAGTGGCATAGATCTCAAAATTAATACCGATTTATTTCTTCAATAAAAAAAAAAAACAAGAAAAGAGGACTTTCAGCCAGATACAAATATCCTACGTTTCGTCCGAGTTTTCAGACTTTTTCAAGGTTACCTAATAGCTATAATATCAATTTCCTATTTTAATTTTATTTTATGCCTTCGCTTTTTTTTATTTTATTTTTGTATATTTTGTATTGGTTATAAAACCAATCCATACAATTGGATTTTTTGGATCATTAATAAGATTAAAATAGAAAATTGATATTAGCTATTAGGTACCGTTGAAAAAGTCCGAAAACTCGGATGAAACGTAAGATCTGAACCATAAGTCCATGTATCTGGCTGAACCTCCTCTTTTTTGTTATTAATTGAAGAAATAAATTCTATTTTAACAGCCAACAACTCTTCAAATATCATATATTAACACCGATGTTGACATCTGAGGCGTGAAGTAGCATAAAAATTTTAAAATTTTTCATAACTTTGTTAATTTTTATATTTTCGAACTTCGGAGGATGCTAAATGGTAGAATAGGTTTCGTATAAGTATCAGCAATCGTGATATTAAGTTCACTTATCCAGTCCACTATTATTCCACAATACACAATAGAAAATAAAAGCAATTCCACTAAGTAGTAATAAAATAAGTAAATTTATACATTTTAATGAACATACTCCTGGTGGTGGGACTCGTATACAGTGGGAAGATATAGTTAACACCCTGTAATAGGTAACACGTTTTATACATCCAATCGCTTTATACATGGGTTGCCATGTATAAAATGGATGTCCAATCTTGATTAAAAATATCCTTCTGCAATTACCCATAAACGTAATATATGAAATGCCAGTAAATGCATGTTGATTCATCTCAATTTACAAATTAAAATGGGCTGTTAAAACTTTACACTAAAAGTTATGTTTACAAAAGGAACAAGGTATAAATACCGAAATGTCGATGTTAAATTAACGTCAACATTAGCGTCCTTGCTCTTGATGTTTAGGAAGTTATATTCACGCTCCCCAAGTTTATAACTGCTCCATCTAAAAATAACTAATTCAAGTTATTTTCATACAAAAGCGTTGCAGATGTTTGAATACATTTTCTAGGCCGTTTACCTCAAACTACTCCCATAACCTAAATACCGTTTTGCCCTATATTTGTAAAAAATTGTTTTGTACTCCTGATACCAATTTCCTGCCAAGTAATTACGATCGCAATTTACATTTTTCCCGACCATTGTTTCTGCAAGTGCTCTTCAACTTATTTATGATCTAGAGTGTTGTTTGCATAATGTCTTAACAGGAGCTACTCAAATAAACTATATACACTGTATTGGGTTCAAGACCAGATAAATAGTAAGTCTGTATCATAGGCGACTCGTGTTATAGAAACTGGGGTTTACAAACTTATAATTTTGTAAAATTATATAATTTATAAGTTTGTGAAATTTGTTATTGAGAGTTTTTGACTCGTATAGGTTACTGGTGTTTATGTGTGGTAGTAGCCCCAAGTATCGTATGGTGTATTATGGTGGTTGCATGTCGGTAGCTATAGTGGTGTGGGAGATATATGGGTTGAAAGTGGTCGACTTTGAACATGTGTGCTGTCATCGATTTCAACCAGCGAAGCTGGTTGTCCGCAGCTAGTAAATATTAATAACAAATTCGATAATAAAAACGTCGTTCATATACAGGGTCCGGCAACAATATTGTCTCATTCATAATAGATATAATTATGATTAAACAAATAATGTGACGTTTCTCATATAAACATTAATTGGCAATTTTCCGTGATATGGATAATTGGTTAAATAAATCAACGTTTATTTGTACCGGGATATCAAAAATTATCTTGGTCAAGGGTGGTTGTGGAATGTAAAACGTGTGTCTTACTTTAAATTTTTGAATATGTTTTGTTGTGTCAGAATCTGTCAAGTCATTGTGCTGAAATTTTCTAATCCAGTTTTTGAATCATGCCTCTTACCACACAGCACAAAATTTTCATGATTGAAGCCTATTTTCGAACGGGTACGCTAGTTAATGGAAATTGGCAATACAGTCAACGTTTGTGTTTGGACAATTTTCGAGAGCACTTCCCAAACGTGGCAATATTACCGGACAATTTTTATGCGTGCCTTACAAATTGTGTTGAAGTGTTTCGCGAAACTGGTTGTGTGACTCATAAAAAAGGTGCTGGTAGACCAAGAGTTCGTACAGAAGAAGTTGTCAATGACGTTCGTCAACGTATGGAAGAGGAGCCTGCAAAACCTTTGAAACGTCTCCCTCAGGAAATTGGACTTTTTTACGGAACATGTCATAAGATTTTAAAGAAAGACTTGAACATGCATCCATATAAGATGCAAGCACATCAAGCTCTTCTACCCGCAGACCACCCCAGACGTTTTGCTTACTGCCATTGGTTTGTCAATAATTTAATGAATGACGATCTTCTGGACTTAACTTTTTTTTCTGACGAAGCGTGGTTCCACCTTTCGGGATACATCAATAATTCTCAAAATATGCGAATGTGGAGCAATGATAACCCTCATGTTTTTACTGAATCGCCACTACATGCTCAAAAAATTGGCGTTTGGATGGCAGTTTCTCGCAGAAGAATAATTGGGCCAATTTTTTTCGATTTCACCGTCAACGCAGAAAGGTACAGACACAACTTTTTGGCTGAATTTGTGCAAAAGTTAAACGATGATGAACTTCGGTACGGTTATTTCCAGCATGACGGTGCAACAGCACATACTACACGAGAAAATATTGCTTTCCCGCGAGTTTTTTGATGACCGGCTGATAAGTTTGCATACAGAAGTTGAGTTTCCTCCGGGATCACCTTGTTTGACAATTATGGACTATTTTATATTTTCTTACTTAAAAAACAAGATTTTCGCAACTCCGGTAAATAATTTGCAAGAACTCTAACAAAGAATTGTTCAGCAATGTTCAACCATAACGCCAGAAATGCTGCAAAACGCTTTTCACAGCATGAGGAGGCGCGTCAACTTGTGCATCGAACAAAACGGGGGACATTTCCAACAATTACTGTAATTTAGTTTTTCTTGTTACTAAAACCGTTGTTTCATAATTTGTAGTTCATTATTGTTTTACAACTGAAATAAATAGGTATCAAATTTGTAGGTTATTGATGATGTCAGTGTGACAGTGACTTAATTATTTCAAATTTAAAGTAAGACACACGTTTTACATTCCACAACCACCCTTGACCAAGATAATTTTTGATATCCCGGTAGTTTTTTAGTAACTATTAACTTTATTTTTATTTAAGTGTTTTATTAACACAGAATCTGCTGCACAGATGTAAAGACATTTTCGCCAGGAATAAATAATGTAACTATATTTCTCCAGTAGAACCTATTACCGAACTGTACTTGGAATATAATAGAAAAATAAACCAATCTAAAAGCTTGCAGACACATATAAAAATAATTGTAGATATATCTAAGATCGATTTTAATATTCGCATAATGTTATTTTTAAAATTATTGTATATTTACGTTGAATATGTGGGTGTATTTTTGTTATTATATTCATAAAGCGTTCGGAAAGGCTTCCGCTTTTATAACCTATTTAAAATACGAAATCAATGACCTTCTAAACAAAAGACTATAATACTGATTGAAAATAGATGAACTTTTTAACGTTATTTGTTGACAATGACGTATTTAAGGATTTTCTCTTGAAATAGGTGGCGGGTTGTTTCAGTAAGATCCGATAATTTTGGGCCACCCCATGTAAATGAATTTACCATCAGAAAAACCGCAGCCAAAAATAAAAATCGATATATCCAAGGGTTTGCCAAAAGACCAACCCCTAAATTTTAAATGAATTTGTTCCTACCCACACTCGTCCTCACTGTATACCAGGACTGATTTGTAAACACTATATATTCAAATGTGTATAAAAAGGAAATTTGTGGATAGATAATTGATTTGTGTTCTCTGATTACAAAAAAGAAAGGTGCTATTTCTGCACCGTAGAACATATTTAAGAAAAGAAGAAAACCCAAAATATCTCTAAAGAAAATATAAAGAGTTTGCAACTACTCGTGTTCCAATGTCTAAGTATATTATAGAGGAATAATTTAGGTACTTTTATTTAATTTTTATATACCTTTAGTACCTATACACAAGTATATCCATTTTTCTACATTCAGATTACAAGTGAATAAAGTAATTTTGAAGTGACTGGTTGATCAATTATTGTGTAATGATTGTAAAAGTAATTATTTATTTAAATATGGAATGACAAGTCAGTATTCTTTTGAACAATTTTTTTTTGATACTTCATTCCTCCACAAGGTAAGTCAATCGACATGACATAACGTTAAATAAACACATTTTTCTTTAATTTGCTTCACGATTGAAAACTGTGTATGAAGATTGCCGATTATCTTCACTTTTTTACTTGAAAGTGGCAGATAAAAGCACCACATCTATAATGTATAAATAAATCTATTTTTAGGTAAATGTTTTCATTACATGTGTAATGAACATTTTTATTTGTCAGAAATACCAACCTATCACTACAACACATCCTATAAAAATTGGGTCATTAGTAGTTTATTTGCTCTATTCAAAAATAGTCGTCTATAGCTTACGTTTTACTTATCCACATTAATATCCGGTTCATTATAATGAAATTGTATTCGTTTATTCAGTTGCTTTCAAGCCTGTATCACAGTAGGTATTTTATACACAGGGTTCTACAATATTGTTCAAATAAGTGGTAAACTCTGACAGTAATTATAAACACTTCTACAGGCTGTCTCCGATTCGTTTTTCTGCAGAATAAATTGATAATAGGTGCGGCAATTTGGCGGCAACTTGGCGGCAACTTGGCGGCAAACCAGCCAAGTTTTTTTAAAATAAAAAAATAAAAAAATAAGCACAAGAAGATAATTTTTTTTATGAAAACTATTTATTAAAACATGTAAAATTATTTATGAAAAACAAAATCGAGTAAATGACCACCACGACGAGCCAGATAATGACCAACTCTACTTTCATCCTGTAGCATAACTTTGGGCAGTGTTTCAGCTGCAATTTGCGCAATTTAAGTCTCCTAACGTCTGTGGGCGATTAATATAGACTTTACTTTTCAAGAATCCCCGCAGTAAAAAATGTGATACCGTCAAATCAGGGAAATGAGGCTGCCACTGAATATGACTGACTCCCACTGTACCCTATGGTCATGTAACACGTGAGTGTAATAAACATTATGTGGGTGAAACATCAAGACCTCTAAATGTTCGGATCGGAGAACACATAGATTATTTTAAAAGGAAACAATTTGTAAAGTCAATTGTATAGGAAATTGTATCAATTATAATGTAATATAGATTGGCCGAGAACAAAATTCTATCATTATCTATCATTATTCTAATAGAATACCCTATCATTATATGCTATAATATACAGGGTATTCTATTTAAAAAATCTACTTTGCTTGAAGTTAATGAAACTTGATATTACATTTTCATCCTGTATACATTTAAACAACTGTTAAGGTAAGTATAGCTAGTACCAAACAAATTCCCATACTATTATCTACCTGTAGTTCCATACCCATACGAATATCTTTGTTAAATATATATTTTTAGAGAAATATTTAATGTTTAGGTAGGGAATTTTACAAATATTTTTAAAAATATTTGATTTTTCAAAAACGGCTGAGAATTCGTAGGAAAGTCTTATGAAAATCCTCCGAAAATAACGCGTACAATCCAAAAATGCAATAATATATGGGATGTTCCATTTAAAATAAGAAAGTTAACGGTAACTTCCGGTATAACCGGAAGTGTTACAAGGACGCCATTATTTTATTTGAGGAGAGCATACTAAAAAACCCCAGTGACTAAATTTTCACCCTTTAAATCTAAGTAGTCTCTGACATATTTAATGGTTGGTCATTGTGAATCACCCTGTATGTAGCGCGACCTCGGGAAATTCGGTATTTTTGAATCACAATACTCATAGTAATTACAACAATACACGCCAATTGTGAAATAACAATCATATGTGGAAATGCAAGTTGAACTATATTTGTGTATAGATTCTATTTGCAACGATGTAGATACTATTTTTACACATAGGTAGTTGAATCGATGGAATTACGAAAATATTCAACAATATAATTAGCTGTGGACCAGCCGTGAATGTATATTTTTCTTCATCATTTAACTTTTGATTTATACGGATTGCTACAATTATAAATTTTCATTTGGAATTTTTTATTCTGTGGAATACAATATGACAATATTTATTTTAATCGCAGAACATAAAAGACGTACAATATAGTATACAGTGAGGACATAAACTCCGCCCCCCCTCTAATTTTTGAACCACTGGGTAGATTGTGATGAAATTTGGAACGATAATATATGACTAAATTCTGCAATTTTTGACACATCAATGACAGCTCTGAATGTCAAAGTGACAGGTGGGCGCGCAATAGGAACATTTTTTTAAATGGAAATCGGGGTCGAGAAATAACTCATTTTGAAGCTATTTTTATGCTCAAAACATCCCCCAATTTTGAGAACATTTGGTTCAGTAATTTCCAAATAAAAACCAGTAATATCGATTTCTGTTATATCATTTTTTTACATATATATTAAAAATTATTGTAAATTATTCAAAGGAAAACAAAAATTAAAAGTAAACAAATAACAATAAACCATCCCTAACCTAAAATAACCTAAATTAAAAATTATGAAATAATTTAAATTAAACGTAGAGGCAGAAACACATTTAGAAAATACGTGTTACTTCAAAAGATGTTGAAAATGACCACCATGAACCTTCTGACAAATAAATGTTCCATGGGTAAGCTCTATTATAAAGATTATGTGGTAAAGAGATTATGTTATAAACTGATATTATTGGTTTTTATTTGGAAATTACTGAACCAAATGTTCTCAAATTTGGGGGATGTTTTGAGCATAAAAATAGCTTCAAAATGAGTCCCCACTCGACTTCCATTTCCATTTAAAAAAATGTTCCTATCGCGCGCCCAGCTGTCACTTTGACATTCAGAGCTGTCATTGATGTGTCAAAAAATGCAGAATTTAGTCATATATTATCGTTCCCAATTTCATCACAATCTACCCAGTGCTTCAAAAGTTAGAGGGGGGGGGGACTTTATGTCCTCACTGTATATAATTTTATGCCGTCAAACGCAGAGATTAATTAACCCATAGGCCTAACCGCAAAATAAATGGACTAACGTAAATCTCTCTTTGGTTAATAAGTCAGACATTGGAACACCCACATAAACAGTAAATTGTACACAGTATTGATTCGGAGATATATACCTGTCTATATTTTATCAAAATAAATGCTTTGAAGCATCCTGTTATAAAAAAGTTTTTGCGTAAGGCAAAAACGTGATGAAGGAAGTTGATTTTACTTTCAAATATTCAGACTAAAAATGGATTGTATAATATTGAAAAACAAATACAATTTCGGGTGGAAAATGGAAATGCAAAAATTTCAGTAGTAGTAGTAATGCATACTATTTGTTATAATGGAACCAAATAAAGTTTATTAGTAATTTAAAAGACAAACGAATTACATATAATTAGCATTAAATATTATGCATAATGACATGATTTCTTTACATAAACTATACACTAAATATTAACCACTATCACCCGCATCAACTAAGCTACTTAGAAAAATCTATCTACGTAATGACACGAGATAAGGAGAGATAATTTACCATATTTATTTTTTATATATTTGGTACCACAGCTGTCCAGATAAATAAAGTATCCAATTACAGGACATTTGAAATCTAGTGAAACATAAGAGAATAATAGTAGATAAGTAGTATCTATTGTGCCAAATACTCAGATCTGCGCATTCGTAGGTATGCTCACTTATATCGCACTGATGAGATCATAACATGGTCGAAACCGGTCTGAAATTAGTGGCATCCTACGATGTGTGGTCTAAGTATTTCTTCGTAGCTTTCGTGGTAATCCGAATCCTTGTATTTTTGATTCTAACTGTGTTAGACCAAAATACGGCAAATTTTTGCTTTGTAATTCAGCGCTCGGTGTGGCATATAGCCAGGAGAATAGGTGATTTAGCTTGATTTATTTTAGTCCTTATTTAAATAAGGCGTTTGCAGATGGAGGATCTAATGAGATGTCCGTACTATTCGTAGTTATTTGCTAAATAGTAAATAATGATACAATACAAAATAATAGGAACTATGTATATTGATTCAGTTATCTTAAAAAATGTACATATAATCAAATTTAGAATTCGAGATTTTCTAATATGAAGTCTATATAAGTCAAGACGTATCTCGATCTATTGTGTCTTATGGCTCGTCTCGAATTATTTAGTTTTTTGTGCACCACTCATCGATATACGAGGATAATTGGCTATATTTGAAATAGCGATAGCAAATAGTTGAAGAACATTTATTTATTTTTATTCTAACGTTTATATTAATAAATATAAACTTTAAAATTAGCCAATAGTGTGCTATGTTATGCATTTCCTCTAAAATAAGCTAACGATTTATGTGGTTAGATATCTAAAAATACCCGCGTAGCTGATAATGTAAAATTGTTTGTGTAGTGATAAATAATTGTTTGGACACAGAATTTTTTGATAAATAATAAATATTATTGTCGTACTTGGTTTTCCTGAAAATTATTATTAAATATGAAATTGAATCTTACTTAATGAAATTACTAACCCGACAGATACTAGAAGGCTAACCTCTTCATTTGTCAACACACACGAGAATTTTTCTCAATTTTTCCCATTCTTATTTTTTCTTAGTATGACATGGGAGGAGGAAAGAATCATGCAATCTTGCTTTCTTTTTGGCGATGCCTATCTAGGGCTTTCCGGAGTAATCTAATTGTGGTTGCGGTGTTTTCTCAAGTGGTTTCAGTTATATCTTCCTAGATAATATTTTCGCCTATTAATATGACATATAGTTGCATAAACCACATGTAAACAAATACATGTACTGTAGCAGTACAGTACTACCACTTACCTGATATTACTGTCATTCAAAAATATTGGTTAGCAGGTTTGAAAACTATGAAATAAGATCGCAGCCTCAAATTTGTAATTGTTTTAAAAGAATAATTGAGAGAGTGGATGTTCTGTACTGATACACCCTGTATATTGATTCGTTTGTTAGATTCGATCAAGTCTTATAATGTTTAATGGATACATATACAAACTCATTCAAAACCTGCAATGAATGAAGAAATATAAATGGCAAAAGATTTATTCCATTGGAATGGCACATGTATGAAAATGTATAAAAATAGCACTGCTTGATAAGTTCGAACACTTATTATTTTCACCTTTCACATTTTACACATCATTAACTACAACCTTTTCGCTTTGGGCTGTCGTCAGCTGGGAACCTTGTCTATTTACTTAAGCTTTTCATGTCTACATTGATAAAATTCCATTGCATCATGTTGTTCAAAACACGTGCCTGCTGCTAAGCGGGATGACCGACTAGACATATTTTTGAGTGGTTTTAACTTCACTGCTCTGAGTTCAAAGTTTTATAGGATCAGATATCTATAAATTTAAAATTGCTACACAATAAAAACTTGAACATATTCAAAGTTTTGCCAGTCAGAATGTCGCATCGACGAAAATAACATTGGAATAGAGACAAAAATGTACCTAAAATTAATAGTTATTATTATTTTGAAGACTTAGTAAGTTTTATAAAAAAGTTACCAAGTTAGCAGTTTTGTGTATGGCGTTACAATTTTGACATGAATGAAGGATTTAAAACACTACGTATAAAATCATGAGTCAAACACATATTTACGTGTTGGGTAGAACGCTCTATATCGAAATGTGTGAAACTTCGTGTCCTGAAATATATTTGACAATCAAATTTTCTGTTATTTTCAGGTATCCAGATATGCGAACTGTGACGAATTGCTTCGTTTTGAATTTGGCAGCGGCAGATATACTTTTTGCACTCACCATACCGGCCGTGGCATACACAAGGATCGTCGTGTCCTGGCAGCTAGGGGATATCTCTTGCAGGATCATACCCTACATACAAGTAAGTAACAGTTAAATAACGAATTATTCCTGATACATGTTATCATTCTGTAAACGCTCTTTCTTCCATGTTTCATGTTCCAAATCTACAAAGAGGTTACAATTCATTAGTTACAAATTAGAGTAAAATACATAAAATTGTCATATAAATATCTATGTTTTAAAAACAGACAACTGAATATTAAATCAAAGAAGTATGTTTCATGAAGAAATTTTTTTTAGCAATATTCCATCTGTCAAATAATAAAAAAACAGTAGACAGACGTTTACAAAGTAAAGATTCCTGAATTATTGTAGTATCAAGGCAAAATTTTAGAGTTTTCTTAAACATCAATTAACAATTTTGAGAAAACATATCAGTGGTTTCTAGCTTCACAAATTGAAAAGTTTAATATTGTTCATTACATTGCTACTTTTTTACATTTTAGACAGTGGTTATCTGTACAAACTTAAAAAGTTTATCTTGATATTACTCATAATATCTTCATTATTATGGTTTAATTACTTATTATGCTTCCAGTTTCTTATGATTTTACAAATGACATATTTTGAAAATATTTTTTTATAAATCTCGTGACAGTGTCACATTATTAAAAGAAGTAGTTCAAAGAAAAAATATTTTTAAAAAATAATTTTAATTTGCTTAACCTGCTTTTTCGCATAAAACTGCATGACCCTATAACAGACAACAGGAGACAGAGGAAGACAGAATAACCATTCGTGATACTGAACTCTATTTTGATAATATTAGCCTTCCATCATGCGATCCAACATGTTGATTGTCAGTATTAAAATATCCCATTTGTTTTTCAAGTACCTACAGTCTTATTACAAATAAATAATGAAAAAAAAATATATACCAAAGTTTGTTTCAATATAAGGGATCGGTGGTTAACTTGTATACAAGATTAGCCGAGAATAAGGGGGTAGCTCGCTATTTTTTAGGAACTAAACTTGATTACTAAAAGAAGGGTATCCTATTAAACACATTTCAGTTCAGGATTCAATACGAAGGGCGTGATACTTAAAGCCGCCTCTGGCTACAAGAATGAAAAATTTGCTACTAACTCAAATGGAAAGCTCGAAAAGCTCTAAATGAGAGCAATGTGAGACACAATTTATGAAAACCAATTTTTGATGATTTCCTAGCCTGCAGATAGGCTTCTTTGTTGATCAGTGTCATTTAGGGTTTCTTAAGATGACTCGGTCTTAAACTAAAACATTATTCCTACAATTTGTCTTTCTTGGACCTTGGAAAGAGAACACCCCGTTGAAGTGCATGCCATCCAACTGAAAATAAAGCGAATACGCGTGGAGTAAAAACGCAAGTCCGGATTTAGATGCAACTCTCAACTTCAAGATTAAAAATAGACAGGAGAATGTCCTTTAAAATTATATACAAATTTTTTAAATAACCTCAAACTCATCTTTGCAAATATGATTTTTAAAATTTGGTTATCCTCAATGAGATTTTCCAACGTTCTCTCTCAACAAAATTGTTCTACCGCAACAAAACATTCATTTTGAATAATATTTTAATATTATTAACAATTAGTTCTTCGCATGGCTTGTTCGTTTTGATTTAATCATAGAATGGTCACATTTCTCTGAAGCATTCGTTAGTTACAAACGAAAAGTAAACATGCATTGCATACATTATCTTTTTATTCTCACTGAAAGTCAGAAAGTACTTTTATTTGTTTCACAATTTCTATTTGCCGTTGTATTTATGCAAACAAGTTTACATGAGATTGTGGGACATGTGACTTCTTATTGTTTATACCACGGAGAGATTATACAGAAAAAGAAATATATTTGATGTTCGAAAAATATTACATATTTATTATATTAGATATAATGGCATATATATTTTTTGCTAGCAAATCAAATAACTCTTCATGGTCAAATCGCGAAAACTTTTACTGCTCCATGTAGTGTGTACCAAATGTATGCAGCAAAATGCCAATTTGAAACATCTTAGTACTGGGAAATCATTGAAAAGAAGATTTTTTAATTTCGTTCATTTGATATTATTTAAAGTTGCCGGTTTACAAAGAACAGTGGTAGTGTTAATAAAATGTGTAGCACACCATATTAATAATAATATTATTTATTTCCAATAAATTCATATACAAAATAAACCAAACTTTCTTGTATTTATTTTTGAAAGCAGTAGGAATCAGAAAATTTACATCTTTGGGAACATCATTATACAATTTAGAAACATTACCTGAAAAATACCTTTGAAAGAAAGATGATTTTTTCAAGGATATAAATAAGAAAGAGGAAAGAGGAAAATGGAACATGAATAAGAAATATGGAAATACATATAAGCTATAATAATCTTCAGTAAAAATGAATCGATTTACATCACTAAAACAAGAAGTATGTATGTTACTAGTGATGAGAAACACACCGTAGTGCTCTCTTTGAGTCTTTGCTACTATCTGTCTGATAATTATTGTCAAATTGGCAGACAGATAACGACCTGCTTTTCCGCAGGCGCCATTAAATCAGTGACCTCTATTGTCTTTGAGGAAGATAATCCTACTTATTTATTTAAAGGAGATGCCGAAAACAACTACTCCACGGGCAATGTGCCCCAACTGACATTGGATTACTCCGGGATTTCCATAGGAGTCGCCACATCTTTCACAGAGACAAACCACCAGACACTAACCGGTTTTAGACTTATTATTCGCCGCAAGCAGGTCGCCGCAATAATTGTCAGACAGATAGTAACAAAGACTCAAAGAGGGCACTACGGTGTGTTTCTCACCACTACTAACATTCACGATGCCCATTAGGTAATCATGTCGCAACATCGTTCATCGATGTGATCGATTCCACTACCTATGGCACCCTGACGAGCGCATACTAAAAAGGATTAGATTAAACGTTTGGCACGTTTTTTTTTTCTCTAGTAGCCAGACTTTGAAAAGAGTTTCATTTTCTTAAAATGTTTTGCAGGTAGGAGATAACAAGATACTGGTCTGAAATGTCGAAAAATACAAATCTACGTTCTGAACATTTGCTACATCTCGTAGCAGTGATAAATGGATAAAAAGAATATTCTCATATTCGAAGCATTGAAAGAATATATAGGTCATCCTTTATAAACCACCATTAATCTCGAGTTTTTCTCCTCGTCTCACTACGTAAAACGAAATAAATTATCCAAAGATATCAGAGCATTGCTTGTTATTATGATTTAGGAAACTTTCCCTTATCTACGGTATATTTATTTCAGGAAATTATTTCCTTGTTCTGTACCATTTAACTGATTGATTCCACAATTACTGGCCTTTCTTAAGTAGATTGTTTTGTTTACACACTCAAAATGAATACGAGTTCAACAAACTGCGCTAAGTCGACGTGAGTTTGGATGCAGCTTTGTGAAATAAAGATTTTGATTTTATTAATACTCATTAATATATTAATATATGATATAATATAAAATTCTACTCACGCCACACATATTTATTGTACAAAGGTTGGTCAAAATCAAGTCCCCGATTGGTTTTTTTATATAAAACTAAGATTAATTAAAAAAACACTTATATTATCAACCAAAAATATTTATTTAAACCTTAAAAATTTATTTTATTGCCCACTAACAATAATATCGACCAAATGGCCACTCCTACCATTAATGCAATAATGAGTTCTTTTTAGAGCATTTTTCATAACTCTTTCCAGCATTTCAGGTGGTATTGTATATCCAATTTCTTCCCGGATTTTGCCTTGTAGTGCTTCCAAGGTTTGAGAATGATTTCCAAAGACCCTATCTTTGAGGTAGCCCCATAACCAAAAGTCAGGCACAGTTAAATCAGGAGACCTTGGCGGATATGCCATATCGGCGTTTTGGAGTTGAGGTGCCCAGGAAATATTTTATTAAAAATGGCCATTGTCTCACGGGCTGTGTGTGCTATGACACCATCTTGTTGATACCATATACCCTCCTGATTTACCTGCTGAATCCTTCCATTTCTGGAACTAAAAAATTCTGCAGGATGCTTCTGTAGCGATCTCTATGTACTTTAGTATTGGTTCCTCGATCGTCCTCAAAAAAATAAAGCCCGATTATTTTTCTAGCACTAACGCCACACTATTCGTAACTTTTGGTTAATGCAGCGGTTGCTGGTGAATAATTTGTAGTGATGGTTTTGTTTATTTACAGCTTCATTCAGGCAAAAATCAGCTTCGTCGCTCATTATGATTTTGTACCACAATTTATTCATCTGTCGTCATTTTCAAAGTTCACGATAGAATTACAATATTGAACTCGTTTTTCAAGGTCTCAAGCAGAATTTTATGGGTTTCCTGTAGGGGAACAAGTGCAAGTCTTTTCTTGTTGATGTGCTTGTCCTTTCCATCACATCTCTACGTACATGGTCTATATTCTCCCTTGAACGAGTTGAACGAGGTCTGCCAATATGTGGTTTATCAGATGTGGACCCAGTTAGTTCAAAATTTACAGTTGATCGCTGAAATGTCTTCGCAGATGGAACACGGAATCTTCTATATATTCTCGTTGGGCTAAGATAACCGACGAAGTATTTAGATAAAAAAGGCATACATCGATTCATAATGAATTTCCCAAGTATTTACTTTACAACTGATAAAAAAACTCTGATAGATGTCACCTACAAACGAAATAATAGCAACATTCCATAAAGGACTTGATTTTGCGCCACTCTGTAGTATAATAGTATATGCAGTGTGAAAAAGAAGTCTAATACAGTTAATACTTGTATGATTTAAAATTTTTTAAAAAATCGCTAGATCACCTCGATTTTCCTTTTTTCTGGACGCGGAACTTTTGACACAGTTAACTAATTTAACTATATTTGTTAATTCAGTCCGGATATATCCCCTACGACAAAGTTAAGGTGGATTCATAGTATACCCGTACATGTGCCCATGTTATAAAAGTAGAAGATAAAGGATACGTAATCGTAAATCTACATGGACATTTTTTATAGTCGCCATAACTTAAGCTATATTATATAAGAAATTGTACAGTTTATTCTTACGGCTTTTGCCTACGGAATCGAAGAGACGACATACATAATCGCATTTTAGTCTCATAGAACAATTACAGAATAAGGGTTCTGAATGCAAGATAGTGTTTTTAATATATTAATCTAAATTTTTCATTCAATATTCAGTAAAACTACTTAACAGTTTACAGGGTATTGGGTACATATTTTTATATTTTTATGTTTTTCACACTATGAATTTATTTCTTTTAAATTAATTCATACCGCATGAGTTCATGGTAAATATATTTACAGACCTTGTATCTCTTGAAATTTTTATAAATTGTTATGAGTGATCATTTTTACGTGGTACCCCATTGAGATGTATTAAATCAGAAGATATACCGCGGATTGCCTAAATTATAAAAAAGTTTTTAATACCATTTAAAAATATTAAACAAATCGGCGACATATATCCTGAAAAAAACTGAAAACTTAAATTTTTTATTTCTTTCATATCTATTTAATTAATAAACAAATTCAATTAAAATTGGTATGGTTACATAAATCGATACACTGAAAATACTGAAAGTTTTAAAAATTTTCCAGACCTACTAGATCTTCCTGTCATATTGGACTTATGCATCATTGGATAGAAAATAAACTCACTTATAACTTATAATATATAATATATTATATATTATATAATATATAATACTCAGGGTGTTTCTTAATGTCATGTCCATACATTTGTTATTTCAAGGCAACGAAATTCATAAATTTTGGAAATAAGGTTTTAAGGTATAACAAAGTTGGATGACGCCAAAGAATGGTTTATCATTGAGATCAGAGAGGTCTAAAGTAAAAGCATCTAGTAGGCGTGAAAATTGCATCTGCTAGTAGATTTAACGTATCGATTCATGTAACCTTACCAAATTTAATTGCATTTGGTTCAGTAATATAGAAGATATGAGAAGAAATAATAAAATTCAAAGATTTCACTAACTATTTTTACAAAATACGGGTTCAATAAACTCCTGTTCACAAATTTTTAGGTTTCAGTTCGCATTACTTACGAGACACGACTAAAGACCCGACTAACGACCCATCTTCCCCTGACACATCCTGTAGATTGCTTTACTAAGTAGTAATGAAGATGTTATATAATGATCAGAAACATGTTGCATCATAATATAAAGAAAACTTTAATATGATTTTTTTTCAGTTTGTTTCAGGCATCGTCCTACTGTGGACCCTAGCCTTGATCAGTATCGACCGTCACCGTTGCATCGTTGTTCCTCCCTACCGATCAAAGATGTCACCGAACCAAGCAAACCTCTCATCGCTCCTGATCTGGATCTCCACTGCCATTGTCTTCATTCCAGTGGCTCTCTGGTTCCGCCAAGTCCGATCAGCGAACAATCTTACAGTTTGCACGATGATATTTCCAAAATCAAACACGATTCACTATTCAATCTGCTTCGTGGTGCCTGTCGTCCTGTTTGCCTGTCTCTTACCCATGGGTCTGTTGGTGTACCATTATCAGAAAATATTCCAAAAAATTCTGTCGACGAAAAATGCGTGGGCTACTTCTTGCGTTATGATCAGTGCGGTGGATATTAAAGGATGCAACCGAGCTCAGGTGAGGCGGCAAAGTGAGCTGAGCTTATCTGACATATTCGTGCCGTGGCCAAGAAAATTTTCAGCGCAGTTTGCAAGTTCGCCGAATGGAAATAACATGGGCAGACATGGGTCCTTGTCACACCACGAGGAGATCAGACTAAATAAGCATATAAAAGTAGTCCGAGTACTCTTTTTGAATGTCATAGTGGTTTTAGTAATGTGGCTGCCCATAACAATAATTATGCTGCTGATTTACATAGACGGTAGAAGAGCTAACGAAGATAAAAATTTCTTTCTGAGATCCCACCACTTTATTGTAGCTTTAAGTATAGCGCTGCTGAATACAGTTGTAAATCCCCTACTCTATGGCTTACTCTCTGACAGTTTCCGGACTTGTCTTTTGCGTATTTGGTGTTGTAGGAGTACTTGTAAGCTAGACTTGCAAGAGGCTGCGACCCCCTCGAGTGGGAAATTCAATTGTTCTGGGAAAATCCCCAAAAAGCAGAGCATTGTGAATTCGGTGAGTGAGAAAAGCGAAAATCAAAATGAAACGGTATAAACAGGTCCTATGTAGAGGTTCTAGGTTTGAATTGGTATTCAGAAGAAATGCACTGCTCTGTGAAAGAATTAAATGTGCAAATTTGATTTTAAAACCCTTTTCTGACAAACAAGGGTAGACAGAAATCATTTAAATTAACAGGGGAGAAAGGACGAAGCTTTGTTGATGTAAAACCACTGATATATTTGGAGAAGAATATTTAAATAAGGACCAATCAGGATTACTCAACATTTAGTACCTAGACATTCCAAGATGATGCAATGTTTTTAAGAACTTAATTGCCAGTTAATAACTTAACAGTATATGTACTTAAATGATATTTTAAAGTGTAGTATTTAAAAACATAAGACTATTTTTACATTTTTTTATTATTATTTGTCTTGGGTAAAAGATGTAAAGTTGTGTATATATATCAGATATCGTATAATATGTATATTTAAAAATATAAAGGAAATAATTATTAAACTGATGTGCTTTTTCTTATCTCAACATTCTATTAAGCTATCCATAATTCATCATTTATAAATTGCAATTGAAATACCACATTGAAACAAAAAAGCAGGTGACGGGAGACAAGAATATTTTACAAATTGATGATACTCGAATTCAAATTTATTAAATATATATAAGTTTAATAGTAATATTTAAATTTACTTTGATTTTAGGTTAATATATTAAAATTGTATATTATTTTTCTCCTGTTGTTGTTGCTGCCTTACATAAATTTTTTCCTAAATTCCTAAAACCAGTCTGGCAATTAAACATTTTCTACCGCCAAATCTTCCTAAAAAGAATTTATTTTAAAGGCAAACACTGTAACAATATTTAGCTTTCTGAATAATTTGTAAGGATTTATTATTGGCATTTTAGCAGGAAAATTAAAACAATGTCTTATTTAAATTTATGTTTTAATTGTGAAAAACACTACAAGATTATTGAAAGAACTTGTCATGGCCCGCTAATCACAAGTAATTCAAGGAAATAGAAAATTATTGTATTGAAAGTAAAAATTACGCCAATAGCAAGAAAATGGTAACAGATAGGTATAAGGAATCTTAATACAGATTGAAAGATCACTTTATGCTCCATCAGAGCAATAAAATATAGGGTGTTCCATTAAAAAATTACTTTTGGGGAGTTGAAACTAGTCAGAATCAAATAATTTTTTTGAACATCGTGTAAATAATATAATATGAAATTACACATAAACTGAAAGCTTAAAGGCCCGCCTAACTACATCCCAAAACTTGTTACCACAACTTTATTTGTCAATCGATAAGAAACATTTCAATAAGGTACCTACTACAAGATCGATTTTTTCAAAAAAATAAAGTAGGTATCTCTAAAACTATTAATTTCTCGTATAGGTTGTGCTACACTAAAAAATGTAGATTTTAGCATAGAGATCAAAAATATTAAAAAATATGGGGTATTATATTTGAAATAGGAAAGTTGATAGCCATTTCCGGTATAACCGGAAGTGGTAGAAAAACCAAAAAAATCCAAGATGCGACTTTGGCGAAAACCCCCGTATCCAAATTTTCAAAAAATATTCCTTAAACTTTTAATGAAACGGGTTAGCTGAATCACCCTGTATATATTTGATATCTGATTATTTAATGTGGTAATAATGTTAAAATTCTTAAATGTGCTAGGATGATACAAATAAAAAGAAAATTATTTTCTTTAATTTTAGGCGGTAACTTGGTTTGATAAGTGATGAAATAATACTGTTCATATAGCTATACACCAGTTAATGTAATTTTTAATAACTTTAGTTTAGTGTTATATCTCCTCCTCTTCAGCTACAAAGCCGCTGCTTAAATTGCCACCCTTTCAGTAGTGCACAAAATAGGGTGCAACGGCCTTAAGTAAACAGACTGTAACTGACGTCAATAGAAGCTATTGAAAATTATTTGCCGTATAACTTAATGGATCAAGTTTATGTGTTATATTTTGTTACTCTTCGCAGTGCACGACCACTCTGCACATGCAATTGCTATCGTTTTATTATTTTGCTGTCTGAGTGGCAGTTTATTTCTATAACAGATTTTTTATTGCTACGTAATGTAGGTAAGTCTACAGATATCAATGACCTGGTGAATAACCTTTCCTGTTTGTTTTTGCATGTGCTTATTTTAGCGATTAAAGCCATTCATCGGTGTCAGGAGAGAAGTAATATCTAAACTGGAAAATTTTCCAGTTCCTCTCTAGATCCTGCCGTAAAGATTTATAATCGCACAGATAAGGGATCCCCGGCTTTACGTTCTATCCGAGGAATGCGTACAAAGTTCGCCTGAAAGATATAGGTCTTTTACAGGAACCTTGCCGAAGTTCGTATAGCTTCTCTGAATTCACCGACGTATGAACCACCTGAACCTTTACGACACAATAAAAAACATTTGTTTCGACTTATTAGGTTCCGTCAGCACAATTCAATTTGGTAACAGCAAAAACAACCTACGCAGTTGTTAAAAGTTCCTACATAAATTTTTACCCACTGTATTGTGATATATTAGGCCTGTTCCTGCAGCAATCCTTAACTAGTCAGAAGGATTGTGATTGGTTGAAAACAATTTGCTGACTGGTTCGGAATGATTTGATTGGATCCGACTACTTCGTGATTTCTGGAGGAACAGGGCTATATTAATAGATCGGATCAAAATTGTTGTATAAATTTCTAGTAGTTATTCGCCTTGAATAACCAGAATGTACTGATAAGACCTAACAAGTTACAATTAGGTATAGAGGGGTGTTTGTCATACTTGTGCTCGGTGGATTCGTAGATTTCATCTATATCTGCCAATTGGTACCAATATATCCTTTTTATAAACATTAAAATCTGTAAGATGCCCCTCATTTTTATATACCTATGCACAGTTGTACGACTTCAGTAATTTTGCATAACACGTTGTAGTTAACCTTCATCTACTTTGTTGATTTCTTCTGTAATTCTGTCTTTGAGTTCTTGAATTGTTTGTGGACGTGTCTCATATACTCTTGATTTAAAAAATCCCCATCGAAAGAACTCTGGAGATGCTCCTTCATCTATGTTGTTGATTTCTTTTGTTATTCTGTCTTTGAGTTCTTGAATTGTTTGTGGAAATGTCTCATAGACTCTTGCTTTCAAAAATCCTTCTAGAAAGAAGTGTGGTTCTGCTAGATCAGAAAATTGTGAAGGCCGGGCGATGTCTGCAAGTATGGCAACGAGGAAACATTGTGCGTAAGACATGTTTGGTTAGACTTTGTCTCGCCGTATGTGCAATAGAACCATCCTGCTGAAATCATCAGTATTTCACCCCTTTCTACGAAATTCAATATTCGAGTATTTTCCCAACATCAGCATTCTGAGAGTTATATAATCATAACTCTGACAATTTACTGTCAATGTGCGATTATTTTCTTTGAAGAAATATGGTTTTATTATGGCACAAGCTGATATTCCGCACCATACCGTCACCGTCACCTTTTGATCGTATCGTGAAAAACATTCAAGAATTGTTTAAAGAAATTTAAACGAGCATCTTTTTCCGTATACTACAATATTTAACTATCTGTATTTTTAGGTGTAATTTTAGGTCTTGATTCAAAATGACACAGTAGAATATAATGGATTTCGCTGAACTGCGCTATCTTACCATTTCAAGATTTTTTGGTGTGCGAACTGTACGAGTACCCCCAACAAATTTGGATACACCCAAAACTTCCTCTTTTTTTCTAAATTTCTTACCCATCGAATAATCAGACTCTATTCTAATAGATTCCTTTACTACAAACACACATTGCTTTATCTATATCAGTCAAAATTACCATAATGAATGCATACATTAAGATTTTAGAAACTGAGAAACGTCACATTATTTATTCAGTCATAGCCATCTATTAAAAATCAGTCCATTATTTTGCCGGATCCTGTCCTATAATCGTGTTTGCCATTCGCAATAATTTCTACATATTGTTAATATTCCAGTGTGAAAAATACCTAGATATATTTTAGTTAGTTTTTTAGATGTATTTTATAAGCCATATATTTGCAGTTTGGTTGTTGATATAAGTAGGTACTGAATAAATAAATCCTTACAAACTATATAGAATGTAACAATGACACAGATAATGCAATAGCTGAAATTCTGGACAATTTGTTAATAATTTCGCTCTATTACCCAGCAAGACAAAATAAGTCACGAGCCACATGCAGAGTATTATATTACAGAACATAGGTAATATTATGTGGTGTCTGCGATATATATATATATTTATATAATTGTTTAGTTGGTTGATAATCATGATAATAATAATAATAACAATCTACTTATCTTTCACGTGTGTTGTGTAGTTTTTTACAACAAAGTCAGAGGCTCGTTGGTCTAGGGGTATGATTTCCGCTTAGGGTGCGGGAGGTCCCGGGTTCAAATCCCGGACGAGCCCATGTCATTTTTTTTCTATAAAAGAATTATAAAACATAGATACATATGAATAAATTATTAAAATACAATTAAGATAGGTGATCAAAATACAAATTGAAATATAAATTAAGAGTTTATGTGTTAAGTGTGTCAACTTTTTATCTAAAACAGTTTGATACAAAAACGCTATCTGTGTATTAGGGATTTAAAGAGTGTATGTTCGCTTTTTGGGTCGAAACGTCGGAATGAATATTCGTGTGATATATGGTTGGATCACTATGTATACCTACATGTAAAATACGAAATAATTCCAGACCTGTATTTAGAAAAAGCGAGTTGTTGCTGATATCTCAATTCTTAAAAGTCATTTAAAAAACTGGTGATATAATTTTGTAGATATGATAAAATTGTGGTTTGTTCCCATTCCATTTCTTTCGTTCACGTCATCAGTTTTCACAATTTTTCGTATTTACCCTAATACTTCAGAAACCAAAATCAGTATAGCAATACTGTAAATGTATTATGGAATAATCCTTAGAAAAGGCATATTTGTTTCTAATTGAACTGGTTTCGTATCTCTTTCAGTGTCGGTATATAACAATAGAGGCAAGCTCTATTTAGGACTCCCGTATATACAGCTATAATGCTTTTATTTTAGGTATATTAATTCCATCACGCAAAAGAACTATAGGTATACCCGAAACAAGAATCCAAGCGGTGCACATCATAAACAATCCACAATGTTATTTGCCAGAAATTTAAAAATATATATAATTTTGATATACCTCAACATAGCTTAGACTAGTGTGATTTACTATGATTACATACAGATTACAGGGAAACGAATGTTTTAAGTGCGTTAACCACTTTACTAATTTTATAATAATAATAATAATAATAATAATAATAAATGTCTTTAGGCGGGGCTCAGCCTATGGCTGCTTTGGCCCAACCTGAAACATTACAGCTCAGAAAAAACAAGATTATATAAATAATAACATAATACAGTAAATAATAGTAATATAATAATTTTGATAACTTCAAGTTAATAATAGTAATTTTCATTAAACTAAATTAAATTTCCAAATTACATTTTATTACTGCCGACATGCGAGAAAAGTAGTTATTTTTTTATCACAAGATTATGATAATATGTTTTAACTTTAGTTTTGAAAGTGTTAACATTGCTTAAAATCTTTAGGTAATTTGGTAATGAATTAAACACTGATGAGGCATAATACGAAAACGACTTTTTAAATGCGGAGGTGACGTGTCTTGGTATACATAACTGAAACGGATTTCTTCTAGATCTATTATGGATATCATCTGCAATAATAACTTTCTTTTTTAAATATGAAGGCATACTTGTAGTAATTATTTTTTGGACAAAGACAGCGAAATGAATTTGTCTTCTGGTATTCATTTTTAACCATCCATGTTGAATATAGCTAGGTGTGACGTGATCTCTTTTTTTGAGATTAGCAGAAAATCTCATACAAGAATTTTGCACTACTTGAATGCGATGTGAATCACGAACTGATAAACATGGACCATAGACTATATCACAATAATCAAATAGAGATAAAATTAAAGACTCTGTAATTTTTAATTTCACAGGGGTTCTTAAAATAAATTTAAATTTATATAAAGATTTCAGCCTTGCATAAGCCATCTTAATTAAATTATCAATGTGTAAAGTAAAAGATAAGTTTTCATCGATGGTAATCCCAAGACTTTTACAATGACTTTTTACTAGCAAAGGTATATTATTCAGAAGCAATTTGTTTTCTAAATTAACTTTATTACGTTGAATCTTTGTACCAGTTAATAGAACATTTGTTTTTATTGGATTTAATTGGAGAGCATTTTTAAGTGACCAGTTATATATATTGATTAAATCATCATTAATTTGTTTAATTGCGGTTTCAGCGTTTTCAGCGTTATCCGTTGGAATAGGCAAATATAGTTGACAATCATCGGCGTATAAGTGTATATTAGTATTTTTTATTATTCGAGGAATATCAGAAGTGTAAATGACAAAAAGTAGGGGGCCTAGGATTGACCCTTGGGGTACTCCACTTAAAGTAGTCTGCGAGTCTGAAAAAATATGTTCTGCTCCAAGTCTAATTTTTACTTGCTGTTGACGACTTAAAAGATACATATTGAACCATTCCAAAGCATCCACACCAAGACCATAGTAATTTAATTTAGCTAGCAATAGTTTATGATCTAAACAGTCAAAGGCTTTAGAATAGTCCAACATGATAAGAGGACTCACCATAGATTTGTATATAACTGATGACTTGAACAGTTTGGATTCTTGTTTGGAGTTTATAAGATTCTTCGAATACTTAAAAATACATTAAGACCCATTTGGACCACTCTTTAGGATGTTTAAGCTTAGCTTAATCTAAGTGACAGATTAGAATGTGAGGGGTTTCACGTTATGTCCTACGCTATAATCACCGTCTGATCTGCCACTTAAATTATGCTATAATAAAACTTGCTAAGCAGAGGTGATGCAAATGAGTATAAGGACAACATAAATGAACGTTTCTGAGGCAGGAGCATGTTTAAATAACCTACTTTCACCTGAATTAATTAGTATTATTTAAACAAATTTGAGGCTCGTTGGTCTAGGGGTATGATTTCCGCTTAGGGTGCGGGAGGTCCCGGGTTCAAATCCCGGACGAGCCCACATTTTTTTTAAATAAAGCAGTATCTAACTAATTATTACAGGTAGTTTTGAGTGGTGCATACAGATTAAACTACCTTATATAACTTTGGAAGAATTTTTATTTGGGGATTCAACCTCTGCACGGGGTCTTTTCTGGGTGCTAGGTACAATAGTAGGTACGGATATAAATTTCAGTATTAACTTCTCTCTATTGCCAGTTTGTTGATAAAGCTCAAGGTAAATTTTATCGAGTTCAACCCTCTGCGTAGGAGAAATTTTTAATTTTGCATTAGGATATTGGTTCAAATCAAGTGTATTCTTATTTTTCAAAACAGAAATGGCCTCGTGACAATAGGAAAATTCAGCCTATCGAGCGCGAGTTTGTGTTTTTAAATTTCCCAATCCGCACTTATTAATGTTAGAGGGTTATTAGGTTAGTAATTTAAGAAAATGTTACAGAAAACACTGTTCCAATAACTTTTTAAAACAATTTGAATAGAATTTGGATTCTTGGAGTTTATCCATCAAATTGAGCGTATAAGAAGTTTTCAGATATGCTGCATGAATAAATAATGTCGCTTATTGTATTAATAAAAACGAATTATATTTAAATTGATACATTTTATTTTACAAAAATCTCTATTAAGAAGGTATTATATTTACATTATATAACATAAACAAACAATAGGCTTAATTATCGCAGAAATTAACATATATCTATGAATATTTTATACTCATTTTCAATATCTCGTGAGTTTGGTATACATTTTTCAAAACAATAAAATATTGTTCTTCTCTTTTACAGTCTTAGGCATTGCAAGCATTTACCAAAGCCAGGATTTGGGAATATTCTTTTTGTAACTCGGATTCCTCACCAATGGATACGAGACCTGTTGCTGAATCCTAAAATAGAATAAATATTTATCAGGAGGTTGTTTTGCTCGTTTCTCATTATTTAAAACAAATATATTCTACGCCTTTACCCTAAGAAATAGGATTAAGTAAAGATACGTACTTAAGGGGAGGCGGGTTTATTTAAAATAAAGGAAGAAGTAATATTTACTTCAAATATTAAATTGTATAAATGAACAAATGTACTAAAGTTGGGTATATTGTCTTCTATTTATCACCAATTAAGGAAAACAATTTAACTCGTTCTGCTAGTAGTATACTCAACAAATAAATGTTTAGTAGATTTTTAAATTTCTGATAAAAAAATACAAAATCAAGTTAACTAAAGACAGAAAGATTAATTAACAAAATAAAAAATCAAGCTTCTATAAATTATCATCAAATATTAGTCAAATATTTAGTTAATTATATAGATTTTTCACTTATATTATTATTCATTTTATTATTACATATTTTTAACTAAGTATACTCATAGTGAAGTATAAAGTAAGCTGGAGTTATGGCTTCCTCTGATGGATATATATGGCAGAGATGGTGAAGTTATTATTTTAAATAAAATTGTTTACCATTCCCAAAAGGGCAACTCCCATTTTAGTTAGTATATTAAATAAAAAATACTTAAAACTTCATCTCAATGCCTATTCTAAATAGCCGCTTTCAGGATTATTATTATAACATAATAGTATATTATACTATAAGGGACAGAAATGCGTTATTTTGGCAGAGGTGCAATTTGAAGCCCGAGGGCGAAGCCAGAGGGCTACAATGCACCGAGGACAAAATAGCATTTCTCCCGAATGGTATATACTATTTTTTCCACGGTCTCATTAACTTAAAAACACATATTTTGTTATTATGAAGTAGCACCAGAATTATTATATTCGGATTTGAGCATTTATTTAGTAGTCGTTGAGTTATTGTCATAACTACAAAATAAACAAACAAAAAGAATTGTCAAATTAAGATGTTAGTTTGGTTTAGTTTACAGTTTGTTTAGTGCACAATGGTGCACAATGAATAATTGTGAGTCGGAAGAGATTGTGGAGGCTGCAAATATTGCAATAAGCAATTTGTTACCTACGAAGTCAAGATCTTTATACGATATAGTTTACAATCGGTTCAAAACGTGGTGCGCCGAGAAAAATATTCAAGTATACAGCGAGAATGTTTTGTTGGCATACTTCAGTGAAAATGCAAAGAATTACAAGTCTTCCACACTATGGGCGCAATATTCTATGGTTAAGTCATGCTTGATAATTTACGACAACATAGATATAAGCAAATTCCCCAAACTGATCGCATTTTTGAAAAGAACCGGTGACGGATATCAAGCGAAAAAATCGAAAATATTGACAAAGGGTGAAATCGACCGTTTTCTATCAACTGCAGATGACAAAGAATTCTTAATGATTAAGGTAAGATTACTTTTGTTGTTAGGTATTTCAATTATTTAGTATTTTGATTTTTTATAGGTTGTATTAATTCTGGGGATTGCCGGAGCTTGTTGAACTGATGAACTAGTCAATTTAACTGTAGATGATATTGAGGATGTAGGCTCATCCTTGATTGTAAAAATTCCAAACACTAAGACAAAGATTCCACGAACCTTTGTGGTTACCGATGTGGGAAATATGCTTGAATTGTATCGAAAATACCTGTCCCTTCGTTCTCCCCACGTCAAGCATAAGCGCCTTTTTTTGAACTACAAAGCAGCAAAATATAGTTCGCAGCCAGTTGGCAAGAATACCATCGGAAAAATTCCTAGTGTAGTAGCTTCGTATTTAAAATTACCTGATGCTGCATGTTATACTGGTCACTGCTTACGAAGATCTTCAGCGACATTATTGGCAGATGCTGGTGTGGATATCACAACAATAAAGCGTCATGCTGGTTGGAAATCAACGACAGTCGCTGAGGGTTATGTCGAGAACTCCATTGAAAATAAGACCAAAATTGCTAATCACGTTTTAGTAGGTACCACCACTAGCGCAATCACAAAAACTTTAAATGTAAGCGAAAGTAATATTCCTTCTAATATTAATTTTGAAAATTGTACAAATGTTACATTTAATTTAAATGTCAATAAATAATTTCAATGTTACCTCTTTTTTTGCATGAAAAACGTTCTCCATAATGTAAACTCCCTTGGGAGCATTATACTCCCTTGGGAATAATCGACTACTTCTGTTTCAATTTTGATGTCATAGAAACTGATTTCTACTCCCGACCGTGGAAAAATTAATATGGATGCCAATAAATGTCATGCCTCGAAAGGGGCATGACAACAACTTACTAAGGAACGATAATATTTATACTACATTGTCATAAAATCCTGTTTCAGCTTTAGCTGAAGCTGTCATCTCATTAAAAATTACCGAAAATACAACAAATAAATGACTGCATTTTAATTACGTGTACGATGTTTGTCTGTCAAACATCCAATAGTGTCAATAAGTCGAAAAAAGTTCCCCCGTCTATGGACTACTACAGTCTAATAAACTAATGGTTGCCTCTAGTAGAAGTAAAGTAAAAAGTGACTCAAAATTGTCACTTGGGCAATAGTTATGTCGCTATCATACAAAATAGATGCCCTTACCTTGAATAACAGATCCTTCTTGCTATTGAACGACCCAAACAGTTTGAAATAGTCCGGTCTCTCTATATATTGCGTGCTGGCTGATATTAATACATTCCTTATTTCATCAATATCGCTCTCAGTCTTCAAATTACCAGTCACAACCTGGAATCAACATTTTGAGTAAAACCTTATAAGATGCAAAATCAAATATTAATGTACCATGTGTGGTGGAGCATGAGCGAAGTGACATTTTGCATAATCGTCCACCTTTGCTCTACCTCCTTCTGGACAAAGAAGCTCGTAGTCGGCAGATTTTAGGTTGGCAGCCCATGAATCTTGATTTTTGCCATCTACAAAAAGATTAGAGTAAGTACCTACTTCAATAGAAACTTTCCACTGTATGAATGCCAATAAAATGTGGACGCACAATATATTAGCAAGGGGTGTCATTTCAACAAATTTGTTACAATATACTGGACGTTCCATAAAATAAACTGTCAAAAAGTTGGTTGTTGCCTTCTTATCGTTTAAACTATTTAAATTTGGTATACATATGTTTTTCTAAGAAACATAACACGGTTCATCCTACAGCTAAAATATAATGAATTAGATCAGCAGCAGCACAGCAGCACTTGTGCAGTTTTATCCAATTGTCATTCTCACTCAATATCAGCTTAATATACTGAATTTTTCAATTACCAGGAAACATGGTTCTGTCCTAATACCGCGTAGTGTTTTAGTTTCAATTATATTTTTATATATGTCTATATTTCACAAAGAGAATTATATTCCCATTAAAAATATGGTTTAGATTTCAGTAATAAAATAAAACAGTCCGTTGTTTGCTCTTAAATATTTCTGAACGTGAAATTTCAATTCAAAGTATAGCTGAACAAGTTTAAAATTTAATTTGGAAATCATATTCTGATTTCCATCTATGCTATTATTTTTTACGTTTTATATGTAGCTTTGATCGAGACCACAAAAATAAACAAGAATTCTGCCTCGACTCTTACTCAGCGTCTTCCTCTACATCTAAGAAAATTTATGAGAATATGCCGTTGTATTTCCGCTTCAACGAATCCGCATTATAAACTTTTCCAAAGCAAAATCCGCCCGAGTAGACTTTTGTAACTCAGCATTATTTCCTTACCGGTATTTCCAGACACGGTGACGTGTTTGACAAAGGCCACGTCCCCGCCTCCTTCGACGAGACATCTGAAAGCTCCGGTGTAACCGCTGTAAGACTCTGTAGAATCGAAGTTACATTTGGTTGAGGAATCGGACTTATCAACGTCTCCACGACAAAGGCTACAGAGTTTTTCAGTAACTGGTTCGGTCAGTCCAAACCTGCAAAGAGCGATGATATTGTTCTAATTATAAGTGTACACTTATCTTGGATATCACACATCAATTTAAATAAAAATGTAAAGGATATTGTCGAAAATATAATATGCAATGATACATAATCAAGGATTCAAGTCGAAGAGACTGAATTATACTCAAGCGGGATTAGCAATTATAGTTATGAAATACCTTAAGTATAATAATAATAATTATAATAACTCTTGCATTACCTTGTGTCTTTGGCGCCAGGTAAACAGTTTCCACCAGAGAAATACTCGGAAAGAGCCTTTGGATAAGGACAGTCAGTCTTTTTAATCAGGTTCTGCTTTAACAGCTGATACAGTGGAGCGTTATATCCTGCAGTACGTCCTATACCAGTGTGACATGATTTGGCGCCCTTCAGGTCCGACAGTGATTGGTAGGAAGAGTCCTTTTTGACAACAGCGACGGCGTAGTATGAACCTCCCGTGGGTCCGTACTGTTCGGCTAAGATGGGTTTCAGATTATACTCTCGTTGGGCCAAGTCTACTATACCTCCTGTGAATATTTGTAATATAAGGTTAATTATTGACACTTTTCTTAATTGTGATAGATATCAGATTTGAAATAAATGAAATGCTGACGGTAACTTTGAAATACATCTTTCTGTGGCTACGAAAATAATGTAATTTTTTCAAAGGGCCAAACAGGAATGTGATTAGTAAGAAAGGGAAAGAATTATTTATGATAAATGAGTATTGAATCACTTACTAAGTGATTACTGAAACCAAGAATTAACATATACGTAGTTTGACTAGTAAAAAAGCTTTTTGAAGACTTTTAAAACTTTTACTATACTAATATGCTTGTATAAAAAAGAAGAAAGTAATTATTGTACAGGTTACAGGTATTAATGACATATTTAAAAAGAAGACAAGTAAGGTAGGTCAAGTTAAGGTAACTCAAAAAATATTTGACTTAACCGTAACTACCAGCCACTTCAACAGTTCCAAATCTATAATTAAGTACAATACTATAGGCTACAAGTTATATATTTAAGACTCCTGATCCATACAACACATATAGATCAAAATGTCGTAGGTATCTTTTAATTATTAATATCACATTAAATTTCACGAAAAATATCCACTGAAGGTTGGTATTGTGTTCAACTAATCTGTTCTATGTAAACACTTGGTTTGGAACTCCTTTAACCACAATAATAATTGAAGTAGAATTATTTATGACAGAGAAATTTTAGTTCATGTAAAGGAAATCACTTGCGTAAGCTTCCTAAACACACTTAAACTAAGTACTTCTGTTTAATACGCCTTAAGAAAATAATATAATTCCTTTGTGCCTTTACAACGAAATATAATATATCCATTTTCTACTTTTTTCATGAAATTTACAATTTATGAGGCTTTAAATATCTCTATATATATATAAATCTTTTCTTGCATACAAAACTCTGAGTTTTCCACTGAATTCAAAATAAGATGAAGAAGACACAGGAACAAAAAATTTAAGCAAAAGTTACTAATTGCTTTAATAATAATTGGTTTCATCCCTATGTAATTATATATCTGTTATTCAGAAGTTCATCACACTTAAGTATAAATTTGAAGCCAGTACCTGTTATATATTCAATATTCTTCATAAGTGACATGTATGTTTACTTACCATCCAAAGTTATGATATCTGCTCCGTTGTCTCTAATAGTATTCAGGCAGGCATAGACATTCTTTTCAATGACACAGTCAAACCTTGGTCTAATATTCCTGGAAAAAGCTGCTTTGCTCAATGCTCTACATTTGTCTTCTTCATCTTTGGAAGTTACGCAAAATCTGATAGTTTTAAATGGAGGACCATAATCTCTCTCGATGACGTCGGTGTAGTTAGCCTTGTCCAAGTAATCTCCAGGGGATATTACTTTATTCTCTCTGGGTGCAGTCTTGTCGTTCAGCTCCAAAATTTTCTCCAGCCAAGGTGCATGGTTCTTAGCTCCTAAGGTATTTAGATTTTCGATTTTCCTGCGCAACTCGTCTACAGTTTTAACAACGTCTGCGTTAGTCATGTAGCCTTGCCAAGGTCTGGCTGCCCATCTACAAGGAGGTCCCGTTACTGGTACTTTGGTGCCATCAGGGCAGAGATAAGCGTAATCTTCCGGTTTTTCGTTGGATGGTTTGGCGGGGCTGATACCCACAGGTAACTGCAATAAATCAATCATAATAAGTGTTTTCAATACCATCTTGTATTTACTTAATTGTTCAAATAAAATATTAAAAGTTTTCTAGAATACTGCCAGCTGAGCTTTACTTTAAAAATGTTTTATTTTCTAAAATAGTATCTCCTTAAGTTATTCTCTGTTTATATATGACTGTATGTATGACTGTGATCCATATTAATAGCAACTTTTAGGAACAATAATGACAAGATAACTCTATAGAGCATAAATATGTATTCACTTTTATTCGAAATCGAAAGTTGTCAAACAATTCAAATAATTCAAGATGTAACCTTACCCCAAAGAATTTTCGTACGTAAATCACTTTAGTCCAAGCAACTTGTCCTCCGTTGTGTGCCAGGCAGCGCAGAGCTCCATCATATCCAGAGAAATTGTCTGGATAATCACAGATATCTGGGTGTTCACAAAGCTCGCAAAGGTTCGAATATTTCTTCTCTGTAAAACAAGATTAAGTAGCTTAAATATGGGCAAATATTGGAAAATATTTAATATTTTAAATTTACTTGGCTCCCATTTATTGAAGAGTTGTATAATTTCTGATAAAACTAATCATGAGTTTTGGAAGAAATATATTTGCTACTAGTATTTTTAGTATATTGAATAAAGTGAAAAAATAATCATAAAACATTACTTTTTTCTCTGTATTTACTGATTAATTTCAAAAGTATTATACAATATTATACAATATTATACTATATTATACAATAGTATATATTGTATAATATATAATATCAAATATTATACAATAGTATATATTGGTTTTTAAAGAATAAATTTAATTAAATCAATTCTCCTTTACAAATCATTAGTTTAATTTAATTATTTTGAACTAATTTGGTAACATGTAAGATGAAATCCAAATGATAATAAAAATATATTTTCTTTATTCTACAAATACATTAATCAAATAAGAGCATAATCAATTGTTATATAAAAAGTTTATTAGGTTTTCCTCTCATTGTATTCGGTAATGAAATAAACCTTACTGCTACAATTATGTAGAAATTCGACCTCGAAATATCCTTGCTTTAATTTTTGTCATGCTTGTAATGAGGAAAAATGCACAACCTGTTCTAGCAAAACTGCCCACTACTACTTAAATAGCGTTCATTTGTTTGTCCATTTTATTATTTACCATCAAGAAATGTATGTTGCTAATATAATTAATTAATGTAACGTATTATTTTAACCAACTTAAATTAACTAACTGTTCTGCGAAACAGGTTCTACCAATTTCGGGAACAAGTTCCCGAAATTGGTACCATTGGTCTTAGCATTTGGGATGTATAGATATAGATGTATAGACTGGGTGTACGTTTTTAGAGTCCCACCATGGATATCTTGCTTCTATTTTAAGGTAAAAAGACGGTGGAAATACTGCACAGTTGCACATTTTTAAGCTGATCAATAATCTGAAAATAAATTGAGCCTACGTCTTATAATTTTGGAGATATCGCCAAAAAAGAAAAATTGATTTAAGTTTTTGTTTAAATAGAAAACCGTTAATACTACACACTTCTAATCCGAATATTATCAGATATTTTGCAAGGAATTTGAATATGATATTCCTTTATCGACAATATTCAAGATGGCGGAGAAACAACTATCACATTTCTTATGGTCTCCATATTGGATTTTTGTATATTTGAGTTTAACTTGTATTCTCATTACGTCGATGTATCACGAACAATTTTTGACAGTTTGACAGACTGAGGGAACTTTTTTCAAAAAGAAGACTGTCTCACTTTCATGCAACCTTATAGCGGTGTGAATAATGGCATAGACAAACTTATTCTCTAAGATAATGGCTATAATAATATAAATCAGGATTGATCCATTTTGATAAATAATCTTTTACGCAATGTTAGAAGCTCCTTCTTTTTTTCCCACTTCATGTGTGATTAAACTGATCCTAAATATATTTTAAAATTAACTTACTCAATTTTAAATTGATTTTTGGATCTGGGGACCACTTTCCAACAATGCAAGCCTTATTGAAAAGTGTAGAAAATGCTTTCAGTTCATTTTCTCTAGGCGACAGATCTGGTTCTGCTAGATTTCCTATGATACCCATTTGCTTCAGTTTGGTTAAGGGTATTTTGTATCCTACATTTCTTCCAACTCCGGTATGACAAGAGTTGAGTCCTTTTAGTCCTTGAATGCCGTTTATGTCTAAATCCTTGTGGATGACGGCGACAGCTTCGTATCGGAATTCGGCTGAAACGGTACAGAAATATTAAGTGAAACCCTGTAATTACAAATCTCTAATAAAAAGTTATTACTCTCAGTAAACAAAAACAGGATATTTCAATGTTTTGTCTCAACACTTCAAAACTAACTAAAGGTTTATGATAATGGATAAAATTAATTAATAAATAAATAAAAATAATTAATCTATAATACTTAACAAATAACACAATTACTTTTTATGCATGCAGTATAGGTCTATAGTCTGAGGATGATAAATTAGTTCTTTGAAAATCAATTATGGCGCTACAAGGTCCAACAAGTGAAAATCTGTAACTAGCAAACAATTTATTCTATCTTCATCACCTAGAGTTTCATTAATAGATATCCTAGAGAATTGTTATGACAATCTATTTAAAAATTTCTATTGGTCTTCAATATAATTTGATTTCAATAATTTGAGGTTCTTAGAAAGTTAACGGAAAGCTATATTTTCGAAAACATTGGCTTAAAATATTGTTTACTAATATTCCTGAGAGAGAATCCTTATGCTACATCATCGAGGGAAAGAAAAGTTAAAAGTGCTCAAATGAAGTAAAAAAATCCCGAAAACAAACCGTTGCTTCATTAAAAGTCGATAAAAAGTTTAAAAGTTTTCTAAATTTAATTGAATTAGGTTGTATCAGTTTGAAGCTGTTATTTTTAGAATTATAATCTGAATGAAATTATATAAAAAAGTGCGTCTCTTCTAAAGTGAGCTCACTTAAAATTAAATTCGTTCTATTGTTAAATAAGGTACACAATTGAGTATATCATTCTTTTAATTTAACCGCCAGTATATCAGCCAAGATGCGCTTTAAATTAATATCTACCGGCCCTAGCATCGCTCCATTTTAAATTTGGCGTTAGTCTTGTGCTAATATGATAATAATAGTAATAATAATAAAATTTCTACCCCTCATTCTACTTACAAAGAATAGCCTGAAAGTCTTAGACTTGTGTGGGAGAGGGGGCGGCATATAATTATTCAGTAGAACGCGATTGTGAAAATTCCGTTATTTACTTAATGACGCATCTAGTGCTATTAAAATTTTATGATATTTAAAATACATTTATTATGTGAGTTTTTCGAGAGCCACTTGTACCCTGATGTATCTAGTAATCCGTGAAATAAAAAAGGTCAAAAGTGACTCATTAATATTCTTTCTATTTAATATGCCAGATTAACATGCAGTTTTTCTTTGATAACGACCTATTTTGCATTTTCTGTACCTGTCATTGGCCCTATTAATAATCAAAATGTATTTACACAATGGAAAAAACAAAATATTTCGCCAATCCCGTTCCTGTGCCTAAGTCGAGCTGTAATGCACTAAGAGGTATATAATGTAAGCGACTTGTAGGATAAAAGCTACCAAAACAGATAGAAACAGATGCTTTTAAATGCATAGCTTCTGAATAGACAATGTACAAAAAAATATTTTTGTCGGAACTTGAAACTGCGACCTCTGTGTTAAGTGACTGAGACACTCACCCTTGAGGTATATGAGGAGGTGAGAAAAATATGATCCAATCATTTACTTCCTTAAATAATAAGAACATTATATATTGTATATGTATATAAATAAACGAAAATGGAAACCATTCAATAAAATAAACGCTTGCTTTGGGCATATTAATGAAGCTAAGTATAGAATCATTAATCAATGATTCCAAGTGTAGCCACAGCAGTATAATTTATTCCAGTAAGCAGAAGAAACCTTTTTATTTTCTAGAACTAATTTGCATTGTAGAACTGCGCTCCTGCGGCTAGGCAAATATTTATTTATTAACATAAATGAGTAATTTTCCTTTAAATATTTATCCATCTTAAATAAATTGTTAACAATAGGAGTTCGAAGACTTCATTTTATGATGGCAGGAATTAAATATAATATTTACAGTTTTGTTGATTTAATTTGTTAAAAGTTAAAATGTAAATAATATTTTTTCTTATTTATTTATTTATTTGTGCTTCGTATTAGTATTTAAAATTGAGAACTGCTGCCCTTGAACTGAAATAATCAACTTTCAATAATTAATAATTACTAATTATAACACTCGAAATTGTGCATAAGATTTAAAAAAACATATAATATTAAAAACAATATATCAAAAGAGTAGTTACTGAATCGACATAAGCTCTCTTGTAGCATTAACAACTTATCTACAAAAAAGAAAATTAAGTACAGGTAGAGCCACTAAATGCCAACTTATTTCTGATATTTCAGGGACTTATTTATTAGAAAATTGGTTTAAATATCAGTTGCCTCAAAGGATGTTCCTTATGCTTATGAGGATTTGAATTTGGGGGTTGTCTAATTTATATGGTATCTTAGTTGCTTTTATTTTTGCGTTGTTACTGAGTTGCAATATTTTTATCCTTGGTTTTGCAACATTTTTTTGAGAAAATGCCACAATATGGATAAATAACTGGATATTAATGCCACAATATGGATATTGGACGGCTGCCGTCATGAGGTTGGGGAAGCCCATTCGTATTGAAATGAAAACCACAATTCTTAAGTAGGAAACCAAACACATGAGTACGTGATGTGGTTATCTAATCAGTCCTTTATGATGATGAATGATTGTATCTGGGGTTGGGAGACCTACCATTGGAAGTCGAAAAAGAATACATTTTCAATTTTTACCGAACGAGCCGAATGGACTGGCCACCTTTCAGCCCGGATATTAATCCATGTTATTTATTTTCATAATATATTCTCAAGAAACAATTATAAAGCATAAGGCGGTCTATATTAAATTTGTTTTCTAATATATTTTTCAGACATTGACTAATTATATACAAATTTGGTAAAACAAGTCCTTTTGACACAGGTAAAAGTTGATTTTTTATATAAATGTTGCTTCCTTTGAATATTAAACTAATTGCTACTTACTGTAATATCCTATATCCGGAGGTGAAGGCGGAAAATATAAAATATAATGCATATACTGCATTATTCATGGTGTAATAGTTCTTATGGACTAAAATATTCTAATGGCAAAAAGAACTCTTACCATCTGGCTCTTCTCTAGTTCTAATCTCCTCGAATACGGTAAAGTCTTGATCTGGAACTTTAGAAGCAATATACATATCTTCTGGATCTACCGTAAGGAAATCTGCTTCTCGATCTTTAATTTTTTCAATACAGTCCAGCCTGAAAAATCAAATTTATTTAGACTTCCGCACTAAATCAAATAGCTAGTATATTATGTATATAATATATTTAGTTGACGACTGTTGGTCTTCCGGAAACATCCCAGTAGATTGTCATAGAATGACCTAAATGGATGTAGATCTAAATTGTTTACGTCATAAGATACTATCCGGCACTATTGAATATATTATATTCATTCCCAAAAAGGGATTCAGCATCAGCTTTAAGAAACAAAAAGAGTTTATGCAGAGAGGAAATACTGAAATTGGCAGGATTGACAAAGAAAAATTAAAATAAATTAACATCTTGTCTAAACGTTTATAAATAGGTGTGCATCGATCTGCACAATATGCAAGTATAATTTTTAAATTAACTTCTTATTTGGTGGATCTTCACGCTTATAGAAAGTGATGCTATCACTTTCGTATACGTAGCAGTTTTCATAAATAGGCGTTCACACAAAATTTGAAACGGGGTGGCAGTCGAAACGCCAAAACATATTTGATTTTATGAATAATGTATGAGTATTAATCGTTACATTCGCATTCTGGATCGAAGGGGGCAAAGAGATGGACAACAGTAAAATATTTGTGACAATTACTTTTTATACTAACGGGTTAAGAACTGGAAAAAAATACTTATTTATCCAAGCCAGAAATAGATATACAAAATACTCGATTATGCAAAAAGAAACAATACGAGGATCTATTAAGAGAGCTAATACAGTCTGAATAAAATACAGTCTGATATCCCTAAGGTTACTTCAAACCTGAAGAAGGTGACGCCTTAAGCTGCGTGGGAAGACCAAGAACATCAATATTTTGGTAGGATAGACAAAAAGGAATAATCAGCTTCATATATTACCTGCGAACCGACTGTGTGGGTATCGGAAAATACAGAACAGGGTCAAATAAGTAAATGGACAGATTTACAACAATCAACAAAATTAATACTGGATTGAAAGTAGGCTTGAAATGGGAAAACATTTATAAAAGGATTACTTTAAAAGAATTTTGTAGAACTACTACTAAGCAATAATCTGTTATGCATAGCATAGGTCTTCTAACAGGGTTAGTACGCCTTGAATGGTACAGGATAGAATGCAGAAAATAGTAGTACAGGATGGACATCGCTGACTGGACAATTACATTTTCGCTGTGATTCCAGTGTATTCCTGTAAACTTTAAGATAAAACTGATCAGGAGCATGTTCTTTGGTCAATATCTATAGATTCAATCCACTGTAAAAACTAAAGGTCCTGACTTGAGTTGTGACCCAAAGAGGGCACTGCGGTGTGTTTCTCACCTCTACTATTATCGATGTTAAATTGTTTTACTTTTCTTATATCTCGTTTATTTGAAAAGATACAGAAAAAGTGTAATTACTACTTTTATCATAATTTTTATGGCCAAAATACAATGGTGACATTCTTCTTCTATTCTTCCATTCTTTTTCTATTTTATATTTTTAGTTCCTCTGCAAGTTTCTTGAATAATTCTTGAATTCATTTAAGTTTGTGATCTATTGTATAAAAATATCTTACCAAAAACATATTTGTGGTGAATTATTCTTAATGGGATCATATATAATTTTTATATTGAAAAAAGCCTGTGGTTTATAAATTATAACTGATTTGTTGATACTGTGAGTTGGAAACACGAAAGAATTTCTTTGCCCGAAAATTGATAACACTAAGATACAAAAACATAAAAAATTGTAAAAAAATGTATGGTTCACCTTGTATACCTTGGAAACGAGTCGAAAAATCAAGTGTCTATTTTGACAGTTGAATTTGCCTTAAAATGTTGACCAAAGTGCAATAACCAAGAGACAGACAGCTTTCCATATACTGAGCGAATGTGAGACAATGGATCGCAGAAGTATGGGCTTTGATAGACAGAAAAAAGTAAGAAAGAAGCACAGAAAGTAAACGGAGACCTAACATGATGCTTGTATTTTAGTTATTTCAACTATAACAAGAAGAATATATTATTAATAGCATATACACGCCACTGTGCATCTCAATAGAATTTGGAGGATCATCATTTATCACTTTCTAAGAAAGTTTATTGTGTTTTAATAGTGTTCCAGGTCAACAGGTGTTCTTGTAAACAAAAACTAAATGTTCACAGGTCAGGGACATCACTTATTCAAATATCAACATTTCCTTTCGCGAAATTTCGCGATATAAACATACAAAGTGCCACAGTTTCACATTTTAACCTAAAGATGCAAGACTTTTTAGTATTGACTTTAATCTTAAAACTTTTACAACCAATGCAGATTTTATTGGTCAATATCTCTACTCCAATTTCTAGCTATGATATGAATAATTATGTAATTTAAGAAATTATATAAAACGTTTGCGTACCAGGATTTTGCTCAAAACTCTCGTGTACATAAATTTGGCTACAAAATAACCAGAAAATTAGAAACATGTGTGTGAGGGAACGATTTATTATTATTTTGTAAGCTACACTTCTTGCACGTTTCTATTCATGTACAGGGTATTCGCGTATATTTTGACCCCTACGTACAGAGGTTATTAAGAAAGTTAGAAAAAAAGTTTAAATATAAAAGTCGTTTGGTTTTTCACGTATTATCTTTTGGCTAGGTCGAAAAGAAAATTGCATGTCGTAAATTTGAGGAAACCAATTGAACATAATATTTTTAAATAGGACTCCCTGTATAATTTTAGACGTTTGGGAAAACAATTTTCCTCTTATCTCAAAAATATATATTTTGTTGACATTTGCACTGACAGTTTTCGAAATATTTAATATTTAATGTTACAATAAATCATAAAAAAATATTAAAAAATGAAAATATTGGAAACACTGCTGGACAGTGCTATACAGCGTTGTAAGAAAATATGAGAATGAAAATTCAATTGCTTAGCAACCTATTTGAAGAATAATAATAAGTATATTCTTTACACCACTATTATGCACTAGTGAATGGTAGATACAAAAACGTGTTGTGATATATACGAACACGAGAGCATTAATTCATTATTAAAAATTAAATTCCACAAGCTATGCATTTGCACATGATTAAATTACAACTTGTAATGATTGCTTACCTGTCCCTTGCTGGAATGCAAATTATTTTTGCAGTACTTTTCGTTTCTTCCGAGGTCATCTGTTTGCAAAGTTCAAGCAGGTCCTCAGGAACACACATTTTATCTGAAAAAGAAAAATATACGTCATATTATTCATGTCTGTACACAAATAACAATTAAATAAAACTAAAATTAACATGTGTTCCTATGAAAACTGCATACTACCAATATTAAAAAGATCGAAAATAAACATCAATTTTCATTTTGACATCAATAGATGATTGGTGGTCCTGTATACACCATCACGTGGTGATGGTGTGTATAAACTTTGTTTATACAGGCTGATTCACTTAAGGAGGCTCACCATTGGGATATCAGTAATGGTAAGAGATACAGGGTGGCTCAAATTACAAAAAAGTTGCGCAATTTTATGACGAATATTTTGGTAAAAGCAAACCTGAAATATATTTTTTAATTTCTGAAATATTCTGAAAAAACAGAAAATTTAGATTTTTTAATTTTTGCCGTAATTCATTTGTTTTTAAAGATCAGTTCATGAAATTCGGTTTCCAGGCATAAAATGCTTTATTGATTGCATTGGCGAAGTCAGATCACCTCTATCTCTTATTGTTTTTGAGAGACGATAGTCAACTTTTTTTTTTCTTATGGGCGCCATATTGGATTTTTATATTTTCAGATAGCTCTTCTCATTCTCTTTACGACGATGTATCATAGTATGGGTAAATTTAAATTATTAGGGTAATAGTCATAAAAAAATATTTTTGATTAGACTGCTATGAAATTAAACTAAAACTTGTCAGTTCATTGATTATCAAAAGTGTTTATTCTAGCATCGTTGCACTAATTCGTTCATATTTGTATTGCTACTGTTACCATTAAAATGTTTTCAAACGACGAAAAATATGTATTCTATTTATATTCAGTGCAGAAGAAATTCTATAGCACCTGAGCAGATGTATTTAAATATGTATCCCGAAAGAGAACAACCACATAGAATTAGGTTAGGCGTTATTAGGTTTAATAAAATTAATAAAAAAAAACACAGACATACAACCATTCCCTGGGAGAGGTCCCATTTCTCCCCTGGCGAGATTCGAACTCGCGCAGCAATATTCCATCCATAATAGAATGGTATAACCATTCTATTAGTCACAAGCTATCACCCAGCATCTAACAGAATGAGCTATCGCCGCGGCTAAATAAAAACAATATTATGTATTATATTTTTTAAATAACCCTGTAAAGGAAGCCAATTCTAAATAAATTTTATAACATTTTACCTACTACAGATTTTTTCATTTACAAAGTTATAATCACATCCTTATTTATTTTATTTTGAGTTTAACAGAAAATGCCGAACACTGATCGGGAATACGAAAAAGGTCTTTTCTCAAAAGACCGATGTCATAACAGGCTAATAAAAAAAAATTATGACTATTACCCTAATAATTTAAATTTACCCATACTATGATACATCGTCGTAAAGAGAATGAGAAGAGCTATCTGAAAATATAAAAATTCAATATGGCGCCCATAAGAAAAAAAAAAGTTGACTATCGTCTCTCAAAAACAATAAGAGATAGAGGTGATCTAACTTGCTAGAGCCAATGCAATCAATAGAGCATTTTATGCCTGGGAACCGAATTTCATGAACTTATCTTGAAAAACAAATGAATTATTGCAAAAATTAAAAAATCTAAATTTTCAGTTTTTTCAGAATATTTCAGAAATTAAAAAAGATATTTCAGGTTTGCTTTTACCAAAATATTCGTCATTAAATTGCGCAACTTTTTTGTAATTTGAGCCACCCTGTATCTCTTACCATTACTGATATCCCAATGGTGAGCCTCCTTAAGTGAATCAGCCTGTATACCTCGTATATACATGAGAGATATCTTCAGGAACTTGTAATATTTTTAGTGGAGATATGGTATAAAATAAATATGATATACTTAGACTTTTTTATTTGTTCTTTCGCTTTTACGACGTTAAAGTAATATTTCAAATTAACACAGTGTAAAATTTGTGTCTAAAGTTGTATTTTCTGCTATAGATAAAAAATATAAAATTATTTTATACTAATAAATATTTTTATACACCCAGAAAGACTTATCAAATGAGTTATAATTTAATTCCTTACATTGAGAGATTTTGACTTAGTACTTATTGTTTTCTATTACTTTTAAGTCTTGATATAATGGTTATATTTGTAGGTTTCAGATAATTATGAGAAATAAAAGACTTGTGTCAATTACGATTAATTTGTTTCAGACGCTTGATGCTTATTATTTTTTAAACTGAAATTTGACCTTTACTATTACATGCCATAAACGTTGAAAAAGAATTCTGTAATGAAAAGCTTACTAAAATATTAATAATGTATTTTCGCATTTTGCCTGGAATATGAATTACCTTTATCACAAGGCTGGGTTTTCCCCCGTATGGTTTTTTATAGTACTACATCCCAGAATATGTAAGTATACTCGTATTTATAATTTAACCTTTAATATATTTGACATTTTTTTATATAAATCTATGAATGTACATATATAGATTTAAAATAGAATTTGATAATAGAACAATGACAGTTCTTCTCGCATGTCGTAACATATGTATTTCAAGAAATACATGCTTATTTTCATTCTCTATACCATTCTTATCCTTCCTATCTTAGATTCTCCAAGCTAAGTGTATAACATCCTGAAAGGGATTTGATTTTTGATTGTCAAATAATTCGTCATAAAAATACGAAGCTTACAATTTACGCTTTTTATAACACATTGCCATTAGCAGCAAGTTTGAAAATACAAAGTGATATAAACAGCAACTTTTGTACAACCTAAAAACCTGTACCCAAAACTATTAGTTTTAACAAGATTGCGGGATAAAGTGTGTATTCTATGAGTACTTTACGTTATATATGAATATGATGCTTCCAATTTGCTAGATTTAATTTAATGTTCACTGTGGTAGTTCCTTAAGAAAAAAATTCTTGAAGACAAGGCAACTTTGACTAGTCTCTTGAAGTCACTAGTCACCCTAGTCACTTGAACACTAGTCCCCTAAGACTACTTTTCGAAAGACATCAGGGTGTACCTTTTATGCCTAGTAATATAGAATTATAGTGACTGACTACCACTTCTACAGTCTGGAGTAAATAATGAAGACGCTCAATGAAGTGTACCAAAAGTGTTTCGGTTTTCACTGAAATATTCTGATATTTGTTTGAGTCGAGCTGGCGTTTTAGATTGCCTGCGCTGCAACTAAAAGTATTTGAGTGACAGTTGGATTATCGATCATTTGCAATAAAGAACTTGCAAATGCGCATAGGTATTTATCTAAGTTGTTTTAACTAGTCTGTGTCTGTATAATTGAAGCATAAAACAAAGTAAAACAGTCAACAATAAGCAATTAATAAAACTACATTTAGTAACACTCAATTATGTGTAGGTATCTACTCAGTTCTCCATATCCAAAATTTTATATATTTCGTCGTTCTATATGTTATTTTTTAATTAACGTCAATCAGAACGCTGTATGCGGGATTTAACAAGGGAATCTAAATTACCGGAAACAGAAAACAGCCCTGACGAAAAACTAATTTAAAGGATAATTTAAACGAAAACCGCTTATTTGTTCCTGGTTGGATGGCATTAATTATTTGGAACGCTTTGCTTCCGACAAGTGGTAACATTTTATCCTTTTTCAATCAACTACAAGATCACAGATCTACTACAGACGCCTCGTTGTTGCGATGTAAATTTTGTTTTAATATATTTTTTAGCCAAACAGTAAATCGTGTCTCCTTGATTCGCATTCATTATTTAAGTTATACAATGTGTTTGATTTGCAAAAAATATTTAATATTTTTTTTTCAAATCAAACGACAAATAAAAATTACTTAAACATTTAAAAATTACTAAAGAAATTGAAGACAATGTAATGTATAATGCGGCAAAATTAAATGGAAACTATGTATAAACAAAATTTCTGGTTATATTTTGAAGAAACGTTAATCAAGTAGAATTCAGAATTTCATAATAAAGGGGATTATACTAAAAGTTCTGTAGTGGTAGAGGTTAAATACCTACTGCTTGAATGTATTATAATTAGCAAGACATTAAATTGGATAATAAATTTTAAATTCTCTTAATTATGGTCATTTCTTTTTAACAATTCTATAATTTTTGCATTTTATCACTTCAGATTTATTTTGTTAATTGTTGTAATGTTAGTTTTATAAATAAGATTCTGGCAATCGAGAGAATTTTGTATCTTGTTATAATAATAAATATATGTCCTGCATTTCGCGTCCAATAGAAGTATTCTGAGATGAGCAGTTTGTTGATTACAAACCGTTCAAATTGCCTGTTACTTCTCCAACTTAGGATAATAATAAAATTGGAAAAATGTATGCATATTAAACATTTTCTATGAGTTGATATTTAGTACGTTTTCTAAAGACAAATAAATAATTTAAATCTATAATACATACGTCGTTGATTTGCAACAATAAAATACTATTTTAGAAAGTGTCTTGCCTGCTGATATGTAAGTACTTACATTCATTTCTTGTACTTCTTCTGTATCTCCAAACGCTGCCGGTAACTGCCTGGACAGCCACGGCCGCAAGAAAGACCAACACTAAGAGCTTCATTCCACTTCACAGTAGGCAAAGTAAGTCTTGCACTGACACCGGTTTTTGGTTGCTCTTCGCTTTTATAACGTTTATATGCTGTGTCAACATTCATAAGGAGACTTATTGCAGCTTGAACAACAATAACATTAACCAATATGGTAACTCCCCAGCCGGCTGATATTTTACGATTTCTTGAACTATTTTCGAGTTCAAGGTGATGTTTATTCAAAGAATACTGGTTGCTAACTACCTACTTTGAGATTATTATGTTAATTGTACTTTTCGTATGTCCATTATTTCACAATTCTCTTGATTTCGGGTATTCAATTTGTAATCAGTTCATAATTAAATATCGATAGTTTTCTGGTAAATTAGAAATATAAGCATAAGCATAAGCATGAGATACCTACCTTAGTCTTACATTTACATTACAGTAAGATACCAAAAATATCAAACATCTCTTTGCTTTTTCATTGTGCTTATTCCTCCTTTCATGTGCCTTTCATTTTCATTGTTGCGCTCGATGTGATCATAAATTTATACTATACAGGGTGATTCACGGTGACCTTCTGCTAGACGTATCCCCAAAACTAATAGGGATATAAATTTGAAATTCTGACAGATGTCATTTTGGCAAGAGATCTATTTTTTAAAATAGTTTTGATTGTGGTCTAGTTCCGGTTATACCGGAAGTCTATGTCTACTTGCTTATTTTAAATAAAACACCCTATATATCTTTGCATTTCCGAAAATAGCTTAAAATTCTGATTAAAAAATATGGAACATATCCTATAGCTAAACACAGCTGTTTCGGAGATATTTGACATTTTATAAGAAATTTGACAGATGCCAGAGTTTACAAGAACCTTTATAACTTTTTTCTTTTAGCATACTTTGGAGCAGAGAAACAAATTCAAGAGGGCTATACCAAATGTTGTATATCTCCCGTTACATTTTGGGAAATTCAAGTAGCCAAAATTTTTTTAAGTCAACTGGAAAACATGTATTTTTCTACATCGTGTTATTTAGAATTAAATTCTATTTCTTCTAATATATTCATTATGGGTATAGGTTAAAACAACAACTTTTTCAGATATCTCTATTTTCTTCGATTTTATAACATTGTTCATAGAAATTAATACCAAATTAGCCACGATTATAATATAACTTCAACAAAGAACATAAGTAAACTATGATGCAATCAAAACATCAAGATTACAATATAAAAAATAAAAAACAAAGTGGAAAATCGAACTCAACTATCAAAAATACAGAAGTAACATAAACCATTATTTTTATGCGACCCTATATACAAATAAAAATCAAGTGATGTTAAAGTTCATTGATCGTAGTGGCCACACCCATAATCCAGCTATGATCGAATCTATCGATCTTCAATTTAATTCAATTTAATTTTTTTAGGTAGTCATGTTATTTTCATCTGAAGTGATTATATGGACTGATTATTTCCTTGGCACTATTTATTTTTCCAAAATTCAAAAAATTTAATTTGATTCTTCTAAAGTAAAGATTTTTCCATCATGGGTAGGTAGTAGCAGAGGAACACGCTGGTTGAAAGATCTACAGATTCTTCTAATTATTTTTTGACATTCTCCATGAATAGAAAATAAGTATAATATGTCTGCATTTGAGTATTCCATTGTAACACACTTCACACAGGGAAATATGGAAGATAACGTTAAATAATGAGTAAAATGTTTATGCAAAATAGAAATGTTAATGAAATTATCGTTTTGTTTCAACCTGTCAGTTTAAATCAATACCCAAATCCAATCAATTTCCCAATATGTAAAGGAATATACCTATAGAACATTTGGTATAGCACTATTGAATTTGTCTTTATTCTAAACTGTAGCACAACTTTCTCTTTCAAAGGCTCTTTTTCCTTTTGCCAAGAATCAAATAAACTCCTGCTAAACGAAAAAGTTGTAAAGGTTCTCGCAAAGCCTTGTTCCTGTAATGTTTTTTATAAAATGTTAAATATTTCCTAAACGGCTGGGTTTAGTTATAGGGTTATGTGACATATTTTTGACTTAGAATTGTATGCTATTTTCGGAAATGCAAAAATATTTAGGGTGTTTCTTTTAAAATAAGCAAGTTTATAGACTTCCGGTATAACCGGAAGTAGAAAACAATCGAAAATATAAAAAAATAGATCTTCTGGCACAGAACAGGCTGTCACCGTGAATGACCCTGTATAAGGTACCTCATCGCTAAGGGGCCTAACTGAAGCTTCCTTCAGAATCAAGATAGAAAAAAATTGAGTAGTAGAAATACATTGCCTATCCAATAAAATTATTTCCAGAGTGTTCTCTCTAAAAATGGCCGCACCTTATTTCGTTATATTTTTATGGCACGCCCTATGGGTATATTTTTGCATTTTCGGAAAGAGTGGAAAATTCTCTCAACTGAGCCGATGCCGAGATATCATCGAAATCTGTCTTGGAATAAAAGATCAGAATTTCAGTTTTGTGTATAGCGAGGTTCTAAGATGCATTATTTTTCACAGGTACAACAATTTAAAAATCAGAGTTTTATTTTGGAACAGACACAATATTTTACATCAAATGGAACACCACCCTCTGTATTTGAATGCCTCTGTGTTTATACAGAGTGAGTTTTATGTATGGAACGCCTCAATTATCTCGGAAACGGCTTGCCCGATTTTTATGAATTTTGGTTTATAAGGCTTTTGTAATATGGCCGATATTATTGTGGCATTTACATTGTTGTCAGATCTTTCGTTTTTCCGGAAATATACTGAAATTTGTTATTTCAAATGGATCACCCTATATATTTTTTTGTTTTTGAAATCTCTAAGAAATTTAGAATATTTTTCATGTAATGTTCCCTATACCTAATTGCCATAATTTCGGAGTTACAGCTACATTTGCAATATCTCCGCCGAAGTTAAAATATTACATCAAGGCGGCTATGTCTGCGACAAAAACAATTTTGACGTTTTAATAAACTATTATTGTTGGTGTTTATTGAAAGTTACAATGGACCGTTTATCTGAGAAAGAACGAATTGAGATTTTAATGATATTAGGATATGGTGATGTGCGTAGAAGTCAACAGGAAACGTGTAATATCTTTAATAATTTATATCCTAATAGAAATCCCATAGGATCTTTTGAAAACATAAAGTAAAGGCGGTTACAGCTGATGCTCAAAATGTTGTCCGTTTACTTCCATACAAGAAGCCATGCGATGTTTAAAACTTTGCAGTACATTTTGTAACATTCCTGACTGCTCAATTCTTCTTATCTCTGTGGTAATCCTATCTTTTAATTCCTGAATATTGGCAGGTTTGGTTTTATAAACAATATTTTTTAAGTGACCCCACAGGAAATAGTCTAAAGGATTCATGTCGGGTGATCGCGGGGGCCATTCGATAAAACCACGCCTTCCAATCCATCTTCTGGGAAACACATCGTTTAGGTATTGCCTCACGTCACGCGCATAGTGAGGTGGAGCTCCATCTTGTTGCACCCAAATATTGTTATTTGGGACATTGTTATTGTCTGAAAGTTTCAAATAATAAAATTTCTAAATTAACAGGCAATTGAGAATACTTACTTAGATTTGGAAATAACCGAGCCAACTCAGGTATAATATTATTCTGTAATAAATTTAAATACGCCGGACCATTTAAGTCTCCTTCTATGAAAAAAGGACCAATTATTTTGTCGCCTATTATTCCAGCCCATACATTAATCTTTTGTGGAAATTGGGTGTGGGATTCTCTCATCCAACGAGGATTGTTACGTGACCAGTATCTGCAATTCTGCCGATTTACGTTTCCATCAATACAAAAAGTGGCCTCATCGGAAAACATAACATTATTTAAAAAATTTGGATTATTTTGATCGTAACATTTTTCCATCATTGTGTCGGCAAACTCTTCACGTCTATCGAAATCATCATCTGACAACTCTTGAACCAATCTTACTTTGTAAGGATGGAATTTATTGGCATGTAAAATTTTCATTATGGATGTTTGAGAAATATCAACTTCTCTGGATATTTGTCTAGTACTCAAGTGTGGATCTTCTTCTAACATAACACAAACATCTAAAGATTTGTCTTCAGTTGTTGCAGTTTTTATACGCCCTGATTTCGGTAAATCTTTTATGGCTCCAGTTTGGTTAAACTTTTTTAACAACTTACTCACAGTAGATCTTGTTATGGGATTTCTATTAGGATATAAATTATTAAAGATATTTCCCGTTGACTTCTACGCACATCACCATATCCTAATATCATTAAAATCTCAATTCGTTCTTTCTCAGATAAACGGTCCATTGTAACTTTCAATAAACACCAACAATAATAGTTTATTAAAACGTCAAAATTGTTTTTGTCGCAGACATAGCCGCCCTGATGTAATATTTTAACTTCGGCGGAGATATTGCAAATGTAGCTGTAACTCCGAAATTATGGCAATTAGGTATAGGGAACATTACATGAAAAATATTCTAAATTTCTTAGAGATTTCAAAAACAAAAAATATATAGGGTGATCCATTTGAAATAACAAATTTCAGTATATTTCCGGAAAAACGAAAGATCTGACAACAATGTAAATGCCACAATAATATCGGCCATATTACAAAACCCTTATAAACCAAAATTCATAAAAATCGGGCAAGCCGTTTCCGAGATAATTGAGGCGTTCCATACATAAAACTCACTCTGTATATATTTAATAAGCGGAATAAATTAAATTAATTCTGCATAACGGTTGTAGAGCATTCTGTTCTTGTCGTAAAGCAATAATTATTTTATCTGCGAACAACAATATACTGATAAGCTTAGTAATTATTATTATTTTACACGATAAATTTTAAACAGAAAAACTTTTTTGTTACAAAAATAAAATAATATCGTAACCAACTAATAAGTTGTAATAGTTTATTTGCTACACAAATTCATATAAAATTAAAAAAATAATTTGTTTTGCTATAAACTACAGCAATAACTATCCCCCAATAACCCCTAGTCATCCTAGATGTCTAACCCGGACCACTTTAAATTTATTACCACTTGAGTATCGCAGGAAAGTTACTGATGTTAAGTTCCTTTTTAAAATAGTGAGCAAACAGGTTGACTCCTGTGACATTGTTAATTCTTTAAAATTTACTGTCCCATCTTAGTCTACCAGACAAACACTTCTATTTTTCAGTGAAGTCAGTCACAAATTATTACCTAAACTTCTCTATTTATCGAGCGCCACAGATTATTATCAGTATAGACATATTTTCATTAATTAATATTTATTATAAAGATATTTTTACATTATTAATTAAATCTGGCATATTAAAGTGCCCTGGTATATGTTTTTCTAACATCCTGCTTTATTCTATTATGAATTAACTATGAATTAATGAATTAATTGAATTAATTTCTGTTTTATTATAGAATTTTTGTTTTCTGCAGAACTTATAAATTCTGCTAATTTTTTATTATATGTACAGGGTGGGCAAATAAGAGAGAACGCCGGCTGTATCTCGGAAACCGCTTATCGGAGAATTTCCGGAAAAAAATTTTAATAGTAAATATGGCCAAGAGAAGTCGCTGGAAATTATTTTCAAGTTCCTGAAATGACCGCTAGGGGGCATAACATCCATGGCCAACTAGAAAAATGAACTTTTCTCGAAAATTTGCCTAATAAAGTAGTACCGGAAATAAGTAAATATTAATCTAGAGGAAATTTGAAATTTTTTTGTGCAACTCATTTTTTTCTATCTTTTAAAATAAAGTGGAGGGGGGGCGCAACTTTCTTTCCTTTAAACGTTAATAACTCGACTCAGGATAAACAGAATCTAACAAGCTTAGTCTCATTAGAAAGAGATTTTTTTGGTGTATATTTAGAGTCATGAAAGCTAGTTTTGTTACTTTTATTATACCCGCTAGAGGGCGCTATCTGCCAACATAACAAATATGGCGGATTTTCTAGAAAATTTCAAATGGCACGATATATTTATTGTCACATATTTAAATAAAGGACAACAATCCCTAAAATTTAGTGAAAACCGCAGCTTTCTATCTCATTCCTAACGGAAGGTATTACCAAAACAAATGCAACTGGAGATTTGTGATGTAGCCTTTCACCTTAGCATTTAAAATCGACTCGTGATAGCCTATTCTTAATAAAATATAAGAAAAAAAAACTGTTGCGGACCTGAAAAGTCGTTAGTGCTTATAATTTTTTAAAAAAATATAATACGAGATAAAAGTAAAAATTATAAAAATTTGAGATAAATTTAAACTGATGCTGACTTTGTAAATGAATTCTTTATGAAATAATGTGGTGGTTCTGAAAACGACTGATTTATTTGGGGACGTGATGCTCAATGGCCTCTCAAATGTTCAAAATGTCGCGCATCGTTTTTAATACACAGTTACAATAATTGTTCTTGGGTAGACGAAACCCGGCTAGGTATTATATTAAACAAGTTGAAAATGAAATTTATTACATCTATCTATTCTATAGATCCCTGATTTGACCTGTATGGACTTTCATTTATGGGCCCGATTAAAAAAACTAATTTACGCAACGGGGCCTGCCGCTACAAGGGAAGTGATGATCGAACTTATTAAGGTGTATTCCCCGTATTCCCGTGCCAGAAGTGGAAACTGCAGTTTCATCTACCCAAGAACGGTTAGAACTGTGTATTGAAAACGATCGGCAACATTTTGAACATTTAAGGGGCCCTTGAACATCACGTCTCCAAATAAATCATTCGTTTTCAGGACCATCATATTATTTCATAAAGAATACACTTACAAAGTCAGCATTTGCCGCATCAGTTGAAATTTGTTTAAGTTTTTTTATACTTTTAAACTTTTACTTTTATCTCATATCATATTTTAAAAAAAAATTACAAGCACTAACGGCTTTTTAGTTCCGCAACAGTTTTTTTTCTTTTATTTTATTACTAATAGGCTATCAAGAGTGGATTTTGAATGCTAAGGTGCATCACAAAGGCTACAGGGCTACATCACAAATCTCCAGTTGCAATTCTTTTATAATATCTTCCACTAGGAATGAGATAGGAAGCTGCGGTTTTCACTAAATTTTAGGGATTGTTGTCCTTTATTTAAATATGTGACAATAAATATATCGTGCCATTTGAAATTTTCTAGAAAATCCGCCATATTTGTTATGTTGGCAGATAGCGCCCTCTAGCGGGTATAATAAAAGTAATAAAACCAGCTTTCATGACTCTAAATATACACCAAAAAAAGCTCTTTCTAATGAGACTAAGCTTGTTCGATTCTGTTTATCCTGAGCCGAGTTATTAACGTTTAAAGGAAAGAAAGTTGCGCCCCCCCTCCACTTTATTTTAAAAGATAGAAAAAAATGAGTTGCACAAAAAAATTTCAAATTTCCTCTAGATTAATATTTACTTATTTCCGGTACTACTTTATTAGGCAAATTTTCGAGAAAAGTTCACTTTTCTAGTTGGCCATGGATGTTATGCCCCCTAGCGGTCATTTCAGGAACTTGAAAATAATTTCCAGCGACTTCTCTTGGCCATATTTACTGTTTAAATTTTTTTCCGGAAATTCTCCGATAAGCGGTTTCCGAGATACAGCCGGCGTTCTCTCTTATTTGCCCACCCTGTACTACCTATAAACTTTGTACATTTTCACAACTTTCTAGCTTTAACATACCCTTAGTAATAATAGCAACTAGAAAACTGTTATAATAACACAGACAAAAAAGTAATAGTAAATACGACATGTCGTGACAATGCGACCTTGTCATTTCCTCTAACGGCTTGTATGTTGACGAGATCATGACGGTTGACGTCGTGTTGTTTATTGTGAATAGGTAATTACTGGTCAAATCTGACAATAATATTTGTGGTAGAGTAGGTCCGTAAAAGCAAATAAGCAAGTGGATAATTATAATTAATGTCGCAAAGTCACTTAGTGGGTGTTTGGGTTCAAATAGTGGATTGTGACCTAATGTTTTGGAATTAGATTTAATAAAAAAGTATATTACGCATGGATTGGTCGTTTCCTTATAGTAATAAACTATTTTTATCAACTTTAATCAGTGTTATAGTGCATTGTTTCTCCTTAAAACGAAAATGAAGGTATTTCGCATTACAACCCTACTCGAAATCGAAGTTTATAATAGAAATTAAAATATTCCGTTTCCAGCTAACTTGATTTCGTACAAATTTTAATTCAATTTATATCCTTATGGACTTTTTTTATGAACCTATTGCTGTTTTAAAATATTACCTTATAGGTAGTTTCATTTTGCAATTTCTCCCTCAAGGGGAATGAGTCAAGACCGGGGTCTTTTCCCTGAGGCTCTCTACCTTAAAGGTGCTTGCCTCTATTGATAGTGAAAATAACAATGTTGGGCTGGATGATGGGTTGGGGGTTGTGAATTTCAGATTTTTTATTATTTTGTGAGGGGGATGTTGAGGGAGGAAATGGTTGGGATTTAAGTATTTTAGGGGTGGTTTTTTGGATTTTTTTATTATTTATGGGTAGGAAGTTCGTGGGGTTGAAATTACAAATTTTTATTTAGGCGTGGTTTTTTGGACTTTTTATTATTTAGGTAGGATGATATTGGGGTTGAAATTAGGATTTTTAATTAAGATATGGATGAGTGTGTGATGCGTGCCTCAAATTTATGTATTAAAGGGTCTTGTGGGGCCGGATTTCTGTGTTGTAGTAGCGTTAAATTTGGGAATTTGGGTCTTTGGGTCTTAGGGGTAGGCTGTTGGTGAGGTGGAGGACTTTATTCTGGATAACCTGCAGCATGTTTTATGTTTTGCTGAGGACAGGGAAGAAACTGGAGATGAATGAGTTAGTGTAGATGTAGCATGGGGCCCGTGATGATCTGATGGAACCTCGACAGTGCCTTTGCCTTTGTCACGGATACCTGTTGGGAAAATGTTACGCCCTTATCGAGAGAAAGACCCAAGTACTTCAGGAGCATGGTACACGAGATCAGTTCATTTCTGACTGTCAGAATATTATGAAGGTTTGGTCTTTCCCTGGTGAAGATAGTATATTTTGTCTTTTGGAAATTCACTAGGAGACTCCAATCTCTGTAATAGTCGATTGTGGCGTGCGTCTGTTCTTACGATAATCTATGAAGCAGGTTATGGTCACGCGAAGTAGTTATAATAGCCGTATCGTCTGCGTATAACGCAAGGGTTGTCATTGGTTGTCGGGAGGTGAGCATTGGTCCCCTTCGACTACGAAAATGTTAGCATTTTATTTATTAAAATATTATGATAATTAATTTATTTTTTTATGGTTCAATAAAGTTTTATATTTTCTCTCAGACACGGATAAGTTGTGAGCGGGAACTAATGATACATATTAGTGACCCTGGGTCGGTATTATAATTATGATTGAAATTATTAAATATAAAATAATCTATATTCGATTTGACAAATGAAGGTTTTTGTCCTAATACATGTTCGCGAGCGTCTATAGACGACAGACGCACGGCATAGGTAATATTTCTAGTTCTTTAAAATATCACCTGTAGGATGTACGTCTCCGTCCTATTATGTTTCTAATAGCTCATTTTTGTAATACACAAATATTGTCATCCTGCGGACGTGATAAGACGAGCCCTAAAATAATAAACCTGCAAAGAACTGTGTACAATAATATAACAGTAAAACATTCCGATTTGTAATGAAATTTAACCAATATAGAGCGAAACACACAGATGTCAGGTTCTTACATTATGTTTTTCCCAATTTAAAGCGTTATCAATATTCCCAGAAATTTTGTTAATCTGTGGATTTTCCGTTTAGTTTGAAGCAATTGATTATAGTTGGAGATTCTTGATAGTAAGAGGATTGATTAGTAAGAATTGTAGATAATGTATTGACTCAGATGGAAATTGAATCCGAATGGTTAGCCCGTATTTTATGGACAGGCCCATTTCTCTCTAAATGGAGTCAATACTCAAAACTGTCGAATATGGTCAACAGATAATCCACATTAAGTCGTTCAGGAGGGTCTTCATGACAAGAAAATCGCCGTTTTGTGCAGTTTCACATCTAATTTTATCATTGGACCATAATTTTTTGAGGAGATACAGAATGGAGAGGCCATATCTGTAACTGTTACCGGTGAACGATACCTGCATGTGTTAAGAGATTATGCCATGCCACGGATACAAAACGAGCACGAAGGAATTGAAAACATAATTTTTTATGCAGACCAGTTAAAAATGTTTTAACTGATTTAACTGAGAGTTTTTCAAAATCGTGTTCCAAGCAGACATTTTGTAAATTCATGGCCTCCAAGGTGATCTTTACCCAGCGGATTACTGACTGTGGGGTTATTTTAAAAAATTGGTGTTTAGAACACGAGCAACAACGCTGGAAGAATTAAAACTCTCTTAGTACAGTAATAGTACAGTAGCAAAATGGACAACATATCGAACATTTACGTCAACCACTGTTAGACATAAAATTGGTCCCATTGGTATGTTCATTTTCTGGACTTAAATGATTTTCCAAGCATTCAGTTTCATTTGTCGCTTGAGTGTGATGTCCCTGTAATTGCAAATAGTAAATAGTTCTATAGAAATACAGAGTCCGTCTATAGAACCGTCTTTATTATAGTGTAACTTCTAAGAAATGTAACCATATATTTGAAAAATAATTTTTAGTAATAGTAAAACGGCATTCTGATATCCCAAAATTCAGGGGAGGAATATATGAACATGCTTTCTCGAATATTCATCTGTGAAGAATTACAATAATGACTTTAAATAAAGTCTATGTAGATACGAATATTTAAGTAGGTACCTATGTGTTAAAGTATCCGTAATCTGTTGAAATATATATTATTTTATTGCCTAAATTAAAATGATGGTTTACTTGTCCATCAAAGATTTGAACCATTCTAGTTGAATTGTAATCAAACTAATTAAATTCGTTGCTTTCTATTGCCATGTGGTACAGACCGAACAGTGTTTTCAATTTATAATGGGAAAGAGGACTATCGGTAACACATCTTTTGGGCATTCGGGCGATATACATTGGTGGCACGCAGGCACGTAGTTTGCAGTTTAGTCTCCACCGATATCGGTTACTACTACGCTTTAAAATGAAGACAAATAATATTTACTTTATTAATAGGGTACTGTAACACATACACGAAGTTAGGTAGGTATCTTTCATGTCTTATCATCAGATTTTAGTCAAAATAATTACCAGGGTCATAGCTTATTTCGATTCTCTCGGTTGTGAAACGTGACTTTACCAAATCTCCCGACCCAACCATTTATATTCGTTTCTGTGGATGGGGATATGTAAATGGATAGAGAAAGTTAGGATAATTTACGAATGTGATGCGCATTTTCATTTGAATCTGAATTAGATTTTAATTCAGCTGAAACTGATACATATTTTGAAATAATGCTCTATAGATTTTTACAGGTTATTTTGATTATTTTCTTACGAACGCACTAATATAGTGTCTCTCGCGTTGTACCTCTAAAAGAGGTACAAAATATACAAAAATTGCAAAATGTTGCAAAATTGTTGCTACAGTTACCTTCAAGTTCGTAGGAGAATGTTATAACAAATTTATAAATTGTAATTAAATGCAGGGTATTCCATTTAAACCGAAAAAGTTACTTTAACATCACTTCAACTGCAACTGATTCTCGGGGGAATTATTCATGAATTTGATTGACTCATTTGATCTCATTAAATTCTTATTCAGGTACCTTTGAGACACCAATTTTCTAATGTTTGTTTTTGCTTCAACTCTGGATACTATTAATGGATCCATACATTTGCGTGTGGTGTGTGTGTGTACAGGGTGATTCACTTTCGAGTGTGTAACATGGATATCTCGCTTATTACAAAAGATAGACTGTAGGTTTAAATTTGGCAAAGTTGCGGAATTTTGTGTTCAATAAGTTGGCGCAAAGAAAACCACCATATCTGCTTTTGTTTTTGAGTAAGAGGCAAAAACAATTTTTTTCCGGTTTTCGTTTTCTGGCCATAACTTCTATATTTTTGAAAATATTGGCTTATCGTTTTCACATTATTAGGACACTTTCTTGAGACAAATACGATGCTGCAAACCGGTTTTTTTTAAATGTCACTTCTATTGTAAATCATCGTCAACTTTATTTTTTATTATGGGCGCCATATTAATTTTTCTCATATTTGAATAAACCGATTTTTTCTGAATACAACAATATAATATATGTTAATATTTGCCTAAAAAATAAAGGCATTATGAAGGAAACTAGGGATTTTTTTGAAAATGTCTAGTTAGCCATTGCCATGACAGTCAATTCTTGACAAACCACAAATGTCACTTATAATTTTTATAAACTGCATCTGTGGAGTACTTTTGACATTGACTAACGATGTATTCAACCGAAGAGAAACAAGATATTATAGATATTTATTACAAATGTAACAAAAATTTAAAGAGAACAGTTGAAGAATATTTAAATACATAGGGTATCCTGAAAGACGACAACCGCATGCAAGACATAATATTAACTGCCATAATTTCTTAAATTACAGTGCAGTTTAGTAATATAGTATAGTATAGTATAGTAGTACTAGTATAGTATAGTAGTAGTAATATGTCTTGCATGGTTGTCGTATTTCAGGATATGTGTTTAAATATTCTTCAACTGTTCTGTTTAAATTTTTGTTACATCTGTAATAAATATCTATCTTGTTTCTTTTCGGTTGAATACATCGTTAGTCAATGTAAAAAGTACTCCACAGATGCAGTTTATAAAAATTATAAGTGGCATTTGTGGTTTGTCAAGAATTGACTGCCATGGCCATGGCTAACTAGACATTTTCAAAAAAATACTTATTCTCCTTCATAATGCCCTTATATTTTAGGCAAATATTAACATATATTATATTGTTGTATTCAGAAAAAATCGGTTTATTCAAATATGAGAAAAATTAATGTGGCGCCCATAAAAAAAAATTAAGTTGACGATGATTTACAATAGAAGTGACATTTTTTTAAAAAACGGTTTACGGCATTGTATTTGTCTCAAGAAAGTGTCCTAATAATGTGAAAACGATAAGCCAATATTTTCAAAAATATAGAAGTTATGGCCAGAAAACGAAAACCGGAAAAAATTTGTTTTTGCCTCTTACTCAAAAACAAAAGCAGATATGGGGGTTTTCTTTGCGCCAAATTGTTGAGCACAAAATTCCGCAACTTTGCCGAATTTAAACCTACAGTCTATCTTTTGTAATAAGCGAGATACCCATGTTACACACTCGAAAGTGAATCACTCTGTTACATATCACTTTGGCACTCTGAACTTTGTGTGACCCTTATTTACAAAAATGACCTAGTTTTATATAAATTAACTTTATTTGTCGAATTTCAACGAAAACACTGGTTGAATTTCCCCATTATCTGTTAACTAATATTATTGTATTATAATCTGTTCGGAAATTCACATACAATCTAAGGTTAAGAGGTTCGTGATCTAATGCTAATAAAATTGTTTATATTATTTTTGGTATGCTTTTTTAAGACAATACCTTTCTTTAACCAACATTTTTAAGTTTTAATACCTACGAGTTATACTGTTTCATTTTTTTTACAAAATTTTGATATTTTTTTTCACGCAATTAATTATTCTTTATCATCAATGAACCCAATCCCACAGTATCTACTATACGTATTGCCTGTTTTTAGATTCTACTTTAACACAACATTTATTCCAGCTTTTCAACCATGTTATTAAACAGTATAAACACCCGCATCCACTGAAGTTAAACCGCGAATAAACAGCATAATCAAGTAAAATGTAAACACTATAAAGGAAAAATTACGTACGATAAGGAGGAAATCAAGGACTGCATATTTATTATGTCTTAAAACCAAACTGTCTGCTCTGGATCATTCGAAAAACGTATAGTTGTCATAGTAAGTTTGCTGTACATCCATAATTTGAACCATTAGAAAAACTGTTTCAGCCGATAAAAAGAATACCAGCTACCTCTATTTTCTGGTAATTAGTTGAGAAATAACTTATGTAAGGCATGAAAAATGACATCTTGCATTTTTAAATGGACGAAAGGCATTTTCCAAACAAAAAAAGTGACATCTTTCTCTGGTAAAGAACCACAAAGAAATATGCATGATGTGCGGAAAACAGATCAAAAACCAATTGCCAAAATTATTGTATCTATAAAAAAATATAGATACCTAGCTACTTAATAAACCTAAGTTTATAATTCTTAAGTAGGTAACAAAATAGTAACAATATGAATTTTATCCAAGGAATTTATTTTCTTGATTCTATCACAAATAATAACGGTTTTAAAGTTTTTATTTACAAATTTTTCAAGAACTAAATGCTTTTTTTTAAAGTTTTCAACATATTATTAACAATACACCCTGTACCTACTGATTTAAACACAAGTTTTAAACATATATATATTTATATTGCCAATTATAAAACAACACACAATAATCTATATTATTTTTTGTGGATAAGCCTTTGGATATCAATATTTAATTTAATTATGTGCTATAAAATCGTAAATAACATTTTATATCAAAGTAATTGACTCAAATTAGACACAGTGACTTTAACAACAAAAATAATACTATCTTCTGGAAATAAATAAATAAACATTTACTAGTTCATTAACCAGAGTAATAGAGCTTTCTCCATGGTTTTTAACCAATTGGAACACGACTAAAAGGATACAATTTTCTCATTAAGTACTTAAAAGGGCTTTTCATCGGTACTATTTTATTTATTATAATAAATCTGTTTTATTCCTCAAAAGGCAGACATATATGTTCGTTAATATAATTTGTACCATTATGAATATCGCTTAAAATATCAAATACAGAAGAGATCAAATTAGAGATATTTTTAAGATATTTTTATAATAATTGTCAAAAAATTCAGAATATATATTATACATTTGTTGCCTAAAAATGTTTAGCAGGGGCGTTGGGGAATTATGTGGGTGCCTTTCAAGGATATACCGGAGTAATTCGTCCACAGATTAGTGGTTTCTTTTTTTAATATGTTCACGGAATGTTTGTAAACGTCGACAGAAGAATATCGCGATGGCTCTAGGAAAAGTGATAACAATCATTTTATTTTTCTTATCCAGATATAAAAATAAACTAAACTAAACTAAAATGAATTATACTCATAATATAGTTAAATGACTATTCATACTTAATCAATTGAAGGTACCTGATGAAACGTAACATTATTATTAGTCATTCTACTTTTAGCAGAGGGATCTTTGACCACTGATGATTTGATAAAAAATCCTTACTGCCTATCTTACTTCTTATACTTAATCCCTGGAGAGTTACTTAAGAAAATATTAAGTAGACCTCGAAATTAATTTCTTGATTCTATACATGACTTGTTAACTATTATAATCAACGATAAAACTATAAGTAAATTAAACTTTGCTTTCTTAAGTTAGCAGTAATGTTGGTTGCCTATGTTAAGGAGTGACTCAGATAACTACCCTAAAGACCCTTACGTTTTCTCTTAAATACCCACCCCCCAAACGCCATCTTACACCTCACAAAAATCATTAATTCTTGTTTTCGAGAAACACATTATCCCACGTTATGGATGGGGACAGCTAAAATTGTTCCCATCCTAAGACCTAACAAGCACAGAAACTCACTGCGGCCCGCTATCGGCCCATTAGTCTACTTTCATCCCTGTCAAAAGTGTTGGACTTCCTCATCCTGCAGGTTATGTTGGAGATCGTAGAAGACGGCAACGTCTTAAATAACTGAGCATGTGAAATAATTAGCACCAACAACAACCCAGGTCTATTCACAGGGTTGTCTCTCTAGACCTGGAGAAAGTCTTTTCATGCAGTCAGTTTGTGCTAGTTAAGAGAGAGATGCCTGTGTAACCGGTGACAATCTGGAGTATTAAGGGTTAATACTCGATAATGAAATGACCTTTTCCAAACACGTATCCTCGATCAATGTCAAGGTATACCGGTATACTTATCTCTCCTCTGGTTCCCTAACACTTGCAATTCCAATCTAAGCCCTTTACGTGATCCAAAATTAAAGCCTCAATTTCTCACGCAACCTTCCTCTCGTCACCCCTTATTCGTACATTACACATAATATAACATTCTCCTTAGGCTAATTCCTAAACTCACCCAAAAAATGCTACAGCATACCAACCCTACTCTAACGGACCCCTATCTCCCAAATTCGTCATCCACCATACTGATCCATCCATAACCAACACGTATTACCCCGCACTACTTTACCTTGCGCTAGGCCCCAATAAAGTTTCTCAAATCACTCCAAGGAGCCAAGCACTCGGAGAATGGAGAGCCATAAAGGAGAGTCAGCAAAGCTTTGCACTGGGTTCGTATACCACAGTCTTCCAGGGTGAATTCTTTACTATCCTAATGGCAACAAACAAGGAGGAAGTAAGGAACTGTCCGGAGCAAAATATTTATTTCTTCTCCGACAGTCAGGCAGCCTTAAAGGCTTTAGCATCTCCAAGGACAAGATCCGCCCTTCTCCAAGAGTGCGGAGATACCCTGGAGGAGCTGGCCAGAGGAAAAGAGGTCAAATTGGTATGGGTACCAGGTCATAGTGGAATCATGGGGAACGAAAGGGCCGATGAACTGGCTCGACCCGGATATCAGGGACCCGGCCAGGGACCAGAACCGATTTTAAACATTACACGAAGGCAGGTCAACATAGCTCTTAACGATTGGGCTCATGAGACACTAAGTAAACAGTGGAGAAGGAATGGAACCTGTAGACAGGCTCGCAACTTTATAGTGGAACTATACAAGACCAAGACGACCTGGCTGTTAAGTCGTAGCCGGAAGGCTCTAAACCAGTTGGTGGGAGTTTTAACGTGTCATTGCAGGCTTAGAAGACATCTATCATTGATGGGTGTTGAGGGAGACCCTATCTGCCCAAAGTGTGGGGAGGGCGATGAAACGCCTTGCCACTTCTTGGCAGAGTACGCGGCTTTAGGCAGACTGGGACACGACGTCTGGGGGGGCGGGGATTTGCAAGGGGAAGAGGTTAATTCCTTTGAATGGACCTACATTAGAAGGTCGGGTAGGTTCGATGAGGGAAGAGGTGATGAAGCTAGGTAGGGACGACAGGGGTAGGTAAAAAGGGCCCGCTTGCGGACTACTTGCCAGGTCTTGCCCCCCCCCCCCCCGCCACTGCTGCTACTACTACTAAAGGGAGAAATGTTCGAATTCAAGGTTCGAACCTTCATTTGAGAACTCAAGTTTCGAATTGGGGTTCATGAATGGAATTGGGCCAGGGCCCGTGTATTACTACTATCAACCCTGTGCTAGTATTTACACGCAGACATTATAAAATGGATTTGTGCCGTTTGCACATCAAATAAAAAGACATTTTGAAAGTTTTCCTGAATGAATGAATTATGATGAAATAGTATTATCAGAACGCTAAATTTCGTGATCAATTTGATTGAAATTCTAGTAGTAATAATAATTTATAAGTGTATATTGAAAGTAGATGTCATACATACAATTTTTAGTAAAAATCTCACACTGGATGCTTCTGTATGATCTCATGCATTTTATGTTGAGTGTGTATAACATTCTACATGGTGTGGAATGTTATACACACTCAACATAAAATTCATGAGATCATACAGAAGCATCCAGTGTGAGAGGTACTTACTTGAATTTACTATTTTTACTTATTTTTTAAAAAAATTGGTGGGAAGAGTCTGCTACAGTGTACACAGTAAAGGAAGGGATACCATATTATTTTAAGTTGCCACCATATTTTGTTTTCTCGTGGTTGACAATCGGTTATTTAGTTCTGTTCCACGCTCACTATTTCATCTGAATAGTTAAAACAACGAAATGGTTTATTTGAAGATGACGAAAACAACAACTACTACTCCAGGGACTATGTGCCTCAACTGGCATTGCATTACTTCAGCATATCCATGGATGTCGCCATCTGGCTGTTAATTAGACAATAATTGTCAGACGGATAGTAACAAAGACCAAAAAAGAGAACAGTGTGTGTTTCTCACAACACACACTACTAACACATTACTAACGAAATGGTTTGTCTTTGAACAGATGTCAATTTTGGAAGTTCAGAAATTTCTAATATATTTTTTTTAAATTGCAATCCCAATAGTTTGAACATTTTTTAAATATGATTATATTTTATTTTTATGTAACTTAGGCACTTCTTTTTTCCAGTTAGTCAATAGTAAGGATATTTCAAGAGTACCTACTATGCAATGCTGCTACCATGAAGGGGGTTCAACCAATCAACTGTATATACTTGAAAGATAATTGTATTAACGTAGGTTCATATAATACCTTTCAGACATGTTACATTGAAAACCGTAAGTCGTATCACTTTAAAAATTTTAGTATATAAGTCCCTGTTTATCCCATTTTTGCAGCTTGTTTCTGAGAGCTTTTCATTAACTGGGTTTGTGTTCTATGCTCGTATTGATGTTTCTTAGTTCAACTATTGTATTAATATTAAAATATTACAATAATAGTACTGATTTGCTTTAATTGTAACAAAGTCTTAAATCATTGACCTCAAACTCAAATGAAATTAAGACTTCGCGCCTCTGCTTTCTTTGCAGGGGCGCGTTAAGTTATAAAGAACACCCTCACAAAAAATTATAAAAGTTTTTTATACCATCTTCAAAAACGAACGCTATTGCCCTTCTCTCATTCCTTCTGCATCCTAACATGTTAGTATAATCCAATTTTCTACCAGGAGAAATCGAACCAAAAAATATTGAATTAAATAGAATACTGGAGCTTTTCGATATAGACTCGAGTAATTTAAGCAGATCAAGTAGTGAAGAGAAATTTGAAGAAACAAGTAATCCTTTGGATTAAAATTGTATCTTGGTTTATTATCATTATCATATTACCACCATCGATATCGGTAATTAAATGCTAATTTATAGGACTTATTGCTGTAGTCTCTTCACGGATATCAGAAATATTAACAAATCCCTGAATTTCCTCCATTCTAATCCTTGAATCCATGTCGAATGCACACTGCGCATGTCGGGTAACTTTTACCGTATTCTCCAAGGTGAATAACTCTTTGCCCGGACGTATTTCTTTAAAATTTTACGCCTTATATTTATGAACATTTTGAATGCATCCGAAGTCCGGACGCATCTGTCCTCGATATCTGAACGCACTCCAAGCTATTGAGCATAATATTCTCGAGAGTACAAGGCACAAGCGACCTCTTCTGAATCTTCATGTAAGTAGTATATGCAGATTCCTATTTGTTAATTTTAAGTTAACTAAACATTAACTCAATTATTGTTCACAATTACTTGAAAGTTTAACCAAAGCCAAATCTTATTTCAATTACAACATTATTATATTCAACTGTATTAAAAATAGTTGATTTATAATATAAACATAAAAGAGATATCTGTATTTTTTATATTACATGTCGCTGACACAAACTCACAATTTACTAGTACTTATACATTTTCAGGAACTCCGATGTTTGGTGAGGTCTGTCGCATCTTGGGATAAACTGATCGTGAGCATTCACAATTCTGATTTCAATGATAAACCAAGCCTACTTTGAGTTTCGATTACCCATAGATGCATCTTTGACCTTGCTTTTTGCTCTTTTCTACAGTTCAAGCTCCTTTTTTATAAGTAGTAATATAATATTTTGCCAGTTAAAATCAGTTTTTCCAGCGTTTAGTTCTTTTTTGGCGATATCAAGGATAGACGCGTCCGGATGCGTCCAAAACATTCATAAATATAACAAGTTCATTTGAGAAACTACGTCCGAGCCGTCCGAAAATTTAAAAGAAAGACCCCCGTTAAAAAAGTTTTCCATCTTCGAGAGTATGGTAAAAAAGTTACCCGACATGCGCAGTGTGGGTTCAACATGGATTCAATTGTTAGAATGGAGGATTTGTTGATATCTCAGACAAATAAATTTATTTATTTGTCTGAGGTTGATATTTTATTTAATCGGATTTGTTTGGATGATTTGTTAATATTTCTGATATCTATGGGGAAACTACAGCAGCTGGTTGGTACGCGAACTAGTTCACCCTCTGTGTTGAAACAAAGCTATAATATTTTTTAGATATTTGTCATTGCAAACCGTAAGTGGTACCGCTTTACAAATTTTAGCTCCTAGGTCCCTTCAAGTTTATGCCATTCAAACAGTTTATTTCTAGATAATACCTATACTTGTAGGAACAAAAACATAGACAAGAATTGGAGTTTTTGAGATTTATACAATTTGTTTCTGAAAGAGGCCTTCATTAACTGATTTTGTGTTCCATACCCATATTGACATTTATTATTTCAACAAAAGTACAAGTTTGAAAATAAAATAACATGTTTTTTGTATGTATGCTTTTACCACAAATCCTTCGGGGTAAAACTGTATCTTGGTTTATTACCATTATTATATTACCACCATGGATATGGGTAATCAAATCATAATTTATAGGATTTATTGTTACTTTTACCAGAGACTTATACATCTACAACTATACTCTCCAAGGTGGATAACATTTTTAACAGGACGCCTTTTTTTTCAATTTTAGAACGGCTCGGACGTACTCTTTCGAATGAACTTCTGATACCTATTTATGAACGTTTTGGACGTATCCGGACGCGTCTATCCTCGAACCTCGATGTCAAAACGCACCCCAGATGTTGAGCATAAGATTCTCGAGGGTAAAAAGCATATATATAATATTATATATATATATAGTATATATATAGTAGTATTATATATATGGTAAAAAGGCACTTGCCACATGCGACATCTTCTGAATCTTCATGTAAGTAGTGTATGCAGATTTCTATTTGTTATTTTTAAGATCATTTAACATTAACTCAATTATTGTTCACAATTACTTGAAAGTTTCACCAAAGACAAATCTTATTTCAATTACAACATTATTATATGCAATTATATTAAAAATAGTTGACTTATAATATCACATAAAAAAATATCTGTATTTCTTATATTACATATACTTATACCCTTAGAGAAAGTTTGACGTTCGGTGAGGTCTGTAGCATCTTGGGATAAACTGATCGTGAGCATTCACAATTCTGATTTCAATGATAAACCAAGCCTACTTTGAGTTTCGATTACCTATAGATGCATCTTTGACCTTGCTTTTTGCTCTTTTCTACAGTTCAAGGTACTTTTTTATAAGGCTTAGTATAATATTTTGCCAGCTAAAATCAGTTTTTCCAAGCGTTTAGTTTTTTTTAATAAACTATATACTTTTTAATAAATTATACTGGGACCTTACCATACAAACTGATAAAACGGTAGCCCATAATAGACCAGATATAACACTTCAAGACAAAACAAAAAAAGGTTCACCTACCTTATCGATGTGGCAATACTATCTGACCAAAACATAGCAACAAAATATACAGAAGACGAAGAAAAATATCAACAATTAGCAATAGAACTTGAAAGAATATGGAAACAGAAACAAGTTCATATCATTCGATTCATTATATCGGTAATGGGTGTGACTTAGGGGCATTTTAAACGGTTTCCTAAATGAATGAATTACGATGAATCAGTATACTGAAAACGACAAATTGCGTGATGAATTTGACTGCAATAGTTGACTGATGAATTTGTCTGAAATTTCAGTAAGAAATTGGATAGGTAGTACATATTGAAAGCAGATGTCATACATACAATTTTCAGTTACAAGCCTCATACTGGACGCTTCTGTATGATATCATGCATTTTATGTTGAGGGTGGTAATATTAGCCGTACTTGAACGAATATCCTTATTTATTTTTTAAAAAAATTGTTAGGAAGGTAAGAAGGTATACCGTATTATTTTAAATTGCCACCATGTTTTGTTTTCTCGTGATTGACAATCGTGTATTTAGTTCTGTTCCACGCTCACTATTTCATCCGAATTTTATAGTATAATTTTTTTTTACATTGCAATAAGAATATTTTTATATATGATTATATTTTATTCTTATGCAACATTAGGCACTTATTCGTTCCAGTTGTAGATGGTATCATCATAACGATATTTGTGTAGTACTAGGTATGCAATGCTGAAAACTTGAAGGGGATATTAAGAGAATGTGTAATTTTAAAACAATGTTCAATTGTTCAGTCAGTATTATTATTCAAAGATTTTTTATTAAAGTAGATTCATAAAAGCTTTGTTCCAACACAAAGGCTGATGATTCTACCTACCTCCTCTAATATAGAAGGGAGATTATGAATTGGTGATTGGTATTACATCGTACTTTAAGAATGTAGATATAAAAAAAATACTAAACGCTGGAAAACTGATTTTAGCTGGAAAAATATTAGTCCAAGTTTGATATTTATAAAAAAGTACCTTGAACTGTAGAAAAAAACAAAAAGCAAAAAGCAAGATCAAAGATGCATCTATGGGTAATCGAAACACAAAGTTGGCTTGGTTTGAGTTTCTTTAGCATTATAATGTGGTGGAGAACTTGATTCTTAACAACTTGTGTTCGTGGGTAGTGGCTCACGATCAGTTTATCCCAAGATGCTACCGACCTCACTCAACATTGGAGTTCTTATAAGCATATAAGTCTGGTTATTTTATGATTTGTGTCGGCGACATGTAATATAAGAAACATGGATATCTTTCTTATATTATATTATAAATCAACTATTTTATATACAATGGAATATAATACTGTTGTGTTGAAGTTACATTTGGCTTTTGTGAAACATTCAAGTAATTGTATCCAATAATGACGTTAATGTTTGGTGACCTTAAAATTAACAAATAGCAATCGCTATATACTATTTAGAAGAAGATCCAGAAGAGGTCGTTTGTGCCTTTTTACCCTCGAGAATCTTATGGTCAACAGCTGGGGTGCATTCTGATATCGAGGATAGACGCGTCCGGATGCGTCCAAAACATTCATAAATACAACGAGTTCATTTGAGAAACTACGTCCGAGTCGTCCGAAAATTTAAATGAAAGACACCCGGTTAAAAAAAGTTATCCACCTTGGAGAGTATGGTAAAAAAAGTTACCCGACATGCGCAGTGTGAGTTTAACATGGATTCAATTGTTAGAATGGAGGATTTGTTAATATTTTATTTAATCGGATTTGTTTGGATAATTTGTTAATATTTTTGATATTTATGAGGAAACTACAGCAATAAATCCTATAAATTATTTAAAAGATCGCAGAACGAATTTAGCCTGCTAAATTCATTCTGCGCATATACTGGACTGGACAGTACGGGAACTAGTTCACCCTCTGTGTTGTTAACAAATATGTTAGCAAGAGTCTGCTACAATGTACACAGTGAAGGAAGGGAATTTATCTGAATTTTATAATATAATTAATTGTTTTACATTATATTTTATTTTAATGCAACATTAGGCACTTATTCGTTTCAGTTGTAGATGGTATCATCCTAACGATATTTGTCTAGTACTATGCATTGCTAAAAACTTGAAAGGGATATTAAGGGAATGTGTAATTTAAAAACAATGTTCAATTGTTCAATGAGTATTATTATTCAAAGATTTTTTATTAAAATAGATTCATAAAAGCTTTGTTCCAACACAAAGGCTGATTCTACCTACCTCCTCTAATATAGAAGGGAGATTATGAATATCATTGCCAAAAAATACTTCTGTAGTTAGTCTGGATCTATTATTACCGGATTTTGGTTCATTAATAAATCATCTATTTTTATAAAAAAAATACTAAACGCTGGAAAACTGATTTTAGCTGGAAAAATATTAGTCCAAGCTTGATATTTATAAAAAAGTACCTTGAACTGTAGAAAAAAGTAAAAAACAAGGTCAAAAATGCACCTACGGGTGGTAATCGAAACGCAAAGCTGGCTTGGTTTGTGAGCTTGATTCACACCAACTTAGGCTCGTGGGTACTTGATTGTGAATGCTCACGATCAGTTTATCCCAAGATGCTACAGACCTCACTCAACATTGGAGTTCTTATAAGCATATAAGTACTGGTTATTTTTTATGATTTGTGTCGGCGACATGTAATATAAGAGACATGGATATCTTTTTTATATTATATTATAAGTCAACCATTTTTTATATAATGGAATATAATATTGTTGTGATTGAAATTCCATTTGGCTTTTGTGAAATATTCAAGTAATTGTATCCAATAATGACGTTAATGTTTGGTGACATTAAAATTAACAAACAGAAATCCCTATATACTATTTAGATGAAGATTCAGAAGAGGTCGCTTGTGCTTTTTTACCCTCGAGCACAGAATAAACCCCCCTCGAGAATCTTAGAGTCAACAGCTGGGGTGCGTTCTAATATCGAGGATGGACGAGTCCGCATGCGTCCAAAACATTCATAAATATAAAAGTTTATTCGAGAAATTACGTCCGAACCGTCCGAAAATTTAAAAGAAAGACACGCGGTTAATAAAGTTATCCACCTTGGAGAGTATGGTAAAAAAGTTGCCCAATATGCACAGTGTGCGTTCAACATGGATTCAATTGTTAGAATGGAGGATTTGTTGATATTTTATTTAATCGGATTTGTTTGGATAATTTGTTAATATTTCTGATATTTATGAGGAAACTGCAGCAATAAATCCTATAAATTATTTAGAAGATCGTAGAACGAATTTAGCTTGCTGAATACCTACAGTTTGTTCCTGAAAGAGGCTTTCATTAACTGATTTACAATATTACAATAGTGGTGATTTGCTTTATTTGCTACAAAGTGTCCTCCATCATCGATCTTGAGATCGATGATTGAAATTCTCAAATAAAATTAGACTTCGCTTTTGTGCTTTTTTGTGCTAGATGTGCTTTTTTTACAGGGTCGCTTTCAATTATAAAGAGCGCACTTTGGATAAATATCCTCACAGAAAATGATAAAAGTTCTATCTTCGATCTTCATACCTCAAAAATTAACGCTATTGACCTGCATCACCCCTTCCTCGTCTTAACATTTTAATATGACTCAATTTTCTACCGAAAGAAATCGAATAAAAAAATATTGAATTTAAATAGAATAGCTTTTTGGAGCTGGAGCTTTTTGATATAGAGTAACTCAAGCAGCTCAAGTAGTGATGATAAATTTGAAGAAACAAGTACAAGTTTGAAAATAAAATAACATGTTTTTTGTACGTGCGCTTTTACCACAAATTTTTTGGGGTAAAACTGTATCTTGATTTATTACCATTATTATATTACCACCATGGATATGGGTAATTAAATGATAATTTATAGAATTTATTGCTATTTTTACCATACTCTCCAAGGTGGATAACATTTTTAACCGGGCGTCCTTCCTTTAAATTTTAGAAGGGCTCGGACGTACTTTCTCGAATGAACTCCTGATATTTATGAACGTTTTGGAGTTTTGGACGTATCCGGATGCGTCTGTCCTCGATATCAGAACGCACCCAGCGGTTGAGCATAAGATTCTCTAGGGTAAAAGGGCACTTGCCACATGCGACATCTTCTGAATCTTCATGTAAGTAGTGTACGCAGATTTCTATTTGTTATTTTTAAAATCACTTAACATTAACTCAGTTATTGTTCACAATTACTTGAAAGTTCCACCAAAGACAAATTTTATTTCAATTATAACATTATTATATGCAATTATATTAAAAATAGTGGATTTATAACATCATATAAAAAAAATATCTGAATTTCTTACATTACACATCGCCGACACAAACTCAAAATTGACTAGTACTTATACCCTTATAGGAACTTGAACGTTCGGTGAGGTCTGTAGCATCTTGGGATAAACTGATCGTGAGCAATCACAATTCTGATTTCAATGATAAACTAAGCCAACTTTGAGTTTCGATTACCCATAGGTGCATCTTTGACTTTGCTTTTTTCTACAGTTCAAGGTATATTTTTTTATAAATCTTAGTCTAATATTAATTTGTCCGGTTAAAATAAATTTTTTCAGCGTTTAGAATTTTTTTTTTATAAAAATAGATGATTTCAGTTAATCAAAATACTGTATTGATAGGTCAAGACTAACTATTGAAGTATTTTTTGGCAATGTTATCTACATTCTTAAAGTACGATGTTAGACTACTTAATCACAATTCAGAATCAATATTCATCCTTTCATATCTCCCTTTTAAATAGTACCTATTATATTAGAAGAGGTAGGTAAAGTAGGTAGAATATTTCTAGTGATAATTTGAGTATATAGGTAGATACCCACACCTAAATAATTCAATCCATTATGTTAAACAGAAACTAATATTTATAAATCATTTTAATAAAGTTTAGAGTTATATCGATATTGCATTATCCTGAAATATTATGGAAAGTGCTTCTGAATTTTGATCTGGTTTTACTTCATTTTGCACACTATATTAAACTTTAAAAGTTTGCCTAGATAATAGATATAATTGGAGTAACAAAAATATAGACAAGAATTGGAGTTTACGCCATTTATACAATTTGTTTGTGAAAGAGGCTTTCATAAACTGATTTTCTATACCCATATTGATATTTATTATTTCAACTATTGTATTAATATTAAACTATTACAATATTAGAGATCTGCTTTATTTGAAACAAAATGTATTCAATCTTCGACCTCAAGCTCACATGAAATTAAACTTCGGGCCTGTGCATTTTTTGCAGGGGTGCGTTCAGTTATAAAGAGCATACTTTGGATAAACATTCTGACAAAAATGATAAAAATTCGTTCTTCCATCTTCAAAATCGAACGATATTGATCTCCCTCAGCCCTTCCTCGTCCTAACATGTTAACATAACCCAATTTTCTACCACAATAAATCGAAAAAAAAATATTGATTTTAAATAGAATACTGGAGCGTTTTGATATAGACTTGAGTAACTGAAGCTCCTCAATTAGATATGAGAAATTTGAAGAAACAAGTACAAGTGTGAAAATAAATCGTTCGCACTAATCTTTTGGATTAAAATTGTATCTTGATTAATTATCATTATTACATCACTACTATCGATGTAGTGATAAGCAATTAAATGATAATTTATCTATGTTGAATGCACACTGTGATTGTCGCCTCTTGGGTAACTTTTACCATACTCTTCAAGGGGTAAGGTGTGTAGGGGTAACTTTTTTAACCGAACGTCTTTCTTTTAAATTTTCAAACAGCTCGGACGTACTTTCTCGAATAAACTCCTTATGAACGTTTTGGACGCAGCTGGTCGCGTCTACCCTCGATATCAGAACACACCCCAGCTGTTGAGCAAAAGATTCTCGAGGGTAAAAAGGCACAAGCGACATCTTCTGAATCTACATGTAAGTACTGTATGCAGATCTCTATTTGTTAATTTAAGTTAACTAAATATTAACTCAAATATTGTTCGCAATTGCTTAAAAGTTTCACCAAAGCCAAATGTTATTTCAATTACAACATTAATTATATTCAATTATATTAAAAATAGTTCATTTATAATATAATGTAAAAAAAATATATGTATTTTTTATATTACATGTCGCCCACAGAAACTCCCAAATTACTAGTACTTATACATTTTCAGGAACTTCAATATTCGGTGAGGTCTGTAGCATCTTGGGATAAACTGATCGTGAGCATTCACAATTCTGATTTCAATGATAAACCAAGCCTACTTTGAGTTTCGATTACCCATAGGTGCATCTTTGACCTTGCTTTTGCTTTTTTATACAGTTCAAGGTACTATTTTATAAAGTTTGGTGTAATTCTTTTCCAGCTAAAATTAGTTTTTCCAGCGTTTAGTACCTTTTTATAAAAATAAATGATATTAATGTAATGAACCAAAATACTGTATTAATAGATCCAGACTAACTACTGAAGTATTTTTTGGCTTTGATATCTATATTCTTAACATACTATGTTATACCAGTCAGTCATGATACAATAATATATCATGCCAGTCAGTATTCAGCATCAGTATTCATAATCTCCCTTATTAATAGTACCTACTATATTAGAGGAGATGGGTAGAGTAGGTAGAATATGTCTATGATAGTGACAGGTAATTCAATCCTTTATGTTAACAGAAACTAATATTTATGAACCATTTTAAGAGTTTAGAGTTATCCATATTGAATTATCCTGAAATATTATGGAATGTGCTCATGAATTTGATCTGGTTTTACTTCATTTTGCATAATATATTAAACTTTAAAAGTTTGCTTAGATAATATACTTCGAGTAATAAAAATAGACAAGAATTGGAATACCTCTGGTTTTTAATCATTCATATACGTTCTTACAAATGGCCAATTATACCCAGAAACAATGGAATTATACTTGTAATACAAGACCAAGTTATAGCGATAAATAACTATAAAAAATATGTTTTAATGGATACTACAATAATTAAGAGCGATAGGTGCAGAAAATGCCACTAATTTCCTGAAACAATAAAACATGTAACATCCGGATATAAACTGCTAGCAGGTGTGCAATATACCAATAGCAGAGACATATACCTCTACACCAATAGACATAATGCAGTGGCAAAAATTATTCACCATGCAATATAACGCACCACCAACTATAATCAAAAACAAATATTACAAATTTATAAAACGGTAGCCCATAATAGACCAGATATATGTCGTCTCATCGTAAAATAAAAACTACCTTATCCATGTGGTAATACCATCTAACTAAAACAGCAAAAAATATACAGAAAAGAAAGAAAAATTAGCAATAGAACTTGAAAAAATATGGAAACAGAAACAAGATCATATTATTCCATCCATTATATCAGTGATGGGTGTAACTTCACATTAATTCGTAAATCACCTTCCTCAACTTAGCCTAGAAGAGAGGGATACAATCAGTCACAAAAAGCTGCCATACTTCATATATGCGATATAGTAAGATCGTTCCTAAATCAAAAATATTTTTTTGTTAGGCCCATCTATAAGAAAAATTAACCAGAGATTAATTGAGCAGTGCATATGCGCAGAACACAATAATAATAATAATAATAATAATATGTTAGATTCTAATTTTTTATAAAGATGTAGAGTGTTTTCACAAAAAATATTTGAATCATATCATCTATGTTATGTCATGTCCGTTATGATAGTTTTCTCATCGGTCCTATATGGAGTTAGTATACAGTGATATTTGATAGAGGTCGCTGTGAGCCCAAATTGTTCGAGCTTAATCAATAATTTGAGAACTTGTGACGTACGGACGTTGGACCAATGATGTACTATAAAGAAGGGTGGGCTTAAAGTCTCTACATCGTATCATATATATTTTCAAAATATATTTGAAACTATTCTTATAAATAACAGAAAAACTTACTGTAAAATTTATAATTTGTCTGCATTCCAAAATTTTTCATTCAATACCAATATCTGAAACTTTTAATAAAGTACCAGTTTATTTGAAGGAGATGCCGAAAACAACTACTCCACGGAAAATATGCCCCGACTGGCGTTGCATTACATCGGCATCTCCATAGGAGTCGCCACATCGTTCATCAAGACCAACTAGCAGACACTGACCGGTTTCACGCTTATTTTGCGCTCATCAGAGTGCCATAGGTAGTGGACTGGATGAACGATGCTACGGCGTGATTGCCTAATGGGTATCGTAAATGTGTTATTAAGAGGGCACTACGGTGTGTTTCTGACCACTACTAAAGTACCTGTTTTTTAATGAGAATGTGCATAAATAAGTTCATTCAAAGATATTTTGTCTATTTCCTGCCCAAGGGTTTTAACATTCTTCTTATCATCTTATAATGTCTTTAGTGAATAAAAAATTATACAAACTATACATCATCACTATTGAGTGCATTCGTTGTGCTTCAAATTGCTTTTCTGCAAATGCAGTTGTTTGTTAAATGATTTTAGTAGTAAGGCGTATATATTATTTTGGATAATGATGGTAACAAGTAATACATTTTACATTACATTTTACATATTTGTAGGTATGTAATATTAATTTAAGTGTAGAGGAAACCACTTCATGATTTAAAAAGATATGGAAAACCACTACTTAAATACCTAAGTTATAGGTAATAAGGAAAATAGAAATAGGGGAGAGGCGGCAACAGTGGCCAGGTTGGTACAGTGGCCACATCTAAATAACTTTTTTAAAAAACGCGCCAGAGCACTGCCATCTATCACAGAGAGAAAGAACTTCTCTATATATATTTAGATCACATTATAGTTACGATTGGTTTCCTATGTCGAGGAAATCTCGTTTCACGTGACAAAAATTGTGAAAAAGTTACTATTTTAGGTAAGTTTCCACATAATAGTACTAATTCTAAGTAATTAAACATCCAGTTTTTGTTTGAAATAGTTACTTTGACTGTTAATTTAGTAATGTGACTGATACACATTGACATAAAAGTTCACAATTTTTAGAGGTTAGGCTCTAGAAAAAAGTAAGCATTTTGTAACAGTGGCCATACCAGTGGTGAGATACAGTGGCCACTACTTTCCCGCTAAGAAAACGGGTGGCCACTGTTCCTCACAAATTAAAACTAACTAAAACTTAGGATTTTTTATAATTGCAGATTTCGATATGCCTCGAGCAAAGCCTAAACGCACTGGAATAGGTCAAACTACTGATGAAACCATGAGAAATGCAATTGTTGCTGTGAAGCAAAACGGATTTTCTGTGAAATCTGCCGCAATGAGATTCGGTATACCTCGAACTACATTACGCAGGTATATCGAAAAATGTGTAAATAACGAAAATATTGATTGGAATAGCCCAGTTTTAGAAGGAGCTCCCATGTTAGTCCCAAATTATTCTATAAACAAGATTTTTTCAGTGGATGAAGAAATGGTTCTTTGTAATTACCTTAAAACAATGGCAAAACTACATCATGGATTAACCCCAAGAAATGTACGAAGACTAGCTTTTGAATTAGCTGTGACCAATAACAAAAAGGTTCCTGACACCTGGAAGCTGAATCAACAAGCAGGGAAATATTGGCTGACAAATTTTCTAAAAAGGAATAAAGATATATCCATTCGAATTGCAGAAGCCACTTCACTTGGCAGGGCTATGGGGTTCAACAAGCCAGTTGTTGATAGTTTCTTCAGAAACCTTAAAGAAGTTTTTGAAAAGCATAAATTTGGCCCCAGTCATATATATAATATGGATGAGACTGGCCTTACGACCGTTCAAGAAGGTGGTAAAGTCCTCGCCACTAAAGGTCAAAAACAAGTGGGACAAATCACCTCCTCAGAAAGGGGGACGCTGGTTACTATGTGCGCTGCAATCAATGCAGTGGGAAATGCGATTCCACCATTATTTATATTTCCTAGGAAGTATTTCAAAGACCACATGTTAAAAGGTGCACCTCCTGGCTCTATCGGAGCTGCGTCTCCCTCTGGTTGGATAAATAATGAAATATTTCTTCAGTGGATGAAACATTTTCTACGACACAGTAAGTCCACTTCAGAGCCCATACTTTTAATCATGGACAACCACGAAGCGCACCTTTCTCTGGATGTTATAAAATTTGCTAAAAGAAATAATATAGTTCTACTAACGTTGCCACCTCATACCAGTCATAAGTTACAGCCTTTAGACAAAAGCGTTTACGGACCCCTTAAAAGGTATTATAATAACGCCTGCCAATCATGGCTGCTAAATCATCCTGGGCAGAGAATAACAATTTACGATATGGCAGAAATAATTGGGGAAGCTTATCCTCTCGCATTTACTCCGAAAAACTGTACGTCTGGCTTCGAGGCGACAGGGATTTTTCCTTATAATAATATAATTTTTGGAGATGACGACTTTTTTGCTTCAAAAGTTACTGATATAGAGGGTGCAACTGATGTAAACTTATCAGCTAATGTTCTGAAAACTCTATCAGAGCCAAATAGCTACGTGAGCGTTAGTTTTTCTGAAGCAGGTCCTAGTCACTCACAAAGAGAAGTGTGTTCACCTAAAATTAACGTCATTCAGAACATTTTAATTTCTTCTACTGATACTGATCGTGAGAGAGACAACAAAACTCCGACAAAACAATTTATTTCTCCTGAAATGCTCAAACCCTATCCGAAAGTTGTGTCAACTGAAAAGAAAAGAAAGTGCCGAAAAAAGAAATTTACCGAAATTTTGACAAATACTCCTGTGTACAAAAGAATAGAAGAAGAGGCAAAGAAAAAGATGCGAAAGAATAGTGTAAATAAGAAGGGAAAAAATACGAAACGCAAAATTGATATCTCGTTGATAGAAACCAGTTCATCTGACAGTGAAACTGAATCACTAGATTTACCTGACTCAGACGATGTTGATTGGTTTGAAGATGAATCAACATTACTTAATGATGTGGCTGTTAAGGATATAAAAGATATTATGGTTGGCTCATACGTTATTGTAAAATTTCCCACAAAGAAGATCATTAAGTTTTATATTGGAGAAGTAATTGGACTTCATCGTATAAATAAGGAATATGACATACGTTTCTTGAGAAAATGTGGCAATAAGTTTCTATTTCCATTAGTTGAGGACTGTGCAAATATTTCCCTTGATGATATCGTTATGCATTTACCTGATCCAGTTTCAACTGGTGGTACGGCCAGGGCTAAAAGCATGTTACAATTTAATGTTGATTTGTCCAACTATAATATGCAATAATATGTTTCTGTTAATTAACTGTATGTTCCTGATTTCATTAATAAAAATAAAAAGTAAAACATGTGGCCACTGTAAAATGTCAATATGACCACTGTACCTGACTAGAAAGGTACAGTGGCCAGATCACTAAAATTATTTTAAATGACTTTCAACTCAAAACCAAAATAGTATTTGGATAAATAAGGTCATTAAATTATGCATACTTATCTTGGTTAATATTCTCATATTAATTTATTGAAAAAAAGTTGTTAATTTTCAAATTATGATTTTTTCAATTGAAAGGTGGCCACTGTTGGCACCTCTCCCCTACCTAAAAAATATGTAAAAAGTTTAAGAAAGGGGTTAAGTAATAAGTTGGCATCATCTGGAGATGATGCCAACTTGGTTGGCGAAACGCGCATTGAATGCATTATAGTGTTTTGGTATTCTATGGAAAATTACGTCAGTGTTATCTTCATACCAAAGGTTCCAATCCCTTTCAAAATTAAGTAATTTAAAAAATATGTCTCTAAAGAAATGTATATCTAATAAAAAGACAATAAAAAGTTAATCTAGATTCTTCCGTGAACCGCTATAATTAATTTGTTTAACACCAGATGTTACAACAAGTAAAGTGAATCTCTGTAACTCGAAAAAAAAAGGAACATAATTTCTGATTTATCGTTAAGAATTGAATTCAGGAATATACATTGGTTTATTCTATCTCTAATAATTTCTGAGATGCAATAGTATATAAGCAATTTCATGTAAAAGCATATTTTAAAATTAACCAATTATTCTCGTTTTCTGCTTTTTGTGTGATAATTTATAATAAACCTTTTGTTGTCAATACCTCTTTGTCCTAGTTTCTATCTTATAATTACACTATAAATTTTTTAATAATATCGACAATGTATACTTACGTGTATTTGTTATACCGTCACTTAGAGGAAGCACAATGATTTTCTATTGGAGCTCAATACCTACTTGAAACAAGTTTATTTACAGCTCCTTAAAATGAGAACTAATAATAATGATGATTACTTTACAATCGGTTTTGGGATTTGGCTTAGTTTATGTTTGGTTCTATGTGTGTGGTTCCTGAAAAGTTTCATCAAAGGACGGAGACTTTTTCAAAATAATCTGCATGTAATCGAAGACGGATTAAAGAGAATGCAGGAAGAAATTGAAGCGAAGCAGAGGCAAAAGAGTATCGGGTTTGAGGACGATATGATGGACATTGCAGATTTTTTCAAGACAATGAGTGGTTCCCAATCACAAGAGGTAATTAGAATTTACTAAAATATTTTCTTTTGTTAATAATAGCACCTTGTATCGGTGCTGTCAAAACCGTGATTTTTATAAGAACAGATTTAGATTACCAAACCATAACCAAGTAGTGTAAACAAATAATTAACTAAATGGGTAGAGCTACTCAAATACTTGATTGAGAGTAATGAAAGTTAGACAAGTCTCTACTAAAAACAACTGATAAAATATATATTTGCCAGATTCATTTCAAGTTCTTCATTATCCAAAAGTTGGTAGTATCCATGTGGTACCTAGCAATATAATTTTAGGAGTTCAGTGATAGCTACACTGTCGAAAGAAATTATATGTTTTAATGCTGTCAGAGATTACAAGTATAGAATTGTATATGTAATATTTATGAACTCATCGTTTGATTTGAAGATATATAATTAAAGAAATTAATTTGACATAGGTATTTTCTTTATTCATTTTTTAACTTTAAACTAATTTTTAACTTTAACTTTATCCTTTTTTGCATTAAAGATATTGTAGTTCGTAAAAATTATTATTTATTAAATATTTGTTGGAACTGTAGTTTGTATACAGTGCGGTCGTAAATAGTCCCCCCCCCAGCTAAGTTTCGAACCAGATAAGATAGAGACACCGGACTAAAACTGAATTAAATGGCATGAAGTATACTACTTCTTAGTTCAAAATTAAAACTGCAGTTTTCAAAGATGGCGCTAGTGGCGCCATCAACTTTAAAACTTTAATTAGCAAGGGTGGTCATATGATACCTCATTTGAAAGGTTTTTTAATTCTCTATAAAACGATGGCTTGATTTTTAAATTTCATTGACTAGTTCCGGAGTTATTAGCGTTTGAAAGTTATTTGATAAATATGGCGAATAAATGATTTTATCTCATTTTCATTTAATTTTCGCACAAGAATGTCATTAGTAAAGATTTTTAAATGGATAAATATTTTATTACTAAGCCAACCACAAATAATACGTGAAAAAATAAAAGAAATAATCAAACAAGGAAATAAATAAATAAAAGTAATAACAAAGAAATTGGTATAACTCTGATCACGTTAATAAATATTCAAATTGTTCTCCCAGCACTTCTTGGCAATAAAATAGTCTATTCCCACATTCCCTACGTACATTCCCAAATGTTTCTGGAGAAATGGCCGCACACACCTGCATAATTCTATTCCTCAAATCCTATAGTGAATCAGGTTGGGTAATGTAAACCTGCGACTTCAAGTATCCCCATGAAAAAATCCAGAGGATTAAGGTCTGGTGAACGAGCCGGCCATTCGGTAGTTCTCCGTCTTCCTATCCACCTATTTGAATAGCAATGCTCCTAGATTTTTATATCATAATACGCCATATTTATCAAATAACTTTCAAACCTTATAACTCCGGAACTAGTCAATGAAATATAAAATCAAGCCACCGTTTTATAGAGAATTAAAAAAACCTTTCAAATGAGGTATCACATGACCACCCTTGCTATTTAAAGTTTTAAAGTTGATGGCGCCACTAGCGCCATCTTTGAAAACTGCAGTTTTAATTTTGAACTAACAAGTAGTATACTTCATGCCATTTAATTCAGTTTTAGTCCGGTGTCTCTATCTTATCTGGTTCGAACTTAGCTGGGAGGGGGGGGGACTATTTACGACCGCACTGTATATCTATACGCAAATTTACTTTAATATTTTTGTCAGCAACTTACCAAGGTATTCTCAAAAGACCAATAAATACTCATCCATTTCTCTTATATTGTTTTCCTCTCTGTTAGTGTCTATCGATTTGTTTGAATTCACATTCTATCATGAATCCGTCTATTGTTGTCATCAAAGTTCGGTTTCTATAGTTATAAAACTTACCCACGTAAGCTAGAAACTTCAGCAATTTAGTCATTTATCGAGTGACAGATCAAAATGCGTAAACAAAAAGTAGGTGTGGATATATGGAAGATGGTGTTCTCTTCTTGTTCTTATTTAGCATTAGCGTTTGTAGCTTACGTGTTGCTAAAACTTGTTTATGCTTGCTTTTGGCTGCCGAATTACCTGCAGAAACAAGAGGAACCTGACTTGCTGGATGACGGGAAGGAAATAAAGGTGGGTGGCGCTGAGCTCGAAGAAGATGACAAAAAGAATGTTTAAAGCACATTTAACAATGTATATTTTTTTAAATAATGAGGAATATTTTGAAATTTCTTTACCTAGAATTGTATTTATCAGAATAAAACATTTTTGTATGACGATTACTTTCATTTGATTGGATGTTCGTAAGTTTCTGTATATTTAAAAATAGTGAGACACAATATTGTTCCTAATATTCGACGTGCACGCATGAAAGAAATATATATATATTTTTTAATTATAATTATATGTAACCATTATTACTGTAAAGTAGAAAAACAAAAAAGAAAAAGCAAGGGGAAAAGACATCTTAAGAGGTGCAAGCTCTATATGAATAATCTATTTTACTAAATGTCTCCACTTTCCATTTCTATATATTTTCCTATTTAATATTTTCTATACAGTTATGAATCTAACTGTTTAATTTTAAACAGTCAAATAATGAAATAGAATGTTTACTGTATAACAACGGGTTGTCGCAAAGAAAATTTAATTGACAAAATGGCACTAGATGGCAGTTATGGTAGATTGATTTATAACATTAAGTTCCTTATAAAAGTTCCCAAACATTTTAAATTTTTGCGATGTTTGATATACAAACCTGCATGATATATATAATTAAAAAAAAAACTGGACTGAAACATATTTAAAAATGAGAGGCTTACATTTAATTCAAAAATTGTAATAAAAGTGTATTGGACCGCTTGGGTTAAAATCAACAAACGTTATATAAAAAGTGCAAATAATATTTTAAACATTCTTGCATTTAAACTGGATATTAGCATAGCATGACTGATATACGAGTATAGGAAAGACATTCCCATTCCCTTTCAACTGATTTATGCAAGGACGAACCATCTCTACAGGTAATAGGCTATTTTTAAATAAAAACAATAGAAATCATGTAATTATAACAATATTTTCAAATTACAACATTATAAATGCATAAATACCTATGTATTGAACAAGGCATAACTATACTCAAATAATATGCTTATAAACATACAAAATTGCAGTAACATAATATTGTCTTCGAAATCTACGACTAATATGTGCTACTAATATGAATACATAGTATTCATTCAAAACGAGTACCTACCAAACATCCCTATAAATTTTCATTTGAGGATATTACTATAATTCATCTATTACAATAATATCTACCTAATTTTAAGTTTCAAAGAAGAGTTCTACAAATAGTGATTCATAACCGCACCAAGTGGTCTTATTTTTGTTTCCAGGTAAGTAAGATACTCGTAATTTTGTGGGAAAAGTCAATGTTATTAACAACGATGTTTTCATTCTTTTAGATCGTTGGCAAATACAATGTGTTTGAAAATTAGTGGTGTGTAGAGGTGATCTTAACACATTCAATTAAATTGTCTACATTATCATCTAATTTGACATGATAAACGATATGACAAAATTACAAAATATCGTTACCTTGAAAATTATTCACAACATTAATCGATTGGAATATTTTTCCAGTAGGTAGGTAAACCAAACTGGCTTTGTGAGTCCCTGGCTACATTCCCTGGAAAACCAAACAGAGTAAACTGTGTTAATAAAAATTTGATGACTACTGAAGTAGCAGCCAAATCTTTGATTATTGAGTCCTACAATAAGAGGCAATTGGAAGGATGTGAGATTATACATCGCGACTTTATCATGCAGGTAATTTTTAGCTGGTATAATTTGAAAAAAATCCCAAAAACGTTTGTTATTTAATCATTTATGCATAATCCTGAAAAATGTCAGATCCTTCATGTGGTGACTTTTACTGTATTTTTCAGTCAACAGTGAAGCAAGGCCTTTCACAGTATCAGTTTCAGGTCTTTTTAGGACTAGTGGACTGAGTGCACCCATATCATAAAGTTCTTTGGCATCCATGTCAACATTTGGTTTCTGCCTGTCCAGTTGTATTCGTTAGATTTTTTGTATTTTTCTAAGTTTTATTAAGGAGAGTAATTGTGAACTGGTATAATAATTACTCTGCGAAAGAATTGAAATCAAACTTTTCATTTTGCTAGTCGATATATAACCAGACTCTATAAAACCAGAATTGAAACAAGCTGTGTAGTTGGAAATTGGTAGAAATACCACATATGAAGAACAGCATTGATCCGTAGCCAAAAATAGAATAAGAAGTTTTGATGGTAATTTCTGTTTTATATCAGGTTACTTATCCGATCCGGAACCTGACCGGGAACTTCGCAGGGTGAAAGGGCTCTAACTTGTTCCGCGGGAGCAACCGCTATTGTGACGTCACAACTCGGTCCGTCGAAGTCGGTCGATGGTCGATGTCTGGGTGCTGTGCGCGAGTTGTGCCCGTGAAAGCATGGCAGCCACTGATTCTCTCCGAGTTATTTACAATACAATAACAGTTTTTTACTGAATACCTGCCAATGAAAACAAAATTTTAAAGTAATTATTAACCCATTAACGCGTGTGCAACACATTCAGGAGCAACATCAACCATGTTCATTTATAAAACTGTGTCTCTGTGTTTGTATGTCGATGTGGTGATGTAGCGCAGCAGAGCCCTTTTTGTCGAAGGGGTGACATTATCGGCATTTCATTCGTTTTACCTGTGGATGAGATATAATTTGTGGCACTTACAAACCTATCTATGGACTATCGACGGGTCGTAGGTATTGATTTCCAAAGTGCAAGACATATTCAGATTTTATTGTCAAAATAATGTATGCAGTTGCAATTGGCCGCGGCGACGTTCATTGACCTCGCCTTTGAAATAAGTGCAATAAATACCAGTACCTAATTAAAACACCTTACTTAAACCATACATTGACTATATTTAAAGATATTTGTGAATAGTCTTCAGGTAGATACTGAGGGATCAGTGCTAAACACAGATCTGTCCCATGTGAGTATTGTATTCATTATTGTAATAAATACCTTATATAGTCAACCTCATTACCCAACTACGCTATTACTATAGTGGATTCTCATATATTCTTAAGATATTGTTATCAATTAACTATTATATTTATTATAAATGGTAACCGAACCGTTTTTAAACATACCTTATACAGGTAGGTATAGGTATATAATAAATGTTTCTATATATCTTCCCTTTTATTTTATTTGTAGAAGATAAAATATAATTTCAATATATTTATTTAATTTTAATTTAATTTATTTAGCACATTGCTATTCCTTTACAGTTACAATATTATTCTTTACAATATAGAAATAATCCATTCAAACACATTTAGTACATACCCTTAATATACAACAAAAAGAGCACCTAATATTCTACACCGACTATACAAAAATTCATGCATAAGTTCCTTTCCGTATCCTCATATCCGTATCCGCATAAGTTCCTTTATCAGTAGGTTCCTATTGATTACCTACTGATAATGAAGGCATGCTTTGTAACTCATAAGTTTTGATGGTCAGTACCATATGATGAATGATTTTTGTGGGCTGTTCTTTCTTATATGGTCAATGCGTCATCGCATACGTTTCGCCACTCTCAACAGAATACATCTTCAGTGCTTCTGTTCTATAGTACAATTGTCGATCAGCATACAAGAAATACCTACTTATTGAAGATGAAGCATGTGTTAGGAATTGTCTGCAATGGAAAACCCAAAACATTTACATAATTGATACCAACAACAGTCTTTGTTCTCACGGCTTATAAAACCATGATTATGTACAACATAATAAATAATATATTATTCGAAAGAGGAGTATAAACAGTTATAGAGATTTGAAAAACATTATTATTAAATAAAACTAATCATTGTTTTGTATAGTCAACATTTTATTCCCTAAAAATCCTACCGAAGAATGTTTAGGAGGGTTCTTTGTAGAACGTATAAGTGAATATTTTATTTGCCATAGTATATGATGAATAATTTTGACAAAATATATTACTACACGACGCGTCGCAGTATACATTTTCTCATGTTAGCTCTCCTACCTATCTTCTATATACAGGGTGATTCAAGTTTAATCTTGATTACTTCAGGAATCGATAGAACAGGTAAAAATAATGTTCATTCATGATATACATTTATTTCCTAAATCGCATCGTTTCGGAGATGAGGGCGGTGAAGTAGGAACTTTTTCCCCCTATTCCTGCACTAAAAACTCTCTTGAAATAATACTTTTGACACTGGTTTTCAGCAACGTCAGTTTACACAAATCCCTGTGAGTTTTGTTTTTCGTGGTTTGCTATAACGTTAAGTGAAATTTATGCTACTAGGGCGCTACACTGCCACGAATTTCATCGAATATCTCTGAAACAAGGCTAAATGTTGAAATAAAACAAGACACGAAAAAGTTATGAATAAAGTAAGAAGGGGTAGCACACCAATACACTTCTAAGAGGGACGGGTGGTCTAAACTTAAGAAGCTTATGATCATAAGGAGTGTTTGTGTTCCGAATTTCACTTCAATCGGATGAGTTCCCTTCAATCGAATGGTTCAAATGTTATGAGGGAAAAACGGGAAAAATGTCTACTACAGCGTCCTTTCTCTCCGAAATGATGCGATTTAGGAAATAAGTTTATATCATGAATGAACATGATATTTTAACGTGAAAATATCGATTCATGAAGTTGTTGCGATTAAAACTGAATCACCCTGTATATGCAGTGAGAGCATGGAATGATAACCATTTCCTACGAGAATGAATGGTTCTATGTAGGCACGAGCCCAAGGCGAGGGGGACAGATTATTAAAGTGGCAGATGGTTATTCTTATGCAAGTTGAACACTAGATGTACTCCATAGACTTAGTAACCAATACCTATGTTTTTTGACAGAGCGATAAGTGTATTTCCAATTTACTAGTCTAATTTAAGAAAAAACTTTTTAAGCCATTACCGATATTTTCTAACCAGATAAGAAAGCAATAATGAAAAAACTCAAGTAATGAAGTTCCATCATGTTGGTGTTTTGATGTTATCGTTGATTAACTAATGAAAGGTTCCCACCTGAAAGATCACCAAAATTCATTTTTATACCAGATATCAGATCTAGGTTTTAAATTTATCTATAAATTAAGCTGGTTTATGTTATGGGTTATAGGTTAATGCCATAAATGTCTCAACGTCTTACAACAATATACTAACGTCGCCGAGTGAACTTGGTTGAGTAATCAAGCTGTATATACTTGGTCACTCAACGGTAGTAGCCTAAAATTCGAAAGAACTAGCTATAAAGTATTAAAAACATAAGTAATATAACTATACCGATCAATATCTGAATTAATTTTCTTCTCCCCTAATATCAATTATTCATGCTTTTAGTTTATTTATTGATTTTTAGCGTCCGATGACTGTCTAGTAACATTAATAATGGACTAACCTGCCATGGATGTATTGTATTTATTTCTTTCCTATTTTTTATAAACAACCATAATAGATTAAATGCAATCGTGCCGGCTGCCGGCTTATTAGTGAAAAAATATTGTTTTATTATTTTGAAGGACTTATGAAATTATTACTGATTACAAACTCAAGCTCTTTAATTTTTATATAATAAGCTAAAAAGGCTATATAGGCCCGTTTTCGTATTAATCTCCAAAGCACTACAATGATAGACTCATAATATATCTGTAGATATACCTTGTAGTGACATGATAACTTCTCATTTAATTTTAAAAAGAAGTTAAAGCATTTACTTCTTACTTTATCGGACCTGTACTGCGTTTTTTATATTTAGAATAAAGTTCACAAGTATTGTTTTGTCATAGTATACCGGATTGCTTTTATAACTATTATATTTATGTAATTGGGAGAGTTAGAACCCCGTAATTTTTGGCTTACAGTTATCGTAATCCTTATACTGAGCATGCGCAGTGCCTAAAAGAGTTCTGGCACGACGCCTACTCACTATAACGATTACGATAACGATAAGCAAAAAATTAAGGGGTTCAAAATCTTTCTATTCCCTTTAACTTCCTTTTCATTTTCAAAATTCAAAAATGTCTTATATTTCTAAAATTTCAATTTTTTTTTTACAAATATTTGAAATATTTCAATTCTATAAATTTCATGAAATTTAACAAAACTACCCATAATATAGTATTTTTATTCTATAATTTCGGAAGTTGAGCACATATATTTCATATTTGAAAATACAAAACAGGTGTTTAATTTCATTCAATAAATTGTAATAATATGTGTGTACAAAATCAACTTAGCCAAGTTTAACCAATGTACAGGGTATTCGCGTATATTTTGACCCCTTACTACAGGGGTTATTAAGACAGTTAGAAAACAAATTTAAATGCAAAAGTTGTTTGGTTTTTCATATACTATCGTTTGGCTAGGTCGAAAAAAAAATTGCATGCTGTAAATTTGAGGAACCCAATTGAACATATTATTTTTAAATGGGACACCCTGTATAATTTTACACGCTTTGGTAAACATTCTTTTCCTGATTTCAAAAATATATATTTTGTTAACATTTGCACTGACAGTTTTCGAAATATTCGACAGCGAGTACCATAAAAAAATACAAAAAATACAAAGAACTAAAAATATTTTTCAGTAGAAACCAACAGTAATAAAAAATATTTAATGATTTTCGATGTAACCTTCTTAGTTATTTAAACATTTTCCAATATTTTCATTTTTTAATATTTTTTTATGATTTATTGTAGACATTAAATATTAAATATTTCGAAAACGGTCAGTGCAAATGTCAACAAAATAATATAGTTTTGAGATGAGAGAAAAATTGTTTTCCCAAGCGTCTAAAATTATTCAGGGTGTCCCATATAAAAATATTATGTTCAATTGGTTTCCTCAAATTTACGACATGCAATTTTTTTTCGACCTATCCAAAAGATAATACGTGAAAAACCAAACAACTTTTGTATTTAAACTTTTTTTCTAACTTTCTTAATAACCCCTGTAGGTAGGGGTCAAAATATAGGCGAATACCCTGTACATACTTAGGTAGTTGTAGTGGTTGAGCATTTTCATTTATATTACTATATAGTTTTAATGCAATGCTAGTTAATTGTTTCCAAGAAAATCACATTAGTTTTAAGCGAAGATGTCTAGTAGACAGTATTTAATTATAAAATTATTATATCTAGTCACTACTCATCAGATTAGAAATGGATCTTCGAATAAACATGCGTGAATAATTAGATGAATAATTAAGATATTTGAGGAAAACCGAAATGAACATCGTTAATTTAGGTGTTGGGGTTCAACGACTTGCGGTTCGAATAAAGTTTAAAATTAGACCATTGGGAAAACTCATGAGTTAGTTCTTACAGCTTCCTTATAACAAGAAATATCTGGATCCAAATACGCTACAAATAAAACAATGGCAAACTTTACTACTTTATTATTACATGATGAAAATGTTTATTATAAACAGAGTTCAGCTGCCACTACATGCAACGTTTGCTTTATTTAAATGAATGTACATTTCTATTTATTTAAAACCTCGATTTTATTAAGTCTCGACATGTCGTTAATTGATGATGCTTTTCGATAATGTAATTAATTTTGTTAAAATGTTCACAGCCATTCTAGATGTTGTCTCAGCTTTGCTTGAAATACTATCCAGCACTAGTCTGTAACAAAACGATACTGTAAAAATATTGTTGTGTCAGGTTAGTTCTATATAGTTAACAAAGTAACTTCAAATGGTATGTTTAAATACGGATACCTATAACTAAAGAAGTTGTGCGAAAGTCATGCAATTTACAACTTGCAGAATTCATCATAGTGACTCTGAGAAACCCCCATAAGGCTTGGAATTTAAAAACTGTTCTTGGAAAACTGTGTAGGTATATAAAAAAGATAGAATTGGAGTAATTTTATTACATCCGAAAATGCCTGGGAAAATACACACACATATCCATAGAAAATACATGGATCTATATTTCTTCTTCATGTTCTGGAAATGTTTAACTGCAAACATTTTTGACAATAGAGCTTTTGTGAAAAGGGTAATTATTTCCCAGAAAGGTTGGAATATTTACTATCTGAATATATTCGCATGCCAATAACCCTTTACACCTTAACAATAAGGTGTCGTAGGTATTGTATTTAACCGAGCAAGTACTAAACTTTAAAGAAAAATATAAACATTCCAGCACAAATGTACAAATTCTCGTATAAACTCAATTTACATCTAGTAAGACCCCTTTAATTAATTGTTTATATATTTGAAAGAATGATAATATGAGTAATAAATATAATTTTCAGATGACGTCGTTTTTATAGTATTATTATTATTATTATTATTATTATTATTATTTTATTTTTTAATAACTAGCAAAATGTAAGTACCATTTTATAATAGATCTTTCTATTAGTTGCAAGATTTATTTAAACCATTTTATTGTAGTGATAAATGATTCGACCTCAAATGTTACATAGTTTTTCAAAAAAGGCAGCGATAATAATTTTAGAAATACTCAATAACAAATAATATGACCTTTTTTTAAACAAACTGTATTACCTCTGTATTATCCTCTGTTTACAATTTTGTTTCAAAAAGTCATTACAAAGCCAAATTACCGTTGATAAAATATTTTGAAATAATTGAACAAAGTTGTATGTCAAATGTAAGGAAGAAGGTCCATTTGCAATTAAGGAACATACTCAAAGATAATAACTTAAAATTTTTATTGCCACCGGTATTAACGGTAATCCTATACAACATACCGTTAAAATGCCATTGAAATTATATATTTATATACAGGAACAAATATCATTCACACTTCAATACATTTTTCAAGTATATTTCCTTCATATTTTTTTGTATGAAAACATCTCAATTTTTGAAAGGACGAACCTCTGGCCATGCATATTTTTTAAATGGTCTTGAGCTGATTTACTTATTTTTAAAGGTACCTAAATTCATTACATGATTTGTACGCTTGCCAGACAATGGTTTTGTTCTTGAAGTTATTTATCAGTTTATTTTTACCTACATATTTTTTTAAAGAAATATTGTCATAATTACCACATTTATTAAGTAGTAATAACCATTTATATATTTATAGATACTCAATTTATTTATTTGTTTTATATAGATTTAACTACCAGTAAATGATGGTATGTATACTGACTATATACTGTTTCTTTCCAAAAAAACTTGACCCCCCCCCTATAATTATAAAACCGAATAAAATTAGAAGCATTAGAAGCATTTTTTGGAAAGTTATTTCATTTTCTATTAAATTGTGGTCACTTTCTAAAATTTCTGTTATCATAAGATATCATGTCTTCCAATAACTGTAAATAGGTGTTCCCATCCAGATTTCCTTGAATAAAAGACGGTCTAACAAGATGGTTACCCAACATTCCCGCCCAAACATTCAATTTTTGAGGAGTCTACAATTTCAGTTTTGCCAGTAAAAATTAAATATTTTCATACAAAAGGTATGTGACCAAAAATAATTATTTTTACTCTAATGTAGATGCTTCTTAAATATTTAATCATTTAAAAGATGTGGATAACAGTATTAAAAAGAAAAATTTATTAAAGACAATAAGTTGAAGTTATATGAAGATATGCCGTTGTAATTCAATTTTGGGGGGTGCATATTACATGCAAAGTAGTTGTTTTCGATTTTTAAAATAAAACTATATGTGCTTGACTAGTTTTCATATAAAGACCTAATAATAACTAAATAATAAAACAAAATTCCAAGATTAATATTAATAAAACTACTAGTGATCATTCCTAAATACGCTTTTGCCTAATGCGAAACTTCTGCCAAATAATTATATTAAAAAAAAACAAGCCGCATTAAAAATTCGCAGAACGACTGTGTCCGAGAATATATGTACATATTCATTATGAAAATGAGGCGCATAAAAAATCAATTTCTTGAAAATTATGAGTTCTAGCGAACTGAATCTTTGTTTAGAAACTTTTCTATAGCCTTGTCTACGTTTGATTCCATATATATACATATAAATTTTCAATAATTAATATAGCTCCTCTCATGCTGAAGTTTCCCATGCACAAATTTGCGGGTGGCGACTTTGGGCCTCATTTTCTAGAAAAGTATTAAAATTTTAAAAATTTCGATAGTGCCATTATAAGCGTTCTAGTTTTTTGAATAAGTCTGCAAAAATTCATAATTCTATCTCAATCCGTTTAGTTCATAAGACGATGTATGTCTTCAAAACACATTTTTCGAATTACTTCTCAATCATGAAAATCACATTAACATTTAATTGGATATACATTTTTTAAGGTTTCGAGATTTTTATCCCAAGTTTTGGGAATCTCTGGAATAATGCGTAACAGTATGTAGAGCACATAATGAGCTTACAAATAATAAAGCTATCTGAAATAGAAATAAACTTCTTTATTAAATTAAGCATACTCGTATAAATTCCTCAAATAAATTCGAAAATTTTAGGTTTAATTAACTCAATAGGTTTTCCAAGGTTTCTCTCATTCGTGAACTATAATGGTTATGGTTTATCAACCTGAGTCTATCATAATAACGCAAAGGACGATAGCCTATCATTCTGGGCGTTAATACGCCATACAGAATAATAATAGGTATGCCGCCTCCACCCTGCCACAACTCTTTGACTTAGGGACTAATCATTGTGATTAGGTAATTAGAATGAGGGGCAGACATATTATTATTCATTATTATAATTAGTTTTACACTCAAGGACAATATTAAGCACAAATCTAGTTGCTGAAAATTTTAAACAAATTTTAATTCTAAATTATTCATTTTTTGCTAAATGATGCACTTCATGACTAACAATACCTTGGTTCCAGAATTTTCCAAAAATAGCTATTACAAATTCCTCAACGCCTTGTGAATCGACCTGGCGATTACGAATACACACAAAACTTTATTCATATCCAGTATATCTGAAAGCATAGCGTTGGGCTTTGCGAAGGTCATTTTGGAAATGCAGATGCACCTGGAAAACATCTTCGATGGCTATCGATCGTGAACCAACATGGATCAATACTGAACTGATTTGTAGGTCACGATAGACGAGAAATTGTGTCGAAATTGATTACATAAAGTTGTGGACCGGCGCCAAAGTCACGGTTTATTTTGAATTTCTATTTAAACCTTCAAGGAAGGCGTCCAAAATATTGATGTCTCTGTATTATTAGTATTTGTTCTCTTTAACAATTTTGAGAAATATATGTATAGATAGTCATCTATATGCTCTGGCTAGATAACAGCTCTCGCAAAATTCTTTTTATTTTTGAGATCTTACGAAAAAAAATTCTAAGAATGCAATTTGGATATCGTCCAAAAGTATTATTTACTACAGATTGTTTCGAAGAAAAGTGCAGTTAAGTAGTGTTTAACCGCTTCTTTAACAGCTTTCAGAATTTGTGGCCAGAAGTCCATCATAAGACCAATATTTTACAGAAGAGTTTCGTTTACGTAAATCAATAACGGCAGCGATTGATCTCGTCACCGATAGCAATTTTTTTTTAAATTTTTAACTAATTTTTACTGCAGTGATTTTTTTCTATGGTCAGAATCTGGTCCACCAAAGAATCATTTGGACCAGCAAAGAATCATCATGAAGAAGGAAGATTGTCATCAAAAGGAAGTTTTAGGTGCTTTGAGGCGTATAAAACCTAAACTAACAACAACTATCTTGGAAGGTTTCCCATAATTTTTAAAAAGAGATTACGCTTAGGTGCTTGCTAGCCACTAAAAATCATCTTTAATATGCGCATCAACGTCTGTGACTTACCTACTTCGTGGAAATATTATAAAATGTGTCCAATATCTATATAAAAAGGGTAACGAATTTGATGTGAGTAACTTTTTGAGATCCTGTTGCACAAAACTTGTGTTAGGTACTCAATTTATAGCTGAGTTCATTAATAATCAGATGCAATTCTACACCTACTTTTCTTACTAACTTTCACCTGCTTACCTAATCTACACCTACTTTTCAAAAACTGAAAATGAACTGATTTTCTTATTATTTTTCTCTTTTTTCTTTATTCTATTCTCTTATTATTATCTCTATTTATATCTTATTTAAGTAATAGAATGCTATATGATGCATTTAATCGGTTCAGGTCTATCGAATACAAGGCTACATCTGGGGTTCCATAAGGTTTTATTCTGAGGCTCTTACTATTTGTTATCTTTATCAATGACATTGTGACTGAAATGCAGATGATTTAACACAGTACGATATTATTTAAAGATCGTAGTTATGTCTCCGTCTTCAGGATGTATTGTTAGTACTTGGTATGTGAACAATAATTTACCACTGAATGCCGAAAAGTGTAATGTAATGTCTTTTATAGAAAAAAAATGCCAAAATTACTTTTGATTATAAACTTGATAGCCTCCTTTTGAAGAGACCAAGAACTTTTTGCGACCTTGGCGTCACGTTCGACAGTAGATTGACGTTTGACACACATATTGACACCATTAAATTAGAGACTCACAGATACGGCTCTATCGCTCGTAACGGTCGTGATTTCACGAATGTAGAGGTAATAAAATTGCTTTTCATTTGCTTCGTCAGGTCTAAACTCGAGTATGCTTATGGCTCCTGGCTATAACGTTCACATTAACAGATTAAAATCACTCTAACGTAGATTTAAAAAAATCTTACTTTTAAATCGGAAAGAGCTTACCTGACTACTGCTTTTAGCAGGCATTAGGTATTAGTAAGGCACTCGATACGTCGAAAACATAGATCAGTACTTTTCTCTCAAGTTTTTTTTATTCAAACTAATCCATAACAGGACTGACTGCGAACAATTACCTCTAGCATACAATTCACGATTTGCCTTACTGCATCGCATGCTAATGTCCTAGTTCTCAGCTTTGCTTATGTTTTGCCAGAATTGCCACGATGTTGGATACCAAGCTAGACTTATTTGGTTCCAACCTTAGTGACATAAAAAGCTTATACATAAAATTATTTTTTCTCTTGTTAAGTTTTGTTGATTTCTGTGAAAACAACATGTGAACATCTTATCTGCCACTGAATTGTCATTTTTCTCTCCTGAATGTTTCAATTTATATGTTTTTCTAAAGATATACCGTACTTTGTTCCATACATATTGTTTCTACCTTACCTTATACTTTGTCTGTGCAACTTTGTGTATCATAATGTTCTATAATTGGGTACTTGCTTTTTTTCCGTGAGCACATATTATTATGTTTAACAAAATTCCCACCTTCGCTATCTTTTTAGCTCTATTCATGTGCTGTTTAAGAAACATTACTGTTACTGAATGTAATATTACTCCATATTGAGTATAAATATTACCCCAAGATATTTCTGTTCTATCGGCAGCTGAATCTTCTCACAATAATCTGATCAGTGTTATTCGATGTGGAAAGACTAATGTTTAATACCACCTAATCTATCCATCTCGTTATCTTGTTACAACTAAATCCTTCTGCATGTGCTCCCTATTATGCTGTTAAATGTACCCCCAGGATGTACGAATAAATTCTTAGTTTTCAGCCTGTATCGGTTCCTGAACGGTTTGGAATTATTAATTTCGAGATTAATTTGCATTGTTATTGTTGGACCAAAGGATTAGTGTTTGGAAACTCGGTACCGAATAAATCTATTAGCTCGTCCGGAATTCCTTCTCGAGTTCTTGCTGCCTTTCTAAGTACCTAGCAATTTTAACGTAACGTTAACGTATATAAAGCACGAGGTTTGCGTTCAGTCTTCCATGAATGTTCCATGAATTATTTATTTCATATTACATTCTGAAATGGTGTACATTTTAAAAATATATGTGTAGAAACAGATTATTGGTACCAAGTGCCAAATTCTACCTGAAATTGCAATATAAAAACTGTAAGAAAGGAATTTATAACAAGAAATTTGAGCTTAAGCTGAGCGTGTCTAATATTTTTATCGTTTCGTCAGTAAAGAAAAACTGCTTTATAGATTGCCTCACGCAAAAGCAATCAACCTGAACATTTTTTTCCGGGTTCAGATCTAAATTAATTTCGATACACATCCTTTCGTACTCAATAATTTGAAAACTTATTATAGATGAATAATATTACAGTATTTTAGTTGTAGGATTTATATGAGGAATGTAATTTGAAGTTTTCATTACCGAATTCGACTATTGCCTCATTATAAAATTAGATTTGTTGCACACATAATTGTATCTCTGTTCTGCTGATTACTTTTATCTATTTGAAATACTGTGAATGTTTTTTTGCGTTTCAGTAACTATACTACACATTTCAATCTAATGGAATAAAGTATTATAAATAGTATATAGTAGAAAATAATATTATTTAGAGAAAAATAGGAAATACCTTTTAGAGTCTATTTTAAAGAAATTCGATATATTTAACTCACCAACGTCATCACATTGATCAAACATCCCTGAAAACATGAATATTTTTATATTTATTTTAGGACCTTTGTACATTTTTTGAAAAAGAAACTTATATGAACTTGCATAATAATAACTTACATCTTTGTACAACAATACTTCAGTGGTAGCTCGCCCTTGTGCGATTTTATTATTACCTGAAATGCGAATGCGTGATACTGTATAATAATCCATAATGTGGATTATTATAATCTGAATTATGACGCCTGCGAACCTTGCGTGCATTTCTGAAATAATGAAATTAAATTATATACCCATCAGTCTCTCTATTATATATATAAACAAAACCAATTAATAATGATCAAAATTCAAAGAATTGTATTCATCAAATCCCGAGCCAAATTCCTTGTAAATGTGGTAAATATTATATTGGTGATACATCTACACCATTACAAATAAGATTTTGCGAACATACAAATTATTTAATTAAGGATTACCAAGTTGCTAAGTCCACATTAGTAAAACATGAAAGGGACAACGATCACCTAGTTGTTTGGACACAGGCTAAAATTTTACAAAAAGAAGAATCATCAGTTAAAAGAAAATTGAAAGAAAGTGCTTTTATTAAACTTAATGGTGATAACTGTATCTCGTCAGAAACAATATTCTTCGATCAGAGGTGGGCTTCCTCCACTCCAGAAGGATGTTATCAGTGGAAAATTAATAATATCACCAGTATAGTGAATCAGCATAGCGAATCACAATTCAAAATATGATTTGTAATACACAGTTTTGTATAAAACTGAAGAACCATTGATGAAATTTAGTTAATTTATCAAATATTTAGGTATTTTATTGCATTTTATACAGTTTTTTGGGGCAAACTTTAAAAGTTTGCCTTGATACTGCACTTTGAATATTTAATTTGAGTACTTCTGATTTCCTCTTTTTTATTATTTTAAAGATATGGTAATTCCAAAAAAGAATACAATGAACAGTTAATTTAAATTTTCTACTGGGACTGGGTTATAGGTACCAATATGTAATGAATACACTGAAACAAATATTGTATGTAACTATTTTTTCCGATGTTCTGAAACGTCAACAAAAAATAATGTTAATATGTTTTTATTACCTTATTTTATTTCGGTGTGGATATTCTTATTTTTGGTTTTACCAAACTTGTTTTCAAATAAATACCCAGTTGAATAAAGGAAAAATACAGTGAGATAACTTTTGTAAATGTAATCTGCAATCAATTAGAAACTTCAATGAGTGGCACTCATCAATTTCGAAAAGTATTGCACACTATTGACATTAGAACTTGTAAGAATAGAAAGGTTAAATGTAAGTAAGGTAAGAATTAAAAGGAAATATTTTTCATATTTCCTTAAAATTTTGGAAATGGTTTATTTAAAGGCAATTGTTTAAAAGTAAAAATTTATTATACTGAATCTTGGTCGATTTTATTCTAAACATATACTTTTTATTTCCCTTCTCAAAGGATATGTTTATAAATTTTACATAATGTTCTTTTACTACACTAATAAATATCTACTGTTTGACCCATTTATGAGGTTAAACAAAACCTCCGGTTGATGATCCATAATTTATGTTCCATTTGTTTTATTACTGTGTCTCTTTAGCCGCATTTGTAGATAGTATAAACAATTGTACTTTCGAATAATAAACACTCTAGTCCCCTGCCGGATACTGTATTATTACACTGTAATTATTGTTCTGAGAATTTCTTTGACTCTACTGCAAACAACTGCATCACCACAAAAAATATGATGCAATTTTCAATTGAATGTTTATTATTTTGAAGCAGGTGCTTGTTCTTCAGATCACAATCTATAAATAGAGGGTGTTTATAGATAAGAAGACCAATTCTTTCTCATAACATTATAGTCATGTAATTTTATATAGAGTTACCATATACCTAAAAGGGATATTTTATGGACTTTTAGGCATAGGGTAACCCTATATCAAATTGAAGCAGTTTTAAATGCAAATTCATAGTGCATGGTCTCCCATAATACCCTAGCATTTCTACTGAAACATTGTTTTTTTTTATAATACAAGGTGTCCCAAGATAACGTGATACATTTTAAAAGCTTATAACTTTAAGGCAAAATGAGATAGCTAGTTTTCAGTGGTGCTCTTAATATTATTATTATTATTATTAAAAAGTTTATTTTTGTCGTTGGTACTAGTTCGTTTTACTTTCACGGGTGCTTGCAAAAAAATTGCCACTTTTTAATTAAAAATTGTGATTATTTTTTAAATGGAACACTATGTAGATTATATTACCATTCCATAGAGACACTTTTCCTCTTTTCAAAAATGTATAGTTTGATATAGTTATACCAAAAAATAAAGGAGGTATTTCAATTTACAGACTAGCCCTTTTCATTTTTTTTTTTTGAAGATCGCATTTTATTTTTTTACATTCTCAGTACAGAATAATGGAACGCATGCTTGCACATTCTCCCGAACTAGCGGTACCTGATTTTTTCATTTGGGTTACGCCAAAGGTCGTTGTTATAGTCCTGCTATACAAATATAAAACAACTAAAACATAACATAACTAATCTTTTTCAGACCATAACACCAGAAATGTTAGAACTTGCCTTCAATAATATGCAGCTTAGATTGCAAAAATGTATTGAAGAAAACCATGGACACATTCAGCAATTTAACCTTAAAGATTAAAGATGTACAATACATATGTGTGAATATTAAAACTGAATTCTACTTAATTGGTGTTTTTGTTTCAATAATTTGGTAATTTATGCTGTAATGTAATTTGTATAAATTTGTATTAAATTAGTTCATTTTCTTAATAATAGCTTTAGTTATTCTGTACTGACAATGTAAAAAAATAAAATGCGATCTTCCAAAAAATTTATGGTCTATTGAAAAGGGCTGGTGTGTAAATTGAAATAACTCCTTTATTTTTTGATATAACTCTACCAAACTATACATTTTTGAAAAGAGGAAAAGTGTCTTTATCGAATGGTAATATAATCTACAGGGTGTTCCATTTAAAAAATGATCACAATTTTGAATTAAAAAGTGGCAATTTTTTTCAAGAACCTGTAGAAGTAAAACCAACTAGTACCAATGACAAAAGAAAACTTTTTGTAAAATTAAGAGCACCAGTGAAAACTGCTCGTCGGTATCTCATTTTGCCTTGAAGTTATAATCCATTAAAATGTGTCACATTATCTTAGGACACCCTGTACTTCAGTCATTTATATAATTTAGTCCTGCATTTTTTTTATACCATTGGGATCTATGCATTTGTGACCTGAAATGTGTTCAATATAATGTGGCCACTAAAGTATTTAGAATTCTTTAGAAAAATGTGAAAACTACTAATAGTTATGTAATATTTTATTTAAATTGATTTGAAATTTAAGAGAATCGTCGAAGTTGAACTGTTTGAAGAAAACCAATTCTATGGCTGGCTTAATGCTGTGACAGGATGTACGTGTATTTATACAAAGTAGTTAAGATCCTTCGTGCGATTAGGAGCACATCTGTATAGGCTGCTATGAAGGTTAAAAGTTCTTTAACATTGCAGTCTGTTTGGTAGCTGCGTGCTTATGACATGCGAGCGGTTTATGTCAACATTTACTGCATCAGTAATGAAGAAGGTACATTTACCTTACGACGGTTGTATGCATCTAAAAATATCTACTAAATGATGGAAATACTAACGAAATAAAATGAGCATTTGTATGGCATATTTTTACTGTTATATGTAATTTTTTTAATATACATATACTAGTTTTAAAAATTATTATTAATTCATTGTAGTTTATTTCGGTATTGCACCACCTGCAAAATAATAAAAATCAAGAACCCAGAAGTATTCAGAATAAAGGTCGAAACCAGGGCAAACTTCTAAAGTCAGTAAAATTAACTTTGCTATAAAATAATATAATATTGCAAATGATATTTTGAATTATGTCTAAACGAAAAAGTTATAATAAAATTCAAATAAATCATTATACACTTACCTCTGGTTAAGTCAAGATTTCAAGACCTACACGTCATGCGTGAAGCTATGAAACACTTTTCGTTGCCAACTTAATTTTAAATTATTTCATGGATTAAAAGTAGACATTATGTACACCAACTTAAATAATAGTGCTTAAAAGTGCATTCGCCTATATATATTTTCATTATTCTTACAATTTATTTACAAATAGTCATGGCATGTAGCACTTGAAATCCTGACTCTACTTTAGCTTTGTTCTATCCAGTCGATCCTTGACTTGTCGTCAGTAGAAAGTTTGTATGATAAAAAATTGTCAGATTGATATCTTTAATTCAAAAGTCATCACATGCACTGGTCACTATGTTTCTATTAATTTTCCACTGGTAACATATCCTTCTGAAGAAGAGGAAGCCACGTTTGATCTAAGAATATTGTTTCGAAAGAGATACAGTTGTCACCATTAAGTCATAGTAAAAGCACTTTGTTTTAATTTTCTTTTAGTTGATTTTTGTTCGTTTTGTATAATTTCAACCTGTGTCTAAGTAATATAATAATAATAAATAATACTTCTTGTCTCTGGTTCTTTATTATTTTGCAGGTGGCGTAATACCAAAAGAAGCTATAATGAATTATACTGGTGCGTCACAAATAACTTAAAGGCATTATTATGATTAGATATTATCTTCAACTTAGTTGTGGCATAGTTAATTTATCAAATATTGTTCTAAGTACAGTATCAAGATAAACTTGATACTGTACTTGAGGACCTCAGAACCTGATACCGATCCTTTTGACGTCTGGCTTTGTTTAGAGATATGTGGTAAAATGCCAAATAAAAGGCTGATGTCCATAATGCCACAGGTATATATATTTACAAACAATAAATATATGTTATTTCCTACTTTTACTTATTATTGCTCAAAAATTTTAAAAATATTATTTTTAATTAAATATAATATATCTATTACCTAAATATTTATTGTATTCAATTTTCGTGTACTTATTTCTCAGATACAAAGAAAAGGTTTGTGTTATCTAGTATTTAAATACATTTACAGATTTTCTTCCTTGTCCGCGTTCGATAATATCTCTGTTATCAACTCATCTTATTTACTTGATTATTTATTATTTGTTCGATTAATTATCACAGTGTTTTATTTGATAAATTTTGTATACTTATAAAATCAAACTTTAGTGAATAACATAATTCAGCAAGTGGTATTTAATATATTATGATAATTTAGGACCTTTACAAGTGTACCAACAAATTAAATATTTACGGTGATAATTAAAATCATATTTAAATCAGTATATACACAAGAAGTAAAATTATAATTTATTATACTTATTTTCGAGTACTCTTATCTTATTTAACCGATTAAATTATATTTTGGAAGTATAGTTAGCACTTCATTTGATTAGATACTGCCGAGGATACTAGGTTGGCATAGGTAATAAAGTGGTGCGTACCTGGTTTTTGTGATTTTTAAACACCTATATGAACAAACTCTGACAAGTTTAGCAGATCGCTGATATTAGGTGAGTAAGAAATAAATAAAAATATTAATATTTTATAACTACAAAAAGGTCACAATGAACTGTATTTTTTATTAACTTCAGTTTAGCAAACTCATTTTAAACTGTAAAAGTAACTTGTTTTCTATTTAGTGACATTTAACTGATTTTTTGATGTGTGAAATTTATTTTTACGTCGGTTGAAGATCGGTTTAAAAACCAATATCTAACTTATCTCTTTGATTGTTAAATTAACAGACAGGCACTTTGACAGTTATCAGTTCATAGTACATAGTATAGTTTGAAACAGTCACCTTTCGAAGCTGATAGTTACCGTGCATGGAAAAACCGACTCATAGGTTTTATTTCCTGTACTTTAACTTGTTCAAGTGCGTGGTAGAATGCCCAATTAAAATCGAAGAATATTTACTAACTAGTGTTGGTAATTATAAGATGACACAAAGCAATTGCAAACGTGTTTCAGGCCCGGTGATCTTGCCAACTATTCAAGGCCTGGTGCTAATAACACAGTTGAAAGTAATTTTAATGCCAGATAATTGTAAAAAATTTACTTATTGTTGTGATCATGTCTTGAAAAGAATCTTGAAGGCAACAGATTTATTTCTTATAATATATAGGTACATATACAGGGTATACCACGTAGTTCTTCCGTTAGATGTTTCTGGAATACTACGTTGGAATTCTGACAAATTTTATACGAGGGTTTCTAGCAATTTTCTATCCATTAAAAGAAAAATTGTAAATATTATTGTATTAGTTGTGTTTATTACTCCAAACATTACATCCGCTTCATTTTCACTGTTTTGAAACATAATAATATATAATTGAAACTGTGTCCTAAAAAAACTATTAAAATTTACGTCAATCAAATGTTGGGAATTTGACCCATAATTTTAAAATAGGATGAAATGGATTCCAATGTTAAAATATATTTCTATTAACTTCCTTTCTAAAAAGCATAACATTTTTAAAACTTAGAAAGGCAAAGGACATGTGAGTGTGTCTCTCGAATTTAATGTAATAAAAACTGTCCAATTCATAGCCAATCTGACAGCTATATGACCGGTTATTCTCGTTCCTGAAATAATGTCCAAATATCTTCAAATCGCTGGAATTTTGGTATAGGGAATGTTAATACCAATCCAAAGAGAATTAAAATGTACATAAGTTAGCATTATAAAACACAGGGTGTTCCATTTACAATAAGTAAGTTATTGGGTTTTGAATTTGTCACAATTGGTCGGCCAATTTTTAACACTCTGTGTAATTTGTACTAGCTTTTGTATTTTCTACATGTTGCGATACTGTTCAGTGTTACTCCCATAAAATTTTAAGTGTTTAGGTTACAAACTGAAAGAGATAGAATGGGATAAATGTAACTATGTTTTTTGGGAAATTTTTGGGTATGCTTACCCTCAAATTTGACGTGAAATCTAAAAACAAAATAAAAAATAGCATATTCCATTTGAAATAAGCGAGTTGACATCGACTTCCGCTGGAACTTGAAGTCGCATCTCAATTCCAATATTTTTAATCGATAGATAATTGCGAGGAACTCCGTACAAAATTTTTCAGAATTCTAGTACGCCTAGTATTCTAGAAACGGCTAACTGAAGGTTGTCTACGTGGTACACCCTGTGTATATATAGTAAATGGCCCTAGTATTTTTTTACTCGTACTTTGTTGAATAATAACGTAGGCTTTACATTTAGACATTTAGATATTTATGTATTTAAGGAAAATGACGCACATTATTTCAATTTGTTTCGTGCATCTAATTGTAATTGCCCCAAAACCGCCCACCCTCAAGTATATAACGATCTGTGGATTAATCAGTTGTTGGCTCTTTCATGAATGTACGTACTTAGCTGTAATTTATATATAGAAACTAAAGTTCTTCTTGTCAATTTTATTTGAGAGTTTACTCGACTAGTTTCTTCATATCCATTGCCCATGTGGAAAAATAAATCCATTTAAAAAACCATCTGGTCGGGAATCGAACTAGGAGCTTCAGAGTGAAGTCAATACTTAATTATGTAGGTAGCTTTGTTGTGCTCGTAGCTAGAGCCCATATACCTAGTTTAAATAATATCTAAACTATCTGCTAGTCATGCAATTCTATGAGTTTTCGTAATACTATTAAAAGAAATGACCATTTGACAACCAGGTAGATATAAAAATTAGTTCGGTAATTGGAGAAAATAATGGTATACTTATATATCCTTGTTGATTATCGCAATTCTCAATGTAGGGATCCTTTCCAAGCCTAGCAACTTGGAAAAATAGCAATAATGGCACTAACGGTTACTTTGTATTCTACTCTTCTAGGTAGAAAAATCACACAATTTTCTAGTCAATGACCAAAATCAAATTTGAATTGAATGACCTTTAAATATAAGTAAACTAATTGTATTTTTCTTGTCAGGAACAAAATTTAGCTTACTTACTATATTACATCTGAAAGCTGTATCTGTAGCTGTAGTTTGTAAAACATTAGTATGTATAGAAAAAATAAATAAAAATACTATGATCCTGCGCATTTTTAAAGCGTAAATGAAAGACGCGAGCGCCATCTATGCGCACTTTCCCATGCAGTGAACGAGCGCAGTATTCCGAATTGAAATTTTACATGGACTTGCAGTCCGATTGTCGTCTTTGCTTATATTTGTTTTACATATATATTCTTAAAATACTGCGACCAATTAAATGACAACAAACCATTATCCTCTCTTTATGAAGAAAATACTCTGCAAAAAACAATTTATACATCATTATTATTCCTATTCTTACAGCTACTGTTGAATTTCTTTGTCTTTTAAGCTATCTAGATATGATATTGTCAAGGAAATTTATAGATATTATTTTGGTATATATTATTTATATATTTGTTTATGTTTATCATAAAAAACCAACAAATATACTTATTATTGATATATATTAAATTATAAATAATTTAATTAATAATGGTATACACACACTTTGATATATCTCAGTTATTTGTTTTCCGAAATATAAAATAAGCATTAAATAGATATTATTGTTATTTTTATTATTATTAATGAGAACAGTATTCAAAATATTAACATCTGAAGCATTTACATATGTTATAATGAAACATATAATTTTTACAACATTTAAGGTACATTTTTATGAACACAAATTTTAAAATATATTCGTAGGTATCTATTGTATACAATTTAGTAGTTACATCAATAAAACCAAAGTCGAAGTTAATAATTAATTTATTACATCCTAACATTCACCGACCCTGAAGAAGACTCGGTGTGTGGCTTCTTCATAAGATATAGTAGGAGAATCCGTATATTATATGAACATAAGTACCTAGGTACATCATGTAAATTATTAGATATAGAAGTTAATTGAAAATGAGTGTATATAGAGCTGTAATATCCCATTTAGGCAGTGAATTAGAACTATTTGAAAAATATTTACCTTTTTTCGTTTGAAAAATTATGTCTAAGATTTATTAAAAACACAAGTATAGGCATAGTTATAATGTAATAATATTTATTTGGTAGTAGTAGGTCGTAGTGCGACCTGCTTTTCTGCAAGTGTCATTACACCAGTGACCTCTATTGTCTTTGAGGAAGACAATCCTACTTACTTATTTGAAGGAGATCCTGAAAACCACTACTCCACGGACTATGTGCCCCGACTGGCATTGCATTACTCCGGCATGTAGTCTAAGGATTCATATAATTAATACATAATAAAAATATTAATTATTACATATAAATTATTATTACTCATTTTAAGTCGGGTTAGCATCTCTCTTAAATATATTTATTTGGTGTTTAGGAAGGTTTAGGTGAGCATAAAATACTCTAGGGGAATCTTTATTAATACGAGTTGTGTGTCAGCCGTGTGGTTTTCAAATCGGCCAGGCGTACCGATATGTATATTTAAGTGAGGTTTTATAAATACCTAAGTTATTAGAGACATACAAAACAAAATCCTGAGAACATCCCTCATGCATATACTATTACACCAGGCAAATTTTAAAGAAATATAAGTGTGAAGTTTTTGCGGACATTATTTTTTTTGTTGAAAACGATAGCTCTCTTATCATAGAATGCAAATCTAAAAATCCCAAAAAATCTAAAGTGAGCTAAAGTTAGCATTTAAAAAAACATGGCCGCTCGCGTTATTTTTAAGGTGTTTAAATAGCATACATTCATGTAAGACAAACTGTTAGTCTTCAGTGATAAGAATGCGGATCTAGATGAACTACTAAACGTTGGTTATAAATTTGTCTCCTTTATGTACGGATTAGACGGATCCCGAGACATTATAGAAGAACGATATACCTAGGCTTTACAACATTGGTACAGCTAAGCGGACGCTCGAAAAATCTTTTGATTTGGACGTTGTTCCCCCAACGAAAGGTGCACTGAAACAACATATTTTAAGGTAGTTTCAAATGGTGATTAGATCAATGGCAAATATTTTTTTTTATATTTTCAGGACCTATCTCCAAATACAGCAATGGATGAAAATTTACTAGCCCTGGATAAAGGTATTATATGCACAAAAATAAATACAACACAAGGTTTAAAAATGTAGGGTTTTATTAATGCAGTCAAAATTTTATTCTTTTTTTTCTTAACCAGTTTGATTTATTTACTTTTTATATATCAATACCTAATGCTTGCATAAAATCGAACAATCTCTAAGTAAAAAGTATCCTTATCTAACCAAAACCTTAAGTTTAAAGGACTGAAATTGGATCATCACACTTTCTAATTATGTGTTGTATTTTTATGTATATTGTATACTTTAAATTGCGTGTTTTGTAAATACCGTCAAGAACGGTGTAACAATCCAGGAAAATATTAATAAATAAATAAATTGGTGAACTTGTCTAATTTAAATTATTTAAAATTAAATATTGGTAAATTTAAGATTATGTGGTATTTTAAATATAAAAGTCCGAATGCTATGGACAATAATAAACTAGCATGTAAATATTTTTTAAAATTTGGGTAAGCCATCATTTTGGCATATTTGATATATATGGTCTTTAACTTTCCAATCCTTTAAACGTAAGGTTTTAGTTAGATAAGGATACCTTTTACTTGGAGATTGTTTGATTTTATGCAAGCATTAGGTATTGACATATAAAAAGTAAATAAATTAAACTGGTTAAGAAAAAAAAAATAATTTTGACTGTATTAATAAAACCCCACATTTTTAAAACTTGTGTTGTGTTTATATTTGTATACCCTCCCATAGTCTTTCTTGTATATTTTGTGCTCTACAAAATAATGTATGTACAATTTTACTCTATATTGTTCAGTTCTCCCGAAATTCGTGGCGAAAACCAGAGAGGAACAAATCTGAATGTGGAATGAGGAATGTTTAACAGCTCAGCTTCGCGAAATTGAGACATTTTATATTTTTAAGTTATAAAACGAACCATAACAAACATCTTTTGTTTAATATTTTTTTGTAACTGTAAAAATAATCACGTTACAGACGAAAAAAAAAAAACGCACAAAATGTGTATCCCCGTAACGAAAAGCACTCTCTGAGTGACGTAACGCATCATATTAAGGATCGCCCACTTCGCACAACATTCTATCTTCTGTCTGTATATCGTGACTGTAAATGTAGAAATGGCTGTCAAAAAAAATGTATATGTACGAGGATCTTTTAAATGACTGAGTTATTGTAGTTAACTAGAATGTAAAGTTAGTTAGTGATATTAAAAAGTTAAATGTAGGAAGTCAAAAAGAAATTTAAAGAAATATCGTTATGAAATATGTTTTTTTTTTTTTTGTTAGGAAATTTTTATTCTTGGTTATATCTAAATTAAAATATCATTTTTTCTAATGTTTGAAGCTTAAAATCCTGTAAAAATAAAAAAAATGTTAAAATTGCTCCAAGGGATAAGAAGATATTTCATTTTCAAAAATTTTAAGGGGCGGCCATGTTTTTTCAAGATAACATTTTTAGCTCACAACGGATTTTTTGGGATTTTTATATACCTATTTGTTCCTGAACATAAAACCTATCGATTCCCATTGGAAAATAAGTGTCCCCTTAAACTTCATTGAAAAAGTAAGATTTGCCTGGTCTATATACCTAGAGGTGTACGAAACATCACCATATATGATTGTCAATTACCTTTAATACTTAAAGACAGTTAACTGTTTCGATGTGTTAAATCTTCACAGTGGATGGTACACATGTGGAATTCAACTCAATCATATAAGTTACTGCCAGATATTTCGTATTTGGCTCTTTTAGACTGAATAAAAGTAAAAACGCTGATACGTTTGAAGCCCCCATTGGTGACTACATTAAGAATTCTTCTTGTTCTTTTCTTAATTACAAGTTGTCTACATTTCAAATTTAACATTACAAGAGGAAACAAGAAGTTGCTAGTTTTATGAGTTGAAGACAGTTACAATTCCTATGCAGATTATATTGCGTAACACCTTAGTGTTCTATAAATTGAAGTCACCGATATTTAGGCTATGTCAGATATTCAAATGAGACAAATAATACTGCTGCAACAACCTACAGTGCGTAATAAACTTTATTTATCATTTCATTAGTAGATTGTCGCGTGTGTAGACTTGATTATTGATTGTAACATTAAGTGTACACATTGGTTAACAGAGACGTACAGGAATTCAGTAATTTAATTATGATCATTAGAAAACCTATAGTTTGAGTTAGAAAAAACGATTTAGCTTCATATTATATGTATACAGACAAAATCAAAAGTATAGTTTATATCCACTATATACGTTTGTTAAGTTCTTAGTTGCATGTTATAATTTTTTGTTATTGTTTAATATATTCTTGCGCGTTCGAAGCATCTTTCTTACCTTACTGATTTATGCCATTCATTTATTTTAAAATTTTGTCTATACGTACCCCATTTTTGTCTTTTTTATTTTATTTTATTCAAACTTCCTAGTACCAGAACTTGTATAATTTTTCAATGTTTTCAATACTTCTCGTTTATATTTTTGAATACTGCTATATGCTATAAAAATAAGAGTAAAAATAATGTTCAAATCATCTTCCGTGGAAGTATATGTTATTTTTATAACACACTTATTAATTATATATAGCAAATTTTAAAAAATTACATAAAATTGTCATTTGAATGTGATTTTTTCCTTAATAATGCCAACAACTCAATTAATAACACAGAAAATTCCTATTTGGACATAATTTCAGTAATTTACTGCTGCAAAAAGTAAGTAAATGATTATTTTTTAATATTTCGTGCTTAAACCTACTGTTTTATCTTACATAACTATTTTGATAATCATCATGATAATATACTGAAATCTAGTTTAATTAATGATACTCCAGTTAGTGACCAGATTGACATTCAATATAAAAATTCCAGAAGTGCCTCCATTAAGGGTACATTTGTCATTTGTCAATAAAAATTTTCAATTTCGCTGACTATATCTTCAGTCCAATATTTATGTTGTTTGGATTGCCTTTCACTTTAGACTTTTTCGTAGACAATGGCGTACAAAGAAGCCTTCAAAATATTTATTTATTTGCCGTTTTATAAGTTTTCTATAAAATTTCAATTCCTAACAGTCTAACCGCCAAAGAACTTTACATTATGCACCCTGGTACTCAGGATTGTGAAGTACTCTGTATATTTAAATCATAATATCGATACTTATGTGTATCTATCTTTTACAGTGTAAGAATCCATGAAAAAATCTAATAACCAGAGATATCTAAGTGGGTCAAGAGTTTAAATTTAATTGGTGTCATTCACGGTTAATATCCAATTACAGTAGAGACTCTGTACCCTGACAAAGTTGTACAGAGATAAAATTTGATCAATCTTATTTTACTACTGTATTTCTATTATTTTATTGTGTAAAGTTTTCAATTTGCTTTGCTAAACCAAAATTCAACTTTTTGGCGGAGTCGACAGTTTTACGCAATGTACGATTGAAAATTGTACAAAACAAAATAGAATAAATAATAAAGAAGTATTATTCTCATATAGGTATGAAAAAGTTCATTTATTATAAAATGCATCTTGATCAATGAGTAGAGTTCATACGAAGTAGCATATGGCAGTAGAATTTATTTTCCTTGATATTAAGCATCTCTATACAAAGAACGGTTTACAAAGGATTTTGAACTGGTCGCGCTTTTGTATATCTTATGTTTAGATACTAAAAGACCTTATTTTGTATCAGGAAATATGTTTAGAATATGAGAAGCTTTATAGCGAAGTAACGTATCACGCAAATGCCTACGGAATATATTAAAGACTATATAAGAGCTCGGACATAAATACTGCCAAGAATGTTGAAATATGGATTGTAATATGTTCTTTTAAAATTTTACCATGAAGATGGGTATAGACTTGACTGTTCTTTATCACATCAAAGACGTGCCAATTTAAAAATATGCACGTAAAAATCCATTCTCGTAACTTTAACGTACCAGTTAACGTTACGTAAGACGTAATATAATTATTATAAGTGTACTGTTCATAATATTCTATAGTATATAATAAAATTATGGCATACAAATTCACCACTGTCTCATTTCGGAAATTATAGACTTGATCTAAATTGCACTGTTTATAATATTGTATACTGTACAACAAAATGATGGTAGCATTTCCCTGTACCAAAGTCGGAAATTATATGATTAGTAGACTAAATTTACTAGGTGACATGCTTCAGAAAAACGGCGGAAATATCCATAATTTGATGTCCTTTGAAGGGTTTGAATTCCTAATAGTCTACTTAAGTTGCTATTTATTTGCTCTTTCAATAGGCTATTAGCTGTATTACTAAGTATTGTAAGTTTTACTACCCGATCTACAAGTAATCTAAAGACTATACGTTTGTACAAAGTAAAATTATACAAAGTATTGAAAAACAATGGAAAACTAATTCAACTTTTAATGCATTTTTTTGTTTCTTTTATTCCAATAAGCTCCAATCTAAAAATTTTAATATTAATAATAATAATAATAATAATAATAATAATAAGGACTTTATTACCATAAAGTAATCACATAAGTACTACATTAGCAACCAAACAGTGAGGCGAAGTTCAGGCAAACCTGCTCTTCCACTTAACCTCCAATACAAGTGATAATAATTAACAACAATGATCAAACATAAAATAAAGAAGAGAAGAAAAAATAAAACAAAATTACAGCTATTACATAATATACAAAACAAAATCATAAATATTATAAATATTCACCCACATAATAAATACACCTACCTCAATATGCAACTTTGCACTTGTAGTAACATATTTCGCAATTTAAGTCTGAACGATGCAATGTTATCACAACGTTTTAATCACAGCAGGAATTTCGCTGTAAACTTCACTAATATCGTAAGAGAAAGATCTCTTAAAGAGGGTTGTTTTATGGAGAGGTATTGTAATTAACGATTTTCTTCTAACATCGGAACATCGATGTTCATAACATCCTCGATGTTACTTGGAACCTGATTTTATTATAAAGATAAAGCGGAACCTTCGTGAGTACAACCTTGCGATACAGGACAGAGGAATGGAGTTTCCTTTTATTTTCCATACTAAGCCATCGTAACTCAGATAATGTGAAATAAACTCCAACTCCAAACTTTTGCTCCAAAACATCAGGCTTTACCTGATCCAGAAGCAATATAAAGATTATACGTATGTATAATGTAATATTATACAAAGTATTAAAAAATCCTGGAACACTTATTCAACTTTTAATGAATTTTTTGTTTATTTTATTTATAGGGCTATTTCCGCTACAAAAATTATTGCTGGGATAGAATGTACTGATACCAGACGACTAGCTAATTCCAATCTGAACATTTTGCTCCAAAACACCGCGAGGAACGTTTCTCAGCCTTCATTCGCTACTACAGCTTGCCAAAACGTTTCATGCATATCTATTTATGTAATGTCACTTCTAACTTACCTACCTATTTACAACTAAATATAAACACTGATCTGTAAAATTGTATAGGAGAACAATTTCAACGGGATTCCGTAGAAGAAGTGGACACATTACTGCGTGTAAAAGATTACTCACACGGTATATTTGTTTGTATATATTTGTAGTAAGCTCATATCCGCATCACGCTTCGTCAAATTATGAATACATACAGATAATTTCGGAAATAAGTGTTGGATATGGATTCAAATATAACCGTTGAGTGAGCAAATTTTTGCTCACTCAACGATATAACGCAATCCGCCGTGCCAGGAGGTTCGACGATCCCGACTGCAGCAGGAGAGATCTAGTAGGCGCGCGCGTCGTTCGAGTCAGTCGCTCGCGTAGTTTCTGCTCGTGTGGTGGTATAGCCCGGGCTAGAGCTCAGAGCAGGCTGTGTCTCTTACAATGCAGCTTCATTATTAGCTCATAACTCAAACATCCCAGTTGACCCACCCTCATTTGGACTTACAACAGACACTTTGGTATTGGGATCAGCTGCAGTGCTGTGATGAGAATATGACGTTTATGTCCAAGTGCCAAAAGAGCAAAGTGAATCTACCCCAACTAGAGACTGGCAATATCGGCAATACAAAGCCGGCATGGTATGTTAAAATGTAGGTGTACACGTCTTGTTCTTTGTCTTTACTTGTTGCAATGTGTTACATAAATTAAATCACTTCTGTAGTCTATAGATAAAAATGTGTTACATCAAAAGTTGCAGCTAGCAAACTTTCTAATAACGGTCATCATTAATCTAGTACAAAAGTGACAGCTATTTCATCTCATTAACTTTGAGGTAATGCAAAGTTTACATAAATAAAATATTAAAAACAGAAATAAGTGGTTGGTTAATCAATGTGGTAAATACAAAAATATTATTTTTCTACTCGAGGTCGAGGTGTTACTAAATTGTGTATACAACAATAGTTAAATGCTGTTTCTTTACTTGAATAACATTAATTTATTATCACCATCTAAATCAGTGTCAGGATCTGTACAATTTCTTCATTGTCTTTTCTTAAAATGAATACATTTATACAATAACAAAATACAAAATAGTATAGTTAAATAAAAAATATCTTCAATTTAAACAAAAATGGAAATATCTTTACTGAAATAATGTTTTTAAGAAAATTAAAATAATAGTAAATGCTATCGAAGCTCATGACAATTTTTAATTACCCATAATTCAGTAGTATATAGAAATCTAATAATTACCCATACAGTAGAATTTTTTTTTGTATAAAACTTTTATGTAGACAAGTACTTTGTCATCCTACAAGTATTTTGTAGTGTGTAGTGGTCAATTAATAAATATTTGGCCAAATAGATTTCATCATTTTTCAGCTGCTAGCAGTATTAAACGGATTTAGATATTAAGCTAACATAAAATTTAGTTAAACACTTGAGATACCAGAGCATGCAATGGGCAGAGCACGCAAGGGACGTTATGCATAGGGGCGGAAAAGCTAAGGTTTCATGTATCAATTTCATTCCATGATTAAATTCTTTAATTATTACTATTATTACGTACCTAAACGTGCAGCACAGATAATGGATTTAAATTTTTTTAACCAACAACAAACCTACTATGTACTCAAAATTGTCAAAACATGTTATTCACTTGGACTATAGATCCTAACAATATTGTTTATTCAAACTAATTGACAATTATTTTTTGAGGGTGACCTTTGAGGGAACTATATATTTATATTTAATGAAAAGAATCCCTATCATGTCATAAGTTATAGATAATATGAAAGAATCCGTAGTATCCGCTCTAGATCTATGCTTTGAAATTTAAAGCACTTGAAGCTAATTTCAGAAACCTTTTATGATTTTGGATGCATCTTCGAAATGGCATAAATTTTTAAACGAAACCATTGTGCTAACGATTCTCCAAACATTGCAAGTATTCAGAATTTCTGCAGAAAGATCTTTTTCCAAGTATACCATATGGGAAACCATTTTAGTAGTTGTGAATTAAGTTTTTATTGAAATTAAGTAGTGATACCACTTGAAGAGAAATAACCTTCTTCTTATCTTGTTTTACGAAAGCGAGACTTTTTACCAGCACTTTTAAAGTGCTGGTAAAGATACTTGACAATGTAATTGACGAGTTTAATTACGATGTTACATATTTCATGTTGCGAGGCTACAAAAAATATAATTTTTTTTAAATAGAGCATTTTGTATTTGGATGCGTCACCACATCAATATATCTCGTCGAGTCTGTGGCTCATGCAGAGTTTAGTGTTTCGATCGCTCAACTCATAGGGCGTGGGTTCGAATCCCCATTCCACAGGACAGTTTTTAACTAAATTGTCTATTCGTATGTCTGTTCGCTGGTATATATTTACAAACGATTCCGTCGTGTGTACCTAAAATGGCAAGAATGTCAGTTTGGTGTTAATGTGAGAGACTAAAATCAGTTCATATTTGACTGTCCTACTTAATGAGGTTCTCCAGATTTCCCTCATTCCAGCATTGAATGGTGGTTATCTGGCCATTATAAAAAATACTAATCAAGTAAGTTTTTCTATGGAATTTAACGAACAGGGAAAGGAAACTCTATTTTATATCTTATATGAATTTTCATACCTTTTGCGTGACAATTATAAAATTGAATGCTATACACGCAGCATTGATCAGTTTTAAAAATTAGTTAATTACCTATTATTAATAACACCGAGAGTTAAAAACAATTATGATCCTTATCTCTTTTTATATAGTTCAAACCAATATTCTCATATTACGCTGGAGATACGTATTTTAATATTCGTTTACAGGGTTTACTTATTCCTCTGAGTTCACAGTACATGACTGGGTAATTTATTACCAAAATATTTTGAAGCCTTTTATATAAACAATTAATTGTATATTGAATAATTATTAGTCAACTACCTACTCTTTTGTATTTTATATTGTTATCTGAAATTTTAAAGAATCATACCGAAATTATTTCCTTTGAAAATATACAATCAAGTAGGTAATTGTGTCGATACCATAGAAAGAAGTAACATTTGGAAGATACAAAGATACTAACACGATTTCGGTATGTAAGAATCTGACTACTGCTTTACACTGGATCAATTTCGAGCAAAATATATTAGGTAAAAAGCTATGTTCACTTAATCCGGTCTATTCAAGGCATATCTATAAAAAAATTCTAAATGATTCCATGCTCTAAAATTTATTGGGTTCCAACTTCCAACTAAACATTATTTGAAGAAGATTTTATGTGACAAGAATTCAATTATGTCTAGCAGTTAATAAATAAGCAGTTATATAACCGGTGACGGTTGGTGGATTTATATTATAAATAAAGCAACAGACATATATAACCGGCTATAGTTGGTGGATTACTGTATACTTACTGGCGTTATGATTATTGTGGTTGCCATTTTTTATTCTGAACTGACCAGTAAAATTTAAGTAAATTAGCTGTAGGCTATAGTTGAGCTATAAATTATAATATATAATTATTATATTTAATATATTTATTACAAAATTATAATAGCGAAATTCGAACAATACTTCAACTTACAACAACACAACAATAATTTAAGAATTAGTTTTAAAACGGTTCGTCAAAACTAACAAAAAAAATATCATCGAAAGTTTTAGTACTGATTGAGTGGAAAAAAATGAATTATATGATTTACGGATCTTCAGTCTATGACTGAAGATTCGTTCTAAGTTATGACTTTGGAGCGGATATGGGAAATATTAAAAATTAGTGATTGAATTGACTGTTGTGGCGTCGGTATAAACTTAGTTCTGCTAGAAAGTTATAAAGCTTCTCGATTGTGAAAGTGATATTAGAAAATATGTACTAATGTGCATTTTCTAGTGCGATGAATAATTCAGAAATATGATATTTTATATATTTAGCCGACGAATTATTTCTGTAACTAACAAGAAGGACTAACCATGTTTAAAAAAATCGTAAGGTACGAGAGGAGTCTAGTAACGTAACATTTATATCATAGATATAAAAGTAAAGATACTCGATTTTTATTTACCTTTTAATAGCTTGTACGTTGGTTATGTTATAGACGCGCTACAAACTTTTGTGAAATATTGTAAAACCGGAAGTTCCTTGTCTGTATCATGGTAAACAAGTGGGTATTGATTCCCCATCAGAAAGTGGGAGTTCGGCAAAATTTCTGGGGTGGGGGTTGCTCGATGAAAATAAGTGAAGCTAAAATAAGTCCACAGAAGAGTATTACAGGGTCTTTCAACGAAAACTTGACCTATAATTATAAAACCGAAAAAAATATTAGAATTCGCAGAGACCCGTCGATTTCTGTTCTTGGGGGGAGCATTTTTGACAGTTAAACCAAGCTGATATTTTCATCCCCCTAACCCTAGCTGCCCCCGGAACATCGTTTTTTTGGAATCGGTTGAGATTCCCAAAAAATAAAGCCTAAATTCTCGCCTCAATAAAGTCAGTTATTATTATTTGACAGTTATTGACTAAAAACGAAAAGTTGGCAAACCGACATTCGCGTACTAATTTCTACAGAAATGGGATACAAATGGGATCTACAAAGGTGATATATCAGGTGATCTTGGTGGCCATTCGACGGGACCTCTTCTACTAGTCATCTTGGGAAATGGTCATCTAAAAATTGCCGCGCAGCAACAGCATAGTGAGGGAGTGCGCCGTCTCGTTGGGAGTTATTTCATTTTCTATTAATTTGTTATCACTCTCTTAAATTTCTGTTATCATAGGGTCAATCGTTCTTCAAATAGTTGTAAATAGGTGTTCCCATCGAAATTTCCTTGAATAAAAAACAGCCCAACAAAATGGTTGCCCAAAATTCCGCCCCAAACATTCAATTTTTGAGGAGTCCTAGTATTTCTTGGATTAAATGAGGATTAGGATCACTCCAATAGCGAAAATTTTGTCTATTCACTTCGCCATTCAACATAAATGTACATTCGTCTGAGAATTCGTATTGTAGAGAAGATTTGGGTTCAATAAGGGTCGCTAAAATATTCGCAAAATTGGATACGACGATCAAAATCATCTTCATGTAACTCTTGAACCGGCATATGGATGAAATTTGTATTTTTTCAAAACTCGATGATCACTTGAACTGGATACGCCAGAAGCTTGAGACACCGATTTGATCGACTGATTATTGTCCATCTGCGAGTGACCCAAAAGTGCCACTTCAACTGCTTCATTTCATTTCATTAAAAACAAAGATGTATTAAAGACATTAGGTTGAGGTTATATGAACATACGCCGTTGTAATTCAATGTTGGGGAGGTGCATACTGCACGCAAGGTAGTTGTTTTCGACATATATTAAAAATAATAAAGTTATTCCTTTGCGCACCTAGGTTATAGATAACAAGGAACATTAAAAACTTTATTGAACCAAATTACTTGATAATTTCATTAATAATTTATCTCTTACTTAACTTTTTGGCTTAATTTCTATATAAAGAAAGATATAAACAGTTAAATAAATAAATAAAATTAAAAATATACTATAAAAAGTTTATTGTACTTAGTTCAAAATGTGAATCTTTGTGTTAGTCGCCTCATCAGCCACCCACCCCTATAGTTACTTTGATTTTCTGTTGTAAAAATTTTAGCCAAATAGAAGGAAAAGCTTTCAAATCCATTACATTTTAATGCCAAACTCATTATGAAAACTAATTTATTTTCTAGGTTAAAGTTCGTCCTTAATCGTGAACTTTTACCTTACATTGTCCCATCATGGGAAATACACCCTGATATAGACAGGCATAATCGACTTCATCCTAAAGCTATTATCGGTTTCTAAGTCTTTCGCATGCATTATTTATTAATAGTATGCTAATTTATTCTGTTAAAACGTCACACTTAGCGAACATTGACCACAAGCCCTGTTTGTAGAAAGTTCAATAATTGATCAAATTCGTAAATAGTTTGATATAAATAGTTTTAAATCGTATACGTATACCAAACGGCTATTATAACGGAAATGGAAAATAGCACAAAATGAAAAAAAAACATAAATTACTGGAGCATTTTATAAATAAATCAAGTGCTAATTAATATGTTTTGATTAATATATCCTTCATTGGTTATCGTAATGTTTACATATTTTGTGGAGTAACAAATTGTTACAAAATTTTTATTTATTTATTTAGTTAGTTGTATATAACATGATTACTGTGTTATGTAATATACTAACAACTCTATCGTGAAAATTGTTAAAAGTTCTCATAATATGTAGTATATAATTAAGCAAAAAGTATCCAAAAAGTAGATGTTATCAAAAAAAAATATTCAAACCTACTAATGAGTGTATTCATAAATGGGTTTTTTATTTTCCGCGGGGATAGAATTGAATGCTTTCCTGTACTTAATGTGTCTATATTTACCAATTTTTATATATAGAATTTTTATTCCACGTGCATGTTCTGCAATATTCCTGTGGCTCTACAAGTTGTTTCGATGAAGCTGTCCTAACTTTTCTTCTTTTTAATACGCACCTTTTGCAAACATCTGTCTTGGTTCTATCTTGCCTTTGCTCTGTGTCTATGCGAGGTTAACTGTTTTTTCGCGTTTGATGTTTACCTGCATCTTACCGTCCATGATCTATTTCTAGCTTTTTTCTTTATGTGTTTCACATATCTTGTACATATTTTAATCTCCTTTATCTTTTGGAGTACTCACTTGCATACAGGAATGTTACAAAATTACTACTTATTTTGTCTTTCCAGCTCAGTTGAGAGCTATGTATAAAAGCAGGCATATAAAATATTAAGATAAAGGAAATGTGCTCTTCCTTTGTATCCTCAATGATTACGCTTATAATTATACTTCATATACTTTCTTCCTCTTTCTGATTTTGGTTTTTTGGTGATTTGATTTGAGTTGCTTTTAAAATACAAAGTGAATTCCGTCCCAATCTCTTCTGCCGATATTCACGCGGACAGTAGGTATAGTAAAGAGTCAAATTTAACGGAAAGTTCGAAATAGTTTGTTCTATGTCGTCAGTTTTCTGTTTAATATAATTTTTTTACTGCTCAATAACCATTATCGATTATGGTTTCGTTTTATATCTACGTATTTCCATCATAAACTTTAATAATATTTCTAATGATGGTAATGACAAAAGACTAATGAAGTAATGTATCAATTATGCATATATGTAATATGTATAACATGACAAATGAGGCAATATTAACTATAAGTTCACTATAAATTGTTAACTATAAGTAGTTACTCTTCGGAGTATATATAAATTAATAAATTATGGGCAATGAAGGTAGGTACCATTAGTAATTATTTGGCGATCAAGTAACATAGTATAATAATTATAAAACTAATTACTTTGAAAAAATTCGCGCAAATTGTTATTTTTCTACTTTACATGTATATAATTTACGATTAATTATGATTATTTTAGCTTTAAAAATTAATTAAAAATTAATTGAATCTAAGATAAATTGGATTTAAATTATTCAATTTTTAATACTTTTAAAAATAGATAAGCATCCAGATTACTTTATTACAAGTATTAAAACTACTACCGTAAATTTATTTTGCACACAGTCAATTTTATAAAGATGACAATTTCAAAATTCCTAGCCACAAAATACGTATTTATTCTCGTTGCATCTGCATACGTACAAAGTCTATAAAAGAGAAAACCATGCCGATTTCATCAGTATTTGACTATTTTCAGTGCCATTTACGTGACAGTATTAAAATTAAAATTTGTTTTAGATTTATGTATTACCGAGCATAAATATTAATTGAAAAAGCAAAAATATTGTAAGCACCTACATAATTAAAATTATAGAACTTCCTTCTTCCTTTTCCAATGATAAATTTATAGTACGTTTTAAGTATGATGAATCTTTAGAATAGTTATAGAATCAGTGTCCAAACTTTGGCTTAGTAATGAAAATAATATGTGGAGACATTTAAATATATAAAAAGCATGGAAAATGGACAACAAAATATTCACACTACTATAAATAAAATAAAGCATTAGCCTGGTATTTTGGCAAGTGTATCAATAATATACCTTGGTGCCGATTATGGTTAGAACTTAGTTTTCAATTGTGATATTTATAATTATAGTAATATAGGTACTGGTAAATGATATGTTATTGTTGTATGGAACTGTTTTGTAATGTTATAAATAGTGGAAGAGGAAGAAGATAGTAAAAACAAATGCGAAACTAGGTCTAGTGATAAATATGTTTCTAACTAATGTGTAAAATAAATAAAAATGTAGAACGGAACAAATGAGTCATCTTCGTTAGAATAAGTTCTACCTGCTGGACGGTGTTTTAGTTGGCAGATTATTTTGAAATCTTTTGTTGTTGCTAATGGATGCAGAAAAATGTGTTGACTCATAAAATTTGTTAACGCATAGCTATAGAAGTACCATACTAGTAAATGTGTATTAGAATCAAGTTAATTTTTATTTATTTACTACTTCTTTATCGTTTTCAGTAATAAGTTGTAGATTGGCACTGTCTAAACATATGCTGCTTCCCTTTTACAAGAAAATTCATTTTTTCTCACTCATGGCCAATGTGATTAACAAATGGACTTGGAATGTTTCCATACACTGCTTTTTCGCCTTTAAGAACTATTCAGCCCTCCGTGGACCTTAGTATCCACAAAAATTTTCCATTCCACCATGTCAAAAATTTTTATTACCAATTTTTTGTCCGCCTGAATTTTCAAAAGAGGTGGAATTTATGTGGGAAGTATGCGCTTCTAACAATCTTGATAGTACGATTGATTTGAACCAATAGCAATATTTCAGTTATATTTTTTTACAAAAAACTAATGCTTTATTTACTTTTCTCGGGAAATTAGATAATGGTAAGAAGTAATAAAGCGTACAAAATACATTTAAGTACCTATTAATTTTTCTCTTATTATCTTTTATAGATATATCACCAATTTAGAAAAAATAGCTCACTACTTCCGGAACTACTCTATGCATGTGCTCTTGGCAGATGGATAGAAACTTGTCTATATTTTAATAAGCCACATGAGCAGTAAAAATGTATATTTAATATTATTATGATATATAACAGCTCTTATGTTTACATAATTATAAAGTTAAAATAAACCTAGTGTATAATTTTGTTAATGGAATAGAAACTTGAATAGAAGCTATTTCCTAGTTAACTGTGATTTAATAGATTTGCGTGATGATCTACAAATTAATGAAATTAATTGCCACATATCAAATATTATAAATTATAAGCTACGCTAAACATTAAATCCGCTAAATAAAAACTAGTTTATCTTTTGTATGTTAGTAATATTATATAATCCAGACTCTTATTTTAGAATCTACTTAGTACAGATAACATTCCTTGAGACACCTATCAGTAATACTAGTGAAATATTTGCTATTCGTATTTTCTGTACACGAGCATATCAAAACCCAAACAAAAATAATCTTGAAAATACCTTACAACACAATAAAAATAAACGAGATCTAAACTAATAGGGTACACACATATAGGGAGATTCCAACACATGGTTTGTGTTTGTTTTGCATTATCTGTTCTTGCCATGTTCAACGGAACAGAAGTGAAAAACTTGCCAGTTGGTTTTCGTCTGATTGTACTGTTTAACGAAGATAAACAAACATATTTAGCAAGATTTTGGTAGCCAAGTCCATCGTTCCACTTTGAATGACGTTCAATGACCTTTTGTTCGACCAGCAGCAACCGCAAAAAGGCAATGATGTCAGGCACTTCAGGCATTCATTTTATGTTGTGACTGTTAATGAGGTTGTCCGGTGATACTTCTATAGAGTGGACGAAAATATTATGGACATGACGGGGCTGGATTTCTAGGAAAATGATCAGAAATAAAATAAAATTGGAAAATTTACATTGATCGGGCAAGAAACTTAGTATTATTTGTATTATCAATTCTTGAATCTGTAAGCTCATTTGCACATTTTTTTACATTTTGATATATTATCCATCAAGTATTATATAAGTAGGTAATATATTTTTTTCAAAATTTAGATGCGATATTGGTACTTAGATATATATGTATCATGTTCAAATTTTGCTTGTCCTAAATTGGTTGGTTGACTCGTAACATCAGCATAGTACCTATTTTCAACTTTGGTTCACAACATTTAATTTGATCAAAATTTAGTTAGTCCATTAGCAATTTCATTTGGCTTTTCCTATACTACTCGGATAGGTCATTTTAACTTTATTTTTTTTTTTAATAAAATAGAAGACAAAAATAAAAATACAAACTTGAAACCCTACTTACATAGGGCAATAAAAAAAGTGCCTTATTCCGTAAATGATCTACCTAGAGTAAAAAAAATTGGAATGCAAAACTGCATTATCGATGTCGACATTTGATTAAGCAGAATAAGAGGTGATACACTAGTAATTAATAAATGCACAGGTACGTGCTACGAGACTAGCCGGTAATAACATTTTCGGAGCAGGATTATTCGCTGGCTGATAAGTCGACTAATATCAAGTTGGTCTAAAATCCTTCCCAGTTTATTAATCAATACAACATTCAGATTATTTACTTTTAACCTCGAGATATTTCATTTTGGGGCTATAGTAACATAGTTATATTACAAACACATGTTGATTTTAGATTAAAATTAGAAATTAATTTACTTGCATGTACTAGAGGTTCTCCCTATAATCTGAGGAAAAAAAGTTAAATACAAAAGTTGTAGAAAATCAAGTGTAGTTTATTCTAGAATGTAAAATCTTTATATAGGGTGTTTCGAAAACGCGTGTCATTCCAAACTTGCATTATCTTAAATGGAATACCCTGTACATTATTAAGTTTTCCAATTCCACGCAAAATTCTTTTCATATACAACACCCTATATCTAAAGTTAACCGTTTTTTCATAAATAATGGTTAAAGATATATCTACCATAATTTTGTAATAATTTAACTGACCTGAGCGACGCGTGCTTACTATTCCTAGTTAGCCATGCAAACAAAAAACCGATGCCTGTCATATGGATTGTCAAACATTTTGGTTTTCCGATTCCGAATTATTTGATTCATCATTTCCTTTATCTTTAGGTAGGTATATTTTATATCTTTAACCATCATTTATTAAAAAACGGTTACCATTACACATAAGGTATGGTATATGAAAAAGTCGTAGAATTTTGCGTGGAATCGGAAAACTTAATAATATTGGCATGTCAAGCGTTTTCGAAACACCCTGTATAAAGATTTTACATTCTGGAATAAAGTACACTTGATTTTCTACAACTTTTGTATTTAACTTTTTTTCCTCAGATTAAAGGGAGAACCTCTAGGTGGGTGGCTAAAATATAACCAATGACCCTGTACATTCCTGTAAAAATTTCGGCCGATTTTACAGTATTGGAATATTAGCTGATTAATAACGTCATTAACCAGTGTATTATTAGTCGATACGTTACTAATATTAGGTACGTATACTTATACAGTGTCATACAGATTCATGATATACTCCTCTTTCCGCTTTATTTTTTTTAATACAACTCTAAAATTTGGCAAGGCGGAATTACTTATTAAAGGTCACTTTTTGACATAAAAATTACCTTTTTGCCACTTCCAGTTTTGCCGGAAGTATTACTAGCAACTCTCGATTTTTATATGAAACACCCTGTATATCATTACATTTTTGGAATCTGCATCAGTTTTTAAATCCAACGATAATAAGGTATAAGTGACATTTCAACTGTCAAATTACTTTTTGAACTCTATTTAATTTTTGAATGTAGAGAGCCTTCTCGCAACTATAATTTCAGTTCTATTGGTCGCACAGATAAAATAAGTGTATAGGTAGATTGCTTATTAACCGTAGGTACTTAAAGTACCTTAATACCATTATGGTGCTATTTAAAAAAACTAGTTTCAGCACTTAGAAATTTGAAGAATTTTCACTCTGTGTAAGTTCAGAAATTGAATGTTTTTGACTCCCTCTCTGTTTTTGCATGGTTGCTATGGTCCATCAGAATTAATCGGAGGTGGTCAAGGCACTCTAAATTCAAAAGTAAAATAGAGTCCAAAAAGTAATTTGTGAGAGCTGAAATGTCAGTTATGTGATATCGTTGGATTCAGAAACTGGTGCAGATTCCAGAAATATAATGATATACAAGGTGTTCCTTTAAAAAATCCAGAGTTGGTCATACTTCCGGCAAAACCGGAAGTGGCAAAAAGATAATTTTTATGTTAAAAAGTGACCTTTAATAAATTCGCCCGCCTTATTTTAAAATTGTTTCTAAAAAAATAAGGAGGGAAAGAGGAGTAGGTACACCATGAGGAGTAGGTACACCAACTGTGTCATACTGTATATTTATTTAAACTATGGTACAAGAAACACCTTTTACAGTGGTGGTAAAATATTTTTATATGGTTAATAGCCTAAATAAAAAAGTGAACATTTATGTAATTTTCGTCTCTTTCTTCCGCAAAGTGATTAAGTAAAAATAATATTCGTCAGTCATCATTAACCATGTTACTTCGAAGTTATTTTTACGGTTACTGTCCATGAATAATTTGTTCACATGTGATAATTACCTTATTATGTAATGAGATACCACAAACAAAAGACGTAAAGGTATAATTAATTCCGCAACAATTTTAAAAACGTTATGTAATTCATAAATTGTTTTTTACTGTAAAGTACTACTTACATCTTAATTATTAATATATTTTAATATATTATCATCAATCAATAATGAAAATTTTAACCAGCAGACTACAGTAATTATTAAAAATACCTAAATTATTGTTATCAGCATACAGATAAATTAGATGTTGTTATAACGTCAATAATTATCTATGTATAAGGTAATGGGTGCAATGATTAGTTGACGGTAACCGTAGCTTTGAAAGTAATACAGGTACATACGTAATAAAAATGTTTGTTTCGACCGTGTGACATAACTTTTTATATATTAAAAATAATGCTTATATTGTATTACTTTAGTTTCCATCGAAAATACACAGCAACTTTATTATTTTAAATGGAACGTCCTGTATATATTTACAGATTTCCATATAGTGTCTTTCACAATGCGTTTGATGCGTTTATCTCTATAACCACTGGAATATAGTAAGTGTAAAATTATGTTAGAAAGGAATTATCCGTTAGATTGCTACGCTACAGAGGCTACGATCTGTCAGCTGACAAGTTGCTTTTAGGCATTATTTTATGTATACATCTATTTCTTATTATTAGAGATATATTAATTTATTCTCTTAGTGGTATATTTTTACCATTGGTTTACTTAACTGCATACATACTTAGTTATATATAGATATGCAGAACAAAGTATAAACTAAGAGATATTATATAAGAGATAAGAGAGAGATAGATAAGAGATATAACATTCTCAGCCAGTTGGAGCATTTACAATCTAAATACATCGGTACAGATCATGCAGACACCACCAAATATGAATGGTTAGTAAATCAACATAGAGATAGCTTCTCAAGTTATTTGGGTCATCCAGATCTAATAAATTATATTGCCATTTGTGAAAATTAAACCAAGGCAAGGGTAAAATTTAACTTGATGGAAAAAATGTTACAACCTTGTGGACCACCACCAGAAAGCCAGAAGATTAATTTTTAATGGTAGTGTGGAACTAAATGTTTAAGTCATACTTACTTACTATGTTGATTCGTTTGTATTGACATGAAATGGAAAGACTGGTTTTCGGTCACATTCCAAATGAGAGCTGTAAGATCATAATAAACCTGGAAATAAACAGTGGAAATGTGACATTTAATTCTGCAATCTGTCAGTTCATTGCTATTTGTCCTAATCCAGTGGTTTAAAATTTTCAGAGCATACCTATTCCCATTCAACAAGAATTCAGAAGAGTATATACCTAGTGTTCGTACCGCGCTTTCCTACAGGAACATTAAAATATAGCATCAGAAATTTGAGGAAACAAGTTCAATTTTGAAAAAACATGGTGGTGCTAGACGACGTAACGCCGATCGACAAGAGCATATTATGCAACAGCTTCTTTCGGCTAGCTTCTCAAAATCTTTGAAATGTTTATCAACAATGTTTATACAAACACCAACATGCTACATCACAAGCGAAAAGATTGTGTGTCAGGATTTAAAAATGTATTCATGCCACATTCAACGCGTGAACGCCTTGAGGCAACAAAATTATGCATCACGTTTTGAGTTTACAAACTGGATTTGTGAGGCAACTTTTCACGAGTCGGGTAGAGTAAATACCCATAACACAATCATCTGGGCTACCTAAAACCTTCACGGTTATTACAAAGTCCAAAAGTTAATGTTTAGTGCGCAGTAATACATTACACCATTTTCTGGGGAGGAACCAGTTGGAGATCGTACTTGAATATGCTTCAACAGTTTTTTATTCCTCGGCTGCAAGATATTGAAAACGTGATTTTTCAGCAAGGTGGTGATCCGCCTCTCTGGTCAATTGCAGTACGCAACTTCTTAAATGAGACATGTCGAAACGATGGATAGTGTGGCATTGGAGGAACAATTTCTTGGCATCCAAATTCGCCAGAATTTACTGCATCTGATTTTTTCGTATGGGGTTAGGTAAAACATATTGTGTAGGTACTCAGCATTCAACTGATGTACCGAGATGATTTGCGCTGGAAACTAAGCCTTGCATTTCAGTCTATCACAGCACAAATGCTGACGAATATATTGTAATCTATGTCTACAAGATATGAAGTATATCGCGTTAGTCGAGGACGTCATCTAAAAATTGCTTAGAAAATACTAAACTCTTACGTGTTAGATAACTATATTTTCTATTAAAAGATAGTTGTCGTTAATTAATTAAATTTTTTCAACTTACACAAACAAATTTTTATTGTTTCAAAAGGATCAGCATGTACTTATTGTTAATGAAATTATTTAAATAGGTATTATGATTCAGTGTTTTAATTTTCCTTGTTACTTATAACCTAAGGATTCAAAGGAATAACCCTATTATTCAAAAGGATATGCTGTAAACAACCCTCCCCCCATTGAATGACAACTGCATATTTGGTACAACTTCACTTATCGTTTTTTAATATATCTTGTTTTTAATATGTTTAATGGGTTTATGTTTTTTTTTCTGAATACTATAAATAAATATTACAATACAATTACAATAAATACAATTTAGTTGATGTAGTACTAAATCAAATTATTACGTAAAAGTAATTTATCCAGGAACCGGTGCAAATTTAATTTGTATAATCGTCAGTTCCATCACAATGGTTCAATGCCATTAGGAAAAAATCAACATTTGGAAAGAGTACTGTTTCCTAAAGTGTATTAAATTTACAGCACATACGGGAACTGTATTAACTTCCTTTGTGAAGAAACGAAATTGAATTTTCCCCTAGCGTTCTAGTCTGTGCCAGGCTATTTTAATATGCTTCACAAGAAAATGAAAAAGGTGAAATTATGTTTATAATAAATAAATCTCAAACAATAGATAAATCTCGATTTAACTATCAATAGAAAATTGAACAGTCTAGTCGTTTATGTTTTATCCTTTTCTTTGTAATAGTGTGAATATAAATACTATGAATAGTCTTGCTAATTGATTACAGCAACTGCAGTGCAAATGGTGAAGAAAATTAACTTTGGGGTCAACAAACTAAATATAGTTTAATTTATATATTCCATGTAATAAAGACGCAAGGAACTAGTATTGACTGACACATGGGGTCTTTACTGTCTTAATAGCAATGGAGTGGGTGGTCCTTTCAAAATTACGGGTATAAAATTGAATATTTTTAAGAGCTTGTCGACAAGAATATCCTTCTAATTTAGACAATAGTTTTTTATACAAATTTATTACTAATGTTGAAGTTAATTTTCCATTATATGCAGATATGCAGTGCCATGTCAATGTATTTCCACAATATAAATTCCAGCAAATATATAGAAGTGATGTATCAAAAGAACAAAGAACATGTTTGACTTAATATTTTGTTTTATCAGAAGGTTGTTGATGTGTTGGCATATTTGTTGTTGATAATAAACTTCAACAAGATTAGTCTTAATCATTTGTAAGTATATGGGTCTGAGGCTATTCGTAACCACAATGAAATGTTTACAAACAAGTACCTCATAGTTCAGTCTTGCTAAAAATAAGACAAATTAATAACATTTAGTTGTACTTTGTACTTATTTATTGGTAGGGCAGGACAAAGATTTATAGAAATAATATTGCTAAGCACATATAAGAATTTCAAGGCTCCATAATGAGGAAGTTCAGAACAAATAACCGCTACATACCGACTCTTTGTTCCTATCACCTATCTACAAATACTTCAAATGTGTAAATAACACTGTTAGTAGATAACCGCAAAACATAGATATTTTTGTTTGTCTCATATGGAGAAATAAGAAAGTATATCTTGTCACAATTTTGTCACTAGACAGTCTAATGTATCTTTGTCAGAAAAATGTAATTAGTGCATCGAACTTGGAAACTGATATCTTACAAAATAATTATTTTCCATTTAACTTCAAAACAACCGAGGCCGCAATTGAATCTGCAATCTTCAAATTGGAGTTATTCAGTTTGCATATGACGTTAACATCAGTTTTAAAATGAGTAAAAAAAGTATCATAATTGATATTGTGTCTATAATAAAAAATATTCCAATACAACAAATCAAAAACAATTTTTCAGCAAATTTTACTCGTTATTTTGACAATTATTGCCTTAGAATTGTTTATGGATACAAAATTGACTCTAACTCTAGAAGAATGAATTGAAACTATTGAAAAATATAATCCTTGATTATTTTTACATTTACATATTTTAATTCTAGAAAGAATCACACTTCATTTTCTTTCCACATGCCAAAAAACTATTTGTGATCTTTTATATGAACACAAAAATTATTACATAATTTTATGGGGTTTTAAATATACGCTTTCTACTTAAATTTTGTGTTTTTTCGGAAATCTTAATAATATGCAGGGTGTTCCATTTAAAATGGGAAAAATAGTTGCGGGACAGAAAGATCCCCAAAAATATCTGACCACTCTGAACACTTTCCAATATTTTTGAATAAAAGAGATATAAATAGCTTCTTCTAAAGAACGATTTATACATCCCAACCAATAACGAAATTATAGAAAAAATAAACACACCCTGTATATATATTCCCATTCAACATCTGAAAGCAACTTTGTCATTTTTAGCAGGCGGTCCAGTGTCCTGGCATTTCAAATAGCTATTTAAATTTTTTCCGTAAGCAAAGCAACTCGAGAACTCAAAACAATGTTTCACTGAGAAACTGTAATTATCAAGTAATGGCTCTTTGTTCGTCAATCTGCTGTATCCATTTCAACAAAACAACTGCCCGAGTTACAATCAAAGCGTGACCTTACAGTACCGTTAAATGTTCTGTTCGAATGAGTTGCACAGCTCGGTAGAGGTCAACGTTTCGAAAGTTTTTCGTTGAATATAATAACTCGATTGCAATCAATTTTTTTAAAGAGAAAGTCAATAAATTATACTGTCCAGATAATGATAATTGATAAGTGTGTCGTGGCTCTAATGCTGTAACATTCAATTCGATCGTACGATGGAACCGATCCCATTTTTATAACTCGGAGCAGACTTTCTGAACTTATGAACAACGCCTACTAAAATCAGATAGCAATCAGTAAGACTATAAGAGAGGGTAAGCAGGGAAAGGTCACATTGTAAAATATTAAATTAAAATATCTTGCAACGACTATTACTACATGAAATATTTATCACTGCAAGCGATATGGATCAGACTGCACGTTTCTAAGAATCTAGGAAAGAATCTAAATTTGCGTAGTGCTTTTTTATAATTATTTATTTGCATTTTCACTGCAAATTTTTGTACAACAAAACTGCCAAATACATCCAGAGATATCAACCAAAACATTAAATGTCTTTACGATGGATGTTCTGACATTATACTATCTGCAATAGGTGCAGACAGTTAGAATTTAACAATTTTGCATTGCACCTGTACCTACTTGTATAAAATATTTTTTACTAAAAATCACTCCGCCACTGATTTTCCAAAACACAAACTTTTAGAATTAACGGAGTATTTTCTGAAAAAAAAGTGAGTATACTTTTCTCTAGAGAAATGGGTGAGACATCGAAATATAATATTATTTTAAACGTTAGTCAGTGGTGTAACATATTTTTTTAGAAAAGGGGTCGAAAGGGCGCAAATTGCACGCCACTGGCTCTTCCCATCGAGCTGAAACTTTTTGTGGAAGTAAAGATTCATAGTAGCATCTATTAAAAAAATTTTGAAACAATTGGTTTATTACTGCCAGAAAAAAATAATTTTTTTTCAACTTCAACACCGTGTATCTCGGAAACGGTACAGATTTAGAAATAAGTTTATATAGCAGTCTCATTATTTTTACTGGTTCTACATGTTCCCGAATTTTCTCTACATAAAACTGGGACACCCTGTATATTGTCACACCGTTATGCGATAAAAAGATGATTGTTAAAGAAAATGCGTGCCACACATTGCGATTGAGTTTAGCAAGGTGAATAAAAATCCTAAAATATAATGGAATTTTATTTTGCCGTAAATATCATGGAATTTTATAATATTTAGTTTATGATTTATTCTAAATCTGAGCCAAATATTCGCACTATTTATCACACAGCACAAAATGATGCCACTATATGGTTTCTTACATGATTTTTCATTGATTTTCGTCATGACATTCCTGGTGATGTGATTTATTGTTTAGTTATTAATAATATACATGTCGTAGGTTTATTTTAAGACTGATTTTAACCAAAACAGTACAATAAAATAATTATACTAGAAAAATATTACCTAATTATAATTTTTTTGGAGTGTCTTAAATAAATATTTAAAATGTGCAATTACTTTTCTAAATTTTAAGTTCTGCATGTCTACTGGTTCAGTATATTAAACCTATATAGTGCAAGCTTGTATTTGTCTATAGTTATAGTAAAAGTAATTCTACTTGTTTTATTTGAAAAATACAATGACAAATCCGGTGGCGGGGGCAAGGGGTTCACACTGCAGTCTTTCCTAGGCAATAATTTTGCAGAAACAATTTTTTTCTTGAACTTCGAAGCATACAAATATGCTTCTATAGATCTTATGTTGTCATCACTAAAATTTTTAAACGTACATCAATTGATTATTGAATCGAATTTAACCTTGATACACAAAATTGTAAATAAATGTGCACCTCAGTACCTATAGAACTTTCTAACCAAACGGTGTGATATGATAAATTATAACTTGAAGTTTAATGAAACTTTTTATATATACAACCATACAACACAGCATCAATGCAAAAAACCACCTTTGTTGAGGGTTTGAGTATTTATAATCAGTTACCAATGGCGATTAGAACCTGTACAAGGATAAATACATTTAGGAGTAGGTTAAGATAATTCTATTTTTAGGAGGATATATTTCGATTTTGTATTACTATCGATACTGTAATTATGTACTGTTATAATAGCTATGAAGCTAATAAAGTTCTACTTACTTACTTACTAAATAATTTCTCCTACTGACTTGGTACTTAGTATTTGGTAATAAATAATTGGTACTGAAATGTAATTACATCATTATTTTATCCAAAACTATTTTAATTTCTTATAAGTTACAAATAAAATTTGCTTGCTACTAAGTTTGTTTCGTCATACAGTATCATTTCAGAAACAGGCATTTTCATTTCTGTTTAATCTTTAATAATCTCATATTCATGTATCATCCTGATAAAAGCACCGCACAAATGGGAAAAACATGGTTGACATTTTAACAGGTCTGGTGTTTATAGGTGTTTTAAGCTTTAAGCTCGATTTTTATTTTTTTTTATCAAAATAAGCCCAATTATATATAAAAGTACTTATATTTACAAATACTGTACGTACAGGTGATTCAGTATTTTTCTAATACAAGTATTAGCATTTTGCTCACGTTGTTTTGATGAGTCTAAGCTTTGGATTGTTCCATTCAATGTCACTGATGACAAAAATTATTATGGCGGCTGTTACAATTCAGATAATAACACTTGAACACACAAAATCCACTTACAGAATTAAAGGGTAAACGATGTAATTTTGTTATCTAACAAATTGTCCAAACTATTAGTAAAACAAATTATTCGTGTACTGCGCACAAAACGTATTCGTAAAGCTTCTGTTTGGGATACAAAATTGTGTAAGCACCATCCTTATCAACATCGTCTTGTAACATAAACATAAAACCCTGAACTTAGGCATAGACTATTATTTATAACCTCTATTTTACGCACGCATTTGAGTAAACATCATGAAGTCACTTATCTTGTTTGACTAAACGATTTTTTATAATAACTTGCTTATAGAATTATAATATTTGACATATTCATTATTTGAAATGTCGAAGAATGTTGTACTGGTACTTGAAATGTACAGGGTGATTCACTTTCGAGTGTGTAACATCTCGCTTATTATAAAAGATGGACTGTAGGTTTAAATTCGGCAAAGTTGCGGAATTTTGTGCTCAATAAGTTGGCACAAAGAAAACCCCCATATCTGGGGTCCGTGAAGTTAGCCCCCAACTCCTGGAGTTGGACGGCACTAATCCACAGTCGGTTAGTAAGTTATTAGTAAGTATTTGTAAACCCATTGGTAACATTTGTAAGTAAAGGGTAGCCGTTTTATTTGTTATTAATTTTTAGCGGCTAACTTCTTAGCAGCCCCCAAGTTGTTTATAATTGCAGTTTTTATGTTATCAGCTATTAGTAAGTCATTTGTAAGTATTTGTAAGTTGACTGTCGACATTTGTAAGTCTCTAATAAAAAAGTTATAACCAATTAATAAATGGCGGCTAACTTCTTAGCAGCCCCCAAGTTCTTTCAGAATGTTTTGTTTATCTTACCAGTTGTTAGTAGATCGTTTATAAGTATTTGTAAGCCGTATTGCAACATTTGTAAGTCGCTAATAAAAAAGTTATAACCAATCAATTAAATGAGGGCTAACTTCACACCAAGCCCCCAAATTCTTTCAGAAGGTTTTGCTTACCTTACCAGTTGTTAAATCGTTTGTAAGTATTTGTAAGCTGTCTTGCAACATTTGGAAGTCGCTAATAAAAAAGTTACAACCAATCAATTAATCAGGGCTCACTTCTTAGCAACTCTCAAGGTCTTTCAAAATATTTTGTTTATCTTGCCAGTTGTTAGTAAGTCATTTGTAAATATTTGCAGGTGACTTTCAATATTTCCATGTCACTAATAAAGAAATTATAACCAATTAATTAAACGGTGGCTAACTTCTTAGCAACTCCCAAGTTTTCTGTAAATGTCTTGTTTACATCATTTGCAAGTCCCTAATACAACAGTTACTTATCAAGTAGTTCTGTCGAGGAAACTTGTTTGCCCTGTTTGTTTTATTTACTGTTGTCGAAAATAAAAAAAACTATTTTGGAAGTTAAAGATTTTACTAACGTAAGGTACAGATCTTGCGAGATATACCTAACAGATTAAAATATGACAAAATCAAAATCTCGTTAAAAGTATCTAGTTTAGTAGGTACCTATTTATCAAGTTTAATTCAATAGGTATATATTTTTTTAACTATTTCACAAAGGTTACTCAAATATTATTGCGCTGCAGTTGTTCAAAATAGATAGGTATGTAATAAATAATGGACCATGAATCCACGCTTATTTTAAAAAAGTGAGGACTTAATAAATTTAGATCTTATAGTATTTAAGTATGTTGTCTGTTTTCTAATGTGTGAAGTGTTTTCTAAAGAATTCGGTATACACAGCAGGAGAGCAAAGTTAAGTTAAGCAGAGAATCACGGTGACACCAAATACGGATCATTCTCTGCCTAACTCACACGTACCTACATTGATTGCATTCAAACAATAAAAAAGATGAAAAACAGAATAAAACCAACCCATACAATAAAATTAAAATAGGAAATTGATGTATTAGGTAAGGAAACACTTTTTGGATATTTCTTCTGTCACTAATCTAATTTAATACTTATGTTAAATCATTATTTTTAGCTATTAAGTAACCTTGAAAAAGTCCGAAAACTCGTACGAAACGTAGGATATTTGTCGTAAGTTGTTAGTAAACCGTTTGCAGATATTTGCAAGCTGACTTTCAATATCATTTGTAAGGCTATAAGAAGTTAATCCAGTGAAGCAAACTTCATTGTTCTGTTTACCTTAACTTTTGCTAATGGTATTTATTATAACATCATTTATTAGTATTTGTATGCTGACTTTTTTCATTTGTAAGTTGTTAATGAAAATGTTATTACTAAATAAATTCATATCAATTCCACAGAGGCTTACCTCTTATTAGTTCTAACTAAAAGTAAAATGTCATATGTATATGTCATATGTATAAATCATATACTTAACGTATCTACAAGGCACTAAAAGCAGTTAGAAATCGCGGACATATCCATTTTAGTTGGGGATTCTTCTTATATTTGTAACTTTCAGTTACCTCACTCAGAGATTATAAGATAATCTCTACTTTACTCAAAACACTTTAAGGTTCATATATATAGTGGGGTAGGTTATCTACCTAATATAATATTAATATAAATATAAATCTATAAACATAATATTAATATCTACCAAACCAATACCAATATTAAATTAATTGTTGGTTGGGTACAATAATAGTTGTTTAAAATAAATATTTTAAAATTTTAGTATTCAAGGGAAATCTTTATATTAAATATCAAAAAAAAAAAAATAGTTAATTTGATGAAATCAGTTCAACATTTTTAACCTAAAGCTTTAGCCGCAAAGATGAAAAAGGCCGTCTCAAAAATGTCCCGAATCGGACTCACCTCGGTAAATAGTATAGTATTGAAAGAATCTTTATTTAGTTAATGGCATTGGTTCCTCCATTGACCAGTTACTCTTAGTTACAGAAGTTAATTTTCTTAGTTACTTGAAACCAGACACTGACCGATTTCGCGCTTATTATGCGCTCATCAGAGTGCCATAGCGCATGATAAGCGCGAAACTGGTCAGTGTCTGGTAGTTGGTCTCGATGAATGATGTGGCGACTCCTGCGGAGATGCCGAAATAATGCATTGCCAGTCGGGGCACATTGGCCGTGGAGTTCAGCATCTCCTTCAAATAAATTTACTTTTCGTTAAATACTATTCACAATGAAATATTAATATATTTTCGTTTCATTATCAAAAAGTTGTCACATAAATGACTGTAATTGTATAAATTATTTATATATACTGTTCTCAAATCAATCTGTAACGGTGACTATATTGCCGACTGTGATGAGTATTACAATCACTAATATTCTAAAATTTATTTGTTGAATAAATATCCTACGTTTCGTCCGAGTTTTCGGACTTTTTCAAGGTTACCTAATAGCTAAAAATAATGGTTTAACAAGTAGTAAATTAGATTAGTGACACAATAAATATCCAAAAAAGTTTTTTCTTAGGTACCTAATATCAATTTTCTATTTTAGTTTTATTGTATGGGTTGGTTTTATTTTGTTTTTCATGTTTTTTATTGTTTAATAATGCAATGCACGTGTGAGTTAGGCAGAGAATGATCCGTATTTGGTGTCACCGTGATTCTCTGCTTAACTTAACTTTGCTCTCCTGCTGTGTATACCGAATTCTTTAGAAAACACTACACACATTAGAAAACAGAAAACATACTTAAATACTATAAGATCTAAATTTATTAAATCCTCACTTTTTTAAAATAAGCGTGGATTCATGGTCCATTATTTATTACATACCTATCTATTTTGAACAACTGCAGCGCAATAATATTTGAGTAACCTTTGTGAAATAGTTAAAAAAATATATACCTATTGAATTAAACTTGATAAATAGGTACCTACTAAACTAGATACTTTTAACGAGATTTTGATTTTGTCATATTTTAATCTGTTAGGTATATCTCGCAAGATCTGTACCTTACGTTAGTAAAATCTTTAACTTCCAAAATAGTTTTTTTTATTTTCGACAACAGTAAATAAAACAAACAGGGCAAACAAGTTTCCTCGACAGAACTACTTGATAAGTAACTGTTGTATTAGGGACTTGCAAATGATGTAAACAAGACATTTACAGAAAACTTGGGAGTTGCTAAGAAGTTAGCCACCGTTTAATTAATTGGTTATAATTTCTTTATTAGTGACATGGAAATATTGAAAGTCACCTTCAAATATTTACAAATGACTTACTAACAACTGGCAAGATAAACAAAATATTTTGAAAGACCTTGAGGGTTGCTAAGAAGTGAGCCCTGATTTAATTGATTGGTTGTAACTTTTTTATTAGCGACTTCCAAATGTTGCAAGACAGCTTACAAATACTTACAAACGATTTAACAACTGGTAAGGTAAGCAAAACCTTCTGAAAGAATTTGGGGGCTTATTGTGAAGTTAGCCCTCATTTAATTGATTGGTTATAACTTTTTTATTAGCGACTTACAAATGTTGCAATACGGCTTACAAATACTTACAAACGATTTACTAACAACTGGTAAGATAAACAAAACATTCTGAAAGAACTTGGGGGCTGCTAAGAAGTTAGCCGCCATTTATTAATTGGTTATAACTTTTTTATTAGAGACTTACAAATGTCGACAGTCAACTTACAAATACTTACAAATGACTTACTAATAGCTGATAACATAAAAACTGCAATTATAAACAACTTGGGGGCTGCTAAGAAGTTAGCCGCTAAAAATTAATAACAAATAAAACGGCTACCTTTTACTTACAAATGTTACCAATGGGCTTACAAATACTTACTAATAACTTACTAACCGACTGTGGATTAGTGCCGTCCAACTCCAGGAGTTGGGGGCTAACTTCACGGACCCCCATATCTGCTTTTGTTTCTAAGTAAGAGGCAAAAAAATTTTTTTTCCGGTTTTCGTTTTCTGGCCATAACTTCTTTATTTTTTAAAATATTGGCTTATCGGTTTGACATTATTAGGACACTTTCTTGAGACCAATACGATGCCGTAAACCGTTTTTTAAAAAAATGTCACTTCTATTGTAAATCATCGTCAACTTTATTTTTTCTTATCGGCGCCATATTAATTTTTCTCATATTTAAATAAACCTATTTTTTCTGAATACAACAATATAATATATGTTAATATTTGCCTAAAAAATAAGGGCATTATGAAGTAAAATAAGTATTTTTTTTGAAAATGTCTAGTGAGCCATGGCCGTGACTGTCAATTCTTGACAAACCACAAATGGCACTTATAATTTTTATAAATTGCATCTGTGGAGTACTTTTTACATTGACTAACGATGTATTCAACCGATGAGAAACAAGATATTATAGATATTTATTACAGATGTAACAAAAATTTAAACAGAACAGTTGAAGAATATTTAAACACATATTCTGAAAGACGACAACCATGCAGACATATATTACTAAACTGCACTCTAATTTAAGAAATTATTTTAAAATAATTTAATAATAAAAAATAAGAAAACTACCATAATTTCTTAAATTACAGTGCAGTTTAGTAATATATGCGTGCATTGTTGTCGTCTTTCAGGATATGTCTATAAATATTCTTCAACTGTTCTGTTTAAATTTTTGTTACATCTGAAATAAATATCTATAATATCTTGTTTCTCTTCTGTTGAATACATCGTTTGTCAATATAAAAAGTACTCCACAGATGCAATTTATAAAAATTATAAGTGCCATTTGTGGTTTGTCAAGAATTGACTGTCATGGCCATGGCTCACTAGACATTTTCAAAAAAATACTTATTTTCCTTCATAATGCCCTTATTTTTTAGGCAAACATTAACATATATTATATTGTTGTATTCAGAAAAAATCGGTTTATTCAAATATGAGAAAAATTAATATGGCGCCCATAAGAAAAAATAAAGTTGACGATGATTTACAATAGAAGTGACATTTTTTTAAAAAACGGTTTACGGCATCGTATTAGTCTCAAGAAAGTGTCCTAATAATGTCAAACCGATAAGCCAATATTTTCAAAAATATAGAAGTTATGGCTAGAAAACGAAAACCGGAAAAAAATTTTTTTTGCCTCTTGCTCAGAAACAAAAGCAGATATGGGGGTTTTCTTTGCACCAACTTATTGAGCACAAAATTCCGCAACTTTGCCGAATTTAAACCTATAGTCTATCTTTTATAATAAGCGAGATACCCATGTTACACACTCGAAAGTGAATCACTCTGTACATCATAAATTGTTAATTATATCCATAATATCAATAATAAATAATTAATTTTGTATGTGCCTATTCATGAAAGGTAAGACAGTATTGACGTAATTTCTATTATTTACTAGTTTTATTATGCAATGCAAATCAAAGCCGAAAATCAAACAAGTAGTTATTTGGCAAATAATTGTCAAATTTCAAGGTCAAATATTCTGATATAACGAATGTTTTGGTATTTTTAACTCTACTACTACGTACAGTATGTTCCTAAAGTAACCGCACCGCCTTAACTTTTGAACGAGCTGAGATATCGACCTCAAACAAAATGTAGCAGCCAACACATTCCAAGGATTTAACACCTATAGATAAATTTTTTATTTGAAAATGTAAAGTTCTTAGATTACATTACATTAATATTCTTCGGTTAAAAGACACAGAAACGCTTGTAACTCGAAACCAGATGACTCGATTTTAATTTTTTAATAACTGGTGTGAAGAGTATTGAAATACCTTTCAAATAATATGCGAGACGGCCTACTATGTTATTTAAAAAAAATGTACCGATAGCGACTTTGGCGCCATCTATAGGTTGTCAAAATTGGGTTTCCGGGTAGAAAATTGTATTTTGTATACCATTCATCCTACATTATGTTTGAGGTTGGTGTCTCAACTTGTTCAAAAGGTTCCCATTGTTGTCTCTAAAACGTTATCAATTTTAAAATAGATATAAATTTTTCATGTTTAATCAGGATCAAGAAAATTGTCATGTATCGAATACTCTTTTCGGTATCTTTATATTTTACATACTCAAATCCTCTTCTATATCCAGATATATATTCAGCGCCATTGGGACTATACGGAACCGGAGATTCACTCAATTAATTTTAGCTGCTGCTTATCTCTGCTTCCGCTTTGATAGATTCTACAACAAAATTCTCTATGGTCTTGTTCAGAGGAAGAGAAAGTGTTTGCTTACAGAGTATTACACAAGTATATAAACATTTACCAAGTAGGTTGTTTTAAATTGGTTACATTCAAGGCGCTGAATACATTATTGTTATTTAAATATGATAAAGGAAAACTAGTTACAATTTATCAAAATAATACATAATTATTATATACGAACAATAAGTATTTCCTGTGTATAATATGAATAATCACATATATAAATTTGGCGTCTTTGTTAGATGTTGTCATTTATTTATTTACTGTCAATATATATTTAGTTTGTAAGCTTTTGAACTTTTACATTATCATGTTTTTGGCATTAATGTCAATAGTGATTAATATTTGTTAACATGGTGATAAAATGATAAGCATACTTTGTACGATTCGGAATATCCTCGATTCTGTAGTAACATTTTCCCCTTGTAACCCTTTGGTTAATACCGACTTATATTTACAACCTGGTAGTGTCAAGAACAGGTGTATTGACTTACAAAGGTGTAAAGTTTAGCCATACTAGAAAAATTTGAAATACATTTCATAAAAAAGATCTACAGAAGACGTTTGGGACTTAATTACCAATTTTTCCTACACTTATAGTGTAATGGGTGTGACGTTTATAGAATATTATATTTCAGTGATAAACATGTTTTTGTTGACACAATAAAATTATCTAAATGTGTCAATTTCAGAAAATGCCCATTAATTAATGTTTCTATTTTCTGCATTCGTATATTATATCTTTATTAAGTAGTATCTATATATATATTTGTTAATTATCGCTGAAAGGCAATAACAACTGTATGAACCTCCGTTACATTTGAGGATTATTTGGGAAGTAAGTATTTATTATTATGGATGCAGAAGGTGAGGATTACAAAGAATTTTTTTGTTACGCTCATCCTAATATGACATTTATTTGACTGTTCAATGAATCAAAACAATGTCATTACCGACAAGTGAAAAATAAAGAAAAAAGTGTAAAATAAAGAAATTTTATCCTTTTATCCACGACCACTATATTAGGAAGGTTTAAATACGTCTGTTTTCCGTAGATTAAAGCCCTTCTAATACACTAATAGATTAAAATTCATTATATCACGCTTCGAGGTCTTCTTGACCAATAAAAAAACGCATGTCATAGAAACGACTCCAAGACTTCCTAGTTTTCAGCGCAAAATCAATATTCTTGGTCAAAATAAATTTCTCAAATCTGAGGCTTTTCAAAACTAAAATTTTTCACCTGCCCTCACACGGCTTTCACTCTACTAATTGATCGGTTTTCGCTGTGGTCGTGGATAAAACGTTGAATTACATTCGGAAATTAACTACCTTTAATTCTCTCGGAAAATGTAACTCCGGGCTGAGCCTCGAGTACCCATTCTTTCTCGTGGATTAAAGGCTTATTAATCCCCTTATATAATTAATAACTATTATTTCACAGTGTGAAATAAAACTTAATAGTCAACAGACACAAATTAAAGTTCTTAAATCAAACATCTATTAATTATTAACAAATTTCATTGAACAATTTTCATTGAACAATTGAACATTATTTAAATTTATTCTTGGAATTATAGGTTCAGATATGTGAAAAATATTTGATTCATTTATATTAATAATGTTGGCCTGATTTTCACCAACGACTACATCGGCAGACATACCTAGTCGTTTCTGTAGTATTGTTTGAAAATACCTTTTTTTGAAATTTCCTTTTGGTTCTGGATGTTATCTTCTATATATATCCTTCAGCAAATGTTGAGGATGTCCATCCCCCATGACGTTTTAAGGTAAGAATATCAGCTCCAGAGCCAGCTAATAGTAATGCTGAAGATCTCCTAAAGTTGTGACCTGTATTGCGCAGGATTAGATAAGTTAAGGTATTTAGCTATAATACTTGGTATTTCTGAAATGTACCAATCAACTCGTTGGACCGTACATTTTTCTCCTCGATATTGAAGAAAACCCCCTTTGTGATTCACATAAGTAGGGCGAATAGCTGCATATTTATCGTAAATATTTAGTGGATTTATTCCATTAACTGTCTCACCAATTATCGTTAAAGTCCCTATCAATGTGGGTCTTCGAATCAGGTACATTAACAACCATCATGCAGTTTTTTCTCACAATATCATCAATGTTCATATTGTAGAGTTTTTCTCGACGACAAGCGCTCGCCAAGCCCATTATTAATACAACATTCAACATTAAAAACTTTTCATCTGATGCTTCTAGTAAAAAACGTTGTCGAGCAGATGTCGATCTGCTCTGTCAAAAACTTTAGATTTCTTAGCCCTATACTCCGTGATACATCTACATTATTCTTCGCATTCAAAACTGCTTTAAGCATCGAAAACTTGGACCAGAGACTTAAACATTTTAAAGCTTTTACTTTTTCAGATAGATCAGTCAAAAGAACAGACCCAGATATATATATATATATATATATATATATATATATATATATATGTTATTATGTAGTCATAGTTTTCTGCTTATACCAGTGTATAAATAAATAATTTTTTTTCGTACAATTTTCTATATTTCACTGGTAGTAAATTTAAAGTTACAGCAATTGCTTGCTGCTTGATTTCCGGAGGAGTACCAGGAATAAAATCTTTCTCACTGTCACTACTTTTGCTCCAAATAATAATTATTGTAAAATAGAATGTGTCAAATGCGACGTTTAAATGATATCAATCAGTATTTCGTTGTTTTATGGAAACAGCAATAGAATTTAGTCATTACGACAAGGTAACTTTGCCAATTTGCCGTATTTTTACAAAATTATATTGTTTTGTAATTTTAAATGGAGATAAAAAAATGTATACAATTGGAGACTCGAGTACTCGAGACTAAAAAAAAAACAATTTTAGCCACTTTGTTATATTATAAAATACTATTATTATTAGTCATTTGATTCCAATGATTAGGAGGAATTAGGAGTACCTAGAAGAAACAGTATTTTATCTGTGAATAAGTACTGTTTTAACAGCCAGGAACGTCATGCTTTTATCACTATCAGTGTTGATAAAAGCGTAATGCGCTTTAAAAGTTTTTAGGTGACTTGAGATCTTTACGGACACTAAAAATAAGATAAGCAGAAACATGCCAATGAAAATATTGGCTTGAAGAGAGAATCTTTACACTCTGAAAACATCATCAGAATAGAAATGGTGTATATTTTATTTCATAAATTGTAAGCATATATAAATAATTTCAATGGCAAATAGGTAACTATAGGTAAAAGCATACAAGTTGCTCTAAAAAGAAAGTAACTATTTGACAGTTGAATAATGATACAAATTTCTAGAAAGCTTAACAACATTTGTAGTATTTCAAGCGTTATAACAACTAAGTTATATAATAATAAACTAACAAGTTCTCTATTGTTGCAGGCCTAACGAAGTATCTGGCGGTGGCGGTGGTGTGACAGTCGGGGGCAGCAAGCTGCGCTGTCCGGCCCCTATCTCCCGCCTCAGAGTGGAAAAAATCGAAGGCGGCCTCATGGTGGCCGGCGTCGTGGTTGCTGCCAATTGCCAAATTATCCTGCCCATCTTCGGATTCCTATTCCTACTGGTTGGCTGTGTCCTTACTGGTAAGTACAAGTGATTAGTAAGTACATAATATATAATATTTACAAGCAATATGTACAAGCAGTAATAGGAGCTCTGATTACAATGCTCCTATTGATATTCATGTAAACAAAGGATGCAATACCTAAGGGATGAATTCCAACAAGAATTACAAATGAGGTTTTCTAAGGGATCACTGAAGTATTCTAAATGAAATTCAGTTAGACTCAGTGTTCAAGTGATATACACATTTAGACTGGATCTTCAAATGTATGAAAGAAAGGTGTAGGCATCAATGGCACCTTCTTCTTCTCGTATCAGCGTCTCCCTCGGAGGTTGCTGATCATCATGGCTATCCTAACTTTTGATACTGCTGATCTAAATAATTCGACGGACGACACGCCAAACATTCACGACGATTTCGTAACCACGAAATTCTCCGGCGCCCTACACTTCTTCGGCCCACAATCTTGCCCTCCATAATAAGTTTTAGCAACTGATAACGTGTGCCGCGCGAAACATGTCCCAGGTACTCGAGCTTGCGTTTTTTTATAGTAAAAAGGACTTCCAGTTCCTTGTCCATTCTCCTTAAAACCGCCTGGTTTGTGACCCAGTCTCTCCATGAGATTCTCAACATGCGTCTGTAGGCCCACATTTCAAACGCCTCCAACCTTCTTGTGGTTTCCTTGTTCAGTGTCCAACCTTCTAAACCATAGAGCAACACGGGAAATACATAACATTGGACAATTTTTATTCTTATTTGTAGTAATAAGTCTGGAGCTGTCAGTAATTTTTTTAGTTTTATGAAGACCTTTCTCGCCTGTTCAATACGTGATAGAATTTCTTGCTTATGTTGAACATCTTCATTGATTAAAGTACCGAGGTATTTGTACTGTTGGACTTGTTCTATAGTTTTTCCGTCTGCTAGGAGTTGACCTATCTCTTGTTTTCTTTTCGTTACCAACATCCATTTAGTTTTGTTGATGTTCATGTGGAGGCAATATTCTTTACTAGCCACTTTGTCTACCAATCTCTGTAGGTTTTCTAGAGAACTTGCGATTAAAACGGTGTCGTCAGCGTACCGGATATTATTAATGTTTTTCCCGTTTATTACTATTCCAGTTGGTTCGTCTTCCAATGCCTCTCGAAAAATATTCTCCGAGTACATATTAAATAACATTGGAGATAAAATGCACCCCTGTCTGACACCTTTCCGTATGCTGATTTCTTCGGAGAGAACGTTATCTATTTTTACTTTAGCCGATTGACCCCAATATAACTTTGATATTATTTGCATATCGTGGTAGTCGATGTTCAGTTTTTGCAGGATTTCCATTAGTTTCTCGTGTTTAACATTGTCAAAAGCTTTGCTATAATCCACGAAGCAAACATATAGGTCTTGATTAACGGCTAGGCATCTCTGCGCAAGAACGTTAAAGGCGAAGATGGCTTCCCGAGTCCTAAGTCCGTTGCGGAACTCAAATTGTGTATCCGATGTTTCAGCTTCACATTTGTTGTATATTCTAGAGTGTACAATTCTTAAGAATATTTTTAATACGTGGCTTATTAGACTTATGAGTCGGTCGTCGTCACATTTAGATGGTCGAGACTTTTTTGGGATTGGGACAAAGGTGGACAAAAGCCAGTCATGTGGAATGTTACCCGTTCTATATATATCATTGAATAAGTCTAAGAGGAGTTGCATCGAATGTTCGTCTAATAATTTCAAAAGTTCACAATGCACATTGTCCGGTCCTACTGCTTTACCGTTTTTCGCTATGTTTATATCGTGGTCAATTTCAGTTCGCGTTATTTCAGGTGCGTTCTCTATCATAGTTAACTCATGATCAGTTGTTCGTTGATCGTCGAACAGTTGCTTTATATACTTTTCCCAGACCCTAAGCTTACTTTCTGTATCTAGAATTATTGTACCATGATCGTCTCTCAGAATACCGGGGTCCTTTTTCAGTCCAATATCCACTATTTCTTTAATTTTTTTGTGCAAGTTAAAGCTATCATATTTGCGTGCCAATTCCTCTATTTCATTACCATTTCAATGGCACCAAGGGTATTCAAATCGCAGTCGAACCATCACCTAGATCGAATCACCTTTGTTGCAGAAATCCATGCTATAGATCTTTGTATTCGAGAACCCAGTAAACATTAAAATATTATGTACACCCTGTTCAGGCGCATTGAAAGTTGTTAGTTCATTTAATAAATTATATCTTTAGAGTAAAAGTTTTCTCAAACAATATTATTGTATCGAATAATTATAAAATGTTTGTGCTACTAAATATTGCAATTGTATAAATTGCAACATAATGCGTTAAAATCGCCTTTAAATATAACTCTTGGATAACATCTTTACGTAAGAGAATAAAAGTTCCCTAAATACTAAAAAACGAGTGGAAAATTAAGCTAAACGTAGCTAAAACGTGCTTTCTGAGAATAGGAAAGGGCTTCACAAGATGAGATAAGAATGAAGACGTGCGTAATGAGCTAAATATACCTACGGCGTGAATGAAGCAGCAGCTGATTACAAAGCAAAGTGGAAAACAGTGTGTGAGTAGAAAGGAAATGCTAAAGAAACCTTTCACTACACAACCCAAGAGGCAAGAGAGACAATTTACAAACAATTTATAAAAACAAATAAATATTTACTTTTTAGTTTGTTCCTAACAGATTTTAAAATCTTTTACCTGAATGTATTTATATACCAAATCAAAGTTTTGATTTGAAAATGTACGTACCTTGTGCATAATATAGACTTAACAAAGAGTGGTTGAATTCTTATCATAAAATCATGGTAATAATAATTTGTTTAAACTAATATGTTCCTTATGGTCCATGATTGTATATAATTATGATGTACTCGTACAACATAGAAATAATTAACAAATGCATAAAAAATAATCTACATGAGGTTTTATCCAATATGTTTTAAGTATATGCATTTAAATGCAATCAGAAAATATCAATTGTATCAATTATTTACTCTGAACTGGTTCAGTTGCGTCATTTTGGCTTTCATCTTTTCTCTAAATAGGCTGCGTCTACGTTTTGTAAACAAGCTATTATTTCATTTTTACTGTATATACTACCGAGGAAAGTCGATAAAGTATTTACATATTTACTGAAGTTTTATCTTTATTGGGAATGAAAACATTCATTTTATTTGATTTTCTATACTTGTGGGTACTTTACTTGCAAATTCCAATTAATTTAATTCTCTATTTTTGAATTATGTATTTTCTGAAATCCTTTATAGCGTCACGTAAAAAATAAATAAGAATATTTTGTAAGACAATTTATTAATGCGTTTTATACAAACTTTCTCGTCTATATGGACTTTCTTTTCGTATCTGATTAATTGAATTATGAAACTTTTAGTTAGAGTTGAGGAAAGTTAAACTTTGTGTGAAAGTTCTCCACTTAAGATTGATACATAAATTAGACAATAATAGTGCTTGCTTAATACCGGTCAGCCCAAGTAGTGATCACGAGTTAAAACAAAATGCAGAAATAGTATTTCCACATAATCTATTATAAATGGTAAATGCTTCGAGTAAAAAGTTAATTGAATATTTTTTAAACAACTTCTAGATTTTCTACGAGTAGAAAAATTTGAACATAAAATATGACTTGCTATCCCTACAGAATACAAATAATAAGGTTACGAAAGGAAAGGAAAAGGAGAGAAAGAAGGTAATAAAAGCTTATGTAAATATAACTGAAATGAGCCATGGTGTTTCAACAGAAAGCCCTGTGGCCTCGAGCTTTGCGAACCGTATTTAGAAAACTAATTTTACCGTTCTGTTATAAATACATGACTACTGCTGTGCACTTGTGTCTGGGACACAACTTTTAACATTTCCCTCGAAGTAATATCTGAAACAGCATGAATTATCACCAACTAAAGTAAAGACTAGTTTAGTGTTCAGTGTACCCAAACTCGCATTTAAAAAATAATCAAATTCGTGCACTGACAATAATTGACTTATTAAGTTACTTATCTACTATCTAACAATCTTCTGCACTATGGTTTATTTAAAGATAGTGCAGAAGGTTGTTAAAAAAATGTTATTTCAACACTGTTTTTATTATATGATACATTTTGCAGAGCTTAACATAGGAATGCGAATTTCTGATGTACTGTCAATATCACGTCATAAAGCACTTAATGAAATAACTGCTGAAAATAAAAAATAATAAAATAAGAAAATTATATAAAAATATATATTGACTGGGTGAAAATGATTTGTTTATAAATAAATAGGACTGGGAATATGCCGATTAAATATAAAGAAATATCCTACACTAATACTTTATGTAATGGCTTATAGAAAGGTCTATTGGTCGACTGCCAACTTATCGTATTCTTGTTTTTTTTTTTCATAAATTTTAAATTACCGAGTTCTAAAACAACTGAGAAGTTATTCATATTTTTAACACTTGATAATACACTACTCTAGTTAATATACAGTGTTATTCAGAACTGATCCATAATAAAATTTGGGGATGTTCAACATACATGTAGAAATGTGGTAGTGCAAAAAAAAATTTTTGGCGGCTTCTGAAAACTATTTAAAAATTTTTCATTGCACGCCGCTGGATACTGGTCCAATGTAATGGAGTGACCTTGGGACTGACAATGCAAACTGGCTAGCACGAAAAAAACTTCGGAAGTTCTGAGAGTATACCGACACCCGGCGCAAAAAAAATTTGCAGCGTTTTTACTTTAAAATAAACTTAAAGATAGATAGATGTGACCAAAGTGACGTGTCTTTAAAATGACTAAAATTTTGTTACACTAATTTTGAAGAATTGCGCTTCTTGATTACTAGGTATTAGAAACATGAAATTTATAAAAAATTTGCACATACCTTGTTACAAAAGCTGTTCAAAATAATTTTCCTCGACTTGTAGACAATTTTGGGCAAACCTTATCCAATTTTGCCGCACTAAACCGAATGTTCCTCCTGGTTGCTGATCTTGTAAACGCAAATTATTAAGTAAATTGGAGATTTTCAGCATTTTGCTGCAACAACCACTCACAAAACCTAACTCGTAATTGATAATCCACTGGTAACAGTCCATTAACTCAGCATTACTGTACACATGAGCCATTTTGAAAATTTTACAGTTTAACACTTCTACGATAAATAAAACACCGGCACACAGAGAGTACACACATAGAGTGATGACTGAATAGACAATAGAGATATTATCCCCGCTCCAGTTCTATTCGCTCGGTCGTCGTTCGAGATATAAAAACGTGTTTACTTTTTTTACCACATTCTTAGGAATGTGGTAGGTATATCAGATGTTGAAGTACAGTTGCCCATCTACGTAGTCCTTTATAATGGTATAACTTTAAACATTTTTTACGGGAAATCCTAAGACTTTTATTATAAATTTTTTTGGTGATATCGATTTCTTATTTAAGGATGCACATATCCTCAAAGTTTTAGAGATAAATTCTGAATAACCCTGTATACGTTAGGGTTGGTGATTAGAATGCACCTGGAACTATAAATATTTGTGAATATGGTGGAGGGTTGTGTAAGCTAGTAAACAAATAGGGCCCCTTTGAGGCCTACTTGCTAGTAGGTTTGCTACCTTCACCCCGTATTATGTATTCTATTTATTAATTAATTATACCACTACTTATAAGTCGTCTAATTAACGTAAGAAACAAGTAAAACTTTATAATTTATTACTTGTTACTTTATACCTGTAAAATTTGAAACATATGTAAGGAGTTTAGGATATATTTACTCTATATTACGACTTTAATGCGTAAATTTGCATGAATTGAATACATTAAATTGAGGTTTTATATATAGAAGACGTGAATTTCAATGCATTTATTTGAGAAAGCATTTTATGAAAAAAGGTTTACAATACTGTTGTTATTACATATTTATACAGAACGTGATACCACAAATAAGTTGATTGCAAAATCACCTTTTATATAGATTCACGATATATGTACGGTAATTTACGTAGGAGCAGTAACATTATGTTTTTAATTTTTTTGTTATCTAGACAATGATTAATTTTCTATGTACTGTAATGCGATAATGGAAAATTTTTTATTTCGCACGTGGTCTTATTCTCACCATATACAACTAATATAAGCATAAATTTTATTTATGATTTACCCTGCGTACTTTTTTGATATAGCAATTACGTGAGTACCCACATTTAATAAATTGCCGGCTCTAATAGTTTATATAGTATAATCTACGTTTACAAAGCTTTAACTTTGGTGGCAAAACTATTAGTTTAAAAAAATATTTATTTGAAAGTACAGAATCCATATGCCGTAAATCCAAAATGCGGATTTCTATAAATTATTCTGACAGGATGCATTATTAGAGTGGTTTGATAGGAGACCTGAAATTATATGGCAACATTTATTAATTTATTCTTATTTATTTGGGTACTATGCCACTACTGAAAAATACATTTCCCGATGAATAAACATCTGTCATACCTATATCTTAAAAACCTTACCAAAACCACGAGTGAAACGAGAATAGTATGGAATAGATATGAATTTTGGATTTTCCCTTTCATTTTGAAAGGGAAACGGTACAGTGAACCGTCGCGATGGATCAGTGAACCAGGATTTACTAACCAATAAAGCGGGTTGTATGGGATTGGCCCTGTGTGACTATTCATACTATTTTTACGCTTTGCAATTTCGAAACTCTCAAGTGTATCCAGCTGTCTAGAATTTGTTACATTCCTAATTAGTCTTAAATTGATACTACCTTATGGTTGTTCTCAAACACATATTGGTCGACACTAGACTTATCTGTTCTACCATATTTGAGATGAGCCATATGTTCCTTGAATCTAGTTTGAATTGATCTTGTAATTTGTCCAACATACTTTTGATTGCAGTCTTTACAACCAATTTCGTAAATCCCCGACTTTTCCTTAGTTTCTATTTTGTTCTTTGGATTGCTTAAAAGTTATTGTAGTAAATTTACGTTTCCTAATTATTTTATCAATTAAACTTATAGAATATTCATTACTCGCAGCTACTGTTACTACTGTTACTGCAGCTACTGTTACTAAATGTTTGTACGCATGCTGCTTTTAGAACTAAATTTAGCAATGTCATTAGAAGTTAAGACCTAGAAGAAGATTTAGATGCATAATTCTCACCGGCTCTTCGCTTTTATCTTTTACCATTGCTCCAACACCAACACACCTTCAGCTGCTAACTACTTTTTTTATTTCAGCCGCATCGTACAGGGGTCCAGGAGAAGACGAAGAACCGGATCACTATGAGGACAGGATTGCATTCACGGGAAACTCCCGAATACTTGGCCCGGCATGCATTGTCGTCGGGTTCTTCATGCTGGTCGCCGGATGCGTGCTTTGCATCCTCACCAGACGGGCGCGGAGGAGGGAGCAAACGATCGGATTCCATTGTCCTCTCCATGGGGACTTTTATCCTCTCAGTCCGGTTTCAAGTAGTAGAACCATAGGTGAGTTGATTTTTACTGAATTATTCAAGTATTTAAATTTAACATGCCTGTTAGAACAGAAACGTGAATCTCTTTTATCACGTATTTTCTTTAACTCCTTTAGTAGGTTGAGTTATAATTATAGCATGTCCACTCTGTATTTAGATGGGGATTAAATGATATTCAAATTTACTGGTTCCACCATTCGAGATCACGGCTTAAATCCTCTTGACAATTGCAGATACCTAATTCATGGGCGTAGATCGGTTTCCATTATTGTTGGCTGAACTGGCTTATATCCACTATACCAGTCAGGTTCTTAGTTATATGACATTAGGGTGGGCCATGAGAATCTATAAATACTTCAGGTATTCTATTGTGCTTGGAGAGAATAAGATAATTGGAATTTGTCGGTTCAACCTGCGTACAACTTAGAAAATGTTCTTATTTATTTACAATCTTAATTTATTTATGATCTAACTGAATTAGAAGAGAAATTGGAGAATTTGTAATGATGGAATTGAATTTGCGGGTAAAGTCAAGCATGAAAACTATTTATTCATTTTAAATTTATAATCAGATACTAGGTACTTAGGTGTGGCGCATTTTCTACTAAAAAACGGTGGGTTACGTGCATTAATTTTTCATGTTTTTGTGGGTAGATTTGGTATGTAAGTATCTGAATATATGCAGATATTATAGCTAGTGAACACTTGTTAACTGACCTCGATTCAATTTACAGTAGTTTTAAGCACACATAAAGAATGAATTTACGTCTACCAAATACGATGATTACGGCCTTCTATTTTGAAAAAATGTTAGTTATTTGTTCAGGGTAATACGCCAAGGCACTAATTCTAATAAGTACTTAGAAAAGTTTATAAAAAAAAACTCCTTAGGCTAATATCAATCTCCGTTGGACACCATTCAGATTGCTTGTTAAAACAAATAAACGTAAATGTGAAGTGGTCAAAACCAATTCGAGACTTTTATAGATGTTTTACGGGGTAAAACTTTATTATCGGCAATCCATATGAGAGTCTTTGTTTTCTTTTGGGATGAAAATAAGCTTAATTAGTTAATCAATATATTTCGAAATTGATATTTATATATAAAAATTAATCCAATGTATGTCTGAGGTATGAGGTTTAACCAAATGTAATCTATCCAGCTGCCTACAAATTGAGTAACAAACAAATATGTTTTGAATAAAAAGCATCTAGTATAGATGTACGGAGAACAAAACAATTTTTATTTATAAAATATCCTGTATTATTATTTACTTTAATTACAGTCATTATAAAATGATTACGAACTGGTGGCTCGGTAATCAAATCATCAGTCCAGTAATAATGACTCGCCATTCACCATCAGATGTATTGTTTTTACTTGGCGTTATTTTAATCAAATATCTTGCTATTATATATAGATCTAATATCAATATATTAGCGGGAGAACGCCCCATAGAAATATGCAACAATATACCAACAGTGTTGCTCTACAAGTAAAAAATACATTATCTGCCTCAACTCTGTATTGGCATTAGGCAACTTTTGTTAGATTAATTCAAAACAATAAAAACTGTGGACATAAGGGCGTGAATACACCTATTCGAGCAGCCCCGGCTGGTGACAACTTATGTTAAAATTGGAGGTATATAGAAAACAACGATCTGACATTAACTTTTTTATCGTAAAATTATTTATTTCGTTCTAAGTTGACAGAATACCGTTCTTTGTGTTTTAAAATATCTAATCATGTAAAATTGCTTTTACACTTAAAAAAATCATTACAGCTATCATTAGTTCCACATAAATAACCATGAAAATCAATTTAAACCGTCGAGTATTTTTCTATAAGCATAAACGATTCTGTAAACCAAGGTTCAGTTTTATATTCGCGTGTTTATAATGTTAAGACGCTGCTTTTGTAGTACCTATCTATATTTAAATTATACAGATTGTGTGTTTTCATTAAGTTAATAAATGAATGGAATGAAGTGATAGTTCATAAAAAAATATTAAAAACGATTAAAAATCCACAAATCCTCTTAAGGTATGCGTCCACTGGGAGGCTGCTCGCACAGGGCACAACTGGACGGGTCGACAAACGTCTGTCCGTCCGTCCGTCTCGATACGTCGCTAATAAAGGCAGTTGTATAGAATGCGACGCGACCCGCCCCTTCTCCAAAGGACGCATACCTTTAAAGAAGTTTGGTGTTGCTTGTATATCTTCTACATTTTTGAAATTTAATATAACAAGTTTTCCCAATTTTGAAAACATAAATTATTTACCTACATCCAAAACTATAGGTATTTCGTTTATGTTCTTTTTTATCATTTATAATAATTGTTAAAAATAAATGAATGATGCATATACCTACTTATTAATTACCTTCATTTATTGTTTGGAACTAGTGATTTCATTAAATTATTTCTATATATCCGTAAATAGTATTAAATGGACTTTGAAGTATTGATAGAAAGAAGCTTTGTGTGGGCAAAATCCTCTCATGTCTCACTGGGTGACGTCCAAACATACAGGCTATTCTGAACAAATCCAGTCCACTGGAAATTGATATCCGTTCAGTTCGAGAACATTTTCTATCTGCTTTTAGCAGTATAAAGCAGATTGGATAAATTGAAAACATTCCGCAGAAAAATACGCAGTAATAGAGCATAAATGAATATAGGAATCAGATTGATCCTCCCTTTTACGATGTTTTTACAATTTCAAGGACAGCATTGGAATAACATCGTTCCATATGTAACTAAATACATGAATATAGTGGAATTAACAAATATTTCGTGTTTTACAAAGTGTCTTATTTTACTATTACATTTGTTACTTTAACTTAACTATTTCTATTTGTACAGTCGTTTGAATTAGTGATTTCAAGATTCACGATATATAGATAAATATTTCCAATAAGTCTTTTAAACAGAAGCTTTGTTTTTGGTTCAGTATATGTTTAGTATTAATTTATATAATCTCATTTTTTTTTTTGTTTTAATCCCATGTAAGTACTTAATTGCTCTAAATTAAAACAATTTTTATTCAGTAATTGCTATTGTATTATACTTTCTCCCGCGGTTTTAAATTAATTAATGTAGCTGCTAGCACTAAAGGACATGGCCTCGCTAATTTATACATATTAAGCCAATAGCAAAAATAAATTGAAACTTCCTTATAAACTTTTAATGCGTGGTTAATGTCAGATGTACCCCGCGAATAAACCAAGCCACATAATTATATTACATTCTTCCTTCCTATTATATAACTCCCACACGTGGATACTTGTGTCCACGTTCCATATTTTCCAGGCGTTCAAATCGATTCTGTTTATATACTGCTAAAATTATTGTTATGTAACCATGCTCTTAGGGTTTAGGTAACAAGATAACAAGATCTATTTCAATATTGGTATTTTGTTGAGTAGGTTAGGTATAACAAGAATTATTAAAGCTTTGAACGATAACTATATCGGTATAAACAATGTATTATGTAACTTATTTGTGGTGCATTTTCCTGATTCATTGTAGTCATTTTGGCGATTACACCACCTGCAAAATAATAAAAGGAAACCAGAAGTATTCAAATTAAATATTCAAAGTGTAGTATCAAGGCAAACTTCTAAAGTTTGCTCCAAAATATAGTCAATTACTCAAATATAGATTAAAAATGCGAGAAATATTCAATGTGTCAAGGATAAATACGCGGATAAAAGTATTGTCATGTAAATACGTGTTTGATATCAAACATGGGCTAACTAAAAATCTTCTTTGCTTCAGTAGACGCAAATCAACAAAATCCAGCCTTCAAGCAATAGTTAATTGTTGAAGAAACATTTGTCAATATATATACAGTTTTTTACACTATTTACACTATTTATATAGAGGTTTTGTTTTATTTGGACATTCAGTAAATACATTATTTACGCAAATGTTGGTTAAAATGAAGCTGTTCATCAGTTGTAGTAACAATGTCGGTGCGGCACTAAAATAAATGTTTTCAGTGGCTTCAGTTTTTATTCATGTTGCCCCGTGTGTTGCTCCAATTTCAGTTGATCAAATTACACATGCATATTCACACATGGCAACTGCATGTGTTTATCACATGTGAAACTCTATAATAGTGTTATTTCTGTTTATTATTACCTCGTGCATTTATTTCAAATTTGTTGATAATGGATTCTTAACAGTTTTACATGTAATGATAATTATTAATTTTTTTCCAAGGAAAAATTGTTGGTCTGATTATTTTACAAAGTTCGTATTAGCATCATTTTAAATTTCATATCAAAGTGTTTTGACGAACGATGGGCTTTTTGTTACGAACTGTAAAATAATTATGCATAAGGATTTAGTTCTAAATTAGATGGACTTAGAAAAAGTCTGTATTAATGACTAAAGATTGACTATTGAGTTTACTATTGTTTCTGTCATTTTGAATTTTCTGACTTGTATTAAAGTTGAATACCTGAAAGCGTTCTAATAATAAATTGACTCTATTGTTCATAGTCCTTGACACATGTTTTATTTGACTCAAATAACATAAATTCTCCGCCCCTTTAACCACAGTTTTCCATTATTTATTCCAATATTCAATCAATGTAACAGCTGGTGTAAAATTGTAATTACTGCACATTGTAAACTAAGGTCATGGCACCACAAGTAGGTGTAAGTATTGCTCACGTTATTTATTATAGAAAGAACACCAATCCCATCTTGAAATAACTTGTTATTAATAAATTGTCCTTCAAACTTCCGTATTGCAGACATAAGTGCATTAAAGTCCGGCACTTGGACGGTCGAGCTTTAATGAATAGTTAACTTTGGAACCTGGTGCTTCTAATTTTTCAAATGCCGTCGAAATGAACAAATATTTGAAAAGGGTTGCATTTATAAATACTAATATCAAGATTTTTCTTTTACAGGATTGTTGTAAACTTAATAAGGTTTCAATTTAGAAATTCTGATATGCGTCACACTGTTTCTATAGAGTGAAGTACAGTATGGACCATTTTGGTGATGCATGTATTGGTCTCTTGAAAACTATAAGAGATAGAAAAATGGTTAAATGGGGAAAGTTTTAGACAGTTCCGATGCTAACTTAATAACTTGTAACTTGCAGATCGGTCCTAGCTCATCAGGTTTTTGAGTTAGTTTGAAAAAAAGCAAATGTGACGTTTTAGAAAATCGTCTGTAACTTTTTTATTTAGAATAATTTTTAATATCTGAACACGCAAGTTATTTCGAGTAATTTCACTGCATATTTAGATTTTTATTGCGACATTTCACTTGCGAAAAACCATAATCAACTTTCTTTTTTCTTATGGGTGTCATATTGAACTCAGCAAATAGAGCATAGTTTTGGCTTTTCAATGATATAATATAAGTAGGAACACATTTTAAAAACAACCTCACGTAGCAGTCATAATGTTAGTTTATCATATAAAAGTGACGGTTTAATGCATAGAGAGTGAATTCAGATCGTGCGGATATGAATATTGGAGTTCCACAGGGGTCAATATTGGGCCCAGTACCTACTATATTCTTATTATATGCCAATCAAGTTGTACTCTGATTTCTCAAGAGTTCTTTACCATGTATCCAGATGAAATGTTGCTTGTATCTGACAATCCATGTGTTACATAATAACACATGATAATACTTCGATGTATTGAGGGTGTTAGTGGAACTCACTCATGTAAGAAAATTTTTAAAAAAGATAATCTATTAACTTTATGAGGTTTATTCATGTATGAATTATGTGTGTATATTTATGTTAATCGAAATTCCTTTAGTACAAATTAATTTTATCATTCTGTTAATGTAAGAAATAAAAAAGATATGTAAATATCTTTAATAAGATTTGTAATAAGATATGTTAATATTATCTTTTGTAAGTACAAAGTGTCTTTGAATTCTCCAAATTTTATGGGCCCCAATGTCTTTAACCGCTTGCCAATTAGTACGTCGTTTTAAAAAGCAACTCAAACTGTATTTAGTTGATAAGCGTTTTATTAGATGAATATTTTCGGCCTGAGTTTTTAGCTATTCTTATACATGCCTGTAATGTTTGGAGGAAAATAAATATTATTATTAGTATTATATGGAACAAGAATTAACACCACAGTCTTTACTTCTGAAGAAATGCAGCATAATTTCACTTAGTTGCTCGTCGGTTTAATCATTTCGTCAAAGTTTATACCAAGTTTCAATGCAGATAAGCAACATAGAGATTTTTGACATACCAAATGAATCAAGCAGGTACTTCTTGAAGTTGTTCTATGTGCTTAAAAACACCCTGTACACAGAATATGAGACTTAGGGGGCAGACACTGTATGCACTCTTAAAAAATAAGAAAGTATTAAGTTTATTGCAATTAAAAAAGTCCACAATAGTACCTTCCTACTTTTAAATAATTATTCTATGGAACAATGATGCATAAGATATTGAAATAAACTTTGACCTTTATTGCTCAGTACAAAGGATGACTAAGAAAATAAGATGAGAACAATGACAGTGTGCAATAATTGTTCCGGCTAATGTAATAATAATGCAATGCTCCCTGAACTATATAATAAAATTTTAAATAATAATTAAATAAAATTACTGTTTATTGCTGTGCTGTAGCAATTGTTGTAATAATCGTGCAAAGAATGTGGTAGTCCAAGAGATTAAACAGAAAAATAGCTTCTTATTCATATGTTAACCTAAATTTATTAAATTGCTGTTAGTAATTAACAACTAATTACTTCACCAAGAGTATTTACTTTGTATATAATTCTGGGAAACCATAAGCTTTCCTTTTTATAAAACTGTTAATATAGATACGTGAATTATAATAACAGATATATCCTATAGGTTAATTTATTCCATATTTGTAACAAAATAGATTTCTTTTTAAACATGAAATCGATTGTATGCATATGTGCGTTGATATACCTGCCAATATCAGTAGATATTGAGTAACTAGTGGTTTTAATAATAAACAATAGCTAACTAAAATTCAATATTCAATATTTTTCTACTAATAACTATTCATAATGTAATTAATTATTAATTTTTGTATGTATAAATATAATGAATAGGTTAATCAGCTACAATAATTGTAATTATTACATTTCTCGTAAATGCCCATGGACTTCTATCATCTATCGCTGAAAAATTTGGATTATGGTAAATATGCCGAGACTTTTAACTTTAAAAGGACTCGAACATAACATAAAGCACATGTTTATTAGGTATGTATTTTTGCATAGAAAAGAAAAGATATAGACAGATATAGACAGATATAGAATATAAAAGAAAATATATACAAAGTATAGAATAAAACTACTGAAAAAATAACGAAAAATATCTAGCAATTTGAATGGTATTTAAAAATTAAAGAAATCGAAAAAATAATTGCTTCATTCTCCGTATAACATAGCACTAATTATTGTGAAATTGAATAAAGTCGGAATAAGTTGCAATGTTCAGACATTCCAACATCATGAGTTTCACGTAGGTGTACTAATTAAATCAAATTATAAAATATTCGAACGAACTGTCCGTTCCTTGTACTTGTCCTAATAAACTTAAATTGAATGATTCAGTATTTGATAGACAACTGTAAGATTGTATGGCTTCTGCTGCTGCTAATCAAGTTGTACTTTGGAGAATTAATAACCCTAATAACTTAATGTTAAAACAAATAGAAGCAGGACCAACATTAGCTTTCAATAAGTATTACATGCCGAGATATGTGTATATATTAGTAAATATAACTTAATTAAAAATTAATCATTTTTTACATGATACTATAGATGAAATATTAGAAAAAATCAGTTCATTTTAGTATTAAGTTCATTTGTTATCAAAACGAATATATATTTTGTATTACAAATTCGTATATCAAAACCTAAAAATGTATAGTTTAAGGTATTTTTTAGTAACTGAATTTAACAGTAAAAGTCAAGAATTTTAATGTGAATTTTGTTTGTATCTTCACTTTTTCTATTTTCCCCTAAATCTAGAAACAAAGAAACACTCCTTACAGAGGATAATTGATTGAAATAGTTCGTTAGTGGTGATTGGGTGTTCAATTTTCTTTTTCTTAAAATTTTAGCAGCATAAACAGGGTGGTCCATGGTAATGAAACTATTTCCAAAATGGCTACATTTGCTATTACACCAGAAGTCGATATTAACATCTTTATTTTGAATGAAATAGTGTTTTTAATTTATAGTTTCACAGTGTAAAATAACAATAAAAAAATAAATAAGAAACTGAAATATCTTAAAAATAGTTGTAGAATAATACAACTTGATAAGAGTCCCCCTAAAATATTATGTAGAATTCAAATATGCAATAAAAAATACACCATTTCGTCTAAATAAAGTTGACTTCGCCAAACAATAAGATATATTGCATGAGAAATAATATTCAGTTGAACAAGATTTATATATCCGCAATATTTAATATTAGATTCGCGTGTTTAACTTTATCAAGATATTTTCACGATATAATGTAGTAATATAAACATCAGTAATTTAGTTTACTACATCTAGTAGGTATGGTGAAAGTTGTGATCGAGATAAAACTTGCTTGAAACTCGGACAACAATTTCTTTTCAAGGATATATAGGGTGTGACAACCTGATAACTTACTACCAACTGTTGATTTATGATAGAGAAAACGTTTTTCTAATAGAAAGCAATGCGTTTCCTGTGTTGGTACTTGGTGCAGTTATTAAAACTGTCTTAGACAGTGAGAGTAAAATCGTATTTTCATAGAAGCTAACTGAATCCTTTAAGCCGGTCGTACATATACGCGACATGTCTGCAACATTTTTGATAAGACATGTAGTGGACACATCTCATCAGACAAATGTCGTAAAGAAATTACCGACCTCGTCCATTTCAGTGAATCATGTCGTCGGATGAGGATGCATTACTGCTAGTGGCATTAGTACGAATAAAAAAAAGAAATAAAAGTAAGCGAAGATTTTGGATACATCCATATTCAGGTCAGCATATACATCCCAATATATTCAAAACTAGTCAATCAAAAGAAATGATGGAGGATAAGAAAAAATTTTTATCATTTTATAGAATGACACAGACGAGCTTTAAGGGACTTCTTGATAAAGTTGGATCAAAAATCAAGAGAGAAGATTCAAAATTTCGTGAAGCTATTTTACCAGAAGAGAAATTGTCGATTTCAATAATTTTCTTAGTTGGAATCATATAACACTTCATATTTTGTCACTATATTAACGAATTTAATATTAAAAGCCGGGTCGTCCTTTATATTTGCTAGGAAGTACTGCATGCACCGCAAAATAAACGACAAATGATGCTTGAAATTAGAACATGCACGGTCGTATGAAAATTGTCGTCGATAAGATAGAGATGGTTCGCGACAAGTCTGTCAGATGTACGATTCTAAAATGAAACGATATGTCGCAGACGTGTTGCAAACAAATGTTGCATATATGTATGACCGCCCTTAGGTAAGTAGAAGAACAGGATGTGAATTTTAAATAAAATATCCAAGTTGTAGCACATTTATCACTACTGATTTACTACTAAATTGGCTCTGCCAACTTCGAAAATCAACTTAACTAAATCACCATAGAACACACGAACAACACGAAATGGCAATAGGAAACACGGCTGATACAAAATGATTGTAAAAATAAAAATTAAACACTTGTTAATTGACGTATAATGGGGGTCACCAGAGTGTAAACAAAAAATAAGCCATTGTTTTTTATTCTAACCAATCTAATTGAAACTGCTGGTGTGTAGTCTAAAATAGAATGACCCATTTTCCCATAGAGTGTATTTAATACATATACGATGCGTAAATGACTTGTTAATTGCCGTTTAACATCAAGATCCCTGAACCCGGATTTCATTATGATAAGATGAAGATCCTTGGGAATGTGGTTTAAATTACTGGGTGTCACAGTAAACTTAGATGCGATATTGGCCGGTTGAACTACTATTACTATTATTTATCAACAAACTTTTTGTCTATTTTATGGTGTATGTATACAATTGAACATGTGATATAAAAATTTTTCATGTATTGCATAATAAGTATTGCATAGAATGATATAGAAATATCATCTGTTATTTTAGCCAATACTAAGAATCGAATAAAAAAATTAAACTAATGTAATACATAGACATATATTAGACATGCTTAAGTATTTAGTATCTGCTTGAACTGTTGTTGGAAAAATGAATGTTAAGACTCGCGTACAAGAAACGCATCGCATCGCATCGCACACAGATGCTATTCATTTGTATATAAATACAGAAAACATGCACTGATGGACTAACAAACAAATATTATACCAAATGAGAAATTAATTCTTATTGAAAACGTTTTAATAGTTCAAATTAGATTGTATTACATTTTATGTGCTATAAAAGCTGTTTGAAATGATGAGCATGAGAATTAAGCTAACACCTAAATTTATAAAGATGTGTTAAACATATATATACACACACACACTACCTGTACATATACACATATACCTACATTACAATAAAGCAAAAGTAGAATACATAACTACGAATAGTACAAATCTACTTTATATCCACATCTGTCAACGCCTTATTTAAATAAGGACTAAAACCAATTAAGCCAAAACAGCTATTCTCCTGGCTATATCCCACACCGAGCGCCGAATTACAAAGCAAGATTTTGCCGTATTTTGTCTAACACAGAATCAAAATACAAGGATTCAGATTGTAATGAAACTCATGAGAATCCAATACAATAGCGGGATGTAGAAACAAGATGGGTTGTACATAACACATAACTATCATAGTTATGTGTTATATACAACCCATCTGTCAAGTAGTAGAACTTGTTTCTACATCCCGCTATTGCAGAAGTAGAAATTATTTATTCATTATTTATTATTCCATTCAAATTTTGATTTGGTTTGAAAGTTTGAACCCTATTTTTAATTTAACATAATAATATGCTTTTACAGTTGATTTTCTAAATTAACTTGTGTGATACGTTGCTAAATATATCAAACTTTCATGTCACGTCAACGGTAATACTTAAATAAGTGTAATACAAAATATTTATCAAAGCTATTGCATATTTAAAAACTTAAAAATATTATTTCAATGGGTGAGATAACATTTTAGTGCTACAAAAATTCAGCGTTGATATTTATATAAGCCAGCAGTAGTATATATATTATGTTGAAAACAAATGTGAAATAAAATTTTCCTCTGTTGTTTTGTTCTTGAATTTTATTTTTTATGAATATAGGGTAAGGTTGGCATATCTCTCTTATGTTAAAATAAAATTTGTTTGTTTTTCAGCATGGGGTAAAGTTATCTGCTTAAGATTCTCCCTCAATAAACATAGTTTGGTATTTTCCGCTTTTCTCTCTAATTAATGTTTCACCAAGAGTATTTCTACTGTTTTATTCTTCATAATCGTAAACATTTTATAGCGCTTAAGTATTATACGCCCTTGTAGTGAAATTAAATTTCCATTATTGTTGGTTTCACAAATGAAATGAAATACTTATATCTTTACAAATTACACAAATCTCGAGACAAGTTTTCCGTAAGAATGAATTTCCTTTGTCGTACAAAAATGAAGTAGTTAGTAGCAAATAACTCTGGTGGGTGAAGATCCTTGCCAATTTGTAGAGTACTTTAATCTGGTAAGAAAACATTGGAGGGGCTCTAAAATTTTCCGCTGAATATCACTAAAGCAGATGGGGTTTATATTCGTATCGATTCTCGTGGCCAAGGACTGACTTGGGCTCTGGGAAAACTGGGTTATAAAGGTCGATTGGTTTTTCAACAAGTTTTCTGTTTTAGGACTTTTAAAGTAGTTTTATTCTTCTGAATTGTGAAAATTAACTTTCTGGAATTGAACAGATATTGAAGACAAAGTAAATATTTATTTAAAAAAAGTTATTATTAAAATAAGTGATTTTCATAATTGTTAGTATTATTAATAGGTATGTATAAAAATTCATGACAGAATTTTGTAGATTTAACTAGAAATGCAGTTATTTCTAGTTATTGTCATGGAAAGAGGAAATGATATTGTTAAATTAAAATAAATCAAGAAGCTTATAAACGTAATTATAAGAATTACATTTAAGGCAAAATATTTCTGTTTGTAGAAAATGTTTTATATTTAGAAAATATAGACGTATACACTGTGTTCATTATATATGGTCCCACTTTTAAACGGCTGTAAAATTTTTGTGTCTTAAAAAAGGAATTTGAATGTTTTTTTCCTAAGTTTTATCTGGTAGTTTTAGAGTCTTTCCTATCGCTTTCGATTTTCAAACCCACGACATAACCTCATTTTTTTTCTGATTACAAATTTATGCCATAAGCTCTAGCAGTATGCTGTAATTGGCATAAATTAAAATATAATTCTACCTATACTGAATTTATCGATCTATTTATAATAATTACAGCAAAGCTATTAAAGATAACTACCTCATATGGCGTATTTGAAAATCGAACGCGATAGGAAAAAATCTAAAACTGCCATATAAAACTTTGGAAGAAAACATTCAAATTCCTTTTTTTAAGACATCTCTATCTCAAGAAATAAAGATTTTACAGCCGTTTAGAAGTGGGACAATATATAATGAACACAGTGTACATGTTCTGGAAGAAACATAAAAATTGATAATAAATTCCCAGTAAATATTCATTAAAAACTTATCAAGTATAGTAAAATGTATAACATTAACCTAAAAGTTCAAATACTTTATTTTATTTTTAGTTATAAATTAGTTATTATATATTTATGGTGAAAACAAACTTATAATGTATTTAATTTATCATATCACTTTAGATCATTATTTGTACACTACATTAAAAATAAGAATTTATGAATCCACCAGTTTTATTATCTACTTATACACTAATGTTTACTTAATGGTTTGAAATATACAGTAGATTGAAAATGTAGTGTGTATTACTGACAATACCATCAATATTTTTAGTTTCATTCATTGTTTCAAACTGTAAAAATACAAAATACCTAATTATAAAACATTTCACTGGTATTACTGTCATTATTAATATTTAATTGTCTAATATAGTTAGTGAATAAATATTAATTTATATATTTTATAACTGAGCATAAGCTTTTTCGACGTGAAGTATAAACATATAATATGAATATAGGAACAATTATTATAACGTTGTATAAAGTCAATCCCTAAAATACCCCCCCCCCCCACCTTAACTTTTGAACAAAATGTAAAATGAATGGTATAAAAAATACTACTGTATGACAAATCAATACATTATTTTATTAGTATAAGAAACTACATATATATTATTTTAAATTATTTTTTGGAAACCAAACCACATTTTTAAATGTATGAATTATTGTTTATGGTCACGAAATTTGCGTGAAAAGCCAATAACTCAAAAAGAGTTTATTTTAGGTATAGTAAATTTTTCATTATAATTTTTTGAGAGGGATTAATTGAAAATAAAATTAACGGGGGTTGTCATTTAAAAAATGCAATTTTTGAATGTTTGTGAAATTTATTATCAAATCGATTTTTTAAATACCCTGTATAATATTACGAACCCATTTTTGTGGATTTTAGATACCTTTCATATCTTATATTAATTTAGTCTATAATAAAATTTTTTTGTGACTTGATTTTGAAAATTTTAAATATATCTATATAAAAGCAAGCCTCAAAAAGTTAAAAAAAAAAATTAAATATCTCAAAACCGGTACAATTTAGGTATAATTTAAACATGGTTAAATGTGAAAATGACTAAGAACATTATTTAATGGGTTAAAGGGTTAGTTGCTACATAATGGGTCAAATTTCATGAAATGTACGTACCTACGCATTAATTATTAAAAGCAAAGTGCATACATTAAGTATGATTAAGGAATTATTCCTATTGTCTATAAATTAATTATTCATTTAAATTACTGCACGATAAAACACCTGGAGAGCTCGAAAGTATAAAAACATACAGGGTGTGGCGCGAATAATTTTCTATCTAAATATATCTGAAGTCTGAAAATTTGTATAGGGCTGTTAGTCGACATTTGCAGTTTACTGAAAATATTGACATCGATGTAGTACTTCCCGTTATACCGGAAGTAGACATCAACTTCTTTATTTCAAATGAAATGCTACATTTTTTTTTTATTTTTCAAATTCTACATTAAATTTTAGGTTAACTTTCATAAATAATGCGTATACCGAAACTCAAACATTTTCGAGTTATTTCGAATTTTTCGAAAACTTTTGGAAAATTATAGGTACTCACGCTACTTCTGGCAGTTTTTTAGCTGGAGTATTTAAATATTGCATGGTGTGCTACCTAAACATGTCAGAATACCCGCCATTGGAAATAATTACTGTAAATTGTACAGGGTGTTTAATAATATTAAGCGACCAATTATGACGAATTCAATTTCCCAGACACGTCTAACAAATGGTTTTCGCGCCACACGCTGTATATTCTATTCATTTTATTATTCCTTATAGCGTTATCGAGGCTAAAAACTTTACAGGAAATATTAATATAGTTGGAAAGTGCTAGAAAAATGGAAATTTTCCCATAATGTATCCATTAAAATTTATGGAGGACAGGCAAATGACAAAATTTGATTGATGTACTCGTAAGTGGATTATTGAAATTTGATCTCATATAAGTAATAATCTATTCGGAAATAATCTAATAAATGGATCATGATTTAAATGAACCTTATATCATTATATTTTTATAAATAATTGTAGTCCAAATATTTGTTACTAATCTTCTTATTGTTAAGGGAAACCATATTTTTGATATTTTAACTTTTTTTCACTTTAATTAGAAATACTACAGAACACAGACTACAGACATTGCAGAAGAAATACATACATTTTTGCTGACAAACCTTCTGTTTTGCTTAATAATCTGTTAAAATTGACCATATTATTTTTAACTACAGAATTAATAATAATAATAATAATAATAATAATAATAATAATAATAATAATAATAATATTAATAATATTATCTCTACCCCTTATTGTAATTAGCCAGGAAGTATTATATTTGTATGGGAGCGGGGGCGGTACATTATTATTTCGCGGGCAGCATTTTCGCCCCAAGAACGACTTACGTTGGTAGGCCCTAACCGCCATTCAATGCTGAAATGAGGGAAACCTGTCAAACCTCATTAGTTCGGGGGACAGTCAAACATCAACTGATTTTAATCTCTCATATTAACACCAAATTGACATTGTTCCCATCCTAGGCATTATTAATACCTTCATTTTTAATATTTGGTTTTTTATTAACTCACTTTTGCTTATTTTGTTTATGATGTACCTAATAATTAACAACGTTTTATAAATATAACTCATTGAAATAATATTGTCCATTAATATAATATAATGGTCCATTTCTGTGGTGTGTTTTATGGCGTGTTTTAATATAGTGTTATAGTCGCTACTCTCACTACTTGGCCTCCCCTTATTAATAGACTCACGAGAGAAGGTTCTACCTAAATTCAAAAAAATACACAGTAAATTATAATTGCGTAATATAACTAATATATAAATGTTATGTTATAATTAATATACAGTATATACATATATCTATAAAACGTTAGGGTTCGTCCAATGCAGCAGAGAATCAGTTTAATACATATTCAGACATCAGACATTATTTAGAGACATCTTCACTACAATTTAACATTTTCACTGTTGTTGTCAGTGAATGATTAAAGGTATTGAGGTCGAAACGACCTCAACCTATTCTCAAACTTTAAATGGGTGAGATCTCCGGCTTGCTCGAACTCATGAAGCCGTGAGACACGAATCGAGTGCCAAGTGGGCCATTTTTGGTAAGCAGAACTGGCGCTTTGGGATGAACCAAACGCCGAGTTAAAGCGCCTAAATCGACGCTTATGGGATACCATTAGTCAAATATACTCGTACTTACCTTTAGTTTATATAGACATGCTAATACCTTATCTAAATATGTATACTATTTACTGTTCACGAAGTAAACAAGTGTAAAATTGCACTGTGGATGACTTTAAAAGGGGTGAAACGTCGACAATAAGTGTGACTTTCTACGTGCGATCATGTAAATTTGTTCAATAAACAACTGGATGTGATTTGTGGGAAAATAGATTTAACTAATGAATGCCATAGTCCCTAAAGGAAACGATGACAGTTACAGACAAGTGTTTCGTATATTTTGTTTCTCTTCAGTATAACGTATCTAAAAGAAAGAGTTTCCGACAGTGAAAAGAAGCAAAAACTTCGAAACATGAATGTCTGCAAATGTGTTGTTGTTGCCTTTGGTAACTATAACACAAATCCTTTTATTATATTATATAATGCCAATGTATAATTGAAATGATTGTAATATTTCTTACTTTTTCAGGAGGCATAGAAAAAGGCGGCATATGCGGACTGTGCTGGCCTCGAAAAAGAGGTCCGGGAGCCATCGCAGTGGGCCCTCCTCAATGCCCTCACAGCCAGGTCTCGAGCACGAGGAGCTCCATCGCTAGCTCACCCCACAGCCAGTGCCCCACTCCGTTACCATTCCTCGTTAATTCTGGGTCAGTAGGGTGAGTCGACTTTCTTTATTTGATGCTTTTTTGTTACAAATGAAAGTGACGAATTATTGTCTTTTGTTTGATAGGAAAGATTACTCTGGTCAAAGCCATGTCTGATTACGTCTTTCTTTTATACCTACAAAACCTTGAGATGCCTTTGAAAGTGGTTTTAGTTCAAACAAAGGAACTCGCTGTTTCCAATCTCGTCATAATGTGCTTGAAATGACTTTGATATTTTTATTTCAATTCACACAATGTTTTTTCTTTTGCCATCATTAATATGATCAAGGGAAAATATTGTAAATAAATACAGTGTATTTTATCATTGTCATGGTTTTCATTTGTTGCTGGTGGAACTTATAGTACTCTAAATGCATACCTCACAAAATCCAGCTATAAATATTAATAATAAATGTCTTATAATCTTAATAGATGTCAACAATACTAAATTGTCTACCCATGGAAACTAGTCAATTAGCAGCCCAAGCATTAGACTGTTAGTTTAGGTTAAAAAACGAGGATCTGTCTTTATAAAGCGTATTATGGAAAAATTAGATATTTTATTATAACCATAAAATATTTTAACTGAACTGTTTATCCTTACACTCTTCATCACAAATGAGTTACTGAATTTTTAAGGAAAAAAGATCTACAACTACTACTACTTATATAAACGCCGTTTTATCAGTATTTCATTGTACTCCTCATGAGCTTCCTCATAGAAATTAAAAAATAAATATATTTACTCGCATATTTATATTAGGTAAATTAAAATTCACAGCAGGGAATATTTGTTTATGGCTGATTTAAAAGGACGTATTTAATTGATTCTTTATTGACGAATACTAATACCTTATCACAATTGAAAGGAAGTAACATCCTGTTGCATATCCTTCGCACTTTGGTTGTTAAAATGTGAGTATTGTTAATTTTTCTTTTTATAATGTGTTTTTTTATGCGCCCGTAAGTACTTTAACCTTTGTAGTGTATAGCATCAGTCGAAAGTATACAAGCAAACTATGCATATCGTGTCGTGTTAGTTTTATTAGCCAATAACTATGCTAGTTTAGTAGAGATTAAAAACTAACTAGAAGACTACATAAAAAGTTAGTTATAGTAGGGTGCTACATAGAATATAAATGCATTTAAGCTGGCCTTTAAATAACGTGGCTATAAATAATTTTAAATAGTTTAGTAGTGCATAACCTCAACATAAAGAAAACACGAAGCATATTTAAAATTGAACAAAAGGGAAGTGTTTTTCCCCTATCCTTCGGCTTCACTCCTATACCCAAACCAATTTCCTTGTCCCACATTATACAACCGCAGCATAGATGTTGGCTCGTGGATCTAATTTTGGCTAATCAAATCAAATATCTCTCGCTCGCGCAAGATATATGTTGTCTTTCTTGCCTTTCTGTATGTCCGCATGTTGATTCCTCATTATACAGTCCTATTCAATACAGTTGCCCTTTCAGAGCGTAATGTCCTGGTAGGAAACCTGTACTTATGCGTAATTAATTCCTGCTGTAACAATAGTTCCTCAATTTCCTTTCGAATTCGTCCTTTAATGAATGTTTTGCCATGTTAGCAATTTGTTATATTATTCCAGTTTTCTTTCTATTGATTTTTGACCTCTTCTCTCTTTGCCGCGTACTGTGGCTTTAAACATTCCAAAGACTGACTGAATAATAATATACGGGCAGATAATCTATTTCTTGCAGAGAAGAGTGCTGCGTACCGAGGTTATTTTAACAAGGCTAGTATCTATTAAGTGCCTAGTCTGACTCTAGCAGCACACAAAAGTACTTCATCTTTTATTTTAAATTTCGTTATTTTGTGTTCTAACGGCACATTTTCCATAAATGTGACTATTATACAGATGTATCAAAAAGTGCTGTTGATCAAGGATGTTGCTCAGCGATAATTTTTTTTCCACGTTTTTGTTGACCTATTGCATGGATTTTATTTTATTTAATCTGATACGCCACCATTTAATTATGTCCTTGGTAATAACGCGTTGCAATTTCCGGGTTGAATATTTTACATAGTCAGCGACTACAGACTATACTGTGTCATCAAATATCGCTGTCACTGTTCTCTTGATTTGTGGGTTGAGAACAGCCAACGACGAATGCAGGATCTCTATTTTAAGTCTTCCTATTCGAATTCTTCAAATCGCATTCTGAACTATCCATCTGCAATATGAGATGTTAATAGTCCCTGTTGAAACAATAGCCGCAGACTGATTTCAAAGTGTTAAAATTGTTACAATCTAGGAAGGCAGAGTAGTAACTTATCTGATCAAATATTTTTGATAATTTGGAACCAGCTCAAAACAGCTCTACTACTAGAATGTTGTCATTTATCTTTTTTTTAATACCTACCTATTATTACCTCTGTCAAAAGCTTGTGTGTGTGGCATATGGCGATGCAGACTGTTCTTTTCAATATAGGCATCTTCAGTACCTTCAATTATTATTCAATATTACTATGTACTTGCTTCATATGGAGGCAAAGTAAAATTTTCGATACGAAGTTATTAATAAGTTGTTTCAGGTGTTGGAGAATTTGAATATCTTTTATGTGTTGCCTAATGTATAGAAGGTATCCATAGTTGTAAAATCTATCAAAATAAAATTAATAAGGGTAAACATCTCTATGAATTTTATATTCAGCACTTCTGATCACACATCAGTGATTTTTCAGATACTTTGAATTTCGACAGATTTATAGCTTACATGTATTTAAATACAGGGTGTCCCATCGAAAAGTATCACATTTCGTCGCCTTATATCTCGAAAACTAAAAGAGATATCGGGATGCGGTTTGGACAGAACGACTTAGGATTTTTGTAAGTTTTTTTGGCATTGTTGCCAAATCTCCAAATATATTAGTAAATTTTTTGTGGAATACGCTCCTATTTGGAATAAAATTACTTGCTTATATTAAATGGAACACCCTGTGCATTTTGCCAGCCATAATCAGAAAGCCTAGTCACTCTGCTTTTCAAAAAGGTATGCATTGTTTACATTATCTTGAGAATTGAAGCCACAAAATTAAATTTGTTAGAAGTACTATTATTTGGGTTATTACGAATGAAAAAAATGCCTCCTTCTTTATAAAGTTATTTTTAAGTTTTTGTACGCTTATTTTAAATAAAATACCCTATATATTTTATAATTTTAAAATCTCTGATCAAACTTGATGTGAAACTTGACTGCTTTTTAAATGAAAAAAGATAGGGAGACAAGAATAATTTATTAATAATCGGTAGGAACGAGTTTTGTTAACAATAACAACAAAGCACAATGACAGTAATAAAAATAACTGGTAAAATAATCAAAATAACTGTATAAATAAAAACTACTTGAATAAGTTAGAAAACAATTAATTTGTTTTAACTGCCCCCCATTTAGGTACTTCAATATACATTTGTGCATCCTTAGTAGTAAATGATCAAAAGTGTGTGATCCTTCTAATGTGAACATTTTTATATCTATACTTCAAATATTTGACACAACTGAAAATACAGTTTATTATTGTACTTTTGTTTTTCATGGCTACTGTGAAAACGAAGACCAGCTTCACAAACTGTTCAAATAAGAGGTGCTCCCATTAAACTGAATTTTGTGGCTCCAATTCTCAAGATAATGTAAACAATGTATACCTTTTTGAAAAGTAAAGTGATTAGGCTTTCTGACTATGGCAAAATATACAGGGTGTTCCACTTAATATAAGCAAGTAATTTTACTCCAAAGAGAAGCGTATTCAATAAAACATTTACCAATATATTTGGAGATTTGGCAACAGTGCCAAAAAAAACTTACAAAAATCTTAAGTCGTTCTGTCCAAACCGCATCCCGATATCTCTTTTAGTTTTCGAGATATAAAGCGGCGAAATGTGATACTTTTCGATGGGACACCCCGTATTTTATAAGCACATTTTTACAAAAATCTTGACTGTTTATCTTCATGTGTCTATCATTAAGTATTATTATTATTTTTAACACCGAGTTAAAGAGAACTAACTGTAATATAAAAACAACATGAGAACTATAATATTGTATGCAAGTTTCTTGTTTATTACATGTTGGTTATTGAACAGAATCAAATAACACTTGTATAAAACATCTTTAGAACCAATCAAATCTAAATAAACAAACAAGAAACTTTTCTTAAGAAATTAAAGACTGCTTCTTGTTCACAGTTTCTAAAAAAATACATATTTACTTTTCTATAGGTGCCTCGTGAGCCATAGGCTAACCTAAATTAGTTTCTGTATTTTGGTAACAAAAATAAAGTTTTGCCAATATGCGTTGGTGTTTTAAAAGAAAATATTAAACCTTTTGCCTTTGATCCTGTGCTATTTGGAAAACCCACGTGAAATTTAAATTTTGTTGAAACGGTAGTCAGGATACTAAGGCCTTTTACATTCATACATAATTCTCTTTATAATTAGAAAAGCACACTTTGACCTTTAGCGTTAGTGCATTTTCCTCAGTGAAATATTTGCGAAAAGTTTCGTGCTAGTAGTGAATTCGTCCTCGGTATTAGATAATGGGAAAAGGTTCACACGCGATTTATAAAGCTAAACCCCAAAGTCATGCGTGCCAAACGGTAGTTATTTTGTTTGCTAAAATATATTACTATGCTCTCTATTTGCATAGGCACGTTGAATCTTCTTCAACCCGTCACGTGGAACGACTGTTCATTAGATTTTACCAATTTATAGTAATACTTATCTTTGGTAGTATCGATCTGTCCTTTGATAACGTTTGCATAAATTGTATCTCGTATTAAGTTGGAGTTTCCTTCACAGTTTTAATAATAGAGAGTTTTTGAACCCCTTAAATTCTAGCACGTCGTTATCGTTATCGTTATTCTGCGCATGCGCAGTGCCTAAAAGAGTATCATTTTTGGCACTGCGCATGCGCAGAATAACGATAACGATAACGACGTGCTAGATTTAAGGGGTTCAAAAACTCTTTAATTTATAATCATCTCTGATGGTATCAAGAATAATAAAGACCATAACTATACAGGATGTGTCGTGCAAGTACTGTATAAACTTTAGAACGTAGGTACTTTTACATACCTAGGTATCTACTTATTTTTATCAAACTAATTTATAAGTCTGACAATTTAATTTATATATAAAAAATCGCATATGCCACAGTGCAATTGTCACTTTGACAGCGACAAAAGTTACCTGCAACTTTTACAGCGACAATTGCACTAGTGGTTTTTTCACTTATTCATTTTTTAATCAATTATCGCGGTGTCCGCTGCCAAAATAAATAGTTTGACATTTCTGTCAAGTTATTGAATTATTAAAAACACTAACGATGAATGGATTCGTGATGTTCAAATAAAAATATGTTTATTTTCAGTGCAGTGTTTCATAAATAAAGTTTGCATTGATATGTTTCTAAATTTCTTATTCATTAAATTGTCCTGCCGAATTACACTCGATGTTTGTATTGATACCGGATAAATTTGTACCAATTGTTTAAATTCTAAACTGTTTCCTTTAGCAATTTGACTCGAAAAACTGTCAACCTAAAAACGCTCCACCTTAATAGTTGACAGTTTTTCTCGTCTAATTGCTTGGCAACAGTTTGTCATTAAACAATCCAAATTTATCCGGTAAAATACAAACCTCTTGTGCAATTATAAGTGACAATTACACCAGTTCATATACTTAATTTTATATTTGTTTAATTTACTTACTTATATTGAATATTTTCTCTCTCAGATTCATAAGTGTTTAATAAAATATTTTAATTAACTAAGATATTTTTATATTGTTTAAAAGTAAATAACTTTTTATTGGTCGAACATATGGAAACAAATTAGCATATCTCAATGTACAACTATAGAGTATTTCTTGCTTAAAAATTCAGTGATTTAAAATTAGATGACCTCTTGCTTCTGCTATGTATTGTTCTAAGCCTCGTATGATAATTTCTCTTTCTCTTTGTAATTACTAACGGTAACATAATGTGACCAGCTTGATTAACATCGCCAAATTTTATTTATTCGGGTTCCTAAAAGTCGTGTGCATAACAGTAAGACTTGATATTGACGAATTAAAGCAGTTTCTAAAGACTATAAAGTCTAAGGAGATTTCGTATGACGTATAGAAGAACGCATAGCAGATAAAGAAGGTCATATAAATACAGTATTCAGTGTTTGAGTAAGGAAACAGCTACACTTAACACTTAATGAGTTAAGACGTACTAATTGATTTTTCTTTTCGAACATTAAAAAAGCTACTTTATTTTAAAAACTGTCAGTGCAGTTAGGGATTCCCTGTATATAATATTTACGATGTATATACTAAAACTAAGGAATATTAAAACTGACTGTATGTGTATATATGTAATTTTAATACTTTAATATACTAAGTACATTGTATGTTAAGATCTAGATAGACATTTTAACATAATTTTTCAACACAAATATATTAATAATTGTTTGATTGTAAATACCTATATAGAAAGTATCTCCACTATATAACGCCAAAATACCAGATATCTATTTTATCGTTCATTGGACCTATCAGGCACTTGTATTGATAGATATATTCATAATTCAAAGTTATTTATTAAATTGCTGACAAAAACGATTATTATTATTAATTAATTAATAAAAAAATGTAAATTAGTATGTTGCTTATACAGAAAATACAGTTCTTATCTAGGTATACTGTCTGAATATCTACTTTGAAAATGGTTAGTCTGTCCAACAACTATGTTGTACATAAAAAAATCATATTTTGGCTTAACACAAGGCTAACAATTTAAACTTTGGAGCCTGTTTAAGTTTCCCTATTACAGAGTTTAAGAGTTTGCTAATAGCAAGTTGAGCTTGAAGTTGCAGGAAATTACATTGCTGCTCTCGTTTTATTTCAGAAACGTTGGTGCTCATAAAAATTAGTTTTAAGTAGGCAGCTAGCAGTAGTTCGTGCAAAATGATTTACTAAGTCTGCAGGCGAAGTGGGTACGTTATAAAACAATATTTCAGAAGAATATTTAGCAGGTTTGTAGACATGCGAAGTAATTATTATTATTATTATGTCATACAGTAATGCAGTAATGACTAGTAATGGGTGTTTGCACACTTTTTACGTCCGATATTATAGAGGAATTTGAATCAAATAAACTAAGAGCAGATATTTGCAGATATATCAAAGCCTTTGATACCAATATATGACATTATATTAGTATTAGATTATGTATTTAGCAATACATGAGACAAGAGATCTCTCTCCCACACAAATCTCAGGCTTCGGGGCTAATCTTTGTGATTAGAATGAAGAGTTGAGATATTATTATATATTGCTAATTAAATCTGCAAAGCGTGGATTGCTGGAATATATTATAACCCATTCTATATTTTCAGTGAGTGGGAAAGCAAGCAAGTGGTGTTCTACAGACATTTATGTTGGGGCCAATAGTTTTTAGTGTACATAAGTGATATCTACGAAACATAAATTAAAACAAAAACATCTCTAACTAAAAGTTAGCGTATCTACATTTAGCGTCGACACAGCTCTCTTATATTCTGGAGAAGATCAACATCTGAGCATATGTATGTACATATCAATAAGTATTCAAATATTTTCACAGTAGCACCAAGCAATACAACAAGCAAGTATACTTAACACCAATTTGTAACAATAACAAAACCTAATCTATGCAAGTTGTGATTGTTGAAAGTTATTTACGTATTTCATATATTTTTCCTTTAGTAAAGCCATAGAAATTTTCTAAATATGGTAACTTTTTTGCCGGTACAAAAATTATTTTATTGTAAAAGTTATCTGACAAATAAGGGTTACCTACTAGGATTCAAATGAAGATGTAATAATTTAATTTTCCTTAGTTTAATGTAAAATTATAAATAAATATCATGGCAGAACTATTAGATATCTCTGTAAAAACAAACAAGGAATGCTATACCTTCTCCGAACACGCACAGGCTATTATCGTGCTTTCCAATAAAACTTCTTGAAACAATGACGTAAGTGGATTGCTTAAATTTTTAATTAGTCTGGTCCCAGCTGAAAAAATTGTTAGCTGGGAAAGCTGAAAATTTTTCAGTTCTAATAATAGAGCCACTTATTGGGTAAATAATAGACGAGGTCATTTATAATTTTATCGAAACGAATTTAGATCCTGATAGTAAAGTTCACTCTCCTTTTAGTTTAATGATTTCGGGGTGAGGAAAACAGAATAATGGTTAGGTAAAATAAATTAAATGTGGGCGATACGTTATCGTGTGTTCGTATTTTAGAGATAGAAGATTTTAATAGAAGCCGAGCGTCACATGTCATATGAAGTATTTTTATCCTTCTGTAGTATGAAACTTCATCATTCGTTGCTCAATTTTTAGGAGATGTATCAGCTGTTCCATTTTTGAGACAGAAAATCTAGTAATATACATATATACAATAAAATTTCATACAAAAGCAGCATGAAGATACAGTATTTAAACTTAAATTATATATAAATAACGCATTCATACTGTATTATTTCTATTTCCCATATTTTCTGCTTCATCTATCTGCTGTTCTTAGGTGTCTCAAGTCTCAAATGTTGTATCGTGTTAATTATTATCCTTTTTCCAGGATGCTTTATCACATTTACCTTCCCCCGTATTTAACAGTGCCGGTCGGCTCTTTTAAAATGGTCCTAAAACACTGCAGCCAGAACTAAACCAATTATGAATCTCACCATTTTACTATTCGTTGTGTTTTTGTTTTTGATCCAGAAGGCTATTCGACGAAATTCTCTTTTTTGCTCAATTTAAGAGAAGATTCCAAGGATCGTTGATTTTATATGATCATATTCACCGCACTCACCTAGAATGTACAGTATCTTCTACCTTCATGAATATCGGAATCTTCCGTGATATACCGGATCAAAAGTTTTAAATTATTAATATATTTCCTGAGATAACAGCGTCCGCTTCATTTTCCTTAATCAAGGTTTACTCGTGCTCAGCATCTCTAGTTATTTTCTGCTAAGGACGCTTGCTCAGGGGCTTCCCGCGATTCTGCCCTGCAATAAAAACTCATTATTTTCCCTAGCTGCACGTCTGGACAACCCTAACCTTGTTGGAGCCTTTCTAGCTGTTGACTAGTCGCTAGATGAATTTACGTGTACCCTTTCCAATAAGCATGCCATTCTTGAAACATTTTTGATTGGTATACCGTAGGATATATCCCTACTAGGGATATTTTAGGTTCTAGGGCCTAGAGTCTAGAGTCTAGCTCCTATAGGAATACCATCTATGTCTCAATACAAACACTGCAGCTTCTTTTCCTCTGTCAGTTTTAGAGTCATATGTTTTATCTTGTTCTTGTCAAATAAATAATAAAATAAGTTATTCAGGAAGTTACAATATAAAAATAAATAAATAAATAAATAAACATTTTGTTCATAAATATCTATATAATATTATTGTTACATACTCCCACGCTAAGTTATTATTTTATTTGACTTGATATATGATATTATTATTTACCTGTAATAATTAAAAGCTTTTTAATCTGCTCTGTCTTAGGTTTCAAGTAAAGCTGAGTAGTTTTTTAAGTACTGAGTACTTCAAGTAAACGATTTCCCATTAACCTTAAATTTATAAGTAATAAAATAGTATACAAATAGATAATAAGCTTTAAATGTTGCTTAAGCAGAGTATTTTACTTTTTATTTCATAAGAAAAATAGAAAATGCATCTGATGCATGAAGGTTTATCAGTTTTAAAAGGATGTTTCTAAGGAAAAGAGGTTTGGAAACCAACACACATTTATTCGTTTGAAACAATTCTTCTGAATCATTACTTCTGAAAAAATCTTCAGAAATATTATTAACTTAGAAGTTTATTTTCGTATTCTTTACACAGAAAAACCACTTAAAAAGTCGAGCATCTATTTTTAAATTTTACTCATTTATTGCAACTTGATTCGTAAGGTTTTCAGGAAATTACTGATGCCATGGCCAACTACTACCTAATACTATGCTTCAGGATGAAAATAATTATAAAAGTTTCTATATGTTTCAAAATAGCATCACTCAACAATATACATATATTTATAGCAAAGTACATTGTAGTATTTATTTATTTTTAACATCAGGTACTGGCAACAGACAAAATCCAGCAATAAATATATAACTAATTTGGTATTAGGGTGTGAAACCCGAGGTAAAATCAAACGATATGTAAAAAAGGCTACAACGATTCTTTTGATATAAAATAGTTTTTATATTGTTTGTGCTTATGTGTATATACGCACTTTCGTAAATCCATCATTTCTCAAAGAGATGGAATCATTTCTATCACAAAACAGTAAAAGCTATTCGTAAATTCAGCGATTGCTTTGTGATGGGCTATCAATCTTGTTCGTAAATTTAGCACAAAATTGTATGATGTCCCATCAGAAAACTATCACTTCCATCATTAAATAGCTATAATGGATTTCAAATTTTGTGTTGGATAAAATGGGGGGAATTTTCATGTCATTAATTTTGAGGTTAGTATGTTGTTTTCTGTTTGATTCAAGGGATGCAATTTTGATAAAAGCATAAAAGTGAGCACAAAGTACCTAGTAGATTTGTTAGTCACAATGGAGAGTGAACAATTTCCAGTGGGTATTTTGGTTGGAGACACAAAATATACAGTACTTCTTACTCAACAAGATATTCATAAAATGGACGTTTATTAACGGACGTTAAACGTTAATTGTTCTGATGGAATCTATGTCCAGCATTAATTCATCAGATCCATCAGTTACGTCATCCATAACAAAACTGAGCTGAATTTACGAAAAGGCGCTATACGTGTATATTAAAATATATCTATTTTCGATAAGGGAAGCTTGTGTAATGACAAGAACAAAATTGGATTTATTTTCAGATGTTCTTATTGTAGTAAATTTGAACATAATGGTATAGAAGTTAAATAAAACAATACACCTTTCTTCACATATCTATTAGCAATGCTAAATGTATACATTTCAAGCACTATGTACTCATCGTCGGTAGCTTAAACACTAACCAGGTTATGGTACAGAAGGTTGAAAACAGTAATTGTAAACAAATTTACATTGTAAATTGTATGGAAAATTTATAATATTCTTTTTGGTAACCTATTTTTACAATCATTTTATAAAAACATATTTGCATCTTTTACATAGACGTCATGTCCCCAAGTTAAAAAAATGTACGTACCATAACCATATCTGAATCAAAAACAACACAAAGAAAATTTAACCATAATTATGTAAAAGGAAATACATATAGGGAGGTAGTTATTTATGAAATATGCTATGAATATTAATGTGAAACGTCTTGCCACTCGTGAAAATTATGTGAATAAAAATGGGACGTATCTATAAAATGACTTTGCAACAAACTTGTAATTTCCGTCGTGTTACAACATCTGATTTCCCGATGAATTATTAATTTTGGAAAAGGACATCGGTTTAGGGCCTCCTTCATGAATTATATATGTAGCTGTTTTGTATAAATAGACGGTAGGTTATATATAACACGCCATAACGAAACAAAAATAATTTTTCTCTATTATTATTTCATTTGTAGACGTCGCGTTGCGGTAATTATATGGAATAAAAGTAAAGTATTGATTTTTTTTACTCGATTAGCTGGTATTTTTATCATTGTTTATGAATAATTATAATAATAACATATTTGAGAAAATTTTAACACATTATATCAACACAAAAGAGAAACAAGTTAATCGAAAATTATTTAACAATTTTTTCGACATTTTTTATGACGCAATTGACGTTTTTACTAATAAAATCAAAAATGTATTAAAAATGAAAACAAATTAAGGCTACATATAAGTTACTAATTCACAGAAAATCATATTGCTTCCTTCATTGCTACAAGGAAGAAATGATCGACTATTCAAACAAATGTTACAGAAAAGTAACTAAACGACACACTAGGGATGTGCTCCCAAACAACATATAAGACATAAAATATTCATCAGGCATAACAGCTTTATACTGATTACCGTTTGATAATTCCACTAAGGAGATTACAGCTGTAATTCGATAATGGATTGACGGAAATTATGTGAGATTGAATTATGGCCTAATCCTATTCTCTTTTGTAGCGTGGATTTAGTCTTTCCACGAGTTGGTTTCGCACTGAGCGTATGAAATCTGAATTTTCGTAATCAGAATCTACATCATTCTTCTTTTAAATGTGTGTTTAAATGTGCGTTATTTTTTGTTTTTAATTACTGTCAAGAGTTACCTGTATTTTTTCAAATCTATGAAAATGGTGTATTCTGATTGTTTTAATAGTTTCCCTAATCTGCGCTGGTAGGAGGTATAAACTTTTTTTAATGAGAAGAGTTGAAATTAGATCTACAACCGTAGACAATATTTCCTAATACATGAGTGTTATGGAATTCGGTATATATTCCTTTATTGATTATTACATATCATCTCTAGATTGCAAGAAAGTTGACTGTAGTTTGATTATCATTCATGTTTATTATCATGTTCCGATATTGTAGGCACTGAAAAATAAATATAATGAAAACCTACCCGGAACATCCAAACATAACGCAGTCAGGTGGTTTCACTAAAGCATTAAGCCTATTAATGGTATCACGAAAAGAACCATCGTTAACTCTTCTTCGTGGTGTTTTAGAAATAAATGAAGCATATTACATAAGAATACATATACATATTAATAAGAATAAATATGTATCACTACTGAGTAAGGAAGTTTCCTTACTCAGGGATGTATTACTCAGTACTGATACATATTTATTCTTATTAATCGATATTCATAAAAAATTATATTAAAACAAAACTATTCATATGGCATAGAATGTAAACTGCATATTATGAAGTACATATTAAGTTTAGTGAAGAAAGCACCGGAGAAACAGATGCTGTGAAACAAATCTTATTGTAATTTTAAGATAACAATACGATATCAGTACCGTAACAAAAATCAAAATTAGCCCATATTTGAGTAGGAGACATTCCGAATTTGCCTGCTTCGAGACTCTATTGTAACTTTTTTCTCTTAATTACTATTACGGTTGTAATTAGAAAACAAATATAGGAGAAATTATTTTGTTTAAATCCCTGGTAGATACAAAACCGTATCACACTAAGTACACTTTGTATACCTAACCTATTTAATATTTATTTTATTAATTAATTTTGTTAATTATTTTATCATATCTGTAATAGCGAGATAGTCTGGTAGAGAATTTTAGACATAATTTAAAGTAATGGAAGTTTTAATTAACTGTTAAGTCTACAAGTAATTTTCGTGATGGAAACTGACTTTTCTAATTAACCTTCACAATTTATTTATTAGCTTAGACTGTGAAAGCGTTGAGAGGTGGTCCGTCCATTTCTCCTTCCGCCTTGACTCTGGTAAAGTAAATATCTGATAAATTATTGCGAATAAATTTAATTTCTCCAGAAACTAATTATTGTACAGTCCAAAGAATCTACATTAAATCTACAATTAAAATGAATTAGAAAATGAACTTACGTACTTAATTAGCAAAATGATTGTGATTAAAACCCTATTTAAAAGTACATTCATATATTTTACTTGTTAGTTAGAAGAGGAGATATATCCATTCTGAAATTCCTAAAAATAACGGAATAAATGCCGTTATTTTATTTATGAAATATTTTTTAATTATTTTCAAAACAGTATTTGAATTAATTTTAAAGTCTAGAATACCTACTCTACCTAGAAATATTTTTAGTCTTGTGTTTGTATAGGATTTGTTTCAAAAGATCAATTTAATCTTCAAGCCAAAACTGAGCCCACAAGTATATTATTATAAGAGGTACCTACCTACTTAGGGCAAAATTTCATGCCTTCGTAATCATCTTTACTACTATAACTATTCATTTTGATTTACTTGTGGACGGCTAAGTGATCGGATTAGTTTTGTTGCTTACCTTAAGTTAGCATAGGTTGTCTACGTGAAAGAATGTTGATACTATATCTTTCTTTTGTAAACGCAAATAGCATATCGTAAATAAAATGGTAGGGACATCTCTGATTAGTCAATTCCTACATTATGTCAGAAGAATTATATTTATACTATTATGCCTTTACTTCATGATAAATAAAAATTATCTTTATTGGCTAATAGGTATTTGCCCAAGTTATGATTTAAACGTAAGAAAATGCAAATACTATTTATTACTAGCTTTTATTAACTTGACTTTTATATAAGTCGTACCTAGGCATGATTCAAAATTTGTAAAGCTAATTTTAGCAACTTCTCGTTGCACGATTGAGCTAAAATTTATTGCACTTATATATTTTCCATGACAATAGGCTTTAATACATTTTATACAATAAAATTCAAGATGGCGAATGGATTTTGCCATTTACGGCGCGTTTCCAAAATATACCGCAGCGTGAGGGTTTTCAGGGTTGCGAATTACGAATTTTCAATGGAAATTTAGAAATTCGAAGCAGCGGAATAAATGAAGCGTATTAACGACGGGTTGGCACTTACGTGACACACCTAGATATATATACGTTTCCGAAAAGAATAAAATAAACTAATTCAACTAAAAAAAATAACAGTTTTTCCGGCTACCACAGTATTTTTCTGCTACCGATAATAGCTTGGGACATTCTGGGGTAAAAATGATGTGTTTTGTTTGAATAAAATAGGCTCACTCTGCCAAAAGACTACTACATAGAGGCGAAAAAATTAAATGTGCCTCACATTAATTCCCATTTAATTTTTTCTCCATTATATTTTGTTACTTACAATAGATATTTTTTTTATTTTTATTTATAAATCACTGTTTCGATTTATAATTACTAGTTTTCCACAATATACCTATTCTGATAATAATTTCAAACTGTTCTAAGGCTATGACAATGGAAGTTGATAAGCATACAACTTTTTTCTGTCTATTATATCACTATATCACTATCATGTGGTGATTTTGCATAACAGTAGAAAACAGAATAAGGCGCCATAATGATAACATATTTCTTTCAGCCAGAACGGCTGAAAAGCTTTATTCCAAGATATCGACTCTCCACCACGTGGGCGGCACAATTTCTTTCTTTTATCTATCAACGGGCGTCGCATCGATTGCAAGTATGGGTTCGATTATTGATAGTAATATGTGAAACTTTCCCTTATTTTCGTTATTTTTTTATAAAAAGAAAAATGCAGGTACAAAAGTACACAGGTACAGAATTTTATGCTGCATTAATGTAAATAATAATTGTATCTATATCACCAAACAAACCATCTTTTATTAAGCTACACATTGGGTATTTTTGTATATTTAAACGGAATGTTCTCTCACAAATATCTATATTTATGTTGTGACTGCGGACGATGGGTCTGTCTCAATAATGTAATGTAATGTAATGTAATGTAATGTAATGTAATTTTATAAGAGAAACATGATGAGAGTACTGAAAATTTAAGTTAAATCGGACTAGTCCTACTGTCCCACAGAGTGCTGATTTGCTCCTAAGAATTTGGAATGTGCACTATTATAATTAGATTATAAAGAGATTATTTACATAAAAAGATGGAAACAACACTTTGTCTATAAGTCTGTTTAGTATAAATACTTCTTATGGCTTCTAAATTCTTTTGCGCGCTCATGATAACCAAGAATATTTTGTTTCAGGGGCATCGTGGCTCCAGTAGCCCAGTTGTCTCCAGATCAGCCCTTCGGGTCGATCAGATCTCTGTCAGCGGGCCGGGAGGTGGCGAGCTTCCCCCTATCCAGGACTCCCACGCCGCCCCCTTCAACATTCGAGAGGTAGGTTTCTTTCGCCCGCTCTATTTGTTCATCTTCATGCATTTTATCTTCGAAATATCAGTAGCCTGGCAGTTGCACGCAACTTTGTAAACAAATCCATTAAGGAGCCATTTATTTTGGCTCTCGTTCAAGATCACTAAAGAATTCGCGGTCTGTACATATACTTCATTCGCAATTTTTTGTCACATATTAATATACATTTGAGACTACTGGAAATGTTAATTATTATGATATTCTAAATTGTAGTGAAACTGGCCATTAATGTTTCTCTAAAAGCACCTAAGCACAATCAAACAGGTTGTAAAAAGTCTGCTTGTTTATGGAATTAGTAATTTGTATTGTATATCAAACACATTTTTCTCTAATTTCAGAAGCCCAAATCTAGTCCAGGTTCCAGATGAAGAAAGATTAGTTGATTCCCACTTTGAAACAGTTCCAGTGCACAGAAGCGGACCCAGAAAATCAGTATCTATAGTATTACCAACAGAAGAAAAAGGATGACCAGTAGATCTTTAGTTAAAAAACACATTGAACCAAAATCACTTTATTTTTAGTGATAGAAACACTCAACCTTTTCAAGACAAAAATATTTACTATTTGCATAAAAAAGACTTAGATATTGTTATATATGATGGTAGCCACTGCATGTTATTTTTTTCAGTAAGTTTTCAAATATTTATGTAATAAATATAAAGTGTTAGTTATAGTTAAATATACAATAGTTTAATTTTAAGGTAATTTTAGACTGAAATACTCAACTCTCTGAGAAATTGAATAATCAATTTAAGTAAGGCTAGTAGGTACTCAAATTACATCACTGTGAGTAGAATAGCTAGTTCGAGGTTGTACTCCTTTTTACATCCTTAGCTTATAAGGAAAAAATTAAATGATGGTTCAGAATACTTTTAGTAAAAAATAAAAACTTTGTAAATGCTAGGTATCAAACTATTTTTTAATACTTAAGAACTAAATAAAATAAATTTTAGATAAAACTGTCAAATGTTTTATAAATCAAATGATAAAATATTTGAATGTATTTATATTTATTTGATTTTGAAACAATCTCAGTTTTAACAGCATCAGTTGCACATACTGACAAAATTTTAATAACACCTAAAGTCATTCATATCATTCCATATTTATTTCAATATTTAGGAATTTATTTTACAAAAAACATGGTTTCATTAATATTTATTGTATAAAAATATTTTAGTTTAATTGATGTTTGCCCCTATTCTGAATCATACTTATTTAAGATGTTATTGTGGACATCAGTGATATATATAATTTATTTCCCAAACTATGTACAAAGTCATACATATATTGATAGTTTTTTAGTTCAGAAATATTTTTTCTTATTAATCTAACAAGATAGAAACAAAGTAGTAGACACTTAGGTACAAGAATGCTTTCATGCAAAAAATGGCTATTATGAAATATTTTCCAAATATTTGTCTATCATAAATAAATAAAAATCAAACTGAACAATCATATTTTTAAAGGTATAAAACTTTTTTAACCTATGCCCATGGTTACATTTTTAGAATATTATATGCCAGTATGATTTTGTGAGATGCACTAAGATGTTTTCACAAAGTGTAACAAGTAATTTAAATAAAGTGACATTTTTTTATTCAGTTTTTAGGTGAAACTAAACTCAAATATTAAAATATTTTTCTAATTCAGGAATTGGTAGGAAAACGGATCCAATTTATAAGATTATTATTTAAATGTAGTTATTCAGAAATATAATATATTTATTGAGATACTGAGGATGAGAGGTTAATGAATAATAATCTGTAAAACATATTATGTATTTAGGGTTCTTAAGATCATGAATGGGATTTTCACATGCAATCTCATAGAGAGACAATTTTCAGTTATAACATAAATCAGTATGACAAAAAAAATATTTTTTTAAGTTTGTATTATTAGTGTGATCTATTAAAACAAAAAAATATTTATATGCTTGTATGCTGATTATTGCATTACTCAAAATTATCACAAATGTTAATCTCAAGTCTTTAATTGGTACTTATCTAAAAGAAAATATTGTAAAGTCAAATTTTTAACATGTAAGGATAAAAAATTATGTTTCTTGAACTGTGTATATTTGCCATGCTTCTGAAACTATAAAATAGGTATTAAAACCAGAACCCCTATATAAAAAAATAGTCTGTTTTTTGAAAACTAGTTTCCCCAAACCAATTAAGTATAAAAATGCTCATATAAAGAATAGAAAATGTCATATTGATTTGAATTATTTTTAATATTCTATTACTAACATACTTTTTACTATTACAAACATAAGTAGAGTGTCACTGATTTAGGATTATTGCTCAATTTGAAATATAATTTTTGCTTAATTTATAAACTTTCAACTGATCAATGTTAACTTGAGATTTCACTAAATAGGTACATATAAGTACATATTATATGTGATGATGGGTTTTCTAAATTTTTATTTTGCAAAACAGCATTCTATACCAAGACTGAAATCATCTTTGACAGTGTGGAAGATAAACATATCAAGTTCAATTTTGATAAGAAAAAATATTCCTGTTAAGTACTTATAGGAATAGAATTAGGATAATTTCTGTTTACACAAGCTAGGCTCTATTTTTTTGTTGCAATAAGGAAATGTAATTTCTTATTATTTTTATTGTCCGTCCCCCATGTGCCAAACATTTATACAATGGTGTTTATTGGCAATCAAAATTATTTAATAGTTGATAACTGTTTTACCATAAGTTTTGTTTTAAAAATTTTATTGTAAATAGTTATGTAGATGTAGTGCTACTGCATTTTTTTTACTCATATAATTATGAATATGACGTGATATGTATTAGAATTTATCAATTTATATGTTGAGGCTGATTACATTTTAAGATAATTAGATTAGGTTAAATTGTTTTTACTCAACATATGTCAAGACAGTGTAACTCAAAATGATTAGGTATATATATATGGCTCTATCACTTGCTCATTACATATGATATCATAGTAGGTAATTAATTTTATTTATCTATAGTAATATTTTAATGTCATTGTCTTAATAAATAGTTCAAAAATGTGTTTAACTGATGTGTTATTTTATTACACCCCACTCAATACAAAACCAGCAAAAAATATAGTATAGGTAGGTATAGCGGGCAGTTCAAAACTTTAAAAACATGGTATTTAGAACTAATGCCTAGGTAAGTATAGATAAATAGTATATTTCCATGTTTGATCCAATTCTTTATGGTATGAAGGTAACATTATGCATTAACAGTGAATATTTCTGTATGTGGAAAAAACATACCTAGTATAGGCATACCTATAATACAGAATTAAGTATACCTACTACGTACTATTTACATAACATAGGTATCTACTACCCATTGAGTGGTAGTGATCTACTATCTACTACCCATTGAGTAGAGTGATAAGTATTATATAAGTATGAGTTTTTGTTACATCCTGATACCTAGCTCAGATGATAAAATTTTAACATGTAGATGTTAATTATGATATTATTAATTGTTTATATAGGGTAGGTACCTATATAAGAAATATTGTTTTTGGTTTTCCTTAACAAAAATATTAAATATAAAATTAAATAGATTGTAGATAAATAGAATAGAAGTGATGTAGGTGGTTTTATCAAACACATTTATGGAGTAAAAATTCATAATCAAAATATGTTTAGCGAGCCGGTGGCTTAGGGTTTAGTGTCTCGATCGCTCAACCCACAGGTCGTGGGTTTGAATCCCCAAAAAATTTTTAATTAAATTGTTTACTCGTAGATCAAGGTTTGTTCGCTATGATGGGTTGGCAACCAAGTTTCAAGTTTCCCTCATTCCAGCAACTGAATGGTGGTTAGGGCCTGCCTACCAACGTAAGTCGTTCCTGAGCCGCAAATTGCGGCTCTCAAAATAATAATATGCCGCTCCCTCTCCCACACAAGTCTCAACTTTCGGGCTAATCGTTGTGATTAGAATGTGGGGTACAGATATTATGTACTAAATGGACGGGCAAGCAAATAATCAAATAATCAAAATGGTAATTGGTAATAGTTTGTAAAGTTGTATTAAGTGTTGCCTAAATAATATCTAAAATTACAGGTACCTTTTCGTATTCTCTCATCTCATTTAATCGAAATGTCAAAGTTAATAATGCCAACAGAAAATAATAAAAAACACAAGAAAAAAAATGACAAACATGGAAAAGTGCTATGGCTGTTTTACACGACTTTGACAGATCAAGATCAAATACTAATAGAAAAACATTGAATGGAAGTACATTGTCTTTGTCTCATGCAGGTAATTATAGCGACACAATGTCGACAGACAGTGAAGATATGGACATCCAACAAGAACTCAAAAACATAGAAAATGTAATTAGTTTGACCCGTGCTAATATTGATGCCCTAAATGCCAAGTTTGCCGACTTTCAACACCCTCCTGCTATGTATTTAAAGGAATATGAAGATCTAACATCAAAATTACATGAATTAGAGGCTGAAGAAAGGAGGTTAATGGAACAACTTAGTAATGGTAGAGAAAGCCCCGAAGACTTGAGTGAACAGTATTATCCTGGACACTATGAAATTAGTAGACCATCATACGACACGTTAACAAGGCCTAAGTTTTTAAGAGCTCACTTGCCTAACCAGCAACGAACAAGCGTTCAAGTACGTGAAGGTCTTACATTACGAGAAGCCTTAGCTAAAGCAATGAAATTAAGAAATCTTGTTTGTGAGATGTGCTGTGTTTATCTTGGAGAGTCAAAGATCCCAGTGAACTGGGATGTGGATATTAGTACATTGAACTGTGAAGAAATTACTGTTAAAATACTAGATAAATTTCCTATTCCTACTAGTATTTCCCATAATTTTGTGCGTAAGACATTTTTCTCTTTAGTGTTTTGTGAATGTTGCCGGAGACTTTTATTTCAAGGGTTTTATTGTCGGACTTGCGGATACAAATTTCATCAAAGATGTGCTGCCGGAGTTCCTTCATTATGTCACCAAGTATGTATGCTTTTTGTCTGTAAGAAGTTTACTTACAACTTTGTGAAAAGAAAACACAAACTTGCATCTATATTCTCAAAAATATAAATGGAAAGCTGCATAAAATAACCATAAAACTCAAAAGTTGAAGGCATGCTTCAGATTTATGAATAATTTGTTGTCAACTACTGAGATAATAAATTTTAATTAAAATATTCTTTGTTTAGACTTTGCAATCTATACAAATTGCTTTTAAAAATAAAATAACCATTAAATTCTAATACAGGGCGCCCTATTTCTTGACCCGTTGCATGGGTAACTTTTTTATTAGTAGAGATACAAAAACGCTTAAATGAGCAAATTAGTGCAGTTTCGTATTAGTAATTCTACGGTAAGGCGAAAAATTATATACGGGGGAAGGTTGAAAAGTTATTGACAAAAAACGATAAATCCAACTTTTCTATTATCCCTCGTAGCTCGTTCATTTGAAGAGTTAGAGAAAAATGCTTCACATGTTTTTTGCAGTATTTTTCATGTAAAATAACATGCACTTGCTACTTTTTATATATCTCTTAAAATGGTTGAGAATCACAGTAAAATATATTTTTTTTAAATGTAATGGATAGGTGGCTGTGACATTAACCGAAAGTCCCCTTTTTTCTCTTTCAGATGATATAACATAGTCCATATTTTATCCTTACAAAAGTAATAATAATCGTTGTTTTTAAGGAAAGTTTATTGTCACATCAAGAATGCTATGGATTATGAAACAAAAGAATGTTTTGAGAACAGAAATTATTAATTAATTAATTATATTGAAGTAAATGTTCGAAATGACCACCATCCTGTTGGATACATAGTAAGCAACGTTTCTGGATACTTCTTAAAACATTATTTATTGTATGTTGAATCCATACTAATAATTGCAATACTTCTAATTGCATCTTGAATCCTGACTTTTAGATCCTCTATATCTAGAGGAGCTGTCACATAAATTTTATCTTTCAATAACCCCCAAAGAAAGAAATCTAAGGGGGTCAAATCAGGTGTTCGCGCTGGCCAGTCGATATCCATTCTATTTCCTATAACATTATCAAACTGTTCATGTAAATATTGTTTTACCTCGCGGGAATTATGCGCAGGTGCTCCATCGTGTTGGAAGTATTTAAGATTTCTAAAAATATGAAGTGGTAATTCATTTAAATATTCCTCTGTTATAGTATTCCTTAGAAAATGAAGGTAATTATTCGCATTCAAATTATCTTCGTAAAAATATGGGCCAATAATTTTGCCACAAAAAATTCCACACCACACATTTATCCCAAATTGACGTTGATTTCTTCTTTCAGAAACAAGATGTGGATTTTCTCGGCACCACATTATGTTATTATGGCGGTTAAAAATACCATTGTTGGTAAATCTACTTTCATCACTGAATAAAATCTTTTTCCAGAAGTCTAGATCCTCTTCGCATTTTGAAATGTACCATCGACAAAATGTCATCCTTCTTTGATTATCAGCTGGATATAAAGTATTGCATATGGAATAATGATAAGGCTTTAAATTGTTACCTTTTAAAATAGCTCTTACAGTTTCCTTGGAAGTGTTGCAGGATGTGCAATTTCTGCAGTTGAAGAATCAGGTTTAAAATGTACATAAGCCAAAACATTTATTTCAGTGTCTTCATTGAAGTTTCTTTCATCCTTAGGCTTTGAAAAAGAACCGTATAATCGTATATTATTTTCCAGCTGTCTAAATATTCTATGATGGGGTTGTCTTCGTTCCATGTAAGTCTCAAAATAAAGATTCGCTGCAGCTTGTGCATCTCGATTTTGGTTATAATAACAAAATAGCATATCATTTTTCTCTTCGTTGGTGTACATATTTGCAACACTATTATTTTGTATGCAGTATTAATAATAAACAATAAACTACTTAACAAAAACTAAAAATGTCACTTATGATCTGTCAATAATTAAATGCCAACTAGACGTTTTTAAAAATATCAGGAATCTTATTTTTTGTTTTATTTCCATAGCATTCTTGATGTGACAATAAACTTTCTTTAAAAACAACGATTGTTATTACTTTTGTAAGGATAAAATATGGACTATGTTATATCATCTGAAAGAGAAAAAAGGGGACTTTCGGTTAATGTCACAGCCACCTATCCATTACATTTAAAAAAAATATATTTTACTGTGATTCTCAACCATTTTAAGAGATATATAAAAAGTAGCAAGTGCATGTCATTTTACATGAAAAATACTGCAAAAAACATGTGAAGCATTTTTCTCTAACTCTTCAAATGAACGAGCTACGAGGGATAATAGAAAAGTTGGATTTTTCGTTTTTTGTCAATAACTTTTCAACCTTCCCCCGTATATAATTTTTCGCCTTACCGTAGAATTACTAATACGAAACTGCACTAATTTGCTCATTTAAGCGTTTTTGTATCTCTACTAATAAAAAAGTTACCCATGCAACGGGTCAAGAAATAGGGCGCCCTGTATATGATACTTTACTCTGTCTTCGAATTCTCAAAGACAAAAAGATTTAACTCACTATGTTAACCTGATGAATTATTTTATAAAAAAAAATTTTAGGTGAGAATGGCCGATGCTTATTATCGAGCTCTTTTGGCTCGGCCACCTGATTCCAGTGCTGGAATACTCCATGCAGGCCAAGCAGAATTAGGGCTACAACACAGGCAAAGTACTCGGCATCCTGGTACTTTGGGTCACCATGATAGATCAAGCTCAGCTCCAAATGTTTGCTTAAATAATGTCAAAGGTTCTGGAGATGACTGCCCTAGATCATTGTCGTTAAATAGGTAATTCTTTTGCAATTAATAAAAAAATGTCTTTTCGTGGAAAGTAAATGGCAAATATTTTTTTTTATCTTAGTTCAAATATTGCTATACATACCAATAGCCAAGTAGCAGTAGTAGCCAATTTTAAAAACAATTGTAAAAATGAGTTTGCTTCCATATTTTTTTTTTATATGGAAACTATCATTCCTTGGAATGTGACTCAGGGTCACATTCCAAGGAAAAAAATGTCTTAGCATTAGTGTGATTCTGTATTCAAAATATTTATATACCTATTTTATTTTACAAATGCTTTCTTTTTTTACTGTTTGCTAATCTGTTTTAATCTTACTGTTTTTCTTACTCTTATTGAGAGAATTACGAAAGTGAGAAATTACAAAATACAATAATGTGTCTATAAACATATATACCTATAAGACAAAATTTTTAATAATATGACTTCATTGCAGAGGTTTTGATTTATAAAACTTATTTCATTTATTAATTTAGAATCATTAGAATGTAAAAAACGTGATTTGTATTTAATTTTCTTTTATTTCTTTATTTAGACATGTAGAAAAATTATTTACCTTTACACGAGTCTTTACACAATATGGAACTGCACACTTCACATCATCAATAAAACACATCAAAATTGTTAATGAAATTGCTTGCCTAATTCATAAAGCAATGTGTCTAAATGCCGAGACACAATTCACCACAATATATATTAAGATAATGCTTATTTATTTACCTTTGACCAGCTTTTCTGCAATTGTGTGCCATTTCAGGTGTGACCTCTATGGTCTTTGAAGAAGACAATCCTATTTATTTATTTAAAGGTGATGCCGAAAACAACATTAGAAAAAAAATTATCAAATAAATAAGTAGGATTGTCTTCCTCAAAGACAATATAAGTCACTGATGTAATGGCAGCTGCGGAAAAGCAGGTTGCTATTTGTCTGCCAATTAGACAATAATTGTCAGTTGTCGCTCGCTAATTGCCGCTTGTGACAAAGAGATAAACAACGATTTCTTTAACTTCATATCAATATTGTTGTTATACCTTTATGATAACGAAATAATATTAAATAATGCACTTAATTATATGCAAAATTATGTATGTGTTATATAGCAGGTCTTAAGTGTTTATCATAACTTGATATATATGTTGGTTGGGTTTGATTGGTTTAATCAATCATGAATATTAAAGCATTATAAATGTGTTTGAAAGTTTATAGAAAATGTTAAATCTCTGATCTACATCACTTGGGCTGTTATGCCCTGGTCCATTCTTAATCCAGACATTTTGTCATTCTTACTAGATGCATCTTCAGTGATTGTCGTATTGTGATTGTCAACCAGAAGATCTATATAATTCATTTGACACTGGCCGTGCAAAACTTACGAATTAGTTTAAACTATAGTTAAAGTTAACGATTTAGGGCCGGTACTTTTACTCTCAATTAAAGTGTTAATCGGCTGTCAAATATAATTAATGCTGGTTAGTGTTAAACCGCGGTTTCTATGTTAATCCGGTGTGAATGTATCGGCCCCTAATATTTTGTTATTAGTTTAAATGAAAATAGTGACGTAATTTTTATTGAAATATATCTGATAATATATTTTAAAATACTGCATCAATCATACTGAAGAAACTTGTTAGTAATAGGTAATTCTTTTGCAATTAATAAAAAAATGTCTTTTCGTGGAGAGTAAATGGCAAATATTTTTTTATCTTAGTTCAAATATTCCTTTACATACAATAGTCAATTGTAAAAACTCTTGTAAAAATGAGTTTGCTTCCATATTTTTTTTATATGGAAACTCTCCATGGAAAAACTCAGGGTCACATTCCAAGGAAAAAGAAGTATTACTCACACATAAAATGAAAATTCTCAAAAGTTGATCATTTGTAGGATATTGGTACAAATTGATTGGCAGTAAAATATATCGGATGTATGTATGTATTTTGTTTATGAAGTAGATAGATCAATTAGTTTACTTTTAAAGTAATATTCTTAACTATTAATTTTCAAGGCAATTTAATATTTCAAGTAAAAAATTCTTACATACTTTTTTCTAATAATATTAGAATATTCATAGTGCATATGGTTATTTTATTAATTATTGTACATTGTTTTAACATTCTGCGAATTTAGTGATTACAAGTGTCATTACTTGAGTTCAGAATAAGTACTCAAAACCTTATTCAATAGTGGTTATGAACTTTGAAATATGTATATATATATATTTAACTGTCCTAGACCTCATCCATATAAATATATAGACCAAATTGGATTAATTAAAATTGATTATTATTTCATTTTATTATTTTTATTATGAGATTTCTATCCGAATTCTTCTTTAAAAAGTTTATATAATTATATTGTTAGTCATGTCATTGGTATATTATAATTTATTGCTAGAAGGAAATATATTTGACCAACAGTGTATTAAAAATGAAACTTAATGTTATTTTCATAGTTTTATAATTATTAAGCGTTTACACAGGTTTAGTTGGTAACAATTCCAACACATGTTTTGTTTTCCAGTCTGTAGCAATCCCCAAATGATTTCTTTTAAGCCTATTATTCAAAGTAAATAAATGAGATGCATTTTTTATATTAACTTAATGATCAATGTTTATTGTTCAGGTCCTTTAGCCTTTGCTCTTTATATGGATACTTTGTCAGTTTTTCAAACACAGCATAAAGCAAAACTACTTTACACACACACACACACACACATACTTTTCCAGAAAATAATAATTTTCTAAATAAAAGTTGTCACGACTATAGAAAAAATTGTTACTTTCTCGTTTGTTTAAACTTATTTATGATTTAATAAGGTCAATATCCTTTTATTAATTTTCAGGGGCGTAGATGGTGATTGCTCTCCACATTGTAGGAGTACACAAGCATCACCTACAGGATCTTTACAACCTAGAAGACCAAGGGCACGGTCTGCAGATGAAAGTAAACCATTATTAGCTCCCAGAGAGAGTATAGAAGATTGGGAGATACCTGCCGATGAAATTTTGGTAGGAGCTAGGGTGGGATCTGGCTCTTTCGGAACAGTCTATAAAGCTCATTGGCATGGGCCTGTAGCTGTGAAAACATTAAATGTTAAAATCCCCACAGTTGCACAACTTCAAGCTTTCAAAAACGAAGTGGCAGTTCTGCGCAAGACTAGGCACGTTAATATTCTCTTATTCATGGGATGTGTCAGCAAGCCGCAACTGGCAATCGTGACTCAATGGTGCGAGAGTTCCAGTCTTTACAAGCATCTACATGTCCTTGAAACTAAATTTCAATTGTTTACACTTATTGAGATTGGTCGACAGACTGCGCAAGGGATGGACTATTTACACGCTAAGAATATAATTCATCGCGATTTAAAGTCTAATAATATTTTCTTACATGATGATCTTACTGTAAAAATAGGTGACTTTGGCCTGGCTACTGCAAAAACGAGGTGGTCAGGATCTCAGCAGTTCCATCAACCGACTGGTTCAATCCTCTGGATGGCTCCTGAGGTTATTAGAATGCAGGAAGATAACCCTTATAGTTTCCAGTCAGATGTATACGCTTTTGGAATAGTTATCTTTGAAATGTTAGCAGGACAGTTGCCTTATTCTCATGTTAATAATAAGGATCAAATTTTATTCATGGTTGGACGAGGCTATTTAAAGCCAGATTTGACGAAGCTGAGGTCTGACACTCCAAAGGCTTTGAGACGACTAACTGAAGACTGTATAAAGTTTAATAGGGATGAAAGACCATTATTCAGACAGATACATGCGTCACTGGAGGGCTTCTTAAGGAATCATCCGAAGATTAGTAGGTCGGCTTCAGAGCCCAATATGAATCGAACACAATTACATTCTGATGATTTTATTTATACTTGTTCAAGTCCTAAAACTCCAGTCAATTTTGGACCAAGCAATTTTTTGTTTTATTCTTCGGGCACTGGTAATATTTAAGTGCCTGTTAGGTTTGGTAAGCACAACAGATCTCAAAATGTCAATATTTTAATATTTTAACAGTTAGATCTAAAGTTTATTCTGTTGTAGGTTGTATTTTTTTTCTATTCCGAGAACGATTTAGTTATTTATAATTATATAAATTAACAACAATGAATAAATATGTTTATTATTATTTGATTTACATAATTGTATTTCATATTGACTGGTTGTGATTGTGTGTATGCATTTGACTAGAGACTGCGTAAGTCATCTTTTAAGTTATTGATTAATGTATATTTAAATTATGCAAATATTGTTTTGTTTTTACAATAAAGAAATAAATATAAAGTATTCTTTACATTGAGAAATCCTTTCTAGTGACGACGATACTTTTTACGAAGGACCGAGATATTTATGTGAAATGTGTAGTTATGATATGACTTGAAATAATTCATTAAAATTGTAAAATGTTAATCAGAACTGAGCCTAAGAGACATCCATCTAGAATTATAGAGATGGCAAAATTAACTGATAAATTTACTCATGTTCTTTGTTCTAAAGGTAAATTGTCAGGTAGGTACCTACCTATTCAAGTTAGGTTTTTAAACAATTATAAACTTTAATTATTACCAATATTTGCACATCCAATATAAGAGGCAAAGTATGCTAGAATGTTCAGTACCTAATTCTTATTTAGATTTCTAAATAATCAACACAGCTCGTGATATTTAATTTTATGAAGTGTATAAAAACAATAATTATAATTTGAGAATGAAAATTTTCAACAAAGGGCTTCCCCATATTATGTTGTTTAAATGGTTACATATCTCCAAAGGTATAGGAATATATGACAACAAATAATAATTATTCTAGGTAGATTTTGGTTTTCTAGGTTGAGGAAGTGTTAAAAGACTATATTGACTATAATATAGTATGTGGCTAATGATGTAATCTTATTTTCTTTTAGATATTCTTTGCTTATTTTATCAGTATCAAACCTATCTTCATTGTATCAGTATCTTACCTAAGTACTTAGGTATACATACATTTACTGACCACCACAGAAAGGATGATACTGGGTACCTATAGTCGGTAGTACCTGTGGATAGTACCGACTACTTCAGGTTGACACTACAACTGCAGTAGGTAACTAAACTGCAGAATGGAGGTGGTGGTGTGCCGAGTAATCTATGGGCTGAGTTGTATATAAATTAAATATAAATTCCTTGGCTGAGTGCTGGAAGCTGGAGCCAGCAGCCAATCCCACTATAACCCTTATTCTATGGCAGCATTGGCAGCCAACCATAAACATAGGCAAAAGGCAAGCATCAAGCATGTGTATGAGATAATTATCAAGGACAATAATTATATTATATACCTACCTACCTACCTATTATTCATAAATGCTGAGCTGTTTTACAGATCTACCGAAAGATGAAAGATCTTCACCGTGGTAAGGTGGTAGGGGTGGTAGGTACAATCGTGCGTTGTCTAAAAAACCAGTAGTTCAAATGAGCCGATCTTCTTTATGATTTACATAAATGTCATGTAAATGTCATTGTTAGGAATGTTATGGAAATAAGCATTCTGATTCTGTGGAAATAAGGTTATGATCTGGTTATGATAGAATGTCATTTGAATATGAATAATACGTAACATATTATTCTCATAAAATAAAGCATAAAGTCTGCATGTATAAGTAGGTATATAGAGTAAGAGTAGTAATAAATGACCGCAGAAAAATAAAGTAAAAGTTAATTACCTTGGGAATTTCACATTAAAAACTTTATTACTGTTATTTGTTTGTAGATGATAAATACCACTATTAACTGTGCTTTACAGTTGCATAAATCGGTAAAGTTTGTGTACCATTGTACTAGGAATATTTCGCTGTCATCTATAAAAATGTCAGATATAGAAAAAAAGTTTGTCTTGCCGAAACGATATGAAGGAAGTGAAAAAAGTGTTTGGTAAGTTTCTGATTTAAAATTATAAGTTTTTACACAAATAATTTCAGGGTGGAGTATATTCAATTGGCTCTAGAATATAAACCATTAAATTTAGGACAGGGCTTTCCAGATTACCCACCACCAAAATATGTTACAGATGCTTTAAGCAAAGTAGCAAGTGGAGAGAATTATATGGTTCATCAATACACCAGAGGATTTGTAAGCTGCCATAAGTTTTATTTGTAAATTTATAACTTTCCAAGACTTCAGTATTATTAACTAGAGATTATACATAAGTATATATACCTGCTACTTTAATCTCTCTTATTATCAATCTGATTTAATTAAATTAATAAAAAGAAACAGCATATAAAATAAAATAGATACCTAACTTTAAAAATGAAAATGGGTATGCAGAGTAAAATAATTACTATATTTTCAAAACTAAGATGTTCATAGGAAATCATTATTTCAATCCTAATAATTATAATATACCAGATAACCTCTGACACTTAAGATAATATTTTTTCAGCATAGAAATTACTATATGATATTACAAAAGTCTAAAAGTAGGTAAATATTTATCACTGATAAGATGAATACATAGTACTTATATTCTACTAAAAATTTGTTATTTCATTGCCCGGTTGTATAGTTTATTTTTAATTTTGATAGTATAGTGTAATAATACTTATAATCATGAATGTAACGAGGAATGTAGTTAATTATTTGATTTTAAATGAAATGAGCAGCAAAAGCATTTTTACTTGCTACATTTTAAAATATGGTGGAAATTGTCACAATATGCCCCAGAAAACATTTAAATAACTGTTTCTAACTGTTTTCAGAATATGGAAATTAATTTATAAGTATATTTTTATTCAATAACAGTTGTTGACAACCTGCTGTTAAGATTTCAAATTTGTATTTAGTTGAAAAACCCTTCCATGCAGGGCAAAATGTCAATGAAATGTTGAAACATTGAAATATAAAAAGAAAATGTAACTTTTAGAGCAATATACATTTTTTATACATATGCTGCATCATGATGTTTAGTTGATTATGATTTATGATCAATAATTGGTTTAGTTTTTTAATATCGAATATTCTGAAATTATTGTTATTTTAGGGGCATCCTAGACTAATTAATGCTCTTTCAAAACTATATTCAAAACTTATTGGTAGGGATATTAACCCACAAACAGAAATTCTAACAACTTTAGGAGCTTATGAGGCACTATTTTCTACCATTACTGGGCATGTTGATATAGGCGATGAAGTTATAATAATAGAGCCTTTCTTTGACTGCTATGAGCCAATGGTGAAATATGCAGGGGGTATTCCTCGATTTATACCTCTGAGAATGGTAAGTTCTTCATTGTTTTAGTCAAAATACCAAGTAACAAATATAAATGCCTGATTATATATTCAGCTAAATATAGGTAGGCAATCATGAAAATTACATCTTAACCCAAAGTATCTGAGTTAAGTGGCAACACAACCGGTGATTTTTTATTATATACCAGAAAATTTTAAGCCAATGTAACTTCCAAAACATTAAAAACAGCTATAAAACAGTTTTCTTTCGTAGAAAAATGTGTCTGGTAGGCTACCATCTTCCGCTGACTGGGTTTTAGACAAAGATGAACTTGAAGGATTGTTTAATAGCAAAACTAAAGCAATTATTTTGAATACACCAAATAACCCTCTAGGGAAAGTGTTTACTGAAGCAGAATTAACACAAATAGCTAATTTATGTAAAAAGTGGAATGTTTTATGTATATCGGATGAAGTATACGAATGGATAGTTTACAAGCCCTACAAGCATATCAGAATTGGTAAGATATTTTAATTCTAAAATCTGTTGGTTGTATTATACCTAAAATATATGCACACTTTTTAATATATGGGTAAAAGCATATTATTTTTATTGATACCTATGTATTACAGCAATTTAGATTCCTATTTGCACACAACTAAAAATCTATCTTTTTTCTATGTATGTTTCTGATGTATCTAATGTATCTTTGTCTACTTAGGTAGACAAAATATAATGGGTGACAAGTTTTTGATAATACATGGGAATATGCATTTCATGATTTAGTATGTGTTTTGTGCAATAATAAGTTAAAGTTCTAAAACATTTATATATTTACATAATTTCAGCCACATTACCAGGTATGTGGGAAAGAACAATTACAATAGGATCAGCTGGGAAAACTTTCAGCGTTACTGGATGGAAATTAGGTTGGGCTTATGGACCAGCAAATCTGTTGGTTAATTTGCAAATGATACATCAGAACTCTGTTTACACAGGGGTTACTCCTATACAGGTATTGTGGATCACCAAAATATATTTCGATATTTTTCATTGTCTTTATATTTACTTAACAACTATATATTTACTCTCAAAGAAGATATATACAACAAATTTTAATTAAAAAGGTGTTTTTGTAGTGTTCTATCTGAAAGTAAATAATTTGGTTTAAAATTTTTTTGCAAATTTAAAATGCTTGCATACATTTTTGAAATAATTTACTAAGATTAGGTAAGATATTTGATAAGGTTTTCCTGAAGTATAAAGAAAGAAAATATTGACTATCGTATCGCAATTAAAGTAATTTTATCTATTCTTTGTCATAAGGAAGCCACAGCTATTGCATTTGAAACTGAACTTCAGCGACTGGATGATACCGAGTGTTACTTTTATTCGCTAGCTAGAGAACTAGAGCCAAAGAGAGATTATATGGCCCAGTTTTTGCAGGATGCAGGAATGAAACCAATAATTCCAGAAGGAGGTTATTTCATGATAGCAGATTGGTCACCTCTCGGTGTGTATTCAACCCAAATAATTTTGTTATAGATAAACCATTAAGGTTGAATTTAAGTTAACTTTTTGATATTTAATAATTCCTAGTTGCATTTTTGGTTAAAATATGGTATTGTATTACTAGTACTATATTAAAATTGTTTATTAAGCAGGAATAACACAGAACAAATAAAAAATGTTATATGGACACAAGATACTAGTATTTCAAAACTATTTTTTTTTTCAGAATCTAAAGTTGATCTGAAATCCGAGAAGGACAAGTACCGGGATTACCGTTTCACTAAATGGATGGTAAAAAATGTTGGGCTTCAGGGTATACCCCCTACTGCTTTCTACAGTGTGCCAGATAAACCATTAGCTGAAAATTTTGTTCGATACTGCTTTATCAAGGTAAAATTTGTAATTTCTGCTAGATTTAATTGTAAATATTGCCATAAATTTCAGAAAGACGAGAATTTGAAGCAAGTGGCAGATTTACTAGGAAAATGGAAAGCTGGAGGATTATAATGAGAGTGTATTGACTTGTTAATAATATATTACTTAAATATAAGTTGTATATTACTTAAATATAATATAAATATATTTATTTGTTTTTCAATTTTTTTCAATTATCAAACAATTAACACATACTGTGTGCCCCCCTCTGTCCCCCTCCATATAAATGACATAAAATGTCATTTATATTACATCGTTGGATTCAGACAATTACATGATTCCGAAAATATAATAATATACAGTGTTCCATATAAAAATAGAGATTTGGTTTTACTCCCGTTAAAACCGGAAGTGGGAAAAGTGTAATTTTTATGTCAAAAAGTGACCTTTAAAAAGTACTTCCGCCATGGCAAATTTGAAAATTGTATCTAAAAAAAATAAAGGGGAAAAGAGGGATTTGCTATGAATTTGTGTCACACCGTAGATAGATAAACAAAAAAATTAAATGTGGTGAACTTGGTTGTTATTAAACATTAATTTTGCTATTCATTTTTGAAGACCTGAGAACTTATGAAAATAAGATCATTAGTAAATTATGGTATGTGATACTTGTAACACACTACACTACGTGTAACATGTTATTTTAGAACAATATAAAATAAAACAAAATAAAAACATGGGTTGTTTAACACTACAAACTCAAATTGTTTTGAACCAGAGTTCTATTTTTTGTTTGCTTTTCCTTGTTTAGAAGAAACAGTAAATATAGGGCGTAGGTAAGTATAGGGCATACTTACATGAAATGTGTTTAGAATTTAGTGTACAATCTTAAAACGAAATTATAGGGTGTTCTATTTAAAATAAGCAAGTTGACTTCTACTTCCGGTATAACCGGAAGTGCCAGTCTTGAAAATGTTTTAGCCGAATGGCCCCCATCGACGTTAGTATTCTACCAAATTTTCAGATTTCCCCTAATTGTAGTTTTCTCATAAACGATCGATATCATTCCTGGTGGGACACCCTGTACAATCAACGCCAATAGACAATAGGTAATAATGAAAAATATTTTTCCTTTCATTATTGGAAACAATTAAATGCCATTTCATTCTCTTTATTATTTTCATCATGACCTAATGCTATAATAATAATTTCTAGTTCCTCAGTTTCTAACTACTCTCTACTATTAGGTAATATCTTTTGATGATTAATAAAATTACTTTATTCTTATAAATTCTTAAAGCTTGGAAGATTATGGCCTAATTTACGGCCGCGTCGACGCCTCATCTTTTAAGTCTTTCAACTTTTAACATTCTGAAAATAGCCGATAAAAATAAAAATACGACTTCTAATTCAGGAGTAGTAGGTTTAAAGTCCCTGGTCTTCATTTAAAATACTGTTCTCACCTTCTCAAAACATATATTGTTAGATATTAACTGGGTTTAATTCTAAAAATTACATACCGCACAATAATAACTGTAGGCAAATAAACCAGGATTTATCGCGAAGAACTTTATCTCGAATGTAATTAGTAATTATCATTGTTATAGTTTATGTATATGTTTACCTAAGTATAAGGTCGAACAATACAGTAAAACTGAATTGCGAGCCTCTAACATTGTTTTCAAGTGTAATTCTTCAAGTACCTTATGAAATTAATCAAGTAGTGAAATGTCTAATGATAAAATAGCTGTTCTACCACGACTTCAAGGAGTAGAAAAAAGTATTTGGTGAGTAAGTAGGCATACCTAGGTATCTATCTGGTTTTTTAATTGTGGAGAATAAAACTGTGTTAAATACATATTTGAAAATACTTTGCCTACATTGTCTGAAAATGTGTTGATAGAATATTACGTTTTTGACTTGCCTAGTTAAAAAAATCCAGTATCAAGTAAGTGTAGGTATAGTTTCCAGTTGATTATTATGTTTAGATAATTTAACCTTCATAAAGTATGTTTTAGTGCTTCAAAATGGCGATAAACAAAAATATTTACTGCTTATTTTTTAGTTGGTCAGAATAATTGCCAAATAAATTTATTGTTAGGTCTCACGTCGCATCGCCATATACATTCTATCTACATTCTATCTACATTCTTCTCAGACTGCTTTCAACGATAGAATAACAGGCAGTGTCTGCAAATATTCTCTCAAATTACTTTTGATTTTTTTTATAAATACGTAGTTTGTATTTTATAGGGATACAAACTGCAACTATTTACTGTGCACCCCCTACGCACTATAAGTACCTAATAGAATAGTATACCACAAATTAATTAGGATAACTTATGGTCCATTTACGAGGGTAATTGTCTCGTCATATGTTATACTAGTATTATATGTCTATGGTTATACTAGACACTTGGTCACTCACACCAAGATTCGTTTGGGAGGCCCAACTGCCCAATCCTTATTAAATATATAGTTTTTCAAGAATAAAAACCAGTGTAAAATTATCAGTGTTTCTATTTCCAATTCTCGCACTTTTTCATCCTCCACCACGCAGTGGCGTCCTAGTAAATTTTAGTTGATTTTAACCTCAACGCGGTGCAGAACCAGACCTGTGCAGTTCCATGAAATGCTAACCAATTACCATTATGTTAACACACATATCTTTATTTTCCATATTTGGTGCCCTCTAATTGTGAAGACTATTTTTAGATAATACGTATAATACACTTGTTTATATATATCTCTATAAACAAGGCCTATACTTATGGGATATGTTAATTATTAAATTTGCCATGACGTGATTTGACTTGACGTCATTAATACCAAAGCTTAACTCATTTTAGCTTAGAAAGGCACGAATTAGATTTTTTTATATTCAAGATTTAATAATAATCGTAACATTTGCAATCCATCGGCTAATACTAACTTATGTAGGTGGTCAAATTTTAATTTAATTTCTCAGGGGTGTAATATCAAGTTGTAACCTAAGAAACCTATATTGAGCTTTTCGGAATATCAGTAATTTCTAGGATTTACTCAAGTAAAAATAAGTTTTGGTTAATTATAGCAATACTAATTAAAGTTTGTCTTATTCTTGATTGTTTGCTGGTCCCTTGTTATTGATCTTTATCTATTCTTTATCTTATAATTGCTATTTTTGTACTGTTATAGTAACTTATATTGCATAACTTCAATTTTTCTAAGAATTTGAAAAAAGTGGATCAGAAAGTTATATATAGAAGTGCCTATGTAAACCTTTTTATGAAACGACTACACTGTATGTACCTGCGGCATGTTATAATTACATATTTAATTAATTTATAGGAAAGAATATGTCATATTGGCTGAAAAATACGACCCCCTAGACTTAGGTTTAGGTTGTGCAGATTTCCTTCCCCCAAAATTTATCACAGATGCTCTATCAGAAGTTTTAAGTAAAAATGATCCACTTTTGCATCAGTATTGCAGACCAGCTGTAAGTATTTCTTACTTTATAGTTTACAATAGAATTTACAATCAATAATAATTGTTATTTGAAAGGGTAATCTGCGACTTGTGAACATACTCGCGAAGTTATATAGTAAATTACTGAACAGAGACGTCAATCCGGAAACAGAAATTTTGTCCACGTTAGGAGCAAGTGAAGGTCTGTTATGTGCTATAACTGGACTAATAGGCTCTGGAGATGAGGTCATCATTATAGAGCCCTATTTTGACGTGTATGTGCCACTGATCCAAATAGCTGGAGGTACACCAAAGTTCGTAGCACTTAAACCGGTAGGTATAGCAATATATTGCAAACAACATCGATAGAGGACTGGGTTGTCACTTGCACGCAGTCATATTTTAGAGAAAGAAAAACAAAATATAATTTGTGTGCAGGTGGTTGAAATGTATCCTGGTTTATACAGGATCCTTCTTAATTTGTGTTTTATATGTCTATACGAGTACAATATTTAAAATTTAAATCTGAAATATCTTTGTACAAATTATTTAGCGCAAGTTAATTTATGGGATTATAAAAAGTAATATTTAAATATAAAAGCGCATCATGATGCCCATTAGGCAATCACGTCGCAACATCGAGTCCACTATATCTATGATACACTGATGAGCGCATAATAAGCGCGAAACCGATCAGTGTCTAGTGATTGGTCTCGATGAAAGATGTGACGACTCCTATGAAGATGCCGAAGTAATGCAATACCAGTCGGGGCACATTGTCCGTGGAGTAGTTGTTTTCGGCATCTCCTTCAAATAAATAAGTAGGATTGTCTTCCTCAAAGACATAATAGAGGTCACTGCTATAATGGCGCCTGCAGAAAACCAGGTCGTTATCTGCCTGTCAATTTGACAATAATTGTCAGACAGGTAGTAGCAAAGACCCAAAGAGGACACTACGGTGTGTTTCTCACCACTACTTAAGTAAATTCTTATTATGGTAAATAGGTACCTACCATACCATGTAAATTCCTAACTATATTTACAATCTAAAATATCTATATAGATATATTTGACTACCGAATTAGATTAATATATTTCATGATACTTAACTATTCAGATACTTAACAGAAATTGGGATAAATATTGATGTTACAAAAATAATTTTACAAAGGTATATATCTTTGCACACGCTTTTAAACGTATAGGGGCTTGTGTGATACAGGGGGTAGTGGCGTCCGGGAACGACAGAGGCAAATCCTAACCAAAATTTAGTGCAGGAGTGAGGAAAATCTGGAAAACCTTATTAGTGAGGGGGGAATCCGTTTATAATAATACCTAAATAACCGTTCCTTTGGATTAGGTGTTTATTTATTTTTATTGCATTTGCGTTTAATTATAATTACCAAAACTATTGACGAAAATTATCTTATTTGTTCCTTTTTTCTTTCAATTTAAACTTTTGAACTTCGTCATTTCAGAAATCGAATAATGGTGGAATTGCCAGCTCCGCCGATTGGATTTTTGATCCAAAGGAGTTGGAAAACTTGTTTAACAATAAAACTAAGGCAATTATATTGAACACTCCAAATAATCCTTTAGGGAAAGTTTTTGATTTGTCCGAATTAACCCTTATTGCTAATTTGTGTAAAAAATGGAACGTTCTGTGTATTTCTGACGAGGTATATGAATTTATGGTATTTAAACCTAAGGAACACATTAGAATAGGTAAGTATGGTCAAAATAAAGAATTATAATATAGTAATCCATACAAACCTACCTCCAAGGAAAGAATATATCTTAATAAAAAAATGAATTCTAGTAAACTATAAATCTCTCAACTGATAACTAGTAATGTATCACCGATCACTCTCTATATTTTCTGGTGGCAGAAGTTTATCAACATAACACTGTGTTTAGTGGCAGTTAAATTTAGTTTTGTTTAGTTAATTTGAGACAGCTAGGAACTAAAACGTGTACTTCCAGTTTACTTAAAAATATAACATTTTAGTTTGAAAAATCACCTCAGCCATTTCGACGGGTTATTGTTTGTTCAGCATATTTCCTCAACACTCTCCATCCATGATAATCCAGCAGAAGCAATGCTCCATGGGATGCAGTCGAAATTCACGATTGTAGCTGGTTACCTATACCTACCTACCTATATTATTTACAAATGGAAAGATAGCAACTTGGAAATATACACTGCGTCAATAAATTAGAGAAACACTAAGAAAAATAGTTGCAATTTTCCTTATAGTTTAGTAGTATAATTTATTGTAAATCAGTGAAACGTAGGCTGGTTATTTTATCGTGTATTTATTGCAAGATTAATGAAACTTTAGTAACTCACCCTTATCATCCCCAAAACAGACATGAAACATGGGAACACTTCATAGAAAATCATCTGTTTTAAATTTAATAGCTTAATTCACAAAAAGTAAGTCAAATCGAGTGTGCGTATGCCAATTATTTATCATTAGAGTGTTTGGTACTAAAATATTGTAGGTACGAGGCACCTAAGTGAAGTTTAAGTTACAAGAACCGTGACAATACAGCTTATGTTATGTTGCAAGACAACTTATGTAGGCCCTTCTGTTGCGGGTACAGAACGTGGAATCAAAACTTAATACCATCCACCTACTACATTTCATAGCTTTTATAAAACTATAAAAAAAATGTATAAATATTTTTTTGTGTTCCTCTAATTTATTTGTGCAGTGTATTAACAACCCCTTACTATTTATTAAATTTTCTTCAAAATCTATAAACTTTTAATTGTTCTGTCTACAGTTCACTATATCCTTTTAAGCAGATACTATTTTTTAGCCTCACTACCTGGTATGTGGGAGAGAACTGTGACTATTGGATCTGCAGGTAAAACATTTTGCGCTACTGGTTGGAAAGTCGGCTGGGTATATGGATCTGCTACCTTATTGAAATCGTTACGAATAGTTCATCATTACTCTGTATATAGTGGAAGTACACCTTTGCAAGTAAGTTTTCTATAGTTTAATATGTATTCTTGGTATAGTACACCAAATCTCAAACGCCCTATTCACGATGAGACCTACCTCGCTGTTTGCGGCGATACAATGTCTCAGAGACATATCTCAATGTGAATGGTGTTGTATCAGCTAGTATCAGGCATCGCTGAGACGGTATCATTGAGACCTACTTCGGCGGTTGCAAAACGCATGCCGCGCGACAGGTTGTTTCATCGTGAGTAGATTGTTTTGTTTAGTTCTCTAATGCATTGAGTGATTAGAGAGGAAAAGACAAAGATAAGCGTTTGTAAGCAAAGGTAAGCATTTGTCCATTCGTAAATAATTTAAGAAGTCGCCTTTTTTCATTTTGTTGCAGTTCGGGTATCAAATGCGTGTGCGAAAAGGTATTTCTTTGTAAGAACCACTGTTTGTCCATTTCTTAGTTTTTCTTTTTATTGTGTCTGAACAAGAACAAGTAGTGTTTGTACACAATAAACAATTTTTTTTTAATTTTTAGCATTGACTAATGAGGCCTGGGTTCATGACAAAGGTCCTAAATTAGCGTAGCGGTATTACCTTTTACCCACCCCCTTACCACTATTACCTTTCATACCTCAACAATATAAATGTCGAATATTCTGAATATATCGAGAAAGGAAAAATGTACAGTAATTAGTAATTATAGTGTATCGGAATGTCGCAATTATGTCTCTGCCTTAGGTAATTATGTTAATATATAACCCATTATCTAATAGTAGTTATTTTCAAGTTACCTATTTGTCTAATGGTTGATATGGATATGCGTATACAGTATGGCTCTAACGTTTTGAACAAAATTCATCGGCTTAAAATAAACGTTTTTTGGAGAAACTCATTGGAGACGTCGATTTTTATTTTCAAAATAACACCTCGAGGGATTGTTTTCAACTGCTCGCCAACAACCGAAGCCCTGATAACCCAAAATTTAAAATTTCAAATATGAAGATACCTCGTTTCAAACCATTTCTTGTGCTGAATCAACAAAAAAAAAATCGCTAAAGCTACTGATCCTGAGTAATCACACAAAATTGTATTAAAAAGACTAGTCTTTAATTTTTAATTTATATTTTATTGTAGCCATCCATATGCATACATATGTTCAAATTTTATATATTTCTTACCCTCACAGATTATAGCAACGCACGGTTTATTGACTTAAAAGAATACTCAATGAAAGCGTACAGTAACTGTAGCAAAAAACTCAAGCTTTCAAAGTACGTCGATTTTAAAAATGTTGATACCCATTTATCTTCAAATCCTCTATTCAATCAATATAGACTTGTCTTTACTCTTTGTAATTCTATTATCTATGATTACAGATATACCATCTAATTTGTCAGTCCTGCTGAAAGCTTTGTGACAATTTTAAATGAACATGAATTATTAAAATCCTTTACATCACATAATTGGAGAGTGAAGAGCAAGTATAAAAAGTGCCCATGTTATTTATCTATTTCTTTTCTATATATGTGGAATCATCACCTTTTGTTTGTTGCAGGAAGCCATTGCTATTGCTTTAGAGAAGGAATTTTCTCGCTTGGGGGAACCAGACTCATATTTTGTGACATTTCAAAATGAATTAAAAGCCAAAAGAGACTACATTGTGAACAAGCTCTCGGAAGTTAATATAAAACCCACCGTTCCTGACGCAGGATTTCTCCTTGTTGCTGACTGGTCCCAATTAGGTAAACTATTCATTATTTTGACAGAAATAGAAAGAAGTAGATGTACTGATTACATCAACACAAAAATGAAAAATGAAACTATTTATTTACAAATTTAGCAAAACCTATGATACTTCAATTATGTCGTTTGATTAGGTATTTTAGCCTGTGATTGTATAGTTAGTTATTTAGCTATATATGGCAGCTAAAAATGAAATCAAGTATTTAATTGTTTGTAAACACATTGTGTTATTTTAGAATCACGTATAGACTTAAGTTCAGAGACAGATGAAAGTAAGGATGTGCGATTTATAAAATGGTTAATAAAAAATATTGGACTTGGAGGAATACCACCAACAGCATTCTACAACGATAAAAATAAAAAAATAATCGAAAATTATGTACGATTCTCTTTTATTAAGGTGAGATATTAATAGCCAATATCAAAATGGTCGAGTAAATATAATTTTTATTTCAGAAGCAAGAAAATCTGGAGAAGGCTGCGCAATTGTTAAGAAAAATTTGATTAAAACACCGTATACACTTGGTACATTTATTATGTTAATAAAATATTTTCAAATTTTGAAACGTTTTAACATTTTTAAGAAGAAAAATCTCCTCGAAGCCACCGCTTTGCATCTCTTGTGTCATTGCCGTATGTTCTACCATATCTGAAAAGATTAAATTAATATTATTGAAAATAGCGTTATAAACTTCAACTTAATTAAGTTTTTATTTAAGAAATGCTTAACCAAGGATTTGCTTGCGCTATGTTTAATGTCTAAAATATTAAGGAAAATAAAAAATATTTAAGTATGCAAATAAAGCTGCAGATAATAGTGACAACTATTTTTTGTACACTGTGCCAATAAATTAGTGGAACACTAACAAAAATAGTTGTAAAATTTTCTTTCTAGTTTATTTATCCTTTGTAGATTTGTATTTATGTTATTTATCCTAATGAACTTGAGCAAAAAAAAGCATGAGAAAGGGAGGATCAGGGAGAAAATCTTCTTTTTAAATTCAATAGCTTAATTCACAAATAATAAGTCAAATCGAATGTTCATATTTTTGAGTCAATTATTAGTCTTATTTAGCCAATTATTTGTCTTTTGAGTGTTTGGTACTAAAATCTTGTATGCATGAGCACCTAAGTGAAGTTTAAGTTGCAAGAGCCATCACAGATGCAGCTTAGGTACGTTATGTTGCAAGACAAATTAATGTAAGCCCTTCTGTTGGGTAAAAAGTGTGGAATCAGTACTTGGTACCATCAGCCTACTAGATTTCATAGCATTTATAAACGTATAAAGAAAATTGCAAATACATTTTTTTATGTTCCTCTATTTGTCTAATTTATTGACGTAGTATATTTTCTTATTTGACTAAAGGTATAGATACTTGGGAAAATATTCACCAAATTTGTTTCCGTCTTACCGACAGAATGATGATTGATAACTATACTATAGTTACTATACTGTAGTAACTATAAAGGTAATATAGGTATCTAATTTTCTATAATATCATTAAAAAATCTTAATCTTCTAAATTAACAACATTAAATAAACGTAAAAAAGAGTTATGTATGCCCACGACATATAATAGTATCAATACCCTAAATTGAAGAAATAAGATTTAACATAGAGTGACAGAACTAAAAGTATGTTATTGGAGAAGTCTCTTTAAGTTTTCAAATGAAAAAAAGTATTTCTGAAACTGGTAGTGATCGAATCAGCAAGACATTTTGGTCTTTAATATTGTAATTCTGCTTACAAACAAACAAATATTATCTTACCTAAATATTGCACCAGGTATGTGTCCACCGTAATTGGGCAGTTGCCCTACGTGTTTGTGATAAATTTCCGCGGGCTGTATCAGCATTGGTGGTTCCGGCTGGTCTATCTGAACTGGAGCCCATTCACTGCTTAATCTCTTCCTGTAATTCGACGTGAAGTCACAGAGAGCACTGTTGGTCATTTGCTGATTGGTTTTACCCAATTGCGCGTACCCGAACGGCACATGACCGGTGAAACCTGCAGAAAACATTTTTGTTTTTATAGTTTGTTAATGCATCAAAAGCTTTGGGAAATATAGTGTGTATATATGTTTTCGTTATATCAGATTTCAGACCACTATATTTAAGGGTTAAAAGGTTGAAACTATAAATTCAAAATTCAGAAGGTAATTGTAGTAAAGTTTCAATCTTTTAGTCCTTAAATTACTGCGGTGTTGATTATTAGTAATTTTTTTGCAATTTACCAAAATTTTACTTTATTGCCTTAGTGCCCTTTCCTATTTATTTTTTGTCTCAGATATTCTATCAAAAATTATACTACTACTAGATAAAAGCAAACGTTTTTTAAGTTTAGTGTTTCTCTACTTCGCCCAGTATTAATATGTATTTGATAAGATGGGTAAAATTTAGATTTAGCAGGTTTTTAAATATTTTTCAGAAAATTAGTAGGTATCTCAGAAAACAAAATTTTTTGGATTACATTTCCGATTGTGGAGATCGGTAAAGAATAAAATAAATTTTCCCAAAGAGACGTTTTGATCGTAAGACGGTATAAATATAGAAATAAATTTTGTATAAATTTGTAGGTGTTTTTTGTCATTAATTAATTTTCCTTATTATTTTTTAAGTTGTTACAACCTTTTACAGATTATTCAAAAGAATCATAAAATAACTACCCTGTTTATAAACAACTTGTTCATACTGATGGGTTTAAAACAATTCTTTTAAGTTTGCCGGCACTCCTAATATAATTAAAAAGTCATCTCGATAATGACGAGTTATAATGCTTACGACCTAAAAGTTCATTTTCAATTTTTTCATCAGAACGCTGTTGAAATATCTGTTACGATAAAAATACCTATTGTCAATGGCGAAAATAGTACAACAATAAAATATATTTCTTAATATTGTCATTACAATATGTTGTTTCAATTGAGTACCTACTATAAATATAAAATTAATGTTCTCAATTAATTAATTGCTTCTCTAGTGAAAATAAAAATTCACTTACGTTTTCCAGGTCCAGTAGTATACCTTTGCTGTTGTACAAAAGAATTGTATAACCTGTCATACATTTTTAATATTTAAGTGTCGACATAATATTTTACATTAACGTCTAATATATCAAATAATTAACAAAATGTACACATTGATTGCTTATAATAATTAGGGAATACTGCCGTTTTAACTATGGTTTAAATCATAAACTTTGGCACTGACATATTTTGACATTTCTGTCACTTTCGTCTATCGAAATCCGACATTGTAAATATTTATTTTAATGAAACACTGAAATCTGGAGTAAGTATACGAGTACTTACTTCAATACCTATGTCTAAGGTCTAACTCAAGACGCCAGAAGGCAGCTATAATCCAAGTATTTTTAACTTAACTAAAAATCCTTGGTCATAATCAGCATTTGCCCGGCGGAAAAACGGTTCCGTCTAACACCAAATTTACTCAGCGCCTGAAACACTGCATGTGGGGTTTGGCCAGCACCCATCCAGAGGAAGTTGGTTAGACATGGGTAATAATAATACCAGTGAGTACCTATTTGCTGACTAGTATTACATACCTATTTACATAAGTTTCATTTCATTTAACAGAAATACCCTTTATAAACTATTTTTTTTACTAGAATGATAAAGGCACTCACCATCGCCGAATGTCGTAAATTTCCTTCTTTTATTTAGTTATAGGATATGGTTACAATCCTTTACACACTTGATATATTGTACTTTACCTGATTTCAAGTATTTGTCAGGATTAACATTGTCAGAGAAGTACGGACTCAAAGAATGAGTTGGTGGAGTTAGACTCGGTTCCGGTACCAGCAAACTTCGTAAAGTGCCGCCACACTCTGGCCTTACTTCCAATAGTGGTAACTTGAACTGGCTGTCTGTCAACTAGAAAATTATATTCAGTATCATTAAATACAATTCTCCTTTTATTAAACTAGTGCTCTTACAGACTACCGCCTCCGACTGTGGTTGGAGAGAATTTTACAAAAGCTAAAATCCGAGCTATTTGACAATGTACTTTTTAAATGTAATTAGTATAAAATATTATTACCGTTTTGTCGTCTAATGTTTTGGGGTCCCATTTATTGTCTTGAAAATAACCAATCTTTGTTATCTGATTTTGTGCACGCCGGTCAGATTGTTGCAATTTCTCAAAATCTGCCAGAGCTTCAGTTGCTTGAACTGTATATGTTTGTCCAAATTTCCCATGTTCCTTTGGCACAAATCCTGGAATAAACAGCTTTTTCTAGATTTTCTCATTAGTGGAGTTTTTTTATGGTGATTTCTAACGACATCGTACCTGGGATGAAGTCCAGCACCTTTTACTATAAATTTTAATCAGAATGCCACGTTGAAACCACCCTTACCTTCATAGCCAGGAACCATTGGATGCTTGTAGATGGTATCTCCATGTCTTTCGTTCACTATGTCAATATCTCTAATAGATGGTCGGTACGCCTTCAATCATAACAATGTTTAGTCAATTTACGCATAGAATATTATTTTCTTACATGGAAATCATCTGCCGTCCTATCTGATAGAACGAGCTTTTCAGCGTGGTGTACTGTGGGGTCCAACAGTACTTTGTGCGTTGTGGTACCATATGTGTCTCCTAATCTGTACTTGTACTGAGGGCAAAAACCAGTGTACCTGAAATTATTTTCACATTATTTATGTTTTTTGGAGCTGCAAGATGTATGATAAAACATTTATCAGCTTTGATGGCTGTGATTAGTAAGTACTTGGATGGGTGAGCAGAGAAATGCGGGATACTTGTCCACTGCCTATAGTAGTTTATTCGTAACCATTATAGAAGACGTACCTCTCGGATAGCATGTAAAACCGAAGGTCTTCAGTAAAGCAACCTCTCCTACTACAAAGTGGTTGCTTATCTGATGGCGTTGGTGATTGACCAGTTGAATAAACGAAATAAAAATGTATTTGTTGGTAATTTGAAGAGGAGATATTTTTATCAAATCAGTTCTATTTCAGTAAATATAAGTAGATAAACTATATACTATATTGTATATAGTATATCTATACATCTAAACGATATACTTTTTATTGAAGGTATTTGTAGGTGTATAAAGAAATTCTCTATGAGTAGTTCTTTTCGGCATATCCTTCAAATATAGACTACTATCATTAGTATAATTATATTATTATTGAGTGAAAAGTAAAAATAAAAAGCGTGTTGGTAAAATTAAATGGAAAGTATTTCAACCACCAAAAATCGAACCTAGACTTGTGCAGGCATAAACACTTTGATAGACAGTTTCAAAAAAATTAAGTTTGGATAAAATATAGGAAATATCTTCAAGTTAATGATAGTAATATAATACGAAAAATTAAATTAAAGTAGAATATCTAGTGTATTAAATTAATTACGAACGTGACGGTGGTATTGCTACACATCTTACCCTGGAATGAAGTGTGGATTGGGGGCTGATATAAGCTCCATCGTTAAGATTTTTTCATACTATATCCTTGATTTTGAAAAGTCCCTAAATTACCAATTCATTTCCTCTGAAGCCACTGTCACAACAATTTTTTTATAATCTGTGGTCACAACTGCCAGTGCTGTCAATCTAACATGCTAAAGGCATGCGCACCAAAATTGCCATGACTACGAAAACTTATTAGTTCGATTTCTATAATAGAGGTGGAACTCTATAACATACAAGTATGCTTACTTACATAGTACAAATAGGACCAAAACTACAGATCAGTGGCAGCTACTCTTACATAAGTTGAAAATGAAATATATTTTCTTTCTATGAGAATAATCTGTACTGTATCTATATGTAAAATATAGAATTAGGTCCCACATACCTACTTCTTCAAGAAAGCTAGGTGCCACATTTTTCTTATTTTTACTTGTGTAGTAAAGCCCAAATGCTTTGGTGCACCATATCAGCCATTTGTATGATGTACAATAGGTACAGTTAAGTGTACAAATTAACCTTGAGTCCTCTGAAATAGTTATTTGTATACCAAGGCCGCAAAACGCAGCTTTGCGCGTCCGAGAGAAGAGTTGCCAGCCGAGGTCGCTTGCGGCCGAGGCTGACAATCTCGAGGACGCCAAAGCGGTTTGCGGCCGAGTTATACACAAAACTTTTTGTGCAACCCTAATAAAATTATATAAATATTGTTTAATATTATTAATATTTTGAAACAGCATTATCTTTGAATAGAAAAGTAATCTAGTGGTTTTACTGTGACGGTGTTTCTATGGAAACGAAATATTTTGACTGTATACAAAACAATTTGACAGTTTTTAAATTGAGTCTATAATGTCTGACGCTGAGAGCGATATTTCAATTTCTTGCACTCCTCCACAGCTGAGAAACATCGTAAACTCGGCAATTTCAGATCTAATACCCGAAAAATCTAAGAAGAAATATGAAAAATGTTATGGCAATTTCAAAAAATGGTGTGACGAGCAAAATGTGACAACTGTCTCTGAAAATATTTTATTGGCTTATTTGATGGAGAAATCAAAGGCTGTAAAGAGTTCTTGTCTATGGAGCATTTATTCTATGTTGAAGTGTAGTGCCAAGTGTTTCTAATAATTATTCGAAAACATTAGAATTAGGTGCTTCAGTTAGTTCAGGTGTAAATATTACTAACAATACAAATTGTCAAATTACTGTTAATATTCATCCTCAATAAATATTTGTTAATATGGAATTATTTATTTAATAAAAAAAAGGACTCCTGTTGCCTTATTGCAGAAATGTCAAGTTTTGATTGAAATTTTGACATTTGAGTGACATTTAGTTTGCCGGCCGTTGTTAAGGGTAACGGCCGCAAAATTGAATTTTGCGGACTGTGTTGCGAATGCAAAATAGTCGCTTTGAGGAGAGTTGCACAAAAAAATATTTTACTAGTTTTATTTGTTAATACGGCAACCCTGAAATATAACAATAACAACATATTCACACAGAGTTCCATTTTGGACAGAGTTTCATTTCACATCTGTTGCTAAACAAAAAAAAATGCGACAATTTTAGGCAATCTGTCCATTGTAGAATGAAGGAGGCTTATTAGTTTTGACTATCAGTTGGACTATTTTAGGTTGACATATTTAGTCAGAACGAGCAGATTAGTTAAAAAGGTATTCACGATGTAGTATGTAGGTAATTATATTAAAATTAATTCCACTGTAACCGATGCGACTACTACTACTACGAAAATAGAGGAAGGAGACGAAAATATAATTTATTTATAATGTTCAGTAATAATATGGTAGAGCAATGATAAAATTAAGTGGTCTATGTCGTTCTACAAGTTAACACACTTCAATGAAATGACTAATACCTATGATAACGATATCAGCAAGATATCGAACCACTTCCTTTTCCATGCATGTAAATAAATAAAGTTAATCTGCTTTCCCTTGTGAAATTTTCTTTGCCAGTATTTTTTCACATTGGAAATGTCTATGTTCGTATATGGAGACCAAGAAGGACCGAGTTAGGAGTTTTCGTTCAATGACAAAAACAGCGGTGTCGTGATCGAGTGACGCAATACGTATTATAATGGAGTAGATAAAACCTATTGGCGATTCCAAAAATGAATGCGCCCTCTGCTTGAAAATATTTAAACCTACTTAAAAGGTAATTTTTGAAGGCTTATTCCTGATATAATGATAAATAACACGTATTTGGGTTTGTTTAACGTAATAATTTAGTGGTGCTTGTGATTTTTTGGTATTACAAAATTAAAAACGACGTGGCTAGTATTTGTACATCTTTATTTTTCCACTTTAAAATGGCATTCAAAAGAAATCAGCACAACACAAACTGCCGTGTTTATTGGTGTCATTCTACAAAATGTGTCAATAGAAGTATTTAAGATTGAAGATAGGTAGAAGTGTGATCCTAGTATAAGAAACTGTTTCTCATTCATTTCTCCAAAAGGCATGTAAAAATTTAATAATAGGGAACACGTTTATTTACACAACATAACCACTTTGTTGCAGTTTGTCTATACTTTTCTATTAGTAGTTTTATAAATGCAGAATATATTTTAATTTAAACATTATTTAACAAAAAACAAGCACGAATATGGTACCACCATACAGTTTATCACGCTTATTTTAGTCCAAAATGTAAACAAACAAAAACTAGGATACCTGTTTCAACCCAAAAAAATCATATAATTAGCAATGAAGCACTTATGGGACATTTGACTGCTTTTATCACTCTTTTTATCCTTTATTTCATCCTAAAACTCTAACTCGCACATGAAGTCACAATATTTATGGCAGTTGAATGCTAAATTGCTAGAGGATGTCATATGAAATGCAAAATTTTTACTCGTCTTCCTCCATATTTGTTTACAATTTGCAGCGCCCTCATCGGTAATTTGAATCGCCAATACCATCTTGTAGAGCTTGTTTTGGGACATATGTGGTGTGATCTACAATTTTTTTAGTAGGGAAATTTTTTTAAATTGCCTTAGAGTGCGTTATCTGCACATTACCAACTTGAAATTTTAACCACTTATGTACAAAACCTAAGCGCTTCGAATGGTGTAAACTTTTTTTTAGTGGTTAAAACGTCTCAAATTATGCACGACAAACTTCGATATGCGCTTAGCTATGTGAAATATTCAAAGTTTGTATACATATGCAGGGAATGAAATGTAGCCTATATATTGAAAAAGTTTTTAAAGAAAGTTTGGGTTACCTAATATCTGTAACTGTTTTCGCATTATCGATTTTTTAAAAAGCGCTTGCGTTTATCAGAGTGAAGTGTTACGGCGCGCTCAGGCTTATAGCGCCAATACTGGTGTCTCTATAGATGTCCACCCCTAGAAAGAAGTGAGTTAGAGTGGCGATTTTACTCCACTAATATAAATAGCGCAACGCTTGACCGGCGAGCAGCGTGAAGAGTAGTGGGGAGTGTTCAGTTATAATACCGTACTCGTATAATGGAGTAGCGTCCATAAATAATAAATGAGATGAGGACACGAAATGGGCGTTTGTTAATATAAATTTGATAGCTGAAGAAACTAAGAAAAGGGATTGTCAAGAGAATCATTGAATAAGTGAAAAGACCAAGACATGTAAGGTATAAAACAGTAGATACATCAAAATGTAAAACACTTCAATAACAAAAATAGAATCAACGAAAAGTATTTATAATGATACTATGCCTCATTGACCAGTATCTAAAGAAAAGTATTTGAAGATAAAAAAAGTGTAATATCTATTTTTACTTTCAATGTAACACTTCTAATTAAACATTATTATTTCTATATTAAAAAAATAAGTTATTGCATATAGGGGGAGGGATTAATGGGCCATTCCCTATACACAAAAAGTATAAATTAACCATTATAAAAAATATTTAGAAACAAATAAGTTTAAATTTATTATTGTTAGTATTTATAAAATTCTAATCTGTATTCAAGTATTGGTAGAATATTTTAAAAAAATGTCAAGGTGATAATAAGCCAATTCAGTTTTATTAATATTAATCAAAGTATTATGATTATTTGCCTTTTAAAAATATTCTATTAGGTACCACTTAGCAAAATAATAAATATTTTTTATCTGTATGACTTTACATACCTACTATGTTTTTCCGACGTTAAACTAACTAAATACAGTTTAAACAGGTATGTAAGTATTCATTAAATGCGACTATTGATTTTGGAAAGACGTCATTTTCATATTGTTAGGCGTTCACATGTTGCAGTAAAATTGTACGTTTCCACGATTAGGATATTAATATCTACCAGTGACTATAGAAAGAATATAGTCACTGTATCTACACACCACGATATTAATATCTCGGACAATAATATGCACACCTGATGAAAATCATTAACTATTACTTCTCAGCAAACACTTGAGCACTTTCTGTTCTGAAATCAGCGAAGAAAATATGATTTTCGTATGTGAAACGATACCTATATCTAATTCTGCATGTCTGAAATTATTTACAATTCTTTAGATAGATAAATATACAAATTTGGCAACACAGTTTTGCTATAAAAAAAAAGGATTCAACACAGCTCTAGGTGTTCAACTTCAAATAATAATTTTTTCATTAGTTGTAGCTCACAAAATTGGAGTATTACTTAATTAAATTAAAAATTATGGCGGCTGTTCTTTTTCCTATTGGTTGGGTCTATTCTTCAATCTGTGCGCTACTTCAAAATCTTTTAGTTGCACAAATATATTTGTAGATGATGCCCTTTAGAACGTAATAATAATGGCAAAGATACAAGAAACACAGATGGGAATATAACTTTTCCTTAAGCATTTACCAATTATTAATTTTTGCATCTAAATACATATTTTGAAAGCAGATTTGATTGTACAAATTCCTCCAATTATTACTAAAACTATTAGATAAGAATAACAGTTAAACGACTAAGATATGTGATGAAATCGATAATTTAACCAGCAAAATAAAATTAATTACCTTACCAAGTAGCGTTAAATACATTTTTGCCCTTATCAGTGCATTTCAGTTCTTAGTAAAGTCTGTTGGTGATTAGAATAGTTCGATAAGGTCGTTAATATACTAGGCAGTAAGCAAGCAGCGGCGCCAGTGAAAATTAAGGTTATGGAAGTTTGAGTTAAATGAGCAAATCCAGTCAAAGGATGTTGTAGGTATCTATAGATAACAGTTTTAGGTCATTGGAACAATATATAACAAAGCTAGTTATGGTGAAATGAAACACAGTTCATTTAGAGAGACAAAGCATAATCAACAATGAAGTTGCTTTAAAAGTTGTCCTCCCCGCCAAATCTAAGATTGATCTGTTTTGGCAAATTTTTATGTCTGGTTCTGTTCACGAGATATTTAGGGTGTTTCGTTTTAACTGGGACACCCTGTATAATGCATAGTATTCAGGTTTATAAAATATTAATTCTATAAATGATCTGTTTAATTTATGCATATCAAATCTAGGTTGATTTGTATTTTTGGCGCATTTGTTAATTTTTTTCATGTACATACAGTCTTATCGACATAAAATTGGCGCATCCTTAATTTTGTCCTAATTCTCAACATATCGTTTTGTTTCAATAGCCGGGCACATGTTATTTCTCCTGTAAAATTTCATCGTATTTTAAAATTTGACGTACTTGGAAAATATAGGTACAGGGTGTACCAAATACTAACTTTTCTTGAATTGAATACAATATAATATAATATAATATTATAATATTTTGCAAAAACTAAAATCTGCTTTTTTTCCAATCCAACGATAATGATATAAAATAGTGTTTCTATATTTTAAATTTAAGTAGGTATTCAAAAAATACTCGAATCAAATATTATGCCTACTTAGAAAATGTGACTTGAATGTGTCAAACTTCCTGCACAATAACAAATCTTGCCAGTTTGACAGAATAATCCCACCACTACAGGGTCGGATTTTCTCATTATAATACTACATCTAAACACCATAATAAGTATGTTTTTTTTATTGTACAACAAGTTACCGACACATAACCCGATAATATCCTAGTATACCTACGTGTATAGTATCACTATTGATTTTTCTTTTCGTATCGACATCAACCAGTCAGAAAGCCGTCTGTTTTGAAATAGACGGGGAGACTGGCACGTATTGGTCTGTTTCTTGTTATCTTTTGGAAGCTTGTATAATTTCGATCACATGAAAATCGATTATACCTGTAGTGGTGTTACTAAGTAACGCAACAATGAACACAGTACAGTCTAACTTACTCTTTACTCCATGTTTATAATATTTATTTGTTTCCATTTTTAAGTACTTACTTAACTTTGTCATAAAATTGGACAAGGAATTAGCTCCCATAGTATGCACATGACGTTAAGGAACACCCTGTATAGTATTAAAAACAAAGCAGTAAAATAAATAATAATGATCACCTTATTTTACGAGTATAAACGTATCCTGAATTCAACAAAGTAAAGGTGTATGCTGCAGTTAGTTATAGCCTGTGTCTTAAAAAAATCACAACCTATAGCACTTAATTATGTTGTAATAATTGAAATGTAATAATTAGGTAATAAATTTTAGAAGGAAACAAATGTACGATGCACGTCTATAAAATTTAGTATCAGACACGCAAACATAAAAAAGTATACATTACATTGTATACTTAGATACAAAATGTTCCCTCATTATCTGAAACTTAAGAAAAATGTGTAGGTACTTTAAAAATTATTGCTAAAAATGCATGGGATCCATTTTTGATTATTTTTTTCTATACTTACTTAAAAGGTGTATAATGGTAATATTAACAGTAATAAACGTGCCCAGCTAAATATGAACAAGAAATTTAAGTAAACACATGATATTTTTTTGAAGGAGATGCCGAAAACTCTACGACTACGAAAACGACTACTCTAAGGCCAATGTGCCCTGACTGGCATTGTATTACTTCGGTATCTACATAGGAGTCGCCACTTCTTTTATCGAAGCCAACTATTAGACACTGACGGGTTTCGCGCTTATGCGCCCGTCAGAGTTCCTGCTATAGGTGGAGATGCTATGGAGATACCGAAGTAATGCAATACCAGTCGGGGCACATTGCCCGTGGTGTAGTTGTTTTCGGCATCTCCTTCAAATAAATAAGTAGGATTGTCTTCCTTAAAGACAATAGAGGGCACTGTTGTAATGGCGCCTGCGGAAAAGCAGGTCGTTATCTGTCTGTCAATTTGACAATAATTGTCAGACAGATAGTAGCAAAGATTCAAAGAGGGCACTACGGTGTGTTTCTCACCACTACTAAGCACATGACATGTTTTACTTCAAATGTTGCTTTCCGATATTATAAAAAAGATATATTGCTCAATAAAACACCTAAAATGGTATTAACCTATAGAACCCTTAATATTTGTTATTTTATTTACCATTTATTTTTACCATTTAGGTATGTTTCCAAAATATTAAAATAAGAATATCTAGCATCACCAGTGTGGCGATACCAGTTACCTACTTAATGAGGTACAAAAATACATCATTTACAGATACAGATAAAGACAACATAGTGTCTGGCTAAATATATAATTGGGTGTAATTACTAAGTGTGTACTTATTGTTCTGGATCCCAGAACATTAATTTTAATAAAGATAAGTAAACATTTACAGTTATTTACAGAATCAGATTAGACAAGTAAATAAAAATTCTGAGTGGAACCAAATTCATATGTTTGTTGTTTGGTGATGAATAATATATATTTTTTATTTCAATATTTAAGAAATAAATTATACTGATTGGTTAATTAGCCACATTAGCCACGATCAGTGTTGACGTACATACTTTTAGGGCATTATTTATATTTATTTATTTAGTACAGTACCTGTTGATTTATAATCTTTAATTAGTTAAAATATTTATGACGTACCTACCTACTGTATTGTTATTGATGATAAGAGCATGAATTTACTTTTAATTAATATTATATCTGTAAATCTTGTTTTACTATATTTGTAATTTTGAGGTAGGCAATTTTCATTCCAATTCTAAAAATATACAGTAAATAAAGATTGCGTATATATTGATATTGCAATTAATTCCTTAGATGTTCATATTTGTATTGGGTATTTTGACCAGACAAGAAAAAACAACTAGATTATTATTTATCGGTATCCCGGTGTAAATATTTATGTTTTTGATTAGGTAAAACTGAATTGCAGTAAACAAAACCCTGGCTAATCTTTAATAATCCTTTAGAGCGTTACGTTTTCAATTGTTTCATATAAATATTTTCAAAAATGTGATAAAGTACAAAAATTTGAAAGTATATTAGGTATCTCACAAAAGTATACCTACTACATCTCACCAAAGACATCAAACTTATCGAAAACGTTCAACGTCGAGCAACAAAAGAGATTCCTCACATCTATACACTATCACACCCAGAACGGTTGCAGTATCTGAATCTTCCTCTCATGTCAGAACGAAGGTCGAGAGGAGATGATATTTACTTATAAAGTCTTACATGATCACTTCCAGGACGATATCAGGAACTTACTGACCCTAAACCCAGACCAGAGGTTACGTGGCCATCAATGGAAATTACAGAAGGAAAACTTTCAACAATATCTACAGCAAAATTTTTTCTCAGAGTGTGTAACAACTGAAACACACTCTTAGGTGATGTGGTAACGGCAAGTGGTGTGAATATATTAAAAAATATGACAATTACATCAATCATGCGCTCATTTAATGTGAGTTAACTTTAACTTTACACAGTGGAGCACGATTGTGTATGAACTCAGTGTGATAGTTATTTTGTAAAACTGTTAGAAGGTTATTTCGTAGAACTTTGTATATGTTGCTTTCTGTTTCGCATATTGCATTGATAATAATAATAATATAATAATACTATGTAAAAGATACATAATGTCACAAAAATATAAACAATGTACTTAGGTATTTCGAATTTGACTGTGTATTTGAAATAAACTAATATGAGGTATTGATGAAATAATCTTTAACGCGCGGTTTTTCAATATAGAGTTAACTCACAAGTTAAAGTTAACTTTGGGCTGTTTGTCTGTTTTTCAAGTGCAAATTACCTTCCAGCTTAAAGTTAACTCATGGTTAAATTAATCCACACATGAAGGTAGAGTTAACTATAAATATCAAAGTTAAATATCACCAAATAGGTCTTGTGTTTTATGTTCAGTAAGTAGGTGTACTTTTTATATATAATTCTTAAAATTGATTATGAAATAAATGCATTCAGTAGTGATAAGAATGCTAGAAGACTGGAAATATTTAAACATAATATATCAAACTATTTTGAAGAATGAGTTCGGTATGATTTTATGTACGCTTTTATACTGTCGAAAATTTTATAGAAAATATAGGTACAATAAGGTATTTATTATACTATGAACATTTATTTTTGTGAATAATTGCATTTCGTGATTAAAACTGGCTTCTTATTATTTCCAGCACACCATTCCACTTTTTGGGTTCTGTACTTTTCTTTTCAACTATCTACCTATATAACCTATAGTCTATATTAAGTGATTGTTTTGAAACAAATTTTACTCACATCAGTTAGTAATCTGTGGATTTGTACCCTTTAAAACAATAGTTAAGAGACTTATTGCTTACTTTACTTTCCCTACAGCAGGGAAAGTACTTTCCCGGCCAACATGTGTCACTTCCTTATCCAACAATGTCACAATCATTTTGGCATTAAAACATCGTTTTAAAAATAAATTAGAATCAAACTCGGTATTTATTTAAAATACAAAGTAAAACTATTTGGAATTATAAATATTAATGGTTACACTAGAAGTATCGTTACTGTGAACTGTTAACGTAAGACCATGTTGTTGTATAATTACCTAACTGTCAGATTCAACAAACTTGTTATTTTTTCTAGCAAACGGCCTCAGGTATTTTCCTTAAAATAATTTATCGAATTATGATAAAAATTATTACAGATTTTATTATCTGAAACTTATATAGAATTAGGTACTAACAGTAGATTGTGAATAAAATCGTATATATAACTGGGGGGAACTCATACTAGTTTCGCGTCTGTAGCTTACCTCAGTAAGCCTACCCTAACGCTCGTCTGTCATAGACAACTTCCCTCCTCGGTATGTAATCTACTATTGTTTCAACGTTTTTTTTTATCTACATAGTTATTCATTTTTAGTAACAAATCATATTAAATTTCAAAATGTATTTATTAATACTTACACAAAGACAATATTGAACCTTATTTAAATAGAATGTCATCTCATAGTCCTTTTAGTTCAACATTTTTCTGTAAATGACAGATGGCAAACTGAAATATTACAAGAGAATTCCGATAATACTTCAAAATCCCGAAAAAGTCATACCAAGTTAATAAATTTGTTCCCAAACTTGAAGTTTAACTCAGAGTTAACACATAGCTATGAGTTACTTTTAACTCGTAGTTCAACTTCCAATTGAAAAACCGGACCTAAAAGTTGTTTAATAACTAAGCATACCGATTATTTAATATTCCTCTCCCAAAAAATTCATCCGAAAATGTATACCTACTTATACCCACTTACCTAAATGTCGTCAAAAACTTTGAAAGTCTTCTTGAATTTGGAATCTTAATTATCAATTTATTTACTTAAATAAAATTTTAATACCTCCACTAATTTATAATTAAAGATTGAATTTACCAAAAAGAATACACTTCTTTGTCATTAGTCATTATTGTGAGCGAGGTTTCTTTCTTACCCCCTCGTGCAATTCTCTTCAACATTATTTTCTTTTTGCTGAAATCTAACCTACGAGCATTATTTCTGTTGAATAATCGTCATCGTCATTCATCTTTCGTCATTCTGACACGCTTGTTTACAAATTGGTAACCTGTTCCTTATTACCATCGGTTTAAAAATAGACAAATGACAAAGACTAAATAATAATATTTAATTTAGAACTGTTATTAACGATTTTTTGGGAATTTTATAACAATACTGCATTATTGTTATGCAAGCTAAGTAATAGATATACATATAAGTATTAGTAAAAAAATTAATGAATATTATTACTAGTTTTAGTATCTTCTACAGGGTGTCCCACGGTGACGAGACATTAGACATATTTCAGAAACTACTTCGATTTTGATTTTTAAAATTTGGGCAATAGTGTTTTCGGGCATGCCCTTCTTACCTAAAATAATGGCGTGCACCTAACGTTTCCGGTTATACCGGAAGTTGATGTCATCTTCGTTATTTTAAATGGAACACCCTGAACATTATTGCAATTTTGAACGATACGTGAAATGTTAAACACATTTCGTGTAGGATGTCATATACCTATCTTCAACCGTTTTTGAAATATTGAGAGGTGAATATTGACATTTTGCAACTTTGACACCCTGTAAAATCTAAAAGGTTTGAGATCAAGCAAAACGGTTTGCACATTCCTAATCTTAACTTTTCATAAGCTATTGATACTAATATCAGATTTATCCAGAAATAAAAAATGTTCGATTAAATTTAATCTCTTCGTTAAATCTGAAATTAGTATCAACTAATAACTGTACCTAACAATAAAAAACAAATGACTATTTAGATATATCATCTCAAATTACTTAAAATTATATAGGTAGGTATGTATGTTCCTTTTCCTTTTTAGAAGGATCGCATGTATGCTATTTCTTATGAAGTACCCTGTATATTCAATTGTTTTCCATTTCGTTAAAATTATAAAATTCCGAGTCTTAAAAATTAAAATCTATTTCGATTATATTTAACATTAAAAGAAAAAGTGACATGCAGGTATGAGGATTATTTAAGAACTAACTATCTAAAACTTTTATCTGTTTTTGTATATGTAGATTAATATTTTAAGTTGTATTTTATATGTTGTGTAAATTAAATTACTTAGGTACTTTATAAGATTTTGTATTTTGTATTTATGATTTCTTTAATAACAATAACTAGATACCTATACATAAATAGAGATTGGTTATCTCGTGGAATAAAGAAAGGATTGAATCTCCTGTTCAATCCTACTTGAAGTTGTATTCCTGCGCTTGCGTGGTTTATTTAAGGACCTAACTTCAAGATTAAGCATTGTTTGTTGTATTAATAATATACTTATTATAACCGTAGAGTTTACTTTTTAGTGTTCACAGGATCACTAAAGAAGTTTTTCATTCGTTACATGTGATTAAGTACATGGTACATGGTACATGAAGTACCATAAACTTTTGCAGTTAGATCTGATTAAACCCAATCGCGTTTATATCGCAATCTGAAGCAGCTTCTTGAGTCAAGCCAATATTACAACATTTTAGGATTGACTTGAACGTTCTAAGCCAGTTGGAATCTCAAATCCAAGCGTTTAAGTCATCATTTTCAATCCGCTTGGCTTCAAGCTGGTTTGAAATTGAAATAAACGTAGTCTATTACTCCTTTTTGTCATAAAATGGATAGATGCATAGAATCTGTTTTTAATTTCATGAATTTGGATTCAGTTTACATTTTTTTTTGGTACCTACAGCTACGTCATCTTCATCTACACCTACCTACATAATATCATAATGTCTATCATAGATGTAGGTAATGTCTATCATCATGATTCGTGTGGAATTAATAGCCTATACATTATTACTTAAAGTGAATATTTTTCCTGGCATTTTCTACAGCAGGTAGATACTTAATTTTTTGACAAGTTAAAATAGGATCTGCAAAAAGTGGATCATCTATCCTAATTTTATGCGTAAAGCAAGATTTAGACAGTATCGTAAAACTCGTAGGAAAAAGAGGTGTAACTAACGATAACCCTCCTATATAAATACCTAATACTCGAGTCATACGTTTCGCTTTATGCAAAAAAATATTATACAAACTACTATTATCGCAACCGATGTTATAGTTATATGTATATGTATCATTGTTATCAACTATACATAGCCTTTTTTAAGTATAGCATTAGGTATATATTTTACCCGACAGCTGCCTCTTTATCACAAGCAAATAAACATAGATAGGTAGGTACTCGCTAGCACTTATTTATTCATGCCAGTCAGCTGATTACACACAAGTAGAGCAAACAACGGAACGACTAGCAAAGGCAATTAAAAACGCGAATACATCATTAGATATTAAATTTCAGTGTTTTACGGTCCCCGTAGACTGTCCGATTAGGGTGAGTTTATATATGAGGGTAGTTCACTTACCTGTGGCCTTGTCAAACTTGCCCTTAGTTCAACCTTCTTAGTTCTTTTAGTTCTGACGTAGTGCCTTGGTACGAATGCTTCGCGCGCCAGCTTTCTTCGGTCAGGTAACTTAGAGGGGACGGGGACGATCTTTAACCGTTCACAATCAACTCCATCCTTGTCGAAGCTTGGAATTCCATGCAACGCTTACTTTACAAACAAACGCGACATAGACTACGTCGTGCTTAATCTAGTAGGCATTGGGCCAGTGTAAATTAAAGCTCAGTTGTTTTCTCGCGGTACCACTGTGTCTTTTATTAATCGAGTGGCCTTCTTTACCGGTCTTGAACTTCATGGACTGTCCGTTACATATCGTGAATTTAAAATTGTTTGTGTCTGGCCAGTGTCAGTTGTTAGCTAAACATTAGATATAATATGTATTTATTTGCAAGTGATGTTGTGAGGATCTGCTAACTGAAAGTGAAGTTGAGTACCTACGTGCAGTTTTTGTATTAACCCGTTCAAAATGAAGTACAACACGATCAGCACGAGCAGTTTGGCAAGCGAAGGGAAGAAGTCTACGTTTACTATATATGCAGATATGGGTATATCGCACAACAAGGTAAAAATAATGTTCTTATTCCTGGGTAATTTTTCGCTAAGCCTCGGTATCATGAGAAACACAACACTTTGTATGAGATAAATAGTTTTGCTTATGTTATATTGCGATATATCTACTACCTTGGGTCAGCTTGTTTTAGTTTCAATGCAAATGAACGAATAATGATTGATGCATTGTTTTGCACTGACAGATATTAATGAAATGAAATACACATGGAGTTTACTGCTCTCGAGATTATGTGGAAGGTAAAATGCCTTTATGACTTTTGATTGGAATGCTTGGTATGCGGAAGAACGGCTTATTTGATCCACTCAAAAAGATGAATAGGTGCTTTCATATGCCTTCTACCTATTCTCGAGTAAAATAAAAAAGCGACACGAAGGAAAGTGGGTATATGCAAAGTACTTGCAAGTTAGGTACTTATCTAGATAATGAAGATTTGAGACTTTAGTTCCTGATTTTATACCTACATCCAATAATAATTAATTTGATGTAAATTCTATGTCTTGCCGGAGGGTACTCATAACAATGGCTTTAATAATAACGTAGGTACTTATACATGCGAAATACATTATTATTACACCTCCACCCTTAGTATTTTATATTTTTTTTATTTTATACTTATGAGTGCATGGTGGTTGTGGTATTAGAAAACGAAATAAGAATATTAAATAGCGTCTATTACGATTATCTTATCACGAAAAGTGATTGGGAAGTGCTTATTCGGTATTTTATGGGGTATCACATACCTAGGTACTTACGTATTTCCTGTAACCACACGTTGATAAAATACGTAAATTATCACGCGACGTAAAAGTATTTCAATACATACCTAATTTATATCACTTAAGTACTAATATATATTGGTTTTAATATATAATTTGAATTAAACAAAAAAATATCAGCTACCATGAATGAAGATCAGAATGTAACGAATTGAAGTATAAACGAATGAACTTTTTTACTAAAGAATTGAGATATATGAGAGATACATTGTCTTGTTTACAGACAATAAGCTCCGATACTAAATGCTCAAGATTTAGAAGCTTTCAAGTCGTATAAATAGAAGCTACAGAATGAAAATTATACAATGCAAAAAATGCAGTGCAGAAATAACTTTTTTAGTCAACTCAATTAATAAAAATAAAGGTAGCTGGAAACTTATTAAACTCACCCAACATGAGGTACATATGGCAGTAATTAATCTAAAAATTCACCTTGTTTCGACATCTTTAATTTAAATGCTCGCATTCTTAAAGAAACTATCGACATTATTTTGGAACACTTAACAAAATTAATTAATTATTGTTTCATTCAAGGCTACTTTCCAGATATATTCAAAATTAATAAAATTATTCCAGTGTTCAAAAAAGGCGATAAAGAATCTGTTGACAACTATCGCCCTATATCTATAATACCAATCATGGTTAAAGTTATTGAAGTCTTGGCGAAAGAAAGGCTGATCGGTTTTTTTGACAAACATAACTTTCTGCATGAGTATCAATTCAAGGCTGTTATTACCCCATGTCTTGGGACTCTGAAATTCACAACTTACTTGTATTCTACTTGTAAGGAAAGGTACATATTTTAAGATGCCCATGAGAAATCGCAAGCTTAAAGATGATTACCTAGATACCTACATTAAACGTTACTACTGAAATTCATGCAATTAAAATATTTGCATTAACAATGTATAATAACTATGTTTCTCTGCATACATTTACCTCGATATTTACATAATAAAAGACGTGGATTGTGGCTGTACGTGAAGGTACTTATTAATAGTTGCAGGATTTTTCTTGAATATAAAAGAGATACGTATTTTATAGTAATATTCATGATGATGAGTATATCTAAAGAATTTTCCTTCTCAAAAATGGGGCCAAGGCCTACTTCTCCTCAAAGCTAGATTTTATAGACTGTTCTCAAATAATTTACTAATTCATGGATATTTGCAATCTCCAGTAGAAATTATGAAGTATGATGCAAACATTAACTCAATTAGCTGTTGTAATTGTCTTTAGCTGGGTATTAATATTTATAAATTTCTAAATTTTAACTTAATGTAACTATGATTTCTGAATAATAAAATTCTGATAAATTTCTGAATTTATAGTTAAAATACCTGAAAACAGAAACTCTTTTATATTTTTTGTAATATTGGAAATCCACTAGGACGCAATGACATTTTTGGAGCATGTCATGTCAATCAATGCTTTTGATTTCTTTTCATACAATTTTGGTCATGCACAGCTTATTGAATTTGGTCCTATTTCGGTGCTCGCTGAATATGTACTTTTCGAAAACTATAGTTTAGCTGGAAACTAGGTTCTGTATAAATTTTCCTGCTTTCGTATAAGTATAGTTTTTCTTTTCTTTTTCATAACTCTTACCAGAGTAGTCATTTACAATGGCTGATTTACGAATACTTATAGTTAACTGGTTCAATAAATTGCTAATTATAAGATTAACTTGTGTTTGGTACACATACATAATTTTTCACATTCTTGGACACATATTATTCTATTCACTATAGTAATAGAGTAAGCAAGTAATCTCACTCACAATAATAATCTCGATACTAAATTTAAATTTAAAATTTAACTTCCTAAATTATCTTTCTAATTTGAATTCTTTTTTGGAGATCTTGATCATGATCAAGCACTACTAAATGATAACAACTCATGTCTCAAGAACATATATTTGTGTATCTACCTCGCTATCGTCATTTGTTGTGATATTACTGAGTTTTGTAAAGAAGTATTAGGGGATAGAATGTATACCGTACATTATTATTTACCTAATAAAGTAAATCAAATTGATGCTGTATTTGAATTTGTTCAGTATTTTCTTGATTCAGTTTTGATTAATGATTTTTGATTAATGTGAAAATCTTTTTGTTTGGAATACTGAAGTTGAGTTATTGTATTTTTCGCCAAATATCTCTATTCAAAATAATCAAACTTTTCTCTCTCTACGTATTAGTCATATTACTCTTTCTATCAAGCGCATGTCTTTCGCTCTCACTTGAATTTGTTCCACTGTTTTATCGACTGTTTTGTCTAGTGATATTTGTAGTTTTCCTCTATACATTTTATTTTCTATTCTCTCTTCATATCTTTTCTTTTATATATCATATAGAAACCTGAATTCTGTTCCTTCTAATTTGTTTGGTTTGCTTTAATTACTTTGCTAACCATCAGTCACTTAAATAATTTTCGTATACGGTATTTCTTCTCTTCCTGTTGTATTATTCTCTATATCATTGAATTAGCTGCCTGTTATGATTTGTGTTTCTTATTCTAATTAGGTATGTTTTTTATATCTCTGTATACGGTTATAATTATTTTCTGTACGTATAATTACATGGAATGTGCTTCATTACTTTCAGTACGTCTTTCAGTAATTATTGCCAGGTTCCCAATCCAGGTTTATCACCCTAGATGTGTATATATACATACTAATTTCTGCACGTACTTTCACTTGTACCGGAATCTGTAAAAAGATATCTTATATGATGCAGATCTTTTGATCAAGCTGTATATACTTATTAGCAAGAATAACGTAGGTACTAACTTTACTCTCGCTAATAAAGAAGATAAATATGTGTCTATCCCAGGTTTATTTTTTTATTATCAGAACATGGGATCATTTGATAGCGTTGCGCTCCGGTTTTCATGGAAAACATTTTATTGAAGTAATTAACACGCTTGTCAACATGTAACAAGTTATAATATAATTTAATCCAATATAAGTGATACATTAGGATTGACTGAAATGAGAACGTCCATATTGAAATATGTATTAACATAAAAATTAACAATGATTTAATAGTGAATTTAGTAATATGTACGGTTAAAATTAGTTCATATTATTATAAAATATACCTACTTCTACTGATGTCTTTGAATAATTATTGTGGAACGATAAGATACACAGCACGTCTAAAGCCAGGTCCTTGACGTTTTAATTCATTTTATTAGAAGAAATGACTGAACGAATGAATAATTTTTTGATATTTAATAAGAAGAAATCACGTAGAATGAATAATTTTTTGATAATAATAACTTTTTTTTATCAAAGACCACGAGTGCTGAGAATTCAGAATGTTTTTCAATGCTGGCTGACATTGTACTGAAAGATATTTGTTAATTCTCCACAAATTTGTTTTTTGAGAACATGAAAATCGAGATGTACCACCTTTTGTTTAACTAAGAAGTGGAACCACTTGAACAATCTTTTCGATTATCAGATAAGAGTCCCATCGAGTTTTTGAGGGGTTATACCTTAAGTACAAAATGCTCATAATTTGAAGTAAATTCCGCAAAAAATTCTAGTAACTTTACTCGTGAGTAAAGTTTCCTTAAAAAATATTTGTAATGCAAGACAGGATAACTAGATTTTCACGTTTCAAAAACGAAAATTTACGGAATTCAAATATAGTTAAAATGATATGAAACATGTCACCATTTACTTGGTGTTTAAAATTTTAAGTTGACAAGACGTGATCCAACGTCACCTTTGATGTGAAAAAAATATCATTATACCATAGATTTCTGCAAGGTCCACCCTATATTTTATCCAAATTCTAATATAATATACTTCAAAAGTTATCAAGAATGCGATTTTATAACGCCCACTAACATTACTTGATACTAGTATAGAAAATTATAAGTATATTTGCGGTGTAAATAGATAAAAACCTGGTATTCCTGGTAAAAATTTAGAGCAATGATCTTATAAGTAGTTGAATTAATAAATAAACAAGACAAGCAACGTCATCCAAAAACGTTCAATATTGGAAGACGAACGTGACTTTATTACATTTTATATATAAAAGTAGCAATCGATAAGTGATGTGACGGTACAAAAATTAGATATTACTTTGTAGCATTTTCATAGAAAGACTAAGCCGATATAATCATGATTGCTACTTTAGTCCTAATACTAGTGTATTAAGGATACAATGTGAAAAACACACCATACCACATGCCATAATTTGATCACGTCTTGAACGTGGAAAACCATTATCAAGTACAATTGCGTCTGTCTGCACCTATGTATTAACGAAAAAGTAACAAATATTAATAATAAATAATAATTAATTAACAAAAATAAAGAATAATTAACAAAACAGCAATAAATAAAAAAATAATAATGGATAGTCAATGAAATAATAAACAAACTATAGCATATGATACATCATTGAACTCGCAAGCAAAAATGCTGTCGAGTTATGTAATAATATTAATGGGGCCGTATTAGAAAAAATGAAGTTGATGATGGTTCCGAAGAGACGAAACGTTACTTTAAAAAACTGTTTACGCCATTTGATAGAGTGAAAGAAGTTGCTATGAGAAAGTGTAATTTTTATTTCAATAGCTCTTCAAACACGCTAATAATTTACAAAAACGAATGTTCAAAATTTCGTTTCGTATTAAAAACTAATCATTAGCCTTGATTTTTTTGAGGCATATTATTGGTCACCAAATTACGCAACTTTGTCCCAATTTGAACTAGTCTCTATCTTTAACGGTTTCCAAGATACCAATGTTATTCCATCCAATTTGAAACACACCGTATGTAATATAAGTAATTATTTTATAAGTAAGGGTATTGAAGGAATGGTCCGTAACATTTATTGCTGTGAAACACACACTTGTTACCCGCGTAGGCATAGAAAAATGTAATGATTTTGAAACCAAGCCTACTAATCTACTGAATATGAAATGGAATTGTGAAAAACCATGCACTATTGTTGTATTTGACTATACTATGTCCCTAATAAATGTTACTGGTTTACAAGTATCCCAAATTTATTTTTAATTTAGGGCCGGTCTTTCCACCTCCCATTAAGTTCCTGATAACTATTTGGCAGATTAGAATATTCTATTATTATTAGAATATTTCAGTTTTCACAGTTTAATCTGCCAAATAGTTATCAGGAACTTAATGGGAGGTGGAAAGACCGCTCCTTAATAAAGTACACTATACAATATTATTGTTGACATTGTAGGTATTTGGGAAAGAAAGTACCTAGTGGATACATATTATTTTTGGCGGAATCCCATCTACTTAAATAAATATATAAACAGTTAAAGAAGTCAAAGAACAATTTCTATTTTTGTTGACGCCAGACCCAGACGTCTATCTGTCAAGTTTAACCGCGGTTCACTGAAATCAGATAATTTGCTCCGGACATACCGCATCAATTTTTCTACTTGGAACATATATGTTTATTTGCTGGGTGACCCAACGAAAAGTTTCCATCTTGAATAACCTGGTATAACAGATTTTTCAAACAAATTCCATAGACGGGTCGTTTTTTATTTGAAATAGGACATATATACCGAAGCTTATTTTTATTAAATAGAACACCCTATGTATTTTCACAGATTTGGATAGAACATCCTCCCATGTATAACTACATTAATATAGGGTTTGATGGATCTAACTTTTAGAGTGAGGGCAATCTTAAAGAGTTTTCCATGAACGCAATGTATTGGAGAAAGACTTTGTAGCGCTTGTAGCCTATAAATATTATAACGAATCGTTGTACTCTCTCTCATCTCAACTCATTGTAGAATTTGTTTAAAAGAGCTTTATACCAAGTTGTTCAAGGTGGAAACTTTTCGTTGGGTCGCACCCAGTATGTTAAGAATTGATATTTTTCATTAGTCAGAATTGATAACTTTATGCAAATAAATATTTATGAAAGGAAATAAAATAAAAACCGGAACAGAACTAGAAAATAAAATATTACATGTGCAAACTACAAAATTAATTTCAACTTCCATGTCGGAAATATTTCAGTGTATGCCAATTCTATAAACCTGAATAAGGCTGTCTTCACTCTGAGACTTATACCACTGAGAATAGATATATACATAACTGGGTGAGTTTTTAGTGCGTATTTCTTCTATAACTTCGTTGTTAGTAGAGATAGATTCAGGGGAGCTATTTGTGTACAAACAGCTCCCCTGAAGGAATTTTTTTTCTATCCCTACTAACAACGGAGTTATAGAATAAATACGCACGAAAAACTAACCCTGTATATTTATATATACAGGGTGGTCCACGAATAAGGAAACAAGCGAATTTTCAGAAACTTACCAACTTTTTCTTGAAAATCGCTCGGACACGTCAATTAAGTTTTCGAGGGGGAAATATTTTGCGCATATTTTCAATGTCGTAGTTTTACCCCCTAAGCGAGGGTGAGGTTCACCCTAAAATTTTAAATATGAAGGGGGGGTCGAGTCAAACCTCATTTTAAAGCTTACAAAAAAAACCTTTATAATGCTGTATACTTTTTTGAATTTGAGTCACTAGTTCTTGAGAAATTTAATTTTTGATTTTAAATTTTTTTTTCATTCTTGCAAAATACTTGGAAACATTTCGAATTTCTTTTTCTTTAGATTGTAATATTGTATACTAAGTATACCTTTTTAAACATTAATGTAGTAATAATCTTGATCGTCAAGAAATCTGATGTATAAATTCCCGTTTAATATCGTAAAATAACAATTGCCTGATGTATTGACAAAACAGGAATGTGTGCAATGATATGATTTTTTTTTTAAACAAAAACCCTTCCTTCTGCTATTTTTAGTGTGCCTAGAACAATTTTAATTTTGGTCGTTTATTTTGCTTCTCTTCTCTTTATCGCGAAAAGGGTAGAAATTGTCGAATTTTCTTACGAAAATAATAGGTGGTGCGATTATTACTACATTAATGTTTAAAAAGAAATATATTTAGATTGTAAACAATATTACAATCTAAAGAAAAAGACATTCGAAATGTTTCCAATTATTTTGCAAAAATGAAAAAAAATTTAAAATTAAAAATAAAATTTCTCAAGAACTAGAGACTCAAATTCAAAAAAGTATGCAGCATTGTAAAGGTCTTTCTTCAAGCTTTAAAATAAGGTTTGACTCGACCCCCCCTTCCCATTTAAACTTTTATGGGTGAACCTCACGCTCGCTTAGGGGGTAAAACTACGACATTGAAAATATGCGCAAAATATTTCCCCCTCGAAAACTTAATTGACGTGTCCGAGCGATTTGCAAGAAAAAGTTGGTAAATATCCGAAAATTCGCTTGTTTCGTTATTCGTAGGTCACCCTGTATATGGTGCATATGGTGCATATGCCTTTCATTACTTTTTAGAGTGAAATGCTAAGTGATTTTTAAGGAGTTGTTAGATCAAACTGAATGTGATATTATTTTTGCAATAAATCAAATGTTATTTTACATTTTTATTAATTTCATGGATCAAGTGGTAATGTTATTAAAAATTACCTCACTTTTTACGTTGATTTTATCTACTTCTTTACACAGACGCGTAAATAGGTACCTACTTCTTTCGCAATAGCTAGGTTCTCACCTCATATTCTCTATAAATAGGTATGCACAATAGCCGTATCGCTCGCGATAAATCCTTACCCACTCTGTTGGCATTACCAATACGCGGTTTTTAATAATTTGTAACAATAGCACGTAATATATAGGTGCCTAAAGTGCAATGCGCATTCCACTTTCCGCTGCAGCCCAAGTTGCTACATTTACCAGACGCAGTAGGTACCAGACCCATTGTTATATTAATTTTATGCTTGTAATCAGATTTTATGCTTTTATTTATGAGAGTACGAATTTATTCTTCTTTCAACGGGTAATTTGCCACACTTCTAAGACTATACTAACACTATTAAAGTTCTGCGCCAAAAAAAAAACAGTTAAAGTTTTGAAAACTAATGTCTTCCTCGGAGTTTCCTAACCAAAAATAAAAATGATCTCATTGAAGAAATTAGATATTTATTATTAAAAACAAAACACAGAACTTTTTAGAACAAAAAAGAAGTAAGAAAGAAGAGCGTAGGAGGAAAGAGCATCCTGCTGTTTCCTTTAATTGTGACAATCAATTGTTCTAAAAGAAAATCCGAGTTTCTAAACCATACAAGAAATAATATAGCTGTATCGGACATATTTGAAATTAAGAGATATTAGTCTACAAAACACATAATAAAATGTATCCAATTAAATAAAAAATATTCAAAATTGTAGGTATATAAATTTATAAATTATATTCTATTCTATATTAAGAAGTGTTTTACTTTCTTTTTACATATTTCTCGAGATATGTATCTAAATATGCAAGTATATTAGCCTTAAAGTAAGTAACGTCATATGAATTTCGTGTTTTCACGTCGTACTTCACATTTCATGGGAAATTTCAATGTCTACCGTAAGTCAAGTCAAGATTCTGCATTTTCGATATGTAGAACATTAAATGTCAGCGAAGAAGTTTAAAAAGTAATATGTGTTAGTAGGACGATTGTTTCACGAGACTATAGTATAAAAAATATATCTCGACCTATACGTATATTACAGTATAAATAAATTATCGCAAGACTATATAACATGCATATCGTTAACTGCAGCAATGAATAGGTTGTATCTTTTTATGAATAACATACAAATACCTTGCGGTTATAGGAAGGTTTTCATTTACAATTAATCCTGATAAGTGTATCTCCAAAAAAGTAAAAAGAAGGGGTTGATATCAGTTATAAAATTGCTCAAAAATTAGTTTAAAAAAAATGTATAATCTCTAATGTATAAATCTCGATTAATAAAATAATAACAACTCGTCCTAACCAACATATCTGTAGATGCATGTACCTAACAGCTTTTATTAAGGCAGTAGTATAATTATTTACAATAAGCAATACGTATGTCCCTTTTAATAATACTTTATTAGTGCTGGGCAATGCTAATTGGCATAACGCTCTGGAATGAGTTTTTCGATAGAGGCGGTGACGTCAGATACTGTTTATTTTGTATTTGTCAAATTTAATATATTATTTTAACAAATTTAAACGTGAATACGTGATTTCGCGTAGATACCAGGGTATTAACCGAGACTACATTATATATAAGTAGACTACATACGTCTGAGTCGCAATATAAAATGAATATATTGAACATTATTATCATTCAAGAGAACGTTTTATCGAGTTGGTTATTATCTGCTACCAACAAATTAGGTCCGTATCTACAGGCTGATTCACTTAAGGAGGCTCACCATTGGGATATCAGTAATGGTAAGAGATACAGGGTGGCTCAAATTACAAAAAAGTTGCGCAATTTTATGAAGAATATTTTGGTAAAAGCAAACCTGAAATATTTGTTTTAATTTCTGAAATATTCTGAAAAAACTGAAAATTTAGATTTTCTAATTTTTGCCGTAATTCATTTATTTTTCAAGATAAGTTCATGAAATTCGGTTCTCAGGCATAAAATGCTCTATTGATTGTATTGGCGAAGTCAGATCACCTCTATCTCTTATTGTTTTTGAGAGACGATAGTCAACTTTTTTTTTTCTTATGGGCGCCATATTGGATTTTTATATTTTCAGATAGCTCTTCTCATTCTCTTTACGACGATGTATCACATTATGGGTAAATATAAATTATTAGGATAACAGTCATAAAAAAATATTTTTGATTAGACTGCTATGAAATTAAACTAAAACAATTACATGCTTTAGTTTAGTTTAATCATAATTTGTTAACTTATTTATATTTGAATATAAATTGTTCTTTACTTATTTAGTAGTTTATAATTTTTATTCATTTGTTCATTTGAATTACATATAAAACATAAAAAAACATAAAACACACCACAGAAATGGACAACCTCCCTTCTGTAAGTCTCAGGCTTGTGTAGAGGGAGGATACACATGAAAAAAAACGGAGACACACACAACCATTTCCTGGGAGAGGTGCCATTTCTCCCCTGGCGAGATTCGAACTCGCGCCGCGATATAACATTCTGTTAGTCACAAGCTATCACCCAGCACCTAACAGAATGAGCTATCGCCGCGGCTAAATAAAAACAATATTATGTATAATATTTTTTAAATAACCCTGTAAGGGAGCCAATTCTAAATAAATTTTATAACATTTTACTATAGATTTTTTCATTTGTAAAGTTATAATCATATCAACTTATTTATTTTACTGAGTTTAACAGAAAATGCCGAACACTGATCGGGAATACGAAAAAGGTCTTTTCTCAAAAGACCGATGTCATAACAGCATAATAAAAAGAAATTATGACTATTACCTTAATAATTTAAATTTACCCATACTATGATACATCGTCGTAAAGAGAATAAGAAGAGCTATCTGAAAATATAAAAATCTAATATGGCGCCCATAAGAAAAAAAAAGTTGACTATCGTCTCTCAAAAACAATAAGAGATAGAGGTGATCTGACTTCGCCAATGCAATCAATAGAGCATTTTATGCCTGGGAACCGAATTTCATGAACTTATCTTGAAAAATAAATGAATTACGGCAAAAATTAGATAATCTAAATTTTCAGTTTTTTCAGAATATTTCAGAAATTAAAAAATATATTTCAGGTTTGCTTTTACCAAAACATTCGTCATAAAATTGCGCATCTGTTTTGTAATTTGAGCCACCCTGTATCTCTTACCATTACTGATATCCCAATGGTGAGCCTCCTTAAGTGAATCAGCCTGTATAAGTGTATGGCATTGTCGATAATATTCGAAAAGTCTCATGAATTCTTCTTGCAAATTTAATAATTGTTTTGAAATACAAGTTAGTCAAAATTATAAATATTCCAATATCCTAAATAGATGGATATTCTTATTCTGTTGCTGAGCATTTCTTGGTACTACATGTGACATAAATAGTGATGGATTAATTAGGAAGTGGAGTTTGTTAACGAATGAGTTAATTGTAGTAATAAATACGAATGACGTAATACAGTTCCATACCCGCATCCATATAATTAATTTTAATCGTTGCTATTTAACATTTCGAATAGACGGCTGCAAGTCGATTAATAAAATAATAACAACTCGTCCTAACCAACATATCTGTAGACAGTGAACTTACTAAGACGAAAGAAATATTTTTAAAACATGCATTGTTCATTAATTAATAGATAGATAGGTATGTTTACTGCGAAATTGAAGATAAGACAGACGAGGATAGTATTAAGATAAGTGAAAAAAATAGGATTAGGATAATATCAAACGATAATTGAGATTAAATTTTTCTTGCTTGGAGATTAATGGATCAAACCATGAAATTGTTTTAAAACATTATTGTAGCATTTCTCTCATTGTTTCAAAACTAATGATGGGTATCTGCTGATTGTGGTTTAAAAAATTATGCCTCGGCTTATGGAAAATGTTCTTGTCAATTTGGTTTTTTATAATAATATTATGTTTTCAAAGATATTATTGTTTTAATAAATTAGTCATGTAATTTTTGCTGCTTCAGGTTTTCTCACCCTCACATTTTTCAAGTTGTCTATATCTCCAAAAAGCTGAAGCGATAATTCCTATTAACAAATAATATTAGTTAAAGACCTAAGATAATATTTAGACCAAAGGTTAATTTCATCATTTTAGATTCAATTTCAGTATCATTGACATCAAGATTCTCATGTAGGTATACTGTGTAGGTAGTGCAAACAAGTTGCATGCATTTTGCTGACTTGGTAAAACGTTCAATTTATATTTTTAAAGTATAACTAGGTATTTCCATTATATACATTGCTTAATAGCTTTTCACCAGATCAAACAAATAATCATTAAGACAAGCAAAGCTTTCCTTTTTGATTTGCTTTTCCCAAGGAATATCCCGAGATTCTGAGAGTTGTTTGAGAGAGGGGGGGGCATTAGCACTCAGGAGCAACTATAGAGTTGATAAGCCCACCATTTAATAAAGTGAAGTGACTTCGGGTGACAAAAGCATCTAGAATAATGTTATTTTTAAGAAAATATATATTAAAGAAATTTTGATCTGGAATGATAGTGTAATTATACTAAACGATTTTTATTAATATTTTGATAAGTTGTAAGGGTACTTACTCTATTCTTGATGGTAAAACATCATAATTTTGTGCTGAAAGTAGAATTTATTTTGCAGTAAACATTATTATCAATTTTATCAATAGGACCAAAAATATATTGTTGTTAAAATTGTTGCAGCAAATTAATATTGTAGATATTTACTTTTGTAAGCTAAAATGATGAATTCAACAGACTGCCAAAATGAACTAATTCATCCCAAACTTTACGTGCCGAAAGAATAAAAGCTACGGACAATGAAACAGAATAACTAAACACTAATACTAATAAATAATTGAAATTAAAAAGTAAAAAAAGCTTGCCTAGCAAGCTTTTTTTTTTATCAGCATTACGATGTTTGGAATCCCACAACTTTCCCATTGCGCTATCGCGGCCACTACTCAAAAATTGACCCAGAGGTGTTTAAGTATGTAAACTGTACGTATCAACTTGAAAAATTAATTTTTACCGATTTTATAATTGGAAAAGCATTTCGCTTCACTTTTTTGGTAAATCAGAAGTGTTTGGAACTCGGTACTATCGATTCCGTTAACAATATTTCTCATATGAAAATTTATCCTATCTACTTATCTGAAGTTTAATTAATTTGACAGTTTTCGTGGGAGGTGCTTGTCTCGTTAGTGCAATCTCACATCGGCAGATAAAATGAGAAAAAAGTTGAGACGGATGCGATTCGAGATTTTCGAAGACGAAATAGACGTAGAAGGACTCGACGTACAGTCTCGAAAAAAAATCTCAAAGGATTAAAGAAAGGACGGAACTTTTGCGTGAAGGGGTTCTCGAAGCCGTAAAAATTAGAAAAGGGGCAAGGGCCCCCCCCTCGAGAAAAGTCGCGATTTCGGCGGGCGTGACGGGACCATTAGGCGCGAGAGCAAACGCTGGCGCTAGCCGCATCTCTCTCGCCGAACGGCGATCGACGAAAATTTTGCAGAGGATTTTTGAAAAGGCGTTTAAATTGGGAAAACGCGTAGGAAACGGGACGAACATACCCCTACGCATTGGAGAAAGGCCGGGGGCGACCTCCGGTTGCCCGCGGGGATTGCTATGCGATCCCCCCTCAGAGGAGATAGCTTTGAAATTTTTTGGATTTGGGGACGGAATTTAGAGAGAGACAGAATCGACGCGTTTTAATATATATGGATGAGGAAACCCTCTCAAATATGCACCTATGTTTAATATCTCATATTAACACCTGGTAGGTATTCCCATCTCTTTTATCAAGTGTTATATGCATATCCACAAATTAATGAAAAATGGTCAGGTTTTCGTGAGAATTGAGCCCGTTAGTACGGCTACACACGTACCGGATGGATGCGTCCGGTACCGGGCCGGTGCCGGTTTACAACCCTTCACATTTAGCCCATTTTTTCACGCTCGGTCGAGTCCCGCTAGTGCCTTCGCACAAGTCATTTCCACGCATTTTTGGTCAAGATTTTATTTTTATATGTTCCAAGGGTTTTGTCCCACGGGACAGGCCGAGATTCTACCAAGGTAATCAAAATTTCGATGTCTATTTCTTCCAACATTGTGAACTACCTATTAGAAAATCGCGACATCGGCTGACCACAGTACACTGCCGGCACGGCACGTGTGTACGCTACAATACAATTCCATATCCTACTAGGTACTACCAGGTACCCGGCACCCGGCACCGGGTGCTCCAGTGAGCGTGGCCGGCGACAATCCGGTTGCCAGCAGTCGGCCCGGCACCGAATAGGTTCACTTGGCACGTCTGAAACTGGGTACTAGCCTATACAACACTACCGCCACTACCCGGCGCTGACCCGGTACCGGACGTATCGATCCGGCACGTGCGTAGCCGTACTTACATCTGAATTTATAATAATAATGTTTTTGTAATGTTCAATGCCCTTGAGATATTTTAGAATAATCGCTAATTTTAAATGTATACCAAATATCGGGAAGACTTCAATTGGGTTGAAAAGTAGATCCACATAGAATTATATCAAAACCAAATTCCGTCAGACCTGTTCACTTTCTTTTCAGTATTGTACAATAATTAAACTCTAACTTTTAACTACTAAATAAACTTTTACTAAATAATAATTGTTGTGCAACAGGTGTTAGTAAGATTATAAAATACGGCAATTTAATGGTTTCATGATAGACCACTACAAACCGCGTAATTCACTCATCATTTTGTGCTTCAACATTATAACAGATGTTTAATAATAGCAGGCATGTGTGCCTAATGAGTATTTTCAATTAATTTGGTCACAATTTGTAAAGAATTGTATACATAAAATATATATGTGAAGTACTCATACCAATTTAGCGTTAGAAATCCAGTATCCGTTAAAAGAGAAGCAGTCGATATGCTTTTACTGTGAGAAACCCTCGGAGAAACAAAAAAATACAAATGCACTGTTCAGATGCATCCCTCTTTGTGCTAAAACTATTGACTGTTATAGTCAATAGTTTTTTATGTATTGCTGAAAATTGTAAATATTTATAAGCACCGGACATTGGCAGATGTAGAAATTATATAGGGCTTAAGTATGGCTTTTGCGTTTACATTTTCCATTATTCTGGCTTAACGATACAAACTGCTCTTGGGTGAGGAAGTACAAATTTTCTATAGAGATGCTGTATTAGTTTTTTATATAATATATGTGATAGTGAAGTGATAGTAAGTATGTCTTTACCGTCAATATTATTCAAGAGTGGTAAAAATCCAATTGCTACACGTATTATATACAATATTTTATTTATTTTGGGTGACTGCAATCTTTAATCAGAAATGTATCTATTCTTTTATATAAAAATCTGGCAGAAATATCGTGACATTAGAAGTTAAATCTACAGGTACCATAAGGTCCAATTCTGAGATCACTCTCGAGATGTTAATTTTATAAATCAATTTATATGCTAATTAACCAAAATTATGTTTATTACAAATAGTAGTGGGTTGTTGTCTATACATTGTTTACATTGTTATGTTTAAAATACGTTTTAAATAGTAAAAGGCGACATTTCACGAATTGTGATTAAATCATTGGTATTATAAAATCACTGATTACAACTGTTATTAATGTGATCAAATGATCATGAAGTTCTATTGGTGTTTTGTTCGGTTTTAGCATTCACAATTTGTATTTTATATTATTAATGTATGGAATTATATTGAATACATTTAAAAAAGCATAAGAGGTATAAAAAATGGAGCTTATTTCTGATACAGTTACTTACTACTTATGAAGTTGTGATTACTGATATAAAAAACTAAAATGTTATTACATTCCGATTGAACAATTCTCGGAATAATCATGCCCATCACTAGTTTTAAAGAAGTTTCGAAAGAAATATTAGAGATTCTAGTACACAGAGCCTGTTGAATTACATATATGGAATTTTTGTATATATATATGCGTTACCATGTATTTTTATTTTACAGATACTGATAAGTTCATATAAAATTGAAGTAAGCCTTGGCAAAAAGAAAATATTTGGGTTAGTAGGACTAGTAGGTACATTGCTAAATTAATCAGTGTCAGTAAGTGTTACGGTATTTATGTGTATAAGTCTAACAGATATATAGATAAATAGACATCGAATTAGGTACACTCAATTTTCTGAGCAAGAGAAAATGGGTTGGTTTAGTTTATTTTCATTATTTACCAGTCACTCAATTCGATTAAAGTGGATATTCCTTCTCTGGTCTTGGAAAATCTGAATATAATAGGGAAGGTTATTATTATGGAATAATTCGTCAAAATATCACTTTTTCAAATCTACTTTATAACTATTCCAATAGTAGTAAAATCTGCAATTACTTTTTTGCAAAATAATTCAAGAGTATGGGAAACTTTTCATTTAGAAAATAAACTGAAATTTTGGGAAAAGTATTGCTAGGGAATTTGATAATTTTATTTTTGTTTCAGATTTGATAGACATAGGCCTATTTAAGCGTTAATAGTTAAATGTCTAAACGGTTAAGCAGCATTTTTAAATAGAAATAATATATTATATCTGTTTAAGTTTAACAGTTAAGTTATATTTCAGACACTGATGTTTTCAGATACTTTTAGAATAATATCAAATGGAATTTAGTTCATAGTATTATGTAAATACTTTGCCATTTAAAACATTGTATTTTAATTAGGCGAAATAACGTGGCGGTTTAGCATTTGTATAATAATAGTACTTTCCAATTTTGTATGTAAGGATTTTCAAATTTTAAAACTAGTAATTAAAAAAATGGTTCTTGGTTCATTCCAACAAAAAGAAAATATATATTTGTTAAAAAAAACCTAGCAGAAGCAGATACCATTTACCTGTTGATATAGAAATCATTTGATGTGCCAAGTGTTTCTCCACATTCTCTTAATTTCTTTTGTTTTGTTTACTTTTTGTTGACATTATACATAAATTAATGTTAATTTGCTTTCTAGGATCGTATCCAATGTCTATGCTATAAATTTATTCCATACTTGACAATTGATAATTATAACCACCATCCACAATAGCAATTAATGGCTGTCTCTATAAAATATAATGTTCATTATTCCAGAAGGTCGGTGAACCATATACCACGCTTATCATTATCATTTAAGTTAATTCTCTTGCACTGGCGTCGTGTTAATTTTATTTTATCAGTTCCTCGAATTGGTTTAGCAGGAAATATACTGCAAACAGCAGGACGATGGTATTTGCGTATATGTACATACGTGTACGTATACATGATTTTTTGTGAGCAATGAATAGAAAAGACGATTTATTAAGTTATATTGTAGTCTTTTTTGGGATTACACCACCTGTAAAATAATAGAAAGCAAACCAGAAGTAATCAAATTAAATATTCAAAGTGTAGTATGAAGGAAAACTTCTTGGAGCAAATTAAAGTTTGCTCCAAAAAACCACTGTATAATATGTAATAAAATAAATATTTGATAAACTAACTAAATTTCATCATTGGTTTTTGAGTTTTATACAAAATTGTGTAATATTACAAATCATAACAAATATCTAATAACTTAACTTATAATAAAATTTAAAAGAAATTAAACATTTGACTAGCTTTTTCTAAACATTTCCAGTCAATCCTCGACTCGTCGAAAGTTGGTATGATAAAAAATTGTCAGATTGATATTTTTAATTCAAAATGTCATCACATGCACTGATCACTATGTTATTATTAATTTTCCACTGGTGACATCCTTCTGGAGTAGAAGAAGCCACGTTTGATCCAAGAATATTGCGTTTGACGAAAAACAGTTATCACTAATTGGTTGATAACAACTATACATAATATAATATAATATAATATAATATAACTTAGTGATAACTGTATCTTATGTATAACTGCAAGTTTTATAGAAAAGTTATTTTATGAAATTTCATTGTATTGATGCATCTAATTTTAGTTTAAAAGGGTTGAAAGTTATATATTTTCTATATTATCCAAACATATTTCAAACAGCAGATGTTTGTAATGTCGCTAACTTTTTAGTGAGGTTAATTTGACTAATTTTCCGTGATTGAGTCTACTTCATCGAGAATAACGTTCCTGATCCCAAGGTAAGATTCCTTGGTTTATATTTCTCTCCTATTTTTGTAGAAAATATCCGTGTATAGGTAATATAATACCGGAATATCAAAAATTATTTTGGTCAAGGGTGGTTCTGGAATGTAAAACGTGTGTCTTACTTTAAATTTTTGAATATGTTTTGTTGTGTCAGAATCTGTCATTGTGCTGAAATTTTCTAATCCAGTTTTTGAATCATGCCTCCTACCACACAGCACAAAGTTTTCATGATTGAAGCCTATTTTCGAACGGGTGCGCTAGTTAATGGAAATTGGCAATACAGTCAACGTTTGTGTTTGGACAATTTTCGAGAGCACATCCCAAACGTGGCAATATTACCGGACAATTTTTATGCGTGCCTTACAAATTGTGTTGAAGTGTTTCGCGAAACTGGTTGTGTGACTCATAAAAAAGGTGCTGGTAGACCAAGAGTTCGTACAGAAGAAGTTGTCAATGACGTTCGTCAACGTATGGAAGAGGAGCCTGCAAAACCTTTGAAACGTCTTTCTCAGGAAATTGGACATTTCTTATGGAACATGTCATAAGATTTTAAAGAAAGACTTGAACATGCATCCATATAAGATGCAAGCACATCAAGCTCTTCTGCCCGCAGATCACCTCAGACGCCTTGCTTACTGCCATTGGTTTGTCAATAATTTAATGAATGATGATCTTCTGGACTTAACTTTTTTTTCTGACGAAGCGTGGTTCCACCTTTCGGGATACATCAATTCTCAAAATATGCGAATGTGGAGCAATCATAACACTCATGTTTTTACTGAATCGCCACTACATGCTCAAAAAATCGGTGTTTGGATGGCAGTTTCTCGCAGAAGAATAATTGGGCCAATTTTTTTCGATTTCACCGTCAACGCAGAAAGGTACAGACACAACTTTTTGGCTGAATTTGTGCAACAGTTAAACGATGATGAACTTTGGTACGGTTATTTCCAGCATGACGGTGCAACAGCACATACTACACGAGAAAATATTGCTTTCCTCCGCGAGTTTTTTGATGACCGGCTGATAAGTTTGCATACAGAAGTTGAGTTTCCTCCGAGATCACCTTGTTTGACAATTATGGACTATTTTATATTTCCTTACTTAAAAAACAAGATTTTCGCAACTCGCAACTTCGCAACGGTAAATAATTTGCAAGAACTGCAACAAAGAATTGTTCAGCATTGTGCAACCATAACGCCAGAAATGCTGTAAAACGCTTTTCACAGCATGAGGAGGCGCTTCAACTTGTGCATCGAACAAAACGGGGGACATTTCCAACAATTACTGTAATTTAGTTTTTCTTGTTACTAAAACCGTTATTTCATAATTTGTAGTTCATTATTGTTTTACAACTGAAATAAATAGGTATGAAATTTGTAGGTTTATTGATGATGTCAGTGCGACAGTGACATAATTATTTCAAATTTAAAGTAAGACACACGTTTTACATTCCACAACCACCCTTGACCAAGATAATTTTTGATATCCCGGTATAATATAATATAATTGTCATTTAATTTATGGTACCTGTATTAAATAAGAGGTTCTACAGATTAAATGAAAAAAGTTATTTTCATTAATAATAATATAATATATAATAATAATATCTCTACCCCTCATTCTAATCACAAGGATTAGCCCGAAAGTCTGAGACTTGTGTGGGAGAGGGGGCGGCATATTATTATTTCGCGGGCCGCATTTGCGCCTCAGGAACGACTTACGTTGGTAGGCCCTAACCACCATTCAGTGCTGGAATGAGGGAAACCTGGAAAACCTCATTAGTTAGGGGGACAAGTCAAACATCAACTGATTTTAATCTCTCACATTAACACCAAGGTGATATTCTTCCCATCCTAGGCCATTGCCAGGATGGTTGCCAAGCCATCCCTGCGAATAAGCCTTGATCTACGAGCAAACAATTTAATGAAAAATTGTTTGGCGGAATGGGGATTAGAACCCACGATCTCTGGGTTGAGCGATCGAGACGCTAAGCCCTGAGCCACCTGCTCGGTTTAAGCCATTGCTCATATGTTTACTATTTCCTCTAAATAATTTATTTTTTAATGTTAACTTAGGTATTATTGATAACTTTAGCTTCAGGAAAAGTATAAGAATCAAAGTAGCTATATTTGGAGACTGAATGTGACATCTAGGTTCTCCTAAGGGATAAGATGTATCTATGGTATTGATACAAACAAAATAAAATAAGAATTTTCAGTTTTACCCTGATATCTTCAAAACATAATTTGAAAAAAATGTCTATTTTTTTAGACTATTATTGAGGATGAAATTCCGCAATTTTCCCCATGTTGGACCAACCTGGCATCTCTTAAGATAACTGGAGATACCTATGGTGAGGTCTGGAAAACAAGCACCCTGTGTGAATTGTTCTTAAGGTCTAGGTAATATCTAATATTGCACAATATTGATTTTAATCTTGTAATGGTATAAGTGTTTGCGTATGTACTTGACGTGCTAATCAAAACTATTACAAAACTAACAACATTATTGCTCGCATGGGAAAGTCCGCGATTATGTTAAAATTTATGTGGGAAACCCATGACCCTCTTATTTGCTTTAGAACAATTTTAGCTTTTTGTTTATCGTTGATAAGAACCAAGTGGAAGATTACAAACTGTCATAACTGTTTTACCAACAGTTAATGTCACATAATAGTGGTGATCAAAATGGGTATGAATAAAATAAAGTGAACAGTACCTAAAATAAGTACGTGAACCAAATTTTTCAATCTACCGGATTGAAATGGGTCATTCTTCATATTTATTGTTTCTCAAGATGTTTAAATCTGGCACTTACAGGATTAAAATTCTTTATTCAAAGACACTATGAAAGACGTCACATCCGGGGTTGGCTGAAATTTACTACCGCAACTTTCGAATCGTAAATGGTTATTTTGGATGGAACGTTATTTCACTAATAATTAGTAATTAATAGGTATATTTCTAATAGTAGGAGAGATAACCAAAGAAATAAGATATACAAGAGATCATTACTGTATAGAACTGTACAAAACACATTACGTGCTAATTTGAGTATTTTCTCTCTTATCTTTTGTTTATCTACCAAATACGTAATAATAATGTGTCCCTCTTAATAGTAAAATGTTTATATCCCTACAGGTCAAACCGAAAGTAAATAAGAGCCTTCATAAAATTTTCAGCGCAGGGATACCAGGGATAGCAATCAGCAAGGACTTCAAAATTAATCTTTAACAAATTTAGGCTCACTAGATTTTGGGCTAGCATACTTTTGTTTTTCTTATGGGTGCCATATTGGATTTTCGTATTTCTGAAGTATGTACAAAGTGCTTTTCAACCATGTATAGATCTAGTCTATATCTAGACTAAAATCGTATTTAGCATTGGCCGTATTGGCATTGGTATCGTCGTAATTCAAAAAACCTACTAAGCAATTGTAGCTAATATGTACAAGTTATATCTTATGTCATCGATTAGGTCCCTATAATAAATGATGATGCAAAAAATGCAAACCTGAATTAAAAAAACAGATTCTATAATTAATTTATGTCAAGGATAAATAAGACGTCTCCTTATTTACAATAGTAAATAAATAATTCATGCTTTTGCACGATTTTTTATATTTAGCACGTTTCATACAGCAACACGTTTAACTTGTCTATAAAAAACCATAATCATTCTTCGAAATAGCTAATTCTCCACACACATTCGTTTCATTGCCAGTACATACCCGCTAACCTACACTTCAAATGGTTTGTGGCATTCCCTTTATGGTAATTTTTACATAAATACCTAGTATGTAATGTCTAATTACTTGAATATCTTCACTTTCAATGTTTTAGCATAGTTTTCCCACCATCTTAAAGTCCTGGCAATTCTTTAAATCTTTAGTAACACCATTTGCCCAAGGATGCGTATGAAGTAAGTAATAATAAAATATCTATCATTGTGTACAAGGCATTAATGAATGATAGTTAATTTAAATAACTTTCAATAGCTAACGAGAGTCATAATTACCAAGGTTTACAACCGATCTACAAAATGTAATGACATCCATTAATTTTTGATGAGATGAAGCCTAGGATGAAGTGGATTGTTGCTTCATCAAAAAATTCTTTGGGTTACCACTAGCCACTTGCAAGATAATAAAAAACAGGAAAACACAACATAATGTGTAAATAATGAACGTAATTAGTCAATAATTTTATTAAAATTTGTAGTTTTAATTACATAAACAAAAGAAATCAGGAAAATATGGAGAAACACTTGGTAGAGCAAATTAATTGAAGTTCTGCAAGGTTTTTATTATTGTTAGAATAAGCCATTTTTTAATTTCTGGCTGTTCCTCTTTCTACAATTTCAAATTGTGAAACTAACTTGTACTATTATTGTAATTGTAACATTTCAAAAGTCAAGCATATTTAAAATATGTATTTAAAAGTATATTTAAGTAAAAAATTGTAACAAAATAAGAATTTATTACTACTTACTAATTTTAGAAATAAAATTTAAAAAAATAATAAGAAAACATTTTATGTAACTTGTTTTTATTTTCGATCTTTAAACGTTTCTAGACTGTACTTTTTCCTCTTGGTCAGTATCTTTGACAATTTTTATTCAATTCATTTTAAATGTTTATTCACGAGGGTGATATTTACGACACGAGCCGTAGGTGAGTGTCGTAAATCACCCGAGTGAATAATTATACGCGAGTACAATACTATACTTTATCCAAGGCTATAAATAAAATTAAAGTAACGGAACGCTATGAATATGAAGTGACACACAAATTTTGACGTTTCAAATCAATAACAAAATTATGCTTTGAAAAATTGCCCTGGCTTACTAATAACATGTCTTTAAACACGTAGATTATCTGAATTTGCCCATTATTCACTACACTGAATAATGAAATCAATTCACTGGAGTGAATAGTTGGATGGTATTATTCTCGAGGAACACATGCATAATAGATAACATTATTTAATAGTCATGGATAAAGATACTTTAAATACTTATAAAATTAAAATAGTACGTTAATCTAAATAATCTGAACAATGGTTTGAGTACCCTTTTCCTGCTTTCTTATTATTTTTCTGTACTGCAAATAAGTTTACAGCCAGAAGCTATTATCGTCCATTATATTCATATTACAAAAATTATACAGATTGGCATATTTTCGAGTGTGCCATGTAGTGATTTATTCTCATCATATATTTTATAATCAATGTTATAAGCATCAGTATGTGCGTTATTACGCACATACTTATAACTTAATACTGAATACTTATAACAAAATTATCATAATTTAGTAACTAATTCATTATAACTTTTTTACTGCTTCCATTTTCAAATACCCGTATATTGAAGTAGGTTTGTATTCCGTCATCATACTGTCTTATTTGCATATATATGACTAAATAGCAGATAAGAATACCGCGACTTGTTCAAATACATTTTGTTTGTATGTAGACAATAATAAAGTAAACAATGAGCATGTAACTAAGAACATATTTACTAAATTACAGGCTCTGGTTCAGGAAAGTCTATTTTGCAATTTAAACAAGTTACATACCTAGACACGAATACTAACAACTTTCTTCCAGACTAGCCAAGTTTTTATGCTCGTTTATATGCAATACATAATTTAATTAAATCAATTACAGTCATAGTTAATATTAATCAGGCTATATTATTACAAAAGCTGTCGCAATAGGGGGAAATTAGCTCATCGGTAGTGCAACTTTTTTATTTTATGCGGCTTTTATCATCAACACGAAACAATTGTTTAACCAGATAGGCGTCGACCATATATTTCCTTTTATATAAGAATCTATTTAGTGCGAGAGGAGTAGGTGCGTTGTATTTATGAAAAAAATAATGTTATAGCCTCAACATAGCTTAGACAGTGTGATTTACATAATTACAAGGAAACAAATATTTTAGGCAAGATAACGTCATATTACTAATTTTTGGATTGGATTCCACCGTTTGAATTCTTGTTTGGAGTATATACAATTTATTCATTAATGGAAAATTGTTTTATCATAGTTTCACATTGGAAAGATAACGTTTTTTTAACATTTTGCGTTTATGAGAAATTACAGAAATTAACATGCATCAAGTTAACCAATATTTTATGGTTATATTGAATTGACACAGCCGTTTTAACTATTTTTTGTGATTGATCCTTGACACTTTTTATTTGTGTACGTTCTGAATTACTAAAATGACGCGTAATTTTTTAAATAGTAATGTTACCTAGTTAACACCACCACCTGTGAAAACATTACTTCAAGTACCTATGTATTTAACTTTTGATTTAATTATTTTATCTTTATAATTTTGTATTAAACAATTGTTCCTTCAACCTGAGAATTATTATTGTAAGGTAAGGATCATTTAGTATTTTTTGTTGGCTACTAAATGTCTGCTCTTGTTCTTCTAATTCTGGTTACCTACTCCATAATATGATAGTTACTCGGATCCAAGCCCAGTAGGTCATGAATTCGATAGTCTGTTGTGACCCACAGATGCGATTTATCGTACAATTTCATTCAAATCGATCGTAAAAAAGTATTATTCTATTATAGTACCTCATCGAAATTTTTCCTTATCGGTGACTGTTGGAAGTATATTTATAGGTATTTATATTTTTGCACTACATCTACTAGAAGTGAATTGTAGTAGTACATTGTAAATAAAAATAAACGAGGTATGCTTTTTCAAGACAATAAATAGATTTGTTTCAAACACTTTAAAACAGTCTAAGCACCAGAATCTTGTTGCTAGAGTAACATCTTAACAAGGTGTGTAAAACTGTATTTTATTACTCATGAAAACAGCAAATTTTTCATATAAACAATTATTGTACAACGATATTGTAAAGCAAAATTACTAAAAAATTATATTTCCCCTTTACATAGTAAATATAGATATTAACAATGTGATTTCTAATACGATGAAACATACGTAGAGCACATTAATTTCTTCACCAATTTGCACTATCAGATCCAGATAAATTGCACTCGCAACCAACAAGAACTTTTTCTAATATCTGTATTTACAGAAGTAAATTTCTAGCCCAGTGTATATTAATCTAAATCATCTCTAGTATAAGCTATGAAATGTGTCAGTGAACAACGGAAGTTCTATTCCATTCTTCTTCTATTAAATTCTGGATCTGGTCACTACACATGATTTTTCTTCATTCATCATTTTTGACATCTTTAATGATGTATTTGTACACATAAAAAATGTCTTGAAATGATTTTAGTGTTGTGGCGATGAAGACTCACATATTCTCCGGTAATTTCAATTGGATTTATTTTAAATCCTTATTTACGCAGCTTATTTGTCATGGATTCTGAAATATTGATTATGAAAACAGAGCCTCTGTAGTTAATGTCTCTTCTCTTCATTTTATGCAACTTATTATGATTGTCATTGTTATTACTGACTTAACTTAAGCTTGTTTTTCTTATTATTGACACAGCTTTCGTAAAGAATTATTATTCGTCAGGATTTTCAACCAAAAATTTTTAGATTTTTTGGGTTTGTAATCTCATAGTCTGCCATTTTAACAGCGTCATATGTCTGGGAAACTTTGCTATATTGATATTTTCTTTCAACAATAATGTAACTTTTAACAAGGATTAATATATTGAGCTAGAGCGTGTTCTGACAATCAGTCACATTTTCTACTAAGGTCTAGGTGACATTTCCAGCACTAGTACGTATCAGTGGTTTTGGGGTGCTTGTCTACTTTCTTCAGGACAGCCCTTGGCTGTGAATTTGGAGGTTATCTAATTTATGTGGAGTTTTTCTAATAAAGTGAGAGATTTTTCCGAGAAAGAAACTAAAAGATCATCCGCATTCGCACCTTTATATTCTTACATTCCGCAAACAGGATATATTCAAAAATAAATAAATAAACAATAACATGTTAAATAGGTATTTATATAATAGGTACAACGCTCAGATCTAAGTAAAAAAACTTAAACATTTCAGGTGAAACAAACAAAAATATTATATGCCAGTACTAAGATTATAATTTTAATTAAAAACGCGGACCTTTTTGATTTTTCAATTTATATGCCATGCACACGTAAATAAATACAGTGTTATTCAGAACTTATCCATAATAAAATTTGGGGATGTTCAACATACATGTAGAAATGTGGTAGTGCAAAAAACATTTTTTGGCGGCTTCTGAAAACTATTTAAAAATTTTTCATTGCACGCAGCTGGATACTGGTCCACTGTAATGGAGTGACCTTGGGACTGACAATGCAAACTGGCTAGCACGAAAAAAACTTCGGAAGTTCTGAGAGTATACCGACACCAGGCGCAAAAAAGATTTGCAGCGTTTTTACTTTAAAATAAACTTGAAGATAGATAGATGTGACCAAAGTGACGTGTCTTTAAAATGAATAAAATTTTGTTACACTAATTTTGAAGAATTGCGTTACTTGATTACTAGGTATTAGAAACATGAAATTTATAAAAAATTTGCACATACCTTGTTACAAAAGCTGTTCGAAATAATATTCCTTGACTTGTACACAATTTTGGGCACGCCCTTATCCAATTTTGCCGCACTAAACCGAATGTTCCTCCTGGTTGCTGATCTTGTAAACGCAAATTATTAAGTAAATTGGGGATTTTCAGCATTTTGCTGCAACAACCACTCACAAAACCTAACTTGTAATTAATAATCCACTGGTAACAGCCCATTAACTCAGCATTACTGTACACATGAGCCATTTTGAAAATTTTACAGTTTAACACTCCTGCGATAAATAAAACACCGGCACACAGAGACTACACACATAGACTGATGACTGAATAGACAATAGAGATATTATCCCCGCTCCAGTTCTATTCGCTCGGTCGTCGTTCGAGGTAAAAAAACGTGTTTACTTTTTTTACCACATTCTTAGGAATGTGGTAGGTATATCAGATGTTGAAGTACAGTTGCCCATCTACGTAGTCCTTTATAATGGTATAACTTTAAACATTGTTTACGGGAAATAAGTCAATTATTATAAATTTTTTTGGTGCTATCGATTTCTTATTTAAGGATGCACATATCCTCAAAGTTTTAGAGATAAGTTCTGAATAACCCTGTATATTTGTAAACATCGATAAAATACATCTTCGTTTCTATGTACCATAAAAAACTATTTTAAATTGTTTATGGTTTCATTTGCACATGTGTGAAAGATAGGGTCTTGTGCTGCTACAAAGAAAAACTGTAATTGATATGCTGAGAAATTCTATATGACTTTATATAATGAATGTACTGCACATGCACACGGGCCATCATACTTACGTGCGTACATTTTTTCTACGACTGCTATTAAAAGCAGATCTTTTAAGCTTTGTTTATTGGATTAAAGATACGTTGGGAAAGCCTGTAAGAAGTCGTTACTTTTGCTGCTAAAAGTAAAACGATTACCTGGTACGTATACTACAGAAATAAGTTCTTTTACCTTCATAATATTCTGGGAAAATTCACATAAAACTTACTAATTTCTGCCTCTTATTATATATTTCGATATCTCGATGAAGGTAAGAACTGATTAGTGCCTTCCCATGTATTTCAAATTACCTACTATATTTTTGAGGAAATGATAAGTATCCAAAGAAAATTACAAATATGAAACGTATTAGTAGGGCACAATTATTAATAACAAAATAGGAAAAATATATTTGCAAACATCTTAATGCTTTTACCAGCTTTCTCACTGCAGTGCTTACATGTTTCTGAACAAAATGTATAACAGGTAATAGCCAAATAATTATCTTTCAGTTCCTCTCTAATAGACATTTCTTTTCCACCGAAATTAATTAATATCTTTTAATTACACATTCCCAAATTATTATAACGTTGAACGCTGAATAAAAATGTAATTTTAATTTCTAAAAACTAATTGTTGTTTTCTCTATTACAACATATTATGAAGAAGCGTGCTGAACAAAGGCAAATTACAAAGTGCTCGTTACAGTGAATTGGTAACACACAAGAAGGAAGTACTTGTTACATATATATGCTAATTTTGATGTTATCATCAATTCAAATTTCATCATCCATTGTAGGTATAATAAAATTGCGCATTAGTATAATTTGTAGAAGTTAATTTATATCGAGTGGTTAAATGAACCATTTATGAATCTGAATCAAGATTTTGCAAATAATGACAGATATTTCGATATGGTCTATTACAGCCTGAGAACCAAACGTGCGATTCTTAAACTTTTTATACACTGTGTCTAGTTTAAGACGAACTGTTTGGGCATCTCGGAAACCATTAGAGATACAGATTTCCTTAAATTAGGTAAAAGTTGGTCAATTTTAGGCCCAAAAATAATACAAGGTAACATTTTCAAGAATACGTTTTATTATTTAGATACGAAAAAATATTAAACATGCTTGGAGTAATTCCAATTACCCCATCTTTAATTGCACGACGTAATTCCTCTGCAGGAATTTATCTTTCTTAAATCTTAAGTTATCAGCTGCAACTTAGTACCTAAAAACTTTCTTTACTCAAACTGCCAATATTATCTTGCAACATTGAAATGGGTAGATACTTTAATATGGAGAACTCTGTATAATTTTCAACCTATATGCACATTTGCTTCATTTACTTGTAGATACTTAACAGCGTAATATATTATAAAATTCCAGACAGCATGGAAACAAAACAACACTTTGTTACATAGACTGTAATGTAATCATTACCATATCCTGCGTCTATAGGGATAGTTAATAACCATAATTTTTCATGTAGGTAATAATATGCGAACGCAATCAAAAATACGCGCCAGGGTTTCGTCTTTCCATATAGACACTGTAATTTAATGTGAATCCGTCTGGTCTTTAGTTACTCATTCCTTGAGGTGTCATCATAAGTCATAAATAATTAAAATCCGGATTGTAAGAGAAAACCTGCAAGGTGCAGGATAAAATGAGCTTACGTTGATGACAACGAAGCGGATGAAGAAAGAAAAAGTTCAACCAAGTGAAAGAAAAATGTATAAATTAGCCCTTTTATGAGCATCCATTAAAATATTAGGTGCTTGAAAATGTAAATACTCAGTTTTCTTATAAGTATGGATGAAGGAATCTAACTTGAGGTTAGCGTCAACATTACCATGAGTGTATGCAACAGTATCCTGTATTTTATTTAGAAAAAAGTTTTTTACAGCTCACTTGCTGTAAACCAAAATAGGGCAGAATATGCCTTGATATAAAAGAACAAGTAAATTGAAGAAAAGTTAAAAATATTAAATATGTATTTCGTGGAAGTAGATTGAAATTTAGAGTGTTCTCTCAAAGTTTCAGACCTGTCTAAAATTTTCAAAAAAAGCCACGAAACAAGTAGGTAATATCATTAAGGTGAGAATGTGTCTTGGCTTTATACAGGGTGTTAGTTAAACATGCGGCAAAAATTCAAGAGGTTATTCCTTGGACTATTCTAAGGATATTTTATTCTTTGATGATTTTTGAAAAAGCGCTTTGTTGCGAAGATATAGGGCGAAAAAAATGTTCATCAAATCCAATTTTGGTATTTTACACATTATTAATGTAGGTGAAATAAAAGTATGGCGTACTACACTGGACGTATCAAGTAAAAGACAAGGAGTTGTTTTTTCTTACCAACATCCCGTGATACTTCGGAGTGATTATTTTGTATGTTTTTTGTATATTGTGTTTTTGTAGTTTGTATGTGTCGCATTTGTTAAGATTGATTGACGTTTGGCTAGTTGACGTGTAAACAGTTGTTAGTGAAGTCCTCTATTATGGCTCGCTATATGAATGCTGAGATGGCTGATATGGCAGATGGCTTTTATGCCATCTGCCATGCATTTTATTTATGGACTTGCTGATGGCAATGCATTAGAAGCTAGGCGACTGGACATTGAACGATTTCCTAACCACATTGCTCTCGATAGAAAAATATTTCAAAGTATTCATCAACATCTTCGAGAAACGGGAACATTGAAGCGAAGTGGAGGACCAGGAAGGCCAAGGACTGTAAGAACGGTAGACGTAGAAGAGAATGTGCTGGACATGATAGAAGAAGATCCAGGTACTTCTACGCGAAGAATTGCAAATACTTTGAATGTAAGTAATTGGACTGTTTGGAAAATTCCGAGAGATAATTTGTTGTACCCATACCACATTCAACGCGTTCAGGCACTTCTTCCTACGGATTTTGCTCCACGTATTGCATTTTGTCAATGGCTTTTGCACATATTGGTTGAAATCCCTCAACTACTTACGCTGATCTTTTTACTGATGAAGCCAGTTTCTCGCGAAATGCAATAAGTAATTTGCGCAATAACCATGTGTGGGCTGACGAAAATCCACATGAGATTTGTGAAGATCGGTTTCAACATCAGTTCTCGTTGAACGTTTGGGTTGGAATTGTGGGTGACTGGCTAATTGGATCGATATTTCTACCAGGAAGACTTACCGACGAAGTATACCGCAACTTTTTGGAACAAACGCCACCTCAGTTTTTGGAGGATGTACCATTGGCTACAAGACAGGAAATGTGGTTTATGCATGATGGTGCACCACCTCATTTTAGTGTAGTTGCTCGAGAGTTTTTAACAGCAACATACACGGAGATCGATGGATTGGTCGAGGTGGACCTCACGCATGGCCTGCTTGATCCCCGGACTTAAACACCCTGGATTATTTCCTATGGGGCCATCTAAAGTCATTAGTTTATACTAGGCCAGGGGAAGATGTGGACGATTTAAGAGATCGGATAATTGCTGGGTGTAACTCAATAAGAAACGACCCTGGTGTTTTGAAAGAGTTCGGGAGTCTATGAGGAGAAGATTGGATGGTTGCATCCGAGCTGGAGGTAGCCATTTTGAACCATTCTTGTAGGTTCAAAAATGTTACATGTAATTTTTAGTAATATATTGTTATTTGTTGAAATTTTTTTTCGCCCTATATCTTCGCAACAAGGCGCTTTTTCAAAAACCATCAAAGGATAAAATATCCTTAGAATAGTCCAAGGAATAACCTCTTGAATTTTTGCCGCACGTTTACCTAACACCCTGTATAAAAAGTCTGATTTTACAGTATGCTTATGATATACATGAGTATAATCTCTATATGTACAAGTTGGCTACCAAAATAAGAGAATCAATCGGCGGAGGTGAGTAAGGAACGGAAGTAGAGCGGTCATACCTTCGGGGTTCTCCGATTGTGTGTTGTCACACTTAAATGAAGCTCGCTGCATTATCTTTACCCTGAGGTTTTGAAAACAAAGAAAGTTGTATAATGTAATGATATTCGACGAAGAACTAGAAACAATACGTGCTCCGCATGATTTCTCAGTCATTTATGCAGAAATAGATTGTGAGTGTCACGAACGTACGAATAGGTAGATCCAGTTATACTTTGATCTGTGTTATACATATGCACAGATGCACAGAATGAATTCCAAGAAAATTAATTTTCCCAAGCTCTCTGTTACAATCTAAACAAAAAATGCGATTATTGCTGCTTTCAGAAACTTTATCGCGCTTTAAAGTCTTAATGGTACGTTTTAGTTTATAGCTAAAAAATTTTATAGAGCTGTTAAATACAATTCAGATAAATCAGTAGTTATATTGCATTTAAAATTTCATATTGATTGTGTGATATTTTCAATAATACTCGCTTGACCATTAACAGCTTGATATTTGGATTTCTATTTTACAAATTCGCGAGAATATGCAGGATGTTCCATAAAAATAAATTTGATTTTATTTTGATCAGTCTAGCCGTTCTATTGTTGAATGGGTTCTATCCTCACCAATTAACGGGGTACTAAACGGGAAACTAAACTTCTTTAGTTTCAAACAAACTACAAAAAATTACTTGGTACACTATTGTTTTTTCACAGTGGAGGAATTTAGTCAGGGTAGTATTTCTAGTTTCGACAATTTCTTACCGAATTGTTCACAGACTAGCCGGTACTTCTTTCATGTACCTTAATATGGTATTATATTTGTGGTTGGTATCTTGTATCTATGTTTGCTTTTTACATAATTTCGAATCTTGTGTCTTGCTATAAATATATTTTATAATGCTAAAATCAAATAAAATCTATCTATCTTCCAATACTAAGAATAGTTAATAGTTAAAAAGCTGATAGTTAAACAAAATTTCAATAAAAAACTCTAAGTCACTTAGACAATAATAAAAAAATAACTTATAGATTGTTTTCTGCTCGTCTACTAAAAAACTTATTAGCATTTTAATGTCCTATTGGTAGACATTGACTAGATTGGGAAACCCTGTTGACATTGATTTTATTGTAATAATGATAACCTTGGTACTTAGTAAACGATATCTCTTCTCACAGAAGAAAATTTTCTTATGAATTAGCTATTTATCATAAATAGTTAATTCTAAAAAATAAAAATTGAAAACTTTAACGAAATGGAAAACTATGATTTATCTGTTTCCTCACATTTCGGAACTGTGTTCCTCATAACATTATTTTTAACTTTCTCGATTGACCGTGCTTATGTCATCCAATGGCATATTGATAAAGGTAATCAATCACAATCAGTATATATGTGAGTCAAATGTACCTATTGTTCATACGTAGGTACGTCAGTTATTTACAAGCCCGTTGAGAGCTAGTTTCCATTATTTACTATTCGTATCATTTCGTTATTCATCTCATAAATAATCACATAAGAATGCTCCAGTGCGATTAAAAAGCTAAATTACATGCTGCGTATTCAAATTAGTTTATCTGGCCGCAGATATACGCAGTAATAACTCGGGGAATATACAGATTGTCCATTTGCAATAGCCCATAGGATATTAAAAGGTGGGTACAACCTTCATGGATTTGATATGAAGCATAACGTCAGCCTAATTTTTAAAATTTATAAACATGCTGATGGATGTTAAAATATTTATTCATTTATAATTGCACAAGAGGTGCAATTTTATCGGATAAATTTGGATTGTTTAATGAGAAACTGTTGCCTAGCAATTAGACGAGCAAAACTGGTAACTATTAAAAACACGACACTGAAGGTGAAGAAAACAGTTTAGAATTTAAACAACACAAATTTACCCGGTATCAATACAAACATCCAGTGTAATTCGATAGGACAATTTAATGAATAAGAAATTTAGAAATATGTGAATGCAAAACTTTATAGGTAGGTTTTATTTAATACTCGGGTATTAACATTTTCACTAATTTCGTTCATAGACTCACCGAATCGACTTAGTTTTAATAATTTTACTGTTAGTGTTTAATAATTCAATAATTTGTTGACAAAAATGTCAAACTATTTATTTTGGCAACAAACACCGCAATAAATGACTAAAAATGAATAAGTGAAAAAACCACTAGTGCATTTGTCACTGTAAAAGTTGCAGATAACTTTTGTCGCTGTCAAAGTGACAATTGCACTGTGGCATAGGCGATATTTTATATATCAATTAAATTGCCAATAAAAAACAACAAAAGAGGGCTTTCAGCCAGATACGTGGGCAAATATCCTACGTTTCGTCTGAGTTTTCGGACTTTCTCAAGGTTACCTAATAGCTAATATCAATTTCTTATTTTAATTTTATTGTATGGGTTGGTTTTATTTTTTTTTCTTCTTTTTTTTGTTTAAAAGAAGGCAATACGTGAAGGCATGTACGTGACGTATAGTTTGAAAAGTTAAGCAGAGAATGACTGAAAGTCCTCTTTTGTTGTTTTTTATTGAAGAAATAAATTCTGTTTTAACATCCAACAACTTTTCCAATATCATATTAAAATATTTATTATTTCCTCTCAGTTTAGATTATATCGAAAGCTTTCGGAAAGAGTATCAAGTGGTAAATTCGTGGTAGAAAGAGTAGAGGAGTTATTAGGCGTTATAAAGAAAAAGGACGCTGGAGACCTTCACATTTGTTATATTGTATGCATCCTTTTATGAGATTAGTAAATTTCTTTCGTGGTTCCGTGGTTGAGATAGAAGGAAGGAGAGGATTGGGTAGAAAGAAACAATCCTGGATGAAAAACCTCCGTGAATGGTTCCAAATACTAGAAGCTTCAACTATATTTCATGCGGCGCAGAACAGAGAAACCTATCACATGATGGTCGCCAACCTTCGGTAGAAGACGGCACAGAAAGAAGAAGAAGGTTGCGATTGATATAGATGTAGAACCAAGTTCGTGATCGATTATGTCTCTGTTAATCCATTGTTATCCATATATATTAAGACGCGTCGATTCTGTCTCGCTCTAAATTCCTTCGCCGAATCGACAAAGTTTCTAAGCTATCTTCTCCGAGAGGCGAACGTAAAGCAATCCTCGCGGGCGACCGAAGGTCGCCCCCAACCTTTTTCCTATGCGTAGGGATATTTTCGTGCCGTTTCCTACGCGTTTTCCCAATTTAAACTCCTTTTCAGAAAACCTCTGCAAAATTTTCGTCGATCACCGTTTGGCGAGAGAGATACGGCTAGCACCATCGTTTGTCCTCGCGCCTAATAGTCCCGTCACGCCTGCCGAAATCCCGACGTTTCGCGAGACTCTAGACTATTTTTCTAATTTTACGGCTTCGAAAACAGCTTCACGCGAAAGTTCCGTCCTTTCTCTCATTCTTTGAGATTTTTTTTCGAGACCGTCCGTCTCAACTTCTTTCTCATTTTATCTGCCGATGTGAGACTGTACTAACGAGACAAGCACCTCCCACGAAAACTGTCAAATTAATTAAACTTCAGATAGGTTATTTTACTACGAGAAATATTGCTAACGGAATCGATAGTACCGACTGCCAAACACATCTGATTACCAAAATACTAGTTGCGTTCGGTAATATGCTCACGGATGCGACGAGATTACAGTCACGTGATTCCAGATGAGACGGACAAATAGAAAATAAATGAACGAAATCGATTGCATAAGGCATAATATAACCTCACCTTTTCTGTTTTGACTTTGTTGACGGTTTGTTTATATTCTATTTCGAATTATTTAAATAACGAATATTGTAAAATCAACCATTTTAAATGCAGTCCAAGGATATGAAATAATTTTTGAAGATGAAGATGAAGAATGTACAAATTGTTTGGAAAAAAATGAAAACTTCGCTTATGAAACAGTGCCAAATTTTTGTAAATTGTAAATTTAATGTAATTGTATTTTGTAAATCAAATAATAATTGTAAATCTACTTCTCCATTTCCAAAAAATGACAACTCAACTTAACTATAACCAACTACAACTTCAAAAAGTCAATGACAACTGACAACCATGACCACCACAACATCACAAATTCAGATTAATCTTTCTCCTCGACCAAAATGCTTCTAGCAAACAGATCTGGCTCTGGTCGATCTGATTTAATTTCTGAACGATCAAGATTTACCTCCCCTACCTCTAGATGTAATTAATGAACGATACGGACTAAAAAGATCAATCTGAGGTAATTACCGAACGCCACTACTGAAGCAAAATGCTTTTCCAATTAGAAAATCGGTAAAAATTATTTTTTCAGGTTGACATGTACAGTTGCCATGCTTAAACGTCTCAAGGTAAATTTTCGACAATAGGCGCGGTAGCGCAATGGGAAAGTTTTAGGATTCAAAACGTAATAACGCTGATTTCGCGAGTTCGAGTCACGCTGGAGGCAAATTCTTTTTTACTTTTTAATTCCAATTATTTATTAGTATTAGTGTTTAGTTATTCTGTTTCATTATCCGTAGCTTTTATTCTTTCTGCGCGGAAAGTTTGGAATTATTTCGTTCATTTTGGCACTCTGTTAAATTCATCAATTTAGCTTACAAAAGTAAATATCTACAATATTTTTGGTCCCAGGCCGCAGGCCTGGACGCTCGCTAGGGGTAGAAATGGGAACCCATTTCCCACTCGATAACTAGAAATGGGAACCCACTCCCATTTCTAGTTATTTATTAATATAATAAGAGAATGATGGATAATAAGAGAAATGAGACGTCCTGTATTATGTTTTATTACATTAATTAACATTATATGAGTAATTTGCTTCTTATATTGTGACGGACCACTTAAAACTTTACCATAACAAAGTTGTTTTTAAATTAGAGTAATAAATACGATTTAATGATTTTACTCGGTCAATACTCCTTGCTTAGCTAATAATATCACAAACTTATATAGATTCAAAGACCTGAAAATATGTAATTTTTCAGGTTCCTAAGCAGTGTAATTAACATTAACTTGGTTTTGTTTCTTTATATCCCATTCTATTTTTTAGAGATTATAGTTCCCCTTTGGTAAAATTAAATAACTTTGTCGATAATGTTTCAATCATTTTGTTTTTTTCGGGATCAACTTCTGTTTCTTTTTTTCCATTGTTGTCACGTTCGAACATCAAGTGGAAACATCGTTTAAATGATTCTTGAAAAGAAGAAAAACTAATTATAGGTACTTTCCAAATGCTTCGGTGAGAAAGACCAAATGCTTCGGTGTTGCCTATATTGTATGTGATCTTTAATCAAATTAGCATAAAAATGTTGTGAGATATATACCCTATACAATATACATGCAATCATTTACTCACGCTGTATACTCAGTACTTGTGGTTATTCAAGTGTGGTACAAAAAGTTAAAAAAGCCATGTAACCATAATAATTTCTTATATCGTTTTCTGCTTCTGAGTTTTAAACCGATTTCTCGCTAACCTAACATTTTTTTTAAGACACCGTCCCATCTTGTGGCAGAGAAGGATCTAGATCAATGTTATATTACGGCCACAATACTAGGTACTGCTTTGCGCAAAATGATTATTATTTTATACTAGTCACTAAGAAAAAAATTCTTTCATTCATCACAACTACTTCGAGCGTAACCAGTAATTCTAGAAGAACCCACGAGACTTATATAACGTTTATGATTTTAGGTTACTCGTTACCGCGCAAAAAATGCATCACCATGAAATGTTGAAAATTATAATGGGATTATTTCAACAGAGTGTGAAAGTGGTTTATTGTACACTAATACAAGTAAAACAACTAATGCTTTATTTACATTTAGTTTCTCAGTGCAATTAAAAATAATTTTATACGTTACTATTTTGTAAAAATTTTAAGATTTTGTGTTGCTCTCATTTCGTCCCTAAAAACACGAAGTGGTAACTAGTATTTTAGAAATTTTACAGGAGAGCTTAAAAAAATGTGATGTTCATTTTGAAAATTTAATTTAATTTGGTAATGGATTAAATCCTCATTTTTTTATGTTAGTGCATTGGAACATATCATTCTATAATACGTATATAAAGAAATAAAGAGATATATTTAGTAACTGAGCAGCTAACTTTTAAAGTAAGAAACGCCACTTCTTGATATCAAAATTGTATGGTCATATAAGGTTTTAGAGGTCTATCTCTAATAATAAGAGAGATATGCCAAAAAACTGTGTCATAAGAGCAATGTGTTGGAGAAAGACTGTGCCTAGCAAGCAACGATATTCTCTTTCTAGCACATCGCTCTTATGAGGATCTCTCCTTTATTATTAGAGATACACCCATAAACCCTTATATGACTGTATTCATAAAAAAGAGTTCTTTCCAAATATGTAAAACCGAGGGGTGAATCACTAAAAAAATGTGTACACTGAAATTCCCCCTGCAGTGAAAAATCCACGAAATTCCCCAAAAATTTCCTGAAACACCCCCAAACGTTTGAAATTCGCAATTCCCCGAAATTCTCCAAAATACCCCGCAATTCCCCATAGCAATTTGAAATTCCCAACAGAATAGGTACCTACTCATTATTATGTGCTACTGAAAGACAGACACAAATTAAGTTTTTGTAACATTTATTTATGCCATATTAAAAACAAATGAAACTCACATATAGGTAGGTACCCTAAATATATTTATTTATACTATGCATATACCAACAACAAAACATAAAACATTCTTTGGTAAAAAATAAAATTAAACTAAGGTAAAAATATATTCATTCATACAAAAACTGTCTCAAAAATATAATTTAAAATATAGAACCCATCACAAAACATTTTTAAGACGTACCCTATAATCCTGTGAACAAAAAAATGTTTTTGTAATTTAAGAAGTATAATGAAATCTAGCAAAAATATAACGTAAAATATTACTAAAAAATGTTGAGGATTAGGTATAATCTCTGGTCGGGCCGCAGGTATAATAAAATATATGTAAAATACCCTGAAATTCCCTAAAATACCCCGAAATTACCCGCAATTCCTTCAAATTCCCCAAAATTCCTCAATTATTCTCGAAATTCCACCTGCTTGTACACTAAAATACCCCAGTGATTCGCCCCTCGTGTAAAACAGTACTGGGTGTTCCATTTAAAATATTAAAGTTTAGAGTTTAAATATTGAGTCGCCTTGTAAAAAAAATTGATATGTCTAAACTAGTGCAAAAATAAAAGAAAATCGACGTATCCGAGCGATTTTTCAAAAACTTTCCCGTGTTTGACATATTGAATTTATGCGGGACTTTATGAACTCACTATAGATATTTTACTACAACTTACATGCAGCAAATTGATCTAGAGCAGTTTGTAGTGGACTATTAACTTTTTTCTATTCCTCTATTCCTGTGACTGTGACCTACACTCTCAATAAGACAAGTTAATAAGACGAATGAAGACTGATCTGAATAAAACATGTAATAATAAGATTTGTATATCTCTTTCGGTAGTGACCTACTCAAATTCGAATTGGCGATTCAAATTACCGCTGCAAATTGTAAACAAATATGGAGGAAGACGAGTAAAAATTTTGCATTTCATATCACATCATCTAGCAACTTAGCATTCATTTGCCATAAATATAGTGACTTCATGTGCTAGTTAGGGTGAAATAAATGATAAAAAGAGTAGTAAAAGCAGTCAAACGTCCCATAAGTGCTTTATTGCTAATTATATGAATTTTTTGGGTTGAAACAGGTACCCTAATTTTTGTTTACTTACATTTTGGACTAAAATAAGTGTGATAAACTATATGGTGATACCATATTAGTGCTTGTTTTTTGTTAAATAATGTTTAAATTAAAATATTCTGCTTTTATAAGACTAATAATAGAAAAGTATAGACAAACTGCAACAAAGTGGTTATATGTTGTGTAAATAAACATGTTTCATGTTATTAAATTGTACATGACTTTTGGAGAAATGAGTGAGAAACAGTTTCTTATACTAAGGCCAAACTTCTACCTATCTTCAATCTTAAACAAACTCTATTGACCCATTTTGTGGAATGACCTATAAACACGGCAGTTTGTGTTGTGCTGATTTCTTTTGAAATGTAAAAAGTTCTTTTTCTTTAAAATGTAAAAATAAAGATGTACAAATGCTAACCACGTCGTTTTTAACTTTGTAATACCAAAAAATCACAAGCACCACTAAATTATTACGTTAAACAAACCCAAATACGCGAAAAATAAGTGTTATTTATCATTATATCAGCAATAAGCCTCCAAAAATTACCTTTTAAGTAGGTTCAAATATTTTCATGCAGAGGGCGCATTCATTTTTGGAATCGCCAATAAGGTTTTTCTATAAAACCTAAATTTGTACATATATTTTTTTTCTCTCCGTGTTAAATTAAAAATGTTTACATTTTTGTTTACTATCGTTAAGAGTGACTTGTTATTTAAAACATATAGCTTTAACTAATATCGAATTAATATGATGTAAATATTTTTAAAAGTCGGAGTAACATTATCTGCAAATAATGACTACTGGCCCAGTGGCTTATTATCATTATTCATTATTATCAATATCTGGTTTGACATTGAAGATTAAAAATACGGAAATATTTGCTAAAATTATTATTAATGTTGCGTGTCCAGATTCCTACCGAGAGCGAATATTTTATAAACATTTAAAATGGTTGTATAACAGCACACCCAAACTTGAAGTCCTTGACATCACCCGATGACCGATCCCTTAATAACATATTCAGATTTAAACAAAGCAACTTGTTAGAAGTGGTTCATGATTGTGTATCTGCTTTCTTATATCTAAGTTACAAAACGGAACATATTTGTGTCCAGGTTTACACCATTTAATATTTCATTAATTTTTCTACAGCAATTTCTACTGTAATTTTGGTTGTCTCAAAGATTATCATCAGCGTTTCTAAATTTACAGAAAAATATGTGCAATTAACTTCTTAAAATGGGAGAAAAGTTACACTGTATGATTCATAGTTTCGTTTGGGATTTCACCACCTGTAAAATAACAAAAAGCAGGAAACTAGAAGCAAATAAATTAAATATTCAAAGTGTAGTATCAAGGCAAACTTCTAAAGTTTGTCTCAAAAAAACACTGTATAATATGTAATAAAATAATATTTGATAAATTAACTAAATTCCATCAGTGGTTTTTCAGTTTTATACAAAATTTTGTAATATTACATGTTATATTTTAAAATATATCTAATAGTTGAATATTTAATTTGTATGCTTCTGGTTTCCTGATTTTTGTTATTTTACAGGTGGTGTAATCCCAAAAGAAACTATGAATTATGAAACGCACCACAAATAAGTTACAGACATTATTTACACTGCATGAATTTATTCTATATATAATTCAAGATGTAGGCACTTATCTAAATTATTAGGGACAGTTTTCAGAAACTTACTGATATGTATTTTAACATAATTTATATAAATATTGATGGTCTTGCTCTCTGTTTTCCTCTTGAAAGTGAGTGTGACATGAAAATGTAAGGATCAGAATTCTTACTCGGCATAATCAGATAATCTCTAATTCAAAATTATTAAATGTGTCTCTTAACTCCCCCGGTCTGTCAATTCTAAAGGTAGTACCTATAGTAGCATCTACTCGTAGCTTAACTGATTCACCTTGGGCTTGGGTTAAAATTCTTGACATAGTTGGACATGTTATTCAAAATATCTCATTCTTTTCTATCTAGGTAGGTTGCATCATATTAAAAGAGGCCTCTGGCCTCTGGAATTAGAAAATAAACAATAGGTGATGAGGAAAGTCTGCCAATGTTTGGAATCCAACCTCATATCTATACTTTTACGTATCAAGATAACATGAGGATTAAATCATACAACAATTTTGTGTGAATGTGTGTGCGCCGAGTGAAAGGGTGTACGGTCGTTAAAATGATGATCTCTACCGTCAAAAAAACCTAATAACTGATTAAGCAGAACAGCATTCCTGGGATGTCTGGCGAGCCGAATAGCCATGCCATCAGATAGGAGCGTGCGCGCGTTTCTTAACCGAGTATACAGTGTGTACTTATGTCCCTGATGCCGAGGTATCACTTTTTCTCAGAAAATCATAAGAGGAATAATTATTATTAGTACATCATCTATGTCAAATTAGTAGGTACCTCATATATAAATATTTATTGTAATAATCTTCAGATGGTGCTAACTTGGTTAACGAAACGTACATCGAGAGAAGTGAATGTTTCAACTGGCGTCCAAATTGTTTACCACTGTTAAACCATCAATATTATATGTACTAGGTAATAATAAACTTCAATAATGATTATGTTATTAAATATAAAATTATCTACAATACAATAATACAATAATATTTACAATAATACTTATTTTATATATTCTATCTAAAATAGGATATAGGTTATACATTATACAGGAAAGGTCATATATGTTTCTTAGTATTTTGATACTGGGGGACAGTATTAACGACGATTTTATTTTAATACTGTTTGACCATATCTTGTTCACGTAATTGTAGTTATTGAAATACTAGGTGGCTTTGACGTTACACTTTACTTCTAACTTAAATTTTTTCCAAATTGAATTCAAGCTATTAAAATTTAGAAAAGAGGGTATGAAATAAAATTGTAATATTTGTGTAAATTTTTGTACTGATGCCTCAGTACAATACTTACATTTTATTTCCATACACATACATACTTATTATATACTTGTAATAATAGAATGGAATAGTTAATACGTCTATGTTCTTATCCTTGTGATTCGAAAATGCATAATCAATATTTTAAATGTTTCACAATTATTGCCGACTACCCCCAAAACATTAGATAAGGGAAACAACAGTTTCAACCTTATGCTGAATTAAGTATTAATTAATACTTACTTCTCAAAATATATTTAGAACCACCGCAGATAGAAATCCATTAAACCATGGAATACAGGATATTCGACTCGAAAAGTATTATTTCTATTTTTATATATGAATGAAGATTTCAAAGAAATCTTCATTCGGAGATGGTATATTATATGAAGATACTCGGTATATATAACATTATGCCAAAATTGGTTAGAATAATTGCATAATACCTACACATAATAATAATACTTAAGTGTATAAAAACAATATTTTTCTAAATAATACTGTCAATCTCTTTGGCTTTTCCCACTTTTACATTATTCGCCGATTTGCTTTTTTCTGGGCTTATTTTCTCTCTAACAGTTTTGAAAATCAACCACCGAGGTTTTCAGTTATATCCAAGAAACATATAAAGGTAGGATATGTTTGTTATCCAATCTGAACCTTATCGTGTTCTACTTACATATACTCGTATATATTTTTTTCAGGTATTCTTATTATTATTAACTGTATAATAAAATATATACTTCATTATTAAATATAAATAAATTTGCATAAAGTGCTGTTGCAGGAAGTGATTAATTATATTTTCTAAACTGGCATCATTGCAAATTATTTTAATTTTATAACCAGTAAGTTACCATAAACATATGACGGAAAATCATATTGCAATAAATTAAACTTTCCATCTGTATTTTATTGTAGTTCTTATAAATATATACTGTATAGGTGGTCCTCGTAATTATTGTTATTTGGAAAATACCGTTATATTTAGATTTTCAGAATTTCACTATTCTTTTATAGGTATAAAACCTGTATATACCTGTTGGTATATTTGTACTGTAAGCCAAAGTTACTAAATTTACTATTATTGTTATTATTATTATCGTTATTTCTATAATATCTTGTAATACTAAATGTGCATGGGTTTTCGATGAAAAATTATTACAGAAATATGGTAAAGCTTGGAGCTGCAGGAGTGACTTATCTTATTTTATCTTAGGAGAGTCTTATCAATCTGATCATAATGGAAATATGATCCAATTGTACAATATGGGGTCAGGCGAAGATATTTTTGCTCATAGTACGTTATAAATATATACTATGGAATACTTTTTAGAATGTTTTCCTTTGTATTTGAATACAAGTGCATTAAAAACCATGTCATGTGTTCGTGAGAAAATTGTTGCTCTATTCAAATCTGCAACAACATGCATATTATATTTTGGATCAACTATCATCCTGCCATTGTCATTAAATTCAATCTAAGCTTCAACTGAAGAAATAAACGAATTATAATTGAAAATTTGTTTTTGCAGAACAACTGATGTTTTTCAGGATAATTACTTCAAATGGCAGTCAATAGGTAGTCGATTATCTAACAGACTAATGACGTATTTAACTTCTGCTTTTCGTTCAGAAAAATAATTTGCTCACACAATAGCTTATTTACCTACGTATTATACAGTATTTATGCATTCAAATTCAAAATTCACTTGCAACAATTAAAATGTATCCTTTCTTGTGCAAGTTTTCAAGACATATTGCTAAATTTTATTAAAATATACGTTCAGGTATATTGAATACAAAAAATGGAAACAAACTGTGACCAACTTGCTGTAGGGCAGTACTATGTAGGTAGAAATAAATATATATGATACAAATTCATTCACTGCATGTATATGTGCATAATTTTAGATGCACATGTGTAGTTGTATTTATACACTGTTATTTGCACCCTCCAATTTCATAAATGTATGAGACATTTTCTGGAATGCGCAACGCATTATAATTTTTCCAAACGACCAGTTCTACAGTGACAATAGATAGGTAAAGCATTTGTTAAATAATGCGAGGTAATAGTTTCAGACCACCTACCTTTCTTTAGGCTAGTAAACGCCTAGCTCTTCAAGTTTTAGACAAAAGCCTCCATTTTAAGTTATTGACGACCCGAAGATTATTTTTATAATTTGTTATTGCCAGTGGGGAGCTATAAAGAATTTGGGACCGGTAAAATGACTTCTCGCTTTGTATACCTACCAAGAATGCGGTCACTGATCTGACTGTTACAGAGCCGGACTTGTCGACTTATGCTGAAATATTTCAAAGATTTAATAAACAATGCAACGCAACGCTCATATTGACATTGAGAGAAAAATGTCCACGATGCTCAATACGATCATAGAAACTAAAAACTGAAATAAAGGAAATGACTGATTTGCAATCATATGAAAGCGATTTTGATAAAGCCCTTCAGGCGTTTCTGTTCCTGTTGAAAAATATTTTAAAAGGTCAATAAATAGGAATACCTACTTATTTAAATACTGCAAATGGCTAAATATCATTGAGTGCAGTGCAGATTTGCAAAATATACATTTATTGTAAATTTCTATTTTACTCAGCATAGCATAACGTTGCTTTAGCAGAAAAAAATATATTTTATCAATTTTCCATTGAAAGAGAATTATTATATTAAGGCTTTTTAAACTTGAACGTATTTCGTTAATCTAATTCGGCCCTGGATTTCTCATTCAATGGCCTCTTATAATACTTTCGATATTTTTGAATTACCTACTTTATAATTAGTACCACGATTTATCTCGATGGAAAGCTGTCGCCTTAGCTTTTAACGATGATTCAGGTTTCCCTGCCTTTGCCCGTAGCGATATTTTATAAATTTTGAAGTTGTTAAATGTAGGTAGGTACTGTAGGAACTATTAAAATTCGTTTATTGTAGTTATATTGTTGAAGACAAGAGGAATAACAACAAACGAATAATTGAAAAGTATATACTCATAAGGCAATGCTTTGCTTTTTGTTCCTATCTGTTTCATAGGAAATATTTCATTGCTCCCACTTCCCTACTTAGAGGTAGGGTTACTGGGATTTAGTAGGTATGTTCTGTGCTGGTATTCGTCTGAGAAACAATTTTAAATATTTGTTATAAGCTAATGCATTTTTCCAATAGCTTATCCAGTTATTCCTGTTTAAAATACTTCATGACAAGTGTGATCAAGAGTTAATAAGGCCTGTCTTCATCCAATACTAAAACACAACCTAAAGAAAGAGGAATATATATTGGAAGGAGATGCCGAAAACAACTACTCCACGGGCAATATGCCCCGACTGGCGTTGCATTACATCAACATCTCCATGGATGTCGCCACATCCTTCATCAAGACCAAATACCAGACAATGACCGGTTTCGATCTTGTTATGATCTCATCAGATTGCCATAGGTAGCGGAATCGATGAATGATCTGGCGACATTGATTGCCTAAGGGGCATATGTGAATGTTTGTAGTGGCGAGATACAGTGAAATACACTGCAGTGCCCTCTTTGGGTCTTTGCTACTACCTGTCTGACAATTATTGTCTAATTGATAATTATTATCTAATTATCTGTCTGTCAATTAGACAATAATTGTCAGACAATTAGTAGCAAAGACCCAAAGAGGGCACTGCAGTGTATTTCACTGTATCTCGCCACTACGAACAAAGAGGAATATAGTTCAAGTTTTAACATTTTAACATATAATTAATTTACTTTACTAAAATTAATTTGTCAAACTCTATTTATAATGGTTTATTGTGATTATTGTTCGTAATTACGTGTAGCTATAAGGACGTACTAAGCCCGTAACTAAGGACTAAGGACGCTACAACATCAAAATCCCCTACAGGTACAGTGTACTTGTGACAAAGTTATTCTGTTTCAAATAATAAAGTGTGATATCACATGGCTCAAAGCGGAAGCTGGATAAAAATATAATAACAAGTTAAAAATACGTGGAAAAATAATAAAAAAAATACATAAATTGATTATGAATCTGAATATGAGATGGTATTTTTGTTATCATTATATGTATATTTTATAGTACATTAAACATTGTAAAACCAACTTTCTATATGTAAATGAAGAATAGTTTATACATATATTTATATTTTCATACAGCTAAAAAATTTTTCTTCTTTCAGGTAGCGTACACCGAATCAGAGATGTCTTCCGTAAGAGGGGAGCTCGAGATAGTGCAGAAAGCTTTAAAACTACAAACAAAACGGTGCCGACAACTAGTTACAGAATACACCAGGCGACTTCAGGAAAAAGAACTACAATATCGTTCCGAAAAAGCTCTTAGAGATGATCAATTGGCCAAAGTTCTTAGGACATTGTTAATATTTGAAGCTAGGCTCAAGCAGGAGCAGAAATTCATCAGTCACCAGCTCAATGAAAAGGACTACATTATCAAAAAACAGAGCAATGATATCAAGAAACTATTGTCAAATCAGTACTGCAAGAACTGTAATCAATATTATACTTCTAGCCCTATTCAAGAAAGTCTAGACAGCAGTTCAGAGTATGTTGTTACAGATTATCAAGATTACCAGTCATCAAACTTTGAATCATTAGATAGTAGCAGTGAAACTTATGCTACCATATCAGAAAAAGGCTACAAATCCGAAGCAACTTACCAATCATATAATAACGAAGATCTTTCTAAGTCAGAAACGGAATCTGTTAAGAATATTTATCAGAAGAATAGAAATAAGGACTCTTTAGGCAGAAGGTCTAGAAAGATTCCTCATAGAAAAAGCATTGGAACATACTTTGAAGTGTTAAAATTGCGAAATGATAATGCTAGTCCCGTGTCTAATGAAGATAACACCAGTAATGATTATGATAACCTAGATTCATTACCATCTGAGAGTATAACAGACAAAATAAGTCTTGCATCTGAAAATATTGAACATACTTTTGACAAAAATGAAGAACGCCTTAACGCAATGGAATCAAGCCCAAATATTTCGATTTCTGAATGTAACAACACAGTTATCAATAAAAGTATAAATGATATGGATGAAAATAATATAAATTGTGTCACAAATATTATAAATGAAAGTAAAAATAACAGAGATGAAGTCAAAAATGATATTGTAGTTGAAACTATTAAAGAGGAAACTGAACAAAATACACTTAAACTGTCCAGAATTACTGAAACAATACCTGTCTTTGAGGCTGATGGAGAAGCAAATGACAACTGGTATGCAAGTGCTAGTGATCAGGAGGATGAAGAACACAGAGATATCTATAGGAACAATCCCGTTTTAGAATGCATGAACCAAATTTTATTGCAAAACATAAGTGATTCTTTAAATTCACCACCCAAAACGCCCAACGTAGAGAGAAAATCTCTAAAGAACAAGCGTGTGAAGTTCAGTGATGAAGAGGAAAGTAAAGGACATGAAATAAAAGAGGCCACTCTTACACAAGAAAATCTTAATGAGGAGAAAGATACACCCAGTCACGATTACTACGAAACTCCGATTCAGAAAACGCCAAACTTTTATGAGACACCACAGAGTATTTACAGTAATGATTACGAGCAAATTCTGAGTAAATGCAGCGAAACATTTTCTAATTCTCCTATAACAAAATCAACTCAAGACAAGGAATTTACCAATAAATCAAATGTAATTTCACAGCCCCATTATTACATGGACATGGAACCTAAAATGGAAAGTGGGGAGCCGGAGAAAATTGTAAGAAAAAGCAAAATTTTACGCACTCCTCCAGAATTACCTCCAAAACCTGCAAATCTTGTGTCCAAATACAAAATTCAAAATATTAGCAACAAGCCTCCATCAGAAAAGAGTAATGAGTCTTTGATAGACTGTGAACCTGATTATTGCTCGATATCTGAATTAAATTTGCCACAAAATAAAAACATTTCCTTCAGGAAAATAAACGTAGTTGCTGAAATTAACTCCCCCACTTCCCAAGATGTCCTAAATAAATTATGTTCCCCGAATGACATAGCAAGAGTGAATAAAGGGGACCATATTAATAAAGTCAATCGTGGATCAACTGATTATGACCCAGTAGCAGTAAATGATAATCTAGTAGTAAAGAAATGTGTAGAAAAATTGAACATCCAGTTGGCCAAACAAACTCCCACCAAGTCAGAAGTTACAGTAAAGTTGCAATCACCTAAAAAGAATGAACCTGAAATACCAAAGTTACCCCAAGTGTCCGAAATAATCATACCAGATGAAAATGAGGAAAAAGAAAAAGAAGAGAGAATTAGTCAAGATAACTATGTGAAAAATAACTCTCAGATTTTCAAATTAAAAACTACTCGTAATGAACAGAGTCGCAGGCCAATTATGATTGGGTCTTCAGTTTCAAGCCTTATTACGGGTTTCAATAATCAACAACTCCTATCTGAAATTAAGATGAAGCCTGAAAGAAACAAATTAGATAAACATGTGTTTTCTAGTTTTGAAGACATACAAAACTTAGATAAACAGTTAAACTCCATTAAAGAGAAACCTTCGGAAACTCCAAATTTTGAAAACTTTGACCTGAGTCAAAATTTTGAAGAGTTTAAGCTAGATGATTGCGAAATAGAAGAATACAATGTTGAAGATGAAGTTAAACAAAATTCTGACATTGATCAAACAACAACAGAAAGCTTAAATTCTCCAACAAAAAATAAGTCTTCAACCAGGGTAGAATTAATTCGTGCTACAAACGATATATTAACACCAACTTTAAACAGAAACTCCATAGAATTATTGAAGAAACAATTAGAATTACAGAAAAACCAAATTGAAAAGGAGCAAGTAAAAGACAATTCCTTGTTTCGAGGCAGTAATGAACCTACTTATGAACATTTTCTAGAGTGCACTGGATTAAGTTCAAAGTCCATATTAACACCATCTAGACTGTTAAGTAATCATAAAAGTATGTTGAAACCGAAAGACGTGAAGCTTCGTTCCAAAGTTAAGGCTAATAATAATATATTCGAACGTCACAGTTCCAGCTCGATAAAGTATTGGTCTGAACCATATGTTTAGTTAAGTGTAGTTTTTAGACTAAGTGTGCCTTATATTGAAATGATACTTAAATATGATAACTGAGGAATGTAATAAAATTATGATTCTTGAGGTAGTAAATGGTAGAAGCATGGAATGTCAAAATAAATACAGGGTGATTCAGAAATAAATTATGTAAATTGCAGATAAGAGCATATAGATAGGAAGAGAAGTTTAAGCCATCTGCAGTTTGTGCTTGGAAATAATATTGCTAAAGTGGATACTCGAAGCGGATGGTTCTTTATGAAACATCGTGAAAATAATTGTTTTGAAAAAAACATTGATCTCATTTAGATGTTCCAAAAAATATATAGAAAACACTCTTACTAGTACTTCGGCTTATTAGGCCTTTTTCAATAGAGTAAATGTCTATTACTAAATGTTTCCAAGCGCGTTTTCGTAATTTATTTGTTGAAAACGCGCTTGGAAACATTTAGTAATAGACATTTACTCTATTGAAAAAGGCTTAATAAGCCGAAATACTAGTATATAGAGTGTTTTCTATATATTTTTTGGAACATCTAAATGAGATCAATGTTTTTTTCAAAACAATTATTAATAATATTGCATTGGCAGTAATACAGCTTTTCATGAAAAATTCAATTATGAAAACTAAACCGATGGAAGGGGTGCAGTTAAAAATGTTCAATAAAAATAAAATTTCTACTTTTCTATTTCCATCATCATAGTTGTAACATTTGAAAAGTTTGAGAAAAATGTTTACTTTACATATTACTTTTTACCTAAGTACAGAAATATCGTAAACGTTATTAATGTAATGAAAAATCAATGCTATAATCTGTCTTAACAGATTAATATTCATCAAATCTAATATCTAATCAAATAATATAATGTTTTCAGTACACTTCATCATATGTCTACACTAACTTTACATGAATTATTTAAGTTAATTTAACCATGAAAATCAAATTTCTCATGAAAATTTGTACTACTTTCCCTATTTAACCAATAGAAATTTACCTTCCAAGAGAAAAAAAAAAGTGTTTACCCGCTCACATCACTTGGTATATAAAACAATGTCTATAAACTAATTTGGTTACCTCACTTTTTTGCTATGCCACAGTTTAGCTACCTTTCACTCTGTCTCTTTATGATTAATAATAGAGTAATAGTCGTACTATTGTTTAGATAGAGCAACCAAAATGACAAAAACACAGCACAAGAAATTAAATGAACACAAAGTCAAATAGAACCATATTAGTTTATAAACTCGACATACACACATATTGGTTGCAATATATTTTCTAAAAATAAAAGTGGTTGACTGTTAGGCATAGAAAATATAGGAATATCTTTCAATATAATATTAAAATCAATGAACGTTACAGTTTTAATAGTGTTATGTGCTCAGATTAAGACAATATTCAAGCAATATTCAATATGACAGGCGATATTATTATTTTTTTTTGTAAACAATTGCATGTGAATGTGCATTTTCTTCTCAAAATCAGTAATAAAGAGGCTGAGGAAATTTTAAATTTCAAATATTTCATCATGTACATATATTTTTAAACTCAACTTACGTACAGGTTTTGGGATAAGTATAACTTTCTTTCATTTTATTTCACCAAGCTTTGTTTTTCTAACAAAATTATGGTAGGTAATTTATTTTTGAATCAACCTGTATACTCTAGGAAATGTAACTTGCACTCCAGATAATTTGAAAAAATATATAGAACATTTGGTTCTATATTTGGTTCTTCTGGTTGGTACTTTGATTGTTTTTAATACTTCACTTCTAAATTTGAACTATGTTACTGAAAAAGGAATTTAATTGTTCTGTATGAGATGACCTCTTTCTCGTTATTATATTGTAAAATTGATTCCATTATCCATTAAATATTTCTTATGTATCCAAATAAGGAGCATGATGATACATATTACTTTTTTCAGAATTTCTAAGATTTTATATTATTTCAAAAAAAAATGTTTTATTTAGAAAAAGATGTAATTTCTAAACACGTTTAGAGTCTAGTTTGTTCTATTTAATTTTTATAAACATTGTTATTTATGTCTTATTTAATGGACCTTTTTATTGTAAAACTGTATTCATTTGTCTATACCTATATTGTAAAATTTGTTGTCGTTATTCTATTATAAATTGTAAATTATTTTGTTCAAATAAATTATTTATTAAACATGTCGATATAAATTCTTATTTTATTAATATATTACAGTTTGCCCAGTCCCAGTACCTACTACGGTAAAATTAATAAAATACAATTTTTGATAAATGGAAAAATACAGTCATCTATGCAACCAGTCAAACTAAGTTGTATATTTGGTGGCATGTATAACTGAGGACAAATGTACTAATTAATGGAGGACATTCAGATAAAAGTGATTATAAGTCTATGTACTATTTTGCGACACAAATATTGTAGACAAAAATTTTTAACCACTGTAATTTAGACCTTTTTAATTTATGTTTTGTACATAGAAATCGTCTAAAACATATCAGCTATAGGTATATGCAACAGACAATACACCTCGTAATTTCAGGTTGAATACACCACTAAAATTAAATTTACTGTTATGCAACATATAATACCAACGAGTAACCATATACAAATTTGCATACACTCAGGTATCATTTTAAATATTGTTGGTAATTACAGACAGTAATAATTATATAAGCTTGATACTTTTGGCACAGCCTATTGGTATAAGTATGGCTTCCATAAATAAAATAATAAAATTTATTTTAAAATATGAGCTGAATAAATAAAAATAACAATTCATAAGGATGTAAACTTTTCACTACTAGATATTTGCTTCAACTCAACACATCATCTTTTTGTTTTAATAAATAAAGGTAGGTAATATTATGTTCACTAGAGAATTTTTCAAATCGTAATTTACAGGTAAATAGATTAATTCGATTACTGCAATCAAATCATTTAATAATGAAACTAAAAAGTGCGTGGACGTCGAGCACATGCAATTCGTAGGTACCTACTTCCGCTCACAGTAGATATGCAGAAAAGAGGGTGTCTGGTCACTCTACACTATCTTTCAAATTATGATATCTACATAAAATTTAGAAATTTGTTTTTGTTAGCCACCAGGTATATATTTCATTGTAATACCTATGAGGTATTATAAGCCTCATAAGCCTCACAAGCCTCATAAGGCGTTTATGTACCTACTTCTGAAAATATGATATGTAACAGATTAGTTTATAACAATTAACAAAGTATAGGTACACATTTCAGAAAAATACCTTCTAAATATTCTGTCCTCCCAGAAGTAGGAACCACAGTCTTTTTTACCTCCTATAACCTACGGATAAACATACTTTTTCGTCTTCCTGTGCTCCTAATACTTCATAGTGTTATGTTTCTTCATATATTTATTTTTAGCAATAAAAATACCTACCTGGTATATAATTAGATAATATTTTACTAATTATAACCAAATAGATGTTTTGGAAAAATAAAATTTCTGCGTTCCTACTATCAAGTAGATATTCTATAAGTTATTTTGTAACAATTAACAAACTAGGTACACAATTCAAAAAACTTCCTTCTAAATATTCTGTCCTCCCAGAAGCAGGATCCACAGTCTATTACCTCCTGTAACCTATAGATAAATATACTTTTTCGCCTTCCTGTTATCCTAATACATCATAGTCTTATGTTTCTTTATATATTTATTTTTAGCAATGTAAAAATACATACCTGGTAAGTATGTAATATAATAATATTTTACTGACTATAAACAAATATCTGTTTTGGAAAAATACCTTTTCTTATTTCTGCATTCCTAATCTCAAGTAGATATTTCATTAGCTAAATTTACTATTAGGAATGCAGAAAGCCCAAGTGGCTAATTGTCTGGAATATGCATCTGGTATACCATTATAAAAAACTATTTGTAAATATTACATGAATTATTAGGCATATATTTCAGATAACTACCTCTTGGGCTTTCTCCACTCTTAATAGCAAATACCACCTTATTTTATGATAAGTGATATATTATAGTACAGTATCACCTCCTTACCTTTCATTAATAGTAAGTAAGAATTTCACAGATCAGATAAGCTTTTGCACTTTCAATAGTGTAATCATTGATAGGTATTTAGAGACCTATATTTCAAACATATACCTTTTCACCCAACTTTACGTGGTACTGGAAAGAAATGAAGGGAAAGAGAAAATCATGTTAAAGAATTTTTTATTTTATTTGTGTTGAATAAAATACATTTTCCAACTTTTCATAATAGAATTTACACAGACATCCCTTAAAATCACCATTTTTACAAGACCAACTATATATAAAAAATACAATAAAAAACTCTTAAACATAAAAGAAAAAATAAACAAAAATGAATTTCAATTTAAATTACATGGCTAAATATATTACAGATTCTTTGGTAAAACTAGCCAATGTAAAAAAATACATTATTAACAAAAATTCACTCAACAATGAGATGCAAAATAAATATGCACCAAAGAATGACTAAATCTTGGCAGAAAATAGAATATAAAAATAAAGAGAATTTAATTTGTATAATAGATTAAATCTAGATAAACTTTGTATAAGTTAGACATAATACATGTCTAAAAGGAAATAGAAAGTCTAGACGAGAAGAAGGAATAAACATTCAGTATTTACAGAATACCTATACACAGAAATTCATAGAGTATCTTAAGTAATTATTAAAATTTATATGCATTAATATTATAAATTGTATATATAATATATATATTTATTATTCGAATTTGTTCTCACATACCTTGAGAATTCTATATAATAAATGCTACTTTTTTATCAGTTAACATTAGCAGTACTAAGTAAATAGTTTTATATCAAATGGCTACGTTATTGTCAAAAACCTTACATATATTATAATATAAACTCACACACTGGAAATAATCTTAGGTACATAATTTGGAATGATGCTTATTTATATTTTGCTTTTAAAGTACTCTAAAATATATTCTCAGTAAATAAATTGGTAACTAAATCACCGTTAACTTACAAATATAACTTCTTTTAATTAAATGCTTATAAAAGTTAGTGAGTAACGACTTGCACCATTTTTCATTGTATTGTTGAAACTATCAGCACTACGTATTGTCAAGTAACACCTTAAATGCAGTGGCTGCTGTGGCTCGCCTCTTATTGTACTGTTTACAAACTATAGGCAGGTTTACCAATTTCTTATATTCTACAATATTATCGATGTATCGAAACCAAATATCCTCAATTAGGCTATACAATTTCGTTGGTATATGGCACTTATAAAGCAAGAATTATATTACATATCTACATACTGGTAATAATAAAAAAATAATATCTCAAATCTTCCAATCACAATAAACTTTTTTTTATAATATATACCCGACTACTGGTAACTTATGGCATTTAAATAGTTTTAAATTCATCAATTGCACATAACGACTATTAATTTCTTCGACCATTGCCTTGGTGCCCCATTGCCTGCTATTACACCACTACAGATACAAGTGGTGGAAGACGGTTGATTTTCTGGCACTGCTCGACTGTATACTATGAGTATTCTTATACAGGTACCAGACAAGTTATTTACAAGCTATTCTAAATTAACTGTCATACAAATATTCATTAACAAAACGTCCTTTACTCAGAATGTTTCGAAATTTACATTAAAATCATACAAAAATAAAGCTCAACAGTAATGCCACTTAGTCCAGAAGGTGCATGAACACCGATTAAGAAAATATTTTTTGACATATTGTAATTGCATATTTATATTTCTGAACCTCCCAGACTTTACATTAACCTTATAATTTTTAATATCCTAAACATGTAAAGTAAACTTTATCAAATTACTGTCAGGATTACGTTTCGTAAATATTTGTATAATCTCTCTTAAGTTTTTTAAACAATATGTACAAAATGGTAATATTAATATTATTTGGCAAGACATTTTTAGTTAGTAGCTATATGACTAACTTGGCTTATGTACAATACACCAATTATTATACATTTATTCTCTGTAAGGTTTGCAGTACGAAAACCGATGGTTCATATGTTGACTGTAGGAACCAGAATGGGAGAATCTCTTTAGACATTTACTGCATTGAAAGGGCTTTTCTCCACTATGAAGTCTTTTGTGTTCAGTAAGGTGATGCTTGTGTTTGAATGCTTTAGGACATTCATCACATTTGTGAGGACGTTGACCTGTAATAGAAAGTAAATTTATATTGATGTTCCTTGTCCTATACCGGGTGAACATGATTAGTGATTATCCTGTTACTGTTATTTTTCAAAAACAGTTGGAAACCTAAACTACACAACTGATTTCAATTATCAGTTTTTACAACGTAAGTTTTTGACTTACAAATGAACACAAACATCAATTTAAAAAAATTACCTGAATGTTCATATTTGTGCCTAGCAAGTGAACTCTGCTTGGAGAAAGATTTATCACATTGATCACAGGTAAATTGACCTTCAATTTCAGTATCTTGGCTTCCCAGCAATGGACTGCCAAGGCTCTTCAGGACGAAGTGTGACATCTTACTTCTTTTATTGGCATTGGACATATCATCTTCAGACATGTCATTTGGAATTTCTCTTCCTTCACTCCAAGCTCTCCTATCAGAATTGGGACTTAGGCTCGATAACCTACTGCTAATAAGTTGGGACAGACTCGGAAGATCTGCTGCCCCAAACTGCATCAACTGGTCCATGGGTACCAGGCCCATGCCAGGTAAGGCGAGTTTGTGGGCTGGTTGAGCTAATATTTGAGCCAAACGACTGCTGTTAAAGTCCAGAGGTGATGGTGACTGGCGAGGCTCTGAGGAATTTGAACCGTGGTAGTGATTCTGGTAAGGCATGTAAGGAGTGGGACTTCTGGAATTTTTTCTGCTGAGATTGACAACCTCATCATTTCCTTCATGGTGAAGACTTACAGAAGATGGTCTTCTTGGAGAACTAGAGGGGGTTGAGTCATTGGAGGCAGTCTCTTTTTTAATAGAAAGATCAAGCGGTTGCTCAGAAACATACTGATTTGGGGATATGCCTAAGGAGGCTTTATGATTCCCAGAGTTTAAAGACATAAGGCTTGCTGGGTAACGAGGTAGAGAGGAAGCAGGACTGTAGGGAACTTGTATTAAACGACCTTCTCGCCTGTCTCGAGCCCTTGTGTTCTGAAACCACACCTGAACTACTCTGACTGGGAAGCCAATGGTAGCTGCAATTTTCTCAAGGTCCTCCCGCTTTGGTCTGGGATTTAGCTTATAGTTATCCTTTAAAACTTTCAGTTGTTCATCAGATATTAGAGATCTTACCCTAACTTTTCTGCCATCTTCTGAAACATGATCAGTTGTAGTAAACGATTCAGAGTCTACTTCATCGTTTGTATTATAATGTCGCTCATAGTCTTGATCTTCAGTTCCACTAATGCTACCATTTTGAGCATCATCAGATTTTGATGTAAGGGCATCTTCTAATTTTGCCGCTAAACCTTCACTTCTTAAATCTGCACATTCATGTTCTTCCAGTTGGTTTGAGTTTTCAAAGGTTTTTTTGCAAATGTTACAATGTAAAGTCTGTTTTGGGGAATGTGCTGATGTTACACTATGAGAATCATTAGATGATTCTGAACATACTTTCTGCATATTAGCCTGCAATAATTCCTTGGTAACCGTGGCATTGACAGTCTCAAGGATCCTGTTCACTGCCTCAAGATCTCCGGTGTTTGCACAACTATTTTCAGATAAATGACAATTTTTATTTTGGTTTTCATTTTCTTGATCAGCTTCCTCATCCATCACTAAATCTCCACATTCAGAAGAGTTTGAATGATGCACATTTTCATTATTATCTGATTTTATACTAGTACTTTCAAAATTATTTACATTATGGAAGATTTCATGTTGTTTAGATTCCTCAGAAGCACTCTCTGAGTTCTCTAGCATCTGTTGTCCTACTGGACTTGTTCTCTGGGCATTCTGCTGCTGCAATTGCTCCAGTAAATGGCCTAGCGTTGACACTGAGTACGGACTAATGGGGTGGCCATTTAAAAGACTAGGGGGTGCTAAATAGAACGGAGGCATCGCAGGATTTCCTGCGAGCGACGACTGAAATAAAGCTGCCGCAGCGGCTTCGGAATATTTTGGCAGGATCGGCAAATACTTGTTATGATTCGGACTAGTTGTGATGTTGTTGTTTATGGGACTGATGGAGGACCTCTTTGGCCCTCGCAGATTCTGTTGGAGATTCTTTTCCAATAGAGAATTCGAAGGGGCCCTAGTTCTACCTAACTTGAGATTCATTACTAAACATTTCTTTGATGTCATGTGACTAGAATAGGATCCTGAGTGAGAAAAGCGCTTTCCGCAGTTTCCGCATTCGAACGGTTTTTCCCCGCTGTGGATTCTTATGTGTTCCTGAAATAAAAATAAATTTAGATAGCAGTTATTCAAATTCATTCAGAACAATACAGAATTTTTTACAGTATAAATACATTCGTAAAACTGAACATTTAGAGTATTTGATAAAAATGTGTAACTTTAACATGTTTCTTTTTAGATATAAAAAATAGTAGTTATATATAGCTTAAGTAACTAACCTTTAGGTGATGTTTGAATTTGAACGCTTTATCGCATTCTGTGCATTTGAATTTTCTAAGGATTGCGCTCTCGTCATGGCTGATCATATGCCTCTGGAGACGGTAGACGTTAGCGAACGTCTTATTGCAAATCTTGCAGGACTGAAAGGAAAGAAGACAAAACTATAATCGTGGCATGACCGCTTTTAGAAATTTGCCATTACATGTTTATATTACTACTAGATGATAAATTGCAAAGTACGGAATTTACTGATTTATATTATAACGGACTTGTGGGTTTATTTTTCTTATAAAAAAAAGACGGTTAAATAGAGTTTTTAATTATAATCTCCTGCAGTATGTATGTGACGCATATCTTCTTTGTTTCGCCGACAAAAACGAAAACACTAAGCTTTGCCTATCTTTTAAATCCTCCTCCTTGGAGCAGGTGGACGTAGCTGACACGTAATATAAACTCTAGTGTTTTGCCGCTTAAATCTATGTAAACACAAGGTGACATTTTAATAGGAATAAAAAGTGGAGCAGCCATGTGGTCTTGTATATTAAATTAAATTGAGCCAGTGATTTAATATAGGCCTCTCTGAGAAAGGCGACGCACTGCAAACGAGCTTAACACGAACTGGACACTATATATTTTCTAATTTTAAATGCTTACTAACTGCCTATGCATTTTACTCGTATAAAAGGAAAATACCTCACAGCGATTACTTTTCGACATAGTAAAACCTGACTACTGAATGAGGAAGTTCTTATTTTTTACAAGAATGTGTCAGGTAGCAGGTAGATCTTTTTCCCTGTTTACTGATATCTCTGTCTATTGTTCATTGTTTTATCCACAAAATAACTCGAAGCGGATGGTTCTTTATGAAACATCGTGAAAATAATTGTTTTGAAAAAAACATTGATCTCATTTAGATGTTCCAAGAAATATATAGAAAGCACTCTATATACTAGTATTTCGGCTTGTTAGGCCTTTTCCAATAGAGTAAATGTCTATTACTAAACATTTCCAATAGTGTCAACAAGCGTACTATTGGGAGGATTTTGATAAACAATAAAGAAAGGGTTAATAAATTAAAACTATAGGGGGTATACCAAATTAACTGCGCGGATTGTAATGCCGTGTATGTGGGTCAAACCGGTAGAAGTATTGAAACTAGAGTAAGAGAACATAAAAAATCCATATTAAATAACGCAAGAAATTCAGGATTTTCGACGCATTGTATAGAGAACAATCATTTTATAGATCAGAAAAATGTAAATGTACTATGCATCGTGAAAAGAAAGGAAAGTGCTTAGATCTGTTAGAGCAATTAGAAATTAAAAAATCTTTAATTATAAATCCATGTACTACGAATGATCAGATAGATTTTACACTCTCGCCCTTCTTAGAAAAGGTAATAAAAACTCGGGCTTTACCAGATGGTAGGATTAATCGGAGGTAGGTGCTCGTAAACAAATAAATAACGAAAACGCGCTTGGAAATGTTTAGTAATAGATATTTACTCTATTGAAAAAAGCCTAACAAGCCGAAATAGTAGTACCTATATAGAGTGTTTTCTATTTCTTGGAACATCTAAATGAGATCAATGTTTTTTTCAAAACAATAATTATTATCGTAGAGAATTGTGTATATGGTCATTCTTTTTACTGGAAGGGAAGTAAAGCTCCACTAATTTTTAAAGTAAGGCTACTAATAGTTTCATAATTTTAACGCTGAAATGATGTCAAACACAATGATGAGTGAGGTATATTATTTTTCTTCATAGTTTTAACTCAACTTTGGAAATTATTCCTTGACATATTATCTACATTTTAAGTATAACTTATCGGTGTTACGAGTAAAATAAATTTAAAAAACACGGCAGACTTAAAGTCTGTCCAAAAAACCATTGTAAAATATAGAAAGAAAGCATTTGTTTAATAAATTAACAATTACTTTTCAGAGTTTTTAGTTAAAAAAAAAGAAATATTAGGACTATAATTTTATAGCTTTTTATGCTGTTTTTTAGACAACGGCGGAATCGATACGTTAAATCCAAAATGTGAACCACTTCTTCCCACAAGATTTTTATGAATCATGAATCCGCAAATAAATTATAAATATACAATATTTAGTCTTATTTTTATTCCTCTGGTGAGAGAGGTTTAGTTTAGGCTATGTTTTGTTGTAATTTTACGATAAATAATATCTGGCATAAAAAAAATTACAATTACTTTCGTGACTAATTCCATCAAGCCTACTTGAGATACTTCTTTGGAAAGGTAAACCGCTTAAAATACCAACCAAGTGCGCATTTCGTTTCAGCTTAAATGGTTATACCAAAAACTGCGCTCTAATTAATATTACATAAACAAACGCCAAGTGTTAGAAGTGGCATGTAAAAAGTGATCTATTTATTGTGTTGGTGTTACGACTGTGACTAACACGGTAGCTAAATTCATTTAAATCACTCTCCACGTCCATCCTGCGCCGCACGGTTTAATCATAACAACAACCCAAGTGGTAGCGATGAGTAAAAGAAGGAAAATGCAAAGCATTCTTTTGACGGTCCATTACAGCCAACTCTTTCACACGCTCTGTATTTCACACATGTAGAGTCGTTTTTCCGAGCAGCCTGTCATCGTGTCAGACATCTTTCGACTACTCCGTTGGAAATAATCCATTAAGGTTCTTATTTTCAGATAAGAGATATGTAAGAAATGGAAATAGATGGACCAAGTTTATTTGATTTGTCACATTAAAGGCGACTGATGGCTAGCAAATTTAGTTGAAACTCATAGCTATTGTGACCCTCTTCCTTTTCTTCCTCCTCCAAATCTAAGCAAAAAATTGAAAAAGCCTCAACTTCGTCTATAGTGAGAAGACGGTAAGATTAGCATTAGTTCTTGGTTTCAATTGAAATGAAGAACCAAAAGGTTTTTTAATTTTTATGTTCAATGTGAAAAGTGGTAGGCGTTTCAAAATTCCTAGGGGATTACAGTTCCATTTTAGAATTATAAGCTAATTATTTCCTGTAAATTTCACAGTCTACAATATCAATACTTGAGTTACTTATTAATTATTAGCCTGATCTACAAAATAAGACGTTAATTCGATGGTTACAATAACTTTTATGCGTTAAAAAGTGTGTCAAAGTGGCAATATATTCAGAATTGTACCTAATTTCTTTATAAATAGCTCTACTATAAATACGCGAGTTCTAATAAATATTAATAGTGGTGAGAAACACACCGTAGTGTCCCTTTGAATCTTTGCTACTATCCGTCCAACAATTATTGTCAAATTGACAGACAGATAACGATCTGCTTTTCGCAGGTGTCATTAGAGCACTGACCTCTATGGTTTTTGAGGAAGACAATGCCACTTTTTTATTTGAAGGAAATACTGAAAACAACTACTGTAATTTCCATGACGATACCGGAGTAATGCAACGCCAGTCAGGGAACATTGCCCGTGGAGTAGTTGTTTTCAGCATCTCCTGGAAATAGAAATAAATAATTTAAGCTATTACAAATCCAACCTATTTGGGAAATGATCATACTGAATACCCTCCTACAAAAAAATTGTTGATATAATGCGGACGTTTCTTATCAATATGTATTGCTTTGAAGAGATATGTCCAGTGAATTTTACACGCAAAAATATTGGGCGAAAAATTTACGAGTCATATTTCTCAGAAACATTTTGATAAGAATCTTGAAAATTGGATTGACAACTTTCATGCATTTGGGATATAAGAATGAAAAGGTCACTAAGTCTTTATAAAATAGTTATAATTATTTAGTCATAATAAGTCGATATATAAAATAAATTATAATATGACTGAACACGATAGTTTGTCCCAAAAATTTGTGAAAATCATAAAATAGTAGGTATATGTCTTCATTCATGAGTTAAACATGGAGTTTCATCAAGAAAAGGTCGAATCAATCAATTATAGTTTGTTTCACTATAGGTAGATAATCATGATATATCATGGTAGATAATACCACAGTCTCTCTCTCTCTCTCTCTCTCTCTCTCATATCTATTATCTCAAAATTATATTTTATTGGTTTTTATTGATACTTCTAGTAAATATATAATAGAAAAATAAGAAATTCTGATTTATAATATTAATGTGATCAAATTATATTAATAATATTTATTATAATTGTGGCAGTATCTTTCATTTTAGGATTATTTTAAAGAATTTTGAATGTAGGACTATCTTTTTATCTAAATAATTCGAAATACTAAAAATATAAAATATTAAAGTATAGATCAACTAATCTACCCACACAGTTTTAAAAATATAAGCAGAAAACTATTAAACTGTCTAAATAATTTTTATCGATTTGATGCGGTTGGTTTAATTAAACTGTGTGGTGTTTAAATGAGATTAAATAAAAACATTAATTTGTGGCAATGAAGGAAATTTAATATGTCGATAATGGAAGTAAATCGCAATCAATTTTTATTAAATACCTTGGCCTCTCTGACAACCGACTGATATTCCTCAGTGCAAAGCACATACATTCGTCCTTGCAATTAAACACCAGTGTTTGACGTTTACAAATTGTGTTGTCGGATATTATTCTGCTTTTATTGCAAATTAAGTGATAAAGATTAACGAAAAATACTGACCCAGTTTCCGCATGATAGTGTTTATTTTTCGTCGTTTAATCGCGAATTTATATATACATATATTTATACACTCATATTGTGAAATAATTTGGCCACAGCATGGGCTGGGTGCGTCTACCAGACTTTATATACAGTGTGTCCCATTAGTATGAAATAGTTAGATTACACTAAACGGTTAGAGGTAGACGAAAAATAAAAATAACTTGTTCCCTTAATTTTTTGAACTGCATCTCGTAAATATTTTAAAGTATAGATACAGGGTGTACCATAAAAACGCTACCGACATAAAATTTGTTATAGCATCCCCTAACGTTCTCTTCATTTTAGAATTCTGCATAAAATTTGAAATCGTCTGATACCCCATAGTGATCCTTTGCTCTAACCGTTGACCCACTATTTTAACTTTAATGCCAAAAATGTCACTTGCAAGGGGAATTTTAAAAATGAATTACTCAGAAACAGTAAGTGATAGCAAGTTGAGCTTTTCTCAGACTCCCAGAGAAATAAATAGGCTTTCTTTTGGCATTGAAAATGCTTATAGGATTGCGAAGGTTCCATATAGTATTACATATGGGTATGTTTCGAAGTTTCGATGAAAAGTGTAACGCGATGAGCATGTCACACCGACATGGTTAGGTAGTTGGGGACCGAGTAGAGCGGGAGGCGTGGGCGCACAGTTTGGCATTCGTATTCTTATGTTGCAAGTCTGAGAATCTGAGCTATCATGTGAATGTGGTATTACAAGGTGGCAAAGTCTGTAAGTCGCAAATGGTAAATTCTCAAATTAGAAGGCAACTAAATTATAGAAGTTTGGCATTCGTATTCGTATATTGCAAATTGCAAGTCTGAGAATCTGAGCTCTCATGTGAATGTGATATACAAACTGGTAAAACCTGTAAGTCGCAAATGATAAGTTGTCAAATTAGAAGGTAACTTTTGCAAGCTTTCTATAGTTCCAAATTTCCTTAATTCATTATCAATGTACTCCAATGGTTGCAAGAATTACGAAATCTGTGAATTTTTGTTGAGCCAAAGTGTCGTTATCTACTCTGGCGGCATTTTTAAATTTGAAATATTTCAATCGAATAAAACTCATTTTTTCAAATAACAACCTATTTTTTTTATCGGGCTGTCTTTGGCCTCTTATTTTGCGTCTTTTGATACACATGTGGCATAGTTTAGGAAATAATGACCAATTTATTCAAATTTGTTCACCATTATTTGTTACTCATTGCAGAGTTTGCCATGAACAGTTTAGAGGTAATCAAACTATTTCACACTAATGGCACACCCTGTACATACAGGATGTTTTATTTCAAATGTATATCAGAAATGATTGATATTTCATCATTATGCCGCTCTAAAAATATCTAAAGACTACAAATACATTATTTCAACCGATTTCTCTCGTAAAGGGGAGAGCAGTTTGTTTCTAATCGACTGATAAATAGTAGATAGATAAATAACATATTATAATGGTAGTACCTACGAAATGAATGTTGAATCATTTTGGTAGATCCCCCACATCAATGTGACATCAGAAAATAGTAAATACGATATTACTTATTGAGTTTTCGTTTGATACGAGTATCAACACTGTCCACTGTATATGGTTTGTGTTTGTATCATTTGGTTCTGCCTTCTTTAAGAAAATTCACGATTTTTAAAAAAAGGAAACACTATGGACTGGTAAATGTTTCACGAAATGCATATAAAATTGCCGAAAATATCGACATTTTAACGCCATTTTAATATTAAAATTATAAGGAGCATCTGTTTACCTTCTTTCGGTTTCTAGAATTGCATTATTTAGCACAATAAAAGATTAATTACAACTTAATACTTTTTTTTTTCCAACCATACGAATAATAAGACACTATAACATTAAATTATTTTGTATAAAAAGAGGACCATTTCGGGACTGTTTGAGCCATAGCAACTGTACAAAAAAGAGATTTTTCTACGGGCGTGTGGAAAGTTACAATTTTCTGCACGCATTTGAGTGTAGAAAATTGCACTTTTCCGCACTAGTGCGGAAAATAAATACCTATGTATTACTTGCAATGTGATCATAATATTATCTTAATACCAAAAAATCATGTTGTCACTGTTCAGATTTTGACATAAAGAAAAAGGAATGCTTGACACTTCTAATTATTAGACAGCATTGTGTGCTGTTCAATTAAAATATTTATTTTTCTTATGTCAATTTTCTTCACGCCCGTAGAAAAAACGTTGTTCCTAACACATGCGGAAGGTGTCGTTTCCGCACTCACTGCTTGTCCGAACTCCGCTTCGCGTCGTTCGGACAACTGCAGTCGCTTGCGGAAAAGTATCACCTTCCACACTTGTTAGGAAAATAACTATATTGTACAGTTGTACAGTACCGATAAATATCACCAAATTTCAACAGTGAATTTTGTCTATGAGTACCGAAAAGTAATTTGACATTGACATTGCATGTCACATAATACTTATATTGAAGTTTAATTAAATAGAAAAATAGAAACAAATAGTGACTCCGATGAATCTGTAAACTGGAGGTGCTAAATTAGAAGCGGTTGGCAAAAAAATATTGTGTTAAACTCGTACAAAAAATACGTTTTCGAGACTCGTAAAATTGCCGGACTCCGCTACGCGTCTTCCGGCAACCTTTTCCCTCGTCCCGAAAACGTGTATTTTTTGTACTAGTTAAACAAATAACTATTTTTCAAACTCCATAATGGACATATTTCTAAATAAAATTACTATATAGATGTTATTATCGATGGACGTAGACTTTCCTTGTGTTTTAACAAAATTACATAAATTTCATCAGAAATTTGACTGATTGTCAAAGAGGTACACAAAAATATTCAGTTAGGTGTTTTTCGGACCGTCATATATAAGCACTAACGGAAATCTCTTGCTGTTAATAAACCACAACATTTTTTCATCAATATTAATCAAGTAAGTTGCCCTGACGACCTGAAGATATGTAAGCCTCCATCAACTGGTGCCCCATCGATTTAATCTAAAAGTTAACTGGAGTAGTTTCTGTGTTCCCGCGCGCTCTTTAACTTTCACGATTATATTTTATGGTGTCAAATGTCAGCGCTAGTTTTAATTGTATATTGTAGCATTTTAAATTTCTTGGCTTGATTAGTGTTTGACTCGTATTAATGTAGGGGTTATGGGGGCCCAGGTCAATTGCTGTGTTTACGTAACATTACCGTATAGAGCGCATAGCGATGAGTAATTGTTTTGTCCTCACGCCAACAGCTGTGTCAAAAATTGCCCCTTATTAATAAGAGAACGACTTTTTTAATTGAAACTCTCAATTAAGACTTGAAAATTAATTAGCGCAAAACTATCGAGTCGAGGATTAAGGTTCATTTCTCACGTCCAGGATGGAATAGACCTGAGTCATACTAAGTATCTAAAATAGAGTATAGATTGTTTCGAGGTACTGTGAATTGAGTTAAATAACAAACTACTTAATTCTATCTGAAATTCTTCTGTTGACTGCTTATGAATAAATCAATATACAACTAGTTCCATATCAAAAAAGTCTAAATTGTATATATACCACCGAAATGAAGTGAGTGTTTATACACAGGAATATCAGAGAGTTAGGACCATAAGAAAGATTACACAATATCTATTAGACATTGATATTCGTGCTTCTCAGTATTTTATAGGTATAAGTTATCGAGCTACACTCTCATCGACATGTGAATATTAGGGAAAGCTGATTGCTTGTCAAAAATAGGAACAAGTCAGAAAGCAAGTTTTGATGCAGCTTAATATTTCGTAGTACTTCGTCTATTTCATAGTTACACCTAAAGCAGTGTTGAAAGCCATACTTTCTACACTGCTCTACCGTGTTGCAGGTATTAAAAATGAAGCACCTGAAGTATTGCATACCATTTGCTAACGAAAACTCGATAGACATGCATCAGAAGTAAACAGTAGATCTGTTGTCCAAAATTAGGATACCTCTCCAGGTGGAGATTATTTGTAACCTTCCAGAACATTTATTTGCATATGTCAACCATTTGAGTATAAATATACATTGTGTGATTATAGTTCTCAATACGTCCCTGTAGCTCTTCCTGTAACCCAAAATAGGTTTTGTTTAGTTGATTGCACTTATAGCCAATATGTTGGGTGTGCAAATCCCTGTTAAGTTGTTCGTCAAGAACCTACTGTAGTGAATCCTTTCATACTTTCGGAAAGCTCAATAGCTTCATACAACATCACACAACCAGGCAGCGGTCTTTGAACATAAAAATTGATGAACATTGTATTTTTATCCATAAACAATTGATTTGTTTCTTTGTGACCATGAAATAATGTCGAAGAATACATGATTTAGGTACTAATATCTGCAGTTCTTCAAATTGCAGATGCTTCATATTGCAAAATTTTGCAATTTGAGCCCCAATATATTTTTATCAACAGTATCTGGTTCACATGTACATGAACCAGGCTACTACCATAATTTTCTCTTATATCATGTAGATGTCCTTGTTGTCTATGTTTTAAACTTAGTGCGTAGCTTTAGTACATGCAGAGTGGGTAATATTTATAAACGAGGACATTACCATTGAGTACTGCTCAAAATAATCGTTTTTCTCAATTAAGTGTATACCTAGTATACGGTGTTCACTTGTTCAATCAATTCCGTGTTCAATGTAGTAAATACCTCCCACGGGATTAGAAGCTTTTTCACTCCCGCTGTTCTACATGTGGAAAAGTTAAAGGTTTAATATGGTAGATATAAATTTTCATCCTTAAACGTAGGGCTTACACTACACACACCACTATTAATGATGTATTCCTTGTTAGTTCGCATTAAAAATTGACAAACACATTCCTGACAATTTAGTATTTTTCTTTACGATTGATTATGCAGTGTTATCTATTTATTTTGTACTACAAGTCAATAGGCTGCGAAATACTTATTTTTTGAGGTACCTACGTGGATGAAAGAAAAGGAAACTGTTGGATGTTTTTAAAGAATTATAGCTGTTTAGTCAACACTTCCTTAAAATGTTTTATTTAAATAAAATATTATTTCATTTTTGAATAGATTCACATCCCACATACAGCGTGTGTCTATTTTTATTTGTGTGCAGACTCATAAAATGTTTATTGTTCAAGATCATCCTCCGAATTTTTCTGTTTTAAGGAGTATTGAAAACTATTCCTCTTCACTCTCGATGTTCATTCGGGGCCTGTTACGATTTATTTTTATACGCCACCGAACGTCTACATAAGTTATCGATTTTTTTATTTAAAATCTGATAAGGCAGCGGTAATAACTCCTTAAAACCCTCATTTGCAAAATTTGGAAAAAATACACAGGGCGGTATTTCTTTCTACACGATCTCAGTGTTCTATATGTCGAGCAATACACCAAAAAAAAGCACTACTTGAGTCAAGTGAGCTATGGCATTATGTTAATAAAGGGTTTATGAATTTGATAAAATTATCTATTTTTCAATATAGAAAGAAGAATAGCTACCCAATAAAAATGTCAAACAAGCAGATACTAAAACTGTTAGTGGAACAAGAGAATGCATAAGAAATCATGATCTTGATTGAAACGGTGGATGGTTTTGATTTTTACTCGTAATAAAATATTTTAAGATTCTTAAATTTATATTTCTTAGTATAAAACGAATACAAAATTATAATTTGGGGTTTACTATATTAAATTTTTGTTAATTTTCTCACTGTTTGGAAAACATATTATTTTTCCGAAAATATTAATATTTAATTGACTTATTAATCTTTAGTTATGTGTTTTTACACGTGTGCCCAAAATAGATTCGAGGAACTCTGACTAATTCATGCCACCACATAAGTTTATGTATTTGTATTTCCAAGACGGATATAATAATAATAATAATGTGCTATATCAAAATATTAAGAATATTTCAAACAGCAAACTCTCACAGGACAGCAAATATACAGTTAAAGGATAGTAAAAACGATATGTTATAATAAATAATAAAAAAGAAATAACGTTAACATATAAATGGTCAAAATCTACTTGTATTTGTATTATCTAGCTGCTTTAATATAAGGATTATGTATTAAAATCAGGGTTTGCTTCTTTTTTTTATCAAATATAAATGGTATACCGACTCCACTATTTTCACTAACTCACAGCTTTGATTACATTTGTTTTGGCAGCAGAAAACTATACTCTCAGTGAGTGTAAATGGTCATCCGCGGTTTTTGATGAAATAGTAAGCTTCACCGCGAAAATACAATTATATAGATTTGGCAAAACGCATCCTTCAATATATATTTCGGTTCAATCATTTCGCTACCACTAAATGTAGCGCTATATTATGAATTGTTCTTAATTTACATAAAAACTCCTTAGATTTCAAAAACTCCTGGAACAGGTCCACTTAAATGTGCAGAAAATAGTAATGAAGTATGAAGTGCATTAAAATTTTTATTTATAAATCGCTATTTCGTTTTTTAGGGTATGTATAATAGGTACATGTCACGTTAGAAAACAAAGAACAAGCCAAACGCAAACAAAGAAAGTTTTTGGTGTTAGCAAAGAAAATATGCTACCTATACGCATTTTATATGTAAAAATATTAAAATTTGGACATCTATTTTTCGATTGGTTTTATTACATTTATTTTCATTAAAGTATTAAGTATAAAGTATTTAGTATAATATTCTGTGTAATATGTTAATTGTAAAAAAATGTTATTTGTTTCGTAGTAGATACATTATATTAAAAGGATAAATAACAATTTGTTACAATTTAATTATATCTAAAGCACAGCCTTAACAGTTGTGGTGTTTATAATACTTATACATATATCTATATCTAGCAAACTAGTTAGGTACTCCTTTCAGAAACTACTACGGGCGATGAATTTAATAGAAAAAATTTAAATACAAATGTGTTTATTTATTTTTCCACCCTTCATTATGGTAAAATACAGTTAAATAAAATACTCACCACTTGAGCATTCGGCGAATGCAAGAGCTCATGCTTTTCCAGCTGGTCCTTGGAGGAGAAAGAGGCTGTACACTGCGAACACCCAAACGGCCCACCTGTGCCAGCCAGTGTGGGCGTGGGCGAGACCGCACTGGGTATGGAGAGGTTACCATTCTCGGAACTGGCCGTCAGCTCCGTGTGAGAGGCGTCCATGTGCTCTTTGAGTGCTTGGAAGGTTTGACATCCTTTCTGACATTGCGGACATTTTATGAAATACTCGGGCGCCGCGCTGTACTCTTCTTCCTTTATTACACCGTTCGTGAGGGACGGCGCTGCAACAAAAAAATTGGCTTTAACATGAGATAATGGAATTTGTTTACGATATACATATTTTTTAAATTCCGAGACGACGTACCGTTTAAGTTTTGGCAAGCCATTTTTTACTGACAATAATTATCACCTGTGCCAACTAATAAATATTGGTTATTTATTTTTGGATAGGTAGATTTAGAGAAACAATGCGACGTTATGTTATTTGCGGTTGGAACCTATTTGCAAATCTAGAATCAATAGACAATTCAGTAAAAGCAATTTTGGTACCTAGATTTATGTCGATAAGAAAGATAAGCACTTTCTCTTAAGCAAGATTCATGCAGTTTTCTGTAAGTACTTATAGTAGGTAAATAATAGAATTGGCAATAAGTTGTGGCTGTTAATTCAACCGGAATAAAAAAAGCAATGATAATAAGAATGACGAAACGTCAAGCGCGGTTGTTCTGTTCATCTTATTGCTATTACTATTTTTATTGAAAATTGAATTAACCCACTTTTCGGCTTGAGAAATACTATTTTTTATCCAACATTACCTTACATATAGGTGGGATCTTCATGCCTCTATAATTTTTTTAGAGAAGGCACTTGGGTAGGTAGGAGCTTGGTATTTTGATGAATTTTGGACTGATATAACTAATTCTGATTTATTCACATTTATTGTAAGACCACCCATTTTCAATTTTCGTTTAATTGCTGTGAGTTTTTGAATTTACGATAAAAATACTGAAGTTTCTAGTTGACAGACACACTATATTATTTATATAACCTACACTGACAGTAAAAAAGTCTGTCGTTTATTCCGTGCTCGCGAGTGTACGTTCTATATCTACTAAATGTCTATATACCTACTTAAGAGATCTATCGCGTACGAGACGTAAAAAAATATTTTCTAAATAGAGGAAACGTGGTTTTCCGACCCGGAAAACGGTTAGAGGAAACGTAGTTATCAGATGTACATGTCAAAAATTTCTTATTGATACGAAATTAGAAATTGGTATACGTCCGTTATATAATTAATACCCAAAATGTATACATAGGTACAACTATCGCTGGTAGTAAAACCACAGAAAATATTCAGTTTCTCTGATTAAAACTATACAGGAACAACCAATATTTTTCTATAAATAAAATATAGACACTCCGTTGTGTATGATGTAGGTACAAAATGAAAATAATTTAATGTGCAGGTTTCTTTAAATAATTTGATTATAGGATTACAGATTATATACAGGATACATATCTATAATATAATAGAGAAAATTAAAAAAATCATTTATCGGTGTACAAATCAAAATCATAATCTTACTACATTTTCAAGCAGAGAAAAGTTGATAAACGTCAATGAGACCAACTGTTCCAGAATATGTATAAAAATCCCTATACTTAAGGGAATTGAATTTTCTGTTGATTTTTCTTTGCTTTCGTAGGTGAAAACATGCAAAATAGAAAAAGTTGTATAATCAACGCGATTCATAAGGCGTTCATCGCACTCGTCTTTTAGAAATCTCGTCGCTTTGCGGCTCGTTTTCTTCGCCTTTGCGTCACACGCGTCTTTCTCGGACGAGTGTGATAAAAGTACGCCTTAAGCCGCATCCACAAGACATGGTAAACGTCGGTCAGCGCTGACTCACGCATTTGTGTAAAACGTTTGTGCAAACATTTGTCATACAAACATTTGTGCATGAAAACTATCTACACGATTGGAAGTGGTTTGCCCAAGGGCGATCGAATATTGGAAGCGGACGTGTACAAATGTTTGATCCAGTCCTGAAAATGGAGAGCGAAGAAGACATGGTTTTGTTGCGGCTGCAGTGCAGCTTCAGTTGTAATTTCGGGTGCGCGATTACTTTTAATGCGTCAAAAAAAAAATAAAAAAAAATTCCAAAAAAGAAGGTAGTGCATGCTAAGTTTACACGCAAGAGGAGATCGGGGTATTAAAGCTTGTTTTTAACTTAGTTAATAATAATAATAATAATAATAATAATAATAATAATAATAATAATAATAATAAAGCGCCTGCCAATTTTATTATCAAAGAGAGTTTTATTATCAGAGAGTTATTAAATAAACTAAATAGAATTAAATAATATATTTTTTCATTTTTAAAAGTACATACTAAATTAATATCAAATAAAATATTATATCTATATTTACTTTATATATATCTATAGTATCTCTCTTCAATCAATCTATCCCGAATTAGGTGCAGATTAACAAAACTCGACTAATTAAATGTATCGGTCTGTAAACTAGAACAGCACTTTATCAAGTGTTAAGGTCTTAATTGCCACACAGGATGTTACCAATAAACGTAACGTCGGTTAATTATTTCCCGTCGAGCATACCTTTTTGTGATTAAATTAAATGTGTTGGATGTGAAATAGACTGAAAACATTAAGGAAAACAGGCCAATTTATTCCAATAATATTATTTGCGGCCAAAACTGGAAATAATAACGCCACTCGCCTCGGAATGGCCAGATAATAAATTACGAAAATCAATTACTGCATTGCCGTAAATCTAATAGACTTTATATATGACGAAAAATAAAGTTACACGCTTGTTGAAGAAGCGCCTTGTCCAAAATTCATCGATAACGAGGTATACAAAGAGGCCAAATAAATTGGACTTTGTCCAAATATAATTTACAAGACCACCGCAAGTAGAAAATAGGTATAAGTAGAGCGAGTTATCTAGATATATATATTTCTTTCAGTAATATGAAATAAAGTAAACATACCTGTACCAGGCATTAATTTTCTGTTAAATTTTGTCTAATTAGAATTCCAAATGGAATGGAGTTCCAGTTAGTCAAGATTTTACACCCAAGAGCAAATTAACAAGTCAATTAAATAGAATACATACCTATGAACTTTTGTACACCTTTACAATTATTTGGCTTCTCAGTTAAATTATAATAATAGTATTGATAATAATGATAATAACAATAATATTTGTTATTATTATTTTAATTCTTTAATGGGTAATCGAAATGTAAAAATGTGATACGTAAATTAGATAAAATAGTACCTAACGACCATAAGTAACATCACTGACATTATGTTGTATTTATTATCAAATTTTACGATCGTATATCATTTAATATAATCAATGCTCTGCAATATAAACGTGCTGAAACATGTAAAATCTTGTAGGGGTACGAGAAGTTTAACAAGCATTGAAACGATGGACTTTACTTCATTTTTATTCCATTTTCAATGCCCCCAATGTATCATATTTTGTAAATTTCCGCCCGAATGAACTATCCTTTGAAGAAATCATGTTGTATCATAATTCTCAGTGTATGATTAACCAGTAGCAACAAGAAAAGCTTTGCTAATACATATCTATCTGCCTGTTATGGTATTCCTCTAAATTGGTTCAAAATCTGTGCCATCGAAGCCAAAGATGATGATGCATTAAATTCTATAACCTGTAGTCCTGTAATATATCATGCAGTCCTTGTATTTTAAATAAAAAAAAAGATAACGAACTCAACCGAAGGAAATGTACTTGCGTTTTAATTTTTGATACAATATTTTAAATAGGCCCTCGACAAAACTTTCCAGAAACCATAATTTATCTGCATCCCAGACGTGTTTATGAAACACTAAAAACATATACTGTTTTTTACACTTTCCATAAGCTGATGTTATTGAAAAAGCTGTTTCTTCATTTTGAATATTTCAAAACTATGAAAAAATATCCAGAACAACGAGATCTGGGCTTCTACTGTCTACGCAAATGTTGAAATAAAGATAACTGAAGATAGAAATTCCACACTTAGTCTAATTGTGGTATAAAGGTGGCACAAAATTACGCATTCTGCTGATTGTGACTCACCTCAGCTTTCCTTTGATAGCGCTGAATTGCTAATTGTTTCTAAATTTATATTGAACAAAGAAAGGGATAACCGTCTACAACAGTACACGGTTGATTACGGTAATTAACAAATAATATTAATCGGAATTGATAATAAATATATTTCAGTCACGTTATAACATGCTAGTCTGTATTGCCACGTCAATGAAATTGAAGAATGCGTTAGTCCACCCTAACATAGGCTGCATAAATTGAGATGGGGATAGCCCCATCACACATTTGCCCCTTAGGGTTCAACAGAAAGGCATCTTATTGATTCCTGAAAACCCTTTAATCAACCGGCAATGAATAGATGCTTTGGGATTTTCGTCATGGGAATAACGAAAAACCGCAACAAAAAATAAAATAATACTTAAAATTATAAGTGATTAAAATAATGAAAAATAATAGCATAAATATGACTAGTAGAAGTATACAAATAATATTATTAACTTGTGGGAAGTAACTGAAAATCAGTAAATATATAAAATTAGTGGGCACTATAATTTTATCTATATGTATTTCTAGATAAAGGTATAAATATTTATACTTATATAGATATCGTATAGAAAACAAGATGCAAATTTAGTGTTTCCTGTAATTACCTAAAGGGTTTTGCATAAAATATTTCCTATGTTCTATATACCTATAAGTATAATAATATTTTCTGATATTAAAACATAATTTTGAGTAAATATTTTAATTTATTTTGTCAGTGTTTCTAAAGGTATCAAACGTTATATGCAAAAAATAGTAAAACAAATGTTTCCTTATGCACTTTCTAAACAAAAAAATAACGTAAATAATTGAATAAGGTCCTATTACTTACTTAAACAATTACTATACCTATATCTTAGTAGATACAGGTTTTGAATATGCCTTATGAGAATCTGGTTGTATTCAAAAATCAAATATGCAGCCGTAGAATCATCACGGAAGATTTTAAAAATAAATTTCCAAATATTTTACGCTGGTAAATTTGTGCAGGCGTATTCTCATGTAGTTAGATACATTTTCAACATTACTTTTACCGCAAACATATTTAAAGGAACTATCAATAGGTATATACTGTTATTTTACACATGTGTGTAGCGAGTTTTAATTTTTCGATGACCGATATAATTCGCTCATAATATAAATTTAGAAGTGAACCGTATAATTAAAAAGGCACATTTCCGAGACATATTAAAATATATTTTGTTTATACAGGTAAATTTTATGACACCAGCTTTAAAAATAGCGAAGTTATAGGTACATAAATAGAAATAAAACAAATAACATATGCATAAGTAAGGCACAAGGTGATAAACAATTTTCTATACCTATATTTTTGGTCCAAACATTTGAAACTAAACCAGAAATACGAATACGACAAGAAAATCATTATGCTGTTGAAATGTAGTATTTCTCTTAATAAATTATTGCATATTTTGATACGTTATCTATTATTAAACCGATGTTTGTTTTAAATGAAATAATTCAGAGGCGAACCATGGAGGTGTGGAATCACATTTAGATTTCATTTTTTACGTCTGGCTATTAATATCTAACCTAATTATACGTGTTCATCACAATATTTTTTCTTTGTTATACATAGTAACATATAGGAAATCTGACTAAATATCCATAGGTACAGGCATGGAGCCAGAACCAAAGTTATCTTTTTGGGATGTCGCTTGAAGCATCACTACGCGGGTTGCATAACCTACAGGCGCTCGCGTTTCCGTCTTCCACTAAAATTAAAGTCAAAGCCTGCATTAGATTTTATATAAACACAACATATTTCTTGTATTAATACAATCTGTCCTAATTTATAATTTATATATTCCGGCTGGAAATTCGCACATGTCTATAAAATTAGTTTGGACACGTATACAAGATATTTCAAACAAAATTTACGATATATTTTTATTGCCATTGAAAACCGTAGCCGAAACTGGGTAATAAAAATAACTAACTTGGTTCGAAGGTACACAATATTATAAATAAAGAATAAAATATTGCATTTTATTAATATAGGTACTACGTTTATTGACACATATATTATATTTAAAGAAAAATAATAATAATAAAGAATTAAAGAATAATAAGAGTAATTACCTTATTTAATGAATAAGAAAGTAAAGAAATGAAAATCTATTAAAAAAATATAAAAATTTTAAAGTCCTCAATATTTCTATAAGACAATTTAATAGATCAAATTAATTATGTATATTTAATGTTTCTGATTAGACAGGTAAAGGTACTTTAAATTTAAAAGGTGCGATTATACACCTGAACGTGCTCCAAGGTATTTGAGGTTTCGAATGGAGGTGAAATAATTGGGGTAAGAATTCACCTGCCAATGAGCATGGAAGGTGCGGTAAGCACCTCCCATTCACCTGCCCAATGCTGCCGAACAGGTAATAATCAAGCGAGCGGCGCCCATTGACGCGCTCAGGTAGAAAACCACCTGTGAAGTCGGTTGGAACGCATTATCTAGCCAATCAGATATAATGGATACCAGATTATGGCTTTCATTCAATATATAGTTAGTATGATTCAAAAAAATACCTGATTGTGCCTTAACACTAATTGTTAACGACGTCATCCAAAGAAAATACGAGCCCGAGAGTAAAATAAATGGTTTACTGACAATAAAGTCGTTTCTGGGAGACCTCCTCGTTAACCCTTATGTGTCACAGACCAATAATTGGTAGATAAGTCGCGATTCATAAATCGGAACACGTGCTATTGAACTCAAAACAGTGATCTTCTGAATAAACGGAACAGCACTAACACATAAATTGGCAGGTAACACAACAAGAACCAGAACTGAACTGATCTACTCACGTTGACAGGTGTTCCATACATTGGCTAAACTCCATAGTCGATAGGAGTAACTGTCGTAACACCCAAACATGCTCTCACTTCGCGCCACCATGGCCAACTAGTTTAGAAGCAACACGCGGCCGACGCCGAGAGCCCACTATGTTGTGATCTCGCATCCCTCCTCTGGAGCGCGACGTCTTCCCCCACCACCGGCGCGCGCGTCTACCTACACGGACGGTAGCGACGCTCCGAGCCGCCGGTCGCAACGCCGCCCCCAAATCTGATGCCGATATCAAATTGATGCGTGCGGTGGTCCGATTTGAGATTTGAATCACGGAAAAATCCGCGAGATACGGGACTGTCCGGCATCACTCAAAGCTGGTGGTTTTCCTAAAATTTCTAATAATGACTTGAATAAAATCATGAAGACTTTTAAATATCCTTTTCTTTTAAATATCATTATTTCAAAACTTTGAAATAATGGAGTTGTGAGCTCGAGAATTTTATTTCAAAAATAAAATCAGCTATACTTGCTTGGACAGTGGGACTGCCAATACTGCTACATACTGCCAACTACTATGTTTTTGGAATATTACAACCAAACACCATTTCACCGAACACCAAAATAATAACATCTAAATCCTTTATATGTGAATGTAAAACATCAACCCAATTAAATAATTACAAATGGTCACCATTGGTAAGTAATAAAGTTCGTCAGAAACTAGACAATTTTTAATGACATTACAGGACAATATTTTGGAGTAGATAAAATAATTTTAAAAATATCAATACTTATATCTGTGTGAAAAATAAGTTATATATACATTTCGACATTTACGCCTGGTATTCCACATGGATCCAATCTTGGACTTTTATTTTCGCGATGACATATATCAGGGTGTCCAGTATAATGCCCATGCCTATATAAAATTTCTTCACTTTTCCAGGTTCTCTAGACAAATATTTATTTTTTCCAGTAATTAAATGGTTTGTGTGACAAAGAAGCGCACATTATTTTATAGTAAACAAAAATTTATCTACTACTGAAAACTACTACAATAGTAAATGAAATTCAGCACTTGGTTTTATGGAAACAAAATGTCGCATAGAAATGAGATCTAAATAAAATTTGAATAAATAATTCATTATCTAATTGATTAACCTCCATGGAAGGAACATAATACATTTGAAATAAATAAAAAAGTATTCTCGTAATCTTAGGAATAGAAGTCGACAGAAAATGAAGGACCTATTTCAAATCTGAAATTATACTTTTGTTTAAATAAATAGGAAATTCATAAACTTTGTACCATAAGCGATGCAATTTTTTTACGCGCTAGAAAATTCGAAAAAATTTTAATATTTTCAGAAAACTTTTCAAAATTTAAACTCATATGCATCAACAAACATCAGCAGAATATATGGTTTTATACAAATATGTATATAAAAAGATATAAAATCCAGAAATACCTATGTCAAATTCCTTGACTTTTCCCTGATCAATCAAATTCCATGAATTCTCCAGATCTTCCCGGTGTGCAGATCGCTGAACACCCTGTAAATCTATATAAATTTTCAAGGTTGTATTCAATTTATATAATTCAATAAATCTTAGCGTTATGGTTGATGTATTTTTCACTACCAACTCACGAAACTGCCTTTCAATATACAATTAATGAGAAGTACAAATTCTATTAGATTTCGCGCATTAATATAAAGAAAACTAATGCTAAAAATCTAAAAAAGACAACTATGCCTTTTAGACTTCATATTGAAATGAAAAATACGTAACGAGTTAAAAACGCAATTACCTAAAATTCGTATGTCTTTCTTTATGTAATATGACCATTTAAAGAAAATTATTGATATTTAGAACTGTCAATATCATAATATGGGCATATTATATTGATAATAAAATTTTCATGTCATATAATTTCTTATTTTAACTTAAATGTGTTTTAGTATTACGATTGTTGTCGTTTTTGGCACAGAGGGTTAAATATTACTATGTAGTATTATTATATTTATAATTTATTTATAAAAATTTTCAACTAATAATATAGAAAATAGTATTACTTTAATTAAATTACATTTGAATAAAAAACGATGTATATACAGAGCTGATAATCTTCTTACTAATACTTTCTAGTATTTTTGCCCTTTTGCTATGATTCCGATTCGATTTTCCGCATACGACAAACCACAGGCAGTTAAAACATAAACAAATAAGCAATTAAGGACACTGGTAGATTCCATGTAGGTATTGCGGCATGCAATAAATCACATCGACAATTCTTCAGAAGAAAGCTGACGGCAAATGTTATTATTAGGTATACAACTTACGTATAGATAAAAAACAATAACGCACAAATATTACACTGATATCAAAGGTTCAGGGTTACTAATTCTGATGACGTTAATAAATTATATATTACCTTTTCAGTATAATAATATTTGTTGCCAATAACAGAACCAGTAACAAAAATATGAAGCTGCACTTATAAAAAGTAAGTATTATAACATATACTATAACCTTATGCTCTGTAAATTTATTGAAAAATTGTAGTACCTATTAAAATGCTTTATCAAATTATTCTTATAACATTCAAAATTTTGCACCTATTTGTTGTAATTAAGTTACTTTTTTGTACTCATAAATAAATAGAGATATAAGAGCAGGTACATGATTCCCAGATTAGTGAGTCAGCTGAGTATATGTAGTACCTATATAGATAATACATGTAAATATACTAATTAATACGATCATCCTAATGTTCCAGAAAATGTATAATGTATCTATTTTATCTGGACTTTCACTACAATCTACATATAAAGAGGTACTCAGACACAAGGTAACCAAATAATAGATTCAGTCTAATTAATATTTAGATACTTTGCCTTACGATTATTGGTTTATACAATCATAGTTTAATGTCTCGATAAACAAACTAAGTTTTCCTTTATTCTTAGTGTAATCATACAAATATTTTATTAAGATAATGCCATTTAGACTACAAATGAAATTACCTTAAAATTCACTCCTGGGTATGTTTCAGAAATATTTGACCTTTCAAAAATGATAATGTAAAAATCAAATATTGATTTTAACATAGTTCCTTTATTACATTATCAAATCGGTACCAGATAATAAGGTAAACATCAATTAAGAATGCCTTTAACATATATACAGTTAAGGTATTTACTTAGGTATTTATAAGAAAAGTCTGGAGTTTTATAAGAATCCAATAAGACTCTTATTCACTTGTCACTTGGTTTTATTTCGCATAAACTATTATGGTTCCCAAATTTTTCGAATATACGTATCGAAAGGGTTACGTGAAGCGTGAAATACAAAATTAAAAGAATATCACAGTATTCTAGATTCTAAAAATCTGACTATACAAGTATGATTTTCGAACCTAACTCAAATTATTATTAACTCCCATTTATTTGAAAATGTTGAAAAGTTGAATCTAAAAGGTTATTGTATTTTTACCATCACTAAAATCATTTGAATTACACTGAACTCCATTTGAAGTGGACCAACGAAATTTAGGGTCAAATTTAAGCTTCGGTAAATTTCGAACCCAATGGCGTAGAACTATGAATTTTTTTTATTGTACAGGTCTATTGTTCTAGCAAAATCATATATGTTGTGTACGTCTCCAGATTGTTTATTTTAAGAGATACAGCGGATTTAGTGGAACTATGTTTTTTTCCGTAAATTTCAAATGCATACACAACCTGTACTAATAGAACGAGAATGATGGGAGTTCTTTCCTTTTGTAGCCTAATTCATGGGCTTCATTTCCGTTTTTGATTTGTTTTTTTAAACCCAGATATGGAGGTTTTCGTAAACCACTGTTTTTGAAGTAAAAAATCTCTTAAAATTTTGTTGAAAAAATGTATGAAATTTATTAAATTTTTAATAACTGCATGTGCCATATTAGGTTATACATTTTTAAGGATGTGGAACACCTAGTAACTTAAATTAATTCTATAGAAATAAAAAACGTAAACCAAAACAGATAAACAGGAAACGAGAATTAAATAACAACATTAACAACTACTATTTATTAATATCTTGTTGCACCTCCTCTTGCCGTTATTATAGCCTGGCAACTGCTGGCTGCTCATGCTATTTATGCAATTGTCTATAACATCTTGACTCACCAGGGACCACTCTTCCATAACGGCGTTAGCCAATTCGTTAAGAATTAAGACGGGCTATCTACGACGATTCCTTAAACGTCTTCCAAGAACATCCCATACATGTTCAATTGGATTGAGGTCCGGTGATCGGGAAGGACATATTAATCTATGAATTTCATTTTCTTCAAAAAAATTATTTATAATTCTAGCTTGATGTGGTCTTGCGTTATCATCTACATAACTAAAGTTAGGTCTTCTCTGAATTGTAAAGGGTAACACAATAGGTCGTAAAACCTGATTTAGATACCTTTCTGCATTCATAATTTGGTTAATTAAGACGACTAGCTCGGTCCATCCACCTGTGAATATACCAGCCCATACTGTAACTGACCCCCCTCCATAGTGATCCACTGTGATCATACAATTTTCTTGGTAACGTTCACCTTTTTCTCGCCATATCCTAGTACGGCCATCAGCTCCTTTTAATTTGAACCTCGATTCATCCGTAAATAGACAGTTGCTCCACTGATTTAAATTCCAGTTCAAATGTTCTCTACAAAAATATAGACGGTTCCTCTTGTGTTCTACTAATTGTCTACTCAGGTTCTACTAATTCTGCGGCCACAACAGTTCTCCTTCTTCTGGTAATGAAACGTATTAATCTATCAGTTCTAGCAGTAGTTTTTCGAACACGACTTCCACCATGGCGAAAATGAACGGAATTTAATTGATGTCTTGCCCATGCACGACTTATAACACTATGACACCAAAAAATGCTGCCACATTTCTTTGAGTGCTTCCACTAAGTAACATACCACGTGCCATTATTTCGCTATTTAGTGTGACAATTAGAAAACTAGTCTATTTTGTTAAATTTGACAGTCTCCAATTTTTCCAAGCATTTTTTTTTTCAACAAAATTTTAAGAGATTTTTTTACTTCAAAAACAGTGGTTTACGAAAACCTCCATATTTCTTAAAATACTGGGTTTAAAAAAACAAATCAAAAACGAAAATGAAGCCCATGAATTAGGCTACAAAAGGTAAGAACTCCCATCATTCTCGTTCTATTAGTACAGGTTGTGTATGCATTTGAAATTTACGGAAAAAACATAGTTCGACTAAATCCGCTGTATCTCTTAAAATAAACAAGCTGGAGACGTACACAACATATATGATTTTGCTAGAACGATAGACCTGTACAATAAAAAAAATTCATAGTTCTACGCCACTGGGTTCGAAATTTACCGAAGCTTAAATTTGACCCTAAATTTCGTTGGTCCACTTCAAATGGAGTTCAGTGTATTTCTCATAAATTGTAAAAACCACATTGTAGAGCAGATAAAATTAATACAAAAAATATACCACTGAAATACTAGATTGGTCGTGGTGGTGTCCGGTTTTCGGTCGATTCAGTTTTGAACATAACACAACCTAAGATAAATACATGGTTTACAAGCCTATTTTGTTATATTTTTTGCTTTTTTTTTTGACTGAACTAATGAAAACTGACCATAAAACTAATTCCAATCAATATTTCTGAATTTTAGCAAAAGATTCTTCGTCTTTAATGTTATTTGAAGATAAAAAATATCGTTTTAGAATTTCTGAATATGGACCTACCCTTTAAAAATCACAAAAACTTTGTTGGATCCGCGGGAGCCATTTTTTGTCAGGTGTTCTGCAATGCCTAGTTGTAGAGTACCTATTTGGTGTTTTCTATTTATAATATTTATAGAAAATAGGTACATTATTTATATAAACAAAAAATAACATTGTACTATTTTAATTTAGATGGTACCGAGCAGCATTTTAAGTATAAGCAGCATAACTAAATAGTCTTCATCCTAACGTATACCATATTACACATAATATTACAGAACCATTGTTTAACGATTAGTTGTGTGCCTCTTGACTATTTTACTTGGTTCATTGTATACGATTATTAATTTCTTTAATTTATTTAACTCTGGCGCCAGTCCCGTATGTTATTCACACTGTTGACAAAGTGGAGATAAAAGAATCTATCGTATTCTTTATACAAAATAAATGACAGAATGTCTTCATGTAATAGTTGTAGAAGATTCTGTAACTAAATGCGAATATTTACGGAAGTGTATGAATACCTGAACCCTATTTTTTAAGTTTATTGAACAATAAATTCATGGTTGGTAATGGTAAAGCACATAGCACACCAGTCAGTCACATGAATTAAAATAATACTAGTTGCTCTATGGAGGAGGAAAACATGTGTTTTTAATCAATGATTCTAAATCTGCGAATGCTGTAGCATCAAAATATTACGTTGACAATTTAATTTATATATAAAAAATCACATATGCCACAGTGCAATTGTCACTTTGACAGCGACAAAAGTTACCTGCAACTTTTACAGTGATAAATTAACTCCTATATAAAATAGTCTATTTGGCAGTGACATTTTTGTCACTTTGACAGCGATAAAAAAGGTGCATCGTTTTTTATCACCGATAAAAATGCCTGTTCCTCAAAAGCAGAGTACATCTAGTAGTCGCACGTCACTTTAAAATCTGTCCTGTCAGCTATAATTTTTAAGTATTGTGGAAAGTGGAAACTAAGACTTTAATAACTTTAATAACTTAACTAAGTTATTAAAAGTATTTTTAATAACTGTTGCTTCAAATAATTGTACAAATGAAGATAAATATTATTGTTCTTTGTTTACATATTTTGTCGTTAATTTATCTTGCCAAAAAACACTCGAGCTTTATTTTTATGGATAAATTTCTTTTTAACTCAAAATTTTTCCATTCAGTAATTTTGCTCGAAAAACTGACATTTGACAAAATCGCTCGACCTCCGGTCTCGCGATTTTTTCATGTCAGTTTTTCTCATAAAATAACTGATTAGCAAAATTATTTCGTTACAAAGAGAAATTTATCCGATAAAAAAAAAGCTCTTGTGGTTTTACTGTTGATAAATTAACTCCTATATAAAATAGTCTATTTGGCAGTGACATTTTTGTCACTTTGACAGCGATAAAAAAGGTGCATCGTTTTTTATCACCGATAAAAATGCCTGTTCCTCAAAAGCAGAGTACATCTAGTAGTCGCACGTCACTTTAAAATCTGTCCTGTCAGCTATAATTTTTAAGTATTGTGGAAAGTGGAAACTATACTGTACAATATGAGTCGTTTTGGGAAAATTTCGACTAAACAAATTACAGAAAACATAGAAAAATGTGTGGAAACTAGAGAAGAAAATATTGAAATTAGTACACCCAATCAAACAATTTATAACAACTGTATTTTTAATAACTGTTGCTTCAAATAATTGTACAAATGAAGATAAATATTATTGTTGTTCTTTGTTTACATATTTTGTCGTTAATTTATCTTGCCAAAAAACACTCGAGCTTTATTTTTATGGATAAATTTCTTTTTAACTCAAAATTTTTCCATTCAGTAATTTTGCTCGAAAAACTGACATTTGACAAAATCGCTCGACCTCCGGTCTCGCGATTTTTTCATGTCAGTTTTTCTCATAAAATAACTGATTGGCAAAATTATTTCGTTACAAAGAGAAATTTATCCGATAAAAAAAAAGCTCTTGTGGTTTTACTGTTGACAAATGCACTAGTGGTTTTTTCACTTATTAATTTTTTAATCAATTATTGCGGTGTTCGTTGCCAAAATAAATAGTTTGACATTTCTGTCAACAAGTTATTGAATTATTAAACACTAGCAATGAATCGATTCGGTGATGCTCAAATAAAAATGTGTTTATTTTTAGTGTTTCATAAATAAAGTTTGCATTCATGTTTCTAAATTTCTTATTTATTAAATTGTCCTGCCGAATTACACTTGATGTTTGTATTGATACCGGATAAATTTGTATTGTTTAAATTCTAAACTGTTTCCTTTAGAAATTTGACTCGAAAAACTGTCAACCTAAAAACGCTCCATCTTCGGTGTCGCGTTTTTAATAGTTGACAGTTTTTCTCGTCTAATTGCTAGGCAACAGTTTCTCATTAAACAATCCAAATTTATCCGGTAAAATACAAACCTCTTGTGCAATTATAAGTGAAAAACATGCACGAAAACTGTGTCGTGTTGTATACATACCTGACATTATCGGAACATGTACCTATACATATATATCGCAAAATAGAAGATATAACTTATTAGAAACTATTAAGATTTTGATTTTCCGCTAAATATTCGGAAATCGTATACAAAAGTGCTATTGACGAGCACAATAATTGTATTCTCTCACGTAAAAGTCAACCTGAACTAATACAATGACAAAACTCTGAGAGGAACACCTTTATCTGTAAATATGTAACATCTTGCACCGAACAAAGTGAATTAGAAAACATCCTACAATTACCGCTTCGGCAAATGTTCGCCAAATGTTGCAGCCGAGAACATAATACAAAAACTGTGGCCATAGGAAGGGTGTGCTCGGCAGGACTGTACCTACGATTCTATGGTTTTCGCCCCTCACAGGTCGAAGTCGTAGGGACCTGTTTTAGCCCTATTTCCTATCACGTCCCCGAGGTGTTTCGATTATTGCAGTCACACTATTCACACCATCTGTCGCCCACACGGAGATGGGGACATTGTACCTGATTTTTTTTAAACAGTGGTGTTACTCATGGCTCTGTTCGTTGTTTTTTATAGGTATTATTTAATATTTAGGGAGCAAGCAGCCGAGTTCGAAGAAGCAGGTTGGGAAATTAGGTAGAACAGGGACACACTTTCTTTATTTTGTATTTAAAATGTATATTTGAGACATTAAAGAATAATTTATTAATCTAGTTATTGACATTTGTTATTCTTGACTTATAATATCAAAGGAAAATTGATAAAAATTCCCTGAGTTAACGTAATTAAGTAAAAAATATTTGTATTAAAATTTAAAATGGTTATCTTGTTTACAACTATGTATTTATTTGAGTTTTCATCTAGATATTCTTTCTTTCATTCTTTTATTGGGTAGGAATCTGGTTTAATTACTAAAAATATTAAAAACATACAAAATACCTAAGTTATGGCATCAATAAAACTGGATTATGATTCATTCTAGTCTCTCTTGGGATTACACTACCTGTAAAATAACAAAAAACAGAAAACCAGAAGCATACAAATTAAATATTCAAAGTGCAAGGCAAACTTCTAAAGATTGCCCCAAAAAACCACTGTATAAAACCTATGCAATAAAATAAATATTTGATAAATTAACTAAATTTCATCAGTTTTTTTTTTAATTTTATACAAAATTCTGTAATATTTAAACAAAACCAATACAAACCTTATATAACCCATATTGGTAACACTTTATATGTTCGAGATCAAGAGAAAAGATTACAATTCGCTACATGGTTTCTAACAGAGACCGAAAACAATCCCGAATTTGGCAGCACAATTTTGTTCAACGATGAAAGAAAATTTACAAATAATGGTGTTTTTAATAGGAAAAATAATATTTATTGGTGACAGAATAATCTATACTTAACAGTAGAGTGGCGAGACCAGTACACATTTTCTATTAATGTATGGTGCGGTATCATTGGACAAAAGATACCTACTTGGTCTATATTTCTATCACGAAAATGTAAATGAAAATCGATATTGCATTTAGAAATAATATTGAGGAAGTGCTAGAGGAGCTGCTTTAAAATATAATTCAGAGAATGCAGTATTTTCAGCACGATGGAGCACCTGCCCACAATTCAGCAAATGTTTCAGAATACCTATCTGAACGTTTTACAAATTGGACTGGTAATGCTGGCCCCATTAGTTGGCCTGCGCGTTCGCCAGATATGACACACCTTGTTTTTTTCTATGGAGTACCATAAAAATAAGATGATGTGAAAGAACTACAAAATAATATTTCGCCAGCAATTCAGAAGCATTCGGCCGCACTTCTTCCAAAAAGTCCAAAATAATTTAAAGAAACGTTGCCAGATGTGCATTCAAGTCAATGGACGACATTTTGAGTACTTACTGTAAAATAACAATTCTATTAATTAATTTATATTAGAGTTTCAGCACCTACCTATTTGTTGCTAATTTTTCTAACAAACAATGTGTAATCCTGTCTGCACTAAATAAGGTCAAATTTATGTTGATGTATATTAATGCAATTGTTAATATCTAAATTGATTCACATTTGTTTTTCATAGTTTACTATGTTACAAATAAATTATTTGTTCATTTCAGTAAACGATATTTTGTTCAAAATATAAAAAATAAAAGAGAAAGGTATATTAAATATTATATTTTTGAAATCAGAAAAAAATAAGCTTTTTATTGATACCATAGCCCCAACTATGGTTGTAATTTAAAAAACATAACTTTCTTTTTTTCTCAAAAACTAAGATGCCCGTGAAATTTTCAATGTCACCGCTGAATTCCACGTAGAAAACACTATTGCACAGTATTTTTATATTATTTGTATCTTTTATAGTTTTCGAGATATTCGAGTTTAAAAATTTTGGCGATTTTAAGTTTTTCCAAATATCTCGAAAAGTTGAAAATTAAAATCAAATCTGAAGGAGGCACTGAGTTCCTCTTGTAATTCTGCCCAATTTTGCTAATTTAACCAATTCTCTATCTCCACTATTAACAAAGTTAGCCATGTAAGCAGATAGGTAAGGGGCACCCTGTATACGTTATAATACTTATAATATGCTATAGAGTCTCAGTACGCCACTGGTGGTCCACCGTTTATTAGCATATATCGTAACAAAGTCGATTCTCACTCAATCATAGTGCATAAACCTATAATTGGAACCTAGGGGCATTTAACAATGCAAAATTAACGTATATATTATATTTCTTTGCAAGTTTACGTTCGAATTTCTCTCGAACGAGAGGAGATCTTGAAAGGGATATCGGCCGATCTACCCCAGGTGAACGGGAACTAAAAAGACAGGACTCATTAAGGGCACATGCGGGTCCAGGCGACATGTGAATAGCGCATAGGGGTTGTTAAAGTCACCCCGCAATTTCTATCAGTCGTAGTGTGCTCCGTGCCACACAATAAAAATGACCTTGCTTTATTTTCATTGTACGTGAACGTGACTACGTGGGATGTGAATCATTATTCCATTTTCATTGATTTTTAAGCTGAAGTAAATTAATTCATTCTATTTTTGCATCACCGCTTGAGGTTTGAAGGCAAAGTAGATACGGTCTAGAGAAGTTTTACTTTTGTAAACAAAACGATCTCAAAAAATTACATGAATATATGATGTAAATTACAATAATTAACGTTTGCCTCGTTACGAATATTAATAACAGTCACGTAGTTTTCCACGTAACACCAAAACACTATACTGCACTCGATACGGATTTCGCCAACCAAGTTGGCTTCATCTGGAGAATTCTTTAAATGGAAATTTAAGTAAGCAAATCGATGAGTATAGATATATTTTTAACATTTTTTAGAATTATTACTAAGTAGTAAAATGTTCTAAAACTATATTTTATTGGAAATATTGTTACACTCAACGATGAAAGTCAGTAATAATATAAATCAGTAAGTATAATGGTAGTGTTCGAAGATATTTCAAAATTATAAACTTCAAAAAGCTAACTGGCTAAATATTTTTCAGTTATAGGGTGTTTGTTGTTGAAATAAGCAAGGACTACTCCACTGAATTCAAAGTATAGGAGAAATATTTTTGTTATATATGATTTAACAAAAAGATTATTTTGAGTCATAATAAAAATAATGATTGATGAACGATATGTAGGTATATGTATAATGTCTGTTACTTATTTGTGGTTTTGCTGTATGATTCATACAAGCTGATAAACGGTAGCCCATAATAGACCAGATATAACATTTCATGATAAAATAAGAAGGGTCACCTACCTCATTAATGTGGCAATACCAATAAAAATATACAGAAAAGAAAGAAAAATATCAACAACTAGCAAAAAACTTGAAAGAATATGGAAACAGAAACAAGTTCATATCATTCCATTTATTATATCGGTCTCGGGCATCACTCCATACTCATTCGTAAATTACATCACTCAACTTAGCCTGGAATAAAGTGCATATACCCAGTCACAAAAAGCAGTCATACTTCATACATGCTATTTAATAAGATCGTTTTTAAATAAAAAATAATTTCTTATTAGACTTGGTATTAACCTGTCTACAAGAAAAATAAACCAGTGAATAAGTGAAAAGTACATAATGCACAAAAACGCGAATAATAATATTAATAATGGTAATAATAATAATAATAATAATAATAGTTAAGTGTTTTTGTGCTTTATTTTATTATATTCTTTTGTTTAAACATAATTCGATTATAAAATAATTTATAATATCGTATAATTTTATATCAAACTGAAAAACGACTGATGATATTTAGTATAATTTGTTGTATATTTATCTCTATTACATATTATACAGTGGCTATTTTAAACTTTAAAAGATTACCCAAGCTTAAATATTTATTTTGAATACTGCTGGTTTACTGTTTTTATTATGTTACAGGTTATGTAATCCCAAAGAAAATTACGATAAATTATGTATATTATATAATATGTAACTCCTTATTTAGAACTCCGTTATGCTTGTCAAGTAAATTAAGGAATACCTTCTTGCATTTTGAGTTGTCATGTCTACCTAAAGATTTACAATGTTATTTTAGCCTAGCAATACGCTAGGTATTGATGAAAGAAACATCTGTTTTTTTATAATTGACAGCCGTTGTAAATAATACTGTGGAAAATATTTATTTATTCAGGTAAAAACAGATGAATGGACAGGGTATATTTTCAATTTATTTTTAAGATATGGTCTATTCGTGCAATGGATTGTTTATTTAGTTGTTGTGGAGTTTCAGCGTAGCTTGATTTTAAGGTACGTGTCCATTTGAGAGTGTTACTAGCGCGAGAACCTCTCGAGAGTAGTTCTCGTAAGTGGATACGCGTCTGCGAGTAACTATCAGAGAATATTCATTTTACTATCAAATAGCTAACTCGCAGCATTTTGCTCTCAAGTGTATACATATTATTTTTACTAGCGCACAGTTACTTCTGAAATACGAACACCTTTCGTATTGTGATAGTTCTCGCCATAATTATTTAAAATGGCAGCTATTCGTAAACAGTGGTCAAAAGAAGAGACTTGTAATTTGATAAATATATACGAGGAAAATACAGTTTTATGGGATACCAAGGCTACTGAGTATAGAAATAGGGATACAAAAATTAAAATATTACTGGAGATTGCAGCGAAGTTCGAGTGCACATCCGACGAAATTCAACGAAAGCTTCACAATTTAAGAAACCAGGTAGGTACAGTAAGGATTTTAAATAAATAGATTTTCAATCAGTATAAATTTCAGATGTCACAAGAACTGAAGAATACAAAAAACACAAAAAGTGGAAGCGGAGCAGTGGAAGTGGATCTTCAATTTTAAGTTCTCTTATTAGTGTAGAACATGCTCCAAATTCACACCTCTGAATCCATGGCTTGATCCAACATTTTTCTTTCTTTGTTGCTTTTGTTTTTGTACATTCATGATTGATTATCTATCTGCACCTCACTAATTTTTTCTTTCACACTACACACAAAGAAAGGAAATTGATGAAACAGAAATCTCAAATGGATATCCTCCTGACAGATATCTCTGAGAGTAAGCACTCGGCGAGTGAAAAATTCCTCAAATTGCTCTTAAATGGATACCCTCTTAACAGTAACTATCGAGAGTCACTCGCGCTAGTCGCTCTCAAATGGACACATACCTTTACTTATAGATTATAGTTTATTTAACATAATATTGTCGAGCCACAGCCTTCTCTAGTAACTACTACTAGAGTAACTAGAGAAGGCTGTGGTGGAGCAGCCATTCATAAAATACAGGGTGGCGCAGATGGATCGGGTGGTTTTAAAATACTTGTCAAACTGTCAATTTTAAAGGTATTGGATTGAAATAAAGTGCAAAACGTGTAGTTACAATGGAAGTTTATTAACAAAAAATTAGTAAAGTTAGTTTTTAAAAATTACATCCATCAAATGCCCTCCTTCTCGAGCGACGCATTCTTGGAGTCGGTCCTTAACGTTCCGCATTGCCCGCTCAAGCACATCACCAGGAATTAATGTGATTTCGTTGTGAATTGCTGCCTTCAACTCCTGAATGGTCCGGGGATTGTTCATGTACACCCTTGCTTTTAAATAGCCCCATAAGAAGAAGTCACATACCGTGAGGTCGCTAGGATATCAATGCAAGCTGTACGCGCTCTGTTCCCTGGCCGTTTGATTTCCCGTAATGGAGATCTCCATTGGCCCCCTCGCTCACCGGACCTCACGGTATGTGACTTCTTCTTATGGGGCTATTTAAAACCAAGGGTGTACATGAACAATCCCCGGACCATTCAGGAGTTGAAGGCAGCAATTCACAACGAAATCACATTAATTCCTGGTGATGTGCTTGAGCGGGCAATGCGGAACGTTAAGGACCGACTCCAAGAATGCGTCGCTCGAGAAGGAGGGCATTTGATGGATGTAATTTTTAAAAACTAACTTTACTAATTTTTTGTTAATAAACTTCCATTGTAACTACACGTTTTGCACTTTATTTCAATCCAATACCTTTAAAATTGACAGTTTGACAAGTATTTTAAAACCACCCGATCCATCTGCGCCACCATGTACTTAGTGTTTATGGGCTTTCACTATGACTCGAGTATCTTTTACAACCATAAGTACAATATAAACTATGAAAATGTTTACAAGTATTATTTTATAGCCCTTTATGTTTATATAATTTAAATATCCATATAATAAAATTATGATGGAGTTCTGAATCTACCCTTTGGGTTCCAAATAGTAGTATTTGTGTTCAATCAGCAAAAATAATGGTAACTAGAAAATATGCTTCAATAGGGTTAGTTGGCTGGTAAATTATATACCCAAGAAAATTTATTTTAAGAACAACTTGCTTATCATAATTCACGGCCATCTATTTGATGCAAGTTTCTACAACTAAATATAAATTAATTTATAAATTTATGCTACCTGGCAGTAAGTATCCTTAGTACATTGTCCCATTTCAGACACATTGTCGGGCTATAAAATTATCTATTTACCAGTTCTGTTACAGTCGCAAGAAGATAATACTTTGTTATGTTGAATAGCAACGCGAGTTGCTGCTTTTATTTACGACATAACATTTTATTCATTCAAAATTAATGTGCCGAAATGTTTCCTGCAACCTTCTGAGTGTAACGCTGAATTCAGTTATCAGATTCCGACGTAATATAAGTACCCTGGAGTACTGGAATAATAAAACGTAATTAAGTAAAATTTGATTTTGTACAATACTGAGGTCCTATTTAGGTATACAAATGTAGATTTTCTCATATATCATGGAGAGGAATCGATAACTGTTTTGTATAAAATTAATAAAATAAAGAAGTTATATAGATAAAAAATATATATAAATTTAATGTATCAATGATAAGTGATAAATGCTTAAAAAATTTGTTGCGCGTTTGTGTTTTTTAATATGAGATATCTACTCCTCAAAATTGGGTTAAATGCATATAATTCTATATAATTTTAAATGTGGATACAGATGCGAAAATTTATTATACAGGGTGTCCACCTAGTGCGCGTAAGTCCAATATCTGGGTTAATAAAAGAGATAACTTAATTTTTTTTTCAACAGGGTTGTCTAATATCCCGAGCTGCACAAAATGAAAATATATTTACATATTCAGGGTGTTCAGTTTTTCCTGGACAGGTACCAACTTCGTTTTTCTAAATGGAAATATATATTTTTTATTGCTTTTTCGAACTAAACCCTTGATTTTAGTAGGACTTTCATCAGCCTTCCCTATACCTAACTTAAACTGTTTTTGAAATATTGACGGGTGAATATTGACATTTTTGCAACTTTGACACCCTATAAAATCTAAACGGTTTGAGATCAAGCAAAACGGTTTGCACATTCCTATCTTAACTTTTTGTAAGCTATCGTTTGATACTAATTTCAAATGTATCCAGGAATTAAAAATTTTCCGAAAATTTTGAAAATTTTTAATTCCTGGATAAATTTGAAATTAGTATCAAACGATAGCTTAGAAAAAGTTAAGATAGGAATGTGCAAACCGTTTTGCTTGATCTCAAACCGTTTAGATTTTACAGGGTGTCAAAGTTGCAAAAATGTCAATATTCACCAGTCAATATTTCAAAAACAGTTTAAGTTAGGTATAGGGAAGGCTGATGAAAGTCCTACTAAAATCAAGGGTTTAGTTCGAAAAAGCAATAAAAAATATATATTTCCATTTAGAAAAACGAAGTTGGTACCTGTCCAGGAAAACTGACCACCCTGAATATGTAAATATATTTTCATTTTGTGCAGCTCGGGATATTAGACAACCCTGTAGAAAAAAAAATTAAGTTATCTCTTTTATTAACCCAGATATTGGACTTACGCGCACTAGGTGGACACCCTGTATAGGTACCTACTACGATGATCGAAATATGCAAAATATCTCTAATATTAGCAAAGTTGCTGGCTGTTAAAATAGAATTTATTTCTTCAATGTAAAACAAAAAAAAAACAGGAGTTTCAGCCAGATACATGGACAACATCCTACGTTTTGTTCGAGTTTTCGGAGTTTTTCAAGGTTACCTAATAGCTAAATCAATTTTCTATTTCAATTTTATTGCATGCAAAACCAAATAAAACCAAGCCATACAATGAAATTAAGTGTATTTGTCCATGTATCTCTGCAAGTCCTCCTTTTTTTGTTTTCATTGAAGAAATAAACGAAATATCTCTATTACCTATAGCTCCTCAACAAATTTGAGAAACGCCTATTATTTTCAATTTTTTAGATCTCTTTCAGCATATACAGGGTGTAAAAAAATAATATACTGATACACCATTGATACACCTGGTTTTCAAATATTAAAATGATTGAAAGTCAACACATTCTCCCGATTTAACACCTATAGATACATTTATTTTGGGAATGCAAACCTCTTAGATTACGTTAACATTTTTCGGTTAAAACATTTAAATATTTAGAGGGAACGATGGTCTTTCACTCGCCGAATGAGACACAGAAATTGCTCGAAAACGGACGACTGGATTTTAATTTTTCAACAACTGGTGTAGAGTGAATTGAAATACCTTTCAAACGATGTGCCAAGCATGCTATTTAAAAAAAATGTGCGGACAGCGACTAAAGTTAAGAGGAGAGGGGGGCGTTACTTTAAGGACGACTGTAGATCATAGTTTTGTAGATAGTTAACGAATTTACTAAGATAAATTAAAAAAACCTTTGATAATTTCTACTTTATACTGGATAATTCACCACAAGTGATAAAAATAAATTATTTCAAACAAATAATAATTAAATAAATTGTTTTCAGTATTCGGTATAATAAAGATTCAATAAGACAGCCGGTATATAGTCACTACTAACATTTGGACTAACTGAATACCTATACAGTTACAAGTTACAAGTTACAGTTTCAGGAAATTCAAGTAGTTTAAAGAAAATGTCACAATATATCACTATTTCTATCAGCAGTTAATACAAGTACCTATATATTTCCAAAACATGTTATATCAGTAAGGAGCAAAACGTAATGTTAAGTTTCTACGCAATTAAATAATACATCATACTTTTGACGAATAAATTAAAATAATTTCTCGCCTTATTACGTGGAAAATATTCAAACAAACCAAATATATTTACTATTTACAAAATCTATATGTGTAGAAAACAATTTTCTTGAACGACCGGCAAGTCGTAAATTACCAAGAAGTCTATAAAGCTCGCCCAACAATGTTATATAATATGGTAAGTAGTAAATCCGTTTTTCCTGCACCAACCAATAAATGCTAACAAATATTACAATTTGCGCTGAAATAGTGCCGTTAATTAAATTTACGATTTTCTATTCCGAAATAAAGCTATCACTTTCGAGTTATTAAATTTCACAGATATACGAGGAGTGTGTGGTTGATAGTCATAAATGTACATTCCATCGGTTTATTATCTAGAACAAAATCATCTCAATGTCGGTACACTATGACGTAGATATTCGTATAACACTACCTTAACTAAAAGCTTCATATGCTCGTGAAAGCATAGAGAAACTCAATGCTATTCTCAAGTTCTTCATCACCAAACACCAAATATATTAATAATAATAATAATAATAAAGCTTAAACTCAAAATTTTCAATTAATGTTCAAAACTAGTATTATTCAAATATTTATTATTTAGAATTCTTTAATTTTTTCTTTTGTTTTTATTTATTTACATTTATATTATTTATTCAAACCTCTCATTTTTTATCTTAACAAAGGAAATTACTACAACTTATTTATATCTTGGTGCTTGTCTCCTTTTCAGAAAGTGAGGAGGTATACCTACTTAAAATTCTTATATAATTTTAATAAATAAAGCTAATAGTAAAAACTAAATGGAATCTAGTTGGTTCAATAACGGGATTTTATTGCATCCATGGAAAACAGAAGTTAGAGAAAGAAGAACAGAGAAATTACGCTGCCAGATTATAAAAATTTCCCACGAAAGTGGGTTTGAAGGTGCGGCCCTGTAAAATAAAACGTACCATAAATTGATTAGCAAATTTGAATGACCATGCGGATCATTTACCTTCCAAGATCAGGAATTCCAAGGATTAGTGATGTCCAAGTAGTTGCGGAAGTTCTTCAGGAAAATCAATCAGTAGTGTGAATGCGATATCAAAATGATTGCAAATGCTTTACACAGTTTGGAAAATTTCACATAAAATCCTATAAATATATAAACTGCACTTGCTGTTTGAATTAACGGGTGTAGATTTTGCTATATGGTTTTTCTTTACTAATATTAGCTCAAATGAAAATTGAACTTTAATGGAGTCTTTAATACCTATTTTATGGACAGAAGAGACCAATTTCTTCGTTATTAATGAGTGGAGTTAATGTTCAAAACTGTCGAATATGGTCAACAGAAAATCCACATAAAATCCAGCAGAAATGTTTTCACGAGAAGAAAGTCACTGCTTGGTCTAGTTTCACAGCTAATTTCATCATTGATCCGTATTTTTTCGAGGAAATACTACGAGGATATTATGTAATTCCATAGTTGCAAAAAGACGTCACCAAGACATTGAAAACATGATTTTTATACAGGATTTACCGACCAGTTAAAGAATTATTGATTCCTGTTCTTCAAGATCTTATTATAAGCAGATATTTTGTAAATTCATGACCATCTAGGTCGCCTGATCTTAACTCAGCATATCACTGGCTCTGGGATTATTTCGAAATTATATTTAGAACTCGTCCAACAACGTTGAAAGAATTAAAAGAGCCAATTGGTGTAATCAGAATCTTAAATCATGCTGTGTAGAATTTGGAAGAAAGGTTGGTGATTTTATACTAACAAAAGATGAGAAGCGAGACAGCCAATGTTCAGCATAAGAAATCATATTATTTAAGCAATTCAACTTATTTTACTTCTTATTCATGGCTTAATTTGTTAAAAATATATAATAAATTGGAATAAATTCCTTACTTTATGATAACCGATTATATGAGTATTTTCCCGTGATTACCAAGGTGTCATTATTTTAACGATGATTATGGCAGCTGCAAATGTTAGATATATATATCCCAATTTTTAATATGGTCATAACATACGAGATTAAAAGAAAGTCATAATAAAATTGATAAGGTTTATATAAATAAGCTCTTCATATACACTATATTGAAAAACTTCAAATCAGTAAAGTATCATCATTTATTTACTATTTAAAAATAGGATATTTTTTGAAACAGTTTATTGGAAGGACAAAATATGTAAGTACTATTAGAACTAGAAGAAAACCACAAATATTTTGGTGATCATTTATGTAACAGATTAATTAAATAAATATTGTGCATTTCACCATAATATTTGTGGTTTTCTTGTTACTATGTATTTAGTATACACACACAATTTAAACTGCTTTAATGTTAAAATATTTCAAGAACAATGGCCTATAATGATTTATGTGAATAAAATTCTTTTAATATTACATTAGGTGTTTAAAATGCCGGCCATTCATTTCTTGGCAAAATGCCAGTCTCGTTGCAAATTCATTCAAAACATTGTCAAGAATGTCTGGTCGAGTTAGTCTAACCAATCATATCTAATTTTGTATTCTGTTTTGTCGATATTTTATAGTAAAAAAGCCATATATATACGAGAGCTGTACCTATTATTAAAACCCAACTCCTAATAAAAGAACCCAATCAACAACGAACAAAATACTATTGGTTTGGAATGTATTTCGTAAATAATTGCATATAACTCGAAAACTACAAAATTTAGAGATAATGTGTTACTATATTTTATAGATAATTTATAGGACTATTCAGTGATGTAATAAAATACAGGATGTTCTATTTAAGATAAGCTAGATTTTATCATTTGTATTATGCATTAATTTAAATTTATTTTTTGAACACCCTGTACATTGTAGGTTTGATTTCTGTTAACTATACGATGTCGGAGTATCTTAACATAATTGCACCATAATTTTAGAATTGTAAGTCCAAGTTTTTTTTATGAATTAGCGATATCTCGAAAACCATTTAAGATATGTATACAGGGTAATTACTTTTAAATGTATACAAATCGATAAATAGTTTATTTTGTGAAATATATTCAAAAACCTTTTTTCGTTCGAAATCTTTTCAAAAACGCTCCTTTTGACGTTATCACTTTTGCCGAAATGCAAATCTAGGGACGGCTACGATTTTTTTATACTTTGATTTTCACAAAAACCATGCAACGATTTTTTTTTATTTAAAATCTGATACAACTGCGGTAATCAGGACCCGTGAAAAACCCCAATTGCCAAATTTGAACAAGTTGAGCAAAATAAGCATTTTAAAGGCACCTGGCGAGTCAAGCGTGCCATGGAATTATTTCAAAACATTTGAAGAATTAACAGGACCATCCAAAGTGTTGATGGGCGAAATTGCAAGAAGAAATATACAGGATGCTTTCCTCTGCAGCGTCTGAAATTTGACCATCATAAAAATCGAAAAAAGTAAAAAATTTCAGGTAAATTTTACCAGATATAGTAGTTATGTAAATAAATATATCGCGAATCGGTTACCTTTAGAAATATAACTCGAAAAGGGTTAACTCATTATTAAAATTAACTGTTTGAGAAGAATTAAACGAAAATAAAAAATGGGGGTTGCCATGTAAAAAAAATTGAGTTTTTGTGAAATATGTTAGCATCTGAATTTTTTAAATACCCTGGACAACATTATGAAGTAGCATAATCAATTTTAGGTACCTACCCTTGACATTTTATATTATGGCTGTGATTAATTTTTTTTTGGTTAAGACTCGATTTTGAAGATTTTAAAAATATCGTAAAATCATGTTCATATCCCATCAAAATGTTTCAAAATAATTTAAATAGGTATCTCAAAACTAATACAATGATCTTTAAATTTATTAAGGGCTTCAAATACAATAAAGTGTATACTGTACCGACTTAGAACGATTCTACTTGGTATAGAAAGAGGCAATTTAAAGAACAAACGGAGGACATTTCACTTTATAGTTACCAAGGATTTTCTGTGTGTGTGTTATTGTTTCTCTTAGTATATTTTGTACGAATTAACATATGAATATGTTCGTTGTGTTATTATTTAATAGGTTAGAGCCCAGTATTCATTAATAACACTTCGCCAAAATCGCATAATAAAGCAGTAAGTTCAAATTTAAAGCCAGCGAAATGGGCCACTTAATCATCCAGTCCATACCGTCCATAATAACAAAGTAATAATTCCTGATTTATAGTGAAATGAAACTTTATAAAATCATAAAAATTCATTTAGCAATAATGATATTAAAAGCGCAGTATTTCATGCTGGCCCGGCAACCGTTTCTCTTGACGTCTGCCTGAAAGAATCGCAACAGGTTTCAATAGTTCGATCGCGATTAAAGAGCTTTTGAAAAATGTCGGGAGCTCTGCGGTGTGTGTAACAGATTGCAGGAACGGGCGATGTTCGGAACGGTTGGTTATAGGCTTATTCACATGTTTGCTTTTTAACCGGCGTTTCTCTGTTCCACGACTAAATTAAAAAGTCATGAGGACGCCAGAAAAAAGGATTGCGCTATTTGCGAATGTGTGTACCTATATGTTTAAGGGAACATAAATTATTGACGTTTGTCTAATCTGTACCTATATTTTTATATATACGTTTCTTTGGGTACTTAGGAACTTATATACGAATATAAAATCAGTAGAATAGTACTATTACTATTACTATTAATAATATACTAATATATTAATAATAATACTTATTAGTATTACTATTACCTATTAATAATATACTTTCACTTAATATACCTATTACCTTATATATTCCTTATCTATAATTTATTATTACACACCTATTCCTTACTAATAAACTAGTTTAAAACATTACGGAATTTGCCTTTAAAAATCTATTTAAGATTTATGCTAAAAGTTTAATATTTCTATGTGATAATAGTGATCTTAAAATGGTGTCTGTCCCCTATCTGGTTATGAAGTTTGTCGGTTTAAAAACAGGGCATTATGTTAGGGACGACAGCTGGAAAATTTTCTATTAAAATAAAACAAAACGTCTTATTTAGTACTAATTAAAATGTATTTCCTAATAATTTGTTTATTTCTAAAAAAAAAAAATATTTAGCCCACGTCTACAATTTATTTACAAAAAGACTAGATTTTTTTATTAATAATGGCAAAAAATACAATGTTTTCAGACTGTACTCTGTACATGCATATCCACTATAGGAGACAACGAAATTATTGACAGTAGCAATTATTATTGCCACTTATTTATTCTAAATTGAAAATAAAAACGTTAATTGATTATAATATATATCTGCATTTAAATTTTGTAAATGGCGAAGGCGCCAATTTCAATGATTATCAACAATTAAGTACTAATATTCTTCTTAATAGTCTTGTCTAATATTTAATTTCAATACTGAGGTAGTTTTCCACATAATACCAAAGCACTATACTGCACACGACGCGCGTTTCGCCAACCACTTTGGCATCATCTGAATATAATTAAAATTAAACCTATGAACATTGTGTCCTATTTATACCTAAACTATTTCTACGGTTCAGTGAGCAGTTAGTGAACTATCGCGACTGATCCATGAACCGCTGCGACGGATCAGTGAGTCGTGATTTATTTATTATAAAGCGGGCTATATGGGATTGGCCCTCTGTCACCATTCATACTATTTTTACATTTAGCAATTTCCACACTCTCAAAAACATCCAGCTGTCTGGAATTTGTTAAATTCCTAATTAGACTAAAATTGCTACTATTTCTTTTATGGCTGTTCTCAAATGCATGTTGGGGGACACTAGACTTATCTTATCTAAGTATCTGTTCTACCATATTTGAGATGAGCCATATGTTCCTAGAATCTAGTTTGAATTGACCTTCTAGTTTGTCCAACATACTTTTGATTGCCTACAAGTTGTTGTATTTTATTTCCCGATGAATAAACCACTGACTTACCTGTATCTTTAAAATCTAATATACCAATACCACAGGTGAAACAAGGATCATATGGAATAGATCTGGATTTTGGATTTCCTCTTTCATTTTGAAAAGTCGAGGAAGTGTCTCTTTAAATTTACGTTTCCTAATTATTTTATCAATTAAACTTTATAAATTAATCTAAATTAAAAAATAAATTTTTCTTTACAATTCAATACAAAAGGTACCTATATGACCAAAAATTATTTTTAATGTAATGTAAATGCTTTAATATTTCACCATTTAAAAGATGTAGATACCGCTATTAAAAAAAATGTATTAAATACAATAAGTTGAGGTTATTCGAACATATGTCGTTGTAATTCAATGTTGGGGGGGGGGGGGAGTCCATATTGGACGCAAAGTGGTTATTTTCGACATATCTTAAAAATAATAAAGTTAACGGAAAAAATTTTAAACTTTTAACGAAAATATTTGATAATTTCATTAATAATTTATCTTAGTTAACTTTATGGCTTAATTCCTATATAAAGAAAGATATAAGTAGGTAATTGACCTTTACAAAATTTGTAATTATTAATAATTATTAATAAGCCTATAGTCATTTAAAGCTTAAAAAACACCAATTTTTGCATACCTAGGTACACAGTAGAAGCATATTTCAAACGGATAGGTATATAAACCTTGGAAAATTTAAAGTGAAGTCACATGAAATATGGAGACTGCTCGAGCTGTTCATCTCCCCACCTTAACAAAGTGGCTTGTCGCCGAGATGGAACAAAATTTCCTCGTAGTTTTACACTTGTCTTTAGTTGGCGTGTGGTTAAATGCGAGCAAAGTACACAGCAATTTACATCTCCTTTGTTCTGGGACTTGAGAAACAATTACTCGAGCAAAGGTGTTTTCGCTACTCGTATCTCAGTGACATGTTGCATTATATTCGCGAGTTGTGTTGCTAACTAGCTCATTCCTTGCCATTGTAACCCATTGTACATCTTAAATTAACTTTAAATATTCTTGTCGCCAGCGGCGCGCACAGAATTTCAACAGTTTAATCAAAAGACACAAATACAAATATTAAAATCCGATACAGGTGCATTAATAAAGAACCTATATCATAATTTATAGATTATTTTTTTCGTATCCATATCAATCAATCAAACGGCTGTTAATTAGTAGTATAATGCAGGGGTTTGTAATTGTTTATCTCGGTTTTTTGGAAAAGTCTTTGAATATGATGTTACTATGATCTGAAAGTAGAAACTACAACTTTCAATTTCGAATGGCGAAATTGTCAGCCATCTATCTTATAGACATTCATTTATGTCAGTAACGTGGATAAAAGTCCAAGTAGTGACATAGCCACTACCTGTAGCATTCTGATGAGCACAAAATAAGCGCGAAACTGGTCAGTGTCTGGTATAAGGTCTCGATGAACGATGTAGCGACTCCTATGGAGATGCCGATGTAATGCAATCCCAGTCGGGCATATTTCCCGTGGAATAGTTGTTTTCGGCATCTCCTTCAAATTCATAAGCTGGTTTCTGTCCTATGAAAACCAAGTATTTATCCTGAAACTCCTAGATTTGAAATACTATGCCTATACAGATAAATTTGCCAACGCAATTATGCATAGACTGGACACCATGAATCATTATCTTAATGTTCAAAATGTAGCAAAGAATTGTGCTATTATAAGGAAATCGTCTTTATTTAAAAAACTCTTTGGAATATTTTCTTAAGAAGAAGATTAGACACTGCTTGTCAGAGTAAATGTCAACAACTAATGATAGACGTGGGTTAGCAAGAATCTGCAATATAATGTAGAGGTATAAAAAAAATCTACCAGAAAACATTACGGATCGGTAGAAAAACAAATATATAAATGAATATTGAATATATGTAGTAAACTACAACAATTAAGAATTGTAATAATAGCTGCTATGTCATGCAACTTTAAACCTGAGTTCCAAGCAGAGTTTGAACCAATTTTGCTAGATACTAACACGTATCATTACAGCCTCAGAATGAGAACTATGAGGGTCAGATTAACTTACCCTTTTCACACATTTTCAACCAAATATGCGATCAATGCTGTGCCAATATATCTCCTATGATGTTTCCACAAACATTAATGTCCTTTTCTGTCCCCAGTTATTATTCCTTCTGATTCTATAAGCTGTTTTTTCTGACAACATAGAATGGATTGTTTCGTGGCAATCTAGTTGTTCTGCTTTGAAAAAAATTAATCTTACACAGTGAATATGCATTTTTTTCATGGTAATCTGCCTCTAGCACAATCTAATCGATTCTTAGATGGACAGTAAATATTTCATGTGATTAATGAGATAATACTTTGCTTACGATCTATGGTAAAATAAACAATAACAGCTGATTTAAAAGTTTATTTAAAAGAAAATCAATGCAATCTATTTTTCAGTGTTATTTTGACTAGAAAAAAAAAACAAAACATACACAAAAAGCTGAATTCAAAATCGACCGCATAAAATGTGTAACCACACAGAAATTTTAATATAATTTGGTCTCATACTTAAGAAATGCTCATGACAGAAACTGGAAATGATTATAAATAAAAATGCAGATTATTGTAAAATGTTCCTGCTGTATGAAAAAATAACGTAGTTAAAATATAGATGAAGTATCATAATGAAAAAGGTCGTATATACCCGACGTTGTGTGCAGTTCACAGGTCGCCTACGCCCCTGTACCGTATCAAGCTATCTGTCGAGGGTGATGTATTTTCACCGGAGATACCGAGACGGTGACTCGATAAACTCACATAAATATGTTATCGCTCGAAAGTTTTTAAAGTATAAACCGCCTTACTCCGGAAGTTTTGTAAACTGTTACACGGTTCATTATTATTAGACGTACCTTAATAAATTTAGTGACGACAGAGGATTTAGCGATTTATTGGAAGGTAACATCTTAAATTGTTCAACGACTTGGACATGTGTGATAACGAAAATAATCATTATATTAATTATATCTCTATAGAGGCAAGCAGGTTTAATGTTTAGGTATTAAACCAAAATAAAAATATGCCATAAATGGATTCGGCCTTAGATTTGGTGATGCATATATCCCCCTATACCCTTTACTACACCTATATATATATATATATATATATATATATATATATATCTTTTCGATTTGAAATTCGTCTACATATCAGTAACAAAAGTTTTACAGAATAGTTAATTAATCGATATTTTTGATATGTAAATTCCTATAAGCCTTGTTGTCTTTAGTACCTAAGATTTTTATAAAAAACACTGACAATGTGGTTTATGTGCTAAGGACTCAATTATGGACAGATATATAAAATTCCAGTTAAAGTTTCAAAACACTGTATACATTTACTTTTGCTAAACACTTCACATAACAATTAATTGTTATACAACATTGTCCTCAGTATATACCTTAGTATACATTTAACATTCCTTTAAATAATCCCTCTACAGTTATATTTACCTACAGGAATGGTTGTGCCAATTTGACACCGAATTCTTCTAAACAATTCGGTGATTTCTGAAATTTCTTAAATTTGAACCATGATATTTTGAATAAATGAATAGTATTTTATGATATGATGCATTTCTGGTATTTTAAATAAGAGCCATTATACTTTAATTACTAAAATCTGTTAGTTTATTACTGAAATCTGTTTAATGATAACAAACAGAATTTAAAAATTATAATATTCATATAAACTCCTTGTTATGCGATTAATAGAACAATTAAACATTCCAGTGGAGCTTCGCAAGCTACGCGTCATTAATAGATAAACTATACCAAAGTCTGCATATATATTAGAATGTATGTAGATTTTGACTATACAGACGACTGTCTGTATAGGTAGTATAAGCGTGTGGCGAGGTCTTTGTAGTAAAGCTCTTTTGGTATTTTAAAAAGTAACATATAAAGAAAGTAACATTATAAACACAGGAAATGGAGAATTTGATATATAAATATAAGTAATATCTTCATAAATTTAAATGGGTATACAATTACTGTAATCACTAAGGTAGGTCAAAGGGGAATAAGCAAGGACTTAAACAACTATTCAAACTTAAATATTTGTGATAAAATATACCAATTAAAATGAACCTTAATTGCAAGAAGAAGTGTTCTAGCCTAGTCACAATATAATTTCATGAATATTTTTAAGAATAGTTTCAGAAACTACTGATAAAAAAAATATTAATAACTAGGATACTAATAATATGTTACTACTTTCTGTACTTATTTTATGATTAATCAAAAACAATGTGAATAATAATTGTACCATTTAAAGTGGAATCTGTTCAGCCATTTATAATCATGTTAAACCTACGTTCTTGGAATGTGATGCGTACATAAGCAATATTGCAAACTCCGGCAGTTAACGGACGACACAAGCATTTCATATTATTTAAGTTTTGTTGATTTTCTTCTGAAAGTATATCTCATAAGCCTTAAACAAAAGCAAGGCGACGTTGAAAGGAGCGTCGATCCTGGAGAATATTATAATTTGAAGTAAGCAGCAGGCAGCGAGGGTTCGAGTTCTTGATGTTTTTCTTTTCTGTCGTGCCGCTCATAAAGAAAGGAGAGCAAACAACAACTCAAAGTGAGACAATTCCGACATTTGTAAAAAAGCTATATAAAGGATGCGAAACTATAAAACTCTTTGCCTAAAATTAGTCCGGGTGCCGGCTCCTTACAAAGAAGACAAATTGTTCCGAGTTTTATCCTTTTGTTGTGTTATATATGACCCCTTGCGCTCTTTCTCCTCTTCTTTCTTTGCAATTAGCGCCTCGTCTTTAGTAGGTACATTTTTAATTCTTCAATTCAGCTATTATAAACACAACATTAATTATCAATTTCGTTGGCAGCTGAAGTCTCTCGGCGCCGCCGACTGCCATTGTTTCGGCGCGGCATTTTTAATTGAGATTATTGCACCATCTTTATTCAAATGAACATTTCTCTTACAGCACAGCAGTCCCATTATAAGTGTGCATAATTACAACAACCACTACGAGTATTGTCTCCGGAATTAGTCATTTGTGCGTTACTAATTGTATTCTTAGTCTCCCTCATAACCCCATCATTATTTCATTAGCCTGGATTAAAATAAAACAAATTTTTATTGCTTACCAAGGGAAAACAGCTTGTTGTTTTAAGACGAATTCGCATCCAGTCGACCTTAAAGGAAAGTTATAAGCATGGGGTACAATTAGCAATTCGGCGACGCATAATTTATAAAGATTACTGGGATGCAAAGATTATTATTGGCAAGACAAAAATGCAGGCAATTGAAAGAGAGACCCAGCTTCTATTCGTTTTGTCTGCGTTTTTACATAAATTACATTTATTCAGAAGCTATCCGCGGCAGACTACTGGATTCAATTTATAAATTCATAAGTTTGCAATAGTAACTACTTTCTGATAAATTAGCAACTGGAACAATAATTGGCTAAGAGAAAAATTAAATAGGTGCCTAAAAAGGTTCCCGGAAGATATATCTCTAAACTCAAGGAATATTACAACTATTAAGTTGTATTTAATAAAATATCTACATCCAATTGTCTTCCAATCTATTTCCCATCCATGCATGCAGAATTGTTTGTCTACACATATTTCCATGCAAACGTATACAGGAATCAACAATACTATTTAAAACTGCTGGGTTCCTGTGGATCTAAACCCGGCTCCCGCGGCACCTACCACTGGATCTGCGAATCTAGATTGTGAGCTCGATGTTTTCGTGTTTAAAATCCAAATTTAATTCTATTGACTGAAATCAAAATCTAAAAACTTCTAGCAAATCTTGGAATTGTGAAAAATATCAAACCTCGATTTCAAATAAAGGAATTTCAAGAAAGAACGAGTTGAGTCTAAAATTTATACAATATTTATAGTAATCTAATAAAATTGAAGTAGTTACTATTAAACGATGGTAGTTATATAATTACTTAAAATAAATGAAATAATTTTCGGAACATTATGTATATTAAATCACAGATTAATCAACCTTTACATATTAACCCATAGCTAAACGTACAGAATAATTCAGCTTTATATCGGTTTCATCTTTAGTCAGAAAATAAAATAACGCATTTTGTTCATCAACTTTTTATCATTGGAAGCTAGCTCAGATCATAAACAATTCTGTCTCTTTCGTTGATCTTTACAGTCAAGAAATAATATAATTTGCGATTGATGCCAACGATTTTAGTTGGCATCATTTTGATACTTCCAAATATAACAACATATTGGTCCATCTGTATAGTTATTTTATCTGTGATTAAACTAATCATCAATATACTATTGCAACTCCAAAAGTATATTTATATGTATCTGAAGGATGCTTAAAATTCACTTCTAGATTGTATGTTGAAAATGAAGGTGGTGTTTTATATAAAAGTTTGTTGATAAACGCTTAATATTTGAGATATGTTCATGTAAAATAAAAATTAAGTTTAAACCAAGAAATTGACACTCTTTGTATCTGCCATTTGCGCGTATAAATGCTTTTGTTTGCACTCTTATATCAAATGATTAAACGTTACAGCAACATTGAGGTTTCTCTTGATATATTGCTTGTTCCTTACAACAAATAAAAGACCTATGGACAGTAACCCATTCAACTGTGTACCTACTATATGACATTGCATGAATATACATTATTCTACGTGTATAAATATTTCTGTTTTGTTGGATAGTTTCTATTATACATGTTTCAATTGATTTTATAATAAATACATGTTTTTTTATTTACTATTTATGTATTTTTTCTGTTATTCCATAGTTTATTTTATTTATGTCGTTTTTATTTTCGTTTACTTAATCAGGCACCTCATAATGCGATCAATGATTATCTCATCATGGTTTTGGTATTTATATATGCTTTTATTATTGATATTTTTTAAGTAAAATTAGCTAGACATACACACTACACCTAATTATTTTTGTTTGTAGTTGTGTTTTCTTCTTCATTTATTCCATAGGAATGAATTATTAATTTTTATTTATTTATTAAAATAAATAAATAAATAAAATATACTAAATATTATATATTTATGCTTTAATAATGTCTAAACAATCCTTTTTCCTACTACCATAAATAATATGCAAATGATAATAATGTTTACACCTATAATTATTACGATTACTATATGATTACTAGTAATAATGATTTGACGACCTATTACTTTTAATCAATAATTGTTGGGAAAATTTAAAAGAAATTTTTGGTGAAAAAATTTTTCATACGTCTGTGCAAGTCGGAAAGCAAGTCTGTTTGAGCTACCTTCAAGCAAATGAATGTCCTTGTTTCAATAGCTATACTTTTTTGAATAGCCTGTAGAACATATCCTTTCTGGTTCAATTAGTTATTAATAACACAAAACATACATAACCTGTGAATGTACCCGTTATCTTTAAAGTCGCCGAAGTGTCGCGAGGAACTTCGCAAAACATCCACGCAGTAGGCGTTCATTAAACCAATAAAACCATTACACGGCCACCTCGACCTGCGACGCCGCCACGTGCTTTTCTTGCTCCATCATCCAAAACAACTCACACAATAGGTATTTTTATAGGTAACAATGGCCTATCGTAAAACGGCGTTTCCCTTTCTCCCGAGTTATAAACCGATGATTTATCGGCACTCCACTGTAATTTATTATTGTTTTGGTGGAAATCGTCACTAAACTAATGGATGACGAAGGTGTAGTAAATGTTACTATTATTATTATTATTATTATTGTTATTAGCATCACATGATTGTTTCCGGTAGAAATGTTTTACCACAGCAGGGTGGTGTTCTAAAATTAATGACTGGAAACTTATACTTACCAGCAGGGGGTATTTATATTATATATATGCAGAGAAGTTTAAAGAGAGAGAGTTAAAAGGTTTTCGATCATGGAAGAATCAATACCTGGCCTATTTACAATTTCCCAAATGTAGCAAGCGCCCTCGTGCGATAGAAATTTAGGAGAGAAATTTAAATTCAAAATTAAATTAGGTGTGCCAAAACTCAAAACATTTCTAACGTTACCAACTTTCATTGGAAATTGTTAAATTTGTGTAGTTCATGATACAACTACACAGATATGCCAATGCGCATAGTGACGTCAGTTACGAGGAAAAACAATTGATAAACACGAAAATAATTATATTACTGCCCTAAAGAATTTTCGCATCGTATCACCATTTTTCCCTCACGAATGACGTCATGCGCAAACAAACGAAAGTTATGAGCATATCTGTGTAGTTGTATGTATCATGGTGTAGTTTTGTTTAACAGAATGATAGTTCATTGTATTACTTCGGCATCTCCATGGAAGTCGCCACATCATTCATCGACACCAACCACCAGACATTGAATCGATGAATGATGTTGCGACATGATTGCCTAAGGGGCACCGTGAATGCTAGTAGTGGTAAGAAGCACACCGTAGTGCCCTCTTTGGGCCTTTGCTACTATCCATCTGACAATTATTGTCAAATTGACAGACAGATGGCGATCTTCTTTTCAGCAGGCGCCATTACAGCAGTAACCTCTTTTGGATTGTCTTTGAGGAAGACAATCCTACTTATTTATTGGAAGGATATGCCGAAAACAACTACTCCACGATGATGCCGAAGTAATGCAATGACAGTCGGGGCCCATTAGCCGTGGAGTAGATAGATGGTTTACTTACATCAATAATAACACCTACAGTAATTTTATATAGAATTACGTCCATTATGTAGTTTGAAGGAAAAGTGTTAAGTATACCATATAATTCTATAAAAACTAAAAGAAGGCAAACAAATGTGAAAGTTGTGCTCTCCAAAATCTTTCCCTATAATGGAAAACATTTATACGTGCCTGTAAAGGCTGTTACAAATTTGCTTATCATCATTGGGATCTCAGAAACTGTAAGAGATATGAGAAAGCTTGAATGGGGGCAAAGTTGCGTAATCAGGAAACCAATCTTATGCCCCAAAAAATTTAAGCTAACTTGCTAAAAACGGACCAGGAATTTTTATACCATAATTTAAAAGTCTCCTTTGTTACCCCAGAACAAATCATATTCGAACGTTTCGAACCAAAAATGCATCTTCAATGTTTCCGTTCCTTATTGTACATTTTTTTATCTATACATATTCATGATTTGCTCATTTATCGTACACATAAATTGTCAGTGGATGTTACCAAATTCAATTAGGCCCTTACATTTTTTAATTGCCTTAAAAATTGAAAACTATTCTCACAATGAAAATTCACAATGGTGAGAAGTGAATTTGTAACATCCTGTGTATAGCCTATTAGAAAAGATATCTCAAATTGTCTTTCAAAGGGTAACGACCTTGCTAAGTGTTTAAGGTGTTAGTAACTCTTTTTTATCTAGAAATTTGTTATTTACGACTTATGATGCTTTCTGAAGTTAAATTTTAGGTTATGTGTGAACCTTTACGTATTTTTTTTATTATATTTTTTTAGTATAAGTTTTCTAACAGGGAATCTATTAAATACTTTGTTTTTAGTAATTTAGTTCTATAAACAATTAATATTTCTTGAAATTTAATGAGTCTTGTCAAAAAAATAGTAAATTTGAAGTGTTTTCAAGTATACATCTTAAAGGGATTGTAAAGGACATTCTTCAGATCTCGCAAGCAAATTGGTGAAATTGATTATAATGCAGAAGGTTTGTATTTACAACCTTTTTCTGGCAATAAAAGGTTTCTTCTTGGGTGTACAAAATCATCAGTCTTATAATAACTTGATTGAATCCTAATACTACTAGAACATTATATATTTATCCAATATTTATTCATTCTTTACTTCATAGCAGAGTTTCAGAAGTATTAGGCTTTTAAAAATAAGCACATCTAGGTTGTTATATCAAATTAGGTTAGTTAGTCAGATTCAAGCAAAAAAACCAACAGATTTGACATTTTTACAATTTCAAAATATGTTTTTATAGTGGTTCTTTTTTTTAATTAGGAGAATTACTATCTTGTTTTTAAATATTTATTTGTTACATGGTATGCCTAGAAAATTCAATGTTCACATAAATCCGGCCAATAGCCTGCTAACAAAAATTTATACCTGTAAAAGAACGTATACGTGAGATAGACCGCCTCGTCCGAGAGTGGACCCCAACACACCGGCCTATCTGGCCGCATGATTTAGTGGTCTTGGCGGACCTCGACCACGCCAGATAAGAACTCGGATCATGGCGGCTTTGACCTGGAACGGCAGAGGTGAAAAAATAATAGCTACATTTTTTAGGACGAAGGGTAGATAAAAACCCTCTCGTAAACATACCATCGGCTCTATAAGCATTTATCTTTATAATAAATTATATTTATACCTATTATTTTTTATGAGGGCCGTGGAGAAATATCTTAGGTTGGATGCGGGCTGAAAAGTTTTTCGCCAAAGTGGCGTTTGAACTCCTATTTATTTAAAATATATGAGTAGTGCGTCCAGAGCACTCAATCAGACGATTGAGAAAACAACAACCGTTATTTTTTCATATAATATATAGCTTACAAGCCATTAATATTGTCCGTAACTTATTTGTGGCCCAGCTCTATTTCGATACTATATTTTTTGGTAATATACCACCTGTAAAAAATAATAAAATAGGAATAATGAAAATAAGGATTGGCATGCATTAGATGAAGTATAATGAATAAAATTACTATATAATTAATTTATTGCGTTCATTACATTTTGTATAAATGGTTTTTTGGGACATATATTGAAATTTATTGGTTTCCTTATTGAATATTTTGGACATACTTTAAAAGTTGGTTTCGTTATTGAATATATTTGTTAATTTGTAGTGGAATATGCATGTCTTAAGGCGGTGGCATAAGACGCCGTAACAGTAAGCTAGACCGGTAGGCTGAGGCAGTGAATGTTCACCCTAAAGCCAATTTTATGCAGTTGAGTTTTTGATTTTGTGATGGATAGAAAACGTAAATTACAACGATTAACAAAATAGGCGCTATTATTGGTTTTAAGTGACGTTGAAGAAATGACTGATAATGAAGTTAAAAAGTATACAAATATAGGTTCGTCAGTGGATGGCTATGATGCCAGAATTGGGTTATCCATCGTTAATCTGGCTGGCAATTACTTTATTTTGATTTTTACATATTCTACGGAAAGCGACGGAATACCTAGTCCCTGGTTTATTTTCACTAATGCACTGTCTCGGGTTTCTTTAAATATTCTTCCAAATCACAGACACTCTTGTTCTCTATAAAGTCTAATAAACTTGTAGTTGATATTGAGTTTGGAGCGATTGGTGGTCATGAGCGATCAGTGGTGGGAGAATGGGAACGGACTGACTTGAAAAATTTGCTCGGTGTTTTGTCGATTTTCCTCTCTAGATACTGACTTAACATTGCTGTGCTGTCTCAATATTAACATTTTACACGAAGACAATACTCCCCCGCCTTATTGACTTGGCTACTGCCCTCGTGTATGTATAATAGGCTTAAAGATGGATTTTCATTCTGAAATATTATGAGTGGTGTTGCCTGGAAAACAAGTCTGATTATATCTTGGAGAAATAGGATTGACCACAAAATTTGTCTAAAAGATTTAAAATTACTTTTAGTATTTTTATTTTCGCACACGCGATAATTTATATAAATAACTTTTTATGTTCCATATATTTTTATATTTATGGTACCACAAACATTAGTAAATTATATTTGTCCATTAAAAATTGTTTTTTAGGGTTGAAAAATATGAGTTTTTAAAATATTTCCTCAGTGTCAAGTTTCATTAATATATTAAATAAACAAATAGAAGTTAAGTTTTTAATAAAACAAATCAGCATTTATACATATTTGTAGTGAATTGGATAGAGAGCTTTGGTATGACAAAAAAAAACCAGAAAACTTCCTACCAAACTTATTGTATCATTTAAATATCTAACAATTTTTAATGGTAATATAGAATAGTTTTTATTTGTTTATTTCAATTTACCAAAAATGTATTATTACTTACATTATGTATAACTACAAGGTGGTATAAAATTTGATATTATTTATAAAGCATCGAATTTGCCCCCACCTTGAGCTCAGCTGGACCTAACGTCATTTAATCTGATTTAATTAAAGCCAACAAAAAAATTAAAAGATTCATTGCAAAGCATGCCGTAAGCTTTAGTTTTAGTTCAATGTCTGCCCCAGTATCCTTAAAATATGGACTGGCGGCAGGAAGCAGGTTGTGCATCTAGCTGAGAAGTCAGCGAGCGCTGAATGCAAAATGCAGGGTACGGTATTTTCATTAAGTGTGAGGTGATGAAGCGCAGTTGAAATGGTCAGGGCCATTATTGCGTTCTGTCGAGTGCAGTCGGTCGAGACATTTGCTAACTTAATTTAGAGACGATGTGCAGCACAGGCAGCATACCTTGCCCGATGTCCAGGACCAAATAGAATTCCTTGGCCGTTCGAACTATCTTTCCCGAGAGAGCTTCATCGTCGAGGTATTTTGCCGGTAATATTTTAGTGTAGGTACATTTTCTTTTAGGAAGAGATTACACTGCGTCGTTTATTGGAAAGCAGATTGTTTATACAATAGAAACATATATTATTAACTGGAAATATTTATGACAATATTGAACACTCTTCCCACATCTATGTGGGAAAATCAGAAAATTCTTCATTACCTCCAAATAACAAATATCAAGTTGGTATGAGCGAGTTCATATCAGCACAAAATTGTTATAAACTTTCTTGGTTGGTGAAAACATTTGATTCAAGTGTACTGTATTATGGAGATTAGATTAGATTAGATTTATTTATGTAGGAGTCGGCCCCCTGGACTAGTCCACCGTGACCTAGAAGATCTATTGTGGCACTCCCAACCTATTTAGAGCACTCTGTCCAGCTTTGTCCTTTGCATTAGACTCCACAGCCTTGATAGAGGCTCTTCCATGTAGCTATTGTCTCGTGGACTTCCTTCCCCAAGTATTTGAAATCTCAGTCTTGTCAGACTCTCGCACTGGCACAGTACGTGTACTGAGGTTTCCTCTTCTTCTTGACAGAATCTGCAAGTTGCATCTTCTGACAGTCCCATACGATTCATGTGCCTATTTAGCCTACAGTGTCCTGTTAGGAGACCTACTATTATTCTGATGGCCTTTTTTATTCTGGCCTAACAGATCTGCTGTGAATTTAGGCATCCGTTCTTTAATGAATAGCTTTGCCTGTCTCAGTTGTGGCAGATTCCTCCACCATTCTCGAGATTTGTATTATGGAGAGAAAGTATTTTGCGAATATTTATTTACTATTACCATAATCTAAGGTAAATACTCACGTAGTTTCAATTCCACTTTACTTAAATTGTAACAGGGTGTTCAGAATTAATGTGTTCTTCTGTTGCATATCACTGCGTTACGTTTTTTAAAACACTTGCACTGTCAAGTCTAGTCAATCAATCAGTTTAATAACTTGACAGATAGGTACACAACTAAGTAAATTAGTATGAAAATTACTCAAAAGCCATACGGATAGAATTTCCAGATATATTTAGATAGAAGTAATACCTGCGTTATAAAAATATAAAAGGCACATCCTGAAACCACCTGAATTAAGAACACTCTGGGTGAATTAAATCAACAAGTGACACCTTCGACAAACTTTCAGGGAATGATGAATAAACATAATCAGGATACAATCAAATGCATAAAATGAAATGTTTCAAAGTATCCTGCTTTCATCCAAAGAGAAACTTACAAATCATAAGGCAGTGGTTGGTGTTGGAATTTATTTTATAACAGATAAAACTCAGTTAACCGAAATGTTTACTCTCATGTAGAGAATTACTTACCTTCACTTTCACTATTTACAATTTTCTACTAGCACGTCAAATAAAAAATAACGAAGATCGCACTTGTAAGTTTTGTAATGAGGAAGAAAAATTTATAGGAACCGACATTCAGTGTAGATTTCTTCAGTAAAATCTGTATCAATTGATCAATCATTATAACATTTATCAATATATTATCAAATGTGTGAAGTTTATTTTTAAACAAAATATTTCGTTTGGACTGGGAAAAACCGTGGTATAAAATACACGTATGTATAGGCTCTTTTCGAAAAAACTTCTGCATTTTCATCCTCCCACCCTGCCAAATACATTTTTAAAAATGCCTATCTGGCGAAATACTGCAAAAATCAAAAAGCTGCACCAAATAATTATAATTAACTAAACGATCAATGTCATCAAGCGCGATGTGAATGAAGCAATTTGAAATACAAATTTAAACAGCCCAACATGATGAAGACAACCAATTCATTCACGAGTGTGTAACCACCAACAGGCGCTTTTTAATTTTGATTTTAATCATGCCCGCCGATGGTTCCCATTTACCGTATCAGCATTTATTCAAACAAGCGAAGGTGGGGTGTATGAATAACGAGCTACATAAAGTCAAACACAGACTTAATTGGTAATGGAACGGTGGAAACGGGCAGGAATGGAGGAAACAATATGGGTGTAAAATAAAGTTCCAATAATGACAGTGTATTACAACAATTTTAATAGGGAAGTAATATAAATTAGTTATATAAACCTGAGGTGGGAATAATATTTGTCGGTTACTATATTTTTCCGTGAAACTAGTAATGATAATTTGAAAATTAACTAAAGTTTTGGATTTAAAAAAGTTCTGATTGGCAACATTTAGTTCTTATGCAATTATTTTACATATATCATGTAACTTAATTACAAATTGTCGCATCTACTTCTTCTAAAATAAATGAGTCATTCATCAAAATTTATGTTAATCGAAATTTGTTTCCAATCGTGGATACAGTTCTGACAGTCTGATTTGACACTCCGGTTCGTTCGTGAGGAGTTTGTGTGTACTATCAACAATTAAAAAAATGTCGTCCACGTGGCGTTGGTTTTCATTATAAAATATAGAAACTAGTCACTATTATTATCTTCATCTAAGTCCATTAGATGAACATAATAACAAGGTCAAAAGTGTATTTACGAAGATATGACACTCAGAACTAGCTTTCTGTACAAATGCTTATTTTTCTTAATCGAATATGGGTCAGTTAATATCAGTATACAGGGTGAGTTACCTAAGATGTCTCGGTCCATTACTCAGTTGATGTAGAATATACATTTTTTTTTCTTTAAGGGCATTGTGAACACCACTGAGAACCGTCCTTTCAAATTATTTTGGAACATACAGGATGATCCAGCGCAGAGGGGTGAACCAAACTTATATTTTTTAAATGTATTTTTCAATCGCATTTAATTTGCCTTTCTTTTACCTGCAAAATGATATTTTATTCTGTGCCGTTGCCATGTTATGTTCAAAAAACGTATTTTGCAGGAACGCATTAAAAAAATCAGCGATAAGTTTAATCGAGAATTTTCAGTGATCAAGGAAAAATATTTTGCAAACACATATTACTATCTTTGTTCTTCACCGCTACAGTTCTGAAATCTGCAGTTTTTGTATAGTGTTTCACAGAAGTAGTAATTTATCAATTGCCAAACAGCGGAAATTCAATTTTTTTAAATGAAACACCCTGTATGTCTTGTCTTCATTGAGAAGGACAGAAATATATCTTCAAATTGTCTCCTTTGAATGACATGTCTGAACTTAGTTTTTGAGAAAATCAAGGTAATATCCAAAATCAGTAGAACATATCTATAGCACGAAGAGTACTGTCATTGTGTCAAGTTGCTGTAAGTTCAGATATGAGTCAAAAGCATAATATTTTAGCGCAATTTTAAGTATTCCCCCGATTAAAGTATCAAAAACTGATACTTTAATAAAACGTATATTTTTTAAGACCATTGACTACAGTAAGTTTTTAAATGAAATGATTTAATTTTTGCATCTTTCGTAAAATGTATTAATGAAACTTCAAGGATTCGTAACTTCTAAACCAATATACCGAATTTCAAAAACGGAGCGCCACTGTATAGGGACTCAAAAACCCTTTCTAATGACGTATCATTTGACTTCCATTCCCACTTGAAAAATTTTGAGGGATGACACCAGCATTTGGGCTATGATTTTTCCGTCAAAAGTTGTCCCCTCACAAAGAAAATCGACGTGTTTCAGCATTTTTCCGACAAAATCTTTAACTGGCAGTTATGCCCTACGGTACGTTTTCGATGGACCACACTATATATATTATTATATGCTATTTATCCCAGATATTCGACATAGTGCCAAATTATACGTGAGAAACAAGAGTAATCCACAACTTTAACAAATATATATATTACGGGTATAAAAAACTTTTTAAGTATCCACGGTCACCGTTTTCATGAGTCTTAACCATAGTTTCATATTTTATGGCTTTTTTATGATAGATGACGAAAAGAAAAACATAGTTTGCACTATTTGATTAGACGTTCAGATAGTCTAAATAGAAAAATTCAAGAAACAAAAAGAAAATAGGAGAAAAAATGTATACTAAGTATAAGTATACTAAGTTATAAATTCATGCATAGTTTAGTATGCAACTAAAATGTTTGGCCATATTAGCGTCCACGACAGTAGATATTAATGAAAAAAAAGTTTATTTTAAATTTCAAAAAACGGCTGTAGTGACTTTAATAAAATTTGACATGAAACTTTTACATTTGTTTCTCTAAGTATTGTGTGTTTGCAGTAGATTTCAATTTTAGTTCATTTTCGCCGCTACTTTACTTTTTAGTTTTAGTACAGCCGCCAGTGCGAGTGTTTGTTTGTGGCTATTATAAATAAATATTTAAATCAATTATATTATATTATAAACGTGTTATACAATGGCATTCAAGTGGTAAGATAAGCACATGGAATTGTTTATTGAAACATACCAGCAGAACGAGTGCTTGTGGAACAACAAAAGCAGCGATTACAGCAAATCATATTTACGGGAAAAAGCGTACTCCTCAATGCTCACTGGTTTTAATTTGTCAGATTTAAATTTTCATTTATCAGTCCACTTGAAATTAAGTCAATGCCATCACGTATCCTGCGACATCCTGCCGCCTGGTACCACAAGTTGTTCCACCAAACACGAACTGACGAAATTCTTAGCAACAGTGAATAATGACAGAGGTGAAACCACAAAACTGGATGAAAATATGTAAACAAGGATGATCACTCCGGATGATTTCACTCTGGATGATTCACTTTGGATGTACATCAAAAGTGATACAGTGTAAATCCCGCTTAACATCCAATTATAAAGGAACTCAACACAAAATATCTACTTAAAATGGAACTACCTGTGTATTATTGTTTATTCGCAAAAAGGGTACTCTCAATAATACACTTATATATGATTTGATGGACGTATGATAATGCTAATGGAGATATTATATAGATTTATAGAAGAATTTATTTTACCGAAATGCCACATCCAGTAAACGAGATGAAAACAATCTTCTGATTTCTAAATCGGTATTTAGGATCTTCATATCTTTTAACACATCACAAATTACTTGATGAAGTAGAAAAAATTAAGTAATGTTCACTCTTATATTTAGGAGCTCGATGGCCGAGCGGTTAAAGACGTCAAGTTTTTAATCATTCTCCGCGGTTGACGACGGTTCGAATCTCATCGTGGTCAACTTTTTCTAATTGCTCCAACATTAAATCTGTTTGCATAAGGCTGGTAGCGTCCTTAATATGCAACTAGTATCGCAATATCACTGTATAAATGGCTAACAACCTACTGTATACTTTAATTAATAAGGTTTTACATGTTTCCCTTATTTCTCATACTAAATGGTAGTTAAAGTCATAACATCGTAAATTGTTCCTGGGGGCAATCGCGGCCCGCAAAATAATAATATGCCGCACCCTCTCCCAAACAAGTCTCTTACTTCCGGACTCATCATTAAGAGAGAATGAGGGATAGCGATATTATTGTTATTATTATTATTATTATTATTATGGGAAAAATTATTATTATGCGGTATGGGAAAAGGAAAAGTGTTCCGCCTATATAGAAAATTGTACTAAACTCAGGTCTAGCCTTAACTTAAATATTGATGTTAATCTCTCAAAGTAGCAATCACAGACAAATTCTCTCCTGCTCCTGGTAAACACGGTAATGGATAAATCGCGTCAGGCTACACGTGATAGTGATAATTTTTTCACAGTCTTTTATCAAAACACTCGCGGGCTTAGGACAAAAACCGTTGACTTTTTTAACGCTGTAGTTAGTAGTAATTTTAAGATATTTGCCTTGACTGAAACGTGGCTAAACCCTTCAATTTATAACTCAGAATTATTTTGCTCAGAGTTTAATGTATATCGGGCAGATAGGAATTTTTCTCTGAGAGCTGTTACTAGAGGTGGGGGCGTGCTAATAGGTGTACATCATTGTTTCTTTTCGGTGCGAATTGATTTGAATGAATTTTCCTTCCCGTGCTTTAAATTTATAGATGCGCTTTTAGTAAAGATAAAATTAAGCTTATCACACGTTTATATACTGAACGTTTATATTCCTCCTAATACACCTATTGATGAATATGAAAGTTTTTTTACGGCTATTGAGTCGCTAAGTTTTTTGAATGGCTGCAGGATTTTAATTGTTGGTGATTTTAATATAGCTGAGTATGCGTTAAACGTCTCCAATCCTCAAAACAATGCTAGAATTTCTGTTCTAAATAATCTTGCAGACTTTTATGGTGTAATTCAAAATAATTTCGTCTACAATGACTTTAATAAATTGTTGGATTTAGTCTTTTACCGTCATTCATGTTTTGTTGAAAGATCATTGGATCCGTTAGTAAGCGAAGATAGGCATCACCCTGCTTTAGAAATCACTTGCAAAGTTAACGAAAAAGTAGAATATAAAAATAACATGGTTACTTCCTTCTTAAATTGTTATAATTTTCGTAAAGCCAATTATCCACTTATGTATAATCTTATAGCCGATATCGATTGGTCTTCCTTGGATGCATTTGTGAATGCTGAAGAAGCTTGCTCTTATTTCTATAATAAAATATACAATGCACTGGATCTGAGTACGCCTAGATACACCAAAGGTAAGAACTCGCGTTTTCCACCTTGGTATAATGGCAATATTATCAAAACTATTAGCAGGAAATCAAAATGTTGGCAACTGTATAAAAGGGGGAATGACATACAAGCTTTTGAGGAATTTAAGCGTCTCAGAGCTGATGTTAAGATTGCAATAGATACCTCTTATAGACAGTATATCGAAAGAGCCGAATCAGATATCTCTACTGATTCCAATAAATTTTGGGCATATGTCAATAACAGAAAATGTTCTGGTAAAGTTGCTGATAACATGACTTACAATAATAATAATCTGGACAACCCCACTGACATCTTAAATGGTTTCGCAAATTTTTTCGGTAACTCATATATAATTTCGTCCCCACCCATTTTAAATTTCGATAATAATAACCCTTCGTACTTGAACATCCTCAGTTTTGCAGAGGACGAGGTACTTGATGTGCTGAAATCAATTAAGCCTAAGCTTACTGCTGGTCCAGATAATATACCTGCATTTATCTTGAAGGACTGTGCCGTTGTTTTGGCTCGTCCTCTAAGTATCCTATTGAATATATGCATTAAGTCCTGCACACTACCTTCCATTTGGAAATCTTCTAAAGTCTGTCCTGTATTTAAGAAAGGTGTTAGAACAGAAATATCTAATTATAGGCCGATTTCAATTATCTGTAATTTCTGTAAGAGTTTTGAGATGCTTTTGTATCGTAGGATTTATCCTTTTGTTAGTAACTCTATTTCTCCTCAACAACATGGATTCATGAAAGGCCGGTCGACTGTTTCAAATCTCGCTGTTATAACTCAGCGCATAGCTGAAAATCTGGACAAGAGGGGTCAAACTGATGTCGTATATACGGACATGACTAAGGCGTTTGACAGACTTGACCATGGAAGATTACTACAGAAACTTGCTGCTTTTGGATTTTCTCAATCTCTCATAGATCTTTTTCAGGCATATTTAATAAACCGAACACAATATGTACAATTAAATGGTTTTAAGTCTGACACGTACTTTGCGTCATCCGGAGTCCCTCAGGGGTCTAATTTAGGTCCATTATTGTTCAATATATTTGTGAATGATGTTAGTAGAGAGATTGATACAGATTTTTTGCTATACGCTGATGATCTTAAAATTTACAGTTCGGTGGAGAATGTTGAGGACTGTGAACGACTTTCGTTAAGTTTGCAAAGGGTTGTTGAATGGTGCCGTAGTAATAAATTGGAATTGAATGTTAACAAGTGCAAGGTAATGTCATACTCTTTAAAAAGGTGTCCGATTATGTTTAGATACTGTATTGATGATCGTCCGTTAGAACGACCCCAAACTTTCGTTGATTTGGGAGTTACATTTGATCCTAGCCTTCTGTTTAACTGTCACATTGACAATATTGTAGCATCAGCCAATCGTATGCATGGATTTATAGTTCGTGTTTGTCGGGACTTTAAAAATATAAATACAGTGCAAATTCTTTATTATGCTTATGTGAGATCTAAGATGGAGTATGCTTCTGTAATTTGGAGCCCCCATTACCAAGCCCATATTTATCGATTGGAATCTGTGCAACGGCGTTTTCTTAAATACTTAAGCTATAAGACTGATAATGTGTATCCACCTATTGGCATGCCATATGATGAGTTACTGTCTAGGCATGGGTTTTTCAGGCTCGATATTAGACGGAAATACTATTCTGTTGTAATGCTCCATAAAATTATTAATAATAATATCGATTGTCGTGACCTGCTTCATAGTTTAAATTTTAATGTTCCTCGAATTTCATCAAGAAATACTGACTCATTTTACCTTGCCACCCCTCGCACCAACATTTTAAAAAATTCACCAATGTATAATATGTGTAGAAATTATAATTGTATTAGTTCCACTATAGATATATTCCGATGTAACTTAAATGAACTAAAATGCTATTTTCTAGAATAAGTATTGCTGTACTGTTACTGATCCGTTATTGTCTTATATTGATTTTATTTGTAATTACTATATATTTTCATATATTCCTGTTCTGTAATTGGGTTCGCCTGTTGAACAGTGTACTCAAATAAATAAAATAAATAAATAAATTATTATTATTATTATTATTATTATTATTATTATTATTATTATTATTATAAAAAATTCTAAGTGAATGACCTCCAGAGTTTCGATAACCCGTCTACACTTATGTAAACCTTACAGGTAGGTATCCACCTAAACCATCAATGTTAGTGAAGAAGTTGTTGAAAGAACTAATAATTGAATACAAATATTTGCCATACTTGGTTTAATTTGAGAGGTTAATAGCAGATGCCATAAAAAGGACATTAGTAGCAAACGTCCTCCCTTTTAGCTGAACAACCCAAGGTGCAAAGGCCCTAAAGATAATCCACCACACCTTAAATCGCATCTGAAACTGCGGTGGCGGCGCGCATTCACAAACGTTACTTTGTCATTTAAATTAAACGAAAGAATGGTCGGCCGCCGTTAAATTAATAGGCGGGAGGGTACGCAGTCGGCTGCTGTGGCGCGATCTGCATCCAGCTCATTACACAGGTAAATTAAACCGGGCCCTGAAAGTCACCTGGGGAGAACTGTCAGGGGGGATTTACGGTCAGGACAATTACATGCGGTGAAGCGTCGTTGCCATTTCGGTGGCAGTTTGTCAAGGTGTCGATATGGCATAGGAAATACTCATAAAAATTGAAGCAATTATTTTAAAAAAATCTTGTACAGTGTTATTCAGAACTTATCCATAATAAAATTTGGGGATGTTCAACATACATGTAGAAATGTGGTAGTGCAAAAAAAAATTTTTGGGCGGCTTCTGAAAACTATTTAAAAATTTTTCATTGCACGCCGCTGGATACTGGTCCACTGTAATGGAGTGACCTTGGGACTGACAATGCAAACTGGCTAGCACGAAAAAAACTTCTGAGAAGTTCACGGAAGTTCTGAGAGTATACCGACACCCGGCACAAAAAAGATTTGTAGCGTTTTTACTTTAAAATAAACTTAAAGGTAGATAGATGTGACCAAAGTGGCATGTCTTTAAAATTAATAAAATTTTGTTACACTAGCGCTACTTGATTACTAGGTATTAGAAACATGAAATTTATAAAAAATTTGCACATACCTTGTTACAAAAGCTGTTCGAAATAATATTCCTCGACTTGTACACACTTTTGGGCGCGCCCTTATCCAATTTTGCCGCACTAAACCGAATGTTCCTCCTGGTTGCTGATCTTGTAAACGCAAATTATTAAGTAAATTGGGGATTTTCAGCATTTTGCTGCAACAACCACTCACAAAACCTAACTCGTAATTATCCAATAACCTAACCAATCGTACACATGAGCCATTTTGAAAATTTTACAGTTTAACACTCCTACGATAAATAAAACACCGGCACACAGAGAGTACACACATAGACTGATGACTGAATAGACAATAGATATATTATCCCCACTCCAACTCTATTCGCCCAGGCGTTCTAGGTACAAAAACGTACCTAGAACGTTTACTTTTTTTTACCACATTCTTAGGAATGTGGTATATCAGATTGTCGTTGAAGAACAGTTGCCCATCTACGTAGTCCTTCATAATGGTATAACTTTAAACATTGTTTACGGGAAATCTTAAGACTTTTATTATAAATTTTTTTGGTGATATCGATTTCTTAATTAAGGATGCACATATCCTCAAAGTTTTAGAGATAAGTTCTGAATAACCCTGTATAAAATGTTTATAATATAAAATTATAAATAAAGCTCTTACGATAGCCAATCAGTAAAATATCCAACAAGAGATGACTAGTGACGTGTTATTTAAATCATATAAGACATCATTATAACTTTTGTGAAACTGTGCGCAAGAGATTTAAACAATTTTGAAGTTTACAATGTTTGATTATTTGAAGGAGTTGCCGAAAAAAACTACTCCAGGGACTGTGCGCTGACTGGCATTGCATTACGTCAGCATCTCCATGGAAGTCATCACATGCTTCATCGAGACCAACCACAGACACTGACCGATTTTGCACTTATTATGTGCTCGTCAGAGTGTTGAAACAAGTAGCTGTCACTTTATTGGGAATCTTCTATAATCAAATCAATGTATTTATCGGAATTATTTCAATAATAAAATGGGACAAGTGACTTTTCCACATCATTTAACCCTTTTCAAACTTCTACTGGTTGTTGAACGTAAAATGTATTATTCATTCACTGCTGAATATTATGACGCGTTTTTATCTAATGCAGAATTACCACAAAGTTTTCAGCTCATGTTCCCGATCTAGTCTATAACAGATAAAATAGCGTTCTACACTGTTTGTTCCCATCTCTGCACTTTTAGGCAGATACGCCGATCGCCTAAAGAGAACAAAGTCGCAAAGCAAACAGCATACATAACAATCTAGAATCGCACCGGATAGATTTCAGCGAGTGTAAAAGATAAACATTCAGCGAAATTGAAAGCTTTAATAGAGGTGCGCGGTTACAATTAAATGCGCGTATACGTTTGATTCAATTTCGTTCGGAATTGATGTGCGTACTCGGGAGAAGAGCAAACAAGCAGAGGCTGCAAGAACTCCATCATCGAAGCCGATATGCCACTACACACATCCACTTGTAATATATTCATAATCAAGGAGAGATACCACTCCAGAGGCATAATATTGACGGCGCGGGAGAAGAGATAGAGTTTATATTGTTTAAAATTCACAAACGCCTCTGGAATTAAGTGAAAGTGGTATTAACCCTTACGAATCCATTCGGCAGCGGTTAATCAGGGGAGAGGCAGTGTGTCAACATAGTCTTTCCGGCGGCGGAAGCAGAACAAGAAATATTTATCGTTTTATAGTAAACACGTATTTAGTGGCGGTGAGTTATATGCTGCTACCCTGTAATAAATTGACTTCATCTGAAGGCTTATAATTTAAAGCTTTCGTTATTGCAATTAAAAATGTATGACTATTTTTTTAAGACAAAATTAAAACTTTATGCGGTCTAAAATCTTGAATAATGATGCGATTATTCAACAATACACGCTCAGAGTGGCGTACAGTGATGGTCACATTACAGTTAGACATTCAGAAATGTGTCCAATTCGTAAACACATGCTGCAGTAGCAGAATTTTCATTAAGAACGTTCTTACAGAATACCATATTAAAAAAATATTTCGAAAACAGGGTATGTGGAGCAGTTCTGGAGAAATTTTTGTCAAGGACCTTATATCCTGGCGACAATTTAATTTATACATAAAAAATCCCATATGCCACAGTGTAATTGCCACTTTGACATCGACAAAAGTTACCTGCAACTTTTACAGTGACAAATGCACTAGTGGTTTTTTCACTCATTCATTTTTTAATCAATTATCGCGGTGTCCGTTGCCAAAATAAATAGTTTATCCTATAATCGACAATACCTAGCGCAGTATCAAATATGCGCGTGCCTACGAATATCGCAAAATCCAATATAGGCATCCAGCATTAACATTACATCTCTGTCGAACGATTTCTGTAAAAAAAATTAAAGTTGGGAAGTCTGTAAGCCTATAAATATTTTGTCAGCTTCCGTAACGTTGAAAATTGACATCGCACCGTACACCGCAGTGCAAAATATAGGTATAATTAGCTATTTAAAGTCATAAGGAAAAAAACATTTTGAATTTGCCCACCCAATCCAGGAAGCCGCGAGCCGCCACTGAATATGTAGATATACGAGTATTGGCTATTCCAAAAATGAATGCGCCCTCTGCATGAAAATATTTGAACCTACTTAAAAGTAATTTTTGGAGGCTTATTGCTGATATAATGATAAATAACACGTATTTAAGTTTGTTTAACGTAATAAATCTAGTGGTGCTTGTGATTTTTTGGTATTACAAAGTTAAAAACGACGTGGTTAGTATTTTTACATCTTTATTTTTACATTTTAAAATGGCATTCAAAAGAAATCGGCACGACACAAACTGCCCTGTTTATAGGTGTCATTCCACAAAATGTGTCAACAGAAGTGTTGAAGATTGAAGATAAGTAGAAGTTTGGCTCTAGTATAAGAAACTGTTTCTCATTCATTTCTCCAAAAGGCATGTAACAATTTAATAACAGAGAACACGTTTATTTACACAACATAACCACTTTGTTGCAGTTTGTGTATACTTTTCTATTATTATTCTTATAAAAGCAGAATATATTTTAATTTAAACATTATTTAACAAAAAACAAGCACTAATATGGTATCATCTTACAGTTTATCACACTTATTTTAGTCCAAAATGTAAGTAAACAAAAACTAGGGTACCTGTTTCAACCCAAAAAATTCATATAATTAGCAATGAAGCACTTATGGGACGTTTGACTAGTTTTACCACTCATTTATCCTTTATTTCACCCTAACTAGCACATGAAGCCACTATATTTATGGCAGCTGAAAGCTGAATGCTAAATTGCTAGATGATGTGATATGAAATGCAAAATTTTTACTCGTCTTCCTCCATATTTGTTTACAATTTGCAGCGCCCTCATCGGTAATTTGAATGGCCAATATCCTATAAACATATTCAAAAGTTGAAGTCAATGATGTCTAAAGTACTTTCGGAGATATTAAAAAATAAATATTTAAAAAAAATCAACACCCCATAGCAAAAAATTTGTGCCGCTGCGGATATACGTTCATTTGAACTTTTCTTCATAAAATGACCTGAGGAATCAGACCCTAAAATATAAAGTTATAGGCTGGATAGAATGTAAATATAATCTAAAACATTATGTTATACGAATTCTTCATCAGGCACATAAAAGCCCCAACTAAAATCATCTCTTAATCTGGAACTTTATTTTTCAATCGACGCAATCCATAAAACATGATAGCGGGCCAAACAAGGATTATAAAAATGTGGCCGTCTTACTCGGAGAAAGAAGAGAAAGGCCGCTGCCGAAGAGAGGGTAGCCTGAAAGAAAGTTAATAAAGGATATAAGGTAAAGCAAATTGCTGGAAAAGTGGATTATTTCGTTTCCTACGTGGACAGGAGTTCATTAATTTTAGTGGGGGTATCTGAGCCCTCCACCGCCTCGGCCGGTCTGGAAGTAACACCTTTTTCGTGTTTCGGAGCGGAGACATCGCCGGGGAACGGTATGCAAATAGAGTATAAAGGATGAGAGGTTTTTGGTAGGCATACGGCTGGCTTTTGGTTGTGGGTTATCCAGTTACTCGAGAAAATTTTCAAAAAACATTTCTTACATCTACACAAAGAAGTTAGAAGGAAGAATATCATTTTCCCCTGCACATATTTTTCTAACCTCTCTGTACTTTAATTTGCTTAATAATGTAAATTACAAATACTAAATATACATATATATTAATCAATATCGGGCATAATGGTGGTTTTTATTATACGGCATCTAAGATGAAGAAGTAAACAGTCTATGGTATAAATAGTCATGTTCAATGTCTATGAACGCCCCAATATTAAAATTTTTGACACTAATTGAAATACTTAATGAGATTAAATGTGGCATTAGCTATTGAAAAAAATATTATAACACAAAGTACCCAAAAGTAATTCTTCTTTTTATGGAAAAAACAGAAGAACAGTTTATAAACAGAAAACAGTTTTATAAACCAAAAAAACTAAAGTTGATTTCTAGGTATAGTTCAGATACCTGCACTGTGTTATGTAAAAGGTGCTGTATTATTCAATATTAGGTAGCTTAATAATATATTTTTGACACATAAATATATATTTTATGCCATCAGAAAAGTATTGAAAACATGTTTTCAAAAATATAATATACTTAACATGACACATGAATAGGCACATGAATCTTATGGGACTGTCAGAAGATGTAACTTGCAGATTCTGTCAAGAAGAAGAGGAAACTTCAGTACATGTACTGTGCCAGTGCGAGGGTCTGACAAGACTGAGATTTCAAATATTTGGGGAAGGTAGACCAAGAGCCAACAGCTACATGGAAGAGCCTCTAGGCTCAAGGCTGTGGAGTCTAATGCAAAGGACAAAGCTGGACAGAGTGCTCTAAAAAGGTTGGGAGTGCCACAATAGGTCTGCTAGGTCGCGGTGGATCAGGCCAGGGGGCCAAATCTATATGAATCTAATCTAATCTAACATCTGAATATCCTAGTATTGCTGGTATAGTATAGTAGGGCTGAATAAACTAGTAGAATTCCAAACACCAAATGAAGAAGTACATTTTATTGGAGGGAAAAATGATATACACAATATATATGAGAATGATAATTAATGAAAATAATTAATAATGATTTCAAATATGACTAGTGAGCCGGAAAACGTTATCTATTTCCTCTCTCGCCAATATCCATTGATAGTGGTCATGACCTGGAATGGTTTAGGGCCGAGCGGGATTATCGCTCCTTACCCACCCCATCGCTGTAGGCCCGGACTGCCTCGTAGAGGTGGACCCCATCCTTCACCAACCCCGATTACAAAAAGTGATAGGTGTGGGCGATTCGTGGGGTCTCTCCTCCTGTGCTGGCTCTACCCTGCAGGCTGGGTAGGATCTTCTGGCGCTTTTCTATCTTGTCTTCTTTCTTCGCCTGCATGTCTAACCCACCGGGGGTAGTCTGTCTCGGGCGGGGACGGTAAGTGCCGCTCTCGTCCTGGGTGGTGGTTTGGGATAGGTCAGGTGTGGCTGTGTAGCCAAGGATGCACGTCTAAAGGAGTCAACTGGCCCTTTAGCTTTTACCTTTGACCGCTGGCGGCGGTCGCGGCTTCGAGGGGAGGCCTGAGGGTATTTCCTCTCTACTTCCTACAAACTTATTATGCATATTGCCTCGTCTTTGCAATTTATGCAATTGCCATTACTTCAAAATTAGTTGGTATCTACTTATTATATCTTGGAAAACCTCTTCAGTTTGATGTGTCTTCTCACGACACACCAAAATGTATATAGTCGATATATCATTTATTCCGTGATACTAAAATAGAATACCTTATATATAAAAATAACGTATCTAAATTTTATCTTTAAAGACGTACTTTCAAATTAGCATAATATTCTATGAAATTAAGTGCAAAAACTAAAAACGTAGAGAAGCAGAGTTGGTAGGACTCAGTCACGAAAATTATTAAAGGCCGTGCTGCTGGGCTACGAAGGACGAACGGTTTTTATGGGATCGGTTTAGGAGGAATGCCGCGGGTCCGCGACGGCTATGTTGGCGGTCAGGTCTGGCGGTTGTTTCGCTACTTGTCTACCTCAGCCACCCATCGCCTGAATTCGAAATAACCCTAGACAATAAGTTTATCATTTAAAGTTAAATGTCCTAAGCGGAACGAGCTGAATTTGGTTTTCTTTGTAGCCAATGACGCAATTCTCTGTTAACATAGTCACAAAGGGGAAGATCTCCTTTCAAGGCGATTTAATGGTGCATGTGAATAATAAACAAATAAACACTGTTTACTACTTGGTTTGGTACACAAACAAAAACTAATCATGAACATTTCTCATACAAACAGAACGGCAAAAAATGTGTCCACAATAATTATTAGTGGGTATTATTTTAAACAGAAACATAAACTAGAAGATATACTATTAATGAAATTATTCGAATGTTATGATTAAAGTTGGTCGTTATTTGAATACGTTGGAGTCAAAACAAATCAGAAAATTGCTCGGAAATTTATAATTTTTTATACTCGATTTGTGAGTGAATTGGAAAATTGTGCAATTGTTTTCAGTAATGTTTAAATTTTTCCGAATAGATTTTCCCAGCATCATGTGTGCAATTTTAATTTTCGTTGTCTTTTGAAACAAAATTCACTTTGAAATTTATAATTTTTTTCTACTTCATAATTTCGTCCTTCAAATTCAGAGGTAACTTATGTCCAAACGGTAAGATATGACCTTCCCTTCAGTTAGCTCAGATGAAAGACAATTGGTATTGACATTGGTATTGACATTATCATTGTGAGTCATCTATACTATAATAAATTCATTATTTATAATAATATTTCGTGAACATCAACCTGTACGTGCTCCCATTATTAAATTATAACGGCATATCTTGAAATACAAAAAACATAAAAGCACACCATAGAAAGTCCAACCATAGAAATGGACAGCCTCAGGCTCAGGCTTGTGTAGAGGGAGGTTATGCATGAAAAAACATGTTATATACCCAGCGTCTAACAGACTGAGCTAGTCGTTAGTAAACCATTTACTGGGATCCAGACGTAGTTTTGTAGGTATACATACATGTAAACATAATAATTTACATATCATTTAATAAACAAAATTAAAAATAAAATAGTTTTCTAAGTATATTTAAAGAAAGGGAAATAAATATGTGTTCAGCAAACAGATGATACATGTACTTAATATATAATAATCAAATAATGAAGTTACGTTCAAGATCTAAGCACCATATTGTATGTACAATTGTATATGTTTCCGCTTTGTGGAAAACTTGCCAAATGTCTAATAAATTCAATCCTTAGATCCGATCACAGGCTGTTTTTGAATCTATTCGCTCATGAAGAGAATAAAAATTATCTGTTATATATACAACAGCTAAAGCTATAACTGAGCTTGACGATTTATTTTATTGATTCGAAGTTTTCTGTCTGAATAGAACAGCGTATGTTAAAAAAGCGTGTAAAGGATTTCCAATGAAAATGTTCTGGGTTTTAACATTGCTATTTAACTCAATACTGTACAGGTTTTTTAAGATTACCTACTGTGGGTATTTTGGATTTTAAGGGATTTAAAACTATTTTTAATTAAATAGGTAATTAATTACTTACCTTATCTAATATCTAAATCTAATCTAATCTAATCTAATTACTTACCTACTTATTTTATAGCCCCTGAGAAAATCCTCAAGAAACCCCAATAAAATAATCACACGTTTATATATAAATTAACGAAATTCTAATAAAAATAAAATAAACCTACTAAAAGATGCATCACCTTTATTTTTAAGCTTTACTGTTTTTGTATCTTTCTATAAAAACGTCGAATATTTTATCCAATATCTTATCGCGACAAAATTTTTCATAGTGTCCCACGGGGTCTTCTTATAGGGATCTTGACGTGTCCAAAACCTTACAGGTTTCTTCTCCCCAAGGCGCTCGCCGTTATCAGTCACTTTAAATAAAATAATGATGCTGGGCCTACACACCATTTGTTACGATTTTCGGATGGCCACAGAGAGATGAAACAGCTGATGATTAACTATTGGATTAATGTTGTAGTTTATCTTTGATATAAATTATCTGGATTCTATTAGCCCGTAGAGAATTGCAGTTTTCCCGTTGTTGGTGTAATTGAGACGCCTCTAGGGGGTGAATTGGGTCCGATATATACTTTAGATTGAAGATATTATTCTGAAGAGAGAGCAAAAGAGATGGAATCAGTCGATCCAAGCATATTATTTTTTATATTTATCTTCTATGCAACTACTTGAATAAAAAAATTAGAATTTAAGTTATACAGTGCTCTAATGTCACTCTAGTAATTATTGAACTAATTTAACCAGGGAGTTCGGTTCAAATGTACTGTAACGTGTAACATGTAAATGAACCGTTTTTTAATCAACAATGATTTTATTCAAATCAGAAACCGCGCCACGTGGTGTCAACTTTAAACATTTATATGGCAAAGGGTTAATAATAATAATTATAATAATAATAATAATAATAATAAATCGACTTTATTTATCACAATTACTAAGAAAATATACATTAGAAAATAAATTCATTTAACCTTGCTTGCAACATGGCGAAGTCTAGCTAAGTAGCTACTCTACTCAACCAAGATGCAGCAAGTAGAAATTCATAAAAAAAACTTTAATAATAATAACTGCCTGAAGAAGGTATCGACCAAAAGATATTAACTATTTAAATCATTAACTGTATAACTGTTACAACATTTACAAATAAAGGCAATAAAAGAAAATCAATGGAACAATATTTGAAGGGATTGAAACATTAAAAAAATTGATTTTTAAAGTGTTTTTTAAAAGAGTACAATGTCATTTGTAGAAGGTCGCTAGAGAGAGAGTTATATAACAATACTGCATTAAAATGAAAGCTTCTCCTAAAAAGAGCAGTGCAATGCTGAGGCATGGTCAACTTACAGACATTACGCAAATTTACACGATGAATCTGTAATCTAAAAGTGAAAATATTCCTAATAGCAGAGCTCAGTTCTGATTCTCTAAATATTTTAAGCAGAAAAACTGCGAGATGAAGCTGCCTACGATCTTCCATTATTAACCAGTTTAAACTAATTCTGCTAGCTTTCACATGATCAAATTTACGCAAAATAAAAATTAATCGAACACAAGTGTTTTGTATCTTTTGAATTCTATTTTTATTAAATGTATCTAAACATGGACTATATAAAAAATCACAATAATTAAAATTAGAGAGAACAAGCAATTCACAAAGGTTTTTCCTAAGCTTAAAATTTAAATAGTGACGATTTGCATATATTAATTTTAAAGATAAAAATGATTTTTGTATTATTAAACCTAAATTTTTTATTGACTTGGCACATGATAACGAGTCACCTTCTATATACACAATAAAATTATCTTCAAGAAATGCCACATTATTTTTTTTCCCAAAAAATATTACACACGATTATGACGAATTCAGTTTTAATAAGTTTGTTCATCAGATTTCTTCTTTAATTTGTCCAATTCTGCATTTATGATACTAGATGCTATATGATATTCAGAATGATGAAAATGATGATAAAATTTGTGTATCATTTGCATATGCTTGCACAGAACATTTTTCTATGGATTTTAAAATATCAGTGGTATAAATAATAAAAAGAAGAGGGCCAAGAACGGACCCTTGTGGTACTCCACAAGTTAAATTTGTATTAGACCAAAAAATATTGTTATATAAGATCCTCTGTGACCTGCCAGCAGCAGGTTCTATGGTGTATATAATTTGCAAAACACTTGAATTAGCTACATATTCGTGTTTGCCAAATTAAAATCGAGTTATCACAAGACCTCACGCAACTAACAAAAATTAGTAAAATGTATAAATTTTTGTACAATAATTACTTTACCTAATTACCTTAACCCTATTACCTACTTACTTATTTATAACAATATGTACTAATCGTAGATGTAGATATCTCTAGATCTAAGACATGCTTTCCAACATAAAAATTAACAAGACTTTGTGCAAACGCGTGGTATAAAAAGGCGTGTAAAAATAGACTCTAACAAATGCAGTTATCCAATTACCTTTATGTAATCACAATGGAGGCGATACTTTGTAATTTAAGAAAGCAAAACGCTTTACAGAAAAATGTTTCCCTAATATCAGAAATTTAATTACCTTTAATTAAAGGAGAATTTTCTGCTGGCAGTGTTTTATTCTATTTTTCGTCTGCATTCGCAGGACCGAACTCTATAAAAAAGCTGACGTTCTAGCCTGATCAGATATCGTTTCCAATAAATATATTTTTGAGAGTTTAATGATGCTTAACGCATTTCCTAATATATTCCTGGGTACATACTTCAATGAGGTGTATTACCGTTTACAAAATTGTAGGAAAGATTCCTATGATGGGTCTATAAATCCCTACTTTCACCTTATTCAGCTTATTCCCCATTTTGAATCCATCATTGGTACCAGAAAAGGAATTCTCTTTATATATCTAGGTTTTATATAGACTTAGAGGAGTGATGAATAACCTACTGAGATCATATCTTACAGATCGCACACAAGTGGTTGATATTAATAAAGTTAGATCAGTTGAACTAGTCAACTCATTTGGTGTTTCACAAGGATCTGTCCTTGGGCCTTTACTTTTCCCTCTTTTTGTGAATGATATGCCATGTGTGGATGAACATGGTAACAACAATTTGGTGATGTTTGCGGATGATAACAGCTGCTTATGTAGTGGAACCACTGTAACTGATGCTGTAAACAAAACTCAGATTATACTAAATAAATTTACATCTTGGTTCAAGTCTAATATTCTATACTTGAATGAAAATAAAACTGTGTTCATCCATTTTACACCTAGAAATAAAAATATTAAGCAGAGTTATTTAATAAAAAATGAATGTAAGAGTATCGTGCAGGTGACAGAAACAAAGTTCTTGGGTATATTGACAGTAGCCTGAGTTGGGAACCACATATAAATAACTTATCTAAAAAGCTGTGCTCTGCCTGTTTTGCTTTATATAGACTGAAAAAAAAAATTGTAGCAAGAATGTCCTGATGTCATATTATTACGCAAATATATATTCAATAATAAAGTATGGAATTGCATTTTGGGGTTGCTCTCAGTATAGTACACGCATTTTTTGCCTTCAGAAAAGAGCTATTAGAACTATTGCAGGAGTTTCACAAATTACATCTTGCAGAGATATATTTAAAGAATACAAAATTTTAACAGTAGCTGGTATATATATTATGGAAATTTTAGTCTATGTAAAGCAGAATATTAATAAATTTACTACCAATGGAAATTACCATGATTTCAACACCAGACATGCAATGAATTTTTGTATTCCTAAACACAAATTGTCCATTTATGAAAACAATCCAATTTATATGGGTATTAACCTATTCAATAAGTTGCCAAAAACTATTACATTGTGTGGTAATATCAAGCAGTTTAAATGTTCAGTAAAGGATTATCTTATTGGAAATGTATTTTATAGTGTAGACGAGTATATTAATTTTAATGTGTAGCATAATTTTTTTAATGTTAATGTGAAACCATATTGTGTATGTAGTATGTGCTTTATATCTGTACGTTTATACCTATTGTTTTATCGTGTTGTAAAGATTTTTTTATGTATATCTACTTGTTTGACGTATCCTATACCTATTTGTAAGGTCTATTGGATTTAATAAACTAAAATAAAATTAAATTAAAGTTTCCAAATTTCCAAAGTTGGAATTCTGCCCATAAGTCTAAAAACAGTATAATAGAATCAAAAGAAATTAATTTTCTGGTTTAAGTATGAAGAACCACGCCCAAAAATTCACTTCTTGGTTCTTTTAAAATAACTATTACAAGTGATTTTTTTTATCGGTTTAACACCTAAATATCTCGCCCCACTTCTTATGATTTGTATATAATAAAATTTCCCAGTCAGACTATGTTTTTAAGATTCTTTTTATGTGAGGGTATTGAATGACAATAAAATTTGGTAAACCATTTTATTTAGAACTGCCATTTTGGTACCAATTCTTTCTTGAGTTAAATATATTGGTAATGAATATCAATGACCACCTGCCCAACTATCCGATTGTCTTCTGCTGAAGAAGCCTCGTAGTGGTTAAGCTATGGTTATTACATAACCAATCAAAATAAAGAAACATAAGAGCTCTCATTTTTTAACAACTTAACTTGTCGTTATTTTGTTTGCTTTAGACTTTAAAAATGTACGTAAGTATTACGGGAACGTCAATTATAAATAAAATTAACTTTATTAAAATTCAGTCTTCCACAAAGCAAAAATCCGAAGAAAGTTCATTTATTTAAGTGGCTAAATTGAGTGTTTCTATTACATATACTCATGCTGAGTCTCCAAAGCAAGAAACGTCTGATTTTAGATGCAAACTTTATCAATCTGACACCGAATTCACAATCAACCTACTCCTTTGCCATCATCGTCTGTCTGTAATTTATGGCATAATAAGGTTTAAGGCCTTTATCTAAACAGTTTCAAGAGTAACATTGCATCAAGACAGCAATATTTTCACACTGACTACCTATTGGGGACATAATTTCACCTCTGGGGTCCGTGCCTGGCCTTTGCAGCGGTGTTACCGGGCTAGGCGTGGTTTGGCGCCAACTGCATCTTCCCCGGGATAATATACATAGTTACGTAATTAATGCTGCGACCTCCGCGATTTGCATGCTTTCCGATTATTTATGCAAATTGGGAGCGGGCGTCTGGAGAGGCGCAGCTCGCCGACGGCCACTGCGGCTGCCTTCCTACCGGTAAAGGGAAATTGCTAATTTCGGTCCAAGCCGCGGACATAACTTGGCCCGACAATTACACGACTTGCATGATTAGTGGGCAGGCAGAGATTGAGATCGTCGACTAGGTGCATCCTAAGAGACCGCCCAGACTCCTTCCTACTAAATCATCTCCGCGGCTGGTTAATATCATCTTCATGCCCACGTAATTAACGTTGCCAGCTGCCATGTTTGTTGATTATGAAGTAGAACGTAAAATCTCATCACGGCGACAGGAATAACATATATAAACAAGACTAGATTAATGCAGTGCGAAGCATTAGATATCGTACGGCAAAAAAAGTCATTCTTAACATAAATAAAAATGATGTGGATTCCAGAAATGCTCATCAGACAAAGAAGTATCTACATTGTCTGTATTCATATAACACGATATGTCATTTAATGTACCCACTTCTATATCTACTGCTTCCCCCATCCGTCACACAAAAATTACTCAAATCTACGAAAAACCGTTTCGTAGATTTGGGTAATTTTTGGGTGACGTGTACATCTATTAAAGGTCATTTAAAATATATAGTGTTTGTTTAACTTTGACACCTGTGGTGGCCTAAAGTCTACTCTTCCTTATGATTTTGTCTTCATAACTCTTGCGTATCCTACTTTTTCGTGGATTAACTAAGTTTTCCTCTGCGTATCTCTGGGAATCTGCGTAGATATTGTCGTGAGGCAGTCAATGAATTTCCATCCCAGAAACCGCAGACATATATCAATCATATCAGCATATTCATTATTGGAAAATTCCATAGTAAATAATAACTTACTATTTTGTACAACTAAGTTGACTTCTAGTAACTTAGTAGTAATAAATCTTACTAGTATGACTACACGTAACAATTTTTGACATAACTCTTGGAATGGAAGGAATGTAGTCGGTACTCAATTTACTCGAAAATGGTTGATTTTAGAGCTGTGTAACAAAAACCCCCAATTCTGTATCTTTCTAAGCAATAGTTGCTATTGTAACTATTGTAACTCAATATAGGCCAATAGGAAACTTATGCTTTGAGAAACGACCAATAAGCAGTTAGTTGTTAGCAAAGCAACAGTTGGTAAGTAGTTACAGAATCGGCCCGAATGTACCTTTTTTGTTCAGAATTGGCAGCTGATTAAGGAAAACTTAGTCAATTCATGAAAAAGTAGGATATGCAAGAGTTATGAAGACAAAATCATAAGGAAAAGTAGGCCTAGGCCACCATAGGTGTCAGAGTTAAACAAACACCATGTAGTTTTAATGACCTTTAATAGATGTACACGTACAATTACCTAAATCTACGGAACGGTTTTTAAGTTATTATAGAATATTGTTGTTTTTTCCAAAATAACACCCTGTAACACGTTAGAGGTGCATCCGAGAATTTTTTTTTATAAGAATTTTATTTTTATTTTGGTCTGGTCCACACCTGGTAAATTTTTGTACGCGCACACTGGGACACCCTGTATAATGGTTACTAATTTTTGACAGTAATGTGTCCCCTATAATTGTAAAACTAAAATATAAAGAGAAAGGGACATTATATTAATACCTATATTAATTCAGAAGATATGTATCTTATAATTTTACTTATAAATAATTTATCATTACCATTAATTGTTTTATTAGAGTGTGATAAATGTTAAGGACAATAATAGACCAATAAACTTATTACGTCACATGAACACAGTAAAAAAATCCGACTGATTTTAACACTGAATCTACACTCATCAGTGTGTATATAGTCCACACTTGGCAGTGTTAGACATATCGGTGTATTATTACATTACATAAAAGTAATTTAACACAGTAGATTTTACAAGGTAATGTGTAATAGTTAATTATTCACCGTGTAATTATTCCGTTTTTATGGCGGATTGATTCATTTTTGACACAGGGTTTTGTAAATTTTACTGCAATTTATGAGTACTTCTAGAAACTTGGCGGGTATATCGTTCGTGTAATATGAGTTCTAAAGGTTTAGTTATTATACTACCCAGTTCGTGTTAAAAATAACACTGCAGCAAATTACGATTACCATTTAGTAATTTTACCATTGGTCTTTTTTTACTGTGAAGGATGAACTAACTTTGTGAAACCGATTTTTGCAATAAGGAATATAGTTGGGTTTTCGATCTTGTATTGTCGTATTGTTCAAAATGTGTAATTTGAAGCATTCTTATCTTTGGCATTCGAAACTTTGTCAGTTGGATATTTTACGTCTATTTGTGTCTTCATAATGTTTTTAAAAAGATATTTTCAGCGTATGTTACTTTTACAAAACTATTCTTGCATTTTTTCAGATCATTTTACGACTGGCATAACTATTAAAAAAATTGAGAAAAGTAAATTGTAGACTATTAATTAGAATCTATTTTATGTAATATAAGGAAATAGATTAAATATTGATTTAATATATATTTGACTTTTGCTGCTTCACATGCAGTGTCAGCATATTGTTGAGACTGGGATTAACGTTTTCAGTTCATGAGCTTAGTGGAGGATTAATAAAATTAGAGAAAGGCAGATTTATCTATACCGTTGTAGTTGCACTTTCCCTAGCGATTAGAGCAATCTTTAACTCAAATTTCTTCGCTGAAGACGCAGAATATCCCCAGAGATAAGATCAGGTCTTAGACAAGAGACACATGAGCGACTTCTCCAGCATCCGGCGGAAGTCCATGAGGGACCCCGCAGAGCCCTCGGAAGGTGATTCTGAATCGGCATTGTTTTCCCTTATGTCTGCGCTCAGACAATGGAGCCTCGTCACCGGACCATTCGCGTGGCCCCATCGATGGTATCGCGCGTCTTCCCCGGCCAGTTTTATAACCTTGCCTTCCTTCGACCGTTATTCCCGCCAATTGTCAGATATCCCGTCCGTTCCGCAGCACCTTAGCTATCTTGTTTTCGCCGGCGATCCTCCGAAACGACCGCTGCAGGTCCGTCGCTCCCTCAGGATCTAATAGCGGTTACGGTTATCGTGCTTGTTATAGTTTTCCTCGAAGAAGGTGGTCCATAAACTCGCCTCCAATTTATTCTTACCAATCCTGAAGACATGTGTCATAGGCAAGGAAACACTTAAAGCGACGGCTTCAGCGACCGCTCGGAGCGCCCCCACCTACGGTCGTGGCGATAAGTCGGTCCCGCGGGAGACCGCTATATCGGTTTCTTATCCTTGCATCAGACACTCCTCGATGCGTATGACTCAGGAACGTTGAGATGCCGGATTTGAAATGTTTGCTGCTTCTTATCGGCATTGCCCATCGAGTGTCTACTGAATACATTGTCTTAACTTATCTCTACAAGATATCTAGTTAATTGCTACCTCTTCGCTTTGTTTCAGTAAGGAATTCTTAATTTGCAGTGCGATATACTTTCACAATAAAAAAAGTAAATTTCAAATTTCTCAAACAAACAAACTTAAAATTAAAAATAGGTCTGACATACATAAAATAAACGCTATAGCTTGTTTTAAATTATACAAAACTTACATAACATTAGATAAATCAACTATAGTTGCTATTGGTTCAGTGGCAAATATACGGTAAAAAAAGGCTTTTATAATGAGTGTAGCGGCACGTTTGCTACACATTACTTTTAGTTCAGCGAATATATGAATTTATATATATATATACATATATATATATATATATATATATATATATATATATATATATATATATATATATATATATATATATATATATTCCTTATTCTTCTAGAATAAGGCTAGGAATTCCATCTTTAAATATTGTAAACATAAGTACTTAGTAACAATTTGGTAGGTAAAAGATCGTGGTCCGAAGTCTAGAATGTTTGAACTCTTCGAGCTGGTTCAACTTAATATGCCTCCCAATGACCAAGAATATTACAAAATTGACAATATTAATCCCATCGAGTTAGCTTGGGCTCGAATAAAATATGTAATTACGTGTCATACCACGGGGGAATTAAACATAAATACCTCAAAGGAAGTCACCAAGGAGGCCATAGAATATATTACAGAAGAAGAATGGAACAAATATTGCCAACATGCAATCGAAGCTTCGAGCATGCCAACAACCATCGACGATGGGTATTGGGAAACCGATCTGCTAATAGAAGTTCAGCCAATAATTAATAGTTAGTCCAAATGAGACTGATACAAATGATAGTGACTTTATGGACGACGGGGTCGGTGATGAGTCTAATTCAAATTTAAGCAGCGCAATATTTGTGTGTTCCTTTTTTGTTATCTAACAATAAATGCTATATTTCTTCTTTAAGATTATTTATTTTCCAATCATTAGATAGACCTACTTACTTATTTTTGCCAAGCAATTTTAAAAGAAAATAATGAGAAAAAAATGTTTTTTAACTAAATAATCATTTTTTTTTACGGGTAAAAATTATAATATTTTTTGATAAATTTTCACCATACGATATCCGTACGCCACTGACCGTTAGATTTTGCAACTTTTTGTAGTCTTTCCCCTGGAACCAGTCGCCAGACTTTACGATGCAACTCAAAATGTTGGTTGCGGAAAATGTATAACAAATGATGTTCTAGGTGGTGATATTTTAATCAAAAACTCAGCAAAATATATCACATTGAGCAATGAGAAAGTAACCAGTTGTACAACTAGCAGAAACTGATGGACAATAGGATAGATTTCCTGTGAGTCTTGAATACGAATGACCATATTTGGTTAAGAACTATTTTGAAGGATCTAAAAAATTCGAAGGAAGAGGTATGTGAAAACCCAACTCAACATAAGACGATAATGATATACAGTCATAAATCAAAACGTTCTTAAAAGGATACACAGCTAAGCTTACAGAAAATCTAGAAGGAAAGGTCGTTGAGCTCAGAATCATATTGAACTCGTAGCTACGGAATTTGGCATTTAATATGTAAAACGTCATATGCAAAACAATTTATGAATAAAGACACCGGCACTTACAGAAAGAAATTTACTTAAAAATATGATGAATTGTTAAGTTTAAGGATCCTATTTAATAAGGCAAATATTAGAAAGAAAATTCAAAGCACTCTTTGAAAAAAGTTTGCTATGAAAACAAGGAGTTTGACAGAAAGGCAGCAAAGTTCGATGAGGAATTCTGCATTTAAAGAGAAAATTGCAACAGATTTGTAAAAGTCACTGTGGAAAACTTCTCCACTATTCATATAAGATTTAACTTACAGAGATATTAAGTGACATGGAAAACTCATGAAGTTATGGGAAAATAGACTTTTTAAATATAAAAGTAATAATATTTGTGTCCCTCATAATAATTAAAATGTTGAACATGAAAGTTAGAAACGTGCATGAAAGAGGGACCGGCATATTATTATTTTGAAGGCCGCATTGGCGAATGGGAACGACTTTTAGTACGAACCATAATTTAGTGCAAGTAATGGGGGAAACCTAGAAATATCATTAGCTAGAGGGAGCTATCCTTTAATTAATTAGTGAGTTGAATTAAAAACAATTTTTATCAACAATTTAATTCATAAATTTTGTTGATACCACATTACAGAGTTTATACTATCATAGTTTATACACGTTTCATTTATTTTTATCGTCTACTCTATCCTATTTCCTGAGTTTTTTGTAGAAAGATATTTAAAGTGAGTTAATAAGAAAGCCTGACTGATTCTAACTAATGTTTAATATGTTAGAATAAAGATTAAAGAGTAGCAAAAATATTATGTATACTACTAGTAGAAAAAATCCATCCATATTGTATTTCAATGTTGAATATAAATAATCGAATAACGTATTATTAATTTATTTAGAACGCATAATTCCACTAGACCAGTTTTTTGATATTGGAAAACCCTAATAATAAAACGTCCGTCTAACCAAAATACCGTAGAATTTCCTACTGTAACTTTTCGCTTAGAATAACAGGATTCACAACAACTTAATCATGAGAGGGGACCCTCTAATTGATCAGTGAAGTGAAAAGAAACAATGAAAAACAAAAATATATGCCAGTTTGGAACTTAGAAGGAAGGTATAATTTACATACCCAGGAATATTTATTTCTCGCAATTTCCTAGATGAAAGTAGGGGTGGAAAAGTATTTGGAAATTGTGAGAGACCTATTACTCTTATTAATTCTCTCCCGCAATGAGCGGAACGTCTTACATCGAACTTATTTTAAATAAAAGAACCGAAACCGCCAAGATATTCGAGTTTTAACTTTCCGATATCATAAATCAAAATTAACGTGAAGAGGAACTATTTCTTATTTCAGTGGTTTGATTTGATCAATTATTCGAGATTATTACCCCGTAATAGTTCTTCGTCAAGTTACAGGTTTGAAAACTTTGTTACTTTTGAGTAGGTACTCTAACAATTGTAGGCACCATATTAAAAAAAAAATAAATGTGTAACAATATTTATTATGGTTCAATTTTTAAGTAAAATAAGTGAATAAATTTCTTCATACAGTATAACTAAAATGCTAATTTTCTATTTTTCCAGATTTTATAGGTAGTACACCATATATTTTTGTCAAAATTAGCTTGTAGCAAATTTATGTTGCTCTATATATATATAGACATTCTTATATATTTGTACCTTGTAATTTGCTTTGTATAAACATATAAAAAATATGTTTCAAAAAGTTAATTAAAAATACATGCGTCCATGTTTAACTGTTCAAAAAGATGTATTTATTAAAAGACTAATTCATTGGATTGTGCTATATCCAAAACCACTTTTGAAAATTGTCATAAATTATTTTTAATATAACTTTTGAGTTGACATATTATAAAGTGTTTGTCCTATACCTGTGTATAAATATTAATGAAAACTTTTCAAACTGTATATAGTTGCACATGTAGAGCCAAAGCTATAACATTTCTGTGACAAAATGTTATATAACAGATGAACGTATGAACTTCAGAAAAAGTAAACATAATAAGAATTTAGTGGTGGGAAGCCTCTACTAGTATGTGCTGCTATGTGCCTGACAATATTCTTGATCGCTATTCATTCGAGATATTCAGAATTTAGACAGTGACTTGCTAGGATTTTTCGGTGTAATTCCGATACAGGAAGGGGCTTTAGTCTGTAGACTAGTTGTCTTTGATATTTCTTATTATGGTAATAATTAGAATTTGGTATACATATACACTATTGATAAATGTACTGATATTTCTGAGTGGGACCTTGCCTACATAGTGATAGGTTATTCCTGAAATGAATGTAGATATAGTAAGTTAACAATCATAACTGAACCCTTACTTACATAAGAAAATACACCATTAAGGTCTAGACAGCAATAAAATTAGAGAAATAAATTGTTAATTGTGTATAAAACTGGAACTAGTCTACCAACTTAAAAGAAACTCGGTTTCAGACTATATAAACATTTAATTTACATTACATACGTAAGGAGCATTTATTTAAATAGTTAATTTGAATAATATAGGCGTCTAAAATAAAATTTCATATAAATTGATTATCGTGATTACATTTTTTCAGAAACTTTCAACACCGTCTAGCGCCTTTACCTTGTATTTATTTTTTTTAATAGAAATAGCTTCTTAACATTGCCAGTAACTCCTCATCCGTTATTTACGGAGGAAGAGAGCCACACCTCTGCCACCTTAATGCTGCTGGCTATATCATATCCTGTGAAGTGTCAGGTATCACGTCTCCCACCCATAGATAATGATATCTCGGCTTCTTCACGGTTCTTCTTTCCTTTCTATTCTTTATTTCTAATTACAATACTCAGATACTGACCACTGCTAGAACATTTCACGTTGACTAAAACACATTTTAATTTTTAAATATTATGAAAGAACGCTAACAATATTGCAAAATTTGCTGCAAAAGGATACAGAATTATCAAAATTACCTCATAGTTAAGCGTGTGGAATACAATATCTTCAAAATTAGTCACTGTACCACATTCTATAATATATTCCGGCAGACAGCATTGATTAAATGACTATCTATCCTATGTATAATGAAAAACTCCTCGGGATTCGAATGGAGTACATAAACGACATTGAATGATTCATATAAAATTCGTCTGAGAAAGAATTCATCCAGAATAGACGAAGAATATATATAGACAATAAATTACAATAAAAGTCTAGGCCGGAAATAGAACGAATAATTGGAATTGGGCAATAGGTAGGGAATAAAATATCAGCAAGTCACCTTTCAGAAGTAAATGATGGATTTTATGATTTCAGTAGTCTAGTTCCATATTTTATTAGCTATCATAAATTCCATATTGTTGATGTAGATATATCTTTTTATGATAATCTACTCGTTTAGATGATAATTTTTAATGTATCGTGTGCTTGTGCATCTTTATCTGTGCGTAGTTATTTCATAAGTTTACCTTGTCAACACTTTTTAACATTGGGTAGGTTTATGTTAGTATAATATAGCAATCAAGTTATGAGTTTTCGTTCAAGACTAAAAGACAGCGGTGTCGCGATCGAGTGACGCAATACATACACCTAGTGGAGCAGATGAAACCTAGACCATATTGTAGAGCATATTTGGGGCATATCTGGTGTGATCTACAACTTGTTTTATGGGTTGATATCTGTAACCGTTTGCCAATTATCAATTTTTTTAAAAGCGATCGAGTTTATCAGAGTGAAGTATTACGGACCGTTCAGGCTTATAGCGTCAGATTGTAGCGTCAGTATATAGCGCGAATAGTAGTATACAGCGCGTACAACCAGTCTCTCTTAAAGCAGATGTTTCTTATGGATTTCGAAAATGAAAACCAAAATATGTTACTATAAGAAAGTCTAAAAATGTATTTGTTCTATAATTCTTAATATTTTGATGAAAGTTTTGTCGCAAATACACCTGTACTGGTTGATAAAACTATCCTTAGTAGTAATGGAGAAAATCTTCGTTTATAACACATTCCCTTTATATCTCTTACTGTTAGAGATAGAACTTATTAATTTTATACTATTGCATTCTGACGAGAACAATCTTTTCAAATACATACGTATACAGTATATTCCGAATAAGGAGGATTCTTGCCTACTCTGTTCTTGTAGTAGAAAATGTTGGCTGACATTATTAAAATCTAAATAGGAATGTCTACCCCTAGAAATAAGCCATTTAGACCAGCGATGCTACTCGTATTTATGTTCATTCTCGTTAAGTTTAAAGTGACGTCATTTTCAGTAATTAATTGTTTTCAATATTCGATAAACAAATGACCAATAAATTAGCATAGCATTTTCCACTTATAAAGAGTTTTATATTTGGCAACCCTTCTCTGCGTTGTTAAGGTTTTATTTATTTATATAAACTTAACTTAAAACTTAAAAACGTCACTTTAAACTTAACGTGAATGACTTCTACATAGCGCAGGGCTCGCAGCATGAAGTGTAGTGGGGAGTGTTCAGTTATAATACCGTACTCGCTTAATGGAGTAGCGTCTTATTTGATAGGACGATCAGCGCGGTTTCATATATTGTGTATCATTTCCAATGTCTCCAATGGTTGGAACAATTGCGAAATCTGTGAATTTTTCGTAAAGTATAGTGAACTGAAGCTGGACGACAAGGATCATTTGATTTCCCTGCAGGGTACCCATCCAAGTACCAACCGCGAGAACGCTGCTTAACCTTTACATCGATGATATGAATACGAAGTCGCTACCACGGCATGCCGTATTTGATAAAATGAAAATGACGAAATTTTTGACTTTCTAGATTACATAAATAATTTTAGTAGGTACTTCTTTTAAAACATTTTATAGGTATTTATTGTACCAAAATTTATTCTAATTAGAAATTTACTTTCCATATCTGATGCACGTTTGAGCCATTAAAAAATATGAAAGCTTTTAATTCAAGTAAGGATTACGTGCAACTATTAACAATCTTTTGATTGTATTTATTACTTCATGATTATTTATTAATTATTGTTCTTTTTTTATATATCTTGTTTCACTAACCCTAACTATATTGGTATCTTTATGGTTTTCATTTTAATGTATATAACTTTGGTATTTATCCATCAGATATTTTGAATTAGATACACATTGTACCCTGTATATTTTAAAATAAATAATGAAGAAGCAAGTTTGCAATTGTTAAGTAGGTATTTGATTCAAACGTTTCACTAGATCTGCAGCGTACTAATAAAATGATTATATTTGGGACGTCTTTAGGGACATTAAAAAAGTCTAGAATTTATACCTTTCATAATTTTACTCATTTGCCGAAATTCATTCCGCTGGTCTAATTACTTTAAATCATCAGCCATCCTATACATTCCTGGCTAATTCCCGATCCCACTGGGTAATTGGGCGGCCGATTATGGTGCTCCCAGATAGGTGCCTTAATTAAAAGCAGCTCGTAAACGTCTCTCCAAGAAAGAATGACAATTTAATTTCTGGCAGGCGAACTTTTTAGATCTCCGGTAGCATGCCGCCAAATGTACATTTTATATCCTCCATTTACCCCTTGCCGGCAGTACACCAGTGTCGGCTTCAGTGGCAAAATGGGTAGTAACTTTTCCGACGACTTATATTAAAATATGTTATTTGTACATTATGGGAAGTACCTAAGCCTTTATTTTTAAAAATCAAAAAGGTAAATGTGTCATCCAAGTCGTTGGAATTAACACCATTGGTTAAGTCGCATCAACTCTATAGGGATCCTCTGTAGGGGGGAATCTGTATACATGTATACAGAGTCTTACGAAGTTTTGACTAGATAATATCTCGGAAAACTAAGATTTTGGAATTTGGTGATTTTAAAGACTATTGAACTGTCAATTTCTGGTACAAAATAACATTTCCGGTCATGTGACATCAGCTTTACTACTTTTAATAGGACACCCTGTATATTATTACAAATTTTGTAGAATGTTTCTAATACCATTTCAACGATATCAAATTTGTTAACGATTTTGTCTAAAATAGTGATAACATGATATGTGATCTTGTAAATAAATAAATACAAAATAAAACAAAACAAAATAAGTATAAACAGTTGATGCTCAAATTGATTTCCACCTTCATTAATGCAACATCTCGGATTTAATTTTGTTTCTCAGATATTAACGTTTAATGGTAACTTAACGTAATTGTTAAAGGCAAATAATAATAATAATAATAATAATAATAATAATAATAATAATAATAATAATAATAATAATAATAATAATAATAATAATAATAATATCTCTGCCCCTCATTCTAATCACAAGGATTAGCCCGAAACTCTGAGACTTGTGTGGGAGAGGGGGCGGCATATTATTATTTCGCGGGCCGCATTTGCGCCCCAGGAACGACTTACGTTAGTAGGCCCTAACCACCATTCAGTGCTGGAATGAGGGAAACCTGGAAAACCTCATTAGTTAGGGGGACAAGTCAAACATAAACTGATTTGAATCTCTCACATTAACACCAAGTTGACATTCTTCTGCCTGCGAATAAGCCTTGATCTACGGGCAAACAATTTAATTAAAAATTGTTGGCGGAGTGGGAATTAGAACCCACCTCTGGGTTGAGCGATCGAGACGCTAAGCCCTGAGCCACCGGCCCGATTAATTAACGGTCTGCGTTTTTTTCATGTGTACCCTCCCTCTACACAAGCCTGAGGCTTTTAGAAGGGAGGTTGTCCATTTCTGTGGTGTGTTTCATGTAAAAAAAAAAAAAATTAAGAACAGACTGTCTATTGTTTTCCACCCCAAACATTAACACTCCAGTTATGTTGGTAGTTATTTACTTCCACAATATGTGGGTTTTGGGTATTATAATAATAATAATGATAGTTATGTCTATTGACAAAACCATTTCAATGGAATGTACCTACATACATTCGTCCGTAATTAACACAAATTTGAAAAAGTCTTCATTATCTGCAAGTTGGTTTTAAGCCCACTGACAAAATACGATTTTTCTCTCAAAATCATTTTCGGTTAGTTCTTGGTGTAACTGAAAATGGTAGGGATGAAAATATTTTGCTTAATGCATTTTGATGCTGAGGATTTGTTTATCCCTAAATCTCTGCTTATATCTCTTCCACTAGCAGCCACATAATAAATAGGTATAATAATATCTCTATCTCTCATTCTCATCTTAGTGATGAGCCCGGAATTCAGAGACTTGTGTGGGAGAGGGAGCGGCATATTATTATCTTGCGGGCAAGCGAGTGCGCCCAGGAACGACTTACGATGTTATAACTTTAACTACCATTTAGTACGAGAATACGGGAAACCTGGAAAACCTTATTAATTAAAGTGTACAGTAGGTTGTTAGCCATTTATACAGTGATATTGTAGTACTAGTTGCATATTAAGAACGCTACCAGCCTTATACACACAGATTTAATATTGGAGCAATTAGAAAAAGTTGACCACGGTGAGATTCGAACCGCCGTCAACCGCGGAGAACGATTAAAAGCCAGACGTCTTAACCGCTCGGCCACCGAGCTCCTAAAGCAGCTGATATTGCAGCTAACATTGCCACAGAAAAATGCAGGTGGTTACATTTAAAAAAATATATACTTTTCTGCACCGCACTTTTTTTTTAGACACCCTGTATATGTGCACTAATTTTAAAATGTGCCTCCCTCAACCTCATTGACGTTCCCCCAATCAGATGTTTTGCCCGGATTATGATAAAGCCATGGCAGAAGAAGGGACTACATATTTATGTGGTTGAAAAGAGAATTGAAAGACCTTTCATATGAGGGGTCATTTGACCCCTATTCCCTATTTAAAATTTTGACGTTTGTGTTGAGGGGGGAGGGGGTACATGTTGCCATGTCAAATTTGGTAGCAAAATATGTCCCCCTCCAAGAAAAAATCGACCTGTCTCAGGATTTATCTGGAAACAAAACAGTAAGGGAGTTATTCAGGGTGGCTCGTTTTCATTGAAATGCTCTGTATATATAGAATGGTGTTAAATTTCTTAAAGCCAGTACTGGCGCTGAGCCGCCCCAAGTAATAAGATCATCATAGATCAGCGGCGGCGGTGGCGTCTTCCGCCCCGCCCCACCCTCGGCGGCGTGTCGGACTTTGGCAACGTTAATTAAAGTTAATTAAAAGAACTCGGGCATCGTCGCCGCCGCTCTCCTCGAGAGGTACCAGGATGCATGGCTAATCTTTGGACAAATTAATTGCCTTTAGCATAAGTAATGCACTTTCCCGGGATCTTTGGCCGCTCCTTTATCGCCAGTGGAGTGCTCACTTGAGGAGAATTATGAAGGGGATTTTCTTACATGAGCAACTTAATGTAGAAGACAGACACTTTCTGAAACAGTGGCGTACCGACATTTAACATCTAGAGGGTCAACAATGATGCAAACTGGCAATAAGTAGTGTGCCACGTATAAGCAACGGGGGTGTATTTGCTGAGTACTCAAACGCCTCCTAACTTGCTAAATTGAATAGTACGAATATGGCAGTTAACGGCTGCCTGGAAAATTACACGAAAATTACACATTACAATTGAAAAATATACGATGTGTCCCATTTCAAATAAGACAGTTGCTGAGCACTTCTAGTGTAACCGGAAGGCTACAAAATATGTTTTTTAAATGGTGTATATGCTACTAAAGGTGATATTAAAGTTTTATTTAAATACTTATAGAAACACCCTGTATGGCGTGCTTAATAAAAGCTGGAAGACCCAGTATACGATTATTATTCATTATCACAACGTAACGGCTTTTGGGGCCGGACCATTCAATTTTTAGATACAGTGAGGACATAAAGCCCCCCCCCCCTCTAATTTTTGAACCACTGGGTAGATTGTGATGAAATTTGGAACGATAATATACGACTAAATGCTGCATTTTTTGACACATGAATGACAGCTCTTAATGTCAAAGTGACAGCTGGGCGCGCAATAGAAAATTTTTTTTAAATGGAAATGCGGCGGTCGAGTAATAACTCATTTTGAAGCTATTTTTATGCTCAAAACATCCCCCAATTTTGAGAACATTTGGTTCAGTAGTTTCCAAATAAAAACCAGTAATATCAGTTTATAACATAATCTTTTTACCAGATACTCTTTATAATAGAACTTACCCGTGGAACATTTATTTGCCAGCAGGTTCATAGTGGTCATTTTCAACATCTTTTGAAGTAACACGTCTTTTCTAAATTTGTTTCTGCCTCTACCTTTAATTTAAATTATTTCATAATTTTTTAATTTAGGTTATTTTAGGTTAGGGATGGTTTATTGTTATTTGTTTACTTTTAATTTTTGTTTTGCTTTGAATAATTTACAATAATTTGTAATATGTATGTAAAAAAATGATATAACAGAAATCGATATTACTGGTTTTTATTTGGAAATTACTGAACCAAATGTTCTCAAAATTGAGGGATGTTTTGAGCATAAAAATAGCTTCAAAATGAATTATTATTCGACCCCCATTTCCATTTAAAAAAATGTTCCTATTGCGCGCCCAGCTGTCAATTTGACATTCAGAGCTGTCATTGAAGTGTCAAAAAATGCAGAATATAGTCATATATATTATCGTTCCAAATTTCATCAAAATCTACCCAGTGGTTAAAAAATTAGAGGGGAGGGAAGCGGACTTTATGTCCTCACTATATATGTATCTTAGCGGTATAATAGAACTAATAATATAATAGAACTATATGTCTATACTCTATAGTTCTATATACTATATAGTAGAACTATAGATCTACCTATATCCGTAGAATACAAAATAAGTCTTGAATATTAATTAAGGATAATTGTTGTTCCTAACATCATTTAATAATGAATCTTAGCATCCTCTGACCTCTTAAATATTAAATAATATGGATATGGTTTGAATTTATTTACTAAAGTATGTAATATATTTATTTAAATATTAAGATTCAGTTGAAATTTATTATTCAGAAGCAAAATTAAGATATCAGCGTTTGCAAAAGTCAAATTTATATTATTACAAGGAAATACAGTTTCATTCTTTCCTTTGGACTTTTTAAATATTTAAAAGTAGGTATATATTCCCAGAGGCAAAATTAGTACGATAATGATCCGCTGTGCGCCTATGGATTCATCTGATGTTTTTTCTGTTGGGTTAAAACAGAAAGGAGGAAGGGTTGGGTTAATCTTATTCTTTTCTCGTTAACTCGCCCCCAATATTTAATAACGATTACAACTCAGTCTTAATTGCCGGTTACTTTTATTCTTCCCTTAATAAAAGTAGAAATTGATTTATAAACGGATTTTACGCAGACAAATTAGTAATTCTAGCCAAAGCTCTATACTGCTGATACATTATATATCATTATATATATATATATATATATATATATATATATATATATATATATATATATATATATATTACATCAATAATTGATTGGATATTGTTTTTATCAGTGGGATCAACCAGTTCTGAATGTTAAACATTAAATTTTACGATATTCTAAAATAGAAAACCAGTACAAATCGGTTGAAATATTTTTTAACTGAGCTAAATTGGATAACGAACATTATTACTTAAAAGAAATAATTCAAACACGAATTTTTATCACAAGACTGTGTTAAAGTTACTTTAACTATAAATAGTAAATAATGAAATGGTTTCTTACCCAAGCTTGCATCGGTGAATAGCTTGCCTGAAACAAAAAGACATTTCAGTTGAATGATACTCGTCCTTAAATATCATCAAATATAATTTTAAGCTTACTTCCCTTAAGGACATATTGAAGAAGTGACGAAGAATATAAAAAGACCAAAAATGGATGCCGTAAAAATGCAAATCCCTTCACATAAATTTAGTCAGGTACTTTTTCCTGTTTTATTCCGTTTCGGTGCACCACAAGTAGGTTAAAGTAATTATGCATTTTATTCGAACGTTCCAATTTATTATAAGGGGTGTTTTATGCAAATGAGGGTACTGGTGATATATTTTAGCTTTGGGGGAGTCAAAGTGCTTGCAAACTAAATATCTTCATTATGCTGCTCTCGATGACATTAACGTCAGTTAAATACATTTATATTTATAAATTTGCAGCTTTTCTAACTAATAACATTTTACAAATATGTAAGATCTTATATATTTTGAAATAATATGGAAACCAAAGGTTATTGTTGCATGTATAGTATACAAAACAAAATACTTGTCAGTATATGAATAAGGCAGGGTGTACAGAAATAATATTAATGTATACAACGTATAAAATTCTACTCGAAGGGTCTACCAGTAGGACCGAAACTTGTACGTTCTATAATTTCAGTTTGTTTAATTCGTTGATTTGAGATATGTCTGATTGTACTGAGAGTTTTGCAAGACAGTTTTTAACCTAAACCGAGAGCAAATAATCCAAAACATCGTTCTATATTGTAGTTATGAAAACTGAGGTAATGGAATGAGGTGTGTGGCCGGCTTTATATAGTGGGGACATAGTCAGTCCATAACTTTTGAACCGCTCCAGATATTGCATTGAAATTTGGTAGACTTAAACAATAGCAAAATTTGTATTTTTTGACATTAAAATGACGTCTTCATACTGTCAAAATGGCAGATTTTCGCCAGTTTGAATATTTATTTCTTATGAAAAGGGGTCCTTATTTTGAAAGTGTTTTAGGCTTATATTATCTCCCGATTTTAAAAACATTTCATTCAGCCATTTGCAAATGGCAAGTTAATTCAATTTTCCGTTTTATTTTCTGAAAAATTTAATTTTTATGAAATTTTCATATTTTTTTCACTTATAATTGCACAAGAGGTGTGTATTTTACCGGATAAATTTGGATTGTTTAATGAGAAACTGTTGCCTAGCAATTAGACGAGAAAAACTGTCAACTATGATAGAATTTCGAGTCAAATTGCTAAAGGAAACAGTTTAGAATTTAAACAATCCAAATTTATCCGGTATAAATACAAACATCGAGTGTAATTCGGCAGGACAATTTAATTAATACAAATTATTGTAATCTTATTTACACTACGCGGATATGCGCGCATCAAGCTAGTCATAAACGAAAAACAATTAATTTGACCTTTCGGTTTTGCAGAAACATTCAGTAAATTTAAAAAGGAAATTGTGCGGCCTTGTGTTATATTATTTGTAAAAATGTCTACTTTAAAAATTTAAGAAACAAAAAATAATAGAAGATAAGATTCGATATAGGTACCTATATACCATTTTGGGATCACAAAAAGAAGCAGATTTCATAAATGTTAAAATACATACGGTGTTATTTAAAAAAAGTTGAAATTTTTTTCTTCCGGTTTTATGGGACACACAGTATATTATTTTCTAGCAATAATAAAAGAGCTTATTTAATTTCCTACAACTTTTATTTGAAATTTTTTCTTCTACCCTAAAATATAAAGAAAATACAGAGACGGTCCTTTTCGTTGGATAACCTTGTACACTTTGTCATCGTATTTAATCGGTTTTGCCTTGTCAGTCTAAATATTGTCCAAATAATCAGCCAGTAGCGACTTTTTGAAAGATTTAAAATATAATGACATGATGAAGAGCAATGACACAATATATTCCGATCGCTCCCAAAGTGATACGAATATAAATCTGGAGAGTGTTAAGTTTAAATTTAGAAAACCTTGTTTACATTATGGTGGATTAACTAAACTGAGTGTATGATATATTATCAAATTGCTCGAGCCGCTACAAAGATTGCAATTTCTTGCCGCAAGGTATATAGCGAGCAAGAAGTGTACCAGTTTTTCCAACCCATTCGAACATTCATCCGCCCTACATGAATTTAACATGTGCGTAATGTAACACCGTAAACGGGCATAAACAGCAATAATGGAATTGACCCCTGACAGAGGCAGGAGTTAGAGGATAACGAGGGTCGAAGGTGCCCTCTCCCGCCGTCTCCTCGGATAGGGCAAAGACAGGTTGTCGGTCTAGTGTTTTATAGTGTAATCTGGAATTCAAGAAGTTAGCCTTTTTCAATTTATGGGGGATTCTGGACACAGTGAAAAAGTGGAGTAGATTTTTTAGTTTGCAGACGTTCTGTAACGAGAATATTGAACTGACCGCGTGTATTGTATAAATATAGTAAGTATAACTTACTTAAATTCACGATTTCTATTTGCACTAATTGTATTACTAACATTTCTTAAAACTGAATTAAGGAAAGTTGGCTTATAATTACCTACTCCAAAGAATGCAAACTCCTTATTTCAATGTTTCTTCAAAATTTCAGCACTTTCAAGTCATCTTGACTAACATGCTGAACCCATTTTTTACCATTAATTATTAGCTCGAATAAGTAGTATCTATGTTTTTTTTATGAAGGTTTAGATAATATGTGGCAGAGAAACCTCTCTTTAATACTATTCTAGGTATATTTAGTTTATATTTCGCTAAACAATTTTATTGTCATTTTTAGTATTTAATAATTAAACATATAAGAAGGTTATGTCTTCAAAATGTTTTTATTTAATCTTATTAACTGCTTTAGATACATTGTAGGATCTTTTCGGTGGCACTCATTGCATATACAGGGTGTTTCCTAAATAGAGGTCAATAATTTTGTGGGCAAAAATAATTTTTTTCTTTGTTATATATACACCAGGGATCTTACGGCAGCGTTGTCGAGCTATAGGGTGTAAATTAAAAAAAAACACAGTTTTCAATTTTTAATTTCTCAACCGTTTGAGCCTTTGATTTTTGACCTCTATTTAGGAAACAGGCTGTAAGTATATCAAGTAAAAAAAACACACGAAAGAACTGGTAACTTATATACATTTGTGCTGAAAAATATTTGCTGAAGATGTCAGTCTGAATAATATGTTTAATCATTTCAACTATGAAAAAAAATAAAAAGATTAATAATACAAATAATTATTATTTGGGGGAAAGAAATATATTTCCTCTAAAAGTGACATATTCCTTCCTGAGTACGGCTGTGATAGATACTATATAATAATAAATAATAATAATAATAATAATAATAATAATAATAATAATAATAATAATAATAATAATAATAATAATAATAATAATAATAATAAATAATATTTTTTAATATCAGGATATACAAAAACTTAGAAAAAAACAATAACCACACAAAAATTAAACGATTTTTGTTATCCACTGTACTAGATTTAGTTAGAAATTAAACTATTTTTGCATTATATTTGCATAGAAATAATACACTTGATAAGTATAGGAAAAATACACTCACAATAAATACCAATTTAATGTGAAAAAGTTTTTATTGACTTGTTGAATTTTCAAATAGCTCTTGGATTTTATAGCCTTAATAGGATGGTTTGCATAGGTATTGATGCTTTTATAACTACTTTTAACTCCTTTTACCTTTGATAACTATCTATTGAATACGGTCTGAAAAGTTCATCTTCACAACAATTGATTTGTCACATATACGAAGTATTCTCATATAATTTTGTTTTTATGGATAATATTTTTATATTTTCCTAGTCTAAAATGATATAGATATAGATAGCATATAGATAAAAAAAAACAATGAGTTTGAAGGAATAATATATAGAACTATATTTTAGATAACATATTATTTATTAAAAGTCCATTCACTAGGTCGAAATAAGCCCTAAATCGGCGTTCGTCTCGTGTCTAATTATAAAAAAACTATAAAAGATAGCGACTTTTAGTAGAAAAGTATTGAAAGATAAGACTTTAATCTAAGTCCCTATAGTAGTAATGTTTGGTATTTCTTTTTATTTTTAAAATTCCAGGCAAACAATCTTGTACTAAAATAGCGTATTTTCAAAAATTATTTTCTCTAAAATACATGTATTAAACAAACATTTGCTACTATAGGGATCTAGTTTATCTTTTGATCTTTCCGGTGATATATATAATTTATAACATTAAAAAGAAATTTTGTTCAATTATAAGACAAATCCGGTACCCTTGCAATGAGGGCTAACTTTATTTCCATGTGCCTTTTTACTTCGGCTTTACGTGCACCTCCGAAATCTTAATAATTCGATAGTTGGAATATATAAGTCTCCACCCATCGGCCACCCATCCTCTCAATCCGACCCAACATTCATGCCTGTCAAATCTACAGACAATGGACCCTTAACTTATGTATGTATACACGGGATGTTTCGCAATAAGGGTAAATAGTTATATACTCTATACCCCACCACTGTTTTCCTATACTACAATCCGTGGTTGATTCATAAAAAAATATAATGGTTTCTTTACATTGGTAAAACGGCTAGATTTAGTGCACCGAATTTAATAGTTTTGTTGTTTTTTATTAAGAAAGTTTGATGGGTCTAATGCCATGTAAACATTACATTTGGTGGTGGCAATTCTGAAGGGAACGGTGTATGCTATAGTGTGCTTTTTGCAACATCAAAACGAGGATACTTTTCCTCAGTATTTTTATATACAAAAACTCCTCTTACAAGCGTTTAATAAAAATATGCAAGTATTTACATATATTACTTCAATCGTCAGAGGAAATACTATCTCTGTATGTGTATATTTTATTTAAGTTTTATACCTGTAAGGTCTTGTAAATTCTCAAGAATTTAGACATAGGTATTCTATATTGCAGACATGTTATGTATATTTACTGCAAGTGATTAAATGTGCAAGACATATACTTCATTTTACTGTGTGTTGCTGTATATTAAAATTCTGATTATAAGTACTTACCGATTGTAAGTGAAATATTATATGTAATATAAATAAAATGAATTATCTATATCTATTTTTACTGCGTTTACTTTGCCTTATTTTTTATAGTTAAGTTTCCAGGTTTCCACCTTAAGTTAGTACTCTCTGTGTCGCTATAAAAAGTCTGGTTTTCAACCTTGAATACATTAAAAATCAACGACTGTACTTTACTTCTTGAATACAAAACCAAATTAGTAGAGGGGAAAAATAAAATGGATAAGCAACTGTAAAATGATTAAAGAAACAGACCAGATTAGCAAATGAGAGAAAACAAATTGTTTAGAATATTTACGTATCATAATCTCAGCGATAATGAGAGGCTTTTGAATAAATATAGCGTAACAGGCAACCAGGGGGCGACTAAAAGCGCCATTATGCGGCAGCTCCACAGCAACACTGTACTTGTCTGCGAAAACACGAAGCAAATGTAAGAATACGAATTTGCATGATAATGTTGTGCACTGGCGAAGTGGCTTCTCCAAGATTTTCCCGACAATAAGGTCCGGATTATCAAACAATAGGAAACGGAGCTTTATTTCGCAGAAGTACTCAGATGTAGTTCAACAACACATTGATTTTAAGCAACTATTTATCATAAAAATCGTAGAAAAATGGATACCTATTTTAACCTTTCAATCCCGTGTAATTTATATTCTTCTGCTTTATTTTTTGCCGGAGTGCTTTTTAGGTTGGAATTTTTAGTAGCGGCCACTTTTTAGCTCATTAATAATTGGTCTTTCTCCAAACGCTAATGACAAGGCTAACCTTGATGGATAAACTTCTGATAATCTATGTCAGATATCTGAGTGTATCCATCATCTTTCATAGCCAAAATGTTGTTTATAACAGAGGTATTTAATATATAAAGTAGAACCACTTTTCTTAGATTATCAGAGTAAATAATGTCTGCTTCATAAGCTTTATAATAATAATTAATGTTTGTGTATTACGTAGTTATGTTTGTTCTATTCTTGTAACATTTTGCTATGGAAGTTATAGCTATTTTATTAGGCAAAAATAAAAAAGATAACAATAAGGTTACAATTAATGGTATAGCTGATGTCCATTAGGATTTCATAACAAGGAATATGTCTTGATCTTTTTATTTCTTGAAAATACAGAAACTTTTAATCAGTAGCAAATATTAACTAATAGAAATATATTTATTGAGTTGTCAAAATGTTTGCCGTAGTAGTTAATATTTCTTATTATGTGTTGTAAATATATTTGATATATAAACTGATTACGACGAAAATCGAAATTACCAAAGAAAATCACATTAAAATGTATTATGACATTTAATGTATCATCATATCTTAGTGGTAACATTTTAATTATAATAACAGGCGATACAAGCAATTTGCGGATATTAAAGATAATAAATGTGGAAACTTAAGCAAAAATTTAAATGATATGCAGTTTATAAATCTCAGAGGTTCTGACCTATTTCCTTACTCCCTTAAGGGAAATCATGTGGATTATTTAACTTTTTGACAATAAAAACATTAGCTCAAAAAATATGGTGAATGTGTTCGCTCAAATTTTTGGAATTTAAGAGTTGAGTCTTTGGTAGTGACTAATTCTTTGTACTTGTAGTTTATATTTTCTTACCTGTAAGTAAAATTTACCAATTTACCAAACCGACAACACCGACGCTTTTGTAGGTTTTTCGCTCGCGCGTTTCATTTTGTCACTTACAAAAAAACATTCTTCTGAAATTGTTATCAGTCTCGCCGTTCTGAATGAAACACGTACCTGAATATGTCGATTGTTATTCTTTATCGTAAGTTGTCGAATAATATTTTCTAAAAATGACGTGTAACGACCAGTTTATTCAGCAGGCACCATAATTTTACGAAATTCAATGAAAATTTACATAAGAACTATGTCCCTTCAGAGCAAATTGTGTAAATTACATAAACTAAGAAAAAAAAATGATGGTTCGTGTGAATTTTTCCTAAACAATATGAAAAAGTCAATTAACAACAAAGGATATTTCTTGATTTGGACATATTTGCATAATAGTTTCAGTAGAGTAAGCCCGGGCAAAAGTCCGCACTGGGGTAAGAGTCCTATAGCTTACTGCGCAGCCGCGTGTAATTGGATCTTGACATTGAATTTACCAACGCCAAGTACATTGGATGTATGAAATTTAGTGTGAGTTAGTTGGCCATCGAGTGTGCATATCTCGAGAAAATTAGGTAAGTTGAAATATTTAATATTTAATGTTATTTTCTGTACGTGTTTCGTAAGCCATAACCTTGGGGAAAAAATTATAAAAAAAAAGTTTGCAGTCGTTTTGTATAGGTATAGTTATAAGTTTCATCTACCATACTTAAACGTTTTTTATTATTATCAATATGGCGGTTATATTTGTAAACTAATCACCAGACACCCTGGGGCAAAAATCCGCACTGTGCGGATTTTTACCCCAGATGCGGACTTTTGCCTCTGCACTAATGCAAATTAATTGTTTCAGAGATTATAAACGAAAAACACAAAGAAAACAAAGAAAACCAATTACGCCTAACATGATAGCTTTCCATGTGGATGAATCATCTTTACGTAAAAGGTTGAAGCACGGTTATGGAGTAACAATCCTTGGTAAATTTAAGCGAACCTTTACCATTGAACAAGAACTTGACTTGGCTAATCATTGTCGACAGATGGATCTTAGGTTCTACGGAATTACTAGAAAGTTATTTAGACGGACTGAACGTCTACAATTTTGACTTCTATGGCAAATAAAGAGGAACTTAAAATGGAAAGATAAAAGAAGATGGAAAAAGAAAGAAGAAAAACAGCTACACAATTTTTATCTGAAAAAAGAGCAGCTAGAAAGTCCAAAGAAACGGAATTTTTTTGCCCTGCATGTAATGAAAAATATACATCTCCTCCATTTGAAGACTGGATCTTATGTAATAGGGCCAAAGATGGTGGCATGAAAATTGTTCAAACTACGAGGCTGGCGAATTTGTATGCGACAATTGTTGTGAAGACTGACTTTAGTTGTGAAGTTATGGTATAAAACATAAATTACCTGCAGTATAATGTACTTTCAGTATTTTTTTTAAGAATTTAGTTTAAGCTTTTCTTATATAGATATTTATAATAAAACATTTTCATAATCAATCAAATTGTTTTCAAAAATTCTCCCGTTAAGATAGGTATCTACTATTGATGTTACGTTTACATTAATGGCTGTTTTAATACACAGGCAGTGTCTACTTAAATCGAAAATTTGTGAATCGGACTATATTTTGCTCCTACATGCACTTTATCCTAAAAAAAATGTATGGGACTCTTATCTCTGGTATCGGATTTTTGCCCCGTACCTATGGGACTTTTACCCCGGACATTGGGGCAAAAGTCCGTTAGTGCACCAAACAGAAATTCTGTAAATATAGCAAAACAGTTAGAGATAAAATATATTTTAGCCAAGGCATATTGTACAAGAACCTTTAGTCTACTTCTCTTCAACATAGTCAAAGCCAAATATAAACATTCATTCTACTTATAGCCGTTAACAAACTACATGCGGACTTTTGCCCGGGCTTACTCTAAGTTACTGCTAGATGACACAACTGTCAAAAAGTGACTAAATCATTTAGGGATATTTTGTGCTTAACTCAGGGCTTAACTATTTTAAGCCCAGTAAGAACATATTGAAAACTGGCCTAATTATTTCTTGGCAATTATTATGTATTTAATAATGTGACACATTGAATACTTCATATAAACCTACTAAATTAGTAACGTGCAACATAAAAATCCCTAAATTGCAGAAGACCAGTACGGTTTTCATTAAAATGTTAGAATTTGTTTGGCCGATTGTATTTTCAGTGCGACATCTTTATTTCGGTTGCCTAAGTTCACACTGACTATGTTTAATTCATCTTTTGGCTGCTTCATCGACAAGGAAGTGAAAACGTGCCCTTAACAGAACGAGAAAAGATGAGTGAGGAGAAAGGAGAAAGCAGCATTTTTCTCTTTACTATAAAATACTTGCGTAGTTTAGTTAAACTTTAGTACTTACGTAGTAAAACTACTTTTCACGAGTAGTTTTTTCAGTCACATAATAATTATTATTTGTAACATTGTTTCCTTTTCTCTCTGTTACATTGTTATATATGACTATAAACACTTAACTATATTATTAAAAGACTAACGGTAACAGTAATTTGACGGTAACAGGGAGACAAAAGCTAGAAATTGTCATGAAAATGGTTTAAAATGTTAATACAAAACATATAATCAGGAAAAATTACCACAACTTGAATACTACTTCCAATTATAAAGATCTTGTATACTTCAAATAGGCCTGAGAGTAGAATGCCAACTCTCTAGATTAGTCTTCGGCTGCTATTAAGTTCGTAAGTATGCCCTTATTTATAAACATGAAAGTAGTAATTATTTGCGGTATAGCACAGCGCCAGTTCAAATTCATGGGCAACGAAATAAACTACATTTAAGGGACTAATAAAAGTCAATGAACCTCCTGGAGAAGCCAAAAGGGAGAGAGCACGGTCCTGCGTGGCAAGTAATCCGAATTTCTCGACAGAAGATAATCAGGCACATTTGCATCAGAAATACCTCAAACCGAGTGAATCTTAGACCCCATTTCCGCAAGCGAGCACCGCGAAAATAAGCAACATTGTTAGGAGGAGAAAGGTTAAATAAAGTTTACTCATTTGTAAATGTGTATAACTAGTTTGCATTGTTACATGTCTTGTATAATCCCTATTTGTAGCCTTATCACGTCTCCAAGCTACCAGTCTTATTGTTCCATCCGGTAGTTGCTTGTTTGTTTTAATATATTATTAGAAAAAGGTTGGGCTGAATTGGATTAGGTTCTAGTTCTTTGAACTAATACGACCATTTTGTGTTACTTTGTGATAAAATATGTAATAAAATTTCGTCGTCTTCATCTCCTCGTTGAACACTACAGGCCAGTAAATAAATATATTTTCATATGGAATTTACTGATACAATTATTTATTTTCGACATAATTGTTTAACACTTGTAAAGTGCAAATGTATCTTATATTTTGTTTAAATCAGCTGACTTAGCTGTAAACTTAGCCTAAATAAAATATAGGATGGATATACTCTTTAACCTGGGCAATGAAAAACTGTACATTTTCAATAATGAGAATATACAAAGGACGTTTGAAAAAAATGCTGACGAGATGAGATAAAACACCCGTAAATATGTTTAATTATATTTAAGTCTGTTAATTATTTCATACCTCCTCAGTACCACTCCATGGAAGTATCATTTTTCATACTTTGGACAACGCTCAAAATAAACTACGTACATACGTCTTAGTGTAAACGTGTATACAATAATTATACACATCCACCTATACACAAAATTGGTAAAATCTTAAAAAACATATTATGCAATATGCACACAGACAAAACAAATAACAAAATAACTAAAAATAAACGTAACATAATAATGTCTTTCTTAATATCAGAGCCTTTACTGCAAAATAAATGAATTCGGTCTTGAATGTTACACAATTATTTTATTAAACAAAGAAGAAATTTTGAAAAAAATTTCAGTGTGGAGTACTTAAATTAAACATATATTACTTGTAAGATTATTGAAGATAGGCGAATATTAAAATCACTAGTATTAAGTTGATCGGATTGATTAAAATTAGATGCAAGAACGCGACGAAAAAATCAAATCATTAATTTAAAATCTATTTAACAGCATTCACTGATGGGTATTTCTGGTTTTTTTAAAAGAACGGACGCCTAAATTCACAGCAGATCTGTTAGGCCAGAATAAAAAGGCCATCAGAATAATAGTAGGTCTCCTAACAGGACACTGTAGGCTAAATAGGCACATGAATCTCATGGGACTGTCAGAAGATGCAACTTGCAGATTCTGTCAAGAAGAGGAAACTTCAATACATGTACTGTGCCAGTGCGAGGGCCTGACAAGACTGAGACTTCAAATACTTGGAGAAGGTAGACCAAGAGCCAACAGCTATACATGGAAGAGCCTCTATCAAGGCTGTTAAGTCTAATGTAAAGGACAAAGCTGGACAGAGTGCTCTAAATAGGTTGGAAGTGCCGACTCCTATATAAATCTAATCTAATCTAATTTCTGGTTGGAAGACTGTCTGAGACTCTTTTCAATATTCAGCTTATGTGTGTGGTGTCCAAGATTCCAAATTATGGATGTGTATTCAAAGTTTGACTTAACAAATAAGTACAAAAGTAAAATTGAGGTATCACTGCTAACAAAGTTGTTGAAATTCCTTATTATATACCCTAAATTAGCATTAACCAGGCAAGAATAACCAAGAAGAAAATGCACAATAGTCTAGGCAAATATGCGCGAGTTTTAGATTCAGGATTTGCACATATTGTTATTCCAGAGAGTTTTTGACAACTTGGAACGCCCTGTTGCCCAAATGCAAGCACACTTTAAGAGTAACGTAAGTAATCGAGACTATAATAGTTTCTTGCTTAGTAATATACTGATATAATTTGTTTTAACACTTGTTATTTTTATTGTATTTCCTTCATTATCTAAGTTAAACACATGAATTACTGCAACATATTTTATTATATTGTAGAATATACTAAGGAAAGCTATTATTTAAATTAACGTAGATATTCAAGGTACTCCATTTAAAAGCTATTTATAGATGCATATTTCACTATTTTTTCGTGATAGTCCAAGCAATGGGTAAAAAGAAAGGGGTTCTATTCGCAAAAGGTGGAAAGAAATGAAATTTGGTGGGATAGTAGACATAGGTCCCCTGATAGTACACCTGAGTTTGCGACCTGGAGGGGTTGCCGCTCGAGGGGTGGGGGGGATGAAAACTGTGCGTCGCGACGCCTTTCGAGAAATAGCGCCGTTTTGGTAAGTGCTATCGAAAAAAATTGTGCTATGATTGTATTATAAATTTTATAAAATCACTGTTTCTTCTGTTTTAATTTACTTTTACATAGGTATTAGAAGTAAAGTATAAATTTTTAATGTCTCGGACTAAACGTGTGCTCAAAAATCCTTTACCTAACAACGTGTCGGTAGCACCGTAGTTTCCTTCGAAAGTGAATCGTGAGCTAGAGGCAGTAATGAACGTTCCGAGGGCAGCAGCAGGGGCATTATCACGAGGGCAGAAAAGGGCGAAGCCCAAGGTGGAACTCGACGAAACTGACTTGCGGTCCGGCGTATCACGGCCGCCGTCCGCCGGTTTCCAGATAATGATTTCGCCCCGTTCCAGACAATTAACGAGGGTTAAAAGGGATTCAATTGTACCGACTTAACAGGTGTGGGTGGACTGACCGAAATGAAATTAAACATGTCGTCGACGTGCCAGGCCCAGGCGAATATTTAGTCGAAGATTTGTTTAATCTAGCGGAAATGGAATAAATTGGATCCTCAAATTTATCAGGATAAACTTTCTTAAGATTTACTTTATTTTCATAAAGAGAGATAAGACATGGAAAGGTAAGAAGAAAAATTTACAAGTACCGAGATGAAATTTCTACAAAGAGTACCTACCTAGTGAAAATGAAAAAGCCAAAGGAGAAGAATACAGGCCAAAGACCCTGGGCGAGGATACCTGTCATTTTTGTCTTAAAGATACTGTAGCAGAAGTTGGCAACCATTCCATCAGAAATGACGATGTCTGATATCGTCAACTAAGTATCATTAACAGGACCACTAACGACAAAAATTGCAGTCAGTTGTTTTTCAGTTCTCCTTGAACAAACATTTCATTTAGGTACAACTTGATTCACTTACTGAATTCTTCATATTTTATCCATTGTATTTGAAATTGTGCATGATTGTATTCAAATAAAGTTCTGTTTGTTCCCTTCTAATTTCTAATTATAAGAAAATCTTCCTTTCTCTGTTGGCGGGTTTTGTAATGAAACTTAAAAATTACATACTTAAACTCTCCAAATATTCATAATATACAGGGTGACTCATTAAGAATGGAAACACTCGCGTACCAAATTTATTTATGGACCAATTTGAACCGGATTTTTTTCAAAAGATAGATCTCCAAAAGCTTTATGTGGATGCAAAATTTGAAGACGAAATTTTGATTTTCAAGGCCTACTACGAATTTTTTTTTAAATGAAAAATCGCAAAATTTAGTTAGCGATTTTTTTATAAAAAATCTGATTACACCACTGGATTTAGGATCCCCTCGATTGCATTTGTACCAATTTTTGCGAGAAAAAGTTTGTTCCTAAAAAAGTTGTGACAATATCGGCATCAGTAGTGTTCTATTCTTTTATAAAAATTGAATAGAACCCAAAGAGAAACCAAATTAAACAACTTGACACTGGTGTAATTATTAATAAGAACCATAAAAGCCAGTATACACAAAATAACCAACAATTACTCTAATATAAACAATTGACAGGTAAGTTCGTCAAATTATTATTATTTTGTGGTTATTATGCCAAAACTTATAATATTACCTTCTTAGATAAAAAATAACTATATTATAATTTTTTATTCAAAAAGTGTGTATCAATTTGACCAAATTTCTTTTTTTTGAAAACTACATTTTTAAAAATGTAATTTTCTAATCATTACTTTTTTGTATCAATTGTTCTTTATATTAGAGTAATTGTTGGTTATTTTGTGTATACTGGTTTTTATGGTTCTTATTAATAATTACACTAGTGATTCAGTTGTATAATTTTGTTTCTCTTTGGGTTCTATTCGATTTTTATAAAAGAATAGGTTCACCGACAAAGGCAAACACTTGTGATGCCGATATTGTCATAATTTTTTTAAGAACAAACTTTTTTTCGCAAAAATTGGTACAAATGTATTCGAAGGACTCCTAAATCCAGTGGTGTAGTCAGATTTTTTATAAAAAAAATCGCTAACAAAATTTTGCGATTTTTCACTTAAAAAAAATGTAGCAGGCCGTGAAAATCAAAATTTCGTTTTCAAATTTTGCATGAACATAGAGCTTTTAGAGATCTATCTTCTAAAAAAAAATCTGGTTTAAATCGGTCCATAAACAACTTTTGTATGCGAGTGTTTCCATTCTTAATGACTCACCCTGTATATTATCAAATATTTAGTTTAAAGATGATAAATGTAAATATGATAATATTTTTGTATATCAGCATTTAGGTGATTAAAACTTATATCTTATCGATTAGGTATTATATTGTTCAAATTGAAACTAAAATTGACACACAATTTTCTTTATTTAAAGTTGCTGAAATGTTCCTTTTCCCCTCTAAAGCTCTTACCCCTCCGTAATAATATGAACTTCATTTACCGTGCAGACAAAACATTCTATGCACGAAATGGGATAAGAACATCACCATCATCCCACTATAATTCAAGAAGTTATACAAGAAATACACTTCAAGATAGTAATGTTTTTCTTGCAGATTGACTTTCCGATTCTCTCGTACATAAACATGGTGTATAAACGGTCCCCAATTTATTTATTTATACCTGTTTTGCTTCTTTTCTGTATGGTTATAAATCTCACCGCCAGGACAGCCGAGTAACTAGCAATGTCCTTGCCGGCGGGCTAAGATATATGTTTGGGAGATAGCAGGACGGGACATCTTGTATTGATTCCAGTTAAAAGCTTCGTTTTCGGCTTGCATTCTTTAAGCCACTCGGTAGAAAATAAATAAGAAGGCATAAATTGTAGATACTATTCTAAAAAAATTTTGTTACGTACAATCAAGATATACTATGTTTCGCTTAGTAAATTCATTTACTAAATTTAAATGCATTCATGTAGATCTGCAGTTATTTTATAAAATCATTAAAGTTGCTTCCCGATAATATGTACAGGGTATTCGCGTATATTTTGACCCCTACCTACAGGGGTTATTAAGAAAGTTAAGAAAAAAGTTTAAATACAAAAGTTGTTTGGTTTTTCACTTATTATCTTTTGGCTTGGTCGAAAAAAAAAATTGAATGTCGTAAATTAGAGGAAACCAATTGAACATAATATTTTTAAATAGAACACCCTGTATAATTTTACACGCTTGGGTAAACATTTTTTTCCTGATTTCAAAAATATTATTTTTTTGACATTTGCACTGACAGTTTTCGAAATCTTTAATAATTAATGTTTGCAATAAATCATAAAAAAAATATTAAAAAACGACAATATTAGAAAATGTTTAAATATTTTTAGTTCTTTGTATTTTTTGTATTTTTTTATGGTATTTGCTGTCGAATATTTCGAAAACTGTCAGTGCAAATGACAAAAAAACATATGTTTTTGAAATCAGGAAAGAAATGTTTACCCAAGCGTGTAAAATTATACAGGGTGTCCCATTTAAAAATATTATGATCAGCTGGTTTTCTCAAATTTACGATATGCAATTTTTTTTCGACTTAGCTAAAAGATAATACGTGAAAAACCAAACAACTTTTGTATTTAAACTTTTTTCTAACTTTCTTAATAACCCCTGTAGGTAGGGGTCAAAATATACGCGAATACCCTGTACCATATAGTCAAACATATATTTACATTTTTGTATAATCCTCTAAAGTAAAAAAAAAAATATTTTTTTACCGTATACAATCTATGTATTGTATATATGACATTTTTATTAATTTTCAATTGATTTAAAAACCAAAATACCTAAGCTAAGGAACAATATACTTATTAACTGCAGAAGTGACATAAAGAAGGCAAGTATCCAGAATTTTAAAGAAACCTGTTTAAGTTTAAGTAGTTTATTTAATTTTCTATATCTTAATGAGAGTCTGTATATACAGTGCGTTACAAAAGTAATTGATAAATTCAATGTTTCTTAAGACCGACGACGTATCTGTCTAAAATCTTCAGATACGGTATAGTATTTTTGTGTACTCGTAGAATTTTCATCATTAAATTCTTATTAATTTGTTTAAACCTCTGTTTCTCAAAATAAATATAAAGTGTGCTATCTATATTGCCGAACTCACAATGAGCTCATCTACAAGGATCAACTAGAAAAATATATTGTTGCTATTTGAAAAATTTATCGACAGCGCCATATCCGGAACACCTGGAGGTCCATCTTATTGTATATTACATCAAAATAAGTGAAATTAAAAATAAAAATCGACGTGTCTGAGGACTTTAGACAGAAACGTCGGTCTTAAAAAACATTGAATTTATCCGTTACTTTTGTAATGCACTGTATATAAGAACTAATTTAATTTTCCAGTCCTCCATACTTAAAAATATATTGAAAATATACGTAATATGGAAGCGACCACATCCTTTCCAATACAGCTTTATAATATTTATTATTGCAATCCCTTAGTTCAAGGTTATTTTTAATTCAGTAAAGAAAAGAAGTAAATTTAAAATTTGATACTATAATATAAACAACTTCAGAATGAAACTGGACAAAATAGGACTCTTAACCGTAAAATAACAAACTATATTTTCGATACATCCGAATTCAATTGGTTGCTAAGTTAATTTTGTAATTTAAAGAAAACGATTTAACTTCAAAATAACATCTGAAAATATTGCAGTTAAACAGGACGATTTCCTGTACAATTTCGGGGGACATAGGAAGAGGTAAACAAATTTGAATTTTATTATTTAATCCTGAACAAGGAGTTTTCAGTTTGTTAGCATAAACTCTGACCAGAGGTTTTATTAGGTTCTAACTGCTTATGTAACGACTCCCCCAAATTGTAAAGTGTGAATTGAACGACCCGATAGCTAAAGGACATTGTAATGGTCGCATAACCGTTTTTACTGGCACCAGAATCGCCTTCCTTTTAGGTATTTGACTGGCGTATAAATGGACTTCCAAGTTTAATCCAATTACTACCAGATATGTACTATATGCATCTGCGACCATATACGTTGCTTGAACTGACTATATTGTACAAAAAACTTCCATTAAACGAAACGAAAATCCTTAAAAGATCCTGTAAACTACAAATAATTCTCAAATCTGAAACCGAAACTTTTCTGAATTTTAGATAGTATTTGTTTTTTAGTTATACCATTGCATAAAAGAGACAACATTTTTTGGTTGATTTTGCTTTTTGTATCTATTTAAAATTTCAGTATATTTTAATGAAATACATAAAATGCCCCATTACATGAAAATTTTATAAATGTTTTATGGTGTCTTTACCGTAACAAACTATTCTCTAGCGGACTGAATGAACAATTTAATGAACTCATTTTTGGAGTGAACTATAAGATAAAGAACCTTGCAGGATTACTGGGCATTCCTGCATTGCACGGGTATTGCACTTAAGTATTTATTTTTCTTTAGTTTCATGCACAATATAGGGATGTTAGAACTTACACTGAAGAGGAACTAAAACTCGGAAACATAGATCATAGCATAGAATAAAAGTAACCCTTTTATGGTTCTGATATAATTCTGTAGTAACCCTGTCACTTTGGTTATTAAGAAAAGTTGCTCAAAATACAGGAGGATTATGGTGAATATTGAAAACTATGGTTCACTCTAGCAGTTATCAGTTTCTTCGTATAATACAACAATTATTTGGTTGGTAAGTGATATGTTCAATCAGTCTGTAAGTCCAGACAACATATTTTCATTAAAACTACCAGCTAACCAGTCATTGTGGTTGGTAGTGATATTATACTGTGGTATTATTATTATTTGGGTCCAGGCAATAAAAAAATCCATAAAAAAGCAATCCCGTTGACATTAAATGTAAAAGTAAATAAAACCGATTTATTTTCGGGGCTGCCCTTGTGTAAAGAAACAAAAGTGTATGGTAACAATGGACTCCGACAAATTTTAGCAGTTAAGCATGGCTGAGTATGGATGTGTGATGGTATTAAGAGAACGTGCCTTGAATTAGAAAGTACGAATCACTGCCACTTCTCTTTCAGGATTGCAGGATATATCTAACCTACAGCTAGTCTCAGAGCTTTCGACCTTCGTGATTCACGGTTCATCTCAACCTGCTCTTCTTCTAATAACTTCGGCGGGGTGGAAGCTGGATTAACTATTACTAATGGTTTAGGTGAATACGACATCATATTTTTTTTATTGAAGATCCCATAGTATTTCATTTTTGCTAGGAATATGCTATTGTTCTAAATTGTATATTTTTTCGACTATCATGAGGAGTCGCATATTTCTTACACACAGTAAAAAAATCCGACTGATTTTAACACTGAATCAACACTCATCAGTGTGTATATAGTCCACACTTGGCAGTGTTAGGCATATCGGTGTATTATTATTACATTACATAAAAATAATTTAACCCAGTAGATTTTACAAGGTAATGTGTAATGTGTAATGTTAATTATTCACCGTGTACTTATTCCGTATTTATGGCGGATTGATTCATTTTTTACACACGGTTTTGTAAATTTTACTACAATTTATACTACGCAGTTCGCGTTAAAAATAACACTGCAGCAAATTACGATTACTATTTAGTAATTTTACCATTTGTCTTTTATTACTGAGCAGTTGATTATGCAATTTTTTTTCTTTTACGACATAAAGCAAAAGAATATCACACTGTTAGATGGTACATCATTTTAAAATTATTGCAATTTTAAAATCCAAGAATTCTCCACAAAAATTGTCAGTGTAATTGTTTTATTCATGTTAAATATCAGTTTTCTGTGACTGAAAGACATCTTGTTTAAAAACGGCCATTTTGAATTTTAACCAATGAAAATCAATTATCTAGAAACAGTTGCTCTAGAAAACGGCTCTATTTATTGCGCCATGACTATTTCCAAGGATTATATTTGGACAAAAAAATTGAATACTGTCTTACTTTATTCATTATTTTTTTTTTTTGTATTTCGACACTGTAGAAATACTAATATGTATGTGAAAGAATATCTGACAGGTTTAGTATCAATTTTATGATCGGAACTCTATAAAAATGAAACTTTTTATATATGTAATGTAATTCATTACTAAATAATCCATAATTTATCCTGGAACTTTTCTTTTCATATAAAAGTTTTGTGAGGAAACTAGAGAGTAAATATTGATACTTTCATCAATAAAATTAAAAGCATTAGGCAATAAATCTTTAAACAATATAAGCAAATGTTAAATTCAGTATCCTTCTTTCAACCTTCAGAAAACGTTATTTCTGTTATACAAATGAATAGTACATAATCTACTGTGACAGTGGTTGACATTGTGCTCTGCAACAATGTATACTAATTTGTTAAGTAAGAGTATCGTAAAAATCCGCGTTTTATGTTTATAAAGAAAAGAAAATTTGTTTGTTCACCACTCGGCATTTCAATTTCGGGAAGCCGTTTTTTCCAGAACATACGTTGACTTTTTAGCCACAGAAACAATTTACATAAATAAAAGCAAAACACTTGGTTCGATGTATATCATAAAATGGATGTAAAAAAGGACTTTCCCTTAGTTGGATGGAGTATAGGCTATTTTAGTGCTTTATACACTCCAAGCAAAGGGGATTTTTTCCACCAGATCCGTATCTGGATAGAAGGTTGCCTATTGTATAGAGAATTTCTGGGTTTCCTTCCCTATTCAAACAAAAATAGTAGAAGAGCACAGTAAGCACTCTTCAAATGTAAAGATCTTGCATTTATTAAATATAATTTTCAACTGTCTGATTATAACAAACTGCGAACAATTTATTATTTAGTGATGTGATGTCACCACATATTTTTAAACAAATAACGCTGATTTTCCTCCTTGTTAACTATGTCTGTTTTTCGTTATAGGTATAGTTTTATTTGATTTGCATACAGTCATGTATATACTATACCTACAGATAGGTTAAAAGATTTTTGAGCATAGTCATAGAGATAAAATTGTGGCATGTTGACACATCTACATACATCAGCATGTACTGAATTTTTAGTACATATTTCAAAAAGGGTCACTTCACTTATGTGAATTAAGAGGCAAATTGTCATTCAAAGTAAATGTATAATTGTTTCACTTGCAAAATTGAAAATCTCCCTGGCATTCGCATTCTCTTCCGATTTAAAACTTGTCTGTATAGGAACATTCAAACAAATATTTATCCTAATTGTTTTGAAAAAAACATTGATCTCATTTAGATGTTCCAAGAAATATATAGAAAACACTCTATATACTAGTATTTCGGCTTGTTAGGCCTTTTTCAATAGAGTAAATGTCTATTACTAAAAATTTCCAAGCGCGTTCTTGTTATTTATTTGTTTACGAGCACCTACCTCCGATTGATCCTTTACCATCTGGTAAAGCCCGAGTTTTTATTACCTTTTCTAAGAAGGGCGAGAGTGTAAAATCTATCTGATCATTGGTAGTACACGGATTTATAATTAAAGATTTTTTAATTTCTAATTGCTCTAACAGATCTAAGCGCTTTCCTTTCTTTTCACGATGCAGTACCTTTACATTTTTGTGATCTATAAAATGATTGTTTTCTATACAATGCGTCGAAAATCCTGAATTTTTTGCGCTATTTAATATGGATTTTTTATGTTCTTTTACTCTAGTCTCCATACTTCTACCGGTTTGACTCACATACACGGCATTACAATCCGCGCAGTTAATTTGGTATACCCGATTGTTTTAATTTATTAATCCTCTTTTTTTTGTTTATCAAAATCCTCCCAATAGTAGGCTTGTTGACACTAATCGTTTTACACCCGTTTCGTTCTATTCTGCGAGCTATTTTTTCGCTATAACCTGGGACGTGATTAATATAACTATAGGTGCCTTCTTTTCCTCGAATGCTGTAAAACTCCCGACGAATTAATTTCCTCTTTTTGTTTTTTAGCATGCTATCTATTAGTTTTTCTTTATATCTGTTGTTTCTTGCAATTTGTTTAATTGTGCTTAATTCTTTTTCAAAATCTGCTTTTTCCAGCGGAAACATTAAAAGCCTATGTATTAAACTATGGAAAACCGACTTTTTTATTTACCAGATGGTAGGATCAATCGGAGGTAGGTGATCGTAAACAAATAATTAACGAAAACGCGCTTGGAAATGTTTAGCAATAGATATTTACTGTATTGAAAAAGGCCTAACAAGCCGAAATACTAGTATATAGTGTTTTCTATATATTTCTTGGTACATCTAAATGAGATCAATGTTTTTTTCAAAATAATTATTTTCACGATGTTTCATAAAGAACCATCCGCTTCGAGTATCCACTTTATATATTTATCCTGTAACGAATTTTTATTATGCTTTGCAGTAAATCAAACAGGGATACATCAGTAAGCCCTAGAATTCATAATATCTACCAATATTTCAGTTGTGATTTATGTTTAATTAAGTAATTCTCAAAAAGGTAGCAATGGTAAACCTTGAAATTTACTGACATGTTTTTTCGGTAATCCAACACTGTACACACCATAAATAAATACATTTTATGCAAATCCTGTGCGCTCGGACTATTAGCCTACTTTCGGATAGGCGCTATGGGAATGTGAAGACGTCGGCGCCGGGCCAGAAACACCACCTCGACGCTGGCGCCGCCTTCAACTCACCAGAGGCGACTCGGAAGTATCGCTTTTTCAGGCGAAACAATGCCCCGTGACACCGGCTTGTAAAACATTCGCACCGATACAAAAGCAACCTCCTCCGATGGATATATAGGTTATGTTTGGGGTTTTCTCGTCCCTCATTCATTTCGTTAGATGAGTCTGGGATAAGATTAGTGGACAACTTCCTTCTACTGAAAGGAAACCCGGTATTAGTAAAAACTGTGTAATAAATTTCGAGTTTTTTGCATTACTTTTTCTTGGACTGGGTCAACCGAATAGTATGCTGTGAAGCAGTAGTTGTTATCAACTACTTTTGAAGCTCTGCATGGTTAAACAAACGTAAAAGCCTAATTGCTATAAATTTTCTGCATCATGTTTCAACTAATTTAACTAGTTTTATAGAAAATACTAACTAATATATTTGAAAGGGTAAACAAATATATCCATCTTTGCTTATGCAGCTTAAAATGCCTCCTTATAACATGAGGAGAGATTTAATTTAATCTTAATGATTTTATGTAATTTTGTTAGTAAAGTTCAGGTTCATAAAGTGTTTTTTAGTTCAGCACCAATGAAATATTTTAACATTCTCAATTGGGTATATTTAGAAATATAGATATTTACATAAAAAATAAGAAAAACAAAATAAAAACATTAATACAGTCGAAATAAATTAAAACTAAAATAGTGGTCTGCTCTTTTTGCCAGTAAGATTTGAGTGAACAATGTCAAACTTTAACTGACAGAGTCTTAAGTACACATTGGAAATACTTGAAGTAACAAGAAAAAGTAGCTTCGATAAAATTTAGGTTTCTTATTTTGTTACAACTTTTTATTAAACATGCTTCTAAATATAACTTGTAATATTAAAATATGTCATATGTACCAGAAAACAAAAATTAAGGATGTGTGTTCTGACCTAGTGGAAGTGGTATACGGGGTGCCGCAAGGCAGTGTGTTGGGACCTTTATTATTTGTTTTATACATAAATGACGTTAATTTGTATTTGCGCAATTCATTTGTCATTCTTTTTGCAGATGACACTGTACTAGCTGGCACTGACTGTGATGATGTAACAGATATAATGAACCGAGAGTTATGTGTTCTTGCAGACTGGTTGATATTTAATAAATTGAAACTTAATGTGGACAAAACTAAATGCATGATAATTGGTACTAAGAATAACTGTTTGAAATTTAAATCTGAGAATCACCTTATTGTTTTAGATAATGTTGCAGTAACTTTTTATAATGAAATAAATTATCTGGGTGTTGTGCTGGATTCTCAGTTAAACTTTAATAATCATGTAGACTATGTATGTAAAAAACTGGGTAAAAAAGGTAGGGTATTTTACTAGAATTGCAAAAAATCTATCCCCATGGTGTAAGAGAGTTGTATATAACACTATTATTTACCCACACTTTAACTATTGCATGTCACTGTTAATATCTTGTTCTGTACAAAATATAGAAAGACTACAAAGGATTCAAAACAAAGCAATGCGTGCATTGCTTGGTTGCAACAGATATGCTTCTATAGATCTTATGTTGTCATCACTAAAATTTTTAAACGTGCATCAATTGATTATTGAATCGAATTTAACCTTGATACACAAAATTGTAAATAAATGTGCACCTCAATACCTACAGAACTTTCTAACCAAACGGTGTGATATGATAAATTATAACTTGAGGTTTAATGAAACTTTTTATATACAACCATACAACACAGCATCAATGCAAAAAACCACCTTTGTTGAGGGTTTGAGAATTTATAATCAGTTACCAATGGCGATTAGAACCTGTACAAGGATAAATACATTTAGGAGTAGGTTAAGAAAATTTTATTTTTAGGAGGATATATTTCGATTTTGTATTACTATCGATACTGTAATTATGTACTGTTATAATAGCTATGAAGCTAATAAAGTTCTATTCTATTCTATTCTATTCTATATTAGACATCCTCAAAAACATACATCAAATCTTCTCCGACACCTTACCACTATTAAAACATTTCATATTCTGTTTCAAACTCAGTTTTACATACAAATTCAAGAAGCCCTTAATTGCTTAAATGCTGGCTTGGATATATCGACGACATCTTCGTTATCTGGCTACATGGAAGGGATTCTCCAAGTAGATACTTACATCTTTCATCTCAATAGTGTAAATTCCCATATCGAGTTCTCAATGGAATGGTACTTGCCTTTCGAAGATGTCCTCATCATGTAAACTTCAGATCATGACTTCTCTTATACCATCTGTCGAAAACTAACCCACATAGCTGTATCCGGATAACTAAACTGTAAGTGACTGAATGACAGTAACAATAAAGAAAAAAATTTAGTCAGCCTACATGTTATGACAGGGATCAGATACTCATTCGAAATATTCAAAATTCAACTACCACTCCACAACCGGAAACAAAAACCTTCACAAGTCTTTCTTCTTCTTTCTCCTGCGGATCTGTTCTCTATAGCGAGTCCCAAAGCACTGCCGTCGCGTCTAAGTCTATTGTGTATCCTGCCGAGTTTCTATTCAGCGAGCAACTTTGTTCTTTGCATAAAGTCCAAAAGTTTATTCGCTGAAATTTCTCTTAGGTCACAAGGTTCCAAAAATGGCTTACCCACGAGCGTTAGCTTCTGCATCTCTACAGTTCTTCTCTGCAAATGATCTTCCAAGAGTCTCTTCGCATGATCCTGTCCTGGCATTAAAAACCAGTAATTCCAATGTTCTAGATCGAGCCATTTTCTTTCACAAGTCTTCCTTAACAAGACAAAACATTCCTACCATTGTATACATGGTATCAAGACAGAGATAAGTTTATCGTGATCTTAAATTTTCATTTTGCGTATTGTTTGGTATCAGCTTACGGGGGGTATAAGACAGGTTACATCTATAAACTTTTTCGTTCGGTTGAGAATTTGACCATTTACATCTAATAATTCGGTGGTATGATATGGTTACAGATTGTAGTCAAGATTATCAGTAACCAAAAGGACCATTAACTGATAGTTCTCTGGAGTCACCATAGCGATTCATGAATCAGAAGAGTAGTATAACCGAGCAGCAGGTTAGCAGCAGGCAGTAAATAAAAAAATCAGAAAATGGATGTTTGATAACATTATAGAAAATCTCTGAAATTATAGGAATTATATGAAATTTAAAAAAAATGAAAAGTCAACATTTTACTTTCGTATATGCCGCAAATGTAGGGCTTTTATTCATTTTTATAGAGTCATCAACAAAGTGCACACGTAGGACCACGAGCTAAACAAAATTTATAGATTGTAGTATGTATTTGGATGGTAACAAACATATAAAACTTTTATTGCATATAAAATCCAGTGCGAAAAATGTATTTTGATACTCTTGCCCAGCAAAAATAGTGACGAACTCGCATAATTCCAAAATAAAACCACATATATTATTCACGCGCGTGTTTGTGGATACGTAAAATTGAAGGGCAGCGAATAAATACCATTCAACAAATATAGGGGGTAAATAATCCGAAAATGTAACAATCATCCGAAACACTAACCTTGGCGGCAATATCGTAACTCATTCGGTGGCACTCTACCCTGCCGTTTATTCCACTTTATTGAAGGCGAGTTGAAACACCGAATGCGTATCTCTCGGAATCAAGTAATCACAAAATTGGTCGAGGAGGGCGAATTTTTCGTCCTACGCATAATCGTGTCATATTCACGAGTAATACACTTGAAAAAAAAACAAGGGTTTTATTTCAGCAAAGCTTTAATAACATTCTGTATTCCCTTTCCCTCTCACGTCGTCAGATTACAGCAGCACGGTTACGTATCTGACTCTCACATCTTGAGAAAGTGTATGTATTACTCCCAGTCTTTATGAGATGAAATAAAACTGATTGCTATCTTAATAACAGACCAATCCTGTTAACAACTCAACAGTGCATTGTCATTTAAGTTTTCTATTTTGCCGAGGCCTCTCACCCTATATCTGAAGTTTCTAAAACGAGAATGGCCTCTCAATTTTTTAGTTGCCACATTTCCGCGGGTTTGTTGCGGACATAAAAATTACATTTATTTTTTCAATTTCTTCTGAGTGGGCAAACTTAGATGGATTGAGAACTTTAATTTAAGTAAAAAGTAAGTAACATTATATGATAATCCAACAAATTTTAAACTGCATGGAACTAATATTAAATTTTTATTGGGTTAAAAATATAATAACATTTTGTATATATTGGTTGAACATCATGGAGGACCAACAAATAAGTAGGGTAGGGTGGAGTTAAAAGTTCCGCTAGGAAAATGTCCAGCTATAAAATTCCAGCTTTTATATGTTTAGTAGATTACGTCATACACTTAGGTTGATGTGAATATTCCGGTAGAGACGCACAGGCATATTCTATGTGAAAAGTAAAACAATTATTGATATCACTTTGGAATATCTAAACCACTATTAACTATTTACTATTAACAAGGTAAACATATTTATTTATAATTTATTAGTAGGTAGTTAATGTGCGGCTTTATTGTTATGTAAAGTGTGTTGTTAACGACCAAAAGTCGGCAACGATTTTTGCAAAAGGTTTCATTGCTGCTACCCTCAGTATACATTTACTGTATGGTTTTACAATGTAACAATACAAGAAGAAACTGACCGCGGCACAATATATTTTTAACTACCTCTTCCTCATATAGCCGAGATTACCATATTTTCAGAATGTCTAAAAAATTGAGAGATATAAACGAAATTCTGGTACAGTTGTTTTTGGTTACGCACCATCAAGTCAAATATTTTCTACACAACAATTCTTACTGAGTATTTCTTGAAATTTGCTCAAATTTTTCATGGAATAGGCCCAACTGATGCCTACGATTATACGTCAAGTATAAAGTGAATATTCCCGAAATCTGGAATGAGAAGAAATGATAAAGAAATCAATGTCTTTCTTTATGGAACCTGAAACTACCTGTCTTAGCAGGCACGATCTTTAGAAAAATTAGCTGCGGTTATGGATAAATATAAATTTGTAGCTTCATCGATTTGAAATGCTGATGTGGGATTTCTATAGTAATACAACCCTCACAGATCATGGCTTCTAAAGGAAATTATTTTTGGAAATAGAATAAACTACAGTAAATTCTTAGCTATCTTTTTGCAAGAGAAACTCGAAAAGGATCATTGTGATATTTTAATATTTTTATACAGGGAGTATCAAAGGAACAAGTACCAAAATCCATACCAAATCTAAAATTGCATACCAAAATCATGTGACTGACTGTGGGCATATCGGTAATGTAGAGTCTATGTAAATCCTTATTAACAATAACTTCGAAAGATATAAAGGAAATGCAGAATAACAGACGAGGAATTTTCAACAATACACTGTACAATTTCAATTAGAGAAATGCATGAGCCGAAAGGGATATTTTTAAGAAACATTTTTTTTTTACGTTTGTTATTGTTATTATTGGATTAGTACTAATTTTATAGTTTTCAACTAAAACTAATTCCTTCAGTACATCCTACACAAACAAAAAACAGACATATTTTGAGTGTTTCTTAATATCTATGTGTCTTTCATTAAATTCGTATATTCGTATATCTTATTTCAATCAAAGTATTTGTGCCATATATTATAGCAGAAAACTGTTGGCAATCATCCAAAAATCATCTGAGATGATTAAAACTCAATTCATCTCAGTTTTAATCATCTACAGACGATGCCAACTTGGTTGGCGAGACGCGCGCCGAGTGCTATATAGTGTTTTGGTATTATGTGAAAAATTGCGTAAGTGATATTGTTCTTTCGATATTATCCCATTAATTTTCCTTTTGGTTGTTGGCTCTTTCTGTTGTTCACGTATACCTAAATAAATAAAAACAAAACCTTATTTCCATAAATTTGACGTAACTCTGTACAGCACCGGCAATTGAAAATCATAAAATTTTAATAACGCAGGAGTGTGTACTTAATTTTTGTGTGACAAAAGCGAATACCATACCTTTGTTTATTCAAATCAAAAATGCGCGAATGACTGAACAAACAAAATATCACCGATTGCCAATAATTCTATTTATCCTGTCCACACCTCCATTCAACGGCATCCAAAATCATAAAACTCATACACGAGCTATAACATGGCCGAATGTCCGAGCTAAAGCAATAAACAGAAATTTTAATCACAACATACCCCATTAGCACGTTACTAAATATACCTATGTGATATTACATCATTCTGTTTGCAATATAAACATTCCTTTATGATTTGACAAATAAATTTTCTACATTGCTTTCAAAATGATCATATTGCGCGCTTTCAATTTGATGATAATTAAACAGGCGATGCAAACAGATATAAAACATGAAACAAAATAATTGCGCCCCAATATGCCCTGTTTGTATGCGTTCTGAACAAGATGTATTTAGGACTCCGACAAATTCGTTCATATTTCATACTCTGCTGCGGTCTACTCAACACTAATTCGGGTGTAAATAAAATTTATGCCATGAATTTATAATGAAAAGATTGATACAGTGCGAAGCTATCGGAAATAAACGATCAAGCGGACAGCACTTAGAGCGGATAAATCCATGCCCTGTTGAGTCATAATGTTGACACGTACCGGGATATCAAAAATTATCTTGGTCAAGGGTGGTTGTGGAATGTAAAACGTGTGTCTTACTTTAAATTTGAAATAATTATGTCACTGTCACACTGACATCATCAATAACCTACAAATTTCATACCTATTTATTTCAGTTGTAAAACAATAATGAACTACAAATTATGAAATAACGGTTTTAGTAACAAGAAAAAGTAAATTACAGTAATGGTTGGAAATGTCCCCCGTTTTGTTCGATGCACAAGTTGACGCGCCTCCTCATGCTGTGAAAAGCGTTTTGCAGCATTTCTAGCGTTATAGTTGCACATTGCTGAACAATTCTTTGTTGCAGTTCTTGCAAATTATTTACCGGAGTTGCGAAAATCTTGTTTTTTAAGTAAGGAAATATAAAATAGTCCATAATTGTCAAACAAGGTGATCTCGGAGGAAACTCAACTTCTGTATGCAAACTTATCAGCCGGTCATAAAAAAACTCGCGGAGGAAAGCAATATTTTCTCGTGTAGTATGTGCTGTTGCACCGTCATGCTGGAAATAACCGTACCGAAGTTCATCATCGTTTAACTGTTGCACAAATTCAGCCAAAAAGTTGTGTCTGTACCTTTCTGCGTTGACGGTGAAATCGAAGAAAATTGGCCCAATTATTCTTCTGCGAGAAACTGCCATTCAAACACCAATTTTTTGAGCATGTAGTGGCGATTCAGTAAAAACATAAGGGTTCATTGCTCCACATTCGCATATTTTGAGAATTGATGTATCCCGAAAGGTGGAACCACGCTTCGTCAGAAAAAAAGTTAAGTCCAGAAGATCGTCATTCATTAAATTATTGACAAACCAATGGCAGTAAGCAAGGCGTCTGGGGTGGTCTGCGGGCAGAAGAGCTTGATGTGCTTGCATCTTATATGGATGCATGTTCAAGTCTTTCTTTAAAATCTTATGACATGTTCCATAAGAAAGTCCAATTTCCTGAGAAAGACGTTTCAAAGGTTTTGCAGGCTCCTCTTGCATACGTTGACGAACGTCCATTGACAACTTCTTCTGTACGAACTCTTGGTCTACCAGCACCTTTTTTATGAGTCACACAACCAGTTTCGCGAAACACTTCACCACAATTTGTAAGGCACGCATAAAAATTGCGGTAATATTGCCAGGTTTGGGAAGTGCTCTCGAAAATTGTCCAAACACAAACGTTGACTGTATTGCCAATTTCCATTAACTAGTGCACCCGTTCGAAAATAGGCTTCAATCATGAAAATTTTGTGCTGTGTGGTAAGAGGCATGATTTAAAAACTGGATTAGAAAATTTTAGCACAATGACTTGACAGATTCTGACACAACAAAACATATTCAAAAATTTAAAGTAAGATACACGTTTTACATTCCACAACCACCCTTGACCAAGATAATTTTTTATATCCCGGTATATCTTATTCGCGTAATTCTCTGTATATTTTCTATATATTCATGAGATTATGACATAAACCTCATTTCATCAATGAAGTCGATGAGTCAAGAGCAAGTTTTATTTTAGCTCCGGATCTTACTTTCAGATAACGAAAAAAGTTTCTAGTAATAGTGTTCGTTATTAAGTACACTTAAACCGATTCATCGCACCGAAGATACCGAATATCTTGCATATATATTTGAAGGAGATGTCGAAAACAACTATTCCTCGGAAAATATGCCCCGACTGGCGTTGCATTATTTCAGAATCTCCATGGAAGTCGCCACATCCATCACCGAGATCAACCACCAGACACTGACCGGTTTCGCGCTTATTATGCGGCCGTCAGAGTGCTATAGGTAGTGGAATCGATGAATGATTTTGCGGAATGATGGCCAAATGGGCATAGTGAATGTTAGTAGTGGTGAGAAATACACAATAATTGTCAGACGGATAGTACCAAAGACTCAAAGAGGGCACTACACTGTGATTCTCACCACTACTATCTTACATATACTTAACAATAGCCATTATTTTATTTATTTTTCCGTTATTGTTCCGTTAAGTTTTTTCTAAGATTTGTTTATTAGATTAGATATATAGATAGGCCGTTGTTAGAAAAGAACAGGTGATACAGTTCATGTGTTATACACTAACATTAGTAACATTAGGTTTTTAATATTAATGATTCATACAAATATGTATAATCACGTATGTGCAAAGATTGAACGGCCCAACTATATCATTATCCTGCCAATAAATATGCAAGGATGTTCTTTAAAAAAAAAAGAAAACAAATATTATACTTTATCTTTACAAACCTATACACGGTAATTATATGTAGGTACTTGTACTTAATATTCTGTATTTTGAAGGTCTTCGAAACATTTCAACTGTCACTACTCCTAATTACTCGGTTTGCAATAAATTGCTATAAAACTGTATAGTTTCTTCTGAATAAGCCTTTCCCGTTATAGCGAGAATAAGTCTAACAGTTGCATTAACATATCTTACCCATTGTGTAAAACTAGACAGAAAGACAAATGATTGCACCTTTTGCATTAGACGGCACAAGACAGAAACACTTGCTTTTTCACAGTGCCCACAAAAAGTCAAATAAAAATTTGTGCTCCTTTTTTGGTGACCATTAAACTGCGATAAAACGTTTAAAGTTTTAAAGAAAGCCACGACTTGAAAGTTTCCACTTAGCAAATGTCCACCGTTATCATTGAAAGGGGAGCCAAAGGAAAGGAAATTTAACCAACGGTTTTTAAGACATAATTGGAATGGCCGCACTTTTAACTTTCAATTACTAATTAAAAAGATACATCTTTTTGTTATAATTAAAGAACTTTACGTTTAAATGTCCAATGTTCGGATACAGATCGGTGTCAATTAAATAGAGTTACAGATTTCAAGTGTGGTGTGTATCATCAAGTTTATATATTTTATAAACAAACAGACATACAGACATTACATATTGAATTAGATACAATACCTGCATATTATAATTACAACTTTTAATATAAACTGTATTTAAAAGTATTTTATTTTCTTTCTGAATCTGGGACACAAAAATTCATTTGAGTTGTTTCGGCGACAGTTTAATGTCAATAAGTTAATGGACAACAATTTGAACATCATGCATATTTTACATAATTTAAAGTAAGTACAGCATTCTTAATAAATCATCTATTTATTTGCACCTAATTTGCTGCTAAACGGATAATGATATGTTACTGCAATCTTAACAAAATAATCAATCAAATGATACGATCTATTCATCTTGCTATTTAAAAAATTGAAGATGGCGTGGTGTCTGTAGAATACTTTAAGAATGCATTTTAAGAAGCGATTAATTTCTACAGAAAATTGCTCTTAAATGTCAAATGGTTGTAGCCTGAAATCACTTTTTACGTATATTGCATAGATACGAAGTAGGTATCTTTTTTATCTCAAAATAGGTGTACTCGTAAATGAGAAATCACCTATCACATTTTGATTCAAACCCTTAAACAGAGAAGCTCCATTAACTTTAATTTAAATCCAGTGCAGGAATTACAGTAAAGCAGAAACTTTGTAATTTAAGTTGTATGAAAATATTTGTATATCTGCTCTGCAAAAGAAGCAAAATAAAATAAATATACAATATATAATATAACAATTTGTATACCTAAAACAAGTTTACAACATCGAATAATGGCTTAATCCTCACTCATGTACTGGCGAACCGGACAGTTTTGAGGCTTTTAAACTTTCCCGGCCGCAAGAAAATTAGTCCTCTCCATATTAAAGGATAATTTAATTTGTCCCCTCGTTCATCATATGCGGTGAAAAACTGGCTGGTATTTACGCTCGCGTTGCTCTGGTGATTATTACCGACTAGTATACAAATTACGTACGTTGTTTGAACTAATAATTATAGAGCGGGCCTATATGAAAATGATCTCCTGCTCCTGCTATATTGCGGATGTTATATTAAAACTCGCGGGCTGCGCGCCACCCACGGGCGCCATGTTCCACCAGAGCCAACTAATCAGCACGTTTTATTCCGATTCAAACGCACCGTGCATGTCATTGCCCATTAAAATCATCGCCATGGTCATGTATTTCAAAGCTTAATGCGAAAATGTATATCATCTGTATATATAGGTGTCCGTGTCATGTTAACCCGTTAGTGACCATTTAGAGGACCATTTGTGTGTAAACTCGATTACTTCCACGTTATTTAAATTACTGATGGTACACCTATTACTGCCAGGGTTGAATAGTATCAATGCAGCTGCTAGTGAGGCTCCAATGTCACTCTGTTTACGTTTACTATACCAATTTTGAATTTAGGAATTCAAAATTGGAAATTGTTTTTTTTCTGGTAGTGAATAACAACAAAAGGATATATAGCAAACATTGTTTCGATTTTTGAACTCTATGGGTGTTAGACTGACAACAAATAACTGGTGACAGAGTAGTTTGTTTTGAAGTTTGGATAAGAATTTCACAGTCATCCTCACAAGAAATTAAATGATTTTAGGTTAGGTGATTACAGAAAAAAGAGTATATATAACTTAAAAACTAGAAGACATATGTAGGGAAACATATACCGTTCGAAAGAGAATAATATTGTGCACCAGACTAAGGAAAACATACCGGGTGTTCCATTTGAAAAACCAACTTATGATGGTTTAAAGTTAACTTATCTCGGCACTAAATTTCCACCACCCTGTATGCAGTTAAGCCACCTTTAAATTATAGATGTGAGGCTTAAAGGTCTAGCTATCCCTCCTATAAATGTTGTCGTTTTATCTTCTTTACTGTAAACTACACATGGTTTTAAGCTAGTTACTATTTCTCTTAATTTTTCTGAAAAAAACTAAATATCTCGAAAACGGTAAATTTTAGGAAGAGGGAAACTTAAATTTCAGTAATATATAGAGTATTCCATTCAAAATAACCAAGATGATGGCGAGTTCCGGTAAAACCGGAAGTGCTGAGTTGCATTCATTATTATTTTGGTTATACAGGGTTATTCAGAACATATCTCTAAAACTTTGAGGATATGTGCATAAAAGTTTTAGGATTTCCCGTAAACAATGTTTAAAGTTATACCATTATAAAGAACTACGTAGATGGGCAACTGTACTTCAACGACAATCTGATATACCACATTCCTAAGAATGTGGTAAAAAAAGCAAACACGTTTTTTGTACTAGAACGCCCGGGCGAATGACTTGGAGTGGGGATAATATCTCTATTGTCTATTCAGTCATCAGTCTATGTGTGGACTCTCTGTGTGCCGGTGTGTTAAACTGTAAAATTTTCAAAATGGCTCATGTGTACAGTAATGCTGAGTTAATGGACTGTTACCAGTGGATTATCAACTACGAGTTAGGTTTTGTGAGTGGTTGTTGCAGCAAAATGCTGAAAATCTTCAATTTACTTAATAATTTGCGTTTACAAGATCAGCAACCAGGAGGAACATTCGGTTTAGTGCGGCAAAATTGGATAAGGCGTGCCCAAAATGTGTACAAGTCGCGGAATATTATTTCGAACAGCTTTTGTAACAAGGTATGTGCAAATTTTTTATAAATTTCATGTTTCTAATACCTAGTAATCAAGTAGCGCTATTCTTCAAAATTAGTGTAACAAAATTTTATTCATTTTAAAGACACGTCACTTTGGTCACATCTATCTATCTTTCAGTTTATTTTAAAGTAAAAACGCTGCAAATCTTGTTGGCGCCGGGTGTCGGTATACTCTCAGAACTTCCGAAGTTTTTTCGTGCTAGCCAGTTTGCATTGTCAGTCCCAAGGTCACTACATTACAGTGGACCACTATCCAGCGGCGTGCAATGAAAAATTTTTAAATAGTTTTCAGAAGCCGCAAAAAAAATTTTTTTGCACTACCACATGTGTGTTGAACATCCCCAAAATTTATTATGGATAAATTCTGAATAACACTGTACATTTACTATTATATATTATCTAACATAACTATGCAGGATATTTTATTAAATATTAATAATTTAATAGGTTTTAGATTAAACTGGAAGCGATACACATGCACAAACCTCTTCCAGGAAGAAAAGCTCTTTCATGGTTCACAAATAGCAATAGAAGTACCTATTACTTCTTCAGATAACAATTTTAGACATCGCACTCTTACATAAAACTTTGAGGACCCTGTTAGTATCTTAAGAAGCTGTACAGAAACAGTCTTGTTAACAACACTAAACTACTTGTGCAAGGAGGGAAATAAAAAGAAATCATTACTCCCCGGAATTAAAAACAGGAGAATGATAGAACTAGCCGTTCAGCATCAGCAGGATTACAGTAACACCCAACATAAGTAACGGAAACAGGAATCCTTATAATTCCATTTGAGAGTGTTAAGCAACATTTAAACATTAAATTCCAGTAAGTTGGTTTTGATCTGTTCACCGATAATCCGCTGAGAGCGGCCGGTTATAGATTTAGGTGTGTCCATGTTTGTCCAACAGCTTTAAACTTACTGGAGAGCCTTCAGCTCGCGTAATGTAGGTAGTACGCTTCCACCCCAATCCACTCGCTAAATCTGAATTTGCATTTTAGATTCGTACTCTCGTTCAAATTGGAATTAAACACTTATTTCGTTTTATCAATCTTGTCTGTTTATCTTGCCGGATTCCCGGTTTTATGATCGAGCGCCACTCCAATCACCTGCCGATTGCTCTCTTGGAAACTGCCTCGCCCCCGGTTTATCTTTGCTCAGATGCATAGCACGTATTTATGGCCGTGATTGTAGGTATTTACTCAGTAAAGTTCCTGGATTTATTGGAGCTAAAATATTGGAGGTGCGGATATTGAAACAATATAAATTTGATAGGTATTATTAACTGATTGGTAGAAAGCTTCCGCACCTTGTGAATCATTCTGATAAATTGAAAAAAAAGACAATTTACTATTTTACATTGTAGTTGCAGATCAATACTGCAGTTTCGTCATTGTCAAATAATTCAGTTTACTAAATGAATACTCTTATTTATACCTTAGGCTTCTGATAATTAATAAAATACAGTGGCGCTAAAAGCATCACTGTACTTTAAGTACTTTAAGTAGATACTGTAAAACCTCTAAATAAAATAGATTGATATCTAGGCATATCTGTTCATTAAGTAGATCATTGTCTTTTATTTTAATAGCTTTGATATAAAAATAATAATTCTGTTTTTCGTAGGTTTATGATATGTAAATGTATTTGCAAATGTTGAGTTTGTTATTCTTAATTCTTGTAATCTGAAGAACCACAAATGTTTTTTATAACTAGTTTCAAATTCCTCCCAGTTTGACCTATACCGGGTGTCAACGGATCTATTAGACAAGCCATAACTTCTAGAGTATTGGATGTATCAAAATGAGATTTGGTATAGGTAAATGGTAGAGGAAGAGGAAAGTTTTTGCATATTTTTCACGTTTAAGTTACTTCCGGTTTCACCGGAAATGGCTTCAATTTTGAATTTTTAAATGGAACACCCTGTATATTTTTACATATTTGAATTTCTGAGACAATTTTGGACTAGAAAATGACATTAAAACTTTTAAGTATAATACTCGTATACGAATTTATTAAAAACTTCACTGAAGTAAATGTATTTTATGAGCTTATTTTTAATCCAATCACAATGAATTTAGTATCGTTGGATTCGCAAAAAAAATCCCTTTTTGAAAAATGCTTGTCTAAAAAGTGTTGCCATTTGAAAAAAAAATAGTTAGATATAAAAAAGTAATTTTGCCAACTTGTCTCATTCCTATCTACCATACTAATCACTAAAACTTTGCGATTACATTTTTCTGACATCATCTCAGGCCTTCAGATTAGTTTGCGCTCAATCATGGCCACCTAGATGCAATATTAAAAATGGCTCTAAAAAAATCAAGTAGGAGAAAAAACTTTTTAAAATGTCATTTTCTAGTCCAAAATTGTCTCAGAAATTCAAATATGTAAAAATATACAGGGTGTTCCATTTAAAAATTCAAAATTGAAGCCATTTCCGGTGAAATCGGAAGTAACCTAAACGTGAAAATATGCAAAAACTTTCCTCTTCCTCTACCATTTACCTATACCCAAATCTCATTTTGATACATCCAATACTCTAGAAGTTATGGCTTGTCTAATAGATCCGTTGACACCCGGTATAAGAAAACAAGACAATCCGAGCATGGCACTGTTTTTTTTCTTAGTTTCTCAGTTTTATATCTTGCGTTTAACAAAACATGTACCAGTTTATGCTGGGATTTAAAACTGCTTTAGTTGACCTTCGGAGAGTAACAAATCATAATCGTAATCTCAAAGTCAGTTTTAAATCTCAGATAAACTCCCAGATTTCCTGTTCAACGGAAAACATTAATATGAAGATCTAACATATTCATTTTTGACAGTCAAGCCAACTTGATCTTCATCTCCCTAACTCCTAGCAACCCCAACTTTAAGATTTCAAATGGAACTACTCTATTTCTAACACGTCATTTTAAAGTCCTTTCCATTGCGAATACACTGGTGTATCGTTTTTGGGAATCGGTATTGGCTTAATGAAAAGTTGACAAACCGACATTCGCGTACTAATTTCTACAGAAATGCCCATGATGATGATGTTGGTTCAAGAGGATGAAGATGATTTTGATCGTCGTACCCAATTTTGCAAATGTTTTAGTGAGCGACTTCTACTGATAATATACGTCATAATAAAAATAGTATCCATTGTAATTCATTCGGTAGGTGAATCGTTTGACAATGCAGTAACGAGTTGTTATATCAAATACCTCATTTAATGGTAGTATAATATACTACAATTTTTTTACAATATTATTCATTTTACATTATTTACTGGGTTGGTCAATGGTAAAAAATAGGTATATTGTCTTACGAGTATTCTCGATTTTTACAATTTAAATACTTTACATATTTTATAATTCTTAAACTAACTGTTCAATATCATCAGTAAAAAAATCCAAAATTTGTTTCCAGAATATCTCGAAGAGGCATATATTTTAGAAACGTTTTGAAATATATAGAATGGTTCGGTATAGCATTTGATTTATCATAAAATTACCTCGATTGGGCATTACCTTATTTTGAAGCAGCAGTATCAAATTATTAGGAACAATATAAAAAATTTCATGCCATTAACAAAAATGCTATGGAAATGCAAGTTATAATTAATATTAAATAAGGAAACGTATATGGACTTGAGTAGCTCAGAGCTGTATTTAAACTACCCTGCACTTTCAGGGTTGCATTTAAACTTTCAACTGACTCATGATGGTGATATCTATAAAAGGGATTTTCTTAATTCAGAGAGCTATTTCCGGAAAACTTCCTGAAATACCCTAAATTGAATTGCCTGAATTATTTGTGACCTTCATTTTATTGGAAATTAACTTACAACGCTGCAAATATAAAATAATTTAAAATAAATCCCTGCCGAAAAAGCACAAGTCGGGGTCAGACATTTGAAATTTAGGTCTGCTTAACAAAAAACATTATCTCATTAAAAATAAAAACATATATACATACATATTTTAAACATAAAAATACAATATTTTTGGAATCCTAGATATGTATATGTACGTGTGTGAAATTGACATTCATTAAAAAAACCTTCATCGAAAACATTCTACTGTTAACAATAAACAACTTATTTGACCCTATTTGTATACCTATTTGACAAAAATGTATACCTATCTGAATTAGGAAAGTTGAAAACAATAATCTCTTATAACTATAAAAAGTTTATCAGAGGGGCAAAGTTTTTACAATTTTGTTATAAATTCTGGTTAGTTGACAGTGGATAAACTAGGAAATATAAATTTATTACCGTGTATTTCAAAACCGGACATCAAAACTTTGATGAAATAGGCAATAACTAGCTAGAAATATAGTTCGGTAGGTATGTCACAAATATAAATTCTTCAAATTCTATTGATCAAACAAAATTACTAGCATTAAATAGAATCCAAAATACTTTCTGTAACATATACGGAAATATGTATATTTTTGGACAAGCAGCTTTTAAGAATGTGAACCTTTAATATTGAATAATAATTAGCGGCTCTGTCAAAGTTTCAAGTACTAGGTTGACATATGTATATGTATATTATACAAGGGCATTATCTCTTAGAATAAAGTCACAAAAGTGCATTAATAATAATTATACTGGTCGCATATTTCTAACAAACAAACTAGATATATTTATTTGAGTAATACTGACGAAATAATCTTTAAGTATACGCACAGCAATTTGAAATCGACTCAATACAAGTATTCAAGAACTGCGAGTGCCCAAAGTCGAACAGCAAGAATTCGTATTTTCCTTGAAACGGCGCCGAAAGAAACCCGTGATTACTCTCCACTAGGTGCGTCCCGTCACCGTCACGTCACCGGTGGTGATGAATGCCGCCCCCGCATCGCCGCCGCCGACGTTGCCGCGGGCCTTTTGTCAACCCGGAATGAGGAGCGATGACGCGGTGGAAATTGGATGTCACTTGGAGGTGTCACCGCAGTGTTTTTCCAGCCGGCGGCAACGGCTACGCGATGAAACCCAGACAAATCAGCCAGAAACAAATGAGGACGGCCGACTTCGCAGAAAGGAGGAATTGATGAAAGGTAGTGCGGGTGAGGACAGATGCGGCGCATCGGTTAGTACCGGTGTCAGGAAATTAATCTCGCTACGTATATAGTAATATCACAGACAAATAACTTTCTTATCTGTGGTAATATACCTACTATACGGATTGCTATACAGGGTGAGTCATATAAGATGCCTCAATCCTTTACTCAGTGATATCGAATATACATTTTTTTCGTTCAAGAGTATTATGTTGGCTTCCTCATGTACACTGATGATTTAAACATTTATCGTTTAATTGATTCAATTCAGAACTGTGAAATTTTTCAAGAAACATTGGAACTGGTCAATTCATGGTGTACCAACAATCGACTTTCCCTTAATTCAATCAAGTGCGATGTTCTTATGGACGGAAGACTGACATACATGTGTTTATGTATAGCATCGAAAATATTGGCTTATTTAGACCTGATTTGATTAAAGATTTAGGTGTGTACTTTGATTCTAAACTGTCATTCAATCAACGCATAGAAAAAAATAGTGCCTCAGCATTTCTTGGTTCTGTGATAAGAAACTGTTAGGGATTCAAGAATATTAAATCTTTTTCTTTATTATATTTTAAACATTTCTTCGAGTATAATCAATAGAATATATCTACAGCTAGATTCCGCAAAGTTACCCATGACCAAGAAAATGTTTCACTAACGTTAATGTCAACAAAAGTATTGCTATTATGTCAAGTTGTTGCAAGTTCAGATACGATTCAAGAGCATAATATTTTACCATAATTTAAGATTGAAGTATTCAATCGAGTTTCTCAAAAACTGTTGTTTAGACATTGGAATGGAAAGAAATTGAATATATTTATCTGTCCTTTTCAATGGAGACAATAAATACAGGGTGTTCCATTAAAAAAAATGAGTGTCAGATAAATTGATAAATTACTACTTCTGTCAAAAACAGTCTGCACATAAAATGCAGATGCCAAACTGCAGCGATGAAGAACGAAGATACTAGGTGTCTGCAAATAACGTTTCCTATATTACTGAAGATAAGTTCTCGCTTATTTTTTTAATTCACTTCTCCAAAATGCGTTTTTTGAAGATAACTTGGCAACGCCGCATCCGAATTTCAAAAATAAAATATCATTTTGCAGGCAAAAGAAAGGCGAATCGAAAAGTACAGGATTTAACATTTAAAAAAAATATAAGTTTACTTCAGCCATCTACACTGGGTCACCCTGCATGCTCCAAAATAATTTTAAAAATTTTGATATTATTATTATTATTATTATTATTATTATTATTATTATTATTATTATTATTATTATTATTATGTACCAACCATAATGGTTGGTACATAATGGTCTAAAAGGAAAAAAATGTATATCCTATAGCACTGGATCTTCCAGTAACATTTTTGCTGTAGATTGTTTATGCAAGGTGTTCCTTACTCGTTATTTCATTTCTTATAACTAAAATTGAAACCCCAATGGATTTTTCAGCGGATGGTTGATATGTATTAAATTCTGCACTACTTTTACCATTCAAGTTTTCTTGTAGCCGCAAGTTTTGTTTCAGATCTGTGGTAATCAAATTTGGTTCAGCTTATATAAATAATAATACTTATGTACAGGGTGTCCAAAATAAGGTCCTCTATCCCCTTATCTCAGAAAGTATAAAAGGTAGAGACAAAAGTTAAATACGAAAGTTTTTTGTTTTTACCTGAATTTTTCATTTTTATAACTTTCTTGAATACAGGTTGTTCAGTTTTTCTGATCCAGGCATCAACTTTCTTTTTTTAAATGGGACACCCTATATTCAATTACGTTTTTGAACTCTCCTTAAAATTCTAGGTCGACATTGTTAAGAGTACCCTATACCTATCATTTACCGTTACGAAGATATTAGCATTTAAAGATAAAAATCTTTAAAAAATACCTGTTCAAAAAATCTCGGCAAAACAAATAAGACATCTAAAAAAAGTAAATAGGGTTTATTTCGTAGACAATTAGACTCAGAAATTACTTCTATGGATCAATATTACCTGATTAATATACAGGGTGTTTTTGACAGATGGCTCAAACATGTATATGTTAAAACTCCAGAAAATCGAAAATCTTTTATGGAACACCCTGTGTATTATTATATTTTTGAATTATCTATTAAATTTTAACCTTACTCTATATAACGTTCCCTATTCTTATTTTGCTTAGTTTTCAAGATGCACATAAACATTCAGAGTTGAAGCATGAATCTTAAATAAAAGAAGGATTGAAAATTCGCAAAGGGAAATTTTATGAAAGTCATACTAAAATAAAGCGTCGAATCCAAAAATGAATAATATATGGGGAGTTCCATTTAAAATAAGAATATTAACCACAATTTTAGGTATAACCGGAAGTGTCACGAGGACGCCATTATTTTACTTTAGGAGAGCATCCTCAAAAACCACAGTGTCCAAATTTGCACTCTTTAAATTTAAGTAGTCTCAGACATATTCTAATGGGTGGTCGACGTGAAACACCCTGTACATAATATAAATAATATTTACGCTGTATACCGGGTTTCCCATTTCATTTGACTAATGGCAATTAACATGGGCTATTACATTTCATTGAATTTTATATTCCCAGGGCACACTATGAGAAATATTGCTAACGGAATCGATAGTACTGACTGTTAAACACTTCTGATTGCCAAAATACTAAAGCGAAATGCTGTTTTAATTAAAATATTAATAAAAATTCGTTTTAAGTTAATAGATGTAGTTTACATAAGTCTTTTAGTGACATTACGTTACGTCAACGATTGGAGTAGTTGGTTGAGCGTCCGTCTTTCAATTTGAACCTTGCGGTTTTGCAGGTTCAAATCCCACCAGGGACAACTTTTTTTTATTTTACTTTTTCATTAATTACAAATTATTAGTGTTTACTTATTCGAACAAATATGGTTCGATGTCAGTACCTTGTTATTATTTTTGAAAGTCACAATATTTACTGATCAGCAAAAAAATAAAACATGGTTTAATTGGTTCGTTTCCTTTATCTTTAGGTAAAGCTACTATCTTACAAAATAAGTAATCAATAAGTAATATTTTTTATTTATTACGTGCACTGTGCTTTTACTAATAGTGTACTTATCTCTGTTAATAGTTACTACATATTATACCTCAATCTGGATATTGAGTTAAACAGTTATAGAGGAACTGTCGTGAATTATTAATAGGTTTTTTTTTAAATAAAAAACTAATTCTAAAATTAAAGGTTTTTTAAAATATGTTGAAAAAACTCATAATTTTAGAATTATAGTTTTTCATTAAAAAAACCTATAACTAATTCACGACAGTTCCTCTGTAATACTGTTTAACTCAATATCCAGATTGAGGTATAATATGTAGTAACTATTAGCAGAGATAAGTACACTATTAGTAAAAGCACAGTGCAATAAAAAATATGTTGCTTATTGTTACTTATTTTATAAGATAGTAACGTTACCTAAAGTTAAAGGAAACTAACCAATTAAAACATGTTTTTTTTTTTTTTGATAAGTAAATATTGTGACTTACGAAAATAATAACTACCTAGGTACCGACAATGAACAATATTTATTCGAATAAGTAAACACTAATAATTTTTAATTAATGAAAAAGTAAAATAAAAAAAAAGTTGTCCCTGGTGGGATTTGAACCTGCAAAACCGCGAGGTTCAGATTGAAAGACGGACGCTCAACCAATTACTCCAATCGTTGACGTAACACAATTTCGCTAAAAGACGTATGTAAACTACATCTATTAACTTAAAACGAATTTTTATTGATATTTTAATTAAAACAGCATTTCGCTTTAGTATTTTGGTAATCAGAAGTGTTTAACAGTCAGTACTATCGATTCCGTTAGCAATATTTCTCATAGTGTGCCCTGGGAATATAAAATTCAATGAAATGTAATAGCCCATGTTAATTGCCATTAGTCAAATGAAATGGGAAACCCGGTATATTATTAATAATAATGATACATTCCTAATACAGTTAAAAGATGTTTTATTTAAGCAAATAAAGGTCGAAATTGACATATAACGAGAGAATGTTTAAGGCATATTATACGAGACATAGACATATTAGATATTAATAATGGAGGCAAGAAGAACGGAGAGGAATGCCTCGTATTCAAAGTTTAATTATGAAGGAAAGTCCAATAAAGCATACACGAGTGAATAAAGGTATCTTATTTATTGAAGGGTATATAAAATTCCAGACGGCTTAATATTAAAATATCGATGAAAATATCTCTATTATTTGATCTTAAACGAGAGATCCGGAGTAAAATTCTAATATAACAGCCGGAGGTTACCCACGCCCCGAATACTTCACGTCCACCTCGCGTTTACTATCTCTCCGTTGTTAATTTAAGAAATTTAATTACACAAGAATAATTAACGGAGATTACAGTAAAATTAATTTCGCGTTATGTCACGGCTCTTCTTGCTCTTTTTCGGTAGCAAAACAGCCGGCCGAGCACTGCCAGCCTGTGTACACAGGAAGGTAATGGGAGTCGAGGGTTAGAGAGATCAACAAACAGGGATTCTCTACGGCAATCAGGTCTAATCGATGCTGTAATCCATCACACAGGTCGGCTTACGTCCTGGAATGAGGGGATTGTCCACCTCGTCAGTTACATATACGGGGAAGATGCTTTAAGCCGAAAATACGGCGTCCTTGCTCTCTATTAATTAATCCTTGGGTTTTTATCTTTTTTTCTAAATTGCAGGTTCCCTTCTACATTTAAAAACATACTGTCAGTTAAACAATATTTATCATCGATACAATATGATAAGTAATTTCGTGTGGAACCTATCGTTGTAGTACAAAAATGGTTTTACATTTTAGAGGAATTATCAATTTTATACTCTAATATTTTTAAGGTAAGAATAATACGTGTCTATTTTGTAGCTAATATAAATCACAATTTATAGAACCGTTAATCTTATACGTTATGCTTTATATAATATGGATGTAAATAGTCACTTTACTGCTAATGTTTACCAGACTGAAACAAAAAAAATGAACAAAATAGCATTGTCTTTACTTTTACTACTTTGTGATGTATTCTATATACACAGAATTCATTTTTAAATTCCATCAATAAACTCCTGAGTTACCATCGTTTGACTGTGGTTTCACAGTGTCTCTCCCTCGTCTTTTATTTACCATTTTTTGAAAGTCGTTTTCTGTAATTCAAGTACCGGGATATCAAAAATTATCTTGGTCAAGGGTGGTTGTGGAATGTAAAACGTGTGTCTTACTTTAAATTTTTGAATATGTTTTGTTGTGTCAGTATCTGTCAAGTCATTGTGCTGAAATTTTCTAATCCAGTTTTTGAATCATGCCTCTTACCACACAGCACAAAATTTTCATGATTGAAGCCTATTTTCGAACGGGTGCGCTAGTTAATGGAAATTGGCAATACAGTCAACGTTTGTGTTTGGACTATTTTCGAGAGCACTTCCCAAACGTGGCAATATTACCGGACAAATTTTATGCGTGCCTTACAAATTGTGTTGAAGTGTTTCGCGAAACTGGTTGTGTGACTCAAAAAAAAGGTGCTGGTAGACCAAGAGTTCGTACAGAAGAAGTTGTCAATGACGTTCGTCAACGTATGGAAGAGGAGCCTGCAAAACCTTTGAAACGTCTTTCTCAGGAAATTGTACTTTCTTATGGAACATGTCATAAGATTTTAAAGAAAGACTTGAACATGCATCCATATAAGATGCAAGCACATCAAGCTCTTGTGCCCACAGACCACCCCAGACGCCTTGCTCACTGCCATTGGTTTGTCAATAATTTAATGAATGACGATCTTCTGGACTTAACTTTTTTTTCTGACGAAGCGTGGTTCCACCTTTCGGGATACATCAATTCTCAAAATATGCGAATGTGGAGCAATGATAACCCTCATGTTTTTACTGAATCGCCACTACATGCTCAAAAAATTGATGTTTCTCGCAGAAGAATAATTGGGCCAATTTTTTTCGATTTCACCGTCAACGCAGAAAGGTACAGACACAACTTTTTGGCTGAATTTGTGCAACAGTTAAACGATGATGAACTTGGGTACGGTTATTTCCAGCATGACGGTGCAACAGCACATACTACACGAGAAAATATTGCTTTCCTCCGCGAGTTTTTGGATGACCGGCTGATAAGTTTGCATACAGAAGTTGAGTTTCCTCCGAGATCACCTTGTTTGACAATTATGGACTATTTTATATGTCCTTACTTAAAAAAACAAGATTTTCGCAACTCCGGTAAATAATTTGCAAGAACTGCAACCAAGAATTGTTCAGCAATGTGCAACCATAATGCCAGAAATGCTGCAAAACGCTTTTCACAGCATGAGGAGGCGCGTCAACTTGTGCATCGAACAAAACGGGGGACATTTCGAACAATTACTGTAATTTAGTTTTTTTTATTACTAAAACCGTTATTTCATAATTTGTAGTTCATTATTGTTTTACAACTGAAATAAATAGGTTGAAATTTGTAGGTTATTGATGATGTCAGTGATGTTATGTGACAGTGGCATAATTATTTCAAATTTAAAGTAAGACACACGTTTTACATTCCACAACCACCCTTGACCAAGATAATTTTTGATATCCCGGTATTTTTCAGGCGATCACGATACGCTAGAACAGGATACCTAGATTTACGGTTGACAGTATACCTAAATATATAAATTGTATTATATTTCCACATAATTGTTATTTTTGCGAAACATTACTTCCTTAAAGGAAATATTTTATGCACATTCTTTATTTAATTACATTTTTTCTCGTATTGATACACCTCATTTACTAAACATTTTTATTTACAAGACAAACACGTGTTTTCAAAATTAGTAGATAAAATCCACTTTCGGTTTATCTTTACTTAGATGGTAGATAAATACGAATGAAATATAAAACATTTGGGCTAGTTTCAGAAACAGTTTCTTTCTGCCTCCGTTTTCAAAACATAAGGACAAATTGGACACATAGAATGTCAAATATGATGGGCGATATTTCTTGTTTATCTACTTTCTGAGATATGAAAGACATCATGCTCGACATATTGTAATATTTATCCTGTTATAGCTCTTCCTCTTTCTTATCAATGGTAAAACGAATATATAGATCAAAATTTAAAGGATATACCCATGTTATTCGTTCCGTATTTGTTATTGCTGGTATATTTACACAAGTAAGCATTAAATAAATATTGAAGAAAATCTTAAAAATTAATAAAATAGGAGCTTTAGTAATGATAGTTTGATTTTGTACTTCAAATACGGTAAGATGATACTTACCCTACTTGCTAGAGACTTTACATGTTTTTGCTTACCTGAAACAAAAAATATATTAATTTATAAAAATATACTAAGTAGGCAAAATACGGTTTATGAATTTTTACTATAAAGTGTTGCAAAATCTTACATAAAGTGACTTACATAAATCTTACATGTCGAAATAAGGATGTAGTGTTTATAATGTTCGGTAAATCCGAAAAGAACAGAAAAATATTGTAATATACGGAGGTAAAACAACTTTGTTAATGCGCTGAGAAAACTATTTATTGAATATTGCTACATAATAGGGTTCTCACATATTTTTTTTTATACCAAAAAATTGAGTTTTCCTTCCCTATTATACATATAGTTAAAAAAAATTACAAACACTTGCATATCCGAAAAAAAGTGAGTTGAAATTTAAATTCGGAATTTGGCGCGTAAACGCGTCTACCACGGCTGACTATTTGTGACGTCATCAGGCATATAAACAAACAGTTTGACAGGAAGCTATAACATCAGTTATTATATTTTCATTATAATAAAGACCAGCGTGTATGGTAACAAGTTTTTTTAAGTTATTTAATGAAGTACACAGTAAAAAAAGACAAATGGTAAAATTACCAAGTGTATGTAAAAAATTTAAAGAGTGAAACTACTGTATATATATCTTTATACTTGTGATAAAACGGTTTATATATAGTTATAGTAGGTATATAAAGTAATAAATTCTTATATGATTAAGGTACTTGATCCAACTAAGGCCAGTGCTCCTATAAGGCCATACGCCACCTAGCAGCAGAAAACAAGATTGACCCAAAAACCGTGTATAAAAATAAAAGATATTCGTCTAGGCTAAGATTCTAGTATTCGCCAGAAAAGGTGAAAGGAGAGTCCACATAATAGCCCCGGAGCACGCCGAAAACCTGACTGTGGTCGCTTGTGGCAGCGCAGTTGGTCAAGCCATACCCCCAATGGTCATATTTAAGGGAAAAAGGTGCAAGGACGAATGGAAAGAAAATATGTCTCCTGGAACTGTTATTCAAATGACACCTAAGGGCAGCATGACTACAAGTGTTTTTTGTAAGTGGTTACAGTACTTCGCTAAATTTAAGCCCGAAGGAGATGTTCTGCTGATAATGGATGGGGCGGCGTCTCACCTAGATATTTCTGTTTTTGAAACCGCAGATGCTTTGGGAATAACTCTGTTGTGTTTGCCGAGCAATACGACACACGAGCTGCAGCCACTCGATAAATGCGTTTTTCGCAGCTTCGAACATTATTGGGACGAAGAAGTATTGCTGTATTGGACAACCTATCCTGAGAGAAAAATTACAAGAACTCGTTTTGGTAAGATACTGAGCGATATTTACCCAAAAGCTATGTCTGCGAAAAATTTACACTCGGCTTTTGAAGCCACTGGAATATTTCCGTACAACCCTAATGCTATACCAGAAATTGCATTCGCTCCTAGTAGATTGTCGTATCGTGCATCTCCCGCAGGCAATAATGAAAATACTCAGGAAACAAATGAAGATGAGACGGAAGACTGTGGCGTAAATCCTCCTGATGAAGTAACTATGATAAGCTGTTCAGAATCAGAAGAAGGATCCGATTGCAGTGATTCTGATAATGAACCACTCATTAATTTAGTTCTGAGAAAAAAACCTCTTTGGATAGTAACGGCAATAAAACTATGGATGCGATTGAACCTGAAACTAGAAATAAAAGCCAAGACTCAAGTTCGATTGAAGCGAGGGAGAGTGTCAACGAACTGTTTCCAACACCCGAATTAAAAACTCCAAGCACTAAACGGCGCAAAGCAATTAATTCAGCTGCTCAAGTCATTGTCAGAGATTTATTCAGCACACCTTCCACCAGTTTCGCGATACCTTCCAGCAAAGAAAATGCTGCTTCTTCCAGTTCTAAACATAGGAATAAAAATGAAATTTCTAAAAGTAGGATTAAAAAGCAAACTGAGAGTTGGTACTGCTTTGCTTGCAAAGAGGATAGAATTTTAGACATGCGAATTTGTGTGCTGTGCTATCGGTACGTCCACGATGAATGTGTCGGGCTAGATAAAGGAGATAAAAACAAGTTTGTTTGTCATGAATGCGAAAGTTAAAATCTGTTCTAAATAAAAATGTTACGAAGAAAAAAATGGTTGTTGTTTTTTTTTAATCTTAATAGGTTTTATTTTCGTGTCCTAATAAGGCCACCTAAAAACATTCATATGAACCAAACCATTCAATTAAACCTTAAAAATACAAAATTCTAGCATGTGGAAAAACCTCCACCCTTTCAGGAAGGTCATAAGTTTATCATTCCTGTAGGTGGCTTTATAAGGTACCTGGGTCACCTAATAAGACCAATTTCACATTGCTGATAAAAAATGTATACTTCACAAATCAAGTGAAAAATTGAACATTTTTTCTGATAAAAGCAATATATCTGATGCACTGCTTATGTTAAATAATTTATAAGAAGCTTGAAATAATATTTCTCTTGTAATGCTCCTTTGAACCTTAACGTGGCCTTAATTGGTTCAAGTACCTTAATAGTATGAGTAATACAAATATTCTTTTTTTTTTTGTAAATAATTTTTGATATGTCTATTGTTTTATATCAATAATCATTAAAATCAAATCCCACACAGTAAAAAAAAGACAAATGGTAAAATTACTAAATGGTAATAGTAATTTGCTGCAGTGTTATTTTTAACACGAAGCGGGTAGTATAATAACTAAACCTTTAGAACTCATATTACAAGAACGATATATCCCCCAAATTTGTAGAAGTACTCATAAATTGTAGTAAAATTTACAAAACCCTGTGTTAAAAATGAATCAATCCGCCATAAATACGGAATAATTACACGGTGATTAATTAACTATTACACATTACCTTGTAAAATTTACTGTGTTAAATTACTTTTATGTAATATAATAATACACCGATATGTCTAACACTGCCAAGTGTGGACTATATACACACTGATGAGTGTGGATTCAGTGTTAAAATCAGTCGGATTTTTTTACTGTGCATTTTCCAATACATATAAGTTCAAATAAAAAAACGTTTTAACGCTACAAGGCAAAAAAAGACATGCTGAAACTCGTGCTGAAACAACACATATTAATTTCAGGAATTTCGAAATATAGTATTAAAGCTAGACCCACGAGTAAGATAAGTTCAACCTGTTTCTTCCTATTCCTGTAAAATCCATTATTGGGGTACTCGAGTAAGGGGAAAGTGTATGATTTACTCCACTTGAAATTTAACCAAAGCACACTTAATGAGAAAACATCGTTCTACTTTCATAGTGACACCCCGCGTCAGTTAACCCACTTTAATAGGGGTACAATAGGCCATTTGTACGGTTCATTTCATTCCATAAACCGTAGAGTTCACACCTAGTAGCTGGGACACTTATAATAACCGTAATTATGGCACTTATCAGTAAAGTCGGAACAGCCAGTGGTTTGTTTAATTTAGCAATCTTGGCGCTAATGTGGCCTTGCAATATTTGCTGAGAGGGTACGTGCAATTGTAGATACGTGTGCGGAGGTGCTTATAGGGCGATGTTGTTGAAGTCCCAAACATTCGTACACTTATACATCAAGAGCACACTTCAGTTTCAGGATTGTCATTGCTTTAATTATCAACTAAGCTAACTATTACCTACAATAATAATAATCTACAAGGATAGAAGGATATCAAGACTTCCTCTCACAGTTTTTCGGTTTTCCTCAATGACAGAAATGAAAAATGGAAATTTTCTTCTTATTTCAAATCATTTAAAAAGCATTTTAGTCACATTATATACCGTTTTATTTCAGAGATATTCAGTAAACTTGAGTATTTTTAAATGAAACATCCTCTACTTTTACAGAATTGAAAAGAATACACTAATAGAGGGTTTGATTATCTGTCTGAGAAGGTAGGAAGCTACGAAACGGTGTCATAAGTATGCCCACAGAATGTGTATGTGTTCTACAATAAAATGTATATAAAATAAATCCAAAATATCTAAAGCAAAACAATTGATACTATGATATGTACGAGTAAAAGCAGGACATAGCGCGCCAGTGAAATTGTTAGAAAAAAAACAATCTAAAGGACATCGTTGGATGAACTTTAGTTAATAAATGTTTGGTTTATAAGATTATTAGAAGAAAATTAATGGTTGGACATCAAACCAGTTTTAATGGCAATAAGAGTCTCTAACAAAGAATAAAAAAAAAGTGATATGTACGAAATATGGTCTTATATTTTAAATTACTTAATCTGTATCCATTGTTCTTGTCAAACTGATCGTTCTATCTATAAAATTATCATATCGTTTTTATATTGCGCATTCTTCTAAATTTTCCGTAAAAGTTTTGTATTATTCTAATCAAAACAGAAGCATAGGGAGCAAGCAGTCTCCTCCCTATGCTTCTGATTGAAGAGTGAAGAGCGGATAAAAATTCATAGGTATAAATATTTCAAGGAATAATATTAATGGAAACAGAACTTTTTGTCAAAATGTCTTGCCAAATTCACAAGAAGAAACTTGTTCAGGGCGACATTTACCGTTTTGTCAAAAACTACCCATTATCTTATTAGGAGCTGGGCCTTAATAGGTACAACTAATTCGTTTATTATCTCAGATGAGCATGCAAGTTTTGTTGTGTTCCAATTACAAAATATGCCGTTTATTCTTTTACTGAATTATTATTGCCACAGGAATATACCGCGCACGGTTAAAGAGAACGCCCCTGCTTTATGAAACCTGAAATTTCTTCATGAATCATCAGCATTTCAGCAGTCTGGGAATGTGACGTAATGTCACTTGGCCGCTTAATGCCCGGACATCTGGCTCATATTACGGAATTACGTTATATTTATGAACACGGCATGCGAGAGGTGAATGCGAAATTGATAATTTACCTCTATATTAAAGTTTCTTAGTTCGCCCTGGATGGTAGTTTCATTCCTATTTTAATAATACGACGTTAAATGGTTTTCAGTCGCAGTGAAGCGTGAGGATATTCAGCAGAGCTCTACTGGAAAATTTAAAGCGAAATAAAATTACTCTACAATACCTACAATAGGGTAGGAGATACTTTTAATAATTCTGTATAGTTAGCAAAGACAAATATCGATAAACGTTCTTCATTTTTGATATTTTTTTTATTTGTAAAACTAAATTAATGAAACACAACCAAAAAGAATAAACTAATAAGAGAATTTACTTATCTAATGTAATTCCATACAATTCATTCATTAAAACGAACATTTTATATTTCCTTTCGGATAAGACTCGAACACAGGATCGACAACATGTCTGGCACCAATAGAAATGCTATAGATGATACACCTATAGAAATAAGGAATTTCCATCCATATAGTATATTTTTTCCTGTATATGAATTTTTCTCTGAATGTAAATAGAGAAAGTCCATGTATACAACTTCTAAGTATAGTGCGAGGTTTTGATTCCTCGATTGATTCTAATTTTAAAAAAATAATCATGTGAAGACTATACGGGTATAGTTTATCCACAATAAATCTAGAGATTCTATAGGAAGTTGGAAGAAATGTATTGGGAAGTCCAATAGAAATCCGAGAAAATTCATGGAAATACGAGAAGTTCGAGGAAGTCCAAGGAAATTTAGAGAAATACACCAGACTTCCCTTTCAGAAGGAAGTTTTGTACGTTTTTTGACCTGCACAACGCCCATCGGTATACTGCTTGTTTATTAAAGCTACTTCAAAAGTGAGTGATATACTCTAACATTCTTCGATAGGAATATACATAAAATACCAATTCAAATTAAAGCGAATCACCATTATGGACCACCAGGCAATTGTATAAATTAGATATTATTATAATTAAAAGTAGCACGCACTGAACTGTAAAAACAAATACCCCCGTCATCGTAAAAATGAATGTGTGAGGAGACAGCCATAATGAAGATGAGCGTTACGACTACTGAATGTTGCACTTGAGTTTAAATAAAACGGGTAAATGATTTTATTGGCAATATACACGCGTTATGACAATGGCGGTCCCGCCATCAAGGGTGTCGTTAACCGGTAATTAAATGATGTGCCGGATGGACTTTTTAAAACATTGCGCAATTAAATAGTTCGCATCATAATGTAGGCATTCGGGACCCCTCGTATACCGAATCTGTCCGCGGCATAAAGCACATTTGGGGACGCACCCCGTCACCAAGGGACAGTAAATACAGGACCTAATGGAGTCTCAAAAGCCAGACGATATACGTTAAGAAATAAGTTGTAGAAATTACAGGATCGTCGACTCTTTTGTTGCTATTATTGCTCTATTCTAACAGCAGGATGGTGTGTATACAAAGCCCAAAGTAAATTAATATATCAAATTTATTTCATCATCTGCCTTTTCTCCTTCGTTCTGTTTAAATGAATTATTTTACGCGATGCTAATAAATTTTAGCTCTCGTCGGAAGGTTAAACATTTAACTTTGTGTTATCCAATACGATCTTTATACCTAAGGAAGAATTTTACAAAGAGCAATTACTTAAGAAAATTAAATTTATAAAATAAAATGAAATGAGTCTTTATAGACTCATTTTCCAAGAGGGTACAAGAGGGTATAACAAATATGGACTATTTACTTTTTATTTAGATCAAAATATCCCTGTTTGGTCATCTATACAACAAATGCGACTAAAAGTGTTTTAAAAAATGTTGAACTTATAGAATGAAATTTTGTTACTTGGAATATCATACCATTGTAGTCCTTTATATAATACTATAAAAAACATGTTCCTAAAATAAATGTACCTGCATATGTAACCATCAATTCTTGTAACCAAATATGACAAGAAAAGTCATCTTAACACAAAAATTTCTTTATAGATAAAGATATGTAGTAGATATATGTTCTATGGATAAATTTAAGGTAATTTTGTTAAATAATCCTGTCCTACAGCCGTCGTTTTCCAGCTAGTGTTTTCAAAGTTAAAAAAATCAATTTAATTTTTTTTTATTTCTAATCCACTTGAAATATTTTTAACAAACTTGGTATATAATTTTAATATTTTAGTAGCTATAAAATACAAAAATGTCTACATTCACAAATAACCAGTTATTTATGAAAACGGGGTTATGGGTACAATCATGTCTTTTCTTACAAAAAAAAAAAAAAATTGTATCACACTGTATATATAGTATTACAAACAAAATGTTCTCCCTATACACAATGTTTCACATTCTTCACCGTTTAGCAACAAAACAAGTATATTTTTGATGATACAGCTTATTGAAGGTTTAATGTTAAACAAGTTGATGCCAAATTTGTTAAGGGCGGGCTTTGGCCCGCCGAAAAAATTCTTGTGAAATAAGTGTGTAGTATAGCCTATACTAAAAAGTAAGAGAGGAAGGCATATATCAACATATTTCTTTCACTATGAGGGTTTTCTATAATTCGATATATATTTAATAGCAATAGGATATTCCTAGCATGTCCTATACACGGTGTGCCACCGGGATGGGCCGCGATCGATATATAGAATCACCTATAGGGTGATTTCGAAAATTTGGTTATTTACAAAGGTCAGTGGGGCCTACCTTTTTAAAATATCTTCACGTTTCTAGCACCTCCGATATAACCGAAAGTAGGGTAGGAGGGAGGTTGTCCATTTCTGTGGTGTGTTTTACACAGTAAAAAAATCCGACTGATTTTAACACTGAATCCACACTCATCAGTGTGTATATAGTCCACACTTGGCAGTGTTAGACATATCGGTGTATTATTACATTACATAAAAGTAATTTAACACAGTAGATTTTACAAGGTAATGTGTAATAGTTAATTATTCACCGTGTAATTATTTCGTTTTTATGGCGGATTGATTCATTTTTAACACGGGGTTTTGTAAATTTTACTACAATTTATGAGTACTTCTACAAACTTGGTGGGTATATCGTTCGTGTAATATGAGTTCTAAAGGTTTAGTTATTATACTACCCAGTTCGTGTTAAAAATAACACTGCAGTAAATTACGATTACCATTTAGTAATTTTACCATTTGTCTTTTTTTACTGTGTATGTTATGTTTTTTATGTAGACACCAAATTGCTTATTTTAAATGGAACACACTATATATTATATCATTTCTGGATTCTACGTAAATTTCTAAACACGTTTCATGTAGGATATACTATACCTATCTTCAAGTGTTTTTGAAATATTAACAGGTGAATATTGACATTTTGCAACTTTGATACCCTGCTAAATCTAAACCATTTGAGATCAAGCAAAACAGTTTACACATTCGTTCCTATCTTAAGATTCATTCACTAGTCCGAAATAAGCCCAAAATCGGCGTTCCTCTCATGTCTAATTATAAAAAAACTATAAAAGATAGCGACTTTTAGTAAAAAAGTATTGAAAGATAAGACTTATCAAAAATTATTTTCTCTAAAATACATATATTAAACAAAAATTGGCTACTATAGGGATCTAGTTTATCTTTTGATCTTTCCGGCTATATATAATTTATAATATTAAAAAAGAAATTTTGTTGCAATTATAAGACAAATCCGGTACCCTTGCAATGAGGGCTAACTTTATTTCCATGTGCCTTTTTACTTCGGCTTTACGTGCACCTCCGAAATCTAAATAATTCGGTAGTGGAAATATGTAAGTCTTCACCCATCGGCTACCCAACCTCTCAACCCGACCCCGAATTCATGTCTGTCAAGTCTAGAGTGAATGGACTCTTAACTTTTCATAAGCCATCGTTTAACACTAATTTAAGATTAGGCGAGTGTGAGCAAAATCATATTTTTAGCGTTTCTCTCGCTGTATTGTTTGGATTGACTTTCCAGAGACAAGTTAAAGATTTATAGATCTCAATAAATTCTGTAATGAATTATTATTATTTTTTTTTTTTTGAGAATATTACATTATTAACATAAATACAAAGTAGACAAAATAATTATGTAGACCGTTTATAGTGTGTAATGTTGTAGTCTACAAAAATATTGAAAATACAAAATTCACGAGCAGTTCAGGACAAGACTTCGCTGCTACCAGGCATGCGTCGAGTTGGAGTATTATTTACATATTCATTCATTTGTACCAACCACATGCAAATTAACTGACCCCTTCAGATTTTACCGAAGTCAAACTTTCTGGCTTGTGCAAGTGAACGATTTTGGTTTTCACGCGACAATTTGTCTGTACAAATTGGCATGCGCAAGTCAATTTGCGCAAATTGTTTGTGCGTGAAAACGGACCTTTAAGTGTTTATTATTTCAGTCGCTCTATTACAAGTCAATTCCAATGATAACCTAAGCAATATCGTTATGGCCGTGATGGCTGTTTACTCAGAACAATACTCTCAGGAATAATTTTATGCCACGTCTTAATGCGTTGATGGTTACATTACGATCCTGCAACAAAAAATTGCTTTTGTTTTCCATGCCGCATGCAAAAGGGGAACTTAAACATCTATCTAGGAGAGGGACTTTGTTATTCCTCGTGTATTAACTGCGGCGGTATTCATGTTTTAATAGTTGTCATTGAGTGTATATTGATTTGAGTTGAGAACGTAAAATTTTATGAACGTTATTATGTGGCCCAGCCATTGAATTGAGTGCCATTGAAATAGTAATATTCGAATAATTGATCGTTCCTCTCGTTTTTGATTACGCATTGCTTTAGTTTGTAGTGCTCCAATGACTTTATTTTAGACAGTTATAATACGAGAGTAGTTTGATGCCAGTGTGTTGAGCTGCGCTGTTTAAAACTGTACTTTTAATTGCTGGTACAAAGTTCTCTACTACGGGTATAAAAGATATCCGGTCTTGGGAGAATCGTCAGAAACTTTATTTTGAATATGTGTTTTGTAAATCTTGAGAAAAACGCCAATGTACGAGTACTGTTACGTTCATAAATGGCGTTTATAAATTAACTAAATCTGATCTTATGGTTCTGAAATTATGTTACTTATACTGTTACTAAGTAATTATATTAATAATTACTTATCCAATATTATATCAGGTATGGAGGGATGAAATTAAGAGAGACGTGGAAAAAAACGAGTGAGAAGTAATCGTAGTGGGACAAAGGATGGTCGAAATGGAGGAAAAAGTACAAGCACAGGATAGAAACATAACAAAATTAGACAAGAAAATAGATGAAAACAAAGAAGAAATAATACAGGTTAGAAACGAAGTACAGTTAAGACAGCAGATATCAAAAGAAGAGTGGGATTTGGAGAAGAAAAGGACAGAAAGTAGGATAGAGGAATTGTTAAAAGAAGTACAAAGAGTAGAAGAGAATAAGAATAGAGGAAGATAAGTTATAACCAGAGTAGTTTGTCATGTAGAGATAAAAATTCACAAATTTGGAGGAAACTATAACATATTATATCCGATGGTATTTTTGAAATCACTTAATAAGAGAATAATGGAACTGGGCAGTAGAAGAAAAGAAAAAGAAGATACAGATTTAGAAAAAATGAAAGAAACGATTAGAGAAGCATTAGAAAATGAGGCATTAATATGGTTCAACGGAGTTAAAGACCAAATACATAATTATACAAGCTTTGAAAAAAAAAATATTGCAATATTTTTGGAGTAATAATACACAATCAATAGTACGAGAGAAATTATACTTTGGCAAATTTAATTATTCATTATCTAACTATATATCGCTATATGCATTAAAATTATATACTGTAGCTCGATATTTAACACCTAAAATGAATGAATCCGAAATTATTTTGTGCATATCCAGACAAGCCAGAAAAATCAGAGACTATAGTAGTTCATGACATTTATACAATACATTTATATCTTATGAAATATGGAGATGATGTAAAGACACATTTTTTAATTGCCGCGTTAGCAAAAAATAAATGTTCATCTTTACAGAAAGATATATTCCATTTTTGGAGTAGTTCATTTTTGATGGGAAACCAGTGAACTCAAAAAGTGTAAAAGTTATGGATAAATTAATTGCACAGTCTCGACTTATTTTTTCACGGCCAGGTTGATGGTGCTATTAGATAAATTCTATTGTCACATATACTGTCGAATTACAGGGTGACTTTGATTTTTCCTATTTCAGCATGGCTTTATATCTTTCCTATTTTGAGAAATATAGAAAAAATGTAAATACAAATTTTTTAAAGTTTCTTACTATTTTCTTAATTTTTATTTATATTTTTCAATATTGAGCAAAATGTGAGGCAATGTGAGCATTTATTGAAGTTTTTTAAATATTTTATTTATTAGTATTTATGTTTATGTGCATCTAATCTGGTTTTTCAGAATCTCCTGAAAATGTCTTGTAGTAGGTAGTAACATTAAAAAATATTTTTCCAACTAAATTGGTTTTTCATTAAGATGGTACCTACCATAAAGTTTTAAGAAACATACAAAAACTTGATTCTATCCATGGAATATATCCATTCTATCATATATTGTAATTATCAGGAAGAAAAGCTACTTTTAAATAAGGATAGATATACAGGGTGTCTCATTTAAAAACATGAGTTTATTCTGTAGCCCAAAAAGAAAAGTGGATAAAATAAATTCAAATTAAATATTTGTCCAGATAGAAGTTAACCAGGTAGATTCACAACAAATATCAGTAAAAATCATTAAAATCTAATTAAAATTTTATTCGTTACCTCCTTTTATATATATTGATAAATTACTACAAAAATAACGTATATAATTTTATCAAAAGTATGTTATTAAATATGCTACCGGGATATCAAAAATTATCTTGGTCAAGGGTGGTTGTGGAATGTAAAACGTGTGTCTTACTTCAAATTTTTTAATATGTTTTGTTGTGTTAGAATCTGTCAAGTCATTGTGCTGAAATTTTCTAATCCAGTTTTTGAATCATGCCTCTTACCACACAGCACAAAATTTTCATGATTGAAGCCTATTTTCGAACGGGTGCGCTAGTTAATGGAAATTGACAATACAGTCAACGTTTGTGTTTGGACAATTTTCGAGAGCACTTCCCAAACGTGATACTTATATCCCAGTTTCTCACAGAAGAATAATTGGGCCAATTTTTTTCGATTTCACCGTCAACGCAGAAAGGTACAGACACAACTTTTTGGCTGAATTTGTGCAACAGTTAAACGATGATAAACTTCGGTACGGTTATTTCCAGCATGACGGTGCAACAGCACATACTACACCAGAAAATATTGCTTTCCTCCGCGAATTTTTTGAAGACCGGCTGATAAAGTTTGCATACAGAAGTTGAGTTTCCTCCGAGATCACCTTGTTTGACAATTATGGACTATTTTATATTTCCTTACTTAAAAAATAAGATTTTCGCAACTCCGGTAAATAATTTGCAAGAACTGCAACAAAGAATTGTTCAGCAATGTGCAACCATAACGCCAGAAATGCTGCAAAACGCTTTTCACAGCATGAGGAGGCGCGTCAACTTGTGCATCGAACAAAATGGGGGACATGTCCAACAATTACTGTAATTTAGTTTTTCTTGTTACTAAAACCGTTATTTCATAATTTGTAGTTCATTATTGTTTTACAACTGAAATAGGTATGAAATGTGTAGGTTATTGATGATGTCAGTGTGACAGTGACATAATTATTTCAAATTTAAAGTAAGACACACGTTTTACATTCCACAACCACCCTTGACCAAGATAATTTTTGATATCCCGGTATTATTTATTACAGCGTAATTAATTAACATTTTTTGTTCAATATAATTACTTTAAAATGATTTATATTTCAGAGTATTATCTGTATGTTGGCCGTTTCCTGTATAACCTGCAGGAAAGTTGCCCCAAGTTATATAAACACTGCTTCGATTCTGATTTAATTTTTAGATAAACAGGAAGAAGTAAAAAGTAAATATTTGCAAATGAATTAGTAAAATCTCTCCTCTTCCCAAATGGCGAATTTGCCCCAGTAATTTCCCGAACTTATTGCGGCCAAAATTACTAGTAAATTAGGAGGGCAAACTTCGCAATGAAGTTGTGCCTTAAACGTTTATATTACTACCTTAAATTTTGTATAATATCGCACCTTAAACCGTTTTAGTATATTATCATTACCATCTTGGAAGCTTTTCGTTAGTAATTATTTCCCACGCCACCTCAACAGCTCTAATATCGCATTAATTATGCCAATGAATTTTCAGTTTATTAACTTAAGCTCTGTGATCGTTAGCTTACACTTTAGAGTACCTACCTACCTACACCAGTTAATTTAGGAGTAGTAATTACAAGCGCCTTTATGCCTTGTTTAAAGTCAAAATTTCTGGAAGTCTATGTGGTATTTCTGAAAGGTACTTAAAAAAAGTTCTTCACTCTACACCACAGAAAACCACAGAAAATGGTAGATCATAATTATACAGAGTGCGGCATAAGTTCCGCCCCACTATCAGGTTCTTAAGGTGCTCGCACATTTGTACACTTTTTTTATTGCGCAACCTGAAAATTGGCGCAATTTTGAAATTGCGATGTGTGAAAACCACTTTGAATTCAAAAATTGCGCAAGTTTTAAAATTGCGCGCCACTTTTCAAGTTGCGTACATTTTACAAATTGCCGTGTGTGAACAGTTTAAAACCGTGGAGTTGCGCAGTGTAAAAATTGACCAACTTGTCGGTTAAATAATGTGGCGCAATATCTGCTTTAGTACAACTCGACTGACTGTGCGAACCGGGCGTGTCTACTAATATTATTTGTCTACTAATTTTATAGCATTTGAATATAGTATTTGATGGTATACGAAATAGGTACGATACCTATCACCTGAAACAAAATGAAATATGTTATAAGGAATAATGTTCCACAGTGATAATATAAAATTACTTATACTTAATATCTCAACGTTACAACGAGTCGTTCAGTTAGTGTTATCGCTTTCCTCATGAAAGTATCTTTCCTTTTTATTCATGGAGTAACTTTTTCTAATAAATAATCAAAATCAGTTTTTGACAAACGCAAAAATTTTTTATAAAATATTTCATCGCCGTCTCTTAATTCTTTTTACAAAGTATTTACTGCTCCACAGCGGTCACGTTTTTTATTCATTCTTTAATCCAAATTCTTCTCTTTTTATGAGTTTGACGTCTTCTTCTTTGTCGTCTCCACAGTAGAACAAGTGCCAAACATGAAGCAGCTTGTATTTTCTTTTCATCGTCAGAACACATTTTTGTGACTATACCTACTCACATGGATGGACAACACAAGAGTTCTGATATCAAACTGGTACCTACCTATATATAACAAATTTTTTGCCATACTTGTAATAAATTGCAGCAAGTTTGGTATTGAAGAATGGGAGGTTATGTGTGAGTATCCTTGCAACTTTAAAAAGTGCCCTTGACACTTTTAAGTTGCGCAATTCACTTATGGCGCAATATTTAGACTATTTTTATATATTTAGACTATCAAATATTGCGCCATAAAAGTGTACACATGTGCAAGTACCTTTACAGCGCGACGTAATCTGGTGCAGTACAACTTCGGCCTCGTTAGTTTGCGTTCTCAAACGATTGTGGCAAGGTGTTCGGTATATTATTGTTGTCCGTACGTTCATTCATTGTGAAAATGCAAGCTGGTGGATTTAAATTTACGCTGGAAGAACGAAGTGGATAGGAAGACGTGGGGAAATTGAATGGCCAGCGAGGTCTTGCGATTTAACACCCTGCGACTTTTTTCTCTGGGGCCTGATGAAGGATCGAGTGTTCGCAAGACGAGCAACAACAGTCCAGCAGTTGAGAAGAATCATCGAGGAGGAGTTCGACAACATCAGGGAACATTACGAAATGTTCCGTCGTACGTGCCAAACTGTCGTCACACGGTGCCGCAGATGCGTTGACCAAGATGGTCACCAATTTGAACACTTGTTATAAACTTATTCTAAGCTGTAAATATCTTATTTTCTGTAGCATACTCATTAAATTACATTTTATTCGCTTTTTCTATTATTCGCTTTTTTGTGCAAAATGGGGGCGGAACTTATGCCGCACTCTGTATTATAGTATTTTTAAAAATATGTAAAGAAACTAAATTATTTAGCGGATAAATTGCATCTGATTTATGTATAGAGGACAGACTTATTTCATTCAAACTAGTAAATTAGAAAAAGAAAGGAAAACTTACTGTGACTGGGAAATGTTATGTAATTTAAAACACTTAATTTACAACTTTTGGTCAACAATCTAAGTATAACAAAACCACGGTAGTCCATAAGCAAAGCACAGCTGTCATGATAATAAAAATTCACCTTAATGTTGCTAAGTTAATACACGCATGACCATGAAAATAAACAAAAATCTAAAAATAAATTAACGCTCCACTGCAGTATATAAAATTTTCGAGTGTTTAGAACGTTGCGAGTTTGTTAAGGTAAGTCTCCACCAAAGAAAAATTGTCAATTTTTGTGTTGTCAACACGTGTTGGTGACAAAAGTTTCTGTTATTACCTTAAGTTGTCAACCAAAATTGTCAACAAATGTCGAGAACCGTGTTTCCGTTTTAGGCGGTAAACATCAAAGAAATACGCCTGTTGCAGATATTTAAATGCTCTGTGTGTGCGCTTGCTCAGTTGGGAACATTAATTGGAAACAGAAACGTGTCTGTCACGTGGACAAACGAATTAACCGACACGTTAATTGATTTTTATCACACCTAAAGTGTAGTATGTATAAAAATAAAAATAAGAAAAAGAAACGTTTCATAGGTGTGATTTCTTTTCTGTAATTAGTGTTTGTTTTTTCTATTTTTGGTCCAACAAGATTGAGCAGTCATTCAAAATCTCTCTCATCCATCTCTTCTCAAAGTATTTATTAGCTCAATCAGTCCATGTATGTTTTTCTCTTGGAGGCTTGATCGTATTTATGCTTCCGTTTCTATTTGCTGTAGATAATAAAAGCTAGCATAATATCATCGTTTTTTTACGACATTTTTACAATTAAATAGTCTTGATAAAGACAGCTAGTTGTCAACTGAAGTGTTCCTCAAATTGTTGAAGATTTATTTTAATTCGGTGTGGAAACAAAAGTTGTTGACGTTCCGAAGAATTGCAAACAGTTGCAAACACAGAAATTGTCAACTTTTTAGGTGGAAACGCGCCTTTATAAACAGTGGCAGTTTGTGACACTAGCGTAGGTATATTAAGCGCAATAATTAAGAGCTTATAGGTACTGATTATTTTTTAATTACTCAATTCAGAAGAAGTAAATCCAAATCAATTATTTTCTTTAGTTGATATGTGTACAATTTTTAAATTATGAAGACTGAATTTCACAGGTTGGCTTGGTGCCAGGCCAAGAAATTCGTTGCACATAAACTCCCAAAAAATTCAGCCGCCTTACTAAAAACAAAGTGCGTGCAATTCGCGCAAGGTAATTACTCTAGAAATAATAAAATTAAATGTTATGTTTAAACAAAATTAGCAACATTTTTACGACGTTAAACTAATCTTGGCAAGGCCTTCAAAGAACACTCGCTGCGGAGTGCATTTTAAAATGCAATAAAAAATCACTTAGAACTTAATATATCATGTAGCTCTGCGGTAAATGAAGCACAAACAAAACCCTCTTACCGCTTGTATACGTTATTTTATATTCCAAGAGGAATTTTCTACATGCCGATACCAAGCTTTAAGGTTTGCTCACTAAGTTTACTAATACAGCCATGATTTAGGACGGTGAAAATTAATGTTTTGAGGAAAACAATACAGTTGAAGGAATATTTGCACTGGCAACTGCATTTAGAACGTTTGTTCACGTGTTCGGACAACTGAATCTAAGTGAAGTTACAAAGAGTAGATAGGGACGCTATAAAAATATAAATGTGCATATACACTTAAATGTAGAGCTGCAGATATGAATCATGTAGACATTTGCTATTTCAGTGTCATAATTTTAGTTCGGGTGGGCAAAACTAGGTTTCAAAAAACCTATGACTAACTGATACACAGGGTTTATTTTATGATTTTGGTCAACAAAAATAGTTACAAGTCCTATGAAGATTTTTAGTATGTGAACTTACTAGCGAGGTAAATTAGATGTAAGTTGTTCATAAAATAAATTTAAAAAAGTAATTTTAGAATTTGAGGGTAGCGTAACTCTCCTATTTAACTGGGTTTTTTATATTTTTAATATTAGGGTGTAAGCTATACCCATAACCAGAAGTCCAAAAAATCATGAACTGCGAAAAATAAAACATACAGATATATTTAGAATATAACAGACAAATTATAGTATATTGACACTACTAGCAACTGTTGCGTGTATTGTATTATATTTTATTTGTCATTTATTTGTAAATATATCAGATAGATATTCAAATTTCGACTACAAAAAATAATTTGTCGCAAGCTTTGGAAGCGCTTGTGTGACTACGTATATTGTTCATAGTTTATTTATTTTGGTGAATATGAATGTGCCAAAAGTAATTATTAAGGAATCCATCAGCGTAGCTTCAAGTTTATTGCCAGAAAAATCATGTTCAAGATACGAGCGTGAATATAGCGACTTCAAAAACTGGCAGAAAAAAAATTTGTAATTGGGCTAACAGATGTTCTGTTGGTTTACATGAATCAATTATCAGTTAAATTCAGTCCGAATACATTATGGGCAAAATGGTCTATGCTAAAGAGTTGTCTAGAAACCAAGTAAAATGTCTAAGTTCGTAGGTTAGTTTTTTAAATTATATCTAAAAATGTGACGTTTAGTTGACATTTATAGGTTTCAAAAGATAATTGCATTTCTTAAACGAAGAATGAACGGTACATTCCAAAAAAGGACAATGTTTTAACTAAAGAAGAGGTTGAACGATTTCTGTGGGACGCACCTGATGATCATTGGTTGATACCGAAAATTGTAACAATATTAGGAATTTTTGGTTGTTGTCGACGTGATTAACTTCTTTTCCTGACCATGAATGACGTAGAAGATGGGCAAATACGTGATTGTGACATTGCGACAAACAAAAAATTTAACAACAAGAAGATTTACCATAACCGATGATAGCTGCAGTTTCGAGCTTTACGTTGTATAGAAAATACGTAAATCTTGGGCCTCCTAGAACAGAAAGCCTACGACTCTTTAAAACATTCGAAATGGAAACTGCATTTTCCTTAATGCTGGTCAGCACACTGTTGGTGCTGTTCCAAAGCAAATTGCGAAATATTTAGGTTTAAATGAACCAGAGCTATATACCGGTTGTTTTTTTTTGCCGATGTCGGGGTACTATAGTTGTGGATGCAGATGGAGAACTTTTATCAATAAAGGGGAATGGAAATCCAGCGAAATTGCAAAAAGTTATGTCGATGATTCCATTAATAACAAAATCGAAATGTCGAAAAAATGATCTAATAGTAAAGAATCTACAAATGGTACGTTTTGTCTTCTACTTCAGCAGTCTCTGCACCAACAGATGGTTACAACTATTTCATCGTCCAAATTTTGTATTACCAGAAAAAACAGTTGTACCATGATCTTTAACATATTATTTGATACAAATAAAACACAATTGTCTAATATAAATAATGCTACTAACTTGTAAAACTGGCAGTTAACTTGTAAAAATAAACGTTGGTATCAGTTATAAGAGTATAGTTAGTAGTACAACACAGACAATTTTTTTTTAGTGTAGGTGGATAAAAAGGCAATGATTGCCAAAATACAGGTCACAGGTGGGCTGTAGCGGAGGATTGCCGTACCCCAGGATGCGTTAAATGCACCGTATAAGTAAGTATGGTGTTGATAATCGGCCATGAAATAAGCGCGTTTCCGAACCAAGGCACGTCCCGGTTGCTCTTTAAGAATGAGAGCCGGAGAAACGCCGCGGCGCTTCGCGGCGCCCGAATTGACGACGCCACCATAATCCCGCACCGCCGGCTAAATTGAAAGTCACATCTACAGTTACGCGTACAAATCCTCCGCACGCAATGCGTCCGGAATTATCATAATACAGACTCGCTGGATTCCCAACTCCATCCTACACGCAAAGAAAAATAGTATCAAATTAATAAATGCTTCAAATCAAACCAAATCAACTAAATAACTTCCTATATAGTATACAGGGCGCCCTATTTCTTGACCCGTTGCATGGGTAACTTTTTTATTAGTAGAGATACAAAAACGCTTAAATGAGCAAATTAGTGCAGTTTCGTATTAGTAATTCTACGGTAAGGCGAAAAATTATATACGGGGGAAGGTTGAAAAGTTATTGACAAAAAACGAAAAATCCAACTTTTCTATTATCCCTCGTAGCTCGTTCATTTGAAGAGTTAGAGAAAAATGCTTCACATGTTTTTTGCAGTATTTTTCATGTTAAATGACATGCACTTGCTACTTTTTATATATCTCTTAAAATGGTTGAGAATCACAGTAAAATATATTTTTTTTAAATGTAATGGATAGGTGGCTGTGACATTAACCGAAAGTCCCCTTTTTTCTCTTTCAGATGATATAACATAGTCCATATTTTATCCTTACAAAAGTAATAATAATCGTTGTTTTTAAAGAAAGTTTATTGTCACATCAAGAATGCTATGGAAATAAAACAAAAAATAAGATTCCTGATATTTTTAAAAACGTCTAGTTGGCATTTAATTATTGACAGATCATAAGTGGCATTTTTAGTTTTTGTTAAGTAGTTTATTGTTTATTATTAATACTGCATACAAAATAATAGTGTTGCAAATATGTACACCAACGAAGAGAAAAATGATATGCTATTTTGTTATTATAACCAAAATCGAGATGCACAAGCTGCAGCGAATCTTTATTTTGAAACTTACATGGAACGAAGACAACCCCATCATAGAATATTTAGACAGCTGGAAAATAATATACGATTATACGGTTCTTTTTCAAAGCCTAAGGATGAAAGAAACTTCAATGAAGACACTGAAATAAATGTTTTGGCTTATGTAAATTTTAAACCTGATTCTTCAACTGCAGAAATTGCACATCACTTCAACACTTCCAAGGAAACTGTAAGAGCTATTTTAAAAGGTAACAATTTAAAGCCTTATCATTATTCCATATGCAATACTTTATATCCAGCTGATAATCAAAGAAGGATGACATTTTGTCGATGGTACATTTCAAAATGCGAAGAGGATCTAGACTTCTGGAAAAAGATTTTATTCAGTGATGAAAGTAGATTTACTAGCAATGGTATTTTTAACCGCCATAATAACATAATGTGGTGCCGAGAAAATCCACATCTTGTTTCTGAAAGAAGAAATCAACGTCAATTTGGGATAAATGTGTGGTGTGGAATTTTTTGTGGCAAAATTATTGGCCCATATTTTTACGAAGATAATTTGAATGCGAATAATTACCTTCATTTTCTAAGGAATACTCTAACAGAGGAATATTTAAATGAATTACCACTTCATATTTTTAGAAATCTTAAATACTTCCAACACGATGGAGCACCTGCGCATAATTCCCGCGAGGTAAAACAATATTTACATGAACAGTTTGATAATGTTATAGGAAATAGAATGGATATCGACTGGCCAGCGCGAACACCTGATTTGACCCCCTTAGATTTCTTTCTTTGGGGGTTATTGAAAGATAAAGTTTATGTGACAGCTCCTCTAGATATAGAGGATCTAAAAGTCAGGATTCAAGATGCAATTAGAAGCATACATGGACATACAATAAATAATGTTTTAAGAAGTATCCAGAAACGTTGCTTACTATGTATCCAACAGGATGGTGGTCATTTCGAACATTTACTTCAATATAATTAATTAATTAATAATTTCTGTTCTCAAAACATTCTTTTGTTCCATAATCCATAGCATTCTTGATGTGACAATAAACTTTCTTTAAAAACAACGATTATTATTACTTTTGTAAGGATAAAATATGGACTATGTTATATCATCTGAAAGAGAAAAAAGGGGACTTTCGGTTAATGTCACAGCCACCTATGCATTACATTTAAAAAAAATATATTTTACTGTGATTCTCAACCATTTTAAGAGATATATAAAAAGTAGCAAGTGCATGTCATTTTACATGAAAAATACTGCAAAAAACATGTGAAGCATTTTTCTCTAACTCTTCAAATGAACGAGCTACGAGGGATAATAGAAAAGTTGGATTTTTCGTTTTTTGTCAATAACTTTTCAACCTTCCCCCGTATATAATTTTTCGCCTTACCGTAGAATTACTAATACGAAACTGCACTAATTTGCTCATTTAAGCGTTTTTGTATCTCTACTAACAAAAAAGTTACCCATGCAACGGGTCAAGAAATAGGGCGCCCTGTATAGATAAGGACCATTTATTTCTATAACATGTACAAAAATATACAAATTTATAAGACGTTGAAGAAGTCAAAAGTAAAACATAAAAAAATAAATACATAATTTTACAGTAATTATAAAAAAATTAAAAAAAAGTCAGCTGTATAAAAATATTTCAGATAAATCGATGGGAATCGTTATCAAAAACTAATAAATAAAATTCGATTAAATACTAATTATTTAAGAATAATAATAAAACAATTTATTTAGATTACTCATGTACGAAATGTACCTCACTTATTTACTCTTAGAATGGTACCTAGGCTTGGTACATTTTTTCAACAAATGTGAATCTTGCTTGGTCAATTCACCAGTTTAACGTTAAAAATATAAAATTATAATTATAGTGTAAAAAAACATAACATGGGGATGAAAACTTCACAAACACATATGGTGAAACTAAACATTTTTATTTTAAAAATCCTTTAAACTTTATAATTTACTAAGCCTGCTATGTTAAGTGGCTGGTATTTGTGTATAGTAATTATTAATGTCAATACATAATATGTCGTGCAAATATTTATTTCTCTACAATACTGCAAAATCAATCTTGATTTTAGGTTATTGCGTTATAACTTAGTTTCTCATATAAATAGACAATATATTTCTAGAATATAAGTAAATCTTTTGAAATAAACACGTACATATTTCAATTATGAAACTTTTTTCTGTGTGTATGGGGGCGGGGTGTCATTCCAATATCAAAAATGGAAAAAGGCACTTACGCCATGCCACAAACGACGATGGCAATCCTCTAAATAGCGACAAATACTCAAAAGGCCCGCTCTTCTATGTAAATTCCATGATTAAATGGTGAATCGTAAAACACATTTTTTTGTAGTAGTACAAGCGGATAGTGACATTTTTGTTCGATTTATGTTTTCAGTTTTAAGGGATAATAATTTTATTTTATTTGCCATTTACACACGTCGTATTCATTCACTTAAAGGAATTGTAGGAGTCACCAAAAGTATTTTCACTTCATCAAAAGACATATTCAACAGAAAAAGTGAATACAGACATTAGATTTTAGAATATTTCTATTAAAAAAAATGATTCCGTTAAATTCAGAGAAGACTTGCAATGTTACAAAAGATAGGATAGTAGAGGGCATACTTTCTATATTTGAACATAGGTAGGCTTGATAATAAAATAAATACATTATCCAAGTGGGTCTGGCAGGAATGGCAATATGCAAATTTTATTAAGAAGAAAAAGAAACCTCTGAGTACTGAGTACATAAAATATGTTATTGTGAATGCCTACTTGGTAGAAGAAAGACCAAAGGCTCATGATGAAATGGTGTAGATATCCGAGTACCAATCGAGGTTATGAAGATTAATATAAACAATAAATCTGGAAAAAAGATCTAAAGACAATGCACAGGAGCGCCGAAATACATATGGACAATCATAATAATACATATTCCTTCATAGACTCAGTGGTCTAGGGAAATAGCAAGCTCTTCTATTATAATCTAATTTAGCCTAAATTTACATGAAATTAAGATGCATAATATACTTAATGCCACTCAGTTATAATCACTTGTTCCATCTAAAACTTAATCAAACACAAGCCAGATTTCATTGCATCATCCATTACATCACTTTAAACTACTCTGCAGGCATGGTTCGTAATAGTTTACGAACCGTGCTCTGCAGGTACTAGGTACTTAGTAGAAACTGCAGACATTAGCAAATTATAAACTTATTTTAGCTTATTGATTCAATGTTTCAATATATATCAACATGTTATATTTCAGATTTAAACATATGCAAATATTTTCTGTCTACATCCCAAGGATGTTTAAAGATGGCATGGGTATTTCATTTTACGATGTCAAACGTCCTGGTATCTGAAGGGAGCAAAGTGGACGACACGCTGAGTGCAGGAGAAGCTTGCAAATATAAACTGTAAATATGAGTTATAGTGACATTATCGCATAGTCCATTTAGTTTAGAATGTATTCTTATCTTTTATTCTATCTGAGCTGTATCTCACTTTTACACGAGCGCTGCTAATATGGATGGTATGTATGAGAGTTGTTCTGTCTATTATTATTGGACAAGACAAAATATGAGCACATGGAAGTTTACCCAACTAATGATAGCTCTTATTTATAATGTTTAAAAAACTAATTTGTAGCTATTCCTATTGTAACTTCAGAACCATATCAGAATAGTATATTAAATAACGAGTATCATAAGGCGTACTTTTATCGCACACGTCCAAGTTTAGAAAACGAGGCGCAAAGCGACGAGTTTTTTAAAGGACCACGCGTTGTTTACACTATTTTTTCTATTTTGCACGTCCTGGCACCAAACAGTCTCACCAACAGGCTCTTTGGCATTTGCCCGTTCCACCAGCAATTGCAAACAGTTCCAAACAAGCCTCGAACTGATCTTATTTGAGTTCAGAGCCTTTATTGCGGCCTGACTATCAGAGAATATGTAGATGAGTTTACGTGTGTACCCTTTCCTCACATTCTCTGCCATGTCATGTCATGCCAACATGTCATTATTGCAAAAATTTCCGCTGGCAATACCGTGGGATAAATCCCCAAACTATAACTTGTACGCCATCTAGGTCTCAAGCCAAATACTCTAGCTTCTGTTCCTCTGTTTGTTTTGAAGCCATCTGTAAACCATACAAGGTTCCAAGCCTCCAGAGAATTTATCTTCAACTCCCAGTCACTGAGATCCTGTATTTGAACGTCGAATGGCTTACAGAAGTTAAACCTTGCAGTCATTCTGTCAGATATCATATCTAGGATAGGCTCTAACATCAATGTGTTTCTTATCTTGAAGTTTCCCCTTCCTTGGGAACTAGCTATCGAATCATTATTGTTCCTGAATCGATATGCTGCTGTCCTTGCTTCTCTTTCCAACATCACGTGAAGTGGTGGTAGATTTAGCAGGACTTCTAGCGCAGGCTGTTGGTGCCAAAGCCCCAGTTATACCTACATAGGCCAACCTCTGAATCTTATTCAGCTTTGCCATTACAGTGACCTGCATGGCCTTATGCCACCACACCAGAGCACCATAAAGTATCCTAGGTTGAGTATATAGTATCCTTAATAGTATCCTATTAAGATGTGCATCCAATGTTACATCATCGGTTTCAGTCCCCACGTTTTCCCTATCAATCGTCGAGATACACATCGAAATATTTCTATTCGAAAATAGAAACATTAGTATAGTTTCCCGAAAGTATAAGAAATATGCAGCTATTTTATTTATAACTTTGCAGTAAGTTTCAGTTACGTTCACTATTTTCATTAACTATTTAGATGAGTATAAAAAATACTTATCTATCGTCCTTCAATAATTAACAGTTGAGGTACTCCCCAATAGTAGTAGGAAACAATATTGTAGTAAAATACTGATAAAACAGAAACAATTTTATTTGAAATACTAAACAAAATATAATACACAATACAATATAATAAAATCAAAAATAGATGATAAATAATATTTCATATTCATTAGTCAATAAAACTTCAGTCTTATATAATATATCCATGGGTTAGTTAGCTGTGTTAATCTATCTTATCTTATCTACATCAAATAAAATTAATTATTATAAAATGAGTTTTGTCAAAATTTATGTTGGTCAAATCTCAAAATGTATTTTTTTCCTGTTTAAAAAATACTGAATGAGCGCAATTGAGTACTATAAAAAATATATTGCGTCTGTTTGTATATAGGACAGAGTGCGTAGTAGGTGTACGCGGGCGAAGAAAACGATAAACCAACCGTCCCATTACACGCGTACTACGTGAGGGCATATTTACCAATCTGGCAGGCACATTATCCGCAATTTAGCGAGCGGTGAGCTGGTGTGATGCCCTCGTCTAGGTGCGCGCTGATTGAAGACTTCCCGTCCACCTCCGCCACGGTGGCAATCACGGCCTTCCTACTGCCGTTTGTCTTAATATCATCTGTGACTCCGGTTATTAATGCGATTTCAGAACGACGTACGAATGACTGCCCCCGTCCGCCCTCGGCTAGTGATTTCGTAAAGCAGGTTTTACATCGCATGTCTGATATCTGCTGCTATTTGCAGAACCTTTGAAAACGCGTATAGTGTCTAGGTATTGTGTCTTTACTTATTCAAATGAAAAAGATTAGCTTAGACGTGTCTTAGAGGAGGCGGTATATTATTATCATCATTCTTATTATTGTGTTTTTGCGCGTTATACATTCCTCAGCTCTTTGATGGTTCAGATTTCTTGTAGTAGGGTTCAAGTCTACCAAGAAATTATTTTTGGTTTAGGAACGATTTTGTTATATTGTATGTATGAAGTATGACTGCTTTTTGAGAGTGGGTATGTACGCTTCAAGGTTTAGTTGGAGAGGTGCTTTGTGAATAAGTACTCCTGGTGAATCTATTCATCATGTCTATTGATATATTGTACATCTGATATTGATTATTATTATTACTATAGTGATTTTGCGCATTATCCACGTCTCAGTTCTTCGTGATCCCCACATTCCAGTAGACGGGTTAATACCTAGTCTATCAAGAAATCATTTTTAACTTAAGAACATCAGGTGTATCTCATTGGGCCTACTGTTTTTAAATAATTTATTACAAGTTCCGTATAGTATTCAAAAGTTTTTATCATAACAATATTTAATGTAATTTTTTTGGTATTGTAATAGTATCCATTGTTACATCATAAGAAGACCTATTTGGTATTACATAAAAAATAATGTACCTAGGTAGTTGCAGAAAATCATCATAGAGAAAAGTTCTTTACACATTAACATTTTTGCATACCTATATGAAGGAGTATGATAATTCTAAACCAGTTTTATTTAGATACATGTGTTCCATTGACTTTTTTAAAAGGGAGTCGATAAATTTCTCCGATATATCCATGTCGTGTAAACTGTGCTTAAGTTGTATTTAAATTCAACAAGCGCGTAGGTAAGTATTTTACATTCCTTACAAATGAGTTAAAAGCGAGTTATTTAAAAATGCTAGTAGGAACTTAAAACAATACTCTCAAAAATACCATTTTAGATTAATCTGATAAATATCAAAAACGTTTATCATCTAAGTACTAGTAGATTATTAATTTAATTTGTCTCAATAATAGTATATCATGGCAAAATATTATTTACATGTTTACACATATTAATTAAATCAGCTAGGTATTTGTATTAGCTAATATTATTAAATATTGTATTATTATGGAAAAATATTTCTTATCTCTATTAGGTCCCTTGTTTTAGAAAAGTACCTACTTCCAATAAACTAGTTATTTTGCTTCCAATTTTCATCGTGACTTTTTCGTTGACTCTAAAAAAGAAAACGTATTATCTTATATAAAAAAAAAACATTTATAGCTGGTGTAGTACCAGCAGGAAATTATTCGAACAAAATCCTGAAATTTGGGGCAAAAGTTATCCTTTTAGATTCGTCTATGATTTCGTTAAATTTGATTTAACGTAAGTCTGTGGGGTCGCCCGTTGCTTTGTTTATAGAATATTGTTTTTAGTTAATATAATTACGAAAAAAATATATATGTAATAGACGAAATTGTGAGACAATGCTACGCTATTCTAGTGCACTAAATCATTTGTTTTTTTAAATTATTAATTATTATGCAGTTTTATTTTCTTTTAGTTATTTTTTAGTCAGAAATGTTCTATTCTGTTATAAACGAAATAGTTAATTGGTGACTGCTGCATTTCAGTGTCAAGCCCTACATTGCTCCTAACCAACATGGATTTGTTACAAAGCGTTCAACTTTGTCTAATTTAACAGAATTCACACAGTTTACAGCCAATCACCTGGATAATAAAAGCCAAGTTGACGTGGTTTATACCGATTTTACGAAGGTTTTTGATAAAGTAAATCATAAAATTTTGGTACACAAATTGGGTCAATTTGGTCTCAGTAACAATCTGCTTGCACTTATTCAATCTTATCTTTATCAGCGACAGTTATATGTTGCGTATAATAGTTTTAAGTCGAGAATTTTTTTAGCCACTTCCGGTGTACCCCAAGGGTCCAACTTGGGACCGCTTTTCTTTAATTTATTCGTGAATGATTTGTCTCTTTCTCTTAACAACAATCACTTGTTTTTTGCGGATGACTTGAAGTTGTTTTTGAACATATCTACTGTCGACGATTGTTCAGTGCTTCAGGCTCTCTTAAATCGTGTTGTTACATGGTGTTCGGATAATCACTTAGTATTAAATATAAACAAATGTAAGGTTTGCTCTTTCACACTCAAAAATCAACCTTTTCTATTTAATTATTCTATCAATTCAGTGCCATTAGCACGCAGCAATAATATAAAGGACCTTGGTGTCCTTTTTGACGATAGATTATCTTTCTCTAACCATATAGCTGAAATAACTAATAATGCATATAGAGCTCTTGGCTTTATTATTAGAAACTCATCATCACTTAATGATGCTACTGCTTTAAAATGTCTCTATTTTTCTTTAGTGCGCCCTAAATTGGAATACTGCAGTCTAATTTGGCACCCTTATTATAATATTCACATTTGTCATATTGAAAGAATACAGCGGCGTTTTCTGAAATTTTTGTCGTATCGAATTGATCTTTACTTTCCTGTTAGAGGTTATGAGCATAGTCTGCTTCTGCAAAGATTTAACATTCAGTTTCTAAGTGCAAGAAGGTCACTCGCTAGCTTGTCATATTTATTTAAGCTGTTTCATGGGGACGTTGATTCTCCTACTTTGCTGAGTATGTTTAATATGCGAGTGCCCAGACAGCGTTCTCTTGTTGATCATACATTTTATTGTCAAAATGCTAGAACTAATTTACTTTTAAAATCCCCAGTACATATAATGTCAAAAAATTTTAATCTTATTTGTAATGTTTGCGACCTTCATAATTGTAGTCTCAATGAATTGTTAGGTTTGGGACTGTTTCATTTCAATGAAAATTAAATTGTAGTAGCTCGTAGCATATCCTTTTCTTTTTTATTTTTGCTTTTGTTTTCTCTCTTTTTTTTTTGTTATTAAGTTTGTTTTAGTTTAAAATTAGTCTGATGTCAATAGACCCTATACTTAATATTATACCGCTATTATATTGTACTATTTTGTTTTGTCCTGATAATGGAATACGATTCTGTTGGGCAATAAAGGCATTATTATTATTATTATTATTATTATTATTATTATTATTATTATTATTATTATTATTATTTCTTCTTAAGTCACTTGTGTGACTTGTGCACATTGCCCGAAAAATTTAAGAAATTGATAAGCCAGGACATGGCTATCAGGTTATTCATAATTTAAAGTAAGTACACGGATAGATTCTTTTCTTAATAATAAAAAACGGGAAAACAGAAGTATTCAAAGTGTAATATTACGACACAATTTTAAAGTTGCACCAAAACCCACTGTACGAAATTTGATAAAAGTAAATACTCCATAAGTTCACCACCATTCTCTTGGTTTGAAACCAATGAAATATGTCAATATTATAAATTATATTTGAAAGTTCTTTTATTAAACATGACATACCACATCACTCATAAATATTTAAGACATTATTTTTGAAGTTACTCAAATTTACTTCCGTTTTATCCTTATTATATTATCAAATCTCCTACGTAATAGGTAGTTAGTTTAATCATAAACCAGATACTCTTGATTTTGTTCCTTACATACCAGGTCTTATCTTCCAGGTCTTTGATCATTGATATGATATTGACAGTGAAATGAATTGTGCAGGCATTTATCAATCATATGAGGATCTAACCGAATATTTTCTCTAAACATAACAAAAATATTATTGTAAACAGCATATTTCAAGCAAAATAAGTATATGACTTATAAATCTTAGGTATACCTACTTATTTATGTAGATAGAGGTAAAAGTTCTTATTAAATAACATATTTATTTCATAATCACTAAAACAACTTGATCAGTTTAGTTCCTTCAGCTAGTTATCTTACTCGTCTTAAATTTTAACAAATTTCTTAGAGTTTTAATGCCTGTTAGAATTATTTAACATATATAATAATAAGTACATGATTATAATATTGGTAACGTTGAGAATCTATGTGACTAGTCATATCTAAGGATTGCTTAAATTGCGTTAACTGTTGTGTTTTTAATTACTCGCCTAATGCCTTTTAAATAAAAATAACTTAGGTCGATCTGTAACTGTTTTAGAATTATCGAAGGGCTTTTAAAAAGCGCTTGCGCTTATCAGAGTGAAGTATTACGGCGCGCTCAGGCTTATAGCGCAAATAATGGCGCTTCTATAGATGTCTACCCCTAGTGCCTCGAAAAAAGCGAGTTGATCGGTGATTTTACTCTACTAATATAGAGGGCGCAGCGCTCGACCGGCGAGCGGCATGAAGAGTAGTGGGGAGTGTTCAGTTATAATACCGTACTCGTTTAATGGAATAGCGTCTCATTTGATATGACGATCGGCGCGCTTATAATGGGCCTTTTCCAAAACTCTTTTTCATTCGCTTATTATAAAATATATACTTAGTTATGCCTAAAGAGTATTTTTTTCTTTGCCAGATATATTTTGAAGAAATTGTTAAAATTACCACATATTTCAAATAACGCGCCATTGACGTCAAACTCCAGTTCGTTGTTGTCTGTTGGCTGCCCTGCCGCAATCACCGCTATTTATATTTTGTGTTCTGTCAAGTGAAGTGTACTTAACCTAACTTTCGTTTTGTATTTTGATTAATTTAATTTGATTTAAAACGAATAAAATTGAAGAGAACACAGAAAATACCATGTCTATGGAAAATACCAAAAGTTGACAGTGAAATGGTTAACGATTTCTATGTCACAAATATGAACTTTCCTCGGAACTTTCTAAGTGCTGAACTTCGCTTAATTACAATTCTTTAATAAAATGGGTTGATTCTACCTTTACTTATGTACCAGTATAACGTTTGATATTAATAAAATAGTAAAATTCAATTTAGTGGAAAAGGCCCATTGTTCCATATATGTATATATGGTGTTATCATTTCCAATGTCTCCGATGATTGCAAGGATTGGGAAATCTGCTAATTTTTAACAACACGGATCGCATGCCATATCCATCTTAAATATGTATTTTCAAAGATTGATTATTAATACCGTAATGTTGATTGCCAACTACGTGTATTCAAATGCTTAATGATCATTTTTGAAAGCCCTATACATTTTATGCGCTTTTCGCGCGTGCAGTAAAACTAGATTAAAAGGGTAGGGTTTTTAAGTAGGTATAGAATTTGTTTAAAGGTCTTTATGTACTCTAAAATTAACGTAAGAGTTAAACAACTTTACCATCCTTACAGCCAACTTTAAAAGAACACAAGGACCCGTAGGTGCTCAGCAGTTTGCTGTACCAGTAGCAGAGTAAAATTAATTAAATTAGACCCGCCAATTTATAACGACGTATTAAAAGCGAGTTATTCGTACGTAATCTAATTATTCCGACTGTATTTACTATAATCTGAGCCGGGCGGGCTCGTCCGGCTACTAGATTTAATTTCTGAGCTTTCATAACTTCAATCGTCTTTGCTTTAATGTTTTTAAGCGCGGAAAAGTGAATTTATCAAGCACACACCGGCCGAGCGAGCAATAACAGAGAGTGAGGGGGCGGAAGAGGGGAAGCGGCCCAGAATCGGAATTTATAAGCAGAATTAATTAGACTAAAAACCACTGCAGCCTTCCCGCCGCACTACTCTGAGCTGCTGTTTTAATTTACAAAAGCCAAACTTAATTCTTGTTCTGACTAAAGGAATAAAGAGAAATGTAAAGGAAAATTAAAACGATTCAACTCCGGGGCTTTGATTCGGTTTAGCCCGACTCCAGGCCGCCATTCCCAAATCCTTATTCTTGCATTGGGCGAACCGGCGGGCGGCAGCACAGACGATAATCTTCGGGCCTGGCAGGTTCCGCGCCAAGGCGGTGGCGCCCCTTTCGCCCAAGGTACTTTTTCAGATAGGCGAGGTTTGCGTTTTTGTAATAGATACAGATTTCCTCTTCAAGAATATTAAATTGCAATAATAATATAGTTTATTTAATAAAATAAATAGTTAATATTATAGCATGGAAGAAAATAACACAAGAAAAAATATATAAATACAGACTACAGTAGAAAAAACTGCATTGAAGATTCGAAATCTTCACGGAATAATTTCAACACACTGGAATCAAGATTATAATTATCTAAATAATAGTTGCTTTTATACAACTATTATAAAAAAAATTCACAAATATCCAACTGAAGACTCGCTAAAGTGAATCATCTAAATCGTTGGTTATAAAACATTTTTGCTTTTTAATGCTTCAATTTTAAATTGAAGCAGTTTTAGAACTATTATAAAAAAGATCTTTCACCAGCGGACTCGGTCACCTGAATCATCTAAATGTGTTCGACGCAATTTCAGGTTTTTAAACAAAATTTGGTATTACTTGACCACGATATAACCCTTTCCATATGGTATGAAAACTATACAAATTCGGTTGTATGGAGAAAAGAAAAAGTTTGAAATATTTATAATTGGTTCTTATAGGCAATTTCCATAAACCAAATCGGCGCTAATATACAGTTTATACTGGAATCCGACACATTTCTTATGCAGGATGGAGAAAAGCAGTGCACACGAAATTACCTTGTATTGATTGCTCATGATGACTCAGTATATGGACCCAAAGCAGCATGAAAGAGCTTATTATGAAGATTTGTGGTACTGTACCGTGTGTATTTCATCTTTATGAGTGGAGTTATTTTCCAGATATGTAAAATCCTAGATAATTTCTTTTAGCCAAGCTACACACTGAAGATCGAGAATTACTCAGAAATAATCAGATGCATCTTTGTTTCCTCTGAAAACTCAACACAGTTATTTTGGTTTATTAATAAACTAGTAGACTAAAAATTTTACATAAGCGCATTTTATGATTATGTATCTTCAGTGATTATTAGTGTTAAAATATTATCGTCGTATTACACAATTTGCGTTACTATACCGATATTGATTGAAATACATGCTTGGCTTTTGATTTTATAATTATCTGCCTTTCCAGCTAATCATTCCCCATAATAAAACATGTCTCTGGGTCCAACTCTTACTTATATAGATGTCCCAAACTAATAAAAAACACGGGCTAGTGGCCATGGAATTCATTTAATAAGGTACATCTGTTGGTTGGTCTTTCCGGGAACAACGAATTAGCTCACAGTAAACTCCTTTATGGAGCTATTGACGAAGATTGGCCTTCTAGGAAGATTGTCGTCTACCTTAAACTATTTTTTTATTAGATTATAGCCAGTTTGTTAAGTTGGTTAATCACTACCAGAAAACGTTTATGTTTAATTATTAAGTCAAACGCGGTCTTCAGTCGCGACCTCTATTATCGTTATCAAATTTCCTGTAAAAATAATATAATACGTTTTATATTTTTTAGAACACACACATTCTAAATTGTATTGACCTCGTAATAAAGCAGCTAAGCGTGCGACATAGTTTAAGATAACCTTTATAGTTACGTAATCAAAAATAAAAAATAAATACATTCGAAATCTACAATATGCGTAATTAACCTTATTTTATGATATATGACAAAAATTGAGCTTTTATTATGATAATAGTCGCTATTGAAAGAATTCTAATACGTAAAACGTAGGTGATAAAACATGCTTTTTGATATGGAAGAAAAGTAATTCCAGTTTAATTTTAGCGTTGACTGAATTTCACTCAACGGTGCAAAATACAATCATATTTTGAATTATGTCTAAATAACATATTTATTACAAAAAAATTTTAAAGAAATTAAAAACTTAACGCTTTTCCCTAAATGTTTCAAGTTGATCCTCAACATGTGGCCAGTAGAAGGTTTGTATTATAAAAATTTTTAATTCAAAATGTCATCACATGCACCGATCACTATAATATTGTTAATTTTCCACTAGTAATATCCTTCTGGAGAGAAGCCACGTTTGATCCATGAATATTGTTTCTGACGAGATACAGTTATCACCATAAGTTTAATAAAAGCACTTTCTTTTAATTTTCTTTGATTGAAACTGATTTTTATTCTTTTTTTTTAAATTTTAGCCTGCCTCCAATCAACCCGATGATCGTTATCCCATACACGTTTTACTAATGTCGACCTATTAACTTGGTAATTCTTAACAAAATTTTTATGTTCGCGGAGCCTTATTTCTAATTGTATAGATGTTTCAGCAATAAATATTTACCACATTCACAAGGAATTCGGTAAATACAATTGGTTTTGTTATTGTAAGTATTGATCTTAAAGTGTTTTTCGTTTTAAATGTCGTTCTTATGTTAAAATCCTAAAAATACAATAACAAACCATTACGATTACTTACAGAGATATTTGAAAGACTTAAAAAGCTTGGTAATGATTAAGAACGACATAAGAATGGCATTAGAAGTTTTCCTTGATCCTTCCACTTTGAATATTTAATTTGTATGCCTCTGGTGTCCTGTTGTTTGTTATTTTACAGGTGGTGTAATCCCAAAAGAAATTATAATGAATATTTCCTATACTTTTTCAACATGATTTTTTTTTGCTGATAAAGTTAAATACATTTGTCAATGATACTTAGAATCAAAAAATAGTAACACCCATATTTTCGTGAGCCATAGAAGTACTTCATTCACCGATATAAAGTGATAATAAAATAAATTTTCAACATGTTTGCCTCTCGAGAAGAGAAAAAGTCAGGTTGACGCTCCATAAAAAAGCTCTTTGACTCAAAGATACACTTTACTGGTTCATAAGTGCTCATACAAGGCGTTAAGTAGCTGGGGAGTTGAAAAATGGTATTTGTTTAGATAATTCACGGTGTCAACGTCTTCAATCACATTAAATCCCACAGCAATACATAAATGTTTAGTTCAATTTCTGTTTTGCTTCCTTTGGTTTACGTGCTGTTAAAAGGGATGATAAGACACTCTTATATCAAAGATTTAAGATTGAACTGTGAAGTGTTAGATATGTTTTATATAGAGAACACTTGGAGAAGTCAGGTCATTGTACTTATTTATAAAATCAAGAAATGTAATTATAAAAAACACCAAATATACCATCTGGAGCTATACCAATATAGCTATTATTGTATAACTATTTTTTGTTTATAAATATTAATTAAACCGGCTTTGGAGTAAAAAAATGTATATAAGGGATATATAATTGTTAGTCAAAATTAAATAAAGGAGAGAATACACAGAATAACAAAATAGTAAATGACTTACTTCTGTTATGTAATAAATAGGAACAGCTAACCGGATTTTAACTCAAGGAGAATGATCTTAATTTATTTACTAATACTTTTTGCCTTAATATAAGTAATATGTGGCGTTTTCTATTTATTTCAAATGTCACATAATCACTAAATATACTAATATTTGTTACTGTGGATTTTTTTTTAGAAAGAAAATCAATACTGGATTCGTGACAAAATGGAGGCCGATCTACAAATTTTATATCTTTGGTATTACCATTTCTTTACCATTTTCAAGTACTCTTAACTTTTCTGTAAGTATATCTGTATTTTAAACGGAGTTTTCATTCAATTTTTTCCTATAGTATCTATTTTCACTAACTACCATTTAAATCTGTTTACCTCTTAGAAGTTGAAGATCTGAGAGCGTGTATCTATAATTTTTTGATATTCAAATATTAAATACCTATTTAAATATTATTTTAAATCATTTATTTATTTATTTATTTATTTATTTAAAGTTACAAGCCCTGACAGAAAATAAATTCCAATTATGGGGCAGGTAATACATACAATTGGATAAAAAATAATTGGACGAGCCATTTAAAAATGTAAGAAGATGGTTATTCTAATATTTAGCATTAAGACAGATTCGATTTACATAAACTTAAGATAAGAGCATGGCTGTTTTGTACGTATTAATAATATCACTTAAATTTAAGTAAAAAACATCATAAACATAAAAAATAACTTAAATACTACAAATTTTTTTAAAGATTTCTGTCAATCGCATCAAAAAAGGGGATATTTGTCTAACGAAACCTATTTCTTTCAGAAAATATTTTTGCTCTGCGAATTTCCAATTTATAATTTTAACGTGTTTGACCTTGAAAAATGCAAAATTTCCGCCTCTTGCACATTTTTTTTTATTTCTACGCACCCCCATACCAAAATGTTACCAGCCACCAATACTAGATACCAATGCTCAAGTATTGGAACTTATGCTCAAGTATTCAATATCAAATTTATTTTCACTATTTTATAAAAATAATAATAACGAATTGAGTAATAAGTAATTAAACTCTGGACTGGATTAAAGGAAATCACGGTTACTACAGTAGAAATGCGTAACCCGCATAATAAATGTTCAATTTGCATTCAACCCCTGGCGGCATTTCACTTTCAAGTCCTGAACGTATCGGAGTAAGAAACCGAATCCGCTATCCTCAGTTTATACAACCAATATAATTAATTGCGGTGCAACAACTTACTCAAAGGAGCAGAATAAGGAATATATCTGGAGAGAAGTTGAGCAGGCGAGCCGACTCGAATTGTAAGTTGTTGTAAGTGGGATGGTGAAGCCACCCTAAGTTTAAATGTTAGTTCAGAGATGCAACTTCTCAAACGGGGAGAAGACGCTAAGTCCACGAATAGTTTCCTATAATACCTACTGGTCAGCCGGAGTTTACAGCCTCGTAATTAAATTGTGCATTCGGATTCGGGGATTTGCGGAACGAGGGCTGTTTGAACTGGCAGGGCCTATGCATGCATACTAATGCGCTGTTGACCGCCGAGGTAATGTAAATTGCAGCTCAAAGGTCACGCTTATGACATTACTTAATCATCTTAAGATAATCTACGAATTCCTGGCCGGAATTTGCTAAGGTAACCCACTAGTTGGGTCGCTATTATCCACTTGAAAGGGTCTAACTGGTGGACACAAAGCTAATTCCAGAAATAAACACAATACTAAAATGCTTGCAGAATTAAAGTTAGTACATGTTACTCAAAAAAGTACCATTTTATATGATTGGTACAAGTTATAGATATTCGTTCAAGTATTCCATTAAACATTAAGATTAGATCCAAGTGGTTTTTCAAAACAAATAAATTACAGTAAAATATTAGTTTGAGGCTAAAAGGATTTATCAAGTTGATGTAAAAGGGAGTGAAATTTCGAGTTATTCAGCCACATTTACTTCAGATAAATCGACATATTAAAGTTGCCAGCAGCTTCATTTTGTTTTAATGAATTTGTGAAAATAATAATATTGTACATTGCTAATTAAGGAGAAAAATTGAACCAAAATTTTGTAATTTAATCAACGGGTCACCCTGTGTTCAATAAAATGCATAAATTATTTATTAAATAAAAAGAATGATCTATATTGTGCAAGTTTTCAACATTCTCAAGAGTACAACTATTCGCAAAAATTTGTATATTTTTTACACAATTCGGTGAGAATCTGGTTTAACAGGATGGGTTATGAAGACAGGCAAGGGCTATGAAGAAGTTGCAAATAAACTACAAACATCAGTTGACCAAAACAATAACTGGACCAGAAGATGGCGTATCAAGCTGAATGAAACCAAATCAGTGCAGATTAATTTCACAAATAAAAGATAACAACAAATACCTATTAATATGAACAATGCCCAGATTTTGGGCATTGTTCATTCTGGGTACCTTGCTGTGCCAGTAAGAGTAACATTAATCATCCAAAGATTCCAGAACAAAGTACTGCGGAACATCGTCAAAGCGCCTTGGTACATCAGAAACAGTGATCTTCATCGAGATCTTCAGATGGACACTGTAAAGTAGACAATAATTACTAAATTTGCAAGGACTCACGAACAATGACTCCATCAACATGTGAACATCGAGGCCATCCAGTTCCTCGACAACACTAACATAGTAAGAAGGCTCAAGAGGGTTAAGCCTTTTGAGTTAGTTAATTGATTATATTAGTACAAAAGCAGAGTAGTGTTCGGTTAGTGTTACACGTTAGTTTTAGTGTAATTAAGGTACCAGACTCTAAGGTACACTTGTGAGTAAGACCTTAGCTCTAACATTTTCAATTTTAGTTAAATTACTAGGATAGAACCAAATTACTCATTGATCTCCCTTTGATCATATTGTAATAACAGCAAAATACCCTTCAAGGGGTATTTTCTATGTGCGACAGCCTTAAATTTTATATTGAAACAGGGTACCCTGTTTGAACGTTGAAGACAAGATACAAGTCAAAATTATCGATAGTCAATAATTTGGGTAGCACGCTGTTTTTTGTCTGATTAAACCATGTACTTTGTAGCACTATAAAATATGTTTACGAAGACATATTTATATAAATAAAGTTACTGTTAAAAAACGGACTTCAGTTTTCACTGACGAGATACAAGAAACAAAAAATATAAATGAACAAGGATAAAGTATACATCAAAATAACAAAATTAGTGTCAGAAAAAATCGGTGATTGATTATCCCAGACGAATATGTCTTTGGAATTCATATGTAAATAACACTTAAGTTCGCTCCGTTGAATTAGGTTATGCATATCGAATTAATGATGTGTTTTTAAGCCCCAGAAGACTTCCACACAATAGCGCCGTCTCTACAAAAGATATTATGCACCTTGAGCGTTCGCCAGTAGCAGTGTTCGTCATAATTGATACGGGTTGTAAGTCCTGATTTCGGAGTTCTTGTATAAATTCTGGCACAATGAGGGGCGGGAATGAATAATTCAGCCGGTTGTGTACGAATCATTACTTGAGTCATGTTGTTGGTACGGTGAGCACTTTGTTCCTGCGATCTTGCGGACTCTTCATCTTTTTCAGCCCCTGCTTATTTATGTAAGCACACGCGGAAATCTCAGTCATTTATCTAACACGTTGACAGTATTTCTTAAAATTGTTTCCAACTCATAAACGCACGCGGGCAATCGAGAATAAAATTAATTGCTTAAAAGCCATCATCCATCACTATTATTATCTCCCGGAATCATCAAAACCCAGGCATAAATATTCAAATGGAGTTCGAGATATGAAATATTGAGCGGCTGTAGACGATGTGGCCTTATTGTAAAATGGCGAATAGTTTTTAAATAGTTCTTTATATAGCTCTCAGGAATTTTTATCTATTCTTACTACGACCGTTCTGATACTACTGATGATGATTCTGTTGCTTGTTGATGTCTACTTTATCTATTGTGCCGCAACACCGCCCAATTTGTTTAAAAAAATAAGCAAAATTACATAATTATAGAAGTAATGTTACATTGTAGTTACCTACCTCATCTGGATGAAAACTAAAATATTAGCATACCTATCGATATCACTAATATTCACATAATCTATAAAATATTCGACTTTATTACCGTGACGTTAGAAATTCTATCTTTAATAACTTATTTACCACTAGTGCAAAACATCAAGTACCCACAAAATAATTATATTACTACCTTATAATCGAAACAAGTCCATGTGTCTATACTTCTTTATTTACAAGTCTTATAGATCGTCAAATAATTACTGCCAACTTCCTCTGTACTGTACTTGTTATCATTCTTCTTGACTGAGACATTTCATTTGCATATTTTTGAAAAGTACCCTAGACTATCATTAAAAAAAAATGGGTTCTTAAGCTCTCAAAACCAGTGAAACAGATAAGTGTCAGCTGTTAGGCTGATCTGCATTGGTTGAAATTTATCGCAGACGTTTCTTGATTTGCTAGGTGCTTCTCATCATGATATGAAACGCATTGAAGATTGATCTGTTAATAATGACGAAACGTCTAGATTTAAGCAGTGACTACGGCAGCCCTTCAAGTTCTATATAATTAATACAAATTGGGTGTTACCAAAAAATGAGTCTTCTTCAACAGAATCATTTTTCTCTTTCATAATACTTTTTCTTTAAGAACAATGTAGGTATCTCATAACTTCATAAGAGTCTTATAAGATCAATCAAGCAACCGAGTAATGAAGGTCGGTTATTTTCGTTCTGTTTAATTTTATTTTGCGTTAATTTGACTATACCAATCCACACGTAATTGTGGTTTCCTACCAAATGGACAGAAAACCAATATATGGGTCAAGGCTATCTTTAGGCACCACCAAGTTTTCATCTTAAAATCCCAAAATTGAAATATTTCTATATAATGTCCATGCAGTTCATTTTCGATATTATATTTTCGTAAATAAGAACACACATTAAAATTTACGGCTTGTTTATATCACCAGCGATTCATAACTGCATCATCGAAATTCTAGGCGTGTCTTCTTTAAATGCCTGTAGGTAATAAGAAAGCTGATGTTGCTCCCTTATCAATACAACAAGTAGTCCGCAAGATAAATACCATGTCGATGCATCCTCCCACATTTACAAGTCGTTAAGATGCTAACAAAAAGTGCACCTCGCTCCTACCATCAACATTTCAATCGCTCACTTTCTTCCCACTTAACATCCTCTTTGCGCGGTAGTTACAGATCCATAACTCTTCATTTGTCCCCCAGCATCCATACTGATTCAACGTACGGCGGGATGGAGACTAATGGCGGCAATTCACGGAGTTGGCGTTGCGTCCTCTACCTGGGTCCTGCATTATGTGGTGTTTTCCTTGGCAGGACGAACTCATTTCTCACCGGTGACGGCGGCAATTCTCTTTCGTTCTCTTCTGTCTCGACCTCAACGACTTCGACTTTGTTAGGGTCGCCTCTGTCCTCTCTCTCCACTACTCGCAAACATTTTCATTAGCTATTTGTTACGGCCTTATACCAGGCTATATTTTCTAAATTCTCCATACCGGAACGGTATTTGCTTTAGTACGATGATGAATGGAGGGTCTTTTTTGTGTTGTGCTTCAAGAACGCTATATATTTGTTTCAATTAGGACTCTAATCAAAAGGCTCTTTGTCAACTTTAACGGTTAGGGAATTAAGGTAAGCATCATCTTTTTCTTGTCGCACATGTAGTTTAATTAACACATCATTTAGTCTGCTTATACGATTTTCACTGATGGTAATAATTTGTAATAAATAAAATTTATATTACTCGAAGTAGGCGAGCCTGCAGCTAAATTAAATATACCAGATCCTTAATTCCATATTAGATACTTTTTTTTGTAAGTGCATATACAGAGGAATAAGGGGCGTATTAGGGTATAAGGGGCGTACAAGGTGTAACAATTGAATATAGTGATTCATAGTTTCTTTTGGGATTACACCACCTGTAAAATAACAAAAAGCATAAAAATTAAATGTTCAAAGTGCAGTATCAATGCAAACTTTTTAAGTTTGCCTTGATAAATTAACTAAATTTCATCTGTGGTTTGTCGGTTTTATACATTTTGTAATATTACATGTCATATTTTAAAATATGTCTAATAAAAATAATTATTATAATAAAATTTATAAAAGAAATTAAACATTTAACTAGCTTTTTCCTATACATTTCAAGTTGATCCTCACCTTTTCGTCAGTAGAACGTTTATACGATAAGAAGTCTTTGTATGGTAAGAAGTATTTTTTGTCAGATTGTCATTTTTAATTCAAATTGTCATCACATGCACTGATCACTATGATATTATTAATTTTCTACTGGTAACATCCTTCTGGTGTAGAGGGACCCACGTTTGATCCATGAATATTGTTCTGACGAGATACAATTATCACAATTAAGTTTAATAACGGCACTTTCTTTTAATTTTCTTTTAACTGCTTTTTCTTATTTTTGTAAAACTTTAGCCTGTGTCCAATTTCATATATGGTGTTATAAATTCCTATGTCTCGGATAGTTGCAAGGACTGCAAAATCTGGAATTTTTTTTTCTCTCAAACTCACTAAATAGGTACGTTGTTCATTATTCCATATCATGTTCTAAATTTACGTTGTAGTACCTTCATGGCAGACGAATTGAGTTTTCGTCTTTTCCGATGACACGGTTGAAAAACCGGCGTCGAATTAGTGTAGTCAGTAATGATTTTGTTTTAGTATTTAACTTACTGAAGATTTTCAGCTTTTATCATAACAACTTCTACAACCTGTGGAAAATGTTAATTTACAGCTAACGGAAATTTTCCATGTCAGTTGATTGCATTACTTAAGAGAAAGTATTAATTCTTTTAGGTGCAGGTCTGGATTAGTTTCCTATTAATGGAAAACACTTTATACGAGTATAGAAATAAAATCTCCCCCTGCACACAATATATTAGACATCATAATCAATTTTAAGCACATTCCCAAGCACACCATAAACCAAATAATGACCTATAAACTAATCCGAATAAATTTCAGTTATTACACTCTTACGAAGTGTAATAATTAAGCTCGTTAGGGACGAACTAAAAGCGGCTGTAAAAATAATGAGTCTCACCTATTGTGGATAAAACTCCAGTTTGCAGTGAGGCTACAGTTAAACAAGATATACGGGTGTAGAGTTATGATCCCAGTGAAGATAAAAACAGCTCGGTAATCCAGGGAGTACATTTTAAAGCGGCTACTTTTCTTAAGCTGATTATGAGTGTAAATTGAGATAAGTCTGCAAATTTATGGCACTTACATGGTAACCTGCATGGGATCTGCAACCCCTGAAAAAGTTTCGCCAAGAGGATTTTTAGCGTACAAATGAGGAAGTGACTATAAAATGCTGTTAGGGGGGTTTTAACTTCTAACTTTGTCAAATTAATGGACTAGTACCTTTTAGGGTAATTTGTACTCAGTGTAAAATATGCAGCGAAAATAAAATGCATGTTCAAATCCCTACTTAAAATTCAAGGGAACATTAGGTAGTTTCTAAAAAAAAAATACGACACCACAAGTAAATTATTTACGAAAAATTTTGTAATATTTACTTAATAAATAATTGTGCAATTCCAAGTTTATTTAATCCTTATGCAAATAATTTTAAACTATTAATTAAATATAAACTTAAATTTCATTTTATTCTAAATATTTATTCAGCAAATTGTATTTCTTCCTTCATTGGATGGGTGACTGCTTGGCAACACCGCGTGGTGTTGTCTTTTTTGTATATTAAAAAAAAAACTGGGAATAATTTTTATTTATATACTTATGTAATCAAAGTAAAATTTGTGAGTGAATGACGTAAATATAAGATGATATAACATAACAACACCGTGTTGTTGCCTTTTTGCTTGCACATTTAGGGCTTTTCCTCGCGGACTACAGCGTAGAGCTGACGTCAAGCTGATGATCAAATTTTTGGAAATTATTACTCAAAATCAGGTTTTAGCCACGAGGGATTCAATGTAAGAAGGCACTGCTCTTAGTATCTGTGGCTGCATGAAACACCATGTCCAGATTTCTGGATCTGAAGTAGTTCCGAGCTACTTGCAATATTTTTTATTTTAGTATATATACGTAATATTACCATTGACTGAATAAATTTCACTCAAAGATATTACTAAACACATCCTGTAAGTTTTTAATTGTTTAAACATAATTTTATTTGATATTATGAGCCATGCGTTTTCAAGTAGGTAAGTATCCATCTACCCACTTACATATTATATAATTTATTAAAGCACAAAAAAAGCTGTAAGATGTATCCAATATATTTTGTGATACACTCAAGTACATATTAACATGGCATACAGGATGTTCAAACGAGAATAGGGTGGTATGGAGCCCCTGGGTCGTTTTTTAATAATTTTGTATTATATAGAGTAGGAAACAGGGTAACCAAAAACAATTTTATTTTTTAAAGCTAATTAATTAGCTTTAATTAATCAATTAAAGCTAATTTTACGGCTTCGAGAACCGCTTCACGCGAAAGTTCCGTCCTTTCTCTAATCCTTTGATATTTTTTTTGAGACCGTATGTCGAAACCTTCTGCGTCTATTTCGTTTGCGACAATCTCGAGTCGCGTCCGTCTCAACTTCTTTCTCATTTTATCCGCCGATGTGAGATTGCACTAACGCGACAAGCACCTCCCACGAAAACTGCCAAATTAATTAAACTTTATAGGTATAAATAGACTAGATAGGTTATTTTCCTACGAGGATATTGCTAACGGAATCGATAGTACCGACTGCCAAACACTTCTGATTACCAAAATATTGAAGCGAAATGCTTTTCCAATTAGAAAATCGGTAAAAATTATTTTTTCAGGTTGACACGTACAGTTTATACATGCTTAAACGTGTCAGGGTAAACTTTTTGACAACAGGCGCTGTAACGCAATGAGAAAGTCGTAGGATTCAAAACGTAATAATGCTGATTTCGCGAGTTTGAGTCACGCTGGAGGCACATTTTTTTTACTTTGTAATTCCTATTATTTTATTAGTACTTATTAGTGTTTAGTTATTCTGTTTCATTATCCGTCGCTTTTATTCCTTCTGCACGTAAAGTTTGGAATTCATTCGTTCATTTTGGCAGTCTGTTAAATTCATCATTATTTTAGCTTACAAAACTAAATATCTACAATATTTTTGGTCCCATTGATAAAATTGATAAAAATTAAATAATTAAGATGTTTTACCACCAAGAATAGAGTACCCTTACAATTCTTCAAAATATTATAAGAAAAATATCTTTAATATAAGTTCTTTAATACATATACACATATAAATTTCTTTAATATGTGTTTTCCTAAAAATAATATTATTCTAGATGATTTTTTCACCCGAAGAGTGACCCCAGGCCGCGGGCCTGCACCCCCGGTAGGGCTAGAAATGGGAATGAAAATCGCGACAGCGATTTTCTCCCATTTCTAGTTGTTTCTTTAATTTGTTTACGTCAAAGGGGCATTAAGTTTTTAATTGCTTATTCTTCTGTAGCTCATATAGGGATGGTTTTATCAGGAATTTTGACTTAAAATATTTGGGGGTTTTGAGGAGCTCTTGTTCTTATATATCTAATATGACTGATGGTTATTTAACGTGTCAAAAACATTTAAAAAAAATTAAATATTCTATAATTCTATTTTTTCAAAAAGACGCTCTGGAAAAATGCACAATTTTTTTTTAAATTTCCGGGTTGGTCCAGAAATAGTTATTTACTGGGGAACACATCAACGGCGAGTCACTTTGTACGCATTTCTGGAAAATTTAGTTTCTGTTGCTAAAGTTATAACCGGAAACGACCTTTCCAATGTGATTTAAGACGTGTATCTGTAGAATATGCGCTCTTGTCCCACAGAGAGACGTAAACCACAATAATCCAATAAAAGCATCTCAACTAGTGTATCATGCAGTTTAACATTTAAGACCGAAATTTTATTTAAGACGTTTTACTACAATCACTGCGATGTATTAATTCTATATTTTATACGGTAATATATTATAATTTTACGATATTTCGACTGCGAGCGTCGTAAACTTTTACGACATTCGACATATTAGTATCCAAAATCGGGGGCACACACTGTTGGTTCTGGGTGGGTGACGGCGTCCCATTCGTCGCCATTCGTCATTGTTCACCTCGGCATTACGCACTATTCCCGCCGCCGTATCATCATCATTTTCTCTTAAGGCTTCATTTATTTCATTTCTGTTCGCCCCCCATCAGTGTGCCGCACGCACTCCAGTTCCTGTTTTCATTTCCTCCTCGACGACATGTTCCGGCGCTTGTCACTCACGATTTTTACAAGTCATGGAGTTTTATAATCCACCATAAACATATCAGTTTCGTTTTACATATAAAAGGTTGCCGGATTGTCTCCGGATGTTTAGTGCTCTGCCGAACGGTGGATTGGGAAGAGGGATCGCGACGCTTAGCTCGCTTCTTGAAAAGATTTTATTGTTTGCGATGGGTCTACGTTTTGTAAATAAATATTGGGAAGTGAGGGCAGCTTCTTTTGACGGCCAATATACTACAGAAATCGTAAAAGAAGTTTAGGGATTTGGTTGGATAATTATAATGTCTCGTATTCCCTTCTAGCATGCTGCTGATGCAAAGTTTTTGGACATTACATTATGTTACATCCCAAAACCAAAACGAAACAATATTCTGATGACCTTAACACAAGAAATATAGGTCAATAAGTAATGTCAGATTTTTACCTAATTGTTTTCTTATCAAAAACTTTTCAGTATTTTTTTGAAAAATTATACAGAAAAGATATTGAGTTATTGAAGTTTTGCATTTTTACTTCTGCGAAATGCCGAAATTATTAATCAAGCTATAAAAGATAACGATTTTAACACCGATGTACATTTTGTGTCCATACTTTTGGTATAGAGTATAGACAAATTTTGATATAACTGATATGGAAATATCTAAAAACATATATAAACGCGATGTTTCTTTTATTTATTACATACTATTAATATTTAGGAAATGATTGGACCACAAATAAATGTCTCAATAAAAAATTTTGTTAATAAATATTGGGAAGTGAGGGCAGCTCCTTTCGATGGCCAATATACTACAGAAATAGTAAAAGAGGTTTAGGGATTTGGTTGGATAATTATAATGCCTTGTACTCCCTTCCAGGATGCTGCTGATGCAATGTTTTTGAACACTATATTATGTTACATCCCAAAACCAAAACAAAACAATATTCTGATGACCTTAACACAAGAAATATAGGTCAATAAGTAATGTCAGATTTTTACCTAATTGTTTTCTTATCAAAAACTTTTCAGTATTTTTTTGAAAAATTATACAGAAAAGATATTGAGTTATTGAAGTTTTACATTCTTACTTCTGCGGAATGCCGAAATTATTAATCAAGCTATAAAAGATAGGTAACGATTTTAACACCGATGTACATTTTTTTATTCACAATTTTAGTATAGACAAAGTTTAATATAACTGATATAGAAACATATACAAACACAATGTTCTTTTATTTATTACATACTATTAATGTTTAGACCATGGTTGGAAAACAAATAAATGTCTCAATCAACTGCAGAAAAAAACTGTATATAAGTACATCATTTTCTCAGTATTTTCTACTGCTTTGTTGGTGAACTTCTTCATATTTAACTTTCCAAATCCTCCCATGGTACCAGAAAAATAAAAGAGATAACCATCACCAAAGTTCTCAGTTTAAAACTCGAATCAAAACATAATCTTTACTTAGGCGATTGTATCCTGTACAAGTAGGTTGATGATGATTTCAAAATGAATCTATGATTATACAAAGCTTTATGTGTATGCTTTGAAATTGTTTTAACAGTTATAGGCCTCAGACTTTTCATCTCCTGTTCAATCACAAGTATATACTGTGAATAATATAACACCTGAAATATTTACATAATACTAGCATCAAATATCAAATATTTACATGGAATTTACCGTGAGGTGAAAGGAAGGGTCTTAATTCAATCTTAACCATCAGGATGTTATTAACTAGCTGTATGTAGCATGTAGGTAAATTAGTAACACGATTTTTATTTAGTGTTCTTTAATTTAAAAATTATAACCATTTTAAACCCCTTCTTACCTCCCCAGCTATTTTGCACATACGTACTCCCCTGTAACTTGTATCGCTCTGTAATGCTGACCCCTTCAAATTAAATCTACGATTAGTGAACTTCATGCTCATCCCAGAAAATTATTTCAATAATCTTAGTGTAATACGCTTGAAGATATGCTGGGCATCAGAGGATGTAAGATCGTCTTCCGCCTATTAGGCTCATCAAGGCGGCTCACTCCGCCGTAATGGGCAGTGGACATTATGGCGAGCCGTAAGATAATGCAACCCCACGAAAATTTCTTCAGGGGCGGACGGAGATTAATCTGTATCTCGGCGTAAGAGATGTCGGGGGTTACGCAGTAGTCCAAGAAAATAAGGTGAAATATAGTGCCGGTAGTAGTGACCAAACACAAGAAGATCAGAAACTTGAAAAATGGTAAAATATAGCGTTTACTTCACCTATACTTACTCTATTTATCTGAATCAATTGTATACCATTTTTTTAAAAGTTAAGTTGAAGTTAACAAGATGTTTTTATATAATTTTTATAATCACAGTGTGAAACACAACAAGTTGGAATAAATTTGGTAACTTGGACAAATATTCTTAAAAAAATGTCGAATAGATAGATTTTAATTTTCATTTTGTAATATTAATTTTTACTATTGTCAGATCTTCGTTGCTTCATTATCACGTGATTGGCAGTATTTTAAAGATTGATTATCTTCTATATTTTAGCAGATATAAGTCTGAAATAATGTAAACAACATTTTGTAATGGAAGAAGGTATCATTTTGACAGTACTAAGTAAATTTTTTGTAAAAAAACTAACTACAAAGATATTAATTGTAAGAATAGGTACATTATTGTATGTGTGTACTTGCTGTCTAGTACAAAATATAAGCATACATTATGAAAAATGTGAATAGAGAAGTATACATGGAGGTCACAGTTAAAACAATCTGAAACCCCGTAACCAAAATACCTAATAGAAAAGACAGGATAACATTCTCGTACTATAATTGATTTGAAAATCTCATCGGAATTTATGATGAGAAACTGCTGAAACTGAGCATTTTACAATTTTTAGTTGAAAAGTTGGTGAAATTTCTTAATAATACATTAGATAATTCGGGAAATTTAAACAAGAAGGGATTTTTGTGAACAATTTAAGCCAATCGTTCTTACTAACAAGTTTTTAGGACCAAACGTTACAAAACCAAAAATTTAAGTGTTTTAGCAAAGTATTGTTTACACCTTTAGTTATTTTGAATAATATTTCCAGGTCGTTCCAGGTCCAGGTATTTCAAGACGTTTAAAATAAACATTGACGAGACTTGCAATTTTGATGTTTAATTCAAGAAATATTTAAAGACAATTGTTATTTTTAACTGTTTTAGATGTTTTTAGGGCGTTAAATATAAACATTGAAGAAACATACAGGGTTATTCAGAACTTATCTCTAAAACTTTGAGGATATGCGCATCCTTAAATAAGAAATCGATATCACCAAAAAAATTTTAATAAAAGTCTTAGGATTTCCCGTAAACAATGTTTAAAGTTATACCATTATAAAGGACTACGTAGATTGACAACTGTACCTCAACAGCTGATATACCTACCACATTCCTAAGAATGTAGTAAAAAAAGTAAACACGTTTTTGTCCCTCAAACGACGACCGAGCGAATACAGCTGGAGCGGGGATAATATCTCTATTGTCTATTCAGTCATCAGTCTATATGTGTCTTCTCTCAATGCCGGTGTTTTATTTATATCGTAGGAGTGTTAAACTGTAAAATTTTCAAAATAGCTCATGTGTACAGTAATGCTGAGTTAATGGACTGTTACCAGTGAATTATCAATTACAAGTTAAGTTTTGTGAGTGGTTGTTGCAGCAAAATGCTGAAAATCCCCAATTTAGTTAATAATTCGCGTTCACAAGATCAGCAACCAGGAGGAACATTCTCTTTAGTGCTGCAAAATTGTATAGCTTTAGGGACAAAATTTCGAACAGCTTTTGTAACAAGGTATGTGCAATTTTTTTATAAATTTCATGTTTCTAATACCTAGTAATCAAGTAGCGCAATTCTTCAAAATTAGTGTAACAAAATTTTATTCATTTTAAAGACACGTCACTTTGGTTACATCTATCTATCTTTAAGTTTATTTTAAAGTAAAAACGCTGCAAATCTTTTTGCGCCGGGTGTCGGTATACTCTCAGAACTTCCGAAGTTTTTTTCATGCTAGCCAGTTTGCATTGTCAGTCCCAAGGTCACTCAATTACAGTGGACCACTATCTAGCGGCGTGCAATGAAAAATTTTTAAATAGTTTTCAGAAGCCGCCAAAAAATTTTTTTTTGCACAACCACATTTCTACATGTATGTTGAACATCCCCAAATTTTATTATGGATAAGTTCTGAGTAACACTGTATAAAATTTGCCGTTATTCTCAAGTACATATTTACACTTTTACTTAATTAAAATAGTGCTTTAACGGTAGTTCAACAATTCATTGAAAATTCGTAAAAAAGACGTCATCTTTCTAACCTTTAACGTTTAATCAACCAAACAAACGTTTTTACGTTTTTTAAACTATGATGTTCTCATTGGGTTGTCTCAAATGTGTCTTAAATTACTACTTCGGTACGCTTATAAACTCATATTATTTCACCGTGTTCTCTTGGACTAGAGCCGTTTAAGATAACGCGTTCCCACAACAATTTCTTCAAGGAAGGGCGCGCATTAATCTGAATCTCATGGCTGTGGAGGAGTAGAGCGCACCACCTTCAAGAATTTGCTCTCAAGTAACCAAGGTCCGGCACATAAGGAAATTACACTGAACTGGCCCCGAATTCCTGGACCGTTTAATTTCAGGCGGGCAGGAAGGCCGCTCAACAATGTTACGTTTGCCGTTCCAATATAAGCCGTACGCCTCAACGCACAAATATGAACGTAATTAAAATTGCTGGGGTTGTCTTGCATTGCAACCCCCTCCCACCTCTTGCCGGACTATTTTCGGGAGGAAGTTATATAAAGCGATATGAAATTTGGGAAGAGGTTTTTAACTTATTTATAAAGAAATTTATCGATAGCGCATTTCTTTGTGGAAAATTAAAGTCGATTTTTATTTTTAATTGCGCATCTGCCTGATTTATGTTTGCTGTCAAGTTATTCTTATTCCGGGATTAAAATGTCACTGATAACATTATGAAACAGAACAACCTGTATATGTTTCATATTTGTGTAGAATTATGTAAAGAAATTATTGTTTATGGCATCTAATTATCGACATATTTCTGTTATTGTTCAAGTCAGTTCCATCAAATCTTGTATCAATACACTAGTAGGAAGAGAATTTATCCAAATATGTGATGTGCTTCACAACCAGCGTTCATACTATATAGTTTTGTGACAAGATCTCCAAGAGCAGACAAGTTATTACGGAAAATTAGAGATCCTGTTATAACGACAACTTTCGTTAGTTATTATTTTTAGATAAAGGTACAAAATATACTTACTATGATGATGAAACTCTCTATCAGGAGTGATCAGAGTGAAGTACGGTAGGGTTACTTATTAGCTGCCAAACTTGGGCACCATCAATTAATTTTTTTTTATGGTACAGAGTAAAGGTATAGTTCCTATCTAAGTGAAGACAATTGCAAAAAAACACTTGACAAGAACAAAGTTAATTCTTAATATAATTTTCTCAACTATACATTTACGAACGGTACATACATAAAAGACACACCTAAATCTAAATATTAGGACATACACAATCAAATGTACAAAAATGAGTGAAGGTTTTACAGCAATAAAGCTTGACGACAAAATGTAGTTGGGCTGTACTAAAGATCTACCAAAAAATGCAGTTTTTAGATATTTACAGTCCGCGAGGTAACAGTAAGGGCCCTTAAATTCATTCGCACACACGACCTATGCATAGGGTAAGTTAGTCTAATTAGGCAAGGTATACGTAACGTGGTTTAAGATGCACTTCCAAAATAAATAAAAAGTACTCACATAAGAACAGTTGGTCTCGGGGTTAACGTTGTTCATACATTCTGCTGCCTATTCACAAATCAACGTACTGAAATGAGTATTTTGTCGTAATCACACTAGGGAATAGTTAGATTCGGTTACCAAGATTAATTCATCTTTTATATTTGCTTTTTCAAGCTTTTTTCTTCAAACTTTGGAAGCTGCTTAATTCACTGAACCTGCTCGACAATGTCAAACTTCGCCATATATTTTTTCCCCCTCCTCGTTCTCCTTCGTTGTCCATCCGCTCACGTTCGTAACACGAGATGGCGTCACTATATTATTTTGAACTTTAGATTATGTAACCCTAAGACTATGTATTGAGATAGACCTAGCGCACAAACATATAGAGTGAAGTTGGGATTATAAGCACTTAATATACACCGAATACATATAATACTTTAAATACAGGATTGGTGTTTAACAGGAAGGTAAAAACACAGAATGAGATAAGAATTATTAGTTGAAATCAACTAAGAAAGATATTTTACTAGTTACTAAAAACGAGACCGTTACACTGTCACAAAAAATATAGTTGAACGCTGACTGTGGAACACATATTTGGATAAATTCTTCAGTAAAGTGTAGATAAAAAGGGAAATGACTAAATAAAAAACTATTAAAACAAATAATAACCCTCTTAATTAATGAGACTTTTCCAGATCTCCCTAATTCCAGCACTGAATTGTTATTAGGGCTTACCAACGTAAGTCGTCCCTGAGGTACAATTGCAGCCTACTGAATAGTAATATGTCGTCCCATCTCCCATCCAAGTCTCAGATCAGCCTCTTTAAATAACATTACAGTATAGAGAAAACAGTTCCTCAATTTAAAACAATGTGCTTAACAAAATGCTCCAATTTTAAAATTTTAACTAGCTTGGTTATTATAATGATAAATATTACCTTAACATTTAACCAAAATGTCCGAAATGGACATAAAATAATAAATTTATTTTTAATAAAGGTATTTTTGTATAATTTCTAAACACATTAAAACACATTATTAATATTGAATCTGTTATTACTATTTTCATAATAAAAAGCAGCCAAGCTTAGTCACTGTTTTGTTTAAACTACCTTCGCTACAAACAGAACCGTATTATTTAAGAAAACTATAAATATATCAAAAGAAAACTGATTAGAGATTTCAAGTTTCAGCTGATTATAATTATTTCTTATAAAATATTATAAATAAAATTGGTACTTATTTCATTTGAATCTAATAAATTACATTCAAATCATTTATATTAGTTACCCATTCTAATATTTTGTTGAATTGTTATATTATGCATATGGTTAAGAGTTTTGTGACAAGCTAAATGCTGAGATTTTTGAAAAGTGAGAACTACTTCGCCTGATGAACAAACTTCAGAAGTATGCTAGTAATTCCCGACCATACTAAATGTACTCCACTAAATTTAATTTTAATGAACGCTCCTGCTACCACCAGCTCCCATCAATTTCTCAAGTTAACCTGAAGATTGTGGATGTTTAATAAAATGTTTAACATAGTTGATAGTACTCGCCCCGGGCACTACTACGAAGATGCTGAGTTCGGCGAGTTTCAACTTGCAACTAGAGAACGCAAGCGAAATGCCTTCGGTAAGAGCAACTCCTGGCTAGCTAGCAGCTTTGAAAGTTTATGTGGTTGACCCTCCAACTTGGGGTTTCATCTAGATACATGCAAAACTCCTCTCGTCTCCGCCGCCCCCTCGTGATCGGCGAACTGTCCCCAGCTCTAAATCGCTACGTAATGCTCCATAATGTACCACTTGCATCTGTAGCCGGTATACCAATCGGATAATCCTACCGGACCTAAAGCATTCTTTTCAATATGTTCAGATATATGTTCGTGATCGAATATTGATACCGGACTCTGGTTTATGAGTTTAGTCGTGCGGTATACGAGGAATTTTCTTTTTTAATAGAAAACATATGGCTCTGGCTGAAATTGAATATACGGAAGTATATTCAATATTTTATTGACCATATTCTTATGAAAATTCGTTTTATTATAATTCTACCTTCAAACCAATAAATCCTAACAAATAAAATATATCAGTAGTGGTGAGAAACACACCGTATTGCCCTCTTTGAGTCTTTGCTACTATCTGTCTGGCAATTATAGTTAAATTGACAGACATATAACGACCTGTTTTTATATGGATATGTTGACGTACACAGTAAAAAAATCCGACTGATTTCAACACTGAATCCACACTCATCAGTGTGTATATAGTTCATACTTGGCAGTGTTAGACATATCGGTGTATTATTACATTACATAAAAGTAATTTAACACAGTAGATTTTACAAGGTAATGTGTAACAGTTAATTATTCACCGTGTAATTATTCCGTTTTTATGGCGGATTGATTCATTTTTAACACAGGGTTTTGTAAATTTTACTACAATTTATGAGTACTTCTACAAACTTGGCGGGTATATCGTTCGTGTAATATGAGTTCTAAAGGTTTGTAGTGGCGAGATACAGTGAAATACACTGCAGTGCCCTCTTTGGGTCTTTGCTACTACCTGTCTGACAATTATTGTCTAATTGACAGACAGATAACGATCTGCAGAAAGCAGATGCCATTACAGCGACCTCTATTGTCTTTGAGGAAGACAATCCTACTTAATTATTGGAAGGAGATGCCGAAAACAACTACTCCATGGGCAATATGCCCCGACTGGCGTTGCATTACATCAACATCTCCATGGATGTCGCCACATCCTTCATCAAGACCAAATACCAGACAATGACCGGTTTCGATCTTGTTATGATCTCGTCAGACTGCCATAGGTATTGGAATCGATGAATGATCTGGCGACGTGATTGCCTAAGGGGCATAGTGAATGTTTGTAGTGGCGAGATACAGTGAAATACACTGCAGTGCCCTCTTTGGGTCTTTGCTACTACCTGTCTGACAATTATTGTCTAATTGACAGACAGATAACGATCTGCAGAAAGCAGATGCCATTACAGCGACCTCTATTGTCTTTGAGGAAGACAATAGAGGTAATTAATCTTAGGCAATCACGTCGCCAGATCATTCATCGATTCCAATACCTATGGCAGTCTGACGAGATCATAACAAGATCGAAACCGGTCATTGTCTGGTATTTGGTCTTGATGAAGGATGTGGCGACATCCATGGAGATGTTGATGTAATGCAACGCCAGTCGGGGCATATTGCCCGTGGAGTAGTTGTTTTCGGCATCTCCTTCCAATAATTAAGTAGGATTGTCTTCCTCAAAGACAATAGAGGTCGCTGTAATGGCATCTGCTTTCTGCAGATCGTTATCTGTCTGTCAATTAGACAATAATTGTCAGACAGGTAGTAGCAAAGACCCAAAGAGGGCACTGCAGTGTATTTCACTGTATCTCGCCACTACAAACATTCACTATGCCCCTTAGGCAATCACGTCGCCAGATCATTCATCGATTCCAATACCTATGGCAGTCTGACGAGATCATAACAAGATCGAAACCGGTCATTGTCTGGTATTTGGTCTTGATGAAGGATGTGGCGACATCCATGGAGATGTTGATGTAATGCAACGCCAGTCGGGGCATATTGCCCGTGGAGTAGTTGTTTTCGGCATCTCCTTCCAATAATTAAGTAGGATTGTCTTCCTCAAAGACAATAGAGGTCGCTGTAATGGCATCTGCTTTCTGCAGATCGTTATCTGTCTGTCAATTAGACAATAATTGTCAGACAGGTAGTAGCAAAGACCCAAAGAGGGCACTGCAGTGTATTTCACTGTATCTCGCCACTACAAACATTCACTATGCCCCTTAGGCAATCACGTCGCCAGATCATTCATCGATTCCAATACCTATGGCAGTCTGACGAGATCATAACAAGATCGAAACCGGTCATTGTCTGGTATTTGGTCTTGATGAAGGATGTGGCGACATCCATGGAGATGTTGATGTAATGCAACGCCAGTCGAGGCATATTGCCCGTGGAGTAGTTGTTTTCGGCATCTCCTTCCAATAATTAAGTAGGATTGTCTTCCTCAAAGACAATAGAGGTCGCTGTAATGGCATCTGCTTTCTGCAGATCGTTATCTGTCTGTCAATTAGACAATAATTGTCAGACAGGTAGTAGCAAAGACCCAAAGAGGGCACTGCAGTGTATTTCACTGTATCTCGCCACTACAAACATTCACTATGCCCCTTAGGCAATCACGTCGCCAGATCATTCATCGATTCCAATACCTATGGCAGTCTGACGAGATCATAACAAGATCGAAACCGGTCATTGTCTGGTATTTGGTCTTGATGAAGGATGTGGCGACATCCATGGAGATGTTGATGTAATGCAACGCCAGTCGGGGCATATTGCCCGTGGAGTAGTTGTTTTCGGCATCTCCTTCCAATAATGAGTTCTAAAGGTTTAGTTATTATACTACCCAGTTCGTGTTAAAAATAACACTGCAGCAAATTACGATTACTATTTAGTAATTTTACCATTTGGCTTTTTTTACTGTGTAATGCAATGCCAGTCGGGGCACATTGCTCGTGGAATAGTCGTTTTCGGCACCTCCTTGAAATAAATAAAATATATATTCTGTTTAAGAAAAAGTAATATTATATCTTCCTATGTATATATACAAGTTATGGATGATGTTTCATATATATTTAGAACTGATGATGTTCCTTAAACGAAAATATATATATTATGGGACATTCTAGTGTGTTGAACTTATATGTTTATAATGTTCTACTTATTATAATGACATACTTTATTACTACACTAGCACTTGACGAATATGATGAACCTACTAATAACGCTGACCCACTTAAGGTGGAAATTAATAAAACTTTTTTATTCCAAATAAGATACCTTCTATATTTTGTTAGACTTAGGTAGAGCTTCTCGTTGGTTGTTTAGTGATATAAAGTGACTCCTACTTTCATTAACCATGCAGATATTTGTCAACATTTTTCAAACCGCTTATTTACAAATTACATCTAGTAGTCCTATACACAAAGAAGAAAACATTGGTAATAATTGAATTGTCATTTTCAGCATTTAATAAGTTCAATTTGTTTTATTTTTGTTTAAAAAGTAATTTTGAAAATGATATTCTTTTCGTTTTTAAAGCTACTAGATGTAATCCCTATGTCCAGAAATTATTACTAATAATATCTTCTTTGCTTTTAGAGCGATAGGCCATATTCTAATTCTTATATCAAGTACTTAAAAACTTAGGACTTACTACGACTTAGGACTTAGGAAAAATATGCTACAGGTTATTTCATTGATAATAAAATGTTAACACTTTCAGTTATACTCGAAATCCAACTTCATTGAGAACATGATCATTGAATCCTAAAATTAATCAATTTGAGATTAGAAACTTATATACCCATATACCGAAGTATTACCTTTTCATCGACTACAAATATACATATATAAACTGCTATAGTTATGTTAAAAAATGTGTGATATAAAAACAAATTTTATACTGAATTTTAGATACATATACCAGTATTGTTTCAAAAAAGGATATACTGAATTGCTGGGAGTAATATAACGAAAATTAAACATAAACAGCTTAACATTATTACGCTGAAAAGTTAGTACAAAATTTTTACAGCAGAACGATATGTCCTGCTACGCCTTAACTTTTCAATTAACGTAATGAAAATGGGATATGATCTAATTAGTCGTGTAGAGTGGAAAGTGGAGTGTATATATCATAAATAACGCTGGCCATAGTATCGCCTGAGAGAGGGATAATATCATAAAGCGGCCAATCTAGATGACGAGCAAAACCATTACAAGTACTCGCAAACAGTGGCAAGAAACCCTCCGGAAACCTGCAGCATGGCTCCTTTGGTAGCGACAGAGGAAGCAAGACAAATGGAATGATAACGTACAGACCCAGTTACATATATCGCTTTGTTTCATCTTTATGTATTTTCAAACTATACGGAGTTGGGCTGCGTACTGCGAAGTTCACAGCACGTCCTCTGGCACACGTTGCTTATTTCCGGGATTCGTCCTTAGTTCAGGACTCTACTAAGTACGTACGTTTCGGGTTTGGGAAATAAATCAAAAGGTTTGTGCAAGCAGCTAAATAAATAGCAGGATTTTTTGTTGTCAAAATTGTTTTATCCTATAAACATATCCAACTCATGTATAAATTATGATTGTATACAAATTTATTTGAAAAGCAGATTAATGGCATAAGGATATCAAATAACAGAAACAAATTGATATTATTTTAGATGCAAAACAGAAAAATTTAAACGGTTGAAGAGTTTAAGTAAAATAGGTAAGGTATATCTTTGTTAGTAGTGGTGAGAAACACACCGTAGTGCCCTCTTTGGGTCTTCGCTACTATCCATCCGTCTGAAAATTATTGTGAAATTGACAGACACAATTGACTGACGTTGCATTACTCCGGCATCTTCATGGAAGTCGCCACATCCTTCATCGAGACCAACCACCAGACACTGACTGGTTGCGTGCTTAATATGCGTTCGTCAGAGTGCCATAGGTAGTGGAATCGATGAACTATATTGTGACATAATTGCCTAGGAGGCATCGTGAATATAACGGAGTGATGCAACGCCAGTCGGGGCACATTTTCCGTAGAGTAGTTCTTCAAATTCCCGGTACCTATCCATTCATTCACAAATATTCTAGAGATTTCTACAACCAGCTTTCTTATTTAGAAAATGATAAAACTTTAGATTATCAGCATATCACATGCTTTGTAAATTAATTACATAAGAAGATATTACCTAACACATCGTTTATAGATATCGCGAACAATTGAGGACCCAATATAGATCTTTGCGGAATACCATGGCTAATGAAGAAGTCGTTTAACTAAAAATTAGTTCAATAATTAAACTGTGGATATAGAATAAATTAGTTCCTTCTACAATATATTGAATAGTAGTCGCGTGTACAAAGAAGTTCAAGTGGTGTAAAGTAGTTGTCGTACCAACAAAATGACGTAAAACATTTCTCATTGAGCCATCATTATATCACTCTTGGAATCATATACGATATCATATCACGTTACAGTATCCTATCAATAAATAAAACATTTATGTGACAAATTAACATGGTCGCGACATTTTTGCAACAATTAAAGCGTTAATTCGCTCTCTCGAGGGCAATAGAAGTGTAACTATGACACAATAATAACCCATCCAGACGATGCATGAGTAGCAGGCGGTCAGTAATCAGTTTCTATAAAGATAGGTACAGCGCAGTCATAAATTTAATTGGGTTTCAGCAAGAGAACTCGTTACGCCGATAGCCGGCCACTTTATCGCCATCAATTATCCATGCCGGCGGCGAAACGTGTCGCACAATTAGCGGGGATGACCGCGAATAAAGCGTCGTCGGCCAAGTACGCTTGAAATACTAACAAGCCAACAAGTGATCATCACAACTGAAACTATGCCCTCCCCGGATTAATGGATCCTGCCTCAACAAGTAATGATGCCATGAGAAACGAAAAACTTTGAGACAAGACGAGAATGGAAAATAATATTCGAGAGACGACAAACAATTTCCATGAGGCCAAAATTTTACCTAACTGTGGAATGAAAAGTTTTCGTCCCGTAAAGGTAATGGTATGAAATTTATATGACACGGATTCTCTACTAGTTAATTACTTATACAAGTCTCTGGAGCAGAAGAATAAACATAAATAATCAGAAAGACTTATAGATGGATTCAGACTTGTAGTTACAGATGGATTCAGGACCTCGGTTCCAAAATGGAGATGTCTTTTAGAGGATATTTTATTGTTTTTCCATATAGATCTAATCAATTTGTATTTTTACGATTTTGTTTTGCTTAAAAAATAAGTTTTAATATCATAAGAATTACAATTTTTTAAAATAAAGTGGATACTAGAAGCGGATGGTTCTTTATGAAACATCGTGAAAATAATTGTTTTGAAAAAAACACAGATCTCATTTAGATGTTTCAAGAAATATATAGAAAACACTCTATATACGAGTATTTCGGCTTATTAGGCCTTTCTCAATAGAGTAAATGTCTATTACTAAATATTTCCAAGCGCGTTTTAGTTATTTATGTGTTTACGAGTAACCCATTCCGATTGATCCTACCATCTGCTAAGACCCAAGTTTTTAGTGAATACCTTTTCTAATAATGGCGAAAGTGTAAAATCTATGTAATCATTTGCAGTGCAGTACAAGGATTTATAATTAAAGATTTTTTAATTTCTAATTGCTCTAACAGATCTAAGCGCTTTCCTTTCTTTTCACGATGCAGTACCTTTACATTCTTCAGATCTATTAAATGATTGTTTTCTATACAATGCGTCGAAAATCCTGAACTTTTTATGTTATTTAGAATGGATTTTTTATGTTCTTTTACTCTAGTTTCAATACTTCTACCGGTTTGACCCACATACACGGAATTACAATCCACGCAGTTAATTTGGTACACTCCCGATTATGAAAACACATAATATTTGCTTTAGAAAAGTGGTTGATTAACAATCAGTTTTCTAAAGCAAATATTATGTATTTTCATAATAAATGTTCCTTTCTTTTACTTACATATGATATCTCACATCAAGTTAATGTCATGTAAAACATATCAATAGCTTTAGGAGACTCTTTAGCTAGTCTGCTAAATAATATATCATAAAAATGGGTCAATGACAGACGAAACAATAAAGAATTAGAAATAATTACAAGCTATTATGGTGCCCAATTCAAGAAGCGGGCTGCCCCAATAAATCTAACTTAATTCTAGTCAATTTGCGTGAGGTTATCTGCTTGTCTAGTCAGAATATTTCAAAAGAAGCGGATGCAATTTTACGTATTGCCAATAAAATGTCGCGAATGGATCGCGAAGTAGGCGTGTGCTTGTAAAATTAGTGGATCTGCGTCAAAGCAGCAATCCAGTTTCTGGATTATGGCACTATAAATTAGACTGCATGCGGGACAGGCGCTGCTCCAGCTTCCCAGATATACACCCATGCCAGTTTGCGTATGCATGAGGACCCTCTAGACCCAGACGCAATACGAGGGCCCAGTCAACATTAGCCCTGACAAACGGTTATGTATTTGGTTGAAATCCAGAGACTATAACCTTATGTTTCATAGCTTGACTTGGCAAATGCCGAATTGCTGCTCCGCTTCAAATGCGGAAAAAATATATACACAAGCGCGACACATAAACAATGAGATGTTTCTACAGCTCGTTAACAATAGATGCTATTCAGAGACCCTCTAGGCGTACTTTGTTTATTTTCCATTGCATCGTAAAGCACACGATTAGGTACCATACTATTAAGTTAGCAGTCGAGAGGCGATACTTCCTTATTGACCAGCGCATTATTCGTGTGTGACACGGCTTTAGTTTTTACAACGCGTGCATTAATTGGGTGTTTATGGAACTTTTCCTGAAACGATACATTTAATGTACCGCTGTCAGGAATTTTTATTAATTTAGAAATTGCTGTCATATTATTATGTACTCGTAAATATAATGAATTTTTATATTTAATATATGCCAGCCGCCTAACTAGAAATATTCTATGAGGATGATGAGGGTTTTCCAACAAGAAAATAGTATATAAACTGAAAATCAATATTTATAAAACTAAATAACAAACATTTTTTGTATTCCATGAGGGATTCAAACTCCAAAACAGGGCTAAACAATACTTGACAATATATTGGACAACGAACTGTCAAAAACTTGTTTGAATATTTGTCAATAACAGTAAATACACTTGAGTGTAAAAAAACAAAATAGGTACGTGGTTTTACAAAATATAATGCATAAAACAGAATTTTATATACCAAAGCAACTAGCCTGATTATAACGTTAGTATGCAAGTAGATATTATTACATAAACATATAGAGTAGCGTGTTTCGGTGTGTATAATAAACACACTTTACATAATTTAAAGTTTATAACGGTATACTGTATAACGGTATAACATTATTTTTGATTAATTCATATAATTTTCCATAAAACCACTATTTCATAAAAATTGAAACTCCCGAGATATTTTGCTATTTACTGGCAAAAATATATGATAATAGAAATTAAACTATAGTACTATATTTAAAAAAAACTTACAAATTGGTTACTATTGCCTTTCAACGTCTCTAGTGAAAATAACTCCTAGATATTAAACAATTTTTATTATTAAATTACGGGGACCTACGGTTTATACTAGAATCAAAACGAGTTCTTAGGCATAGTCTAATAAAAGACTTCATTATTATAAAGTCTTCATTATTAGAAATAGTAAAGGTTTTGCCGACCCTAATACATTAATGCTGCTTTTTAACACATTTGTAACACCTCGTTTAGAATATGCCTCGGTTGTTTGGTGCCCGCATACTATGGCCAATAAGAACAATTTAGAAATTATTCAACGAAAATTTTTGAAATATATGTACTTTAGAGCGGAGGGGGTTTATCCATATCTTGGATTTCCGCAAGATATCCTTTTAGATACATTTAACTGTAAGTCACTGGAAAATCGTTATCCAGTCTTTAATATTTTTGTATAAAATCATTAATTTTAAAATTGATAGTCCAAACATTCTGGAACGGATAATGTTTCAAATACCACGAGCAAATAGTCGTTTTTCTCAGCCAATGTATCTGGAAATCCCTCGCACCAACCTACTAAAACGCTCGCCTATTTATGCTATGTGTAGTAATTACAATAGTGTTGATGACAAAATAGACTTATTTTCCTGTAGCATTAGGGATATTAAAATATTATAGAAATAAATATGTTTACCACTCGCGGTTATTCATATGATTGTTTTTTTGTGTTTTTTAACTGTTTTTGGTCACCGTATTCCATTTTTTTTTTCCATTTTTTTTTTTGTTTATTAGATGTTTATCTAGTCATTATTGTTTTTCACATGTTTTGTACTCTATATGTATATAAATTTACTGAATAGTCTTTTTCCCATTCATTAATTGGATTCTGTCTGTTGAATGGTGTATTACCAATACATAAATACATAAATAAATAAAACATTATTACGTTGGCAACATTTGACCAAAGCAACCGAAATGAAAAACTAGCCCGCAACTGTTCAGTTCGTACTTTGTAAAGTTATTTTTTTGTTAAACTAAATCTGCAGTCGAGAAAAAGTACACTAACTGTATTGCGTATAACGCGTTAGTTTCTACTGATCCATACCATGACCATAATTGTCAAAAAAGGTGCCAATGACTCGGTTTTTCATATGGATTGTGAAGATGCTTGTTACGCCACTGATAGTATCTCAAAATGCTATGAAAAAGTGTGTCAAAATTCATTGTCTTTTTAACATGAGGGTACAAGAAATAATTTTGTACTAGTGTTTGTTAATAACTAAGGTGTTTTGTACTAGTGCTTGTTAATAACTAAGGTGTTTGAAATTAGTGTATCAGCATTAGGTAACCATTGACGTAGCTTGTTCAACCTTACTTAATTAAGGAAGAACTAGTCGCGTAAAAAACTATTGGGTACTTTACAAACTGGTTGTTTAGCTGTTTGGTGGATTCCTAAGGTTTTAATCGTGGCAATTTTATGAAAAGTTGGTAAATTGTCGCTTTTAATACAGCAGCTGCATACATCCATGCATAATTCAATCTTTTAACTGTTTTTAAATATAGAATACATGATTAGTTATTTTCAATTCCAATGAAGTTATTTTTTTATTTTAGGTCAATAGCCTATAAGACTGAATGTGGCAGATATTTGAGGATTTCTATAGCATTTATACAGTAAAATAAATATGGAACATGGAACTAAACACCCACTCATGTCTATTTGTACAAAGGAAGAAATCTATTCTTTTTGGCTAGATGACCGAACCAACTTCCCAAAGATCACCTCAACCAGACCTCAAAAGAATCGACCCCACATTACAAACATCCGCCCACTAAAAGGAATGCGTACAAGGAAGTTTATAGCCGCAGTTCATTAATTTCCATATCACGGAGGACGAAGAGAGCTGAAAATGCCCTGAAGCGAGGATAATACATTACAATTCTCGGCAATCCGAAGATGTTTGAATTTAATAGCGACATAGATCATGAGCGCGAAACTTCACGTAACAAAGTGTAAGTTTGGCTGAGGCGGCCATGAGCGGGAATGGATGTTGCGGCGACCGCAGCCTCCCGGGATGGACTTCAGCCCCGCGGGCCCTGGGCCCAAGAATTCCTCCTTCGGTGGTCGTATTAGGAGGCCGTCGTCGGCTACGCGCCATTTCTTGTTTGTTAAGAACCGTAACATGGGAAATAAATAGGGCTAATAAGGGTGTTTAATTTATAGTGAGGGGTTTCCACACGCAATTATACAGGGTCTTTATAACGTCAAATTTACGTTATTGATAAGTTATAGGTAAAGGTACAAAAATATAATAGTTGACGGCAATTGTATAACGATACTTCTCTGGAATTATTTTATTAGCAAAAAGATACTTACTATGGCGTTGAAACTCTCTATCAGGGGTGAGCAGAGTGAAGTACTGCAGGGTTATTTATTAGCTGTCAAACTTGGGCGCCATCAATTGATCTTTTTTGATGGTATTAGAGTAAATGTTCCTATCTAAGTGAAGACAATTGCAAAAAACACTTGACAAGAGCAAAGTTAATTTTTAATATAATTTTATCAAACTATACATTTACAAAAGTTACACACGCAAAAGAAACATATAAATTTAAATATTATAACAGACACTCTCAAATTTACAAAAATAAGGAAGGATTTTGCTGTAATAAAGCTCTACAAAAAAATGTAGTTGTTAGATATTTACAGTCCTCGAGGTAACGGTAAGGGCCCTTAAAATCATTCACACACACGACCTATGCATAAGGTAAGTTAGTAGAATAAGGCACGGTATACGTAAAGTGGTTCAAAATGCACTTCCAAAATAAGTAGTAAAGTACTCACATAAGGTACAGTTGGTTCAGAAGTTAACGTTGTTCATACGTTCTGCTGCCAATTCACAAATAAACGTACTAAAACGATCGTTTTCTCGTAATACCGATAGGATTGATTAGATTTGGCTTGCTGATATTAGAACACTTTTTATATTTAGTTTTCTCAGCTTTTTCCCTTCAAAATTTGGAGCTGCCTAATTCACAGAACTGCTCTCCATTACCTTTCTTCGCCATTTTTTGTTCTTCCCACCTCGTTCTTTTACGTCACCCGCCCGCTCACGTTCTTAACACGAGATGGAGTCACTATATCGTTCCGAACTTCCGATTACGCAAACCTGGGACTATGTATTTAGGTAGACATAGCGAACAGACACATATATTGAAGTCAGGATTATAATCACTTAATATACAGAATACATATAATGGTTGTTGTTTAACAAAAAGGTAAAATGCACAAAATGAGATAGAAATAGGAGTTTAGATTAAACAAGAAAGGTATTTTCTTAGTTTTAAAAAACGAGACCGTTACATCCTACCAAAACTAAACTACTAAGGTTCTAAGTTTGAAAAATAAAGTACATATTGGAAAATGTTTGGCGTAATTTTCGATAATTCTCAGGTTAGAGGAAGTCAATGAGAACTTAGTTGCAGAACTTCCGCAAAAAATCTGGAGTGCTCCAAGAATCTGTCTTGGGACCACTACTCTTTAGTATATAAATGACATAGTTACTGATCTGGGTGTTGACTATCTTTTGTATGCGGATAATGTTAAAATACATATGAAAATTGAAGATCTTAATGATTGCTTCAAACTTCAAAACTTACTTAATACTATAGAAACATGATGTTCAGTCAATAAATTAGACTTAAATATAAAAAAATGTAAATTCCTCACTTTTTCACTTAAAAGACAATCTATTAAAATTGAGTGAGTTCTGTATTCCTGCCCTGTAATTGGTTTGGTACTGTTGCGCAGTGTTTAAAATAAAAATAAAATAAAAATACATACATAATAAAAAGCAGCATCCAGCACAAGGATTTGATTCTGTCTGATCTTTTTCAGTGTATAGTAAGTCACTCTGTAAACATACAACAAAGAATCCCACTTCGTTTTAAGGAATTAAAAGTTGCTACAAACCTATAAAACCTGTTATAAAACCAATGTAAATGTACTACCACGATAAGCAGATTTAAATAGGAACAATATCTTATCTTAAAAGATGGTAAATGTTAGACGATAAATATGTCTGCATAACCCTCCGTTAGTTGTCAAAGATAAACAAGAAACAGAGGTGACACGATCGGTAATTACGGAAAATGCCTGGAAGCGGTGAAATACGATGAACATAAAGGGAAAATAATGCACTTCCACGCCGTTTTCAACACTCGCAAAAGTGCAGGGTCCATAAGTTAAGTGCTTTTTGCATGATAAAGTTTAATTGTCAAAAGAAAAGAGATCGCCTTGCGGTCAGTAAGTAAATGGCTCGACCTCAAATAAAGTTAAAGAAAGCGAGTAATGCAATTTGCCGAGTAGAAGAGAGCCGGGAGGAAGGTTTGTTATTTTATAAGGATAGCTGCGAGCTGGCGACCTCCGACTTGGCAGCAGTCCGTGAGCCCTCCATCACTGCCCGTTTAGCCGCCGCGTTACATTTGCACAACATCCAGCCAGCCAGGATCACGCTGCTTTAATGCACCGCTGGTCGCAAGGTAAATTATTCGCGCACGCACAAAAAAACACGTAAAGCCGCGGTAAACTATGTAGCTGAATAAAATGTTACACACGTAATTTCCCTCGTTAGTAATTGGAATTCACCTACGGGGTAATTAAAAGGATGCACTGAAAAACACTGTAATAAATGCAGCCGATTTATACGCTGAATATGGCATTTAATCATGAAAATCGAAATTTTCATGATGTATAGTTTCAATAACATAGTTCCCACAATTCTTATTTTGGATACGCTTAATCCTAAAATTTTTATAAAATATTTACTCACCTTTTCTACTGATAACTATCTCTAGTGTATTATGTAACTCCCAGATATTAAACTATTTTCATGATTCAACTACGGGGACCTACGGCTTATACTACAATCCAAACGAGTTCTTAGGCATAATCTAATTAAACATTATTACGTTGTTAACATTTAACAAACAGCCCAATACTCGCCCGCAACTGTCCCGTCCGTATAGGGTGATTCACTATATTTTGACCCCCTGTTAACTTTTTGTTTACAGAATTATAAAAAAAATGTGAAATATAAAAGTTGCACGATTTTTTATGAAGTTTTCAAAAATTATGGCAGAAAAATAAATCAAGTCGAAACAAAATGGCCGCGGATGTTAACTGTGTTAATCTAATTGGATAACACCCTGCATATTCGGATAGAACGTTGTCTTACGAATACAGTAATATAGACATTTATGGGTCTATCTTTAATAATAACGGAGATATGACCAAAAAAGTGCACCATACGGGCGATGTGTTAGAAAGAGAATATCGATTCGTTGCTAGGCAGTCTTTCTCTAACACATCGCTGTTTACTTTTGCTTGTATATGTTTTACTACAAAGTTTTAATACCCATAAGAAAGAATATAAAAAAATTAAAAAAGAATAATATCAATCACGCCTATCAAACGAGGTACTGCGAAATGTTAGAAATCACAGAGCTAAAAAATTTGAGAAAGCGCTGCTGTACAAGGTATTCGCGTATATTTTGACCCCTACCTACAGTAGTTATTAAGAAAGTTAGAAAAAAAGTTTAAATACAAAAGTTGTTTGGTTTTTCACGTATTATCTTTTAGCTAGGTCGAAAAAAAAAGAATGTCGTAAATTTGGGAAAACCAGTTGAACATAATATTTTTAAATGGGACACCCTGTATAATTTTACACGCTTGGGTAAACATTTTTTTCCTGATTTCAAAAATATATAGATATTTTGTTGACATTTGCACTGACAGTTTTCGAAATATTCGACAGCGAGTATAATAAAAAAATTCAAAAAATACAAAGAACTAAAAATATTTATCACTTATAATATCCCTAGTGCTTAAATTATTTCCGGAAATTTTTTCGAGGTTATGAATATTTTGAAAATTATTAATTTTCTTAAAATATTCATGAATGAGGAAAAATTTCCGGTTTTTAATTTCACACCATTACTTTATAAATATTATGCCAAAATTGAACATTTTAATTACGAATGACAAACATTAATTCTTCATAGTGAGCCATGAGCAATTTCAAACATTTTTTACGACTGTCAAGTATGGTACCTTGGTCAAGTTCCACCAGTTGTCATCGTGTCATCGTGTTTGTGCAATTTGCTGATTTATTATATTGTATTTTTGAAAATGTTTCGCTTTGGAAAGGAAACATTTATTTCTGATAATTATTCTGAAGTACTTCGAGCATTGAAAATATTATGCTTAATAAAATGTGAGTTTTCTTAGTGAAATAAAATGTCATTTTCTAACATTAGTTACATACATATTTTACAAATAACTTAAAAACATATTATATTTTTGTTTCTTATTAACTTTGATCTACTAATACTGGTGGAATATCATTTATTTTTGATAATTATTCTGAAGTATCTACTTCAAAATTTATATGTTTAATAAAATGCGAAATCTCTTAGTGAAATAACATACCATTTTCCAAGTTTAGTTACATAAACTTTTTATAAATAACTTAAAAACATATTATATTTTTCTTTGATCTACTAATATTGGTGGAACATAATTTAATTTTGAGAATATTACTTAAATTCGAGCATAGGAAATGTATTGATTCAACTCCCGCGTCTTGATTTTGACATTTTAAATGACAGAAAAATTTCCACTTATTAATTTGACACGTTAAAAATTTCCGGAAATTTTTTGGGTTGGCATGGTAACTGAACAAAAAAGAAGCCTCTGATTGGTTAAAATATGGCGGTGTGAAATTTTCAGTAGAAACCAACAGTAATAAAAAATATTTAATGATTTTCGATGTAACCTCCTTAGTTATTTAAACATTTTCTAATATTTTCATTGTTTAATATTTTTTTTATGATTTATTGCAAACATTAAATATTAAAGATTTCGAAAACTGTCAGTGCAAATGTCAAAAAAAATATATTTTTGAAATCAGGAAGAAAATGTTTACCCAAGCGTGTAAAATTATACAGGGTCTCCCATTTAAAAATATTATGTTCAATTGGTTTCCTCAAATTTACGACATTCAATTTTTTTTTCGACATAGCCAAAAGATAATACGTGAAAAACCAAACAACTTTTGTATTTAAACTTTTATCCTAACTTTCTTAATAACCCCTGTAGGTAGGGGTCAAAATATACGCGAATACCTTGTACAGTATGAGCATAAAGTTCTATAACCACTTACCGCTTCAATTTAAAATTTTGAAGTGAAACTACTTTTAAAAACAAAGTAAAAAGGTTATTGCTAGAGAAGGCTTAAGTGTAGATGATTTTTTTCATGATAATTTAGTGTAAATCTGTTTTCTGTTGCTTGTTAAACTTACTTTGTGATGTTAACATCAAACTGTGACTTGTCCTACTCATTTATATGTCTAAAGGATTAATAAATATATATATCTATTTATTTATTTTACTGCTCAATATATTTCCCGCATATTTCATCCCGCTGATTAATGAGAGTGTATATGAGAAAAGTTGAATAATAGGTATATGCTCAATTGATCTCTGAATTTAAAACTTGGATAAAATTTATTTATATTGGCATTTTACATTAACTCACCATTTTCAAGTCGGCCAACTTGCTCAGCGTAAATAACAGCAGTGTCGCTCCTCTGCAGGTATTCCTGTATCGTTTCTTCGTCTTCACTCTGCTCCCCGACTGCAGCTTTTGCAGATATCAAGTCGCTCGGTGTATCTTCTGCAGAGCCGCCGGTTTGTATCAGAGATATAGGGCAGTGCATACTAAGGCTGTTGTTGGACAGTTCTTCAGGTACGGCCGTGTCTCTGTAGAGTCCCTTGAATCGTTTATGGGGCGGATCGGAGTCCTCAATTATTTCGTTGTGGTTGTCATCTGGTGTTATGGTGGTGGTTGGAGGCACTGGAAGTTCCGTCAACATGTTGAGATTGTTGTCGGTGGTTTCGTTAGTCGTTACTTCCACTGAAAAATTAAGGACTGTAATTGTAGTTTTCATTAGATTGAAGCAAATAGTTACTATAACAAAATACGTATTAAAAATAACCTTAAATAACCGATGGTGGACATGGATAAAAGAGACAACAACAACTTACTAGTGGAATGAAAATTTTTATTTATTTTCATTGTAGTAATTGCACATGATTTAGTTTTTTTTATAATATAAATTTAAATTGAAAAAAATTTCAAATTTAAAAATTATTATTATAAGTAAATAAATTTAATAAAATATGTTTTAAACCGATACTAAGAAATGTTGAATTATGCACAGATGTGCTATATTTATATACAAAACTGTACAATAAATAAATATGCAGTGATAAATATACTTATTTATTTGAATAAGTTGTCGAAAACAACTACTTCACGGACAATGTGCCCCGACTGGCATTGCATTACATCGGCATCTCCATAGGAGTCGCCACATCATTCATCGAGAGCGACTACCAGACACTGACCGGTTTCGCGATTATTTTGCGCTCATCAGAGTGCCATAGGTAGGATTGTCTTCCTTAAAGACTATAGAGGTGACTATGCTGTAATGGCACCTGCGGAAAAGCAGGTCGTTATCTGTCTGTCAATTTGACAATGATTGTCAAACAGATAGTAGCAAATTTAAATTGAAAAAAATTTCAAATTTAAATATTATTATTATAAGTAAATAAATTTAATAAAATATGTTTTAAACCGATACTAAGAAATGTTGAATTATGCACAGATGTGCTATATTTATATACAAAACTGTACAATAAATAAATATGCAGTGATAAATATACTTATTTATTTGAAGAAGATGTCGAAAACAACTACTTCACGGACAATGTGCCCCGACTGGCATTGCATTACATCGGCATCTCCATAGGAGTCGCCACATCATTCATCGAGAGCGACTACCAGACACTGACCGGTTTCGCGCTTATTTTGCGCTCATCAGAGTGCCATAGGTAGGATTGTTTTCCTTAAAGACTATAGAGGTGACTATGCTGTAATGGCACCTGCGGAAAAGCAGGTCGTTATCTGTCTGTCAATTTGACAATGATTGTCAAACAGATAGTAGCAAATTTAAATTGAAAAAAATTTCAAATTTAAAAATTATTATTATAAGTAAATAAATTTAATAAAATATGTTTTAAACCGATACTAAGAAATGTTGAATTATGCACAGATGTGCTATATTTATATACAAAACTGTACCAATAAATAAATATGCAGTGATAAATATACTTATTTATTTGAAGAAGATGTCGAAAACAACTAGTCCATGGCAAATGTGCCCCGACTGGCATTGCATTACATCGGCATCTCCATAGGAGTCGCCACATCGTTCATCGAGACCAACTACCAGACACTGACCGGTTTCGCGCTTATTTTGTGCTCATCAGAGTGCCAAAGGTAGTGGACTCGATGAATAATGTGGCGACTCCTATGGAAATGCCGATGTAATGCAACGCCAGTCGGGGCATATTGCCCGTGGAGTAGTTGTTTTCGGCATCTCCTTCAAATAAATGAGTAGGATTGTCTTTCTTAAAGACAATAGAGGTCACTATGCTGTAATGGCACCTGCGGAAGAGCAGGTCGTTATCTGTCTGTCAATCTGTCTGTGTGTTTCTCACCACTACTAACATTCACAATGCCCATTAGGCAATCACGTCGCAACATACTTCATCGAGTCCGCTACTTATCTGGTAGTGGACATATAGAGAGAAGAATTTCACCGTATGTACATAAAAAATATAGATGAAAAAGTATTCTAATATATGACCAATAATATCTAGGCTTTTCCTAGGCATTTACACTCGTGGAAATTGGAAACGACTCACCTAAAACTATAGTCATTTTTGTACGGTTATATTTTCTAAACGGTTTAATCAATTTTACCAAATTTTTTTTATTTCATTAAGCCAAGCTTGGGCTGTAATGTAGGATAGGTCAGTTGTCATATTACACGGTTATAGAATATGTACAGGATGATTTGTAGGAACGCGTTTCTTTACCAAAATATAAGCAAGTATCTGGGATGCACGTAAAGTGGGGAAATAAATTTTATTGTGTCAAAAGATAGTTTTATTTGTGATAAAAAAAATGTTTTTTGAAAATCCTTTCTATCTAGATTGGTTTCCAAATTATAGCGGTTTTTGTAAACCATTGCATTTGTGACTGATCACGTGCCGATTTTTTAAAATAAAATAAGTTGGCTTTGAAATGAAAATCGATCCTGTCACTTGTCACCTAGCAATAATCTGATTATAATTAAAAAATCATATACAAAATTTAAGTTCTTATTTATTAATAAAATAAAAAAACATGAACTAGAAATGTTGTTTTATTTTAAAAAATCGGCACCTGTAATCAGTCAAGAACTGCTATAATTTGGAAACCAATCTAGATAGAAAGGATTTTCAAAAAAACATTTTTTTAGCACAAATAAAACTATCTTTTGACAAAATAAAAATTATTTCCCCACTTTGTGTGCATCCCAGATATCTGCTTATATTTTGGTAAAAAAACATGTTCTTACACATCACCCTGTAGATACTCCTTAACCGTGTTATTTGACAATTGACCTACCCTACATTACACTCCAATAATGGCTTAATGGAATAAAAAAAAATTAGTCAAATTGATAAAAGCGTTTAGAAAATATAACCATACAAAAATGACTATAGTAATAGGTGAGTCGTTTCCAATTTCCACGAGTGTACATTGCATATTCAGAAATTAGAGGACGGGGATTCACATACACATCCGTATTTGTTTATGTATAAATTTTTCTCATGCAAAACTGAAATTTTGTTCGTAACTCTCTAATAGTTCATTGTTTTTTAAAGTTACGGGATAGATCCTCGTAATGGAAAAGTAATTGATTAATTAAAAAAAGTATTATATAATAATAACAAACTATAAGGTGTTAATTTATCATGCGCGACGTCATATATATAACACCCTGCTAAAAAGCAGGGGAAGGTTAGACTCACCCTTCTTTTAATTTAATAAGTAAAGTGTTCCGAAATTAATCTGATAATCTTAGCCGGCCGGACATCTATCACGACTGACATGCTTTTGCAGTTGTTCAACATATTGGTAACACGTCGCCTTGTCACCATGTCATCCAGCATTAATATGACATGTGCAGATTGAAGTCAATAAGTAGATTAGGATAACAGGGAAGTTTACGCGGAACTTTTCAAAATGTGTCGTTTAATGTGATTAAACACGACGTTGTAATAGATAAAATGTGGGAAATTGCATTTACAATATTCGGGGTATGCCTTTCAGACAATATCATATACCTATACCTATTCTTTTTTTTTTATTAAAACTACACAGTATGATTTAGAACTGACTGTTTTCAGTTAACAGATATGATCTGTACATAATAATATTTATTTTCCTCTAGACATTACAGGTATAGGAATGGTCAGTGTACTGCATGGAAAATTTAGTCTGTGACAAAATAAAAAATAATGCACTGTTTAATTCTGAACCAGTCAATAAAAAAGTTCTGCCATATTAGAAGTATAGTAGTATGGTGGGCTATAGAGAGAAATTTTCATATTTGGTAATTATAATTTCATTCAGAAATACTCAAAGATGTGTTATTAGCTTCTACTATTGTTATTAACTTCTTCAATAGAACTATATACTCTTGAAAGGGGTTGGAACCTTTTGTGTGAAGATAGCACTGACATAGTTTTCCACAAAACACCAAAACACTATACTGCCCTCGACGCGCGTTTCGCCAACAAAGTTAGCATCTTCTGGAGATGATTAAAACTGAGTTTTAACGCCATCTTGGTTGGCGAAATGCGCGTCGAGTGTTGTATAGTTTGTTGGTGTTATGTGTAAAACGACGTCAGTGTTATGAGAGCTATACTTATACGTACATATTGATTTGGAAAATTTGTAACATCAGCGGATAAATTAATTTAAACCCACCCAGTAACACAATCAAATTTTTCACAGACTAGCTTCATCATCGTGTTTGTATGTCAACTTCATTATCTCATCATCATTTTTTACAACGCCCAAATTAGTCAAAGTGCCCGGAAGTTAAGTACATTTTTCGTTTTCTAATTAGCAAATTTAAATGACCCACATATAGGGGAGCAGAGAGCCAAATCTACTAAAAACTCCAACTGTTGCTTCTTGATGTCAAAATTAGGGGTATCGCACGCGATCTCCCCCAAAATAGCTCTTCCAACTTTCACCGCAACCGGTAAGGCTCACGTAGATAAAGCCGGTGCCAGACGAATGTTCTTGCAAATATTACCGAATATAGGTAGCATAATACTTTGTAGGAGATTCACAGGTAAACGCCAAAATGAATATTACTACATATTTGTATTGTGGCTGTATATTTTAGGGAATATTCGGCAGGTATTCGCTAGAACACTCGCTTGTCGTCTGGGACCGACTTAAGGTACGTCTCGCATCTGAGATAATATCGAGGTGCCCCCATCATAGCTGTGCATAGGGGCTCGGGAACTAATAGTTCTTAAATTGGTCTTGATTAGTCCACATACCTGCAGCTGTCTGTCTCTCGTGCCCTATTATATATACCCTACCTACAAAGATTATCGTTCAATTAGGTAGTCTGCTTATACGGGTCAATTCATTTCTTTGTACCTTTAGTAAGTGGACCCCTTGTTCGACAATAGTTTAAAGTAGCCTGAAAAACATATACACTTCCTATATTATTCTCATAATAAGCAAGCTATGCCTATGCTATTTAATGTTTTCAGATTTGTATACAGTCACAAATAAAGTAGTTAATAGCAAGTTAAAGTAAAATATCTAATTTTTTTAACATGAAATGTTTCTATAACTATTTGTAGAATAAAAAATTTAATTTATGTGAGCATAAAGAAACTACGAGTACTAAACTTGGTACAAAAATTAAAAAAAAAGAACAGAAAATTTACTTAACAAAACTGTAAAAGCAAAATCTAGGTAATACTTAAGAGTCCATTCACTAGTCCGAAATAAGCCCAAAATCGGCGTTAGTCTCGTGTCTAATTATAAAAAAACTATAAAAGATAGGGACTTTTAGTAAAAGAGTATTGAAGTATTGAAAGACAAGACTTTAATCTAAATCCCTATAGTAGTAATTTTTGGTAATTCTTCTTATTTTTAAAATTCCAGCAAACAATCTTGTACTAAAATAGCGTATTTTTAAAAAAATTTTTCTCTAAAATATATGTATTAAACAAAAATTTGCTACTGTAGGGATCTAGTTTATCTTTTGATCTCTCCGGTGATATGTAATTTATAACATTAAAAAGAATGACAAAAGAAGACATTTTGTTGCAATTATAAGAAAAATCCGGTACCGTTGCAATAAGGGCAAACTTGATTTCCATGTGCCTTTTTACTTCGGGTTTACGTGCACCTCCGAAATCTAAATAATTAGGTGCTGTGGTGGGAATATGTAAGTCTTCGCCGATCGGCTACCCAACCTCTCAACCCGACCCCGCATTCATGCCTGACAAATCTAGAGTTAATGGACCCTTAACTGAAACTACTTAATCTGAAGTACGCTGTGTACTAGGATAATTTAAATTGTCACGAAATCGTGAAAGAATATTACCATGTTTACCGATACAGGAATTTATTTTTTATTCAAAGAGCGACACGTACGAAGGTATTAGTTTCGCCATGTTATTCAAAGACTAGTTTCTATATCTCTTGGGCATCATCATTGGTAAGCAGACGTGAAACGTCTAACTACTTAGGCTTTCATGTCTAGTAGGTTAAAGCAAACCAATGTCTACACCAGGTAAAAACCAAGGCATCCAACACTTTGAACGTGTGGAAATAACGCATCCCAAAAGCTTTATTGTTGGTCGGTATTGCAATTTATCAATTTATTTAGTAAATTCTCGGAGAGAACAGCGTACCCTTGTTAACAAGTTTCACTTACAAGGTATTTAGGCTTAGAAGGGTTTAGATTTTAGCTTTTGCAATTTTGTCTTTACTTCTATATGTTAGATTGATTGATAGTGTCTGTAACTTATTTGTGGTGCGTTTTCATTATTTATAGTTTCTTTTGGGATTACACCACCTGTAAAATAACAAAAAGAGGGAAACCAGAAGCATATACAAATTAAAGATGCAAAGTGCAGTATCAAGGTAAACTTCTAAAGTTTGCCCCAAAAAACCACTGTATAATATGTAATAAAATAATATTTGATAAATTAACTAATTTTCATCAGTGGTTTTTCAGTTTTATCCAAAATTCTGTAATATTACATGTCATATTTTAAAATATGTCTAAATAAAATAATTATTATAATAAAATTTAAAAAAAATTAAACACTTAACTACTTTTGCCTAAACGTTTCGAGTTGATCCTCAACTCTTCGTCAGAAGAATGTTGTACGATAAGAACTCTTTTTATGATAAGAAGTAAGTATTTTTTGTCAGATTGACATTTTTTGTATGATTGATTGTATGCTTCTGGTTTCCTGCTTTTTGTTATTTTACAGATGGTGTAATTCTAAAAGAAATCGTGAATCTTGGATTGATTGGTTTAGATACCGTTGTCATCTTTCAGTATAAATTTAATTAGTTACAGTCAACTTTTGGCAAATCTGTATTTTTCAGGCAAAATCAGTAATATATCATATTTAGAAAATCATCTTTTATCTTGTTAATAAATCTACCATTGTCATAGCCAATAAAAAAGTGCCTATACAATATTCAAAATGCAATATAAAATTAGAAGGAATTAAAACTCATGCCTTCATCAAATTAGAAAATGTTAAACATAAATCACACTTTTTATCGTTTGGCATTATTTTTAGATATAAAAATGAATATATCTGTATACAAATTAATATATCCAGTGTCTTAATACTTAATATGTAATATATGACAGAATTCTTAAGTTGATGTCGATGACATCAACTTAACCGCCTGGCAATTTACTGCCTAAACCAAAAGAAACGTTGTTCAATGACCAGGATAATTATGTTTCTCATTCTCATTCCGGAAGGACAGCCTTCTCCATATTATTCATAGCGCCTATAACGTAGGCATCGGAATAAAAATGTCCCGCATTCAGAAAACACCAATAACTTCTCGGACTGTATCCATGCAAATCTGGTAATCTCGAACATTTATAGCATTTTCTCAAAGGAAAATATATTCAATAGACATACAGAATAACCCGCATATATTGGCTGCTTGCTGCTCGCACGACACTCATGTACAAGAAGGGTAAGTATGAAAAAGTAAATGCAGACGAATATTTCACTTATTTGGAGTTGGTATATACATTTGAAATTTAAATATCAATAACTCTGTGTGAAACTTTTCTCAATAATGAATACTAAATAAATATAAGTATTATATTCGAGGTTCATGAAGGTGAAACAATTGACGAAAAATCGATATGATACTAGAATATACTGACCTGGAAACGAATGAGTAATTTTCGCTAAAGTACCGATTTAATTTAGTTATTATGGAAAAAATCTGTAAATCAATATAAAGTCCATTCAAAATCATTTAATTTTTTTAATTATCACACTAATATGTTACAGCAGATAAAAAAGTAGTTATATTAAATAAATGAGCGAAAACTGACATGTTTTCGTAATATAAAATATATCTTCAACATAAGTAAAATTAACACTGACGTAGTTTGCCACATAACACCAAAACACATCTGGAGATGATTACAATTTTTAATTGAGTCAGTTTTAATTGATGTCAGCTTTAATCATCTCCAGATGATGCCAACTTGGTTGGCGAAACACGCATCGAGTGCAGTATAATCTTTTGGTGCTATGTAGAAAACTACGTCAGGGTTGTCTTCACAACAAAGGTTCCAACCCAACTTTCAGGATAAGTTAAATTCTTCAGGATTTTTAACAGAAAATGCTATTTGTAATACTGTTTTTAATTACGAAATATTTAAATATTAAATATTTCCTTACTTGTTTCTTGGTAACATAAGCTTACTTATATACTGTAATCATCAAAGTGATGCCTGGTTCAGTTATGTAAACATATGCGGCACTTGCTGAGAATAACATTGTCATGAAACATCACCAAAAGTGAACGCAAATGCGACATTTGATACTGGACCTTCGTAGGCTTTACCACAACCATATTGTTAAGATGGTGGTACTAACTATTAAAGCTCTTGATAAAACAATACACAATTCTTTCGGCACTAAAGACCATACTGAAGTTCGGCAGAAATCTTAGCTGGAAGAAGGCAGAAGATCATCATTCTCAGTTAGTTGGATTTACGCAGAGCACATGAATCTCAGTCTAGTAATCAGTAACGCTTTGGTTGGGGGAATAATAATTGTTAGTATTGGCAACACCTCCTTACAAGTCTTGTTGCTATGGAGCAAATGAATAGGTACATTGTGTAACAACTGATGACGTGTATCGATTCGATTCTTGTTTTGACCATATAAAGTTTGGAAAAAATAATAATTGTTTGAAGAAGTATTGTTATTTTAATTTATTTTTATGGTTATTTTCATTTTTTTAACTGAACAATAATATCGTTCATTATATACTATGGTGAGCTTGTTAACCTTGTCTTGGCTTGCCATTTAAACCTGTAGTAAACCTTTTCATCTTTAATATCCGATATGTACTCGTAAAATTAAAAATACCATCCGATTTTTTTTATTGCTTTTGTGCAGTGGCTTCTGTTTTTTATCATGTTTTATGTGAAGTAGCAACAAATTTCGCTTATTTTATGTGGCACGATTATAGGTCTGTGCATTCTCTCTCTCGTATCAAATATCAAACTTAGGTACTTTTTATACGTCAAACGTAGGAGGAAAAGCAAAGCTTGAAACATCAATAAACCTTTTGTCCGAATGCACCGGAGGCTCCCGCTATCCTCCAATCCTCTTTGATTATGCGACGACACGCGTGTGTAGCGTCGTCCGAGGCTAACCAGATCTATCCGCGGCCTCAAAAAGATACCGGAGCCAGATTTACCGGCCGAAGCACGAAACCAATCTTCTCTGGTAGTTTAGCACCGAATCACGATCGCTTTTCACCTTTACTCCCGCTATCAATTTCCTAACAGTCTATTACGTTTATGTTCTCAAACCAATCGGCTACGAAACGAGGATAAAAGAGCTTCATTTTTCTGCTATAAACAACGTTATGTGTATCTACAGTCTATAAAACTTTATCATATTTTATATTATGCCTCATTTCATATTTAGTTTTTTATTCGAACAGGTATATTATCTATCAGTATCACTACTCATCCAGAAAGAAACGATAGTAAACATAAAATTGATACAATCTTTATACAGAAAAAAATAAATCATCACTATTTGTTTACAAATAAAATATTCTTAGGATTTATTTTGACTGATTATCCTTGTGGGGTGTGAGTTAAAATTTGAGAAATGATATACCTAATTAAAAAAAGTATAGAAGAAAGATATCTTCAAAAGTAGGTGCAAATAGTAATGCCAATTCTCCCTAAGCATGGTGAGTAAATATAATATAGAGTGGACCACCTAAAAATAAAACTGACTATAAATAAGTACTATTTTCCGTATAAGATCCTGTAAAATGAAAAAATAGTTCGTTTTTCCTTAAATCTTGCTCTTGTAGCTAGAATTTCTGATTATTTTTAAGACCCTATTTTAAACATACTCTATCTCATCTCATTGTATTTGTAAGAACAAAATTTAAAAATTTTTATAAATATAAAAAATGTAACGTTAAAAACTTATGCATGTGTCAAGATGATAATTTTATTTACATTTGTCATGTACCATAAGACTAATATGTTATTCCCCATCTTATAATATAAGATATATTTTATTATACCGGGTGTGCCACATAAAAGTCCTCAGCCTTGTATCTCGGCAATGGAAAGATATATTTTGATTTTGAAAAAAAAGATGATAGAGCTCATCTATGGCTTCGTCACGGAGTTCAACTTGATTTTTTCCAGAGCAAATTGGAGATGGCGCTAAAGTCGAAAGAAATTTTTCGTTGGCAGGAATTTTGTAACAAGGTTTAGCTGATACTGTGTTCAATTCTAAACAATTTTTGTCAAATGACTATTTTTCAAAAACTTAATAGTTTCAGAAATATCGAGCTCTTCATTTGGTGAGGCCCAAACTCAAGCGTCTTTTATAGTTTCGAATTATTACCTTATACAATAAAATAATAATTATCCAAGTCAATTTAGTAGCTCTATTTAAGGAATAGTGAAATAGTATGTATTTCTGTAAAATATGGCAAGAGTTTTTTAAATACCTAATTCATTTAGTACATACATATATTCAGGATTTATTTTAGGACAAGAGTACAAATAATTATGAATTATTAGACAAAATGAATTAGGTCTTTAAAAAAACTCTTGCATTATTTTACAGAAATACATATTAATTCATTATTTCTTAAAAAGAGCTATTAAATTAACTTGGATAATTATTATTTCATTGTAAGTATACGATAATAATTCGAGACTTTAAAATACGCTTGAGTTTGGGCCTCACACAAATGAAGAGCCCGATATCTCTGTAACTATTAAGTTTTTGAAAAATAATCATTTGACAAAACTTGTTTAGAATTGAACAAAATATCAGATAAACCTTGTTACAAAGTTCCTGCCAACGAAAACTATCTTTCAACTTCACCGCCATCTCCAATTTGCTCTGAAAAAAATCAAGTTGAACTCTGTGACGAAGCCATAGATGAGCTCTATCATCTGTTTTTTCAAAATCTAAATATATCTTTCCGTTGCCGAGATACGAGGCTGAGGACTTTTATGTGGAACACCCGGTATATAATAACATATATTATATAAGTATATTTATGGGAATAACTAAATATTTTTTCTCTTAGTGGATATTTGTCCATTTGAGAATACTTCAAATAAACATAAAAAGGATCAGTCGGGTATTATTAATCCAACTTAGTTTTTTCAAACCAATCTCGCTCTGAAAAAAAGAGGATAGATAAATATACCTAATAAGAATCAAAGTTTGATTGCTGCCTTTTGAAGAGGGGGTAAATAACTAACGGAAATAAATAATTTCTAGTAATTTATACATTTATCTGGAACTTATATACCTATAGAAGGGGAGAAAAACTTATCGTTAGGTCTTTGTAGGTGAAGGATAGATAAATGAATACAATTTTTTAAATGTCAACCGAAACATTTTCTTTATTTTAATAATATATTATTTGTTTTCATAGCCAGACAATTTATTTTTGGTAAGACGAAACAAAGTTTCAAAAAACAGCAATTGAAAGATTCTTCTAGACAATATTGTAGCAATCCCAGAAAACAGTTCATTATTTTTGGCTGTCAGAGAATATCTGTATTTTAAACACGTTAATTTGATGTTAACCTTTGTAAATATAAAAACTAAAATATGTACAGATTTTTAATCTCCTGAAGTCCCCGGTCAAAAAGCAATAATATCGCTCATCTGAATTCCTGAAGGGCCAAATGCAATTACCGCAAAGTCAACAGCTAGACGGCAACGCATCTGAGCGTGTTCAGCAGTTAGTAGGTCTGGCATTTGCTGTAGATGAGGGCGCCATGACACGCGGTTTGACACGGCGTCCACTTGGTGCAGGGGGTTGTTCGACCGTGAAGAACATCCTCACCGCATCCCGGCGGACATCCTGCGTTGGGGATCAGGACACGGTCCGCAGGACCCCGGCCGTTCCTGAGCAAATACTCTATCTGGTTGATGGATACATTACTCTGCACGCACTAGTCTCGATCGATCTGCGAAACTTTCACCCTTCTTACGGGATTAGTCAGCAATATAAGCGGAATTTTTACGAGGGTATAAATATTTCATGTGCTCTATTACAGGTCGGATCCTGCTGGTTATTGTTACGAATGTTACGACTTGAGTAACGTGGTTTCTTAGATAACTCATACCAATGTGATATTTTTGTACATTTGTATAAAATACTATACTAACAAATATTTAATAAATTGGGAATATGTTTAATAAATTGAGAATATGTTTAATAAATTGGGAAGACTTCTTACAATCCTTTTTAGACAGCACTAACTTTTAAAAGACGAACTTTTAACCCATACAAGTCTAAAGTAAACATATTGTCAACAATATGATATTGTGTCAACAATATCATATTATAGCAGTATGATCCAAATTTAAAAAATTAAGATTCAAACTTCTATAATACCATATTGTTGACAATATGTTTTCAATATGACAACATTCCCAAAAGTTGTTGGCTCTTAAAATAGAATATATATCTTCAATGAAAAACAAAAAAGAGGAGTTTCAGTCAGATATATGGACCAATATCATATGTTTCGTCCGAGTTTTCGGACTTTTTCAAGGTTACCTAAGTTAAAAACCTAGTCATACAAATATATATTTACATTTTAATTCAAATCTTAATATTGCCATAAAGAAAGGTGTTGTTAAGTGTTTATATGATAGGTTAATTAGTAATCAGTATCCCGAAAGTTTTGTTGACAGAACATTTGAAAGCATTGAAAATAAGAAAAACAACTAAATACAACAAGGTAAAATTTCGTATACCTTAAAAATTCCATATAAACTTAATCTATTTGAAAGATTACGAAGAATTGGTAATATGTTCGAAATTATAACAGTTTTTCAAACGTATAATACTTTACGGACAATTTTATCAAAGATTCAGCCAAAAAATACTTTACAAAGTTCAAAATACTGCATTTACATTGTACCATGTGAGTGTAATAAACATTATATGGGTGAAACATCAAGACCTCCAAATGTTCGGATCGAAGAACACAAATATTATATAGAGAATTTGAAAACTCAAAAGTTTGTGAACACTCTTGGGAAAATGACCATAGGGTACAGTGGAGTCAGGAGTGGGTATAGGAGTCATTTAAAATTTTAGGTAAAGACAAAATAGTATAAAAAGAAAACTTAAAGAATTCGCGACAATTTTATTAAATGGATGCAAATGTGTATCTGATATTCCTGTAAATTTGGATAGCTGCTGGTTATCAATTCTGAATGACGAGGTAAGTCAAAATAGAATGAAAATCGACTAATATCTAATATGCCCATGGAAGTAGATAAAGAAAATAAATTACAAATTGTCATACTATTCTGTACGTCAGTCATACTTAGTTTTAATAACGAAAATGGATAAATTTTCGAAACGTAAACGTTTTTAAGAGATGTGTTTAATGCTATATATTATTAATATGCTTTTTAGTGTGAGATGTCTCGATTAGGCAAAAATATTTTTCAACCAACCAACTGATCCGTCGGCGCAGAAGTTGATTATTAACTTTTTGTACAGTTCAGTGGTGGCATAATACCCAAATAAATAAGAGTAATACTTACATAAAGTTGTATTGCAGTTGTAAACCAACCTAAATGAAAATATTGAAGTGTACACAGATATGCATCCGATAATTTAACCATATTATTCTAAATCAAAACGAAAAGAAAACCGTCTAATGATTCCTTTGTGCGTTCATCGTTTCAAATAAATTATACGAGTTATGCCTGTAAAATAAAGAAAACCCTTTTTCCAGGGAAACTTATTAAGTGAATTACAAGCTGCTACCCGTAGTTCTACTACTTATTACTATGCAGTATAGTACCAATTTTAATTCTGATTGAATTAAAAGTTGCATCCCTTTATAATGTTCGTTGTATATTAAGCATTATTCTCCGAAATCTTCCCTGTTTATAAAACTGATGTCGAACACTCGGATTCTTTTTCGCGTTCGAAAATTGATTAAACTTTTAGACGCTCCAGTGTATTTAAGAGCATAAATTCTATGCATACTTCGATATTGAATTAAAGTGTTGTAATCAAACTCTGGAGTATTTTCCACGCTACGGAGAAATTTATTTATGTGTTGTTCTTCCTTTCCCCTGCAAAATAAAACATAAAAATGCAATTGACACCACGTCTGCAGGTTTATATTATTTTTATTGCTCGCCTGAAATTGATTGCTTCGTGAATTAAGGCGGGGGTAGAGGTGATTTATTATTCTTTTATTTGTGGAACACAATGTATTCGCCATATTTCCATTTTTCTTACACTTAACACACAGACACACCTCACATCCTATCAACAACTTTAATTGCTAAACTGAGGCTATTCTGATAAAATTCATTAAAGATTCAGTTCGTTTTCGTTAAATTTTTACGACTGATACTGAGAAGCCACAACTATCGGGCAATGATCGAATAAATTACGATGTCTGTATTTTGACTAACTACATGACAGTAATTCCATTTATATTATTAACACATACTCTAAATACTTTGCTTTATTCACCAATAAAATTATTGGCAGGTTCCTCAAAGCTCTGAATGTTTACGATGCGATCGATAAATTTTTAAGTATTCTGGTTAAAGGTTTATTCCTGCAAATGCAAGTAATTAGATGTACCGTGCAATGATGCACATTCCTCAATGAGAAACTCACTCACGGAAATTGTCAATCATATAAAACCTTGAATTCTGATTTGTATAATATACAGTGCGCGTCTAAAGTCCGCCCCCCCCTGCTAACTTTTGAACTCATTGGGTTAGTGACTCCGGACAAAGTACAGCGTGAATCGTATAAAATGTATTATTTTTTGACGAAAAATTTATTTTCCCAAAATGAAAGATGGCGCCACAGGCGCTGTCAAATATATTTTTTTAAATGATAAGGTGGGACATGTTGCATATCATTTAAAAGGTCCCTCAATTCTCTGCATAACAGTCTTTAAAAAATTGAAATCGGTCCATCCTTTCTCAAGTTATCAGCGTTTTTGTGATTGAATGATTTATTCATAATTATTTGATATTATTGGAAAAAATTGTTGTTGACAACTGTCATTTTGACATTGTCAAACGTGTGTGCATGTGAAATATGTATTGTCTTAACTAATTTTATCATTGATTTATTTATTGAAAATGGTCCGTACGCTTGAAGATAAAAGTGAAGCAGTATCTTTCTTTTTCAAGTGTCAGAGGTCATATGATGCTGCAGAACGAATGTTTAATGAAAGACATCCAGAACGTCCCATATGCAGGAAATATATGCGACAACTAATTTCTAAATTTTTAAGAACTGGTTCCGTTCATAATGAAAAAAGGAGTGGTAGGCCGTCCCTTCCTGAGGATAAAATGATAGACATTATGGCGGAAATGGTGGTAAATCCCATACAATCTACATCACATGTGAGTGAGCTGCACGAGATTTGTCCGCGGTCCGTGCAGAGAGTGCTTAAAAAAAATAAATTTCATCCCTATAAGATGAAGATAATCCATGAACTTACAGAAGACGATCCACACAGAAGAATGGAGTTCTGTGAGATAATGACAGAAAAAATTATCATTAATGCTGACTATCTGAGGAGCATTTGCTTCACATATGAATGTTCCTTTTTCCTTAATGGAAATGTGAACAGGCAGAATGTTAGATACTGGAGTGATCAGAATCCACATTGGTATAGAGAAGGTCACACACAGTATCCTCAAAAGTTGAATGTTTGGGCAGGTATCCTAGGAGATCACATCATAGGACCCTTTTTTATTGAAGAAAATTTGACGGGACAGGTATACCTTGATCTACTAGAAAACAATATTCAGCCTACCATAGGCGAAATAGTCCACAATAATGTCCATGAGTTTCAAGGGCTTAACATAACGTACCAACAGGACGGCGCGCCGCCACATTATTTTAGAGAAGTAAGGAATTTCCTTAATAACTTTTATCCTGACAGATGGATTGGTCGCCGAGGACCTCTTGAGTGGCCTGCTTGTTCACCGGATTTGAGTCCATTGGATTTTTTTCTATGGGGTTACCTTAAATCTAAGGTATTCATTACCCAACCAGAAAATCTTTTGGATTTGCGGCAGAGAATCAGCAACGAGTGCGCATCTATCTCCAGGCAAACATTTCATAACGTGCGCTAAGAAATGTCTAATAGGTTCTTCTATTGTCAGAAGCTCCAAGGTGCACATTTTGAACAAGTTCTTTAGTTATTCGTTTTAAAATATTTGTTTTCTTTAATAAACCGTTGAAGTTGACTGCTTTTTATTCATTTATAACCTTACTCACAAAAACGCTGATAACTTGAGAAAGGATGGACCGATTTCAATTTTTTAAAGACTGTTATGCAGAGAATTGAGGGACCTTTTAAATGATATGCAACATGTCCCACCTTATCATTTAAAAAAATATATTTGACAGCGCCTGTTGCGCCATCTTTCATTTTGGGAAAATAAATTTTTCGTCAAAAAATAATACATTTTACACGATTCACCCTGTACTTTGTCTGGAGTCACTAACCCAATGAGTTCAAAAGTTAGCAGGGGGGGAGCGGACTTTAGACGCGCACTGTATATGTAGATAAATACCTAGTAGGTACTCATTGGTTAACATTTTTACCAGTCTTCTGAGGACGATCAACCTGAAAGTTTGTGACTTGGTTGGAGGCGGCGGCATATTAGAATATGACATATTGCTACTGCTCAGAAACTTCTGTTAGAATAATACCATATAGTACCTACGAATAGTACCTTTAGCGGTGTTCCATATATTAAAAAAAATATAAAGGACGACATAATTTTCAGTAGGTCACTATGAAAAAACTGTCAATAATCTAACAGGTAAGTCACACCATGAAATAGGAAGTTATATATAATTTAGATATGCAAGGAACAACGCCTTGGCATACGATTTAGAGATTACACGTGGACATTTATGAGATTTTATATTTCAATCCTTTTATTATCGTGTTATTCACTCCCTTTAAGCAATCCATCTTACATGGTGAACATTATAACAAACTCTTCGTAACTCTGTTAATTGTCTCCGTTCCTGGCCTAAACTGAACTGCATTCATGTCCCTTAACAGGTCAAAAATGCTGTCCATAATTTGGCCGAAAGGGTGTTTATCATTCATGCATGCGATAAGAGTGAAGGTTCATACACATGATGTATATACTATAAATAATGATAATAATAAGAATAAAAACGAGGGCAACAAAACAACAAAAACAATAATACCTTTGACTCTCATTATAACCACAAGGATTACACCTTATGAATGAAATGTGTGTAGAAGAATGTACAATGAACAGAGGACCAACTTTAGTTGGTGTATCCTAATCACCATTTAATGCAGGAAAGGAGGAAACTAGGAACATTTATAAGTTAGGTGAATTCTCAAACACACACATACATGTTGAACTCTCAACTAACCCTCTTAGGTATTTTTCCATCCTAGTGGTTTGTTACTATCCTAGAACACCTTATATACAAATCCCTCTATGGTTGCCCATTATAAGTTTAGGAAAACCATTTATCTTCTCGAATCGGTTATACCTACTACAAATTATAACTATCCACACCATCTCTATTGGTTGTACACGATTTTATTGGTTGCAGAAATATAGAATTTTGCTATAATTAAAAAGTGAACCTAAATGTTATATTTCTTGATGTGGTAAAACCTAAAGACACCTCTTTTCAAGTGAGCTAAGCGTTTACAACTTCACAGCCAATATTTTACAACCCCGTAACTACAATATTTCCTGTGTGACAAGAAAACAATAAAATCCGCTTTTTCTTCAGCCTCATTGACAATAACAGTAAAATTTTATTACGTCATCGCCGTTAATATCTATAATCAATATTTGTCGAAATAAAACCCGAGCAATTTAACGTGTTTACGTAGGAAATCAGAATATGGAGGTAATATAATTTAATACGTTAGTCTTTTATTACCTATAATCAATAAAATTACCAAGTGAATTGACGGTCGAATATGCGGCACATGGCCTGCTGCCATTAAGTCGCATTAAGGGCGGCCGTCCAGGAAGGAAGTCTCAATATGCCGATCATCGTGCGCCGGACATCGCCTCAGATAGCCCCGTCATCAATCAGAACTATCTCTCGGCCAAGGCACATCAATTATTCTATCAGCCTGTTAACGGTTGCCCAAACCGGTGACGGTTTCTTATAGATTTTCGAGCTTTTTTGTTTTGTAATAATGGCCGATGTCTTACTTATACGGCAAATTGATAACAACGTCAACGTTTTTTGTTGAGAAATGGCCTCGGGTTTGTCTATTCCTGAGGTAGTGGACAGGAAGTTGAATTATTAAGGCCCAATAATCTCAGGATTTGGAAGAAGGGTGGCGAGCGCATGTGAGAATATTTTCATATAATTTCTTCTTATGACACCGCAAATTGTTTCCATCAGTTGAAATTTGTATTTATAAGAAACTGGCAAGAGTTTTTAGTGTCTAGTAATTATAATTAAGTTTTTATAACGCATTACTAACTGCATCAGTTTGAAATACCCAACTGTTAGATAGATAACAAGACAACGTAAGATAACAAGAAAATAACAACAATGGTATATCTAGTACCTATACAGGATGTTAGTTAAACAAGCGGCAAAAATTTAAGAGGTTATTCCTTGGACTATTCTAAGGATATTTTATTCTTTGATGATTTTTGAAAAAGCGCTTTGTTGCGAAGATATAGGGCGAAAAAAATTTTCAACAAATCCAATTTTGGTAGTTTTCACATTATTAATGTAGGTGAAATAAAAGTATGGCGTACTACGCTGGAGGTATTAAGTAAAAGGACAATAGGAAAAAGGAGTTGTTTTTTCTTACCAACAACCCGTGATACTTCGGAGTGATTATTTTGTATGTTTTTGTATGTTGTGTTTTTGTAGTTTGTATGTGTCGCATTTGTTAAGATTGATTGACGTTTGGCTAGTTGACGTGTAAACGGTTGTTAGTGAAGTCCTCTATCATGGCTCGCTATACGAATGCCGAGATAGCTGACATGCATTTTATTTATGGACTTGCTGATGGCAATGCATTAGAAGCTAGGCGACTGTACATTGAACGATTTCCTAACCACATTGCTCCCGATAGAAAAATCTTTCAAAGTATTCATCAACGTCTTCGAGAAACGGGAACATTGAAGCGAAGTGGAGGACCAGGAAGGCCAATGACTGTAAGAACGGTAGACGTAGAAGAGAATGTGCTGGACATGATAGAAGAAGATCCAGGTACTTCTACGCGAAGAATTGCAAATACTTTGAATGTAAGTAATTGGACTGTTTGAAAAATTCTAAGAGATAATTTGTTGTACCCATACCACATTCAACGCGTTCAGGCACTTCTTCCTGCGGATTTTGCTCCACGTATTGCATTTTGTCAATAGCTTTTGCACACATTGGTTGAAATCCCTCAACTACTTACTCTGATTCTTTTTACCGATGAAGCCAGTTTCTCGCGAAATGCAATAAGGAATTTCCACAATAACCATGTGTGGGCTGACGAAAATCCACATGAGATTTGTGAAGATCGGTTTCAACATCAGTTCTCGTTGAACGATTGGGTTAGAATAACTGTGGATGACTGGCTAATTGGACCGGTATTTCTACCAGGAAGACTTACCGGCGAAGTATACCGCAACTTTTTGGAACAAACGCTACCTCAGTTTTTGGTGGATGTACCATTGGCTACAAGACAGGCAATGTGGTTTATGCATGATGGTGCACCACCTGATTTTAGTGTAGTTGCTCGAGAGTTTTTAACAGCAACATACGGAGATCGCTGGATTGGTCGAGGTGGACCTGACGTATGGCCTGCTCGATCCCCGGACTTAAACCCCCTGGATTATTTCCTATGGGGAAAATAAAGTCATTAGTTTAACCTAGGCCAGTGGAAGATGTGAACGATTTAAGAGATCGGATAATTGCTGGGTGTAACTCACCTGGTTGTTGGACCCTGGTGTTTTTGGAAGTGTTCGGGAGTCTATGAGGAGAAGATTGGATGGTTGCATCCGAGCTGGAGGTAGCCATTTTGAACAATTCTTGTAGGTTCAGAAATGTTACATGTAATTTTTAGTAATAAATTGTTATTTGTTGAAAATTTTTTTCGCCCTATATCTTCGCAACAAAGCACTTTTTCAAAAATCATCAAAGGATAAAATATCCTTAGAATAGTCCAAGGAATAACCTCTTAACAAGGACTAACACCCTATGTAGTATCTCTGAACAATAATGAACAAAATATGACAAAATGAGTAACATAATGAAAAAAGGAAAAATAATATCTATAGTATCGATGAAACATGAGATTATATAGAATTGTAGATATTATTTACGTCACTGAAGATGACATTTTGGCTTTTGAGAAAATTATTAACCTGCAGTGCGTTAAAATATTCTCATAATTCAAGAAGATAATAAAATCTGCGGACGAGTCTCATACTGAGTCAGCCAATATAATATAATCAATCAATTGAAACAGAATTTTAATGTTTAAAGAAATTCACCAAATATGTTTGTCCTCAGATAAATCCGCGATACCGCACACTGTTTAACCAAAAAATAAAAATATCATAAAGTACCATGTGCGTGGGCCGTACAATATGCATAAATCCAGATATTTGGCCATCACCGAAATTTGATGGTGAGTTGTAGGTGCGAGGTGGGGCCATTGGGATGATCGCAGGCACCCGAGTGATTTATGGTTATGGACTTCTGGATATCGTGAAGTTTACGCACCGCGAAGTGCGCCAATACACTTTTATTGGGGAGTTTGCGGCCAGAAAAGGGTGCGAACGAGCTCCACCAGGCCCTTTTCCACAATCACAGATCTATATTTTATATTTATGCCTCCTTACTGATTCACTGCTGTCATATTTGGAAGTGCTATTTCTTATTTCGTCTGCTCCCAGTTCAACGTTTTTCGGTGGTCGTAAAAATAATTTGACTTGCAAAAGTGCCAACTATTTATTGCCCCCGTCCTTTGTGGAAAATTAAAACATTTTTTCGCATGAGCGTAAGACACTATTGATAATAATATTTTGTATTATTTGCACACTGTATATATAAATACCCAGTGTAAGAAGTATATATTCCAATCACTCTGAGATTATAAGCAGTAACTAATTCTGAAATGAAAACCTGAAATGAATTTAAATAAATATTCACATTTATATTTATTTTAGTCACTTATTCACTTCAAACTAATATGTTGTTTGTGATCATAGCTAATTTTACTTATTTATTTTTGTATTATTTTATTAAATTTTATTAATAATAATAATAATAATAATAATATCTCTATCCCTCATTCTAATCACAAGGATTAGCCCGAAAGTCTGAGACTTGTGTGGGAGAGGGGGCGGCATATTATTATTTCGTGGGCCGCATTTGTGCCTCAGGAACAACTTACGTTGGTAGGCCCTAACCACCATTCAGTGCTGGAATGAGGGAAACCTGGAAAATCTCATTAGTTAGGGGGACAAGTCAAACATCAACTGATTTTAATCTCTCACATTAACACCAAGTTGACATTATTCCCATCCTAGACCATCGCCAGGATGGTTGCCAAGCCATCCCTGCGAATAAGTCTTGATCTACGAGTAAACAATTTAATGAAAAATTGTTGGTGGAATGGGAATTAGAACCCACGACCTCTGGGTTGAGCGATCGAGACACTAAGCCCTGAGCCACCGGCTCAATTAATATCTTTACTGATTAAGTAAAGTCTTTAATTTATTTCTATTCTTTATATATTCTTTGTAATTCTAATAAGTATATATTTCTATAAAATGGTCAAAATAAAATGTATGTGGTATTTTCAGAACCAACATAATGTGTCCAAAAAAATCTAGGCCAAGTTGATTAGGTTTTGAATATTTGAAAAAAACTGAAATTATGAAAGTTTGTTTTTATTTTTTTATCTTATTAGAGCAGATATTGCAAAAATGAAGAGTACTTCCTCGAAGCAACTTTCTGCCCTCTATTGTCCAGGATATTTAATATTTATATGTGACTTTTCGCTTTCTCAGAACAATCATCAACTTAATTTTTTTTAAATACCTACCTGAAATTTTTAAACCATAATTTGAAATTCTCTTTTACCTCTTAACATGCTACTACAGAATGTATCTTAATATTTCCGTTCCGAATTGTACAATTTTTTGTCTATATACCCACTAAAGCAAAAAGTAAGTACGAAGATAAAAAATTGTACAATTCAAAACGGAGACACTGAAGATGCATTTTTTGTTCGAAACGTCCGATAATGACTTATTCTGGGGCAATATGTTGTAAGGAGTAAAGGACACTTACAAATTACGGTTTCAAAATTTCACCTCTGCATTTAACAAAATTAAGTTGATATTGGTTCTGGAAAAACCAAACATCACATTGAAAATCTAAATATTCTGGCTAAAAGAGGACAGAAAGTTGCTTCGAGAAAGTGCTCTTCACTTTTCAATATCTACTCAAATAGGGCTGCACAAAAATAAAAACAAATTTTCAAAATTTCAGTATTTTTCAAATATTACAAAATTTAATCAAGTTAGCCTTGATTTTTTTGGGGCCTTATGTTGGCCCGCTGATTACGCAATTTTGCCCCCGTTTAAGCTTCTTCATATATCTTACAGTTTCCGAGATTCCAATGGTGAGAAGCGAATTTGTAACAGGCTGTATATGTAACTAAATGCCAATACCAGTTACAAAGAGTGGCCGTTATTCAAATTTCGTGTTTTAATTCATTATTTAAATAAATTAGAAAGTTGAATTGTACGATTTTATGATGTAGTACTGAAAAAAGCAGCCAAACAATGAACACGATGATTTATTTTTTGTAATCGAACAGACAATGCCGCAAAATAAAAAAATAATATTAGTTGTAAGTACTATAAAATCAATCGGGGATAAGAGAAAAGAGACAAACTTGCAAAATATCGCTTGTACGTCGACCGTCTGGACCGGGGTTGTTTGTAGCGTCGCGTCGGTATCAGCACGTGTCCCGACGACCTGCGGTGCGCGTCACCAGTAATTAATTGATTGTATTGTCTGGAAAGTAATTACCTGGCTCTGGCTCGGCTTTCCGCCTTACTCAGTGTTCGTTCAGCGACATATTTCATCCTTCTGTTTCTGGTCACTGGACAACGGCACAATGGCCTTACCTTCTCTATAAAAATGTATTTACGCCTTTCTGCACATCAATTATATCCCACCGCAACCGCTCGACGATTCGCCATTAATTTTTAATTAAACTGTCCTCAAATAAACGATTCTTTGATGTTTCCACTTTTTACCGTAGCTCCCATTATGACCAGGAATTCTTATTTGCCAACAAAAGGTTTCGGGACAAGGCCAATATTATTCATGCTGAGCGATTTGGCTTATATAGGACTTTTTAGTAAATTACACAAATGACAAAAAACTAATTACTCTTTAGTCAGATTCCTTTAGGGGGCTATGCTAAAATTGAAGTATTTTATTTGATTGTTACAAAAAAGTCCAGAAAGTGCACCATCGCACAGGATGAGTTCTTTATCTATAATATAAGGAATTTTAATTAATACAATTATAGAATATTATTTATGCTTTATACAGGGTTATTCAGAACTTATCTCTAAAACTTTGAGAATATATGCATCCTTAAATAAGAAATCGATATCACCAAAAAAATTTATAATAAAAGTGTTTGGATTTCCCGTATATAAAAGTTATACCATTATAAAGGACTAGGTAGATGGGCAACTGTACTTCAACGACATCTGATATACCACATTCCCACAAAAAAGTAAACAAGTTTTTGTACCTGGAACGCCTGCTCAAGACCGAGCGAATAGAGTTGGAGTGGGGATAATATCTCTATTGTCTATCTGTGTCGCTCTCTCAGTGCAGTTCCCAGAGTCAGTACTGTTGTTTGTTGTTTTATTTATCGTAGGAGTGTTAAACTTTAAAATTTTCAAAATGGCTCATGTGTACAGTAATGCTGAGTTAATGGACATGATTCTTATTTATGGCGAAGTTGGACAAAATGCAGTGGCAGCTTCGCGCTTGTATGCGGATCTATTCCCCAATAGACACATGCCAAATTATGCAACTTTTACGTCACTGGTACAACGTGGCTGTGATACTGGTAATTTACGTGCAAATCGTGGACGAGATGGTGGCCCAGGACGACCACAACGTATTTTAGCAGCTGAAGAACAAGTGTTGAATCTGGTCCGTGAAAATCCGCAAATAAGTACAAGTCAGATCGCTAGGCAGGTGCCTGGGGTATCCCAATCAACAGTGTGGCGTTTACTACACGAAGCTCAGTTATACTCGTATTATATCCAGCGTGTTCAAGCACTGTTACCAGCGGATTATCCATTACGAATTAGGTTTTGTGAGTGAGTGAGTTAGGTTTTTGTGAGGTATACCGTACCTTCCGTAAGTGGAAACAGTCGAGGATCACACAGCTGAAATACGACAAAATTGGATAAGACGTGCACAAAAGTGTCTACAAGTCGAGGGACAAAATTTCGAACAGCTTTTGTAACACGGTATGTGCAATTTTTTTATAAATTTCATGTTTCTAATACCTAGTAATCAAGTAGCGCAATTCTTCAAAATTAGTGTAACAAAATTTTATTCATTTTAAAGACACGTCACTTTGGTCACATCTATCCTATCTTTCAGTTTATTTTAAAGTAAAAATGCTGCAAATCTTTTTTGCGCCGGGTGCCGGTATACTCTCAGAACTTCCGAAGTTTTTTTCGTGCTATATGTGACATCGCCAGTTTGCATTGTCAGTCCCAAGGTCACTCCATTACAGTGGACCAGTATCCAGCGGCGTGCAATTAAAAATTTTTAAATAGTTTTCAGAACTCACCAAAAAAATTTTAATTTTATTATGGATAAGTTCTGAATAACCCTGTATACAGGATGTTTCACGGTGATCACCCATTAGAATATATCAGGGACTACTTAGATTTGAAGACTGAAAATTTGGGCACTGGGGTGTTTTAGTATGCTCTCCTCAAATAAAATAATGGCGTCCTCGTGACATTTCCGGTTATACCGGAAGTTGCTGTTAACTTTCTTATTTTAAATGGAATACTCCACACATTATTGCATTTTTGGATACTACGCGTTATTTTAGGAGGGCTTCCCATAAAACTTCCCTATTCGAATTCTCGGTCGTTTTTGAAAAAATCAAAGGTTTTAAAAATATACCTAGGTAAACTTCCCTACATAACTTAAAAATTATTATTTCTCTAAAAAAGTAATATTTAACAATGATATTCATATGGAAAGTTGTTGAATATCTAAGCTTTCTAGACAGAAAGCTGTACCTTAACTAGTAAATAGTACTTATACAGGGTGCTGAAAATTTAGTATTAAATTTCGTTAACTTCGGAGAGACTTGATCAAAATTATAATATTTTGTAGTCCTTATTGGAAACCATAGTAAAAACAGTTATTTTTAGTGAAGAGATTACAATGGTTATGGAACAAGGTACTCAGGAATTCCCTTTTTGCCCTTCGGTTTCTTGAGGGGGATAAAGCTGCATCAAAATTTCATTTTGGTGGTAAAATATATACCTATTACCTGAAGCACTTGGAATAATTAATTTCAAACTCCCATTTTTTTTTTATATTTAGCAATGTCTAAAGATCAATCCTTTTTTTATCACCCTGTATATCATGTCTTATAAACAACTGTTTTTTGTTACATAAGTACCTAATATGAAACGGTGGGTTTGAATTGATTTACTGACAAAATATATTGAGTTACAATAATATTATTCTATAAAAAAGTTTTCAAAGGACTATTGACAGTACCCGTGCTATATAGAGGGCATGAATAGGGGTATTATGTTTATTTCATAAAAGGTACGGTAGGTAGATTATAAATCTCTCGTCCAAATATAAATAGAACAAACAAATCGGTCCTATGCCTACAAATCTGTCAGCATTAACAATACACGCGCGTTCCAAGTGGACCGTTACGAAATGCATAGAGTAAATCTGAACCAGTTCTTTCTCGCGAACCCCACTTTATTTAATTGTGATTTATGTTCCTACTCTTTAACTCTTAACTCTTAGGTCAAATATTGAAATACAAAATATTTCCCTTTCAGATTTATATGTGGAGTTTTAATGGTAGTTCTGCGAAGGAGTGCATTTTGGGTGTGTAAGGATATAGACACTTAAGATCACGCAATTACCTTCAATGCCGCGTTCTATTTGGTCAATTACAAAAATGCATTGTTATTAAAAACAAAACGATGAAATTTTTATAAGACTCGGCTCGTTCTTAATTTTTTTTTATTATTTTTTTTTATATATAGAAAACACCCTTTGAAGGGTATTTTGCTGCTATTACAATCTGATCAAAGGGAGTACAATGAGTAATTTGGTTCTATCCTAATTTAACTAAAGTTGAAAATCTTAATTTTCTCGGCGTTCTTAATGAAGCACATATCTGAATATGCCGATAATTTTTCTTTGTCGTAGGTAAGTTGTCGAAAAATATTTTCCAAAAATGACGTGCTACGACCGAAAATCAATGACAATTTACATAAGAAGTATGTTCCTTCAGTGTAAATTGTTTTAATTACATAGACTAAGTAAAAAATTTTGTTTCATATGAATTTTTCGTAAACAATGCGGAAAAGTCAGTTAGCAACAAAGAAGATTTAATAAAGTGGATACTCGAAGCGGATGGTTCTTTATGAAACATCGTGAAAATAATTGTTTTGAAAAAAACATTGATCTCATTTAGATGTTCCAAGAAATATATAGAAAACACTCTATAGACTAGTATTTCTACTTGTTAGGCCTTTTTCAATAGAGTAAATGTCTATTACTAAACATTTCCAAGCGCGTTTTCGTTATTTATTTGTTTACGAGCACCTACCTCTGATTGATCCTAACATCTGGTACCTATAGTTATATTAATCACGTCCCAGGTTCTAGCGAAAAAATAGCTCGCAGAATAGAACGAAACGGCTGTAAAACGATTACGCTGTAGAAAGCGTACTAGGGACGATTTTGATAAACAACAAAGAAAGGGTTAATAAATTAAAACAATCGGGAGTATACCAAATTAACTGCGCGGATTGTAATGCCGTGTATGTGGGACAAACCGGTAGAAGTATCGAAACTAGAGTTAAGGAACATAAAAAATCCATATTAAATAACGCAAAAAATTCAGGATTTTCGACGCATTGTATAGAAAACAATCATTTTATAGATCAGAAAAATGTAAAGGTACTGCATCGTGAAAAGAAAGGAAAGCGCTTAGATCTGTTACAGCAATTAGAAATTAAAAAATCTTTAATTATAAATCCGTGTACTACCAATGATCAGATAGATTTTACACTCTCGCCCTTCTTAGAAAAGGTAATAAAAACTCGGGCTTTACCAGATGTTAGGATCAATCAGAGGTAGGTGCTCGTAAACAAATAAATAACGAAAACGCGCTTGGAAATGTTTAGTAATAGACATTTACTCTATTGAAAAAGGTCTAACAAGCCGAAATACTAGTATATAGAGTGTTTTCTATATATTTCTTGGAACATCTAAATGAGATCAATGTTTTTTTCAAAACAATTAAAGAAGATTTCTTGCTTTGGATATAAATGTGCAATAACTGTTTCAGTAAGTTACTGCTAAATATCACTGCTGTCATAAATTATTTAGGGATATTTTGTGTTTAGTACGTTACTGTAGAAAACAGAACTTAGCTATTTTAAAGACAGTAAAAACTTACTGGAAACTAATTTGGCAATAGTTATAAATTTAATAATGGGACACATTGACTGTTTCGTATAAGGTTACTAAATTTGTGAGGTGCAACATAAAAATCCCTAAATTGCAGTCGTCCAGTACGGTTTTTGATGAAAATGGTTTGACATCTATATTTGGTTGTCAAAGTTGAGACTGAATATATTTCATTCATCTTTGAATTGCCTCATCGCCAAGGGAGTGCAAACGCGCCCTTAAGGTTGATTAAGGAATATCGACAAGTATAAAGAGTTACAAAACTTAAATTTTAATGTATTACATAAGTACTTTTAGTACCAGAAAAAATAAAAAAAAAATAAAAATAGTTCTAAGCAAAAACAATAAAAAGCGGGGAGAATAATTTGATAAAAAACTAAATTGATAGTGATCTTAGATAATTTATAGATATACTTAATCTGTATAGTCATTTTAAAACTCAACTTTGATTCTATTTCTTTTGCATATTCTATAGTAAACATCCTAAAATATTGTAATTTTAGGTTTACTTTTTTAAATATATACTTTATGATATTTCTCCACTTTAGTCTGTATAAAAAAAAAGAAAACATTGAGTTCAAGTTAGAATAGAAGTAGCTATTAGTGATATCCTAAAGAAATCCATTATAGTAAGTGTTAAGTGATCTCCCTGATGGCTATGATTTTGGTATTAGTAATTAAATTTTCTTTAACGTCTAAGGGCCGTTTCAGAATTACTACTTCTTAATTAATATTCGTTGATACTGCTTAAAAATTAAAAGCCCTTCGTGAGCACAATCAGCAACCATAAATTAAGCAAATCCATATACAATTAGTAAATGAAATCATAATTCCGAATTAATGGAACTAAACAGCATAATTTGAATGCGAGTGTTTTTGTTTTGTGTTTTAGTGTAACCAGTGGCACAGATCTAATTGGTTAAAATACATTTAGAAATACAACGATCCATCTATCATAGTTGAAGGTAAGTCAGCTATTAATAATTGTATTTATAACGAAACACCGCATCATTGCCCCCATTTCTTCAGATGACGTTAATGCGGATGACTCACGGAATTATCGCACCCTTGGTCGTTGTGTAATTAATCCGCTTACGTATCAAAGTCGCCCTTTTTTCGTGGGTAAATTAGTTCCTCTCTTGCCAATGGTCGCTCGATTGCACCACACATATTTCCACTAAGCATTTGTACCTTAGTACGAAACTATACTCTGTAATTGCGCAAAAAATAATATCAACGAAGTAGAGGAGACATACAACTAAAGAGTGCAAGGTACTGAATAAAATTAACTGCATATTCAGTAATGGCTGTAAAAGACTAGTACGGATACATTCTTTTGAATTCAACATGAATCACTGAGTTTCCGTTTTGGACCATACTCTGCAATTGTGCAAAAGATAATATTAACGAAGTAGACATACAACTAAACAAGAGTGCAAGGTATTGAATAAAATTAACTGCATATTTAGTATTGGCTGTAAAAGACAAGTACTGATATATTATTTTGTATTTAACCTGAATCGTTGATTTTAAGGAGATGCCGAAAAATAAGTGGGATTGTCTTCCTTAAAGACAATAGAGGTCACTGCTATAATGGCGCCCGCAGAAAAGCAGGTTGTTATCTGTCTGTCAATTTGACAATAATTGTCAGACAGATAGTAGTAAAGACCTAAAGAGGGCACTACGGTGTGTTTCTCACCACTACTAACATGAATCATTGAGTTGTCGTTTTGGCAGACTGATTTGTTTTCTACATTTCGTTTATAGATTCACGTGTAGCAGAACATGTGGAACATTTATGTCTAATGACAGTTTGACTAGGTTTCTTACTGGGAGTCTGCGTTACAAATTTTTGAAAAATGCAATTGACTCATGTCCTTTAAATAATATAAAATTATATAATATTAGTTTTCTTAATATTATCAAAACGTTATTATTTTCTATAAAAAGAAATAAATACGTACGGTAAAAAATGTTTAATTCCTACTTTAAATTATTGGAAGGAGATGTGGAAAACAACTACTCAACAACAATTACATCAACATCTCCATGGATGTCGCCACCATCCTTCATTAAGACCAAATACCAGGTTCAGCCCAACCGCGTATCACTTATGTTACCGTAACGTGCACGTTAAAGTTCGTCTGGGAGAATCTGTTATGTTATATTCAAATTTCATACTACGTATCGTCAGAAAAACGGACATTTGTTTAACATGCATGTTATTATCTATACGTTATGTTATGATAACAGTGACAAATTTCAATTGCTTGTGAGGTGTGGCTAAATGCATAACGTGTGTGATCTGACAAATGCGATCTGACAAATGGCTTTTGATGGGATATTAAATTTAGTTTTAATGCAAGAAATACATGAGTGGCAACAAAGGTATTGCAATATACAACACCTTTCGTATTTTTTAATGGAAGTTATGTTTATTTAAGGTACAATCAAAAAGTACAGAGACGTATTTTTTATAAGTTATTTCGATTGTCTAAAGAATTTCTTCCCTAGAACTTTTATGTCCCCCTCTCAGACGGGTTTGTTTTACCGGTGATCAGTAACTTATTTTCTTGAATAAATTGTAGTAGTTGTTCATATTGGGCCGTTGTTGTTTTCTTTTGCCTTTTTCCTTCCATAATTTGAACTATTCACACAAATACACAAATAGGCCTTAATCTGATTAAAGGTCAAATACAAATATGTCACTCTAACTCTAAACTCTAGTCTGTTATGGTTCTGTAACATCTCGGCGGATTATCCTTGTCTTGCACAAGAAGTACATATTAAGCTATTTCACTTTACACGAACATTCACGACTTTGTGCCTGTTATGAAAAAGTCATAACATGCAGTACAACGGCCCACGTTATTCGTAGATACTTTTGCACTTCCACGTTATGAAACATGTTATTTTAATATGTTATCATAACATAACAGGCGTACGTTAAATTTATTGAATATGATACGCGGTTGGGCTGAATGACCGATTTCTGTAATGGCTGTAATGGCATTTGCTTTTCTGCAGATCGTTATCTGTCTGTCAATTAGACAATAATTGTCAGACAGGTAGTAGCAAAGACCCAAAGAGGGCACTGCAGTGTATTTCACTGTATCTCGCCACTACAAACATCCTACTTTAAATGTTCCATAAACTAATTTTATGTCTACATTAGTATGGGCACACCATGTCCAATTTTAATGTCCCACATTAATAACATTAGAAATAGTTAAAGGAACTAAAGTAGGTACGAAATCGTGGAGAGGACAAAATAAAATTATTTATGCATTGGATTGGAAGCTTTCTAATAATATCTGAAACTCTGCAAATAGGAAGACACATATCTAGAAAATTTCAATTAATTCGATCTTACAAATATAGGTACCCTTACTTCTCGTATTAAGGGTAAACTGAACTATATTTATCGTTTTCTAGTAAAATGAACAAAGTCAAAAATTGAAAGCAAAGAATTAGGTAAACATGTTAATAAAGTATACCGTTATTTGTAACTATACAGGGTGTCCACCTAGTGCGCGTAAGTCCAATATCTGGGTTAATAAAAGAGAAAACTTAATTTTTTTTTCTACAGGGTTGTCTAATATCCAGAGCTGCACAAAATGAAAATATATTTACATATTCAGGGAGTTCAGTTTTCCCTGGACAGGTACCAACTTCGTTTTTCTAAATGGAAATATATATTTTTTATTGCTTTTTCGAACTAAACCCTTGATTTTAGTAGGACTTTCATCAGCCTTCCCTATACCTAACTTAAACTGTTTTTGAAATATTGACGGGTGAATATTGACATTTTTGCAACTTTGACACCCTGTAAAATATAAACGGTTTGAGATCAAGCAAAACGGTTTGCACATTCCTATCTTAACTTTTCATAAGCTATCGTTTGGTACTAATTTCAGAATTATCCAAAAATGTAAAATTTTCTGAAAATTTTGAAAATTTTTTATTCCTGTATAAATTTGAAATTAGTATCAAACGATAGCTTATGAAAAGTTAAGATAGGAATGTGCAAACCGTTTTGCTTGATCTCAAACTGGTTAGATTTTACAGGGTGTCAAAGTTGCAAAAATGTCAATATTCACCCGTCAATATTTCAAAAACAGTTTAAGTTAGGTATAGGGAAGGCTGATGAAAGTCCTACTAAAATCAAGGGTTTAGTTCGAAAAAGCAATAAAAAATATATATTTCCATTTAGAAAAACGAAGTTGGTACCTGTCCAGGAAAAACTGAACACCCTGAATATGTAAATATATTTTCATTTTGTGCAGCTCGGGATATTAGACAACCCTGTAGAAAAAAAAATTAAGTTATCTCTTTTATTAACCCAGATATTGGACTTACGCGCACTAGGTGGACACCCTGTATAATAAAAGTATAGATATTTGCCATTTAACAGCTAAATGTCCTAAATTAAACTAGAAAAAATTAGGTTAAAATGTAAAACACGATTATATAAAACCGATTTTTGTATCATATTTGTTGTTTAACCCCATCAATACATTCTAAATTCATATTACTGATTTAGCCACTGACATACCAATCTGTATCCTATTTTAAGAAGGAAAATGCTAAATTACTAAATTATTTCAAATTTTAACTGTAGTTAGGCATATAAACTAATCGGGAACGCATATTTACAAGTGCCAAAACATTTTTTTTTTTTTGACAATTGTTCTCCTCAATTCAAATTGCAAAATTTTGTATGAATTTTAAACTATTGTTACATATTTTGTAACAATATTGATTTGGTACCTACGCATTTAGAATAAAGTGAATATATAAAAGCTTTTAATTTGAAACAATGTATTTTGTAAGAAATATTATAAAGGTGACACTTTTAAATCTTTCCAAGATTGAATGAATAACTTGGTATACAAGTTTTGTCCAACAAATTCCAGAGACGGGTCGATTTTTTTTCAAAAGTTATATTTTCACATTATTGACATTTATAGGTACAGGGTTTCCAACAACTTATATTTTTTAAATGGAATACCCTCTGCATTTTTACAAATTTGGATTGAACGACCTTCCAAAAATACATTGATATAGGGCAGGGGTGGCCAAGCTCCTTGATAGTCCGAGCCGTTTTTACTAATATTTATACTATGCCGAGCCATACTATGAAACAAATTTAGTTAAGTTACCAAAAATTCCAGATTACAAATTATATTCGTAGCAAAAGTGATACAAATTGTTTCCTCCAGAGTACAATGTCAACTGTCCGTTGCAATGAAAGTTTACAAATTCAAAATCGGTTTGGAGTCGGTCGATTACGGACGATTACGCCACTGTTTATGTTCGTTCGCGCAGTTTTCGATGAGTCATCATTCTTAACTTGGACGGAAATGAAATTTGTTACAACGTTGCACTTAGTCTTTCATATTTGTCGTCAGTAATTTCAAAGACATTTTGAAACACATACGGACCGATAATAATTTTTTAAAATATAATAGCACAAAAATGAAAAGGGAACTCGAGTACATTTATCGAGAGCCACAAATAATCCTTCAAGAGCCGCATGTGGCTCGCGAGCCGCAGGTTGGCCACCCCTGACATAGGGTTTGATAGATACAGCACTAATAATAAGGTATAGATATATAACCATAAACTGTCACCATATAAGAGTAATGTACCTGTGGTAGAAAGAAAAGGGTTTGTAGGCTGGCAATGAATCAATATTATCTTTCCAATACATTAATGCTTATAGAACATTCTTTTAGAACCTCACTATTAGAGATAGATCCATCAAACCCTCAGTGTATTCGTAACAAGACGTTATATCCAAATATGTAAAAATACACAGGGTGTTCCATTTAAAAGATATAAGTAATAAACATAACCTCTGTTTTTTTGGGCCACCTTGTATATATGTCAACAATATGAAAAAGCGCCCTCCTTCAAATAAAAATCGCCTATGACTGGAATTTGTTAGTAAACATTTGCATAGGCACTAAATTATTCAAGGTCATTTTTAAAAATGTCATTCAGCATCCAGTATTCCGAATACCAACTTGATTGTTTCCATAATACGTTTTGAAGTTTGCAGATACTTTTAATTTTGGATCATTTCTGGAAAATTTTACATATTATTCTTTTTATCCTGGCTTTCGTCCTGAGGAAAACTGAAAACTTTCCCATACTGGCACATGGGAAAAGTTAAAAGTGCGACACAAAATCATAATAATTAATAGCAGGCACTGATCCAACCGAGCGAGTTTTGTATCTCTGTGCATGTCGAATAGCAGTGCAGGCGACGTGTGTCCAGCTAAGTGACACTCGCCCTCGTACCTTCACCGAGAGCGTGCAAGGTATAGGGGAGCAGCGGGCAAGGGCTGTGCACCCTCGCGGAACTAATCGCTGTATAACTGTGCCAGATCGGCGAACAGTTCGCACACATCAGTGTGTGTGTACAGGCGGGGTCGCCCCAATCTACATGCCTGATTCTGATTCTGCCACACCGATACCCCGAGACTATGTACCGAATCGGCACAGACACGTATGACTCACAATTATTATTATACACCGATGTGTGTTTATGACCATTATTAATGACCGCGTTCGGTCTGGCCGCAAATAACTGATTCAATCCAAACTAGAAATTGGGAGATGGTATTATAGATGTTTGCTGTGGTTGGAGTGGGATCACTTACGATTAACAGTCAGTAAATGAACACAATATAAAATCTAATACTATTCTTAAAACTATTAATTTAATGATGGAAAATTAAGGTACCTAATATAAGGGTGTGACATTAGTGCGCCTTTGTGCGATAGCGTCGTTACCTGTGAAGAGAATAAGGGTTTTTTCAGACGGCGCGACTGTGATGCGATTTTCCGATGTCGCAACGATATCGTGGAAGTATCAAAATATAAGTAATCATATGTGTAATTTTCATATTATGCGGAAGCGACAAAAAAACGGACCCTTAGTGCGGCATTTTGTTGTGTCGCAAGACAGTGCGTTTGTTGGTCAGATACCGGCCGATTTTTTTCCGTGCGATATTAAACCAACCACTAAAATAAATGCACATTTCCTGACGTGTCGCTGCTTGTCGCGATATGTATTAGTAAAATAAAATATCAGTGTTGCAATTTTGTCAGTATGTCTTTAGCTTGTGTAGCGTATCGTTTGTGCCTTCGCAATGGCTTCGAAATAATTTTGCGTTTCCTTCGCCTTCGATGTAGCAATGTCAATAAAATAATTCGTCTTTTATTATACATACTGCAAATACACTCCACTAACTGTGAAGAGCAACTGAGCAATGACAACACTGCGCACAATATTTTATTTTTAAATCGTTGAAGAAGAAATTGTATCGCCTTGTGTGAAAGCTTTCTGCGAATGCAATACGATATGTCGCAAACGGAAAATCGTATCGCAGTCGCACCGTCTGAAAAAGCCCTAAGAGAATAAGAGATTTAGATGCCGTACAGAGTAATCTTAACATCCTGTATATTGCCCAATATCTTTAGGTAATGAAGAAGCAAATGAAAATAACTTTGCTCTCAAAATGTTTCTTGTATTTTCACAGATAAGGATGCTACGGAAGAAAGTATGATCACTAAAATGTATAAAATATAGATAAATAAAATAAATGAGTCAAAAACCCAATTTAATTATAAATTAATTAAATAACATGAAGTACAGGGCGATCGAAAATTAGACGGCACCCTCTCAGAAGCGTATACCTGTGACAAAAAAGACGTAAAGTTTATAAGATCAAGAGCCTGACAATTAGTATTTCCCGAGATACGTTAAAAATGCAACTCGGAAATCAGATTTTCATTTATAACTTTGGAACGATTGATTTAATTTAAACAAAATTTGGTGTGTTATTTAAGCTAGTAGTTTTCGACAATCAGATTTAGGGAATTTATTTTTAGATACATTGTATTGTATATAACGGCCTTCTTAGTTAGACTTTAAATGATATCTAGTAGCTCTTTGGTAGTTCTATAATATTCTCTACATGCATTTATCCTGAAGCACTAGTTCAGCATGAGACCTTGTGTATCTGTAATAAATCCTTACAAAATACAAGTAAGTAATATACTTGATTTATCTTATTTTAGCATTGAAAATACTTCTGGGCGCGTGTATATGGGAGCTGTCTCTTAAAATATTAACGCTTAGCGATATGCAAAGGCGAGCAACCTCGACATGGTGACGTGCTTATGGAGACGACCTAACTCTGTTGTTTGTTATAATAAGCAGTCTATATTTATGTTTGGGTTACATGGATCCTTGACTTACAGAGATTGCTTGGTTGTATCACGGTAGTGGGCCCTTATAATTCGAGCACGTTGAATAAAAAACTTCCCAGTACATGTTACAGTGATTTATGGACTAATGTTGAATGTAAAATAAACGTTTGGTATGTACTAATCGTTATAATAGGATGAACAGGTTTTAGACTAACATATATACAGGGTGGACTAATAGGTATATACAGGGTGATTCATTAAGAATAAGTAATCTCTAAGCTGGAAGATTTAGTTTTCTAGATATGTCAAATAAAAGGTTTTGGTATCACAATCTGTATAAATTATAAATATAATAAACTATGAAATGTGTAAAGTGCGTAACAAAAATAGTTTTTTGTTACGCACTACGGGAATTTTAGGAACTTAGGAATTTTCAATACGCCTACGATATTTGCGTAAGATGCAAGATCTGTGAACTTTTTACTAACTTTTACTTTTTTTAAGTTAAATGTTATTTCCCCCTCTTATTGGACATTCACGGAAACCTTTCGAAATATATGCTACTCATCTTTTATTAATATCAATGAAATATGACCTTTACGCACATCCCATAAATCGTTAAGTAAATCATCGAACTGTGCGAATCCATAAATTGTTTTCCTTTCCTGGACTCGCATCGTGATAATGCACATAGGGGGAGTATTGACAGAGCCATTGAGCAAAACTTGGAGCAGAATAGGTGAACAATTAAAGTGCTATTCTTCTGCACGTGGGCCAATAGACAGCCACTCAAGCGAGCCGTGTATGCAAAGGGTCGGCTGCGATGCAAAAAATCCAGAATTCGCTATTAGCATTTTCGGACGTGGGGTAGCGCTCGTATTAATTCGTTCGTCATTTCGGCCAAGCTGCAGGGGGTCACTCTTTATTGCCAAGGTAATAGCTTTCGAAAAATAGACACAAGGAGCTGCTCGGGCATGATGATTCGATAACAAATGGCCTTTGATTAGTGTAATTAATGTAATGTATCGAAAATTGAAATATGAGATTATTTTGTTCTTTTGGTGGGAGTAACATGACTGTGGGGTAACTTTTCATTTATGTACAGGATTACTCTTTGTAATATACAGAATGATTGGATCTAGGTTACCTACCCTCCATGCCTCTTTTCATTATTGGAATAAAGAAATGAGGTGGATAGCAATATAATTAGATATAGTGCAATCTTATCACGAAAGTAATACGAAAATTATTGATGGAAATGATGTAAATTTTCATATTTTTTAGTAGATGCAATTCTGGAATTAAAATAAATGTTTTAAATGATTAGAAAAGGTAAATATCTAGAAGGTACAGTGAAAGCAATTAACTTATTAAAATACTCATCTAAAGTATCGTGTATAAAGGTTAGAATTTTCTGAATAGAAAATATAATGAGTTATAATAGACGCTTATCTGAAACTAATTTGGATTCATAACTAAATTTTGGTTTCGGTTATAGACAATATCGTCAGTTCGTTGTTATATCGCAGGCGCTATAAACTTTTTGTTCAAAAAATTGCATATCTTTTGAGTATAACTACCTACTTTCTTGTAAAATTAATCACGAACATACAGAATTCTATTGTTCCATAAGAATTTGCAGTGTTTAAGAGCCAGATTTCACAAATGTTTTGCTTGTATGATTTTCCCTGTGAAGTAACAATCCTTATAATTTTTGGAAGGAGATGACGAAAACAAATACTCCACTGGCAATATGCCCCGACTGGCGTTGCATTACATCAACATCTCCATGGGTGTCGCCACATCCTTCATCAAGACCAAATACCAGACAATGACCGGTTTCGATCTTGTTATGATCTCATCAGATTGCCATAGGTATCGGAATCGATGAATGATCTGGCGACGTGATTGCCTAAGGGGCATATGTGAATGTTTGTTCTCTTATTTATTGGCATCTCCTTCCAATAATTAAGTAGGATTGTCTTCCTCAAAGACAATAGAGGTCGCTGTAATGGCATCTGCATAAAAGCAGATCGTTATCTGTCTGTCAATTAGACAATAATTGTCAGACAGGTAGTAGCAAAGACCCAAAGAGAGCACTACGGTGTATTTCACTGTATCTCGCCACTACAATCCTTATAATTGTTTCTAACCTTAAAATCAATTGGAGTATCCAGTTGGTAAAGAGCACGTGACTGAGCTATGTCTCCCCCTCTTTGATTCCATTCCATACTCCCGCCGTCTCACCCTCAGTTATTTGGTATGCCATCTCACCCTAACTCTTTAGTGTGGCGATGAATTATAATTTGTAGTTCATACTATTTAACTTATTCAGATGCCAATTCAATACAAACAAAAAGGAACCTGGTCCAGAGCCACATGATCCGAAGAAACATTACAGTCGGCATTGCAGGCTGTTAGATCTGGTAATATGGGTGTGATAGAAGCGGCCAGACAATTTAAAATACCTTGTACCTAATATATTTACTTTCATTACATATTATACAATGATTTTTTTGGAGCTTTACCTTCACATTACTACATCTTGAATCTACAGGGTTATTCATAACTTATCCATAATAAAATTTGGGGATGTTCAACATACATGTAGAAATGTGGTAGTGCAAAAAAAAATTTTTTGGCGGGTCTGAAAACTATTTAAAAATTTTTCATTGCACGCCACTGGATACTGATCCATTGTAATGGAGTGACCTTGGGACTGACAATGCAAACTGCCTAGCACGAAAAAAACCGGCGCACCCGGCGCATAAAAGATTTGCAGCGTTTTTACTTTAAAATAAACTTAAAGATAGATAGATGTGACCAAAGTGATGTGTCTTTAAAATCAATAAAATTTTACATAAGAATCATGTCCATTAACTCAGCATTACTGTATACATGAGCCATTTTGAAAATTTTACAGTTTCACACTCGATAAATAACACCCGCACAGAGACAGCGACACAGAAAGACTGATGACTGCATAGACAATAAGAAATATTATCCCCACTCCAACTGTATTCGCCAGGCGTTCGCCAGGTACAAAAACTGTTGTTCACTGTTTTTTGAAGGAATGTGATATATCAGATGTCGTTGAAATACAGTTGCCCTGCTAGGTAGTCCTTTATAATGGTATAACTTTAAACATTGTTTACGGGAAATCCTAAGCCTTTTATTATAAATTTTTTTGGTGATATCGATTTCTTATTTAAGGATGCACATATCCTCAAAGTTTTAGAGATAAGTTCTGAATACCCTACCTACCCTGTATAGGTAGTTTGAATCCCTCTGGTTTTCAGTAATTCTGTCTTACTATTATTTTGCAGGCCGTGTAATCCCAAAATTAATTACGATAATCATACAGAGATGCAACACAAATAACTTACAAATACTATTGTAATATATTAAAAATGTATCTCTTAAGTTATTTTTAAATGATCTCCTCTTATCTCTAAAGAAAATGTGCTTCTTGTAGATTAAAAAAAGAAGGCCTCGTACTAGGTCCTTGGTTTTTAATTATACATAAGAATTTTCTCCAAGTTATGTGCTTTATTGTGGATATGAATATTTGACCTCTTCCTTTACTAAATCTGACCAATTCTGCCTCGGGAACCCCTCCATTTATTACGAGTTTTATTATTTGGGTAAGCAATAGGAAACTTTTCTTATATAGATTATGATTCAAGTTTTCGTAATGGCCTTTAACAATGATTTCACAACTTTGTATAGGAATATTCTCTATGGCACACTGGAAACTTGCCTTATAGCCGTTCGAGAAGGAAAATAAATTGACATAGTTTATTATTCTAGGCGTTTTCTTATTAGAACTAATGAAAAGATGAAGGTACAGCCACCGAAAATATTTTAATTAAGGAAGCCTAATAATTTCGACCGAGCCGTGGAAATAAACTCGAGGAGTTTTAATAGATTAAGGCTGCAGCTTAATTTGACAGAAGTAAAAATTAATGAACGGGGTATTTAATTTTAAGCCGAGAAAGAAAACTCAGATAATTCCTTCTGTTAAAAATAATATATCTTGAAAACATTACCGTTCAAACAAAATCCATAATATATTTAAATTAACAACTACGTAAAAATTAAAAGTAAACTAGAAATATGTTACACGGCATTCTTAACTGGAAATTGGCGTTAAAATGTCTTCAAATTGAGTTCTTGTATTACATATAATAAAGTTTATCCCATATTACCTACGTAGGTATTTCAAAATTCACTAATTAATAAATTAATTATAATACATTTCTTTTATTTGAAACATATTTTATTGCACGCTTTTCTGTGACGTTTTCTAAGGATGTGGTCTAAGGGGTTCTTAAAAAATATTATCTCCCTATTAATTCAAAAATTAGATATATTTTTCTAATTTTAGCTGAGTGATGAAAAGTTGAATTCTACAAAAGGAACTAATTAATAATTTCACAGGTTTAAAGTCACCTTTCTCTTCTCCGAATTAATTTTATAGGCACAATAAAATAATGAAGATATTGTAATCAATTTGATTGGTACATACAAAAAAATTTATACCCTCCATGTGGGAATTAAATCCACACACAACCATACTGGCACAAGTTTCAGACAACTTGGAGGTTGTACCTTCAAATCTAATCCTAAGGATGCCATTTAGCAAGGCAAGCAAGCATTCAATATAGCTGGCTATGAAAGATACATTTCTTCTTTTAGTTATTAGAAAAAAAAATTACGTACAGAATGCGATTTTGTGACTTGTGTGATTGTGCCACTTATAACAAGCTATTATAAGTAATTTTTGTAAATAAGTTTGAGTTGTATGAGTGAAACAAATGTCTACCACTACTGGGATTTTTGAATGATATCTATGGTTTGACTTGGAATTACTCGTGGAATTATCATAAAAATTAGAAACACATCTTTCCTTCTGCTTTGGGCATGTTTTCTATCAAACATTTCCGTTTTTTTTTTACATAATCAACAACTAATGAGGATCCAGCCTCAAGGACAATTATATATTAGCCTTTTTCGCGGAGCGCTACAGACTATTTCGGGATTAGCAAGTAGCAGTTGTCCAGTTACTTCTTACTCTGTACTCGTTGAGCGAGAACAGTGTAGTAAGTAACTAGGAAACTGCTTTTATTAATCCCGAATTAGTTCGCAGCGCTCCGCGAAAAAGGCTATTAGTTCTAAATCTAAGCACAAACGTTCACACTGCTCACTGATTTCTTAATCATACTATATAGAATCAATGTTTCTATTACAGAATATATCGTAAAGAATATTAATTATAAATGAAAATATTAACACTTACTATCAAGTCAGAGTTATTTATTAATTTGATAATAATATAATTTATAATTAATATTACGAATCGAACGAAGATTAAGCAGTGTCAATATTTATTTAATTGATGACTGGCTGACAATGAGCATTTTGGCCTATTCATTTTTAAACATAAAATAACCAAAAAGATACCAAAGTTCCACATCGATAAGGGTCAAGTTCGAGCATGGTATACTGTTCATAGTAGCAGTGGGAGTAAACCCATAGGTATAGTTGTTGGAAGAGGGCAACTATAGCGGAAAGATCTGGAGCCGAAGGATCAGGAGCGAGGACTAAATACGGTAGCCAGTTGAAAGTATAAGGTAATGTCCTAGTGATAATAACCATTTGTTTAACATAAGCATCTCTGAATCTGAGTCATTTGTTTGATTTCATTGAATGATAACAGTTTATAGTAACATCTCTTTTTTCAAACTTTACGGCCAACAGCATTTCAAAATCGGTTCTGAGATTGCAGTTTCTCCGCTTTTAGTTATTTTATATTATAGTTGCGCGCCTTGTCAAGTTCCACCATCATTTCCACAATATTTGTTCCTCCTATTTTGTTTAATGAACGTTTCCTTTAACAAAAACCACTTAAACGCAGAGAAATCTAAAAGCAATTTCGATCCAGTGCCCTCTGCGTCCGATTAACATCAAACGTTATTTTTATAGCTGGGGTTGCAATGAAAAGAGACGACTGTTGAAAATCGCGGCGTAGGTTCGTTATCTGCACTTTACCGTTGATTGATGTCATCGAAGTACACACTAATCGCATACCTAGTAGCACGTGACTGGTAGAGTCTAATTCCAGGGACACGCGACCTTAAATCCCTGCACAATGATTCATTTGTGTTTGCATTCTGATTCCCACAGATAGAGTGAGGGTAGAAGCGAGTTGGCCTTTGTCATCGCAGCATCCGTGCGCGACTTATTTTTTATAATTAGATTCCATATTATTACCATTATGGCCGTCCACTTTTGTCTATTAGAAAGGGTGAGAACGCAATTTATTACCTTTGGATCCTTTAAAAATCCATTTTGGTAATGTGATTTAGGCGGAAAGCGAGCGAGCAAGCCACGCCATGCCGCCCGGTCTGGCGTGCGGATCATAAAATTGTAAGAGAGCGTTCATTATTACGGACAAATTTAATTATTTAACGTTAAATGGTCCAGTGCAGTGAATAGGGTGAAATACTAGTCCGCCGACAGAGGCGCAAATTTGATTACGTTAGATTTACGCAAAAATAATCGCTGAGAAATTTAAGGGAGATAGAAGGAAGGCTACGTTTCACGAAAGTAACCGTGAACCTGAAGTACTTGTTCAGTCTCAGGGTTTAAACAAAGAAAGCTACTAATATACTATTTGTTTATATATTTATTGAGCCAAAAGCAGTTAGTTACTTATATAATTTCTTCTCTTAATTATTGTTAAACAATTTTGTACCCCGCGCCGGAAAAGGATCACTATTTAACTATTTACTGACAATTTAACTATTTTTTACTAAGGCATTTTTTTTTTAATTCAGAAAAATACAAAGATGATCTTATAAATTTCAGATCTCGCTCCCTAAATCACCATTGTGGTGAACAACTGTTCACTCATTTATTTAAATAAAGGATACATTTAATGAAGGTATATTAGATATTTATCTATAATACTTATACATACAGTCCGACTCATCGAAAAGCAACTCCCACTCAAGTGGAAAAATGAAAAATGGTTGAACAGGCAAATTATTGTTTTGAGAAGGACACATTTTCATATTATTGTCATTTATACAGGGTATCCCAAAGAAAGAGAGGCTTACAACAAACTAATATTTTTTAAATGGAACACCCTGTATAAGATTATTTTCATAGTTTTGGATAGAACGTCCTTTCATGAATAACATCGAATTTGATGGCTCTAACTCTAACAGTGAATGAGATGTACCTTAAAAAGTGTCCGAAAGCATAACGCGTTATAAAGAAGCTTATCGATTTATTACTACTAGGCTACGATGCTGCAAAGTCTTTCTCCAATATATTGGAACACATATTATGGAGCACTCTTTAAGATATATTGGAAGGAGATGCCGAAAACAACTACTCCACGGGAAATATGCCCCGAATGGCGTTGCATTACATCAACATCTCCATGGATGTCGCCACATCCTTCATCAAGACCAAATACAAGACAATGACCGGTTTCGATCTTGTTATGATCTCATCAGATTGCCATAGGTATAATTGTCAGACAGGCAGTAGCAAAGACCCAAAGACGGCACTACAGTGTATTTCACTGTATCTCGCCACTACAAACTCTTTAAGATATGTTTCCGCGACTATTAGAACTAGATCCATCAAACTCTACATTAATGTAATAGTGAGAAGACGTTCTATACAAATTTATAGAAATACCCAGGGTGTTCAGTTACAAAAATATTAGTTGTGGTAAATCTCTTTTTTGGGACACCTTATATAAATGACAATAATATGAAAATATGTCCCTCTCAAAACAAAAATTGACCTGCCGGAGCATTTTCCATTATTCGCACTTAAAACGCCATAAACTGCACTGGACTCTTTTCGATAGGCCACAATGTTTGTGCTAGAAGTACTTGATACTATAGCTTGGCCAAGAATAAGAACAAGTAAGGAAAATGGTATGGAATGGAATCAAAGACATGGAAGAAAAAGTGAGGTGTATTAGGCTGTATAAAGGACAACTTTTGAACTTAAAATTATCCTAAGTTGAAGTCTTACGTGAAAATATTTAATATAGTTTTATTTTCTAGATTAAATTAAGAGTGTTGTAGTACTTATTTCTACAAATATTTGTAGACTTTTAAGAATTGAAATAATTTGAGTCTTTTTACTTTTTTCATATAAATATTCCTTACCATATTTTAGTATCATATCGCTCTTATAAATAAAAATAATCTTGTTAAAACTCTACTTTTTAAATAAAATCTGATTATTTTATTGTGTTGCTTATTTGTGTAATAATTGCATGGTATAAATAATACAAATTGTATGTCTATTGTTATTAAAATAGTTTAATAGCTAAGTTTAATTAAAACAAATGTTAAAAAATAAAGAGGTATGTCTTATCATCTAACATTAAAACATAATATCTTATTCAGAGATATATTAAAATCATTTATACTAATTTTATTTAGAGAATGTGATATTTAAAATGAAGGGTTAATGATATAAATAGATTATTTTTCATTAAAGTTGTATATTCAATAACTTCTGACAATTATATGATAAATTAGCACATTATAATATTTTGCAAAATAATTCTGCCAGATATTGTGTAACACTACTTTTCATTTTACTTAAATTAAACATTCAGTATGTGTAAAAACAAGCTAAAAATCTGTCAATATAATATTTCTATAAATATTATCGAATCTATTTGAAACTTGCCGCATATTGTTAACCCCATTTTGAATTCAATGACACGTAAAATAAAGAGAGCGTGAGCTAATGAAAAGTTAAATCTCCAATATGATAAACTGTCTCCTTCTAGCCTTATTAAATTTCATTGAAGTAAGATATATTTCCCTTGAATAACTCTTGCGGAAAATAATGAAAATGTATTCTCCTTCTTTCCACGGCTCTATTGAATTCCAGTCGTGGGTAGCGTCGTGAGCTCTGTGCCGAGTTTCCCAATAAAGCATAAATGTAAATTACATATTTGGTCAATGGTAATTCAAAGAACTGAACGAAGCAATGCGACGGTCAAGACCAATGTATAGGGTAGCTTAGAAAATTCCCATTGCAAAGACATACTTAGAACATCGAATGTAAATTATCAAATAAAAAACTTTTCAGTGCTTAATCATGAAAATAAAGATATAAAATGTCGTATTGTAACAAAAAAATATAAGCCTCTAACTTACAGTATGTAGGAGCTACAGATAAAGTAACCTAATTGGAATGGGGCGATGGCTCAGCGCTTATTTAGTGTGTCGATAGCTTAGTCCAGAGGACATGAGTTGGAATCCCCATTCCGCTGCAAAATGTTTAATTAAATTGTACTCGTATAATAATAATAACATAATCGATAATAATACTGAATAATAATATGCCTCTTCCTCTCCCACATAAGTCTCAAATTCAGTTTTGATAGTTGTGCAATTAATAAAAATGAAAAAAAATTGAATATTTACTAGTTGCAATAGTAGAATATTTACAATGGCATTGCTGGTTCTGGTGCTAGGCGTCCATATTCTTCCCTATAAAGATTTGAACAGGTATACTTGTATAGGTACCTATACTCCAAGAATTCGAACATCATGGAATACTGATATTTGAACATGTATCTCATAAATTGTGAGAATTATTCAGTTGGCTGAATATGAGTGTGAGTAGGAGATTTTATGCACCTTATTTCACAAAGTCTACATTGCAACTGCGATTCAGTTTTATTTTTGTATTTTTTGCGCATTTAGTACTTCTCAGTTCTTTGCTGATTTATACAAGATTGTAGACGGGATAGAAGCAAGTCTATCAAGAAATTATTTTTGGTCTAGAAATGATCTTGCTATCCTGACACTGACACTTCTTTGGCTCTGACACTGACAGAGGGGTCCTGGTAATCTAGCAGCCGCTCTAGGAGTAAATATTTACTGGATCTGAGATTCACATGCCTTGATCCATTCACATTCTACCCTCTATGATTTCTGGTAACCTTCGGCATCATTTAGTTAAGAAAGTAGTGTATGTTTCGTTCCAAGAATCAGTACCATTTAGCTGAACAATGTAGTGTGAGTAAAGTCTGCAAAGTTCGAAGAGAAGATTTTGATATTTTGTCCGTTTTTTCCATAGGAATGATCTTCTAAGCAAGTGCCGAGAATTCTATAGCAAACATTGTTTTGAGCTGGTAATCGAGGAGAACTGTAGTTCTCCTCGAGGAGTAGCTCTCCTACATCTGGCTTGTTAGCTTTTATTTGGCTGAAGGTGGCAAAATAGTAATCTTATTGGTACTTGCCGTTTTCCATAACTGATTCAATAACCCCTATCGTTCTAGACACTAGCCTCTATAATATAGTAATCACAAGGCTCCGTTTTGTCTGTTGGTGTATTTTGCCTATAGCGTACATCTACCTATACGTTGGAATAGCCGAAAGTCCTGCACCTGATATCAGTGATATCATTGCCTATTAGACAACTTTGATACATCAGTGTGAAAAACACACCATCTTGGTAAGCCATTATGTGTACCTCTATCTCATAATTCAACCATGCTGACCTTAAAAAGACAAGCTTTTCAGATAGTTTTCTATACGAGTATTCTAATTGAAGCTGCAGTGAAATAACATAGGTATCCGTGTGATGCTATAGACATTATTTATTGTCTTCTTCAGCACTGATTTGGGCCTTCAATCTAACGGCTTCTATCTCGAGGAAGTATACATAGCCTCAAATAAAAATTTGTTCAATATGGAGACAAGGACGGCTCGATAGTAAGTAACGTGTACGTTAAACATAGAAAGACAACAGAGCCGAGATATTATTATCGATGGGTGAGAGACGTCACCCCTCAGAGGTGTTTCTCTCAGCTGCATTCCCGTAAATAACGAATGAGGAGTTATTTTTCGAGTAAATATTATATTATGTATCTTTATTTAACTATCATGTCTTTGTTTCCAAATTGAACATATTTCTATTTGTGGCTCTGTATATATAATGAAATTTTAACTACAGATGCTGTTTTCATGTCTGCCTGGAGACGACACGAAAATTGAGCAACGGAGATTTTTTAGGCCACCCGTTACCTCGACGTAATAATGGCCGGAGGCGCCACATAAGTGTGAATCAAAGTTGCCCAAGTTACCTCGAGCACTGGCCACAATGTACCTATTATATTAAATCAACGAGTGCCCGCCGACGTCGACGACGCTTTCAGAGAGCTCCTCAAAACAACGTTGGTGGACACAAAGTTGGCCGGATGCGCTGGCCCTGTGTCATTATCACCTCTGGCGAACAAAAGAGATGAAGTATGGCTGCGGCGGAGAAAAGAACTGCATTAGGGCCACTTGCAATGGAAGACACCGACGGCGGCGTCCCGACGGAAGTGCGTCCGCCGGCTTCCTTGCGAGGAGAAAATGGGGTTACGGTTTGATGTTCCGAAAATATAATTCTCTCGTATTTTCCATTTCGGCAAACAATGCATTTTCATATTTCACTCCAAATGCGCTCAAGAACTCACAATTATTTATAGCAAATGTGCAATTGGTACAATTTAAATGCAAAATAATAACTGCGAATCAAATTAGAAACAACTCTTTTTACAATAAATTTGCAAGAAGTTTACTATGGTATATTGATAAGAAGCTACAGAAACCAACCAATATGGCTTGATACCAACAAAAGTATCTGACTTTGGGGCTAATCAATGACATTAAGAGTAGAGGTATTACTACTATACTATTATTAATTATTATTATTGTGCTTTTGCGCATTATATGGACTTCTCATTTCTGCGCTGGTTTATATTTCTTATAGACGGATTAGTAGTACCAAGTCTATCAAGACATTTTTGGTTCAGACCCGATCTTGTTACTTTGCATGCATGTATGAAGTGTGACTGCTTTTTGTGGGATGGTATGTACTCTTTCTTCAAGATTGAGTTGACTGAGGTGATTTGTGGATAAGTATGGTGTGATATTTGTCACCGGAACGGAATGGAACGATGTGCACTTGTTTTTGATTCCATATTCTTTTATTGCAAGTTAATGATATTTTTATTTCTTTTCTGTATATTTTCTAGTTAGTTCTTTGGAAATGGGATAGCCACGTCAATGAGGTAGGTTATGTGATCATTTTTTTTTTAAATCTTGAAATGTTCTGATCTATTATGGACGACGGTTTTATCAGTTTGTATGATCCAGTATTTATTATTATATTATTATTATTATTATTATTATGGTCTGTGGATTTCTGTGGATTATGCACTCAGTCCTTTGATGGTTTACCTTTTTTGTAGATGGGTGATTACCAAGTCCATCAAGAAGTAGTTTTTGGTTTAGGAACGAACGATCGTGTCACATTGCATGTAGAAAGTATGACTTTTTTTGTGAGTGGGATTCTACACTTTATTCAAGGTACACTACTGTACACTAAGTTGAATGAAGTGCTTTGTAAATGATACGGAGTGATATATGTCACTGATATATAATGAATAGGGCGATGTGCACTTGTTTCCGTTTGTAAACTTTTTTAAATTTTATTGTTAATAATTGTAGACGCTTCGAAAAGCAAGTCAAAGCACAAATTATGGAAGAATGAAATGTTGAATGAATACCTATTTTTAACTTCAAAATAAACGTTATTTTTTTGTTAAATTTGACAGAATATTAAGTTAAGATTGAGTGTTTGCATCGAAGAACAAACAACTTAATTGAATATCTCCACACATTTTGAATGCAAACATGAATAAATTACTATTTGTGAGCCTTCAGTGCAGTAATAATTATTGATATTTTTTTTACAAATTGTTTTTATTTTCTAGAAAACGGTTAGATATTGAATATTATTTGAAAAATTAATTTCTTTAAATAACATATTATTAATTGAAAGTTTTACTATTGGCAGATATCTTAACCTAACTCTTAACTTTATCTACTTAAATCATTAATTAAAATCGTAAGACATAAACTCGGCGGAAATACTAGCTTTGCATTTGTCTTTATCCCCCATATATAAAGCACTGGCTACGAACATACAGACATAAAGTATTCGGGTCCGTAATATTCTTTTACTATTTTATTGGCTTATTTGTAGCTTGATTACAAATTTGCTGACATTCACTAATAGAGCTATCAAATTCGCAGACTATATGAGCTCTTTTTTTCGTTTACTTCCATTCCTAATATTCTTGCAAAGGAAGTTGTGACCATATAGTGCTTTTATAGATTTTTAAACAGAGATTGTCGTTACTGGTGATACTATGTTAAGAGAAAGGTCGTAACGAATTGGTTTAGTAGGTCGTGCTTATCCATTTACCCGATGTTTACACGTTTACGTTTTTAAAAGTCGTTGAACGTAAATTGGGTTTATTCTTCCACAACTATAATTAATAGTTATATTTGTTTCATCATTTATTATTTTGTCATATATCTCAATTAAACGTAGTTGGTCCGACTACATTAATTTTCTAGTAAATGTTTATCTATTTATTTTTCTTTTTTGTCATTAGGTACTTTAATATATTACATTGCTACTACCCCTCACTCTAATCACAAGGAATAGCTCAAAAATCCGAGACGTGTGTGGGAGAGGAGGCGGCATATTATTATTATTTCAGGAACATCGACTCAGGAACGACTTACGTTGCTAGACACTAACCACCATTCAGTGCTGGAATGAGGGAAACCTGGAAAAACTTATTAGTTAGGGGGGGGACAGTCAAACATCAACCGATTTTAATCTCATCGCCAGGTTACCAACCCAACACTGCCTTCTAGAATATCTACGAGTACTGAACCTAAACTGAAACCTAAAATTTCCATAGAAAATTAAACCAATACAGTGTAAAAAATTGGCTGTGATAACTACAAAAGTACCTATACATAGGACAACCAAAATAATACACCCGTAAAAGAACTTATGAACACAAATATAGTATTAAAAATAATAAATCAAATGAGACCACTCTCTCAAAACATTCACAACATTCAACATCACATTAAATTCAGTAACATACAAATACATACTCGAAAAAGAATCAAAGCTTCATATTCAATAAATAATAGAACTGCGATATTGAAAATGTAAGCGAGATATATTTTAAATTATTTATTACATTAGATTAAACAGAGGTTAAAATTTTCTGCATCTTTCTAAAATTACAGTCATTATTTTATTTATTTATTTATTTTTTTATTTATTATCTAGTAGCTACCTAGTATAACCTCGTACTAATAACCGGATAAAGTTACCGAAAAACAAACATGTATATACAAAATCAGATCACAAATTAAACACAAAACAGAAAAAATGTAAAAAACAACATATACACAGCGTATACCAGGCGTAAGTAAAAAAGAATAAAAATATATGTACACACATACAGTGTAACATCTTTTAATTTGATGGATGTTGCAACAAAGTATATCAACTCCTGACTCAATTTCATAATAGTTGGTAACCATTGGATAGCTGGGTGAACCTTTGTATAGATTTGAGCAGTAATTTTCAATTGAGAAGAGATGCTGATTCCGACTATTCTGTCGAGGTACCTACCTATGTGGAAATAGACCATTTTAGGCAAAACTTAGACCTGTCACACCATAAAATAGATATTTAGAAATTTATTCACATCGACATAATACCACCTACTTATGGATTCTGAGAAATTTGTAGAATCAGTCTCTTCAAAACGATCACCAACAAATATGTAGCCCAACAAATAGTAACATGTACTACTATTGTAGTCTTCTGAAAATGGTTAGAAATAAATCGAAACGTTAGAAAAAATAATTTCAGAATTACAGTATCAAAATTATTTCATAAAAAAATTACAGAAGTATCTACAACGCTGTCTGTCGTTAACGTCATCGTCACTATCATCTACCATACCATATATAAAATACCTGCATGATCTGTAATAATAAAAAATAAAGAGATTTTAAATGAAATGAATGATAGCAATAATAAGCTGCGCTACTGAAATTATTGGAAAAATACTTGTTAACTGTCTGTACGTTCGAACTAGTAGGTGTTACGAGTAAAATCGCAATTAGTTATTTTAACATTAATATTGCTATTTGTTACTATGGCTAACATCTAACGTTGATTTTACTGAAACTTAAAAAGATGTCACACCTGGCCCAAATATGAAGTTTCGAGTGCAAACAAGTAAATTTCATTTAAAACTTCAACTTCCAACAAAAACAATGCGATCATCCCTAAGGGCAACAGAACAATAACCATGCAATGTAGATAAGTCAGAGTGAACCGAAGTCAGGCTGAAGGAACCTCGAAAACAACCCTTCATCCCTCATATCAGATCCGGTTGCGGAACTTGTCGAAGTACAAACAGTCATCGTAGGAGGAAGAAGGAAACATCCTGCCAGCGGACCACACAGATCACGGCCAACTTGCGGTCACAGCAGCCAAGACACTCTTAAGATAAATAAAGATATCTATCCCATCGTTTCCAGGGGTCCCAAGACGCTCTAATGACCCAAACAACTACCAACTGCCGCCGAACGTCCCTCAGATACGTGCCTCGGCAGGGCCTAATGATGAGAGGCTAACCGAGATAAGGCTGGCTATGATAATAAAAATCATAATTTTATGGGTACTAATAACTGCTGCGATGGGATATTGTTCTTTTGATTTGTCGCTGTAGGAGTTTCTTAATTTACGGCCTCTTGGTGGAAACATCAATAAATCGGATGAAAATTCGTTACAAGATTGATTCGATTCGTTTGTGTTATTTATATACGGTGAGGACATAAAGTCCGTCCCCCCTCTCTAATTTTTGAACCGCTGGGTATATTGTGATGAAATTTGGAACGACAGTATATGACTAAATTCTGCATTTTTTGACACATCAATGACAGCTCTGAATGTCAAAGTAACAGCTGGGCGCGCAATGCGAATATTTTTTTAAATGGAAATGGGGGTCGAGTAATAACTCACTTTGAAGCTATTTTTATGCTCAAAACATTCCCCAATTTTGAGAAAATTTGGTTCAGTAATTCCCTAATAAAAACCAGTAATATCAGTTTGTAACATAATCTTGTTACCTATTAGGTGTAATTGTTGATGGTTGCTGTCATGTTTGACAGTAAATTTTTGCTCGGAATTGTCTAGAATGGCTTGCTCCTTGCAAGATAAATTTGAATCGTTTATTATTTTTGGCGAAGCTAACCGAAATTACCATGTCTCTGTTCGCATGTTCAATGAACGCTATCCGGAACGCCAAATACGCAGAAAATATTTACGAAAGTTAATTTCAAAATTTAAAACTGATCACGTAGAAATCGATATTACTGGTATTTATTTGGAAATTACTGAACCAAATGTTCTCAAAATTGGGGAATGTTTTGAGCATAAAAATAGCTTCAATAATTATTACTCCACCCTCATTTTCCATTTAAAAAAATATTTCTATTGCGCGCCTAGCTGTCACTTTGACATTTAGAGCTGTCATTGATGTGTCCAAAAATGCAGAATTTAGTCATATATTATCGTTCCAAATTTCATCACAATATACCCAGCGGTTCAAAAATTAGAGGGGGGGGGGACGGACTTTATGTCCTCACTGTATGGTTGGTCTTTGTTTATAAATTGTTTAGAAAGCTTTTTACATCTCGTAGTTGTTCAAATATAAATAATTGTTTATACTAAATTGATTTTATTAACATTCTATAGAAAATTAGTCTTCTGTGAGATATAACATTCTGATAATACAATAATTGAAGTGCAAAAGTATCTGGCCTTTATCTTTTATGGAACCAAACAATCTCATTTCTTTATTTATCTGTTATATCTATCCTTCAAAAGGCTGACGAAATGATACAAAGACTGAGAAGAGACATATTTTCACAATGAACCCATGTACTTTCAATTAGAATGTGAAAAATATAGAAAAATAAACCCTTAACTATATGGTGCAGAAAACTACAGTTTTATAAAATTAAATAAAAAAAAAAAACAGAATAAAAAAATGTATCGAAAGCTTTGCGGATTTATATCTACTTATTCAATTAGGTATTTCAAAAATAAATTTAGTAAATTCATTAGGTACGAAAAATATTGCAAAGATTACGAAGTTATAATTTCCCTTCATTACAAATATTCTTCTGGGCATAATATGGACCTTTAAAATAAAAAAAAAACAAGAAAACATATATTGTTCTAAAGATGAACAAGAAGATTATTGTGATAAACCAAAAGATTACTTTAAGTAACCAGTGTGAAATGTATTGAATGTAAATATTCAATAAATTAACTAAATTTTATAAGTGGTTTTATTAGGGCAAGTCGTGTTAGCATTCTCGCAGTATGTACTTGGATAGGTGATCATACAGCAATGTATGATCCGCAGACCGCAATGCCCTTCCCGGACCTCATATGGCAAGTATACGTCAGTGAATTCACAAAAGCTATACAAACCTTGGCGAGGTTTATAAAGAAGAAGTAACATCCCTATGATAAGATGTAAAACGGAGGTCCCTTGTCTATGTGATGTTAGACAAGTAAAATATCCTATCCTACAAAAGTGGGGGTATTTGTTTTAAATATATATCTCCTAGTTAGTTTAAAATATTGAAATTATACCTCACTAATAGGGTCGCGCTAATAAGACGCGCAACTGAGTGGAATCGACGTTTATAAGAAAGATGGCAAGTATTATTAATTTTTTTTCCCATTATGGAAGTGGCTATCAAGTGGTTACGTAATACCAAATTTAGTTCAGAACTCTGGCGTAATGCCGAAGGAATTCAAATAACTAAAATCAAAATCTCGATTTCACTGTTCTTAAAAATAATCATATTGCAGCTTCGAATATATTCGGATCAAGCGAATCTGTTGTAGAGAACACGAAATACTAAACCGGAAAAATAATTACGCTGTTCCCTCCGATAACTTTTCGCCATATAACTTTAAAATTAAGGTGAAACGTTAATCCGTACACAAATCCGCTAGAACTGTATCCAGCAAAATTTTCTCATCTGACGTATTTGATAAATGGGATTATAGTTTAATATAACACACGACGTTATTATGTTAGTATAATATTTGTGTACCGCCACCGGTCGGCGGCAGCGACGGCGGCGGTATTACGGTTGATGTCATGATGGCTCGACCATGCCGCGCGAGAAAAACGGCAATATGTGATCGCACGCGGGTTTGATGTCAATGTGGAAATAATGACGATTATATATAGGAAAAGTAATTTTCCCCCTCATTTGCATACTTGATGAAAATCTCATCGCTTTGGCCTGGCGAGCGCTGCCGTCGCTGCCAGGACCGGCCTGGCTTAATGAGGCGTGCCGTACCCACATTTTATACAAAGGGAAATTCATAGTAAAAATCCGTATACTTGTATACTTACTTGCAAATTTTATAGATATAACAACATCGCCATTTCTTACCCGTATGCACATGTTTCGAATGAGACCTGAAGTCTCATAGTTTCAACTACTTACGGTTTTCTCGCTAGAGGTGACAATTTCTAAGAAGTTCATATTTACCTGAAAATAAAAAAAAATATGAGAAAATATATTCCACAAAGGTTAGTTATTATTAAGTTTTCCTATAAAACTTGATTTCTTTTGAAAAAGTAATTATAAAACATAATAACAACTAAATGCCATTATTGTATTTGATAATATATACCAGGTCAATATGTACCGGGTTTTCCAACGAAATAACTCACCCCCTATATTTTTATTTGTGGTGCTAATAAAAAAGTTTTATATAAAAGTTTTATAATTTTTTACGAGCTTTCCAGATATGTAGCTGAACAGCCAAGATAAGTGCAGCTTAAAGAAAAATGAACCTAGGTTCCATTTTTTAAATAGAATACCCTGTATATTTTTTGATTATTGCATTGTACGGGTTTTTTGATTTCAAAAATATATATATGTGCTATAATCGGTGCAACGGATGTCATTTTATGGAGCTTTTTTTATAACGCATAAGCTGCAGCTGCATTGTTCATTTATCAAATTAGTCTTGGATAGAAACAAGGCCTCAAATAGGAGTAATTGCTTCCAAAACGTGTTATAAAAAAGCTCCATAAAATGACAATCGTTGCACCGATTATAGCACATATATATATTTTTGAAACCAGAAAAACCCGTAGAATGCAATAATCAAAAAATATACAGGGTATTCCATTTAAAAAAATTGGACCTAGGTTCATATTTCTTTAAGCTGCACTCATTTTGGCTGTTCAACTACATATCTGGAAAGCTCATAAAAAATTATAAAACTTTTATATAGAACTTTTTTTTTAGTACCACAAATAAAAAAGATATAAGGGGTGAGTCATTTCGTTGGAAAACCCGGTACATCTTTTATTTTTTATAAACTTGTTGACTTTAAAATACAAAACTTATTGTAGTTGATGATGCAATTATTATTGTATATAGGGTGAGATGACTGAAGATTTTGTAATAAAGTTTGTAAGAACTGAGTTTTGTTTTATACATAACAAGCTATGGTTTTATGGCCATTTTTAGTTTGGTTTTCGAGATTTTATCAAAAATATACTTCTCTACTAAAAATGAAACACTACACAAATGAAGATCAGATGCAGCTGTTTATTGTGTTATTGTAATCTACTATTTTCTTAGGTTTGATTTAATTGTGACTATCGCATACTTGTATTTTTTAGGATTGTAGCAGTAGTTTCACTTTAAAATATATTTAGCATTCAAAAAAATCATTCTCATCTGCTCTAAACCATAAAAATAATTGTGCATGTTTCAGAAATAAATATCTTGGGAATGCGCAACCTGTAAATGAAAATAAAAGCACACGAAATAAATATTGTAACAGAGATTTTAAGTGAAGTTTGGGGCAAATTAAAGTTTGCACGAGAAACATTTTTTAACATACAGAAATCACTAATAGACTTAATTTATTTTAAACGGATTTGAATCAAAGTTCCCCAAAACCTTGCATTTTACAATGTGTTAATGTATTATCCCGTTCTAATCTTGCAAGAAAATTATAGCAAATCCTTGAAGATTGTATTGAATTACGATACACCAACTATAATAACTTTAATAAACATAAATGCACACAACAAAAAATAGTTTCTTGCAAGGTTTGAAACATAATATCAACAATGTAACGCTATATCCCGTTTGAGTGTTACATAAAAACTTTTCGCCTGGTAATTAAAATTAGCATCTGTATTATTAATTATGAATGTTAGTTTACATTTACAATACAGAGAGACCATTTGTGGTGTGTTGCTCATGGCAGAGGTGTAGCTTAATACACAAACCTCATTAGCCTGTTCCAATGAAAGAGGGCTTTATTTCATTTTTAAAAGCGTATCATATTTTAAATGTAACGTGTAAAGTATACATGTTAACAACCTGTTTAATTTAAAATTCCCGTATATACCACGACATTACACAGAGGGGCATTCATCAACATCATACACAATTTTACCGAAATTTTAATCATTTACATGGGTTTGTCGGTCCATAATGAAGTTCAGTGGAATAATTAAAAAAATATATTTTGACAAAACATCAAATGATTTTCCTAATTAATAGAAGTTTAAAATTAAATAAAAATAATAGATACAAAATTAGATGATTTCAATGTAGCCATATATTAAAAAAAAAAATAAAAATAAGGTAAACATGGGTAGAAAGATTCGTTCTTATATCAGGTAGCTACAGGGTCTAAAATAAGACTACTAAAATGAAAAATATGTTGCACCCTTATAACTGAAATTACCTCTAATTGAAAATTGTGCAGTACTACCAAAATTTACAGAATTATATTTATATTTTGTAAAATTTGGTACTACTTACCTAGTACAGATAAACCTATTCTAAATTTGACGCGCATCTCATGAAATCGTGTGAGTTGTGCGCGTCATTATACCAGATCAGTTTCTACATTTTGGGCGTCATCAGTAGGAAACGGTGTGTGACACAAACCAAACACGAAGCTTGTTTTTTCTACTTGTAATATGTGGTTGGTTATCACAATTTGCTTTCCACTGAAAATGGTGGAAACTGTCTGGGAAAGGTGTAAGGCAACCCACACCTTTATCTGAGGCTTATTAAACTAAGAATAGGCTTCTCCATTTATAGTACCGGTATAGTCTTATTTTAGAGTGATATAAGAAGAAGTCGGAGGTATTATATACCTTTTAACTTTTCTTCGTTTTATAAACTGTTTCAGTATGAAAACGGAAATTCAGTTACGAGAAAATTATCCATTCGAAATACATGGTGATAGTTATAAATACTATTTTTAAATTTGTTGAAAAAATATATTATTTTATGATTTTTCGAGTAATCACTGGTTTTTAAAAACATTATATGATATATATTTTATTTATAGTTTTAGAAATGTAGGTATACAAAATATTCAATTATAAAGGATAAATGTATATAGTTATATTCAAAACTCTATATCTTATTTATAGGCAAATCTATTAGATTTAATGCATAAATGAAATAATGCTTATATAAATAAATATATAATTTATATTTATTTAAATTTAAATAATGCAAAAAAATATTAGCTACTATACATATTCTATTGATTTACTTATATATAGTTTTATATATCATTTACTTGTTCATTTATTTCCAAAATTTTATAGTACTGCTTAGATTATAACATTTCAGAAATGTGTAGATAATGAAGTGGGTACGCAGAATTTTACAATAATTAGAACCACAAATCCCCAGTAATATTGTTCCTCCAACGATAATCCTAATAGTAATATTGTTAAAAAAAGTACTTGTAGTGTTTACCTTGCCGTGTATATATAGTGTCTAATTTTATCAAAAATATATTAGAATCTGAGAATTTAACCATATATTATAAACTCTATGAAAGGGATGTATGCTTACGAAGTGGGTAGGTACACACATAAGTCATGAATCTGTAATTCTGCTCCACCGTTTATACGAATGAATATCTATTGACATGAGATCCAGAACCTTTTTAATAAAGAGCAATTGAGAAATATTACATGTTTTACGAAAAGGCCGTGTTGGCTCAAACTTCGCTTCTTTATTAATATTAAAGTCGATGTGTACTTGTAGTCTACATGTAGCTACATATAGCTATATTGCGTTGTGTTTATTATACATTTCCCGTCCAGTTTCAATAAAATATGTTTTATTGCTAGTTTATGACATTTATTTTTTTCGTACACGCTAATAGATTGCGAAACTTACAGCTGTTGTCTGCATTTACCACTTTCCCGATCTTATTACGACACATGTTTATTATCCCTTTTTTTTTTTGTATAGAAAGCCAAACTGTATTTTATGCTTTAGCAGAAAACAAGTAAATAAGATTTATTGCGCAAAATACAATTTGACAGGTTTATTTCAATGTATACCTACGGACATACAAATACCTACTTACATGGGAAAATTATTCACGATGTATAGCTACATAAAATTATAAGAAAAGCCTGGTACTCTTTGAGCTCAGTCTGATTATCTTTGAATTAACTTTCTAATTTCAAAAGGCATAGTTACCGACTTAATGGTAAACCCGAGGTTTAGGCATAAATCCCCGTGTGAAGATACCAACTGACTTAGTTTTCCACATAACACCATCCTGCACTCGATGCGCGTTTTCCCATCCACGTTGGCATCATCTGGAGATGATTAAAACTACACCTATCCTAATACTGTATCTTATTTACACCTAAACTATTGCTACACTTCAGTGAACCGTGGTTTACTAACAAATAAAGTGGGCTGTATGGGATTGGCCCTCCGTCACCATTCATACTATTTTTACATTTAGCAATTTCCAAACTCTCAAAAGCATCCAACTGTCTGGAATTTGTCACATTTCTAATTAGTCTTAAATTGCCACTATCTATTTTATAGTTGTTCTCAAACGCATGTTGGGCGACACTAGACATCTGTTCTACCATATTTGAGATGAGCCGTTTAAGTGTAAGATGAGCCGTTTAAGATGAGCCTTGAATTTAGTTTGAATTGACCTTCTAGTTTGTCCAACATACTTTTGATTGCAGTCTTTACAGCTAATTTCGTAAATCTCCGACTTTTCCTTAGTTTCTAATTTGTCTTTTGGATTACCTAAAAGTTGTAGTTTATTTCTCGATGAATAAACCACTGACATATCTTTAAAAATCTTACTAAACCACGGGCAAAACGAGGATAGTATGGAATAGATATGAATTTTAGATTTTCTCTTTCATTTTGAAAAGTCGAGAAATTTCGAAATGTCTTTTTAAATTTACGTTATCTAACTCATTATTTTATCAATTAAACTTGCAGACAGTTTTCAGAATAATCGCACTTGTACAGCATAATTAAAGCATATAATCGAATATGGTATAGAAGTAGAACTAAACTTGGATGAAAAAAACTACTCGATGAAAAACTTACTAGTAGGTACTGTGCCCTTTTTATTATGCCAGTTACAATATCAACTTCTAATAATTAAAAACAGATATTTGGATATAAATATCCTTAAAACCAACTCGTGAATACGATTTTGCGTCTCCCCTGTTTTTCATCAAGAGATTTTTTGTCGGCGCTGTCGAGATATATAGAAGACCTTTTTAATACGGTGACCAGACCGCCAGGATATGAGCACCAGGTTATTGAAATGTTGACTCCATGTTAATGAAAGAAGCAGGTTTAAGCCGTGCCACCCGCCGCCCCTGCACCACGGACAGTAAACAAAGCCAGTGGTCAAATGAGTTTTTGAAACACGCCCACATTAACGGTGTAGGACAGACTACAGTGCGACGCCAATGAAAATGTTTGCTTAAAGGTTTGTTTCTACGGCATCACAGACAGTTTGTAAACCAACAGTGGCATTGCCCAGATATTTAGTATCTTAACACCCCTGTATATAACGCTGATAACTAAGCTGGGTGAATATCTGAGATGGTTTAAAACAGTACATAAGTCCTGCACAAACCTTTAGTATCTGCTTAAAAGATAATGACTAAGATTTAAGAAAGGATACTTTAGAAATAGAAGAAAACAAGGAAGTAAACAAAATATTAATTTAGAACTACTATTAATTTAGAATTAATAAAGAACTACCAGATTTTAAGTTATTAGAGAGTTTATGCAATTTCTGTCAATACCTGGCCTGATGGGTTGACAATATAACAAAAATGCATTAGAATATATAAAGCAGATTATATTTTGTTATAAAACGAGTGTCGATTATTCAAATTTCATTAAAAAAATCAGAGGCGACCACGCACGACAAATATTATTAGTGTAACTAAAATCCTTTAATGAACCACTTGCCTGGAATCATCCTGTCTAAGGATTATTGGATGACGTTGTCATCACTGTTAATATTGAAAGCGGTTTGAACCTTTGGTGTGAAGACAACACTGACGTAGTTTTCCACATAATACCAAACCACTATACTGCACTCGACGCGCGTTTCGGCAACTAAGTGGGCATCATCTGTATATGAGTACCAATGAGTTTTAATGCCAACCTGGTTGGCGAAACGCGTCGAGTGCATTATAGTGTTTTGGTGCTATGTGGAAAACTACGTCAGTGTTACCACTGTTAATGGAATAAATCGAATATTTAATTACAATCACAGAATATCTTTAGTTTTCTTAAATACGAAGGAAACAAAGAATAAAACAAAGTCAAAGGAAATTTACCAGAGAAACTAAATTGTCAAGAATTAGGTAAATGGGAACGGATTCTTTTTTATCAGCCTCCTTTTCTAATTGCGTTATGAAGAGGAAACTCGATTTTGGTTATTTCGTAACCAGAATCAAAATTTAAAATGTTTCCCTTGGTCGATTAGACGGCATATTTTAATCCGGCTCTTCATTTACTTACCAATTTAACACGAAAACGGGTTCAAAAACGAGCCGGGGTGTTTGCGTTTAAATTAAAACTTCCTCCATTCTTTTCCTTGATTTATTCCGGACTCTTAATTATTATTGACTCTAATTACCCACCTAAGCCTGGTATTTTTCTGAGCGTTTTCCTGTCGTGGACAATGCCTCTAACTGACGTGGTAAATGGAACAGAAAATTGTCTTCTCCACTGCCACCGAGAAATAGTATGCATTTTTTCTCCGCGCATCCTCAATCTTTGCACATTCCCTATTCTGGAGAACATTTGTTCACGGCCGGACATGGACAAATCGCAGTTATTTACAGTTGGCCATGATAGGAATACGCAACTACCGATTCAGAAACAGAATCTCTACAAATATACCTTCCGCGTTCATCTGCACAAGATATATTTTTATAACGTATGTAGAGATCATTTTTCATCGCGTGGAGATTCCACTTAATATACAAATTCATAATCTGTTCACTTTATTCAAAATGATTTCCTTTAATAATGGTATAACAACATAAATTGAACAAAATATAAAAACATAAATAAACATAAATATGGAAAGTAATTTTATAAAAATGTTACTACTAGTAATAATTAAATTAATCGTTTGTAAAAATACCTAAATATAAATCCTTGCCATAATTCATAAGAAATTTTTAAACTTTCATAATAAACTCATGTGTTTTAAAACATGACTGTTGTGAAAATAATTATTATACTTTATAGTTGCAACATCAAGAAACTACTAAATGGAGGTTTTTCTGTTGACGATGGTAATTACGCTAAATTTGTGTACATTTTTCAATAATAAAGAAGACATATGTGGGAGATACGATACCATAAATTATTAACAAATATTCGGGGTCCTAACACTAAACCTTGTGGAGTACAGTTTCAGATTAGTTGGGATTGAAAATAAAATTCTCGTACTATCATTTCAAACAACAGTTATACTACAATATGCAATAGTACAGTTGAGTACAGGAAGTTAGTAGTAAGTTGTCCAACGATCATTTAATTATAACAAATTTAAGTGAACTATCTGTTGACCTAAGATCTTCAATAAATTCTGCTCAGATTAATCTGAAAGATATACATACCTATTGGGAATCTAAAAATTTTTATTTTATCAACACAACGTTATAGAAGGAAAAAAATATATAAAAAAATTGAGGTTAAATCATATAGGTACTTATCTAAATAAAATTATCTTCGTGTTATAAAAGGCCAAAATTCAAAATTGACCTTAACAGTGCAAATTTACATAAGGAGAATAAAATTCGGACAATAAACAATTAAATCTGAACGTTTTTATTATACTGCTACAAAAGGGCATAAAGAGCTCCGGTGTATGGCCAAACATTCAATAATATTTACCACCACCGCGAGGGGGCGGCAACCATACCTATACAGAGCCCTTTCTCCAAAAACATCCGGCCTGTAATTGCATATACATGAGCGAATTTCATATTAATTTCTGATTATACCGAAATGAACGACCACAAAGCTTTTATATTACGATGGCACGGAGCTTTAATAAGACCTGTAATCCGTACTCATATGGAAATAATCAGAGATATTACAACGCCTGTTGGCGGGTCCGTCCATTCGTGTTCTGCTCCGTATTTGCTCAGACATTTGGGGCTTTAACATGTAAATTTTTAAATCTGAATTTAGGTTAAATGAAAAATTTTAATTGGAAGGGTGACACATGTTCCTCGCCATAATACTTTAATATGGATACTTTCCAGGAGAGATATCCTGGATTTCGTTTTTCATAAGGTTAGATAAACGCATGTACCGGGATATCAAAAATTATCATGGTCAAGGGTGGTTGTGGAATGTAAAACGTGTGTCTTACTTTAAATTTGAAATAATTATGTCACTGTCACACTGACATCATCAATAACCTACAAATTTCATACCTATTTATTTCAGTTGTAAAACAATAATGAACTACAAATTATGAAATAACGATTTTAGTAACAAGAAAAAGTAAATTACAGTAATGGTTGGAAATGTCCCCCGTTTTGTTCGATGCACAAGTTGACGCGCCTCCTCATGCTGTGAAAAGCGTTTTGCAGCATTTCTAGCGTTATAGTTGCACATTGCTGAACAATTCTTTGTTGCAGTTCTTGCAAATTATTTACCGGAGTTGCGAAAATCTTGTTTTTTAAGTAAGGAAATATAAAATAGTCCATAATTGTCAAACAAGGTGATCTCGGAGGAAACTCAACTTCTGTATGCAAACTTATCAGCCGGTCATAAAAAAACTCGCGGAGGAAAGCAATATTTTCCCGTGTACCTATGTATGTGCTGTTGCACCGTCATGCTGGAAATAACCGTACCCAAGTTCATCATCGTTTAACTGTTGCCAAAAAGCCATTCAGCCAAAAAGTTGTGTCTGTACCTTTCTGCGTTGACGGTGAAATCGAAAAAAATTGGCCCAATTATTCTTCTGCGAGAAACTACCATCCAAACACCAATTTTTTGAGCATGTAGTGGCGATTCAGTAAAAACAGTACATGAGGGTTATCATTGCTCCATATTCGCATATTTTGAGAATTGATGTATCCCGAAAGGTGGAACCACGCTTCGTCAGAAAAAAAAGTTAAGTCCAGAAGATCGTCATTCATTAAATTATTGACAAACCAATGGCAGTAAGCAAGGCGTCTGGGGTGGTCTGCGGGCAGAAGAGCTTGATGTGCTTGCGTCTTATATGGATGCATGTTCAAGTCTTTCTTTAAAATCTTACGACATGTTCCATAAGAAAGTCCAATTTCCTGAGAAAGACGTTTCAAAGGTTTTGCAGGCTCCTCTTCCATACGTTGACGAACGTCATTGACAACTTCTGTCCGAAATCTTGGTCTACCAGCACCTTTTTTATGAGTCACACAACTAGTTTCGGAAACACTTCAACACAATTTGTAAGGCACGCATAAAAATTGTCCGGTAATATTGCCACGTTTGGGAAGTGCTCTCGAAAATTGTCCAAACACAAACGTTGACTGTATTGCCAATTTCCATTAACTAGCGCACCCGTTCGAAAATAGGCTTCAATCATGAAAATTTTGTGCTGTGTGGTAAAAGGCATGAGTCAAAAACTGGATTAGAAAATTTCAGCACAATGACTTGACAGATTCTGACATAACAAAACATATTCAAAAATTTAAAGTAAGACACACGTTTTACATTCCACAACCACCCTTGACCAAGATAATTTTTGATATCCCGGTATAATGCAGGTAATTGGTAACCGTCATGTTCAACTCTTTGATTTGATTCTGCTGCAATAAAAACTAATAAGAACGAAGTATGTATATAAAAAATATGTAGATATGTAAAATAAATGTGAAATAATACACAACAAACAATAAATATGAAAAACAAAGGATGAGGTTTATATTAAGTTAAAATTATACAATGTTTGCTCCTACATTTCCTCACTGGCATGAGTTGTAAGTGATGATTAATAGTAACATTAATATTTCTATCTACAGTTTGTTTTTAGATCAAGTTGAAATCATCATGCAGCTAAGTGGGAACAAACAGGATACAGGATATTAGATATAACTCTTATCGTTAAAATTCACCGGTATAGGTTAAATGGCGTACGCAATTTTAATATGCGAGTATTTTTATCATCTATAATATAAATATTCACATTTTATATCTGCGGCTGAGGAGAATAAATAAACAATTAATTATTCATTGTATAATGCTTGCATAAATTAGGTTTTTGCATTTTTATAAAATAGAACCAAAATTATAAAATTGAGCGCAACGAATCATGAGAAAATTGATGGAGTTTCTACGGCAGTAAACTCCATTCATATTAGTTTAACTTATTCAATCCTTGAAACTAACTGCAAGCTATACGTTATTTCATTTAAACATTTTACAAATTATACAAAAGGGTTCGTGAACCTTAAAACTATTTTAAACATCCATTTCCAAAACAACCACCATTAAAGTTCCAAGAATAAGAGTTTCATACAATTTAATGAATTGTAACCTGATTTGTACAGGGACTTTACGTATATTTTGATTTTACAAAAAAAAACTTTGTTAATACGAATTTTATGGTGAATATCAGAATAATGAAAACAAGTTTACAGACTAAAACTATTATTTATTTATACACAGTACAAAAATCCGACTGATTTTAACACTGAATCCACACTCATCAGTGTGTATATAATCCACACTTGGCAGTGTTAGACATATCGGTGTATTATTACGTTACATAAAAGTAATTTCACACAATAGATTTTACAAGATAATGTGTAATAGTTAATTATTCACCGTGAAATTATTCGGTTTTTATGGCGGATTGATTCATTTTTAACAGAGGGTTTGTAAATTTTACTACAATTTATGAGTACTTCTACAAACTTGGCGGGTATATCGTTCGTGTAATATGAGTTCTAAAGGTTTAGTTATTATACTACCCAGTTCGTGTTAAAAATAACACTGCAGCAAATTACGATTACCATTTAGTAATTTTACCATTTGTCTTTTTTTACTGTGTACTTGGTATATAATAAAGAGATAATGAAAATAGTTTTAAAATTATAAAACTACTTCACCGCTATACACCGCTATACGCAAAAGCCTTGATGAACTGATTTATACCGTATGGCCCACCGCTTCAAATGAAACGGCACCGCTCTGTTACGTTACGGTGTGCGCTACCGCTCTCTTGGTAAACACACAAAATAAGGTTTACATAAAAAAGTACCTGCCCCATATATACAAATAAATATGCAAATATTATACTTGACGAGTTCAAAATTCAAATTTGCAAATTATTACTTTTTATCTATAATTTTTCATCTACCAAATTAATTCCCTAAGACAGGAAGAAAGTCAGCTTGGCGTCAATGTAACAGATTAAAATCAGTTGATGTTTGACTGTCATTGTAATGAAGTTTTCCAGGTTTCCCTCATTCCAGCATTGAATGGTGGTTAGGGCTTACCAATCTAAGTCGTTCCTGAGGCGAAAATGTGATACGGAGATAATAATATGCCGCCCCTCTCCCACACAAATATCAGACTTTCAGGTTTATCCTTGTGATTAGAGTGAGAGGTAGATATTATTATTAATAAGACTTCTCCTAATATCAACAGAAAATCTACCGTTATACTACCTATTTATTTTAATCATGAACGCCTTTGTGTAACACCACCATGTTCTATTCTATTTTAAAATTGAAGCCTATTTTAGTGAATATAATTAAACAGGCGTACACTTGTTTTATTTATAAAATTATAAATATAATGTGTCCATTAACTAAATTTTTAGGTTAACATTAAAACCGTTGATTAACATTCCACAGGATCACAAGTCCGGCTTTACACCGCGTATTTCGGTACAGTTTCAGTGTATTCTTTTGTATTTAGAACAGCACGCTATCGTCGAAACGTGTTTCCATGTTGATATATTTCTCCTAAATATATGTTCTTAGCTTCTTTATAAGTGATTATATCAATCATACCAAATGTAAAATAATCATCGATATTTTATTAAGGGTCCATTCACTGTAGATTTAACAGGCATGAATGCGGGGTCGGATTGAGAGGTTGGGTAGCCGATGGGTGGACACTTATATATTCCCACTACCAAATTATTAAGATTTCGGAGGTGCACGTAAAGCCGAAGTAAAAAGGTACATGGAAATAAAGTTAGCCCTTATTGCAACGGTAGCGGATTTGTCTTATAATTGGAACAACATTTCTTTTTAGTGTTATAAATTATATATCACCAGAAAGATCAAAAGATAAACTAGATCCTTATAGTAGCAAATTTTTGTTTAATGCATCTATTTTAGAGAAAATAATTTTTGAAAATACGCTATTTTAGTACAAGTTTGTTTGCCTTGAATTTTAAAAAGAATTACCAAAAATTGCTACTATAGGAATGTAGATTAAAGTCTTATCTTTCAATACTTTTTTATTAAAAGTCGCTATCTTTTATAGTTTTCTTATAATTAGACACGAGACGAACGCCGATTTTGGGTTTATTTCGGACTAGTGAATGTACCATTAAGATATCACTTTTTTCAATTTGGTTTTATTTTTCTTTGATTGGATGTCGTATTGTAAAACATGTCCCAATTAATATGAGAACAGCGTACGTGCAAATGAGGTTTCCGTCCATGAAGAGAGAAGCCAGATAAGACACTGAAGATAACACTCGTCATCATTGTCGATGTTGCCCTCGAAGTCTGTAGAAAGTTATCTGGGCGTCACACCGATAGAGAGGACCTTGTGGGCGAAATCAGAAAAACTGTATTTTTCTGGATAATCTACAATCGGTACTGAGCGGTACGAAAACAAAACCAACACTCATTAGAGACTTCCTACGTCGGTTGCAAGTGCATATTGCTCACAAAGCTGGGAGGAAGTACTTCTGATAACTGACTCAGGAAACGGACTAGGGTCACTGCAGGTTTGTGGGCCGCGTTGTCACTGTCTTTTTACTCGGACAGTTCACCGACATGTGGCATGAGGTTAGAGCCGTTCTAGGAGTTCATTAGCAGATATCGTAATCAGCTAGTCTTCAAATAGCTATAAATAATATAGGACGCTTCCTTTATTTTTCTTTAGTCGTTTGCGTGGTTTTACAATCTGATACTAATCTTACCAAAGTTGATATGAGCATCAACTTTTATTGAATTTTTTTAGACTAGGTATTTAATGTAGTGTAGGCATGTTATGTAGACTATCACAATAGATGCAGATACAAGATGCAGTATTCAGTGCACTTTAGACACATATTATGTTACTAAAGAACTACGTATAATTCTAAAAACTATAATGCCATTCAGTGAGTCTATTTCACATTTAGGGTATATACAAATTAAATTTTTATTTAACAGAGATGAAGGAAATGTATTTTATTAATATACCTAGTCAAAGTAATACAGAGCGTTTTCTTTTTCCTTCATTATTATGTAGCTATCGGTTTTTGCTTGGACCAAACGTTAGCATTAACCAATTTTATTCTAAATAAATTTTGTTTAATTGTGGGCTCTCTACATTGCTCTCGTAGGTGGCAGTTGCCTCATCAGACAGTGACGAGATAGATGATCAGACAAAGCTCCTTTGTTGAAAATTTGTTTATTCTGTACTAAATAAATCAAGAGTTGTTTCTTTAACATAGAGTTAAATAAAAATAGACTTTTCACATTGAAAAAAGAAGATAATCAACAAAAAATGCCACTAGTTAGCTGACTTACTGAAGAAATATATCTAATTCGGATATTAATTTCCCTTAATAAAAAATAAATTAAAATAGTTGACAAATATTTTGTTAAACAGATTTTCACACTTTGCTGGTATAAATATTTTCAAAAACTTATTTTAGATGCATTAAATTAGGTATAATCAATATATTTTACTATTAATTACTCTCGTTGCATGAGAATAATGCTGCACTAAATCTGAAATAAAACACTTCTACGTGTGTACACGTCTGAGGAATCTGTTTAATAAACATTGGGGAATGAAATATTTCTGAAGAGTGTAATCCAAAGTTTGTATACATCTCTCTAAGATATAAAAGTTAATTGTGTCGAAGTTGAATAATCAGTGCGCTATGAGGACTAGCGAAGGTTTAACGACGTTTAAAATTCTGAGACGACCGTATTTTTCATATTTTTCTCAGTATTTTACATTTAGTGGGTGCAACGTTTAGTAAGGCATTCCTTATGAATATCTTCTTTGTACGGATTTTGTGGCACAGGACATTTAAAAGTCGTAAAATTGTATTTAGTCTCTTGAGTGCCGGAATATAAAAAATTTTATGGCCTTAAGTTGCTGACATCTTTACAAATTTACCTGAAAATTGTATATATTAGGTTTTATGAGCTAAGCACTGTAATATTGAAATATATTTAAATATAAGGACCACAATACCAGTGACATTTTTTTAAAAATGAATAGAATTATCATAATTCACAATAGCAAAATATACAGGGTGTCTTAAATAGCGTTTGTGTTAGTATTATTATATCTGAAATTGTAAGAGATACAAAAGAGATATTTATGAAAATACACTAATAATGTTGACAAATTGCTTTTGATTTCTGAGATATAAAGAAAAATGTGAACAATGCAAAAAATATTTGTATAAATTACTCGAAAATCATAAAACCATGAGAAACAAATATTTAAAACAAAATCTAATTTATAATAAAAATACGAAAATCCAATATGGCACCCATAAGAAAAATAAAAGTTGAGCATGCTAGCGCAAAATCTAGTGGGTCCCAATTTTTTTAGAGACCAATTTTGGTCAGCAAGGACCAAGTCCTTGCTGACTGTTATCCTTATCCTGAAAAATTTAAAGAATGATTTTATGATTTTACAATAAACGAGCTATAGACGTTTGCAGGAAATGCACATTTTTGGTTTTCAGCCTGTATCTACTTAAGGTAAGGAATTCTTGGAAATATAATCTTGGGTTCTTTTTGGGCATCAAATTGACCAACTTTTTCCTAATTTAATCAACTCTTTACCTCAACTGGTTTCTGATATGACTATATACAGTTCATCTTAAACTGGATGTAGTGTATATGCTGTTTATGTATTTCCTTTAACGACTATTTTAGATATAGATATAACAACAACATTATTGGTTTTACTAGTGATTGATAATTAGGTACCTAACTTCATATTAATCACTAAAATAAATAAATAAATAAATGTGACTTGTAAGCCCCAGATTTTGATGTTTTGCGTGCACAAACACATTCTAACAGTTGCAAAACTCCGATGTGGATTTAGAATACAATTTTTAATCCTGAAATTGATAAATAGCAGCATTCCGTGTATTACTCATTTTAAAAACTTTTCGGGGCAAATAAAGCAGTAAACAGCAGAGACGTAACATAAAGTAAGAGATGTGTGTGCTTTTACATTACAAGTTTGATATTAGTTTTTATACCTAAGTACAAAAAGTGTGGAGGAGAAAGGACATTTTAAGTTCTGAAAATGATAAACGCGAGGCCGCGCGAACTCGGAGATTGTTGATGTTATCGGTAAAGTATCCCAATTCAGCAAACAGGCGCCCAAAATTGCGATACACAACCCTTGATGTCTGCAGGCATCAACCCGTCACACAAAAAATAAACAAATTCTCCCGCTACAGCCCTAAGTTTAACGCATAGGAAAAAATTATTTTATAAAATAATAAAATTGCTATAAAGTGACACTAGATGACTGGGGTCTTGCGAAGTTATTCAAGTTTTTATGTTATTAATTCATATCTACAGTTGGCCAACCGTTCTAGTTTTTGCTATAAAAGAAAATAAGGAAAATATACTGCTGAGATTTACAATAGAAAATACAAGAAGTAATCCTAATTTGAAAAATATTGCCCTTCATTTAAAAAGATATTATTTTGCTTTTTATTTGGGATTTAGATTAAGTATTTGCCCTCATGTTAATAATTTGTTATAATATATTGTTTATAAATTGACAACAATCCATTTTTACATCAGTGCTGTGGAAAAAGCAATAAATACAATTTTTTTGCAGCTTTAATTCTTAAAATATTTTATATTTGCAATATAAAAATGCAATAGAAACTGATGTTTGATATTCTAGAATTAAACGCTGTATATCCAAGACATCATAGGATCTTAGTTACAATAAAGTATTTGACAAACCCTTTTTATAAAAACATTCTCCCTATGTGAATACATTTTTTTTTCTTTATTGGTATATATGGCTTTGTTTTTGTAAGGGAAGCTAAATATAATTATTGCCGAATCCTATCAGATATCTATATATACTGTTTGTTATACGATATGGCGAAAGTCATCCTGCCTATGATGAGATAATAACGTTTTCCTTTTTCTTTACTGTAGAAACCAATTAAGTAAATATAAGTTTTATGGTACATATTTTAATAATTTTCTTTATGTCTTGGATTATATACTCATACCAGAGATCTATCCAGCATCATCTTTGAGATCAGTATTTATTGTATGCTTTAGAAGTAACTATTTACTTCTTTTCCTTTTTGTTTTAAATTCACAGCAAACTTTCGGTAAGTATTTAAAAAAAAAACAAGATCTCCCAAAGTTTTTATTCTGCGTTTGTCTCTATTTATTTTTATATAATTGTTAATTTGCGTAATTCAATTTAGTTTCTTCATTTATTCTAATAAAATTTTAATTATTAAAAATTGTTTGATTTGATCCATTCCAAAATTTTAATTATAATAGATAGTCTAAATCTGTTTTCATGAAAACTACAAAAATATCTTTCACATTACTAGGTTTATATAGACAAAAGTGTATCGTTGTCACCCCGGAGACGTTGTCTGTGTTAGGTGTTAGGGGTGGTTGACCTTCGTGTGACGACGGTCTATATACTTCTGTTTATTTGACATAAATAAAAAATTGTCATAGTCTTCATATTAAGTATCTTTAATAACAGAATTTATTTATTTACATATAGACAATTACCCACTGCCTTTGTTCAGTCCTGAACTAACCTTTTATACATAATCTTGCATGTTATAAACTATCTAACCACATTTAATGATTTTTCCTACACAGTAAAAAAAGACAAATGGTAAAATTACTAAATGGTAACCGTAATTTGCTGCACTGTTATTTTTAACACGAACTGGATAGTATAATAACTAAACCTTTAGAACTCATATTACACGAACGATATACCCGCCAAGTTTGTAGAAGTACTCATAAATTGTACTAAAATTTACAAAACCCTGTGTTAAAAATGAATCAATCCGCCATAAATACGGGATAATTACACGGTGAATAATTAACTATTACACATTATCTTGTAAAATTTACTGTGTTAAATTACTTTTATGTAATGTAATAATACACCGATATGTCTAACACTGCCAAGTGTGGACTATATACACACTGATGAGTGTGGATTCAGTGTTAAAATCAGTCGGATTTTTTTACTGTGTATCATACACTATTTATAAGTTCATTACAGTTGTTCTAAAAATTCAACGATATAAAGTGTTTTTTAGATATAAATATATATTTCTTTGTTATTGATAAAGAAGATCTCATTTAATGAAACTAACACCATAATGTTGCTAGTGCAATATGGATTATTTGGTAATATCATTGACTGACAGTATTTGAAAACTTCAAGCTGTTTTCATGTCTGACAAACGAGGACAATACTTCTGCTTCTGGCTAATTTATCTAAATATGTAAAAAATTTAAGAAAGCCAACAAATAATATAAAAATATAAACTAAAAGACTAAGACTGTACAAATAACTATTTGTCAGATTAGACGGTGAAAACTGAAATACGGAAAAGTCACATTCTAATCTGCCAAATAGTTACCTGGAACTGAATGGTAGGTGAAAAGACTGCACCTATAAGATTAAGAAAAGAAAGAAGAGTTAATAAAACTCAAAAATGGTTACCCAAGATTCTAGGCTAAAAAGCACGTTTTGTGTATGTAACAATACTTCTTCCCACACGTATGCCTGAAGATGTCGAAAGTTGAAACACGTGTCGTATATATTAGCCTCTGGTAAAATTTCAGATTTCTCGGTGGAAAGAATAGGGATTGACATAGGTATGAAAGCATATTTTTTTTTTAATTATCAGCTTTCATTAAATTCAATACGGTAGGGAAAAGTATAGAAAAAGGTATGTAACACTAAATGAGTACTGTATTTAATTTTAAGTAGTAGTAAATAATACTTAATATTTTCATATTTTAAATGATGATAGTAGTAGGTACCTATATAGTAAGTAATAGTAAGATATGACTTGAGATTACTTCAGGATATTTCGATATAATTCAATCCTGAGGTGTACGCAGAGTAGTGGTTTTCGATATATCCTTTTACATATATCAGGTTAGGTTACTTCATATTTTTTAGGTTATAGATAAAAGAAAAAACAAACATATTCTCTTAGATAATTAATTTCTTTGATATTATATCTTTCAGTACATTTTTTTTGGCTAAATATTTAAATAAATATATAAATAATTTATGAAATCTATACTCATATTACATCAGAGGAATTAGAATTATATATATTACTTATATAACTTTTTTTAAATAAAAGTATAACAAATACATTTTTGTAAAAAAAACAAAATATTAAGCCAGTATCCTTAATTAATTATTCGCTTAAATATGCATAACGAATATATACAGAAGAACCAAACGAAACATAAAAATTTGCCGAAATAGGTTAATCTTTGATTCGGGGGGACAACTATTGGAGCATAAATGAAGGTCGACGCCTTCTACCCTCTCCCGCCACAAGGGCACACATTTTAAATGGGAATAAGTAAAGGTAGGGTAGCACTTCATTTGAAAGGTATTATTACCTATTCTACGGGGTGCTTAGTTTTAAAATCGGTCGATTCGTTATTGAGTAATTGACGTTTGAAGTTGGGTAAAGATAAGAATTGAAAAAGAAAACGAAATTCTATTTCGTATACTGAAAATTAACAATGTAAAAACTAAATTAAATGCTCAAAGTGTGCACCACTAACTTCCATACAGTAATATAAACGTTGCTGGAATTCTTAGTCTTAGATTAACTGCCTTATCCATATGGATATTTTCAATCAAGTAAGAAAAATAAATTCGTTGACAGCATTTTATTCGGTATATTATGATATTATCTACTATATTGTGCAATAAATCTATTTAGACAGGTTCATTATTTTCAAGACGTACCTAACTACAATAAATAAATAGAATACATTTTCTAAGGTAAATAAAAGTGAATATTTGACACTTCAAGAATACCGCCGAGGTGGAAAAGCTTCTTCAATTTTCAATCTGTTAAGTAGCACCCACTTCGGGCGCAGCCAATGATTTTAAATTCGCATTGTTCCGCATGTATTTAATTTTCTCCCAGAAATTTATATTGAAACCTTTGTTTCTCCTTTAAAACAGCATCTCCCGTGCACTGAGCTCGGGTGAAACAATTACTTTTTGTAACTGGAGAGCCTGTCTAATGCAGACGACGACAGTTTTGTTTGTGTTGAGTGAAAGAGAAAATTAATTACAGAAACGCACCTTACGCCGCCGCCGCGCCTATTTTAAACAAACTAAGGAACCACATCCTTTTTAGGAAACACAATGGCTTCTTTGTGTTTGGATATATTAACCCAACCCATCCCGTCCCAAAATCTTATCAAACTAACGCGACTCATCCTTTCTGCGGCTGACGAATAAAAGTTATCCACATGCTTCGACCAGTGGCGGGCACATTGAGAAGTTTTAATTTTTTAGTTTTGCAATAATTATGTATATACCTGTATCAAGAAGGAAAACATTAAATGTTTGGCACAGATGTTGCTCCACCTAGAGATAGAACACATACCTTAAACTCCTTAAACCTATTCAAAATATGCAATATATCGAATACGTAGCTTAGGTATTAATGAAAATTGTCGGAAATTGAAAGTACCTATAATCCTTTTTTAATCTGACTATAGCTTATTGGTGTTAATACTCGCACAATAATACTGATAACTTTTATACGCTTTAGTATAGGTACTGGTCTATACCATGCGTTTTAACCGGTGCGCTTTTGACGGGACCGGTTGCGCGGGATCGTGTTGTCTCAATGATTTAAATGATGCCGTCTACATATATGCGTTTCTAACGCACGTTCTGTTTTCTGCCGCAACTTGCTGCGGCGTAGAGGGACGAACGCAAACGGGATAAACAGACACGACACGTTTAGTTAAATAGAAGCGTTTACACTACGCGGTTTGTTTGTCCCATTTTTAAGTGCTTTTTATTTAGCTATGTTTGATACCTGCTGATAAATTTTTCCTAATAATTGAGGAAAATCCTCCGATTTGGGAAAATGGAATCAAAGATTATAGTGACGCAGAGGCTTGAAGGAAAAATAGAATTTTCTAATTTTCTCGTAAAACTTAGAAAATCTCTTACTTGTTTCTCTATCGCTAAAATACGGATGTACACAGTAAAAAAAGTCAAATGGTAAAATTACTAAATGATAATCGTAATTTGCTGCAGTGTTATTTTTAACACGGACTGGGTGGTATAATCACTAAACCTTTAGAACTCATATTACACGAACGATATACACGCCAAGTTTGTAGAAGTACTCATAAATTGTAGTAAAATTTACAAAACCCTGTGTTAAAAATGAATCAATCCGCCATAAATACGGAATAATTACACGGTGAATATTTAACCATTACACATTACCTTGTAAAATCTGCTGTGTTAAATTACTTTTATGTAATGTAATAATACACTGATATGTCTAACACTGCCAAGTGTGGACTATATACACACTGATGAGTGTTAATTCAGTGTTAAAATTGCTCGTTTTTTTTTACTGTGTACCCAAAACTGTTGTTGGAGGTTGTCGTTACTCACCAGTTGCTTGTAAAGCACACATAATTTTTATTAGATTGGTTTGACGCGACTTACCGACTTGAAATGAGAGGTGTGGCATACAAGGATAAGTGTAGAGACCCTTGCTTTTATTGCGGCAAAACCGGTCCCGTCTAAACGTACCGGTTAAAACGCATAGTATAGACCAGCACTTATGGTAGGAAACATCAGGGATAAAATAAAATGACCTTTCACTTAAATATCGTCTACCTGACTCTTGATTATGCACCAGCATCATCGATACCGCCCATACAATCAGCCTTTGCGGATGTCATTTGTCTTATACCAGGACTTTTCCTGTTAAACTGTACTTCGACATCCTGATGCCATGTGAATAGATAGCTGAATCGCATTACTTCCTCAAAGCGTGACATCACTAAACGTTTTATCAGGTGTAGATACCTACGTCAAAATAAATGCTAATTAGTCAGAAAAATATAGTTTTCACTGACCTCATATCATTATTTACTATATTAATATCATGCGTATGAAAGTATTTATATTTGTGGCATTGTTTAGTTATTCTTATTTATTTGGGTATTATGCCACCACTGAAAAATATAAAAAAAATAATAATCAACCTCTGCGCCGACGGAGCAGTCAAAGGTTGGTTTTTTGAAAAATATGTTTGCCTACTAAAGAAATTTCACACTAAAAAGCAGATTAATTATAACATTAAACACATCACTCAAAAACGTTTACATTTCGAAAACTTTTCCTATACAATTCTGTACGTCAGTCACACGTATAGGTAAAGCTTGGATAACGAAAACGGAGAAGTTTTCGAAATTTTGTAGTTTCGAAATATTGATACCTAATTTAACATTATTTTGTTGCAATAAATGGCTTTTAAGTAGGTACAGTTAGCTACTCTTAGTTGGCCATGACGACCTTAGAAAGTTCTGAATAAATTTCATTCACTTTCTAAAAATTATCAACAATCATGCCGGGAAGTAGGGATTATTAAATTGTCGATATTTAGAAAACTTCAATTTTTGGAATAGGCAACCTTATCAAAGTTAGCCTTTTTTAATTGTGAATAGGTAAGATAAAAATTATAAAATCAGAGAGTTTCTATTTGAAAAAATTCACTTTTTCAATTTCATATTTATTCTTGTTTTTGAGCACCCTGTGTTAATAATAATAAAAATATTAGGTATATGAAATCTGTTAAAGTAGATCCTTTTCTACATATAAATCAAGCCAAATTAAATAATAAAGACTCGTACAGTCAAAATTGACAATTATTTTTCGGTCTGCAAACGCGTCATTTTTTACTTAAAATTTTAAATATGTCAAAGACGATTTTAAGACTTAGGTGTAAGTAGGACATTATATACTTACATGAAATGTGTTTAGAACTAAGCGTAGGATAAAAAATTAAATACCTAATATATAGAGTGTCCTCTTTAAAATAAGCAAGTTGACATCTACTTCCGGTACAACCGGAAGTGTCACCGTCTTGAAAATATTTTAGCCAAAAGGCCCCTATCGGCATTGGTATGCTACAAAATTTTCAGATTTCCCCGCCTAAATTAGGAGTTCTCCCATAATCGATCGGGAAAGTTCTCGGTGGGACGCCCTGTGTATCTAGGTAGGTATATGATACATGGTAAGTATACAATATTTTAGGTTCAATGGCATTTTGGGCTATACTTAGAAAACATTTTCTTTACCTAAGTATATACCTATAAAATTCTATAATACTAAAACTAATGACAATTTTAAATCAAGTTTCGCATTTTATACTTACTTGTGAAATAGTAGGTAGGTATCCATACATATATATATAACATCTGACATCAAAATTTGGATACATTTAGGTACCTACCTATAGCCAATTTTTCCATTGTTGCATAGTAACTTGAATACTTATTGTTTTATACTTAGTCTTGAAGGGGATTGGAACCTTTGGTGTGAAGATGTCACTAACGTATAGTCTTCCACATAACACAAAAACCACTATAATGCACTCGACGCGCGTTTCGCCAACCTAGTTGGCATCATCTGGATATGATGAAAACTAAACCTATGATTAAAACTTTGAGTTTTAATCATCTTCAGATGATGCCAACAAACGCGCGTCGAGTGCAGTATAGTGGTTTGGTGTTATGTGGAAAACTACGTGAGTGTTAACATTTTGTGTTTGTTGAAAAAAATGTTACTGTCCACATAGAAATAAATGGCAAATTAAAATGCAAAGAAAAATATTTTGTGACAGAAAAGTTATTACAGCAGCAGCATAGAACTCACATATAACAACTTGAAGTTTTACGATTCAGTTAAACGGCATAGGATAATTTATTATCGTCAGAGGTGGTCGACAGAGGAGCGAGGTAGTTCGCAGATGAGCTGTGGTATGGATATCGCTCAAGAAACGTTGGAACATGATTTGCGGTTTATTCCATTGTCGAAAAGGATCATGAAGAGCTAGCCTAAGTAATATAGACGTATCTAATAGGTACATATTTCTTTGTCCAACTAATCTAGATGAATAACAGCGAACATTTATAATTACCTATTGTAGTTTAAATATCTGTGTACCTATAGCCGGTTGTGAATTAGGTATAGGTAGTAAAGGCAGGTGATTTCTTTGTGCCCAAAATATAAATATCTATAGTAACTAAAATATCAAGTTTAGAATAGGGAATCTGCCTTGGAAGTAGGTATTATCGAAAAAGAAAATTATAGATATTTATATGTATTTGTTCAACATTTAAAATAACTATTGATGTGGTTAATTAGGCTTCTTATAGGATCAAGTGTATTTCACCTTGTGTCTTTGACCGGCAAAAGACCAGTGTGTCTTTTGCCGGAAGAAAATCCACATTTCATTTTTTGCTGATAGGCCCGACCGAACGGAAGTTTATTTCACCGTTAAGAAATCGCGTCGTTATTGGCTGGCGCAGGTGAGCCGCCCACCTGAGGCAGGTGAACGGGCAGGTGCGCCGCCGCTGATTGGACGGGGCTCCTTCATGCGCGCTTTCCTTACCTGGCGGCGCAGGTGTGCGCATTGGGCCAGCCAACTCCTCCTCGTATCGACCAGGCAGGTGAAATAACGCGCGATTGGCCGCGCCGTCACGTGACCTCGGTTAATTGACTCGCATGTAAAGCTGGGCATAAGCGGCCGCGAAGGCATAGCTAGAGTGATTAATTTAAACAAAAAGGGAATAAGTGGCATTCTTAGGTGTAACTGTGATTTTATCATGTTTTACCGTACACGGTTTGCTGAATCCCTGATACGTCTGTCATATAGAATTTTAACAGTTTAACAAGTATTCGAAAGACTTATATTGTATGGGGTATTTCAGGAAAAAAAGGTATGTTCTACAGTTTGCTACAGTAAAGTCCTTTTCTACATAGAAACCAACCAAATTGAATACTGAAGGAACCCGTACAGTCAAAATTGGTAATTATTTTTGTTCTCCAAACGTAATTTTTTACACACAATTTTAAATATGTCAAAAACGGTTAGACTTATAGGCATACTACATATAGGACATTATATAGGTATCAAATTCGTCTCGAATTCTGCGCAGAATCTAAAAATAAAATAATAATTACCTACCTATAAGGTGTCTTATTCTAAATAAGTAAGTTGACATCTACTTCCAGTAAAAGTAAGTAAACTTTTTTTTATAACTCATCCAAATCTCAACGGTTTTAACCTTCAGATCGATTTTTTTAACACAGAAATTTCATTCACGCCCATCAAGTACAGAACCTATCTTTAGAAAGTTGAAAACGAACTCTTTAAGATTACAAGATAATATAAAGGGTGTTCTATTTAAAATGTTAAATCGTTATATTTGTTTCATAAAAGATATATTATCAATTTGACCCATGAGAAAATGGATATGTCATATATCTCTTTTACCTATACGGAGAGCTACAATAATGCGAAGTAGTGATCTTTTTCTTAAAAAACTTTCATTAACTTCGCAAAGTGTGAATTAGGGTCTATCTAGGGAAATATTTAGGGTGCTCCATTTAAAAAAGTATAGGTAGGTATGTTTGGTTTGGCATTTTAATATTAAACACCTTCTATGCCCCAAAATAATTTTAAAATGTGCACGTCACTGGCATCTAACTTCCTACCAAAAATGTGCATTCTAATTTTAACGGAATAGGTGGTACAGTTCGCATACGCACTAATGGGCCAACCTGTATACAGTGGCTATAGCAAAATGAAGCCATTTTGTTATTATAGAACATGTATTAATATTGTAGCGAAATAATGTTGCTAAATGCATACAGAGACATTATAGCAAACTCCATCCAAAAATGAGATAATATGGAAAGAACCAGTAGGTAGAATCTATTGCTACTGCGCATAACATGACAACTATTAATGGTAATTAGGACTGATTTACCATAAACTAAGGTGCACCTAGTAACCCCAACGAGGTAGGTTTCAAATTGGTGCACACACTACAAAAGTTTATTTACTTACCTTTAACGAAAAATAAATGCTAGGAAAATTAGGGATGGCACCTTTATATAACAGTAAAATGCTAATTTTTTGAGGTAGTAAAAGCATTATAGCAAAATGATTTTCCTTATGGAACTTATGGAAAATTGCTTCCTTTAGTGCTAAAGGTCATTTAGGTTAAGTTTAAAGTGACGTCATTTTCAGTAATTCATTGTTGTCAATATTCGATAAACAAATGACAAATAAATTAGCATTAGCATTTGGCATTTAGGTACAAAGAGTTTTATATTTGGCAACCCTTCTCTCCGTTGTCAAGTTGTTATTTATTTATATTGCCTATCTATTGATTGCTGGTTTTTTGGTGTTTGGTTCTGCTTAAATTTTGCTCGTGTATTTTCAATTTACGTTTTCTAGTTATTCACTTTATTTACACTAAAAACAGTTCTTCTCAGAACTAAAACCGTCGTGATTCTGTGAACTTTTTCAAACTCCTGCCCAGAAAAAAGTTACATCTGTCAACGGTGTATTTTTTGACAAGGCGACGTCACTTTAAACTTAACGTGAATGACCTTTAAGTACTTTACTGCTTGTTGCTCATATAACATTATTTGGTAAAAGTATTTGTACATAATTAAAGTATTCATCCATGTCCGGTATACTCATGGATATACCTACATTTTTCTTATAAGTTTATCCGAACACAGCTGTATATGAAGAACGAAAGAATGAAGAATTCACCCCAATGAACTACTTTAAATATTTTCATACCTCACTCATCGCACAAATCTGAGTGACACCCAGATCAAAAAGACCATTTTGGAACCTATTAAAAGACTCGATACAAGTTGTAGTGTGGTCCATGTGTACCCAGCTTTCTTAAGACGCTTTGTTACATCTACGTAAACTTGTTTACGGGCTGAAGTAAACGTAGCTCTTGGCAGTTTTACAACCTCCCAGATACCTACCTACAAGGGTTTAAGGTCTAGGACACCTGTGAAACGAACCTTTAAAGTTATAGAGGTTTATTGCGTGACTTAAGAAACAGCATAAACGATGAGGACTAGTAATACTTCAATTATTTCAATACCTCGTTACATAATTGTAAGGACTGTCCTATTTTTGGTGGGTAGGTATCCAGACTAATTCAGAATTTACAGGAGATAGCGAACTGAAAGTTGTATAGGTATACACCGTGTTCCATATAAAACGACCCACTATACTATCTGGAAATCTATAAAAGATGTGAAAAAAAGTTAAATACAATAGTTTTTTAGATTTTCCAGTTCTTTTAAAATATAATACTTCCATGTATACAGGGTGTCCCAATTTTGCTGGGACGACATCAACTCTAAAAATTTAAATGGAACACCCTGTATTTTTGTCGATTTTTCGATTCTTTGTCAAAAATAAACTCGACTTACCTATTTAAACTATAGTCGAATTTTGCGTAGTTTTCGAGATATTTGAGGTCATGTGTGCGTTTTGGAAAAATCAAAGTGTTTTTCAACACGATATAAAAAAATTATCTAAAACTAAAATTAAGCGTTTGGGTAGTAATTTCCACTTACAAAGCGTCAATACAGATACAGAATACAAAATTTTTGTTAACAATTATACAGGGTGGACATACTACGAAATCAATCTGGCAACTTTATAATCTGAAAAAGGTCGATTTTTTTAAATGAAACACCCATTATATAATTACTTTATGTTAAAGACAATGAAAATACCTATCATTTCATATATATATGTACTATACATAAATTCGATGGTTACAGAGAAAATCGCAATTTGATAGAAATTTACAATGATTTCTAGTATAATGATATTATAATGCTGCATGCTCTCAAAAAACTAGGAGGCTATGGAATGAATAATATTGAAATTTGTTTTAATTTGACAGTTCTGCAATTTATTTGTGTTTATACGGATTAACATAAAGTCTGTCCCCTCTCTCTAATTTTTGAACCGCTGAGTATATTGTGATGAAATTTGGAACACATGTATCATTCATCACATATGGATTAACAGATAAAACCAAAATTGTTTTATAGATAGGTATATTAATAATAATTTATTAATATTAAAAGCGTAAAATAGTGACGACTAGAGACTACAACAACGGAAATATTGAGATAAAACAATAATTATTAGACAATAGATCAAATCAGAAGTGGGATTTGGAAAGCATATAAAAAATGGAATAATATTTTACGTGCTGGGAATAAGCCATTACAAGAGTTGTTTGTTTCCCCGTATATAAGAACTCAAAAGGGTAGTTGTAGGAGGGTCGACGCAGTGTCATTCGTCCGAGGAAGCCAAGGTACCGTGACGATAGTCATCATACCGTAATGGCAGTCTTCGCAGAGTCGGACGTCCCACGGAACAAAACACAGTGATCTGTCTTCGAAACGAGGCTGTAGAGGTGCATCCACGGTACATTATGTGCGCACATCCTGGGTGAATCATGCGGACAAAGCGACCATTTCCCGCCGTGTGGCTGGCCGGCGGGACACCCTTCTGGTGAGTCAGTCACCCTCTTCCGCCGAAATGTCGCATGTGCTCTTTTTACCCAACAAAAGGTAAAGGAGTGGGCGAGCGAACCACCCCAAGAAATTAATTCAGCAATGGCGACTTGGAGAATATATGGTAATTAAATATTATAGACTAGCCATGTACAGGGTCATTCACGGTTAGACGTATCTCCAAAACTAATAAATACTTAGTGATATAAATTTGAAATTTTAACAGGAGATCTATTTTTTTTATTTTCGATTGTTTTCTATTTCCGGTTATACCGGAAGCTATGTCAACTTGCTTATTCTAAATATAACACCCTATATACTTTTGCATTTCCGAAAATAGCATAAAATTCTGAGTCAAAAATATGTAACATACCCTATAGCGAAACCCAGCTGTTTCGGAGATTTTTTACGTTTTATAAAAAAATTGACAGATGTAAGGGTTCGCGAGAATCTTTTTAATTTTTTTCGTATGGTACGGGTTTATTCGGTTCTTAGCAAAAGGAAAGAGCCTAAGTTATGCTACATTTTAGAGTAAAGACAAATTCAACAGTACTATATGTTCTATATCTCTCGTTACATTTTGGGAAATTCAAGTATAGTGGAAACTTCTTTAAGTCAAATGAAACACACCCTGTATTTTTTACAAGGTGTTATTTAGAATTAAATTATCTCTCTTCCAGTAATTTTGAATGACCCTGTATTGTGCATCTTTCGTTAAAGAAACACATAATGCAACATGCGGTAATTTTTTATCTAGTCGACTCTGCAAACACAAATAATAATTTTTATACGGGGAACAAAATATACCTACATAAATTGGGACAAGGACTATGCTAATCTATCTTTGACACGCCATTATGTTATACCCTGTATAAAATACAGGGTATTTCGTACAATACTATGTACAATAATGTATATTTCAGTATGTACAATAATGTATATACTGAAAAAAATGTAAAGATATATGTAGTGTGCCATTTAGAAAATCATCTGTGTTGCCACTTTTATGTGGACTATACTGACTATATTGTTCTCTGTAAAAAATAAGAATATTTTGTAAGTTTTGTTGAAAAACAAAGGTACTTACGCCTCTGGCCATATCCTAATTCCGCTTCAGTAAAATAAATGTTGGTTCTTCTTAATTTAATAATATTGTGCATCCGTGTTGAGTATTTAGTTAGAAAACACCGTATTCCACAAAGGGATTCCAGTTTCTTCAACTTTCTTGCTTTTAACAAACATTTCCAAAGGAGTAACTTTAAGCGGCACGTTATAATTAGATTTGTTTGTTTTTAAAAACTTTGAAAATATATAATTTCTCTTTAAAAGAAAATTGGTAAAAACTGTACTACCACTTCTTGAATGATGTTAATTAATAAAATAAGTGCACTATTAATTAAAATACCACATAAATTAGAAAACCCCCAAATCCAAAGTAAAATTCTGAGGTTGGTTAAACATTGAAAAAACGCAAATACCGACATTAACAGTGCCGGAGCTAAGGATCAAATCCTGACAATAATAATAATAGGCAATGTGACCAAGAACTTCTGCCACAACACTCTCTTGCCCACTGCGCTACCTTGGCAATAACATACATTACGATCAGTTAAAAAATATATTGATTTATTGGCGTCTATTTTGGAATTTTTACATTTTTATCATGAGTTCGTTCGTAACCTAGCTGGATTTTCATTCTGAAAAGGTTTGTGTCCTTATGGAATGGTCCTTATATTTATAGACTTGCTCTTAAATTTCATAAAATATTGCTATAATCTAAAAAATGTTGGTACATTCTGATGTAGATATTTTCATCAAACACATTCGAATATGAACATACTTTTATCATGCATAATAAGTAAATCATCGAAATAATAAGACGTCTTAGATACGGATTTCAAATATAAGTTTTGCATTAAAGTGGTTCTAAGAACTGGTCTAATTAGGATCTTTTCTATCCTATCAACCAAGCTACAACAAGTAGGAGATAATAGCTGTCCACCATCGATGTTTTTCAACCAAATATAGGTATTCATTATATCTTGTTACATGACCTGGCACCTGGAGTTAGTGTTTTTTCACTTCAACACTTTAGTATAAAGCAAATAACTACGAATAGTAAGGACATCTGCAAAAGCCTTATTTAAATAAGGACTAAAACAAATCAAGCTAAAACAGCTATTCTCCTGGCTGTATGCAGCGCCGAGCGCTGTATTACCAAGCAAAATTTACCGTATTTTGTCTGACATAGTTAGAATCAAAATACTACTACAAAAAATACTACAAAATAGAACTAGTGTCTACAACACCTCATGCGTATCAAGAAGATATTAACTCCAGTTACTGAATTACCTATATTTATTTTGAAGATATGCCTTTAAGGAAGTACATTTTTTTATTAGAAAATGTTAGTATAGTCCGCAAGGTTAAGTAAGAATTAATGTGTAAGTAAGAAATACGGTGTAGCTTGTTGACATTTCTATTAGAAGCTTGTCTCCTTCAGTCCACCCATCAATTAGTGCTCTCAACTGAATTGCTGCCGAACAAATCCAGACAGTTTACACAGACACTAGTTTTAGTATCGGAAAAATCTCAGTGGCCCATGGCGTAGTTACAATATAGCCTCCTGCGATATAAATAAACCAAATATAAATAAATTTATAAGTTATAGTTACTCCGTATCACTGAGTACAGAAAATGATGGATTAGAAAAGTAACAACAAAATCAGTTGCGCTTGTAAGAATGAAAAGCTATAAATTTATAAAGGATTAAATAGAGACCCTTTATTGATAGTATTATTTAAAAACTATTTTACACTTTTAACTAAATATCCACTGCAATGTGATGCATTAGGTTGTTTTCATGGTATTTAAACATAGAGAGTAAATCTGGCAGGCTTTGTTCCAAATAATTTTATTATTTTTATTTTTTATTTTGTAAAATTTTATCTGTTCTATATTTTTACATACCTGAATATATTTTTCTCAGATATAGTATAAACACCAATTCAAATATTGAAAGGTTTATAGTAATAGAACGAGACATTTTATTTTCAAATGATAAAAGAAGCAATAACAGAAAATATTATCAGTTTGTGGTTAGACGACAATACTTAGATCACTTAGGTACATACAGAGTGATTCACAAGTGAGAGAAAATATTTAAATATGTATAATAACATGTATTTTAACAGCTGTCAGCCATTAAAGTGTTTGGAGGAAATACCGGGTGTTCCACATAAAAGTCCTCACCCTCGTATCTCGGCAACGGAAAGATATATTTTGATTTTGAAAAAAAAACAGATACTAGAGCTCATCTATGGCTTCATCACGGAGTTTAACTTGATTTTTTTCAGAGCAAATTAGAGATGGCGCTGAAGTCGAAAGAAATATTTCGTTGGCAGAAACTTTGTAACAATGTTTATCCGATAACAATGTTATACGCTTGAGTTTGGGCCTCACCAAATGAAGAGCCCGATATCTCTGAAACTATCAAGTTTTTGAAAAATAGTCATTAGAGAAAAATTGTTTAGAATTGAACAAAGTATCGGATAAACCTTGATACAAAGTTCCTGCCAACGAAAAATTTCTTTCGACATCAGCGCCATCTCCAATTTGCTTTGAAAAAATCAAGTTGACCTCCGTAACGGAGCCATAAATGAGCTCTATCATCTGTTTTTTTCAAAATCAAAATATATCTTTCTGTTGCCGAGATACAAGGCTGAGGACTTTTATATGGAACACCCAGTATATGGCAATATATAAATATACGGAAAATATAAACTAGATATGTCCCAGTATAGTTAATATAAAATAAGATAATATTGAACATATATGGACCTGCAAATTAAGAGTGTTTTAAAATATAATTAATTAAAATTACCTATAATTAAATCCATTACTTACTATAGTGGCCTTACTATATAATCCACTTATCATATTAGCTATAGCTATGGAGCTATAATAGAACAAATATGTAATGAAAAGGTGTATGAAATGCGTAAAATACCACATTCTGTTTATGTAGTGTGTTTTTATTCAAATAAAGAATCAAACTGCACACCCCTGGGAGTAAACCTGTAAGATTACATCTCTGATTCTATGAATAGGTAAATTCGCGCCGGGAAGGTTGAAGGTATATAAGCTGCCTACCCGTGGGACCACGCTGGTGTATAAAAACCAAATAAACCAACCATATGGGACGACATATCACCGAGATAACACATGTGGTCGCTGGGGAGCATACATGATATATGAGCCCAGGTTAAGAAAGATATCGACGAAGACCCAGGTGACCTTATACGCGTTATCTTTTCGGGTTACATTTCCATCTTCAATGTAACAGATTTATTACGTTCGCCACTTTTGATTTTCAAGTCAACATATCAATTTTTAAAATTTAGTGCCGGGATTTATTGCTTATTTTGTGTGGATCACCGTAAACCTGAATAACTCTTCGACTTTCTAAAGAAAATAGGACAGCGTTTACATATATTTATGTAGGTTTTACATGATTTGTGGTAAAATTTCATGCAAGTCACATTTCGTAAGGGATTAAAGGGTAAGTAATAGTAATTCGGATACTCGACAAAGTCCTACAGGAACGAAAAGGCGAAAATGAAATAGTGTCTAATAAATTGTATTTCACTGGTACACTGAAGGAAGTGATTTGGAAGACGTTGTACACGTAATAAATCTTTATTGTACCGGTACAGGTAAATCTAAGCGTTAACCAATCAGAATCCGTAATCGTCAAGCGTGCAATTATGAACAGCGAATCAATTTATTGAGCTCTACACTGAAAGAAATATGCTTTATCACTATTAGAATTCTAAAATCCGTTATAAGAGTGTAACAATACTATACTTATGTGATAGATCAACAGGTGAATAATGGATATGCAATATGCTTTGCTAATACAGGTGTATAGTGATTATAAACTGTTTTATTAATTAAATTATTGATTAGTCGGTACACAACCGTTTGTTAACCTGTATGGGGTAATAACTGTTACATTATTAAAGTGTTTCTTACTCTTTATTAGAAATTCTGAGAGTAATAAAAATCATATGGAACTGTTTTATATTCTTTATAAGTTAAGAATATATACGATGTGCTAAGTAACGCATAATTAGAAAAATTATCGAAATATATTTTTCATAACAAACCGCTCCTTCGTTTCCTTCCAAAATAGCAGCTTATACAGTGTGTCCATTTAATGCGCAATTCTTGTATATCTATTACCTAGAGAAAGCAGAAACACTTCAAATACAAAAATTGCAAGTGTTAAGTGAAACAACGAACAGGATGATCAATTAATTCTGCATACAAAATAGGGTGTACCATTCAAAAAAAGTTAAATTTAACTCGTTATAGTCGCAAATACTTTTAAAAATTACATCATTGGCTACCATATTTAATAGCTTATCAGATGTAATAGAGTTACGCACTAAATGGTCTCAATCTGCATATACAAGAATTACACTGCACTGAAGAACTATAGTTAACTACCTTTTCACCTTTAGAGCATTACCAGTTTTTTGTTTTTCTAACAAATACTTAATGTGAACTGTGCAACAATAGATCCCAAACCGTCAACAATGTTGCGTCTGAGAGTATCTATGAGCATAATGAGCTTCGCTTTCGTGTTCGCTTGTTTAACGAAATTAACCTAATACATACCGAGCAGCGCCAATCGCTTAACTACTAAAAAAAACGTTTTATATGTTAAAACGTGAAATATAACCATTATGAACTAGTATAATACTGTTAGTACAACCGTTATATACAGATCTGTGCTAACTGCCTTTATACAACAAATATTACCCCTTATACAAAAGAAATACAATAGATATAAAACATGATATGTGTAAAAGTTATTACTTATATCACCATCTCATCTATGTATAATGTATATTAAACTTATTTCAGTGAATCTGATTGAATAATGAATATGGAAATGTCTTAAAAAAATAAAAGTTTTATACTTAATATAATAATTCTAATATGCAATACACATGTTACTTTAGTGTAACAGTTTAATACGCCCATTTCTTTCAGTGTAGAATGATTGCTGTTGGCATATGTAATGTGGTTCAGTATTAGTCCTTCAACGCGTTCACATGTTACTAACACGTACCTATAACACATATGTATATCAACTCATTGGAGCCTAGTGTTATAATAAATTAATTAATTCTAATAATGAATGGTGTGTAAAAAGATTGTATCTGTGAACTGTTCTTTTCCCTTGATGCCATTATTGATTTCATTATTCATTGTAAATATAAGATTAGGTCAACCATTTTTAGAATAATTTTTCGAACAATTTCTGCGTCATTATTCTCATAATGATTCATATTTTTATTCAAGAACTGCCAAATGAATGATTTTTATTTCTTCTTTTAAAATTAGCCATAGGTGATTGACTGAATCAACACCATTTTATCAAAGAAACTTTTGGTCTGTTTTAATTTTCAACGTGCATTATGAATCACATGGTATTAAAACCGGAATATTTATAGCAACTCCGAATCCATCCACCAGAGAATGATGTCTTGATGTCTCCACCTTTATTATGTATTTATTATATAAATACAGACCAACTTATACTCAAATTTAGATTACAGAATTAAATAATTAGTCCGCCAATGTTCAAAAACGAATTAATCATCTTAAACTAACTGAAATCTTAAACTGGCTTAAGCAACTGACCGAAAATAACGTTTTCTTATATTTATGAACATTTTCTTATATTTATGAACGTAAAATGTTGATCCTGACTTGCGTATTGCAATAATTGAACGGTTACAAGAACGCGCACAGCCTTATAAACCGCATACAATGATTAACCTCGTGAAATGTGCACAGCAATTAAACACTTAGAGGACGTATCCAGTCTTATAAACTAATAACAGCACATGTAAACAGTGTCGGCAAACACATATTCGGCCAGAACACGCTAACGGGCTGGTGCATGTGCAGATTCGGGGGCTTCGCACACGTGTAATGCAATTCGAAAGCGGCTATAATACCAGGGAGGAGGGCCACGTCGCTCTGGAACACGGGTCCTGACATTAATTACCTAGATCCGTGTAACAGGGCGATCGAACACAACCTGTCAATTAGACAGCATTAGTCTCGATCATTCGGATCGCTAGCTGCTCCACTCTGCAGACTGCTTGGCTCTACAGCGATAATTTTAGTTTTTGGTGGCTATTGCAGGCCATCTATCAATGATTGGCCTCAAAAAGTGAACGGGCGATTATTTAATTTAGAAAGAAGAAACTTATTAGCATCAAGTTTGGGAAGAAAATAACTATATTGGCTATTTTACAAGATAAATACAAGTATACACAAGCTGATGGAAACATATAACCACAAATACGTCACATTAGAAATACACCACATTAATATCTTTAAAGCTATTTCAATTTAATTATTTACTCATTTATTCCCTCTTATACACATTAACAAGACTCAGACAATGGAAAAATTGCTGTCAAGAAACTCTTGGATATTTATTTATTTATTTATTTATTTATTTATTTGTTTACAGCTGCCAAGTGAGTAATTAGTTAAGTTAACTAAAGCTACCTTAGTTAACAGGTAAGGAAACGAAATAGATATAAATTAATTACGAATATTATAAAAGTATTAAAATAGTACATACTGAAAATTAATTAATTTGTGGATAGAATACACTTCTTAATTCCATGCACACTGGAACAGAAGTTGTCAAGTCTATTTTCATAATTGTGATAATTTGAACACATTACATTTAAAGGTGGAAACTGAAGAACATTTGTTCTTGGTGTTTTTAAGTAGAATAAGTGATTATGACGAGTTCTGCCGTGTAAAATGTTAAAATTTAAGAGATGTAATAAATCCTTACATTCAATATTGCCATTAATAATTTTATATAAAAACAAAACCGAGTAAGTAAACTCTTCTCTGGGCTAGATCATTGAAATGAAACCTGGTAAGTAGCTCCAAATGCGAAATACCCCGAGGTGGATAAGCGTTATCAGACCTAAAACTTAAATATTTCAGGAATTTTCTTTGAATTTTTTCAATATTGTTTATGTGAACATCATATCGCGGATTCCACACAATATTCGCGTACTCTAACTTAGAACGAATAAACATGTAATACAAAAGTTTAATAGTGTCCACCGAGAAGTGAGTGGAATTACGTATAACAAATCCGAGCGATCTGTAAGCATCATTGATGATATTATTAATGTGATCAGTAAATGTCAATTTAGAATCAAAGGTAACGCCCAAGTCTCTGAATTGATCACTCTTCATTAAAAACGTGTCACCTAATTTATATGAGAAGCTAATTATAGTAGGGACAGTCTTTTTTGGTGAATGATATAAAACAACATTTCTCGATGTTAAGTGGCAGTAAGTTTGTTTCACACCATAAAATATTTATGTTGATATCGTTTATAAATAAATTAAACAATAGAGGTCCTAGGACTGAACCCTGAAGAACGCCTAATGTTGCAAGTATTTCAACAAATCTGAACCCACAATATTGAACACGTAATTTTCTATCCGATAAATAAGATTGAAAGAAGTTCGTAAAATTCAGAGTCAAACCGTAATAGAGTAATTTATCTAACAACTTCCCATGGTCGAGTCTATCAAAAGCCTTAGACAGGTCAGTATATATGACATCTACCTGTCCTCCTTTGTCCAACACTTCTGATATAAATTGATCGATACAAACTAAATTCGTCACAGTTGATTTACCTGCCATAAATCCATGGTGATTTGGAGATATTTGAGATTTCAAGTTAAAATACATATAATCATATAAGACTACCTCAAATAATTTACTAAAGTTGGACAATATTGCTACAGGTCTGTAATTATTAATCTCTGTTTTGTCACCTTTCTTAAAAATCGGGCAGATTTTGGATTGGATATTATAAAATGCCTTAATTTGAACCTCTATATTTAAAAGTATTGTCATTTAGTGTTTTAATTGTTTGAGGTAAAGCATTATAGAATTTAATACCCCAATATCCTGGACCGTTCTTTATTTTATTCAAACGAAATTATGTATTGTGGAGACTAGATACCCTCAAAAATGTGACTGTTATACGTACCCATAATTTACCAACATTATAATGAGGGATAAATTTGCATTACAGATTGCAATTCACAATTTGACAATATGGAAAGCGAATATGGTTGTTATTGACAAAATTTATTCATATTTTCATAATATAGGTATTCGTAATTCATTATTTATTATGTTTTGAGTAATTATGTTGAGTAAGTGCACGATCTCAGTAGATAGGCTGTAGGCGTATGGAGCCAAAAACCCATGTATTTTTAAAGGGGCCTAAATTTTGCAAAAAAGTGAGTAATTTTACCCCCTCCACTTTCCTTTTGGAGACATGCCATGCCTCCCAACCCATCACGCAACCCTTGCGCTTGCGTAGACGCTCTGCAGTTAACTGTGCGCCCTCGCCACAGCCATCGCCCAGGAGGTCGCGGTCATAGCTTCTGCAACCGTCCTGCGGGTACCTACCGCGTTCTCCATGGAATTATTTTTAGCGGGGAAATTCGACCACCGGATATCATCCGCCAGACGCGGTTCTTCAGCTATCTACTCAGTAATCTGCGGGTCTCTCTCCCTTCACTTAAGAACGGAGGAACTCGTATTTAAGCCGTACAGGAAAATACAATATATAAAACATCATCAACGGGATTTACTTAGGCGTAATTTTTAAATCTCCAAGTCATTTATAAAATGTTTATTGTAGCGCTTTGAGTCGGCATACTTTCACTTACATAAATCTGACGGAAATATCAGCTATTTTATTTATTTATAATTGTAGCATTGCTCGCGCGATACGACTTCCCCACCTTGCTCGTTTACGTTCCTCGGTAGCGTCTATAATCTACCCCCTATTATTAATTTTTAATATACATATTTTTTAGAAAAAACCAGTACGTTTAATTAGTTCGCGCTAATTTTTTACAATCGACAAACCCACAGACGCATTTTTAACATTAATGAGATGTTATTATTGGTATAGTGGATTTATTCATTTCAGAGATTCTACAGTTCCAATTATATATTATATGGAGTTAAAATACTGTCTAGAATGAAAATAGATAGGTAGTTATTTCAAGTTATATGATATAAGTTTATCTCAATATCCTCGTCATCACAAAGGATAAAAAATTACCAATTGGTAACCCAGTACAAATTGGCATCGGATATTTATTTTTAGATTTAATATGTACAGTGTGTGTGTGTGTGTGTGTGTGTGTGTGTGTGTGTGTGTGTGTGTGTGTGTGTGTGTGTGTGTGTGTGTACTTAAATATTGGTAGAGTAAGAAAGGTTTCTTTGTAGGTATTTAGTGTTGCATGTACAATTAAAGTGATATTTTCTTCAATGTAAGAAGGAGTACGGCATACCTGAGTATCTAGGTAAGTACCTACTTTACATTATTATTTTTCTAGATCAAAAAGTTCCCTATTATTGCTTATAAGTTTTATTTTCCTAACCAACAAGTTATAAATCCACACAACAAAAAATATCAATAGTTGTAATATTTTATTAGTTTGAGCATCTGTAAGTACATAGTTAGATGTAAATAATAGTTTTCTAACAAGTATGAACCTTTCAATTTTTATAGACTTTTTAAAATAGATAGCTATCAAGTTTGATGTAGGTGCAATATACAGGATATATCATAATTATCTTGCTATTATTATTATTACAATTTATTCAAAATAGATCTAACAGTCAAACGTTAAGGAATTAAAAAAATAAGTGTCAATAAGCTTTAATGTGTACAAGGTAGCATAGCTAAAAATGGTAGGAACATTTTAGTATACCATACTTATGTTTTCAGCCGCTGCGTACTATAAATTTTTGATTTATTTCTGCGGTAGCTAAATATTTTATCAAGGTATTTTTTAACAAAAATTTTTCATAATACATACAAGATTGGAGCAACATTCACCCATTTAACTTTACATGAAGCTTTACATAATTTACACTAATTGTTAGTATTTTATAATTGATTTTAGCCCAAGCTCATTTTCTATGGAGAGAGAGAGACATTCAATGCTATTAAAATTAAAATATCGAATTTTAAATTTTCCTACATAACCATAATTGCAGATAAATAGTTTTATATAACAAAAATAAGCCAAGCTTAGTTATAATTGATTTTATCCCAAGCTCATTTTTCTATAGAGAGATACATTCAATGCTATTAAAATTAAAATATCGGGTGTTGAATTTTCCTACATAACCATAATTTGTAGATAAATAGTTTTATATAACAAAAATAAGTCAAGCTTAGTTATTATATAGAACGTGTCAACATTAACCCGAAAATATTTCCAAAGCCAAAAAGATGTAATGTCGTTTAACAAACGATTGGAAGCGCCTGCGTTCTCACGATACAGGGTATTAAAAAGAAACGGATTTTATTTGTCTTATTAGACTAGATATTGTTACTTACCTATTAATTGCTTACAATTTTTCCTGTTTAATTTTCATTCATACTGAAGCACTATGAACACTTCAGAAAGCTTTTTATTCTGAATATATAGACCAGAGCCTAAGTTATTTATTTTTTATATACAGAGTATGACGTACATATCTACATAAGTAGACAGAGCGATATAACATTTTGAGTATACATTGCATAGACCAGAGTTTAAGATTTTTATTTGATATATTATATATTCTACACTTAAAGTACGTAGTAAATCGAAAGGGAATAATACAGGGTGTGCAATTAAAGTAAGATTGATTTTAGGTTGTATGATATTTACTAAAAAACTAAGGATTGGAAAATACATAGGCTTCAAACATACAAATCTGAACAGGTTACAGTTGGCTGACATCAAAGAAGTGCGTACGTGACTTTTGAGCATTTAACATATCTGTTAACATTTAATTAACAGATTTATTAGATTTCTTGTCTTCAAACGACACAATCAATTCATTTAACCTTGAGACTTTTTGCTTGTCGAGACTCATCTATATAGTGTTTTCTTATATAAGTATTACTTTAACTAAGTTTTCATTGTAAGTGTAAAATAAAAAGATATTTGAGTTTCAATATTTGAATTTAAAGTTTATAGGTATATTCTCTGACTGGAGATGCTAGAATCCATCATAAAATAGCGGCTTCCGATTTCTACTTCCAGTCTCCCGAAATATGTGATGTGGGTATCAAACAATTCATCTCAACGTCTAGAATACTAATTTAACTAAATTTTATTTAGAGATGACGTCACAAAGATGGTTAAGTTACAGTTACTTTACCTCTAGTTCTTTTATAGAATTAATGTTTTCAAGAATTTCAGTTTTTGTTTCATTAGAAGCGCACAAAGTTTAAGGTAAGGCCATTTTGGCACAAACAAGCCTATTTGAGGTCTAGTATACCCACGTAATATTTTACTTAGATCTGACGTTATGAAGCTGATCATTTAGTTTAGGTATTTATATTCAACAGGTACATTTATTTAAAAAACAGTCTCTATCTATCTTTATCAGGGACATCCGGTACATAAGAAATTATATTTAAAAAACAATCTTTATGCTAAATAAAAATAGGTGTTAAACAAATTGGTTATTTTTGCTAGAGTTTCACAAGATCGAGGTACTATCGAGATTGTCTCCTAGTTCTTAATCAACATAGATTTCCATAAATATCTTGTAAGTTTCCAGTTAAATCCTTATATGTTTGAAATATACAGGGTGTTAATAATAAATAAAGTAACAATAAGGGTAATAAGGGTAACAATAAGGGTAATAAGGGTAACAATAAGGGTAATAAGGGTAACAATAAGGGTAATAAGGGTAACAATAAGGGTAATAAGGGTAACAATAAGGGTAATAATAAGGGTATATAAGGGCAATAAGGATAACAATAATAAGGGTAACAAGGGTAGTAATATAGGGGTGTATACTAAGGGTATATAAGGATGTATAATATGATAACTTACTGATTCAACATTTATGGTTCAAACAGTAGACATGTATGCTTGCATCACTTGTGACAGAAATTTTTCCTAAACAAGTTAAATAATATCTAGTCTTTATTTACAGATACACAATAGCCATTTTATTATGGGTACATTAGAATTACAGTAAGTGGTATTATAAATTTTAGATATATTTTTCAAATACTTTTAGCTGTCTCATTACAACAAAATCACTATATTGTACATGTTGATTGAGATGTTTCACTATCAATGTTGCTTTTCTAGTCTTGTAAAGTATATATGTAATTCAGAGTTTTGGTTTTGTGATAGGGGCAAAGTACCTTTTCAATACCAGGAAAGACAATACAGGTTTTTTTAGTATATTCAAGTCCTTTCTTCTCAATATATAATTAGAGGCGTGTTACAAGTAATTTCCAATGTAGTAATTTTTCTTAGGGTATTGGGTCAGAACAAACTTTATATACATAATAATACTGTGATATTATTTTACCACTACAAAGAGAAGAACAAATTTTACAATATAACCTTTAGAGGGGTGGGGATTATAGAATTTTAATAACTAATAAATTATATTCATTTCTCGTAGCTCATCGATTATGTTTTTACAAAGAGGATGCCGCATATTCAATTTCTTATTGATAAGGCAATCCTTTAATTTATCAACAAGTTTATTAGGGTCATTCGGGGGTTCCTCCTCCTCAGAGTTTTTATATCTATAAATGTATTTTCTGATAGGTTCGTCATGCTTAAATTTATCATCATTGTCCTGAGCTATACTTTTAGATGGGTAAGTTCTAGGTAGTGGATGGTTCTTGGTACTATCTGTCAGAGCATGGTCTTTCATCTTGTGGTGACTATGTTCATTTGGGTGTTTATTTTCTATGTGAACACTCAAGTTATCCTTACGCGTAAATTTCTGGTTGCATATGCTGCAAACAAAGAATACTGTCTTGTGTTTGTTTCGGTGGCGGCTTAGAGCACTAGGCCAGGAAAAATTTCTGTCACAAGTGATGCAAGCATACATGTCTACTGTTTGAACCATAAATGTTGAATCAGTAAGTTATCATATTATACATCCTTATATACCCTTAGTATACACCCCTATATTACTACCCTTGTTACCCTTATTATTGTTATCCTTATTGCCCTTATATACCCTTATTATTACCCTTATTGTTACCCTTATTACCCTTATTGTTACCCTTATTACCCTTATTGTTACCCTTATTACCCTTATTGTTACCCTTATTACCCTTATTGTTACCCTTATTACCCTTATTGTTACTTTATTTATTATTAACACCCTGTATATTTCAAACATATAAGGATTTAACTGGAAACTTACAAGATATTTATGGAAATCTATGTTGATTAAGAACTAGGAGACAATCTCGATAGTACCTCGATCTTGTGAAACTCTAGCAAAAATAACCAATTTGTTTAACACCTATTTTTATTTAGCATAAAGATTGTTTTTTAAATATAATTTCTTATGTACCGGATGTCCCTGATAAAGATAGATAGAGACTGTTTTTTAAATAAATGTACCTGTTGAATATAAATACCTAAACTAAATGATCAGCTTCATAACGTCAGATCTAAGTAAAATATTACGTGGGTATACTAGACCTCAAATAGGCTTGTTTGTGCCAAAATGGCCTTACCTTAAACTTTGTGCGCTTCTAATGAAACAAAAACTGAAATTCTTGAAAACATTAATTCTATAAAAGAACTAGAGGTAAAGTAACTGTAACTTAACCATCTTTGTGACGTCATCTCTAAATAAAATTTAGTTAAATTAGTATTCTAGACGTTGAGATGAATTGTTTGATACCCACATCACATATTTCGGGAGACTGGAAGTAGAAATCGGAAGCCGCTATTTTATGATGGATTCTAGCATCTCCAGTCAGAGAATATACCTATAAACTTTAAATTCAAATATTGAAACTCAAATATCTTTTTATTTTACACTTACAATGAAAACTTAGTTAAAGTAATACTTATATAAGAAAACACTATATAGATGAGTCTCGACAAGCAAAAAGTCTCAAGGTTAAATGAATTGATTGTGTCGTTTGAAGACAAGAAATCTAATAAATCTGTTAATTAAATGTTAACAGATATGTTAAATGCTCAAAAGTCACGTACGCACTTCTTTGATGTCAGCCAACTGTAACCTGTTCAGATTTGTATGTTTGAAGCCTATGTATTTTCCAATCCTTAGTTTTTTAGTAAATATCATACAACCTAAAATCAATCTTACTTTAATTGCACACCCTGTATTATTCCCTTTCGATTTACTACGTACTTTAAGTGTAGAATATATAATATATCAAATAAAAATCTTAAACTCTGGTCTATGCAATGTATACTCAAAATGTTATATCGCTCTGTCTACTTATGTAGATATGTACGTCATACTCTGTATATAAAAAATAAATAACTTAGGCTCTGGTCTATATATTCAGAATAAAAAGCTTTCTGAAGTGTTCATAGTGCTTCAGTATGAATGAAAATTAAACAGGAAAAATTGTAAGCAATTAATAGGTAAGTAACAATATCTAGTCTAATAAGACAAATAAAATCCGTTTCTTTTTAATACCCTGTATCGTGAGAACGCAGGCGCTTCCAATCGTTTGTTAAACGACATTACATCTTTTTGGCTTTGGAAATATTTTCGGGTTAATGTTGACACGTTCTATATAATAACTAAGCTTGACTTATTTTTGTTATATAAAACTATTTATCTACAAATTATGGTTATGTAGGAAAATTCAACACCCGATATTTTAATTTTAATAGCATTGAATGTATCTCTCTATAGAAAAATGAGCTTGGGATAAAATCAATTATAACTAAGCTTGGCTTATTTTTGTTATATAAAACTATTTATCTGCAATTATGGTTATGTAGGAAAATTTAAAATTCGATATTTTAATTTTAATAGCATTGAATGTCTCTCTCTCTCCATAGAAAATGAGCTTGGGCTAAAATCAATTATAAAATACTAACAATTAGTGTAAATTATGTAAAGCTTCATGTAAAGTTAAATGGGTGAATGTTGCTCCAATCTTGTATGTATTATGAAAAATTTTTGTTAAAAAATACCTTGATAAAATATTTAGCTACCGCAGAAATAAATCAAAAATTTATAGTACGCAGCGGCTGAAAACATAAGTATGGTATACTAAAATGTTCCTACCATTTTTAGCTATGCTACCTTGTACACATTAAAGCTTATTGACACTTATTTTTTTAATTCCTTAACGTTTGACTGTTAGATCTATTTTGAATAAATTGTAATAATAATAATAGCAAGATAATTATGATATATCCTGTATATTGCACCTACATCAAACTTGATAGCTATCTATTTTAAAAAGTCTATAAAAATTGAAAGGTTCATACTTGTTAGAAAACTATTATTTACATCTAACTATGTACTTACAGATGCTCAAACTAATAAAATATTACAACTATTGATATTTTTTGTTGTGTGGATTTATAACTTGTTGGTTAGGAAAATAAAACTTATAAGCAATAATAGGGAACTTTTTGATCTAGAAAAATAATAATGTAAAGTAGGTACTTACCTAGATACTCAGGTATGCCGTACTCCTTCTTACATTGAAGAAAATATCACTTTAATTGTACATGCAACACTAAATACCTACAAAGAAACCTTTCTTACTCTACCAATATTTAAGTACACACACACACACACACACACACACACACACACACACACACACACACACACACACACACACACACTGTACATATTAAATCTAAAAATAAATATCCGATGCCAATTTGTACTGGGTTACCAATTGGTAATTTTTTATCCTTTGTGATGACGAGGATATTGAGATAAACTTATATCATATAACTTGAAATAACTACCTATCTATTTTCATTCTAGACAGTATTTTAACTCCATATAATATATAATTGGAACTGTAGAATCTCTGAAATGAATAAATCCACTATACCAATAATAACATCTCATTAATGTTAAAAATGCGTCTGTGGGTTTGTCGATTGTAAAAAATTAGCGCGAACTAATTAAACGTACTGGTTTTTTCTAAAAAATATGTATATTAAAAATTAATAATAGGGGGTAGATTATAGACGCTACCGAGGAACGTAAACGAGCAAGGTGGGGAAGTCGTATCGCGCGAGCAATGCTACAATTATAAATAAATAAAATAGCTGATATTTCCGTCAGATTTATGTAAGTGAAAGTATGCCGACTCAAAGCGCTACAATAAACATTTTATAAATGACTTGGAGATTTAAAAATTACGCCTAAGTAAATCCCGTTGATGATGTTTTATATATTGTATTTTCCTGTACGGCTTAAATACGAGTTCCTCCGTTCTTAAGTGAAGGGAGAGAGACCCGCAGATTACTGAGTAGATAGCTGAAGAACCGCGTCTGGCGGATGATATCCGGTGGTCGAATTTCCCCGCTAAAAATAATTCCATGGAGAACGCGGTAGGTACCCGCAGGACGGTTGCAGAAGCTATGACCGCGACCTCCTGGGCGATGGCTGTGGCGAGGGCGCACAGTTAACTGCAGAGCGTCTACGCAAGCGCAAGGGTTGCGTGATGGGTTGGGAGGCATGGCATGTCTCCAAAAGGAAAGTGGAGGGGGTAAAATTACTCACTTTTTTGCAAAATTTAGGCCCCTTTAAAAATACATGGGTTTTTGGCTCCATACGCCTACAGCCTATCTACTGATCTCTTTTTTGCACGGAACTGATACGTTAACAGTTTATAAACAAACTCTATATCAAATCACGAATATGAACTAATTAAAAAAAATAATTAAAAAATCTTTCTAAACGTTACTTTCTCAATTACTATTTTTCAAATGTATTTTCCTCGACAACAGTGCATCCTATTGGTACGGAATAAAAGTAACTTTTTTGTAAAAGACAGTGAAACTTTTAATCTACCGATCAAAAACCAAGGCACACAAAACTAGTAGTACTATTTACCCCACGGTCCACCTGTTTAGAATGTATGTGGTAAAAATATTATTGCATTATTGTTTGAAGAGGAGCATACATCAGTAGAACATACCACATTTCCATACCAGAACGATACCAAATTTCTAAAATTTATCTTAACCAGTTTCGGATCAGTTTGATGTTTTCTTCCTTTTCGTTTTCCTCCTAGTATACTGTTATAGTACTCATATGTTCTTATTGGTCCACAAGCTGTATTATAGTAACAGTGATTTCAGTATGTTTACTGTACACGCCGGAAAATAAAAAATAATTATTCCAGTACAAATTTAACGACCAAAGTTATATCAAAAAATATTTTTTTTGTCAATTAGTACTGAATATTGTCACAAAACATTGCTTAATTGTCTCTACATCTTTCTCCAAACACCTCTAAAAGTAACAAGACAGTGGCAAGTGGCTTACCCCGCCCTAAGACATTTATCATTTAAATCCCATTTGCCGCAGAATCAAGGAGAGCACCGAAACCAAAAAAATAATGCGTCTCGGATTAAACAGCGTGGAGTATTATCTCACCATTCATACTGTTACACAAACTAGCAGCATTGGGCTGACGCTATCATTGGCTGGATTCCAACAGGCTGCAGCCGCGATCAAGTCAGCCATGGCCCCGAAGAACATTGCCATGTCAAGAAATCTGTTTCCAAAATACTTTATCGTTTCTGCACAAACGGGGGATTCTTTGAAATTTTTAGACGCAAATGTGCCATAAAGTACATTCAAATTATGTTATGATGTTGTGGTTTCATTATATTTTCTTTCAGACATATTATTTAATGACATACTGTACAGACGCGCTTGTGAGAGCCAAAAATTATAATTGGAACAGATAAATTTTATTGTATATTGTGTTTAATAGTTGGGAAAATGGTTTTCTGAAAATTACTTTGTGTCCCATTTATCATATCTACTAAGCATTTATGGGTACCGCAAGAATTACATATTTTTCCAAACGTATTTAGGAAAGGAAAAGCGAATACACTGACTTTGCTCAGATACTTGTTTTCTACTATCAGATTATTGATAGAAACGTATGTAACATTTATTTGTCTAAAATTGTAATACAGAGCCTTAATAAACGTCCACAAGCCAAGCGACCAATAACCATTATTGAAATTGTAAATTTATTTTCTTCTATAACGATACTTCTCTTCAATTATGTTATTTACTAAAAAGATACTTACTCCGGTGTTGAAACTCGCTATCAGGGGTGAGCAGAGTGAAGTACTGCAGGGTCGTTTATTATTTGCCAAACTTGGGCGCCATCAATTGATCTTTTTTGATGGTATTGGGTAAAGGTATAGTTCCTATCTAAGTGAAGACAATTGCAAAAAAACACTTGACAAGAACAAAGTTAGTTTTAATGTAATGATATTCAACTATACATTTACGAACATTAAACACATACAGAAACTTATAAAGTTACATATCTTAACAAGTAGTCTCAAATTTATAGACAGAAGAGAGGATTCTGCTATACTAAACTCGACATAAAAAGGTAAGTTTTAGATATTTTCAGTCCGCGAGTTAACGGTAAGGGCTCTTAAATTCTGTCGCCCACACGGCCTATGCATAGGTAAGTTAGTAGAATAAGGCACGGTATACGCAAGGTGTTCAAGAAGCACTTTCAAAATAGATAGATAGTAAGGTACTCAGATCAACTACAGGTGTTGCAGAACTTAACGTTTTTCATACGTTTGCTGTCCAAACACAACTAACTCGTACTCAACGATCGTTTTTTCTCCTAATCACTATAAAAAATCAGATTCGGGGTTGCTGCTGCATTACACTTGTAATCTTTTGTTGCATCACCTTTTTTCTATCAAAAATTCAGACTCACTCCTTCACCAACTGCTCGGTAATCCGTCTCCTCGCCATCTTTTTTTCGCTCTCCCCCTCGTTCTCTTACGTCGTCCATCCGCTTATGTTCTTAACACGAGATGGCGTCACTATATTGTTCTGAACTTCAGATTATGCAAACCTAGGTCTATGTATGGAGATAGACCTAACGCACAAACACAGAGAGTGACGTTGGGATTATAATCAATGAATATACATACACCTAATACATATAATGCTTTAAATACAGGATTGGTGTTTAACAAGAAGATAAAAACACAGAATGAGAAAAGAATTATTAGTTTAAATCAACTAAGAAAGGCATTTTATTAGTTACTAAAAACGAGACCGTTACACTTCACCTTGGTGTCAGGATGCTAGTAAATTTTAAAGGATCTGAAACAATAAGGTGAAGATTACATTAAAACCCTATATACATTTTGACATTTAAAGTAGCCAATCAGCCATCGTATTACCTTGAGCGTTGACGAACGAATGTCGGAATGTTTACTGTAAACGAACCATTAAACTACTATGAAGGCAATTTTTTACATTTGTGCTTTGTTCATTAGCGTCTGTCATTGTTTGTTTTCGCTGTGACTTTATGCTAGTCTTTCTGTATTTCCTTTTCCTTCTATAGTATATCATTCATGTTCGAAATCAATCAGTTCTTTTCAGAGCTAAATTCCATCGATTTTCAAGTTTCATGTAAGTACAAGTAAAAACAAAATTATAAACCCACTTAAACCACAAATATGCAATTGTCAGATGATTTCAAGCCAAACACTGCCTTTGGAAAGGTAAATTGACTGGCAGGTCTAATGCTTTCACAGGAAATGTTGTCGATGATATACTTACAGCAACGAATGAATCAAAGTCCGACAAAACCTGTATCAAAGTTGTTCGTCCAGGCAGCTAACTTTTCGCATAATGTTTGACCCAATATTCATAGTTTATTTTAAAATTGCGTTGAAACTTGAAATCAACAACTATATAACTTTATCTGAAATGAAAATCAAGTTGTATTTATAATATTAATGAAATTTCCCTTTTTGTGGGTCTTTCAGTTGGAACATCCATTAAGCTTTAAGAAAACAACTGAATCTACATCCCTACAAGGCAACCGTTATGCAGAAGTTGCTTCCTCTTGATTACGATAAACGATTACGTTATTGTGGATGGTTTAATTTGGTATTTTTACTGATGAATAATGACTCCTCTTATCAGGTTTTGTAAATAGCTAAACTATAGGTCTTAGGCTGCATAAAATCCTCACACATTTTCAGAAACTAGCTTACATCCCATAAAAGTTGGCGCTTGAGAAAAGATTTTACATGATGATAAGTTCGTTACAAGTCAGTTACATTCAGCAAGATTGGGCAACTGTACATACCGCAAGAGTGGCAATTCAGTTTTTAGAGGAGTTTTATGGTATACTAATTAGTCGAGAGTTGTGGCCAGCCAAGTCAGTGGATTTAACTCTATTAGATTATTTTTTGTTTGGACATTTAAAGAATACCTGACGTTTTCAAGACTGCGATGCATAATATCGAAGAATTATTCGAAAAATTAACAATATAACTGACCAACAGCTGCATCTATATATATACAGTAGGTAGATTACCAAAATGAAACCGAGGCGGGAGGACTGTACTGAATCTAGGGAGTTTTCATTTAATCCTTGCGAATCATTGCAATGTTGGTTGCCTATACTTCGAGTCACGTGGCTTGTGGACATTTATAAAGGCTCTGTACATATATACAGAGTTCCTTAAAGTATATTACTCACTTTGATATTTATATAAGGGTTATGCATAAAGACTTTAATTGTAAAATTAAAGCTACTGTAGATATACAAGTTGATTCATAGCATCTGTAGATTTATTTATTCTTTAAGAATTTTAACAAGAATCCTAATCATTATTTATAAAATATTTAAGTGATCAAATAAAAAGAGGAGCAGATAACACTACCTTTATATAAATACCGTCGCAATAGGTATGTATACCCAGTGATTAGACTATACCTATCCACGAGTGTAGAAAACTGCTCCCCGTTAATATTTACATCTAAGTTTTTATAGTGCAATAACATTCTGTTCTTCATGTTTGATGCAAAGGTAATTCGTAATAATAAACAAATGTTCTCTCGATGTAAAGTAGCGCCGCTAAAGTAAATCAACCGTTGACATGTTTTTTGCCATCATTTATTTCAGTATCCGGGGTATATGGTTCGTAACCTAAATCCGGGCATTCCAAGTATGCGGTGCCGAGATTCCTCGAAACTCGAAAACAATATTTTCTTTTGGGCGGCCGACCTCTCGCCCAAACTTTTCGAAACTCCTAAGATATATTTCCGAGAGATGCGGCATAACGACATCGCGTAATTGCCTCTAATTACTTGTAAAATTACCTTGTGGCATAAAAGATGTTGCCGAGTGCTCGGAAGTTTTTCGAGAGGGTGAGGAAATGAAGCGAACCCGTTCCCTGCAGCCGCCACCGCCTAATATTCTTGATTCTCTTGGAAAAAGTAAATACGGCGCGGATCTGGCGTGTATTATTGTTTAATTATCGCGGCTGTAAGAAATATGGAAAGTTGATAATTAATTTAGAAAGTTAAGCGTCCAGATTAATTTGTCTTGTAATAATATCTAATAACTTTTCTTTGAATTATTCCAGGAACGAGTTTGTCTAAAACTAGGTTTGAAGACAAATGTCTGTTAATTTAAAAATTATCTCATACGGATCTTACATTTAAAACTGGCATGATATGACGCGTTTCCTAAAATTTGTGAGGGTTACAAAAGATACATTCTCTGCAAAAGCTTTGGGGGGATTGCTGAATTATAATATCTTTATATTTACAGATATTCAGAAAGGAAATTTATAGAGATGTTTCATTCTCTGTACAGGGTGATCGATTTAGCGGGAGAAATGAGTTTTTCTAGGAAACAGCCAAGAAAAACAAATTATTTTAAAAAACAGTCAGTCCATTTTTACTTACTTTTACAAGAAGGTATACGGTACAAATACAAAAAATAACATAGGTTGTTGGCTGTTAGAATAGAATTTATTTCTTCAATAAAAAAACAACAAAAGAGGACTTTCAGCCAGATACATGGACAAATATCCTACGTTTCGTCCAATTTTTGAACTTTTTCAAAGTTACCTAATAGCTAAAAATAATGGCTTTACATGAGTATTTAATTAGATTAATAACACTGACGTAGTTTTCCACATAACACCAAAACACTATACTTACTGTACTCGGCGCGCGTTTTGCCAACCAAGTTGGCGTCATCTGGAGATGTTTAAAACTCAGTTTTAATCATCTCCGGATGATGCCAACGTAAATTCTAGGTATGTAAATTCTAATAGAATCCTCTGTATGTTTATATATTTTTAAAGTCACATAAATTAGATCTATATTCTCAAAGCAGTAAATTTTTTTTCACTTGCCTTCTCTCACACTTGCTAAGGAATCTATTGGAAAAATGTTATTTATTTACTGGAAAAGTAGGTATCCTTAATTCTGTCGGTTGTGAGAAAGACTGCAAACTGATAATTAATTTACAAAGTTAAATGTTGAAATAATTAATTGCGTTGTAACAATATCTGTTTCGTTGGCAATAATTAACGACTCGTCCTTCTTCGCCGCCTTTTCGAGGAATGAATGGCTCAACTAATTTCAGAAATTGTTTCCATATGTCGCTCTCCAAGGAGGCGCCTTTACGCGATCATTAACTGTTTTTACCTCCACTTAACATGTGACATTTTATATTATAAACAAGTTAATAGATATCAAATAAACTAAAGCTTTATCTGATAGTGAAAGAAATAGTGCCCAAAAAATGTAATTAGGCATATACCAAATTAAAATACCTACAATCTATTTAAATTCCATTTTTGATTAGGTTAAGAACATCACGAATAGGGTACCTACCAGTTTAATTTGTAACATTTATTTTGATTTACCTAAATACTTATATAAAAAAATATAGGTACTCAATGATGGAAAACAATATTTTCTTAAAGTTGAAATAAAATGTTATTAACAACCAATCATAACTTACAGATCGTGTCATTTATCATCTTCAGTTTTTGCCAAATTCATTTAATTTCAGATATTTTGTACCATACATATCGCTAAACACCTGCAAAAGAAACCAAGATAAACATTATTCGCTTTACTTATGTTAGACTGAGAATAATTTCGTATATATAGCAGCATGGGTCTATAAAACAACTCCATAAGTACCTACATTAAAATTAAGTGCGTCGTATTCAACTGCTAGAATACTTCAAATTTCATTTGAAGAATATTTCAATGATACCATAACACGTTTGATCTTTATTTGATGTAATTTTTCTAACAACGCGTCTATTACCTATAATTAAAAAAATTACAGATTTTACAATCCTTGCAGCCATCGGAGACATTAAAACCAAACTTTTTCAATATTTAGGCTACATTTCATTTGCCACATATACAGGGCGCCCTATTTCTTGACCCGTTGCATGGGTAACTTTTTTATTAGTAGAGATACAAAAACGCTTAAATGAGCAAATTAGTGCAGTTTCGTATTAGTAATTCTACGGTAAGGCGAAAAATTATATACGGGGGAAGGTTGAAAAGTTATTGACAAAAAACGAAAAATCCAACTTTTCTATTATCCCTCGTAGCTCGTTCATTTGAAGAGTTAGAGAAAAATGCTTCACATGTTTTTTGCAGTATTTTTCATGTAAAATGACATGCACTTGATACTTTTTGTATATCTCTTAAAATGGTTGAGAATCACAGTAAAATATATTTTTTTTAAATGTAATGGATAGGTGGCTGTGACATTAACCGAAAGTCCCCTTTTTTCTCTTTCAGATGATATAACATAGTCCATATTTTATCCTTACAAAAGTAATAATAATCGTTGTTTTTAAAGAAAGTTTATTGTCACATCAAGAATGCTATGGATTATGGAACAAAAGAATGTTTTGAGAACAGAAATTATTAATTAATTAATTATATTGAAGTAAATGTTCGAAATGACCACCATCCTGTTGGATACATAGTAAGCAACGTTTCTGGATACTTCTTAAAACATTAATTATTGTATGTCCATGTATGCTTCTAATTGCATCTTGAATCCTGACTTTTAGATCCTCTATATCTAGAGGAGCTGTCACATAAACTTTATCTTTCAATAACCCCCAAAGAAAGAAATCTAAGGGGGTCAAATCAGGTGTTCGCGCTGGCCAGTCGATATCCATTCTATTTCCTATAACATTATCAAACTGTTCATGTAAATATTGTTTTACCTCGCGGGAATTATGCGCAGGTGCTCCATCGTGTTGGAAGTATTTAAGATTTCTAAAAATATGAAGTGGTAATTCATTTAAATATTCCTCTGTTAGAGTATTCCTTAGAAAATGAAGGTAATTATTCGCATTCAAATTATCTTCGTAAAAATATGGGCCAATAATTTTGCCACAAAAAATTCCACACCACACATTTATCCCAAATTGACGTTGATTTCTTCTTTCAGAAACAAGATGTGGATTTTCTCGGCACCACATTATGTTATTATGGCGGTTAAAAATACCATTGTTGGTAAATCTACTTTCATCACTGAATAAAATCTTTTTCCAGAAGTCTAGATCCTCTTCGCATTTTGAAATGTACCATCGACAAAATGTCATCCTTCTTTGATTATCAGCTGGATATAAAGTATTGCATATGGAATAATGATAAGGCTTTAAATTGTTACATTTTAAAATAGCTCTTACAGTTTCTTTGGAAGTGTTGCAGTGATGTGCAATTTCTGCAGTTGAAGAATCAGGTTTAAAATTTACATAAGCCAAAACATTTATTTCAGTGTCTTCATTGAAGTTTCTTTCATCCTTAGGCTTTGAAAAAGAACCGTATAATCGTATATTATTTTCCAGCTGTCTAAATATTCTATGATGGGGTTGTCTTCGTTCCATGTAAGTTGCAAAATAAAGATTCGCTGCAGCTTGTGCATCTCGATTTTGGTTATAATAACAAAATAGCATATCATTTTTCTCTTCGTTGGTGTACATATTTGCAACACTATTATTTTGTATGCAGTATTAATAATAAACAATAAACTACTTAACAAAAACTAAAAATGTCACTTATGATCTGTCAATAATTAAATGCCAACTAGACGTTTTTAAAAATATCAGGAATCTTATTTTTTGTTTTATTTCCATAGCATTCTTGATGTGACAATAAACTTTCTTTAAAAACAACGATTATTATTACTTTTGTAAGGATAAAATATGGACTATGTTATATCATCTGAAAGAGAAAAAAGGGGACTTTCGGTTAATGTCACAGCCACCTATCCATTACATTTAAAAAAAATATATTTTACTATGATTCTCAACCATTTTAAGAGATATATAAAAAGTAGCAAGTGCATGTCATTTTACATGAAAAATACTGCAAAAAACATGTGAAGCATTTTTCTCTAACTCTTCAAATGAACGAGCTACGAGGGATAATAGAAAAGTTGGATTTTTCGTTTTTTGTCAATAACTTTTCAACCTTCCCCCGTATATAATTTTTCGCCTTACCGTAGAATTACTAATACGAAACTGCACTAATTTGCTCATTTAAGCGTTTTTGTATCTCTACTAATAAAAAAGTTACCCATGCAACGGGTCAAGAAATAGGGCGCCCTGTATATACAAACTTTGAATATTTCACTTAGCTAACACCATATCGAAGTTTGTCATGCATAATTTTACATGTTTTAATTTTACGTCATTTGTTTGATAATATTTATTTATTTATTTATATATTTATTTATTGTAGTACACTATTCAACTGGCCTAACGGCCCAGTACTAGAATGGGAAAATACATTTACAGTAATATTACAAAACAATGAACATAATTAACATAATCAACATAAAACACAAAGAAATATAAAAACACTAAAATAAAAGATTAATAAATCCTATCAAATAAAATTACAACATTATACAAGCATAACCAATAATGAGTAAGAAAAGATAAGTAAAGAAAATAAGGCCAACATTAAAATAAAAGAAGCGGTTACAAAATTAATCTTTTTATAAAAGAAAGCGAACAAGAAAAAATATCGAAGGACGAATTATTATAAATGTTACATATATTGCTTAAAGGAGAAAATTTCCTGATTTTGTTTGCCCGTGGAGTTGGCAAATAAAATAAATTTGAATGGCGTGAGGCCGTTTTGGGAACATGGAAGTTCTGCATGCTTACAATTTCAACGCAGTTAATATGATTATGAGGTAACTTAAAAAGAAAAATTAAGCAAGCAATGTTACGTCTGTCTATTAGCGGAATAAGCGAAAATCTATCAAGAAGTTGAGAATGTGGAAAACCAATAGGTGGGTATACTCCATCTGAACGAAAGGCAGCAAGTTTAAGAAAACTGCGCTGTACTCTCTTAAGACTCAATATAAATTGAATAATTAGAAGATCAAATAATTGAGGCATAATATTCAGCTTTAGAACGAACTAGAGAAATAAACAATATTTTAAGACAAGTTTCATTTGTAAAACTGCCCGTGTTCCTAATAACATATCTAAGAGATATATACATGCAGTTGTGTTTAACATATGTTTATTAAAACTTAAATTTCTGTCAAATGTAACACCAAGGTCACAAAAGGTCTCAGGTCTAGAAAGGATGTTATTTTATTAGCAATAGAATAATAAAAATTTATGGTATTTAGTTTTGTAGAAAACGACATAACATTACGCTGCAAATGTTCGCAGTCCTATAAATTTGAGATTCTAGTAATAATCTTTAAATCATCAGCATATAGTAGACATTTAACTGTTAACCGACTAACTATGTCATTAATAAATAGGGTAAATAAAATAGGCCCAAGAATCGAACCCTGTGGAACACCAAATGTTGCAAAAGTTGTAAATATATAGATGTAGTATACCAAAAAAAGGGTTATACCATTCGAAGTGCTTAGCTTTTGTGAATAAGTGGTTAAAATTTCAGGGCAGTAAGCCGTTTTTTTTAATGCCGATGCATGAACTCAGAAACACATGTTCTCGAATCTAACCCCATTTAAAAAATTGCCCTACTAAAAAAAGTTGTAGATCACACCACCCCAAAACAAGCTCTACACGATCGTATAGGTTTCATTGGTTCCACTATATGTATTGGGTTACTCAATCGCGACACCGCTGTCTCTTGACCTTGAAAGGAAACTCCATATTGGTCTCCATATACGAACATTTCCAATGTAAAAATCGCAGCCCTGTCCATCTAATATTGTCGATAGAATGATGATTAAACGTACAATTCATTATACAAGGACAAAATGTTTGTTACGTCGATAGTGTTCAGTTTTAAACTCTCACACCACTCCATTCCACTCAAAAATATTTAACCACAGAAATTATAGAAAATGTGCCTCCTTATAAACACTCATCCTCTATTAAAAAATGTTAATATACTGTCAGGTCATGAAAAGCTATTTTTAGAGTTGTCGGTGAACGGCGTTCCTCCTATGCATGATTTTATGTTGCAAACATTTCAGCACCTTAATTGTATTTTAAAAGAAAACAACTCCCACGAGGGTCCAGAGCCTGATTTGCTTAATGCTTCGTCATGTGTAACGAAAGTATAATACTTCAATTTAGTCGGCTGTCGCCGGCATGCATTTTTCCAGCCACTACCTTTCAACGAGACGTCCGCTAAGTAAAACTGCGGCGAAACAATTTTGCAGCGAGAAAAAATATGTCATTTTTCTATTCGCTTTTTCTTATAAACTCGAGTAAAGTTATTAATACGAACTAACTGGTTATGTCAAACCCAAACATTGGCGTCGTTTAGAGTTGCTCTGCGACGGAATACTAATAAGGAAAAAGCAGAGCCCCAGTCCGCGGCTCTGATTGATATGGACAGAGAATGATAATAAGGCCGGATTAAAGAAGTTGATGCCTGCCATCAAGGGGGTGGCGCCGAGCGGCGGATCTGCTCCCCGAGGTTCAGCACCGTTCGCTAATTGCGCCGAACGAGACCGCAAGAGAAACAATGTTTTCAATTAATGGCGCACGGGAAGGAAACGGCTCGAGGAAGAGCTCGTAAAACGCGAGTGCGCTCTTCATTTTTTACAAGAATCTGCCGTTTAATTTCCACTGAAATTGAAAAATATTAAGAGCGCCACTTTAATTAAAACACTAACTGCCGCTGATCGTTATAGGTACGAACGTTCGTGCAATTTGAAAGTTTTTCAGTTCTGCAGAAATTTTATAGCCACCTCTTAGAGGTGTCTGGTAAATACCTTAATTAATTTTTAATATTCTCCAGTCCGTGACAACGAAGGCATTGCTCATACGTAGCAATGAATTCTATTATATATAAACTGAGCTACAACCGAGAACGCTGGGATTTTTTACATGTTTCTAAATTAGGTACAGGGTGGCCCACATAAGATGACCCTATCGGACCTTATATCGGAAACTGTTAGAGATAGAAAAAAAAGGTTTATACAAAACTTGTTTGCAGTAAAGTAAATTTTTTATTTTTCATACTATTACATATACAGAGTGATTCAAAAGTAGTGAATCAAACCTAACTTGTGGTTTTTTTAATGGAACGCCCTATATTTTCTTAGGCCATTATATGTGTCTCTAGGAGAGCAGTCAAATGGTTTTTTGTTTATGAAAATCCGTTGCGGCGTTGCCAAGTTATCGTAATTAAAGTGAAAATGTAGATGTTGGAAGAACCATTTGTTTTTCTATAGCCGATTAAACTTTTCGAAAATGTTTATTATGTGACTATTACCAATGGTCCCTTATGTAATACTGACCACAAAAATTAACTTAACTTATATAGGGTGTTCAAATTTGACCTTTGAACTTTTGGATTTTGAAAACGCTCTATCTCAATTTTTTTAAATGGAATGCATATATTTTTTTTCCAAAAATCAATTAAGTGTTTCAATATCTACAATTCATAGAATCAATATCCTATATAAAAATTTTCCCATTTTCGAGATATTAGTCAATCACTATTTTTTGGTCGTCGTCAATTATTTACGGTCGGTTTCCTAGGCAGCTGTGCATAGTATTACCACAGCTTACCAAACAATAGGCTGTGGTATTACTACTAATGCACATATTTGAAAAACTAGTTAATATCTGGGAAAGTGTAGAATGAATGTAGTTTCTATTAACAACTATGTAAAACATTTAATTATAGGTGAAGTATTCGAGAGGTAATATTGTGGAGTAATTTAATTGTCATCCTGCAATTCTGCATACTGCATAATGCAAATAAAAATAACAATGGAATACATTTTTAAACAGATTTATTTATAGAAGAATTAACAATTAACTAAACAAAACAATTAATACATATATGGAAAAAATATTTTTTTTACAGCGAAAGATAACAATGTACCATACCAATTTTTTTTTTATTTTAAATATCCATTAGACATAAACACATAAGTAAAAATTGACAAAATTATGAATTAACTAATTAGTGAAATTAGTAGTAATACTATCCACAGCTACCTAGGAAACCGACCGTAAATAATTGACAACTACCAAAAAATAGTGTTTGACTAATATCTCGAAAATGGGAAAATTTTTATAGAGGATATTGATTCTATGAATTGTAGATATTGAAACACTTAATTGATTTTTGGAAAAAAAATATATGCATTCCGTTTAAAAAAATTGAGATAGAGCGTTTTCAAAATCCAAAAGTTCAAAGGTCAAATTTGAACACCCTATATAAGTTAAATTAATTTTGTATGGTCAGTATTACATGAGGGACCATTGGTAATAGTCACATAATAAACATTTTCGAAAAGTTTAATCGGCTATAGAAAAACAAATGGTTCTTCCAACATCTGCATTTTCACTTTAATTACGATAACTTGGCAACGCCGCAACGGATTTTCATAAACAAAAAACCATTTGACTGCTCTCCTAGAGACACATATAATGGCCTAAGCAAATATAGGGCGTTCCATTAAAAAATCCACAAGTTAGGTTTGATTCACTACTTTTGAATCACTCTGTATATGTAAAAGTATGAAAAATAAAAAATTTACTTTACGGCAAACAAGTTTTGTATAAAACTTTTTTTCTATCTCTAACAGTTTCCGATATAAGGTATAGGGTCATCTTATGTGGGCCACCCTGTACATAACAATGCTAATGTTATACTGCTGTATAAAATTGGCTTTATTTTTTCTATTCGTACAGTATGTTAAAAAATATACCGTGGGAATTTGACAGTTACAATCAAATAAATTTGTAAATCTGAAAAGGATTAGAGAATACTGTTAAATTAGATGCATTGGACCAAATACATACAGATGCTGTAATATCAGTATACATATTGGGACGAATATTACTAACCTACCTTATTCTTAAAATTCTTGTTCTGCTTTGAATGTTAATTATGTTGTAGTTATTGGTAAATTTGTTACCTTATAAAATCCTATTTGGACCAACGCCGATCGTAAGAAGATCGAGAATATTCCATTTGATTCTATTCAGTTCTATTCATGCCTCGAGAAAATTCGCGAATATCCAAAACGTATATAAATCCGACAAATCAGTAGTTTAGTTTAGGTTTAGTTTAGTTTTTTTTTTTAGCTTAGCATCGATTCCAGTCAAGGCGAAGTGGTGAAAAGTTTACCAAATTTTAGTAATGATTTGACACTACTAATTGTGAAATAATGAAATAAATAATAAAACACGTCGTATCCAAGGTATTTTTAATTGTGAATAATTGAAACTTAGAGATTAGATTTAGTTATATTTAAATTCTGATCCATTCTTTCCGAACCTTCGATCGTTTACAAGACTAGGTATTCACTCTTCTCCTTCTATTCTTCCTCCCAAAATATTCTATTTTTCCTTTGCAGCCTTTTCCTTCTTCCATTTCTAGTCTCTCCTGATTATTGCATTTGACTAAGCTACTTTGTTTCGTTTTCATTATGTCCAATGATGTTTTTTTTCCATTTTGGATGTCTTCCTAATTAAGTAACCATATGATACTTCCATTTGCATTATGAATTGGTCTTAATGTACACTATCTCGTGTTATTACGTATTTCGTTATATCTATATTTTAGGTAAAAGACATAATATATTCCAAAACAAACATTAGCAGAAGTCAAACTTCTAAATGTTGTCTTTATTTGTAAGTGTTTTATATGTTATAGAGGCAAGTTCCCTAAAACTTTTATCGATCGAGATAAAATGTATTTTGTCAGTGGTTTTTCACTGTTCAATTTATAATGGAATAATAATTTAACAGAACTTATCACTCCAATTGAATCTATCAGTTAAGTAGTGTGTGACAACAAAATATAGATTCGTTTTAAATTATTATAAAAAATTTAAACATGCGGATTAGTTGTACAAATAGATTTAAAGTAACGACGAATTTGAATGACGGTCATACAACTAGAAATTTCGCACTACTTATGCCTGTATAACTTATATAGTTTTTTTGCACCAAAACAGAATATCAAGACATCAAATAACCGTGACTCGTTGGTGAATTTTTAAGTTTAGCAACACATTTATTAACCGAGAGGTATGGGGAAGATAGATGCGCGTTTAATAATACTGTCAACACCTGTGCCAGCAAAATTAATATGCTGAAGTTTACCGCAATAACTTTTTTACAAACACTCGTTAATTTTCGATTACCACCATTTGTAAGAAACTTCGCAGCAGAATTCAGCTACAATGATATATAAAGAATTCACAGCAAGCAAATTTTCCATTGAGTTACTAAGATATTGGTCTTTTCAATAACTTATTGAAGATTTTTAACACGGTGAATTTATAAAAAAAAATAACTTTCTTAAACTATTTAAAAGTTAATCCGTAATAGCCCATTCGTAATTTATCTATATATTTCAATAGTTCCGTATAGGTCTATAGTATTTAAATTGAAATTATTTGCGTCAAATCTATTCTTTATCTTATCAAATCTAGGAATTTTAAACTCAATTTCTTGCTGCTGTTGCTAGCGGTATATTAGCGTGCACATAAAATTGCTATAGGTGTGAACTTGTTAAATTCGATATCTCTATTATTAGATCTTATGGTGCTATCGATCTACTGCCCCAGATACTGTCTTTTATGCATTCCTAAAATTTCACAGTTATTATAGTAATCGGTACCATTTTATTCTTATTAACCCCTTTTATCAGGCCAATTGTATGTCCTATGTACATTCACATTTCAATGATTCTTCTAGATTTTTCTATGCCAGTAAATTTAAGTTTATTCTGTTGGACATTCTGTGGTCTAATCGAAAAACACTTTTTTGAAATAAAAAAAAGGTAATTGTCACTTCCACCACTCTCTGCTGGTGGTCTAAAAGAGTGCACGTTGTTAGTGAATCGGTTGTGAAAGGAAATTGTTGAGATTTATATATCCATTTGTCGAGATCAATCCACTCAACCGATCTAATTTTTCACGAAGTTCTCACTTTACGTTTGTGTGTGCAACTTGTGAAAATCTCTATGGAGGATTTAGTCCAAGACACGTTACTCGTAGCCATCCTCGCTGAGCCAAGGCTTCTCCCTCATAATATCTAGGTACTGTATCCACCTTTTGTGAATTCTACCTTTGTGTAAGTTCTTGTTCGTTAATTATAGGGTATTACTGTCAAGCCGTTTGCCGCCAGTCTGTAGTCTAGAAATCTTTTTTTGGTATCACTAATGAAACTTCTAACCTCACTAATTGGGTCGATTCTCCTGCAACACAGATACCAGCCCTACAGACGGACAAAAAGAACCATCCCTCAACTAAAGTCTTTATCCATGGCAATTTCCTTTATAGAAATAAAATTAAAAAAAAATTGTCCTCACAATTATTGAACCTCAATTTATACCTATGTATAAATTAGATATATCCATAATTTTGCAAACAGAAAATATCAGGTGCACCCTAAGCTAGCTTAGGTATTTTGTTAAACATTCAAAATATTATAGTATAAGAGTGTGAACTGAAATTCACCTGAATTCTGGGGTAATATTTCATATTTTCGTTTTACTTGATAATATATTAAATTTTATACCTAGATTATCCTTGTTAAACTGTACAGTATCAAGTAGGTATCATTTTTTTCCTTTTTTTTGATTATTATAGAAGATATATTGTTTGCGAATAAAAGGTTCTAGTCTTCAGCTTATGATATTATTGTTTGTTTAGAATTGCTTACCTGTCATTAGGGAATTTCTCTGAATTATAGGAAATAATATCTCTGAATGTATATAATATGATTTACCTTTTAGCCTTAGTTTATATTTCGTCATTTATATTTAAGTAGGATAATTCTAAGAAGTATTTACAAGATACAGTGTAGTTAATTGCTCGAATTAGAATAGGGTAGTATTTAGGGTATTATTATTTGAATGTTATATCAGCTAGTAACTATCCTTCCGGGTATAATTATTATTATGAATTTTATATACGGAATTTCCCAATGCTGACCAATAGGGTCCCTCTTTGCGATGATTAAGAGGGGGCAGCAAGGGGGATCTCCGGTTGCAACGACAAGATGAAAAGTAGAACTAATATAGATTTCGGGGGATACAGTTGTTCACCATTACTTATAATATGTGTATATATTTTTGATTGTAAGTTTTTCCTTTGTAAATATATGTTTTGGAACGAACAAGTGAGTTTGTTTCTGGTCCTTCGAGAATTCAATTTAGATGTGGTACAGCAGTGCAACAATTGATTATTAATTTAATAATCAAAATCAAAACATGGTCCTTCGAGCCGGATTAGGAAATCAGCCAGAGGAAAAACTGTAATTAAAACAAGCATAACGAGTGCCACATAGCAGGGCATCAAGTTCGAGAACGAGTGCGACATTACAGCGCATCAACCCAAGGGAGCATCTGTAGTCCTGAAAAGAAAATATCAACACAAGTAAGTGTGCATCCTTCATATAGTATCCTATTAACCTATCACATACAACCTAGCTTCGATTAGATTGTCACAATGGAAGAGTTAAAGATCGAAAGAGAGCAATTAAAATTAAGTTTAACAAGGTTAGAGAATTTTTTTAATCAAATGTCAAAGAAAGAAATAATCAGTAATAGCGACTTAAGGGAGCTAGATGAGCATTTTTCCGGTAGAGAAAATTTGTTAAAAGATTATAATATTATTCATTTAAAAATAATTAAGCAATCCAAGGATTTAGCTTCATTCGAAAAAGAATTAACGTTATTTGAAAATGCATTTTATGCAGTCAGATCAAAAATTAGGGATTTCTTAGAAAAACACAAAAAATTAAATACTGATGAAAATAAGCCAGTAAAGCTCGAATCTTCCGAATTAGGAGAGGGTATGTTACGATTACCTAGTATAACGTTACCGTCGTTCAATGGCGAATTTGAAAATTGGTTAGAGTTTCACGATGCCTTTGATTCTCTCATTCATAAAAATTCAAAATTATCCAGTATACAAAAACTTTATTACTTAAATTCAACACTAAAAGGGGAGGCGGCCCATGCAATAAGTTCATTAAAGATTTCAGCTGAAAATTATGAAGTTGCGTGGAAAATGTTGTGCAAACGGTTTGATAATAAAAAACTCATTGTACAAAGTAAAATTCAAGCACTTTTTAATTTAGAGTATAGCCAAAGGGATTCATATATCTCCTTGCAAAGACTACTAGATAATATTCGTAAGCTTATACAATCCCTAAAAAACTATGAACAGCCTACCGCAGACACCTTACTAATTTATATTATAACAGCTAAATTCAGTCATACCACAAGAAAGGAATGGGAATCTTTTGAGCCCGCCAGCGAGTTTCCTATAGTAGAGGAGCTTTTAGATTTTCTTGAAAAGCGTTGTCAGCTTCTAGGGGCATTAGAAGCAAATAAATCATGTCAAAGTTTGTTGAATCCAAGTTCAAATCAAGGTAAACCCAATAATAGAAATATCAATTCGAATCTAAGCACGTATAAAATTATATGCAGCTTCTGCAAAAATTCCCATGCAATCTACAATTGTGACTCATTTTTAAAATTAGAGGTAAATAAAAGAATTTCTGAAGTGAAGCGGTTGCAACTGTGTTTAAACTGCTTAAAAAGAAATCATTCAGCTAGAGATTGTAGGGGACAAGGTTGTATTAAGTGTAATAAAAAACATAATAGATTGTTGCATTTAGAATACGCATCTAATGAACCTAATGTTAGCAATAATAATAATCATCCAGGTACGAGTCAAAATACTGATCCAGTTGTAAATAATATAAATGAGCCTATTCCAGCTAATTCTCAAATTACTTACTCAAATCATTGTGCAAATAACCTACAAATTTTATTATCAACTGCAAGTATTGCTGTTTGTGATATACACGGAAATACTCATTACTGTAGGGCGTTGCTAGACTCAGGGTCGCAATCAAATTTTATAACCAATGACTTATGCAATCGATTAGGTTTACGTAAATTTCGTTATAATTCCATCGTTTCAGGCATAAGTCAAGTAACTTCAAATATAAAATTTAAGACAAATGTAATTTTTAAATCTCGCATAAATAATTATCAGGGGAAAATATCATGTCTCATTTTAGATAATATCACTAATTGTTTGCCCGTAAATTCATTTAATTTGGCGAAATTAGATATACCCCAAAATATGCGTTTAGCTGATCCGAAATGCAATGTAACTGGTAAAATTGATATGTTATTAGGCACAGATATATTCTGGGAATTATTATGTGTTGGACAGCACGAATTAGGTAAAAATAAACCAATATTGCAAAACACGATGTTAGGATGGATTTTGGGAGGAAAATTAATTGAAGAAAATAAAGTAAATCACGTGCATAGTTCACTAACGTATTTCGGTAGCGTTGCAGAGGCACCTATCGAAAAACAATTAGAAAGGTTTTGGGAATTAGATGAATGTGATAATAACTATAATAAATACTCATCAGAGGAATGTTTATGTGAGGAACATTTTTTAAAAACCACTGAGCGCGACAATACTGGGCGATTCATTGTAAATATCCCATTCAATAAAATGATAGATAAACTTGGGGATTCAAGGCAATCTGCCTTAAATAGATTCTATTCATTGGAAAGAAAACTAAATAAGAATTGCCATTTAAAGCATGAATATGCGCAGTTTTTGGCAGAATATGAGGAGCTAGGACATATGACAAAAATTTCGGAAAATTCTTTAGACTCTCTGAATTACTATTTACCGCACCATGCTGTGATAAAGGAAGCAAGTAAAACGACTAAGGTTCGAGTAGTTTTTGACGGATCTGCTAAAACGACGACCGGGGTTTCTTTAAATGATGCTCAATATACCGGTCCAATAATACAAGACGATTTATTTTCTATACTGATAAGGTTTCGTAAGCACACATACGTTTTAACAGCGGATATCGCGAAAATGTACCGGCAGGTATTAGTACAAAATAGTCAGAGAAACTTCCAATTAATATTATGGCGGTCTAATGTGGAACAGCCAATAAGTTGTTATAAATTAAATACTTTGACATATGGCACAACTTCTGCCTCATTCTTGGCGATACGCTGCCTGAAACAATTAGCTCTTGATTGCCGGGATGAATATCCGAATACCTCCAAGATAATTGAAAAAGATTTTTATGTTGATGATTTATTAACAGGGGCAAATTCATTTGATGAAGTTTTCACAATTCAAAATCAGATTTCCAGTATATTATTAACAGCCGGGTTTGAACTTCGTAAATGGTCTTCAAATAATATAGAATTATTAAAGAAAATTAACTTAGGTGATAGTCAACAGCAGGAAAAATTTCAGTTTAATAGTGATTCACAGAATAAGACGCTCGGTATATTGTGGGATCCTACTTCGGATTATTTATTGTATGCAATTCAAGAATTCCCAAGAAAATTGCAGGTCACTAAGAGATCTATTCTGTCCATAACCGCCCAAATATTTGATCCTCTTGGGTTGTTAAGCCCGGTCATTATACACGCAAAATTAATTATTCAAAGGTTATGGCAGCATAAATTGTCATGGGACGAAGCTATACCTCTCGTTTTAAACACCATGTGGTTAAAATTTCGGGATGAGTTGCACCATTTGAAATCGCTGAAAATTCCTAGGCATGTTATTTGTAAGGACGGGCATACTGTTGAATTACATGGGTTCTGTGATGCTTCCGAGAAAGCATATGGGGCATGCATATACATTAGAAGTACCGACGAAACAGGTCTGAATCATGTTAAATTGTTATGTTCCAAATCCCGCGTAGCTCCATTAAAAAATGTCACTTTGCCGCGTCTGGAATTATGTGGTGCATTATTATTAGCAAGATTAACTTGTAAGGTAAGGAAATGTATCAGCATCAAATTTGATAGTCTATTTTATTGGTGTGATTCGACGATCACATTAAGTTGGATACAAGCACCTCCGAATAAATGGAAGACCTTTGTAGCAAACCGTGTTTCAGAAATACAGCAATTAACAAACTCCAACGATTGGAGGCACATAAAAGGTAGTGAAAACCCCGCAGATCTTATATCCCGCGGCATATATCCTGATCAAATAAATAAGGCGTATTTATGGTGGAATGGTCCCACGTGGCTAGCAAAAAACAAGTTACAATGGCCGTTAAATGTTCTAAAAGATGAAAATAATTTGCTGGAAGCTCGAACAGTCGCGGTTAGTGTAACGAATACTGAGCCACTGGATTTATTTTCCAAATATTCATGTGTAAACAAACTTAAACGTATTATGGCATATTGTTTGAGGTTCGTAAACAATACGAGAAAGTCTGATAAAATATTTAAGGGTCCTCTCACGGTTACTGAGATGGAAGGGTCTCTGAATAAATTGATTAAAATAAGTCAACGTGAGGCGTTTTCTCAGGAAATAAAAAAATTGTTAGAAAATAGGCAAATTGATGCTAGAAGTCGTTTATTATCACTCAATCCCTTTGTTGATGACGAGCAAATGTTAAGAGTGGGAGGCCGCATTACGCATTCAAATTATAAATATTGCAAAAAACATCCGATAATATTGCCTCCGGCTCATCATCTCACTTATCTAATCATAAGGAACGAGCATGCTCGGTTGCTCCATTGCGGTGCAAATCAGCTTCTAGCATCCTTGCGAGAGAAATATTGGCCTATCTCAGAAAAAAAAATAGTAAAGAAGGTAATTCACCAATGTATTAAATGTTTTCGAGCGAAACCTAAATTTAATATCCCTATTATGGGAAGTTTACCAAGATCTCGCACAGAATGTGCTCCGCCCTTTTATAATTGTGGCGTAGACTATGCTGGACCTATATTGATTAAAAATAAAAGGGGTCGTGGATTTAAACTCATAAAGGCATACATTTGTATATTTGTTTGTTTCTCCACGAAAGCTCTTCACCTTGATTTGGTCACCGACCTTAGTACAGAAACTTTTTTAGCTTCATTACGAAGATTTATTGCTAGGCGAGGACAACCAGCAAATATATATTCTGATAATGGCACAAATTTTGTAGGTGCAGCCTCGGAATTAACTGAACTAACTGAATTCCTAAATAATGATGAGAATCAGAGGCAAATAGTTAACTCCCTAAGTAATATTAATATAACATGGCATTTTATACCGCCACGTTCTCCTCATTTCGGAGGCCTTTGGGAAGCTGGCGTAAGATCAGTTAAAATTCACTTAAGGCGCATAGCTTCTAATGTAAACCTAACGTTTGAGGAGTATTATACATTGTTGACACAAATCGAAGCGGTTTTGAACTCCCGTCCTATTAGTCCCCTATCCTCAGATATTAATGACCCAGAACCTCTTACCCCTGCACACTTTTTAATTGGAAGGAAACTTACTTCTGCACCTGAAAGTAATCTGGCAGAAATACCGGAAAATAGGCTAACCAAGTTCCAGCACATCCAAAAAATTACGCAACACTTCTGGCAGCGCTGGCGAAAGGAATATGTAAGCGAATTGCAAGTTAGAACCAAATGGAAGAAAAATCATAGCAATTTGTTAAGTGTCGGCGTGCTGGTAATCATTCAAGAAGACAATCTACCCCCATTCAAATGGCGGCTTGGTCGCGTGGTTGAACTTCATCCCGGAGCAGACGGTGTTATCAGAGTTGTGTCCATAAGAACTAAAGGTGATACCATTATCAAGCGATCAGTGTCTAAAGTTTGTGTTTTGCCTGTGTCTGACTGTGGATCGCAGTAGTAATCAGTGTTGGCTTAAGAATACGGAGACATTCATTTGGATTAAGGTTAAAATTAGCAAGGGAAACTTTAATTTCCGTTATAACCCTAGTTGAAAGTACTATCTTTCAAGGTGGGCGGCATGTTTGTTTAGAATTGCTTACCTGTCATTAGGGAATTTCTCTGAATTATAGGAAATAATATCTCTGAATGTATATAATATGATTTACCTTTTAGCCTTAGTTTATATTTCGTCATTTATATTTAAGTAGGATAATTCTAAGAAGTATTTACAAGATACAGTGTAGTTAATTGCTCGAATTAGAATAGGGTAGTATTTAGGGTATTATTATTTGAATGTTATATCAGCTAGTAACTATCCTTCCGGGTATAATTATTATTATGAATTTTATATACGGAATTTCCCAATGCTGACCAATAGGGTCCCTCTTTGCGATGATTAAGAGGGGGCAGCAAGGGGGATCTCCGGTTGCAACGACAAGATGAAAAGTAGAACTAATATAGATTTCGGGGGATACAGTTGTTCACCATTACTTATAATATGTGTATATATTTTTGATTGTAAGTTTTTCCTTTGTAAATATATGTTTTGGAACGAACAAGTGAGTTTGTTTCTGGTCCTTCGAGAATTCAATTTAGATGTGGTACAGCAGTGCAACAATTGATTATTAATTTAATAATCAAAATCAAAACAATTATTGTTATTATTTTTTTACTATTACCTAACATACTAGTTGCTGAATCGATTGTTACATTCTCAAACCCAGAAACAGATTGTTACTCAATGCAATATTACCATATTTCTGCGTCTATAAATATTTTATCCTCCAAAGATTTTCTACTTCGTAACAATTAGCGGCTGAATTTTAAAAATAAACCGTTATGACGCTAATTAAAGCCCCTTGTCTACAATTTATTAGTGACAAAACATGCACACTACGAATTCCCGTGGACATATAAATAACCGAGAAACCTATATAAAACGATGTTTTACTTCGGCATCAAAGGCATAATTTATCGCGGGGATGTGTCAACAGGCGAAATGCACACTAAATATTTTCCCATAAATACAGCTCAATAACTTCAACGTAAACGCACATAAAATGGTCAGATGCGCATTCTTCGGTGAACAACCGGTGTACCGTGCAAGAGTCTGAGATAGATACTTAGGCATTCGAACTATTGTTAATAGCCGATGGCTGCCTGTGTCTTCTTTGAAGAGCTCCTTCATTACCTAACATCAAACGGCTCACTCTGGAAGTTAACACCCTTTTAAATGCTAACAAATAATCCTCCAACCGTACGGTCTCGGTTTAATATGCAGTCGCACGCAACTGGAGGTGGACACTATACTTTATTTTCAATAACGTGTCCGCAGCAAAGTTGCAATGTAAAAAGCCAAACTATTTATTAATAGAGGAAGAAAATTCCAATGCAATTTTAGTGTTTGGCAAGTAATGAACTTTGGACGGCCGAATTACTACCTCAGTTTCTTCAAGAAGATGTGCCTATCTTCGTATATAAAACTTATTTTAACTGAAGAAAATATTAAGTAAATTAAAGTGATGCTATGTACCATTCTAAAGGTACAATAGAGTGTAGAACTATACGTTGATAACGTTTCTGCGCAACTTTCGCAAAGTTTACGATACTTAAATCGTAAATAACTATTCACAATCTCACAATATTCAAATTGCATCACTATCTTAACAGCCTTGACATGCTATGTGACATTAATATGACATTATCTTCTTTTGAAGTATCATAATTTGCTTTGGTTTATAATAATGCAGTGTTCAGAGGAACATCCCTAACAAATTCCCTAACATCGTATCGTAGCATCGTAGCCAACTAATCCCGTAAAACCTAATTATTTACACTCATACCATTCTTATTTGATGTAGATAATTGTAATTTCATCAGAAAACAAATTTCGATTAAACAGTTAAACATTAGGCCAAAAGATTTTCAAGGCGTTTGACATATAGGTATTAAACAAAAATTCAGTGATTTCCCACCGCAGAACAGACTTCACCCTATATTTAATTTTTTCTTTTTGTCTTTTTTAGTTTATCTAACTTATCAGACTTTTAGCAATTCGTTAACGTCAATATATTACACAAATCTACAATATTAGCAGATCTCAAGATTCCTTCATATTATCGACACAGGCATAGATAAATTGTACTTTGGTATTTATTTTCCACGGAAAAAATCCAAACTTTCTAGTAAAATTTGCTATCACTGAGTGCACTGAACCAATTCTGATAAGAAGTGATCAGCAGGGAATATGGTGATTCAAAACGGATTACAGAATACTTTTAATTTAACAATCGTTTAGGGCCCCTGGCATTGGGGATAACTTTTACATAAAAGTATCACTTTCTATTAACCTAATCTTTCGGAAAAGAAAAGTACCGGTTGCCGTAGGTATATATTAACAAAGTCTAGATAACCTGTAAGATTTACCTGTAAAATAATAATAAACACTGACAGTTCAAAAACGGTAACACTATCAGTGAATCTTCAGTGATGAAGAGCCAAGTATCCACCGGAGAAGCTGGTTCACTATTTATATTACTGTTAGTATTGCAATTGAGACAAACAAAAAAAACTGATAAATTGTAGATGATTAATTGAAAATTGCTTTCAGGAAATATTTCGAGGCAAGAAACTTTAAAAGTTCTCCTTGATAATAATACACTTACAATTTTTAGTTTGCTTTCCTAGCTTTCTTTATTTTACAGGTGACTTATTCACAAGTTGCCGACATTAAATACGAGAAAGTGATATACTAAGTATACAATAGATATATGAAGTTTAAATAGTACATTCCTTCTGGAAATTTTCCTGCTTTGAAAGCCAACTCCAAACAAGTGCCTCCAAATTAATTTTTGATCGAAGTGAACCAATTAACGGATAATAGGATTCCGAATCTGAACGCTCGGCGTGCAGTTAACAAAATAATAGGTAGAGTTAGGGGACATTTGTCAGCAGAGATCCATCGCAGAGCGTCTGAAAGACATCATGAGCATCAGCGAGCGGTATCATTGTCTCTCGGTTCTTCACGTAAAGGCGGTACATCATCAAGCTAATCCAATATCAGAATCATTTATCTTCATTTACCGACTCCTTCATTAACTCAACTTTTAAAACGGCTCGCTCAGGTCTGTCTCCGGCCGTATTGGCTGTATACTCTCCGGAGCTTAGTTGATACATTGGCGTTGTCAGTCGCAGTCAAATGTATTCAGTTTATACCGCATTAAATTAAATAGAGGAATCGGAATAAGATGTATGTTGCTTTACCGTGTTTTGCTGCTGGATGATCGATGGCATCGCTAACAACTACTCGCTGCTCGACAAACGGGGAAGTACCTGCAAAGAACAAAGACTTATTACTCGGGGAGGTTTCATTAATTTAATAATACCAGAGAGGTATGTTGAAACGCCAGTGTCTGGGAAAGGTACTAGCACGTTATGGTTTGTTAATGATAACGGGTTATTCTTAACAGTAAATCATCCTTCTCAACGGTTTTTTCAGTTGTTCATAAAAGCATAGTCACAGAAAACATTAGATTATTGACCAATACAAGAATGATAAATTAGGGCAAATAGAAAATGGACATATTCAAATGTTTTAGTGGTAGATTTATGTATGACTTTCTGATTACTTTTATTCTGTATTTATTTTTAGACACTTCACATAACACTATACTGCACTCGACGCGCATTTCGCCAACCAAGTTGATATCATCTGGAGACTGGATTGAGACTGGTACAGTATAGTGTTTTGGTGTTACGTGTAAAACTAGTCAGTGTTATCTTCACACCAAAGGTTCCACTTGCAAAAAAAAACAGAAGGTATCTTTTTCTTTATAGGTGGCAATATAGGTTCTTAATGCAATTCAGTAATTAGTATTAGGATTAATAATTAAATAAACTAACCCCTACAGAACAGACCTTTTGAAATTAAAATGAATTTAAAACAAAACCCAAATCCCTTTGTGCAACCGAAATGTAAATAATAAGTGAACCAAAAAAGAAAGGAGGAATGGAAGTAACTTTTTAAATTAATTGATAGCCCGACATTCTTTATTAAATTTGTAATTCATTGAATTATGGCAATAAAAACTTTGCTCAAAACGAATGTTTAAGAAATTCATAATGAGTGGTATCGCAACTTCTTTTAAAGAAATAAAGACGGCCACGTTAAGGCATTCGCCTTCAGTTATGCTAATTAGATCGTAAAAAGGAAATTATAAACACTGTAAAAATATTCACCGACTATTCACTTGCTAATTTGCATATGATTTTCTTTTAAAAAATTCTAAAATAAAGCAGGCCTAGGTTAGTCGTGCGTTACCCTCTTTTGCATAATGACGGGCATTATGCCAAAGTTTCATCACTTCATTTTCAACTATCTTTTAAAATTTATGTTTCTTTATACCTCGAAAAATTAAGACCCTCTTTTTATTCTTAATTCGCCTCGAGGAGCATTACATTATTCTGAGAATTAAAAAGGTGTAAAACTTAATAAGAAGATAAACTCTTTACTGATTAAAAACTCTCAGGGAGTTGCTGCAGCGAACAGGGTAGGCATAGCCTAGATTACAAAATAAGAAAAACAAATGGCTTACGAGAAACACATCCATGAAAGGAAGGAGAAGATATTATAGATCCACGTAAACATTTTGCTGATGGTTTTCCTTTCTCGTCGTAGATAGCTAGTAGTTTGTTTTCAGGATAAGGTCAGTCAGGATATTGAAAAAAACATTAACTAAAAAGCTACCAGTAAAAGGCTACCTAATCTAAGAGGAGATACACACTTGTGAAATTTTTAAGTAAGGTCAATTATAAAAGGTGGTTAAGTGTGTAGGTAGTAGCACAAGTATAAAGATATATACAGTAATTCACTCTTTAAATTTTTTGTACAAAACTTTTTAATGCGCATGTCTGCTCCTGGGTAGTATGCGCGTTGGTAGAGATGTAGAAGGGGAAGAATGGACCGGCGTATCCTATTTTATGGGCGCACATTTGCTTTACAGGTAATCAGCATACGTTTGTGTGTCTAGGCGTTTGTGTTTGTGATTTGGATAAGTGTTTTGTATTGTGTGTAACATAGCTAGAAAATATTGTTTCATTTGTAAACGAAATTCTGAGAAAAATCCATTTCTGTTTCTTCAGGTTTCTTAAAGAGGAAGAAAGGTAACCTGTTTCCATCTTGTTATTATAAATTACTTTATATTTGTTTAAATTAAAAATAATAGTCCGGACCTGTGCGTACCTACCAAAAACGATCACTAATGCGCATGACTGTGCCTGGGTAGTAAGCGCAATAGTCTTTTTGGGGCTCATCCAGCCATGAATGGGCTAGCACGGACATGTCAGGCTGAGTCGCGATGCGGTCGCGGGTCCGTTCTCTGGGAGATGCGACTCGCGACACGACCACGACTGATCCGTGCTGTTTCCATTGTGTGTGGGCTAGTATGCGACTGGGATTGCGACCGACAACATGTCGTTTGAAGACCATCGGGAGTTTTGGGAAGAGTTTATTGGAATTTATCACGAAAAAAGTTGTCTATGGGACATCAAAAGTAAAGAATACAGAAACAAGCAAATGCGCAATGCCGCTTATTGTTAGTCGAAAAATGCAAGGAAGTATTTCCAAATTCCAACAAAGAATTCGTTATAAAAAAAATAGCCTCATTAAGATCGTCATTTCCGTCGCCAGGTGCGTCGAATAAAAGAGGCAAAAAAAGTGGCACTGGCACAGAAGATATCCCAGAAAGTACACTTTGGTATTTTGACCTTTTAAGTTTTCTTTTGGATCAAGAGGAAGTAAGGGTAGCAGTTTTTTTCTGAAAATAGTACTACAGCCCCTACTGCTACAGCTATTTTCATTTTTCGTGACAAACACGCCATTAATGTAGTCCTCTAGTTCTCAAGAAATACTGAACTCAGATTGAGAGAACCACGACTGTTCGTTAAATGTGTGCTGCAGACACGATTAGTCCGGGTTGGGTCGCAGTCGCAGGTCGGGTCTAGGTTGGCCAAGTGAATGGGGGCCTTAAGGACACCAACATCAAAGAGATTTTGCCGAGTGAAATTACTGTATATATCTTTATACTTGTGGTAGTAGTGTAAAAAGTTTCCATAAAATCGCAATAAAATAAGTCATGCATTTGTCATGTAATGTATTGGCTCATTAAAATTCAAACAATTCCTCAACCTTTGGAAATCAATCAAATCAATCGTTGGAAATCAACGATTTCCAACCACTGGTGACCGAGATCGACAAGATACGAATTCCTTCGCGACGTCACTCAATTGACATTTAATGAATGATTTTTGCTATTTGGTTTACTATGAATTATTTTGTGTCATAATATTATTCTTGGTACCTCTTCACCAGATAGAAGCCGCAGATATTATTTATTTTATTAATTTATTTTACATATACATCATAATGCATCTGCAACTGTATAAATGCTTTATTGAAATATGATATTAAATACGTCCCTGGTGGACCGAAAGGTAGACAGTAAGAAGCAATTGGTACAGCGGAGGTTTTAAAAAGGCATAAAAAGAGTCAAACGCTGCAGATGGAAATAATGGAATGTCTTAATGATACCTTCCACCCTCTCCAACTTACGGTTTAATACCAAATTGCAGCAGGTTTTATAAAACTTTTAAGTGAGAATATAAATATACATGACTGCCTATAATATCAAGATTGCGCAAATTGCAAGAGGTGGCGTGCAAACGACAATGTGTCCGTCTTGCTCCCTCTCATTATCCCGGATAGGGTATTTTTAACGTTTACACCTTTATTTAATGCCCTAGGGGACGTGTTTATTTTCTTTTGCACTCATTCCGTAAGGTACTTATTAAATTTCAGTGCTTAATAATCACATTAGCCGGTGCTTTCCTAAAATCTATTGTCCTGGATTTCTTTCACAAGTACCCGCTACTTCCACATTTTGCTGCAGCTGGTAAATTGGATTTATATTCAAATATTGGATTATCATATTAACGATATACACTAAGATAGTATTTTGTAGTACTAATAAATTCAAAAAATAGCATAACATAAGCTAAATCATTAAGTATATAAATACAGGTATCAGCAGAGTTCACATTTTATAATTTCAGTTGGAAATAAATAGACATTTTATTGTGAAGATAGCAACATTTAACAAAGAATAATTTTTTGAAGAAAAGCAATGGTATATTTTTAAGATAAATTGGGTAGGTTATTGGTTACCCCTTCCATCTCCATACACTTTTCTAAACGATGAACGAAATTACTAATTATAGCTTGTAACACCGCGTCAGGAATTCCATGAATTTCATCGTGAATCGCTTCTTTTAGTCAATATTTCATGGCTTTCGTCGAAATACCCGACTTCTGAAAAAACGCCCTAAAAATAATCAGGTGCAGTCAAATCTGGTGATTTGGCGGGCCAGTTTACGTCACCACTACGTGAGATTAGACAAAGGAAAAAGTTCTCTACAGGCAGTTAAACTTGAAAGTCCTGTTGAAATCAATATTGGCATTGATCGTCATGAAGTTCAGTCTCAAAGAATGTTCTTATCATATCTGCATATTTCCTATAAACGTAACAGTCACTGCACGTTCGTCTTCCTCAAAAAAGGAGCCCAACACAAAAAATTCGTTGGTCTATAAGCCCGTTATTCATTTTGGCAACTGTCAAAGAAACTACAAAACATGTTTGTTTAATGGATAGAAACGACTTGAGAAGCGTTGAAGTGTAGATACAAAACATATAGGCAGGAAATGAAGATATGGTATTCAAATTTATAGGGAAAAGTAAACTTACACTTACAGTGTAAGTTAATATATTTTCAATGATAACTCCTCCTAGAAGGCGTTGAAGTGACTGATATACCCAAAAATATTTTAAAACAATAAATTTTAAGACTTTATGATCAAATTATATTAACTGTTGCCGCGGCGATAGCTCTGTCTGTTAGGTGCTGGGTGGTAGCTTGTGACTAACAGAATGGTATATCGCGGCGCGAGTTCGAATCTCGCCAGGGGAGAAATGGCACCTCTCCCAGGGAATGGTTGTGTGTCTGCGTTTTTTTCATGAGTACCCTCCCTCTACACAAGCCTGAGGCTTTCAGAAGGGAGGTTGTCCATTTCTGTGGTGTGTTTTATGTTATGTTATGTTTATGTTCCCTATTAAAATAAAAATTGTGTCAAAAAAACTTGAGGTCAAGTTTGACTTGATTGACGTGAAGTGACTTGATTCGTCAAGAATGAAAGAAAAACCTTCGAGAGCACACAAACTATACGCATGGTTCTACAACTGCTAAGTTAAATATTATGTAAAATCATTTGACTATTTCAAGTGCACTATACGTGATCAGAAAAATAAAGGAAATATATTAAGTATCGGCATTTTGGAAAGTCGAAAGTAAAAACAGTTTTATTGTAACTGTAAACTAATGTTCCTAAACATTCCTTAATCCATTATTTTTAATAAGGTTAAAATGACCCTTAATACGAAAAAGACAAATTTTTTGATGATAAAACGATAATCTATGTAAACGTAACAGAAGTTAACAAATTTTAATAATCTTAAGTGGCATTGACGTTAAAAACATACCTTCGAATTAATACAAGGTAATAGAAACGGTAAATGTAAATGTTTTGTGACTATATTAATTTTATAATTGAATACAGGCTTGCGTCGAAATCACTATTTTTCCAATTCGCAAGTAACTTTCAATCTAAAATGTTTTCTGATGAATCGAACAAATCTCTAATGCTATGACAGAATTCATTGACAATTAATACTATTAAACGATGAAATATTTAAATATTTATTGTTAGTTATTATGTTTCGAGAGATAAAAGACCAACTCTCTATTCTTCACAGAAACTGAGATATTGATAATTTATTTAAGAAACTACGAAGAAGTACAGATGCATTTTCTTCATCATAATCTAGTATTAAAATGAATCTGAAAAGTTTCAGGACCACTGTAATGTAGCTATACGTGCGTCAGTATACGTGGTCATGAATAAATTATTCACTCTGTGCAAGATTCAATTTCAGTTTCCAACATTACAAACACATGTCGGCCTGTACTTTTTATACACCTGCAGGAGTCGTATAAGCCACTGCACCAAAAAACTTCATTTCTATTTATGTTATCACTCCTTACGCCACCATATAATTATGACGGATGATTAAGATCGAGATGCCTGCGCTCAGATCTCACGGTATGCGCCGAGCGAGGTCAATCACACTCGTTCGACTTTGCCTGTTCTACTCATCATGGCAAGGAGTTGGTATGTGCCATTTAGACCTACGTACTTAATTGACGTGCATGACTCTGGTACATCTGCTTAATTGTTATTTGAATTAAAATACTATTTAAATTGGACGCGGAGTACTTGTGTTAATCGACTTGGATAAAAACCTTGATGTGAAATTTACTGTGCTCCATCTGTATAGATATATTACAGCTCATTTACTTTTCCTCGTAAAGACGCTGTGCTAAGTGTTACACGTGTGATGCAACCGCAAAAACTCTTAAAAATCAATTGGTTACTTATCGCGGATATATTTCCCACGATGCCATTTTAAAACAAAAAATATACATTTAACTACTTACACAAGATAGTTGTTACTTAGGAATAAATAGGTAGATCAACATACTTCTAATAAACCAGGAACTTTTGAAAGTGGTTACAAAAAATGATGATCTAACCCACCTCCGCTAGATTAAGAAATGTACCCCTTCCACTTATTATGGGTAGTTCAAACTTAAATATCTCTGACTTACAACTACTTTATTGAACTAGTTGAACTACTTTGAACTTTGAACATCTATTACTTCTTAAGAATTTGGTTTATCAGTAGTTAAGGCACCAAAAAAATATGAGAAAACACATTCAATTACGTTGTCGTTGCGGTAACAACGACCCAGCAAAGCAGTTCTATTGTCGACCAGGTTCGTGTGCCCCAAGTAGACGTAATGAGCCGAGAATGACCGCCTTCTGCATTCTTCCGGCTAGAATATCTGCCGAATTTCAGCATGCCGTTATGATCTTCAGTTCCGAAGGCCAGAAGTGTATCTCTTGCTCCACCGAGAGGTCCTATTATCAGTACCACAAGCTTCACAGTATGTCCTAGATGGAGTCTACGGAGTTCAAAGAGAAGGTCTCGATATTTCGCCCGTTTCTCCTCCTCTTTCAAGACAATGTTCGACGCGGAAGGAGCCGGAGAACTCGATGGTAAACATTGTCTTGAGCTGGTGGTCGAGGAGGACTACAGCAGCCTTATAGGCTCGAATTTTCCTGACTCGAATTTTCCCGAGCGTGGGAAATGAGTAGTTCCAATAAATTCGGCACTTCTCGTTCCCCACAGCGGACTCAACATCCCCCAGAGCGTATGACACAGCACTGATGTTTCGTCTATCTTGTACGAGTGCCGTAGAAAGTATAGTAGTAAAGCACTCTTAAAGCCGCATTATGTTAAAGGCTGCCTCTAAACTATACTAATAGTTACAGTAATGCATGTAAGAAGCAAAATTATTCAAGCTACGTTATTAATACAAACTGAAACAAAAGAAAATTAGGAAAATTAAGGTCAAGACTGAAATAAAAATAATACTGTCGTAGAAATAGAACGAGAAACAATTAGGGTTTAGTTCATGATAATAACAATACCATTCTTTACATAAAAAGCATAATAAAACCGTTAGGACAAAAAATATTCATGGAAACCCTAGCTGTGTTCAGTATCCTGATTTTCGGATCTCCCAATTCTGAATATACATGAAGAATTAATTAACATATACAGATTATATAGAACCGGAGCAAACAAATATCGTTTTTGGGGAAGGAAAACTAACGTAATTTATTTTATGATTGAGAGTAGAGTCAGACATTTAGTACCCCTTATTTAGCTTTTTGCTAGATATTCTCCCCTGGAAGGATAATTTACAATCGATGTCCCTGTAAATATAATTTATCGAATACTTGCAGTACCGTTTCAGAACTATACTTTAACATACAGGGGTAGATGACACCAGGGGTTGAGTTAAAGAAAATTGAGGGGCAAATATATTGCAACTAAATGTAACAAATTTATTTACGGGCATAATTTTTCATGCGCTAACGGCCTTCCACAGAAAAAAAACATATTGTTTTGCAGATAAACATTTGGATATGTCTAAGATAAACGAATATCTTCGTAATTTTAAAAGGCAAAGTATAAAGCGTCTTAAATTTTCTTAAATTTGAATGATGGAACTTTGCATCATACCTCTATAAGGTATGATGCAAAACTGATTATAAATTGTTTTGTCATGACAGTCCTATTAATCTTTTTTGTTCAAATGGCATATGTACGTTCATTTTTCATTATTTCCATAGACCATTTGTTTTTCGATGTAACATATTTATATCATAGTTAACATTGTCTAACGAAATCATGAAAAATAACATACAATGTCATTTGAGGAAAAAAAAGTTGAATATCGTTCCTATTACAACACGAAACAAGTGTATTCCCTATGCTAGCCCATAACCGGTTTCTTCGAAAGCACTGAAGGACAAAAGATATAGTGCTATACTCTTCCAGAGACCCGTTGTTCGGTTTGCGCCTGTGCAGATATCGTCCGATCTCCATGGTAACGGAAGCTGACATTGTTCACTTTAGGCTGAGAGAGTTTGCAAATTTCAATTTTTAGATTTTGGAATGGTCATTGGATTTTGCGATATTGGTGTGTATTGTCAGCGCTGTGGTGTTTTCGGAATTTTTGGGCCTTTACCCGCGATATTATATATATGTTGTCATGGGATAAGTAAGATGTGATAACAAGAGAATAACGTGATAAATAAGAGAATAAACCGGCCGATTTTTGCAGGAGTAAAACCTTGAGCAATAACAGATTTGCCTATCCCTCATCATACGAAGTGATTATGTCGCTAACACTATGTCACCTATGGCTGGAATTATAATATCATGATATAAATAATCCAGGGAATATACAGACAATCGTCTTAAATAGGTATACAATAAAACTTTTATTGGGCTAATTATTATCGCAGATATATCTTACAAAAATATTTTGTATGAATTTTCTTCCACATGGATAATTGTTCTGGTATATCTAATCCGTTTACTAAAGCATAAACTTCACACAGAGGAGTCAAAAGCGGCGTGTATCGACCTGGGGGTGGAAAATAATAAGAAAAAAGGCCATAATCTGATTTATCGTTTTTTCAGCATCCACTAAATTTACGGTCGTTACAGGAATCTGGCAAGGAAATCAAATTACGTATGCATTTCCCCTGTATTATGTTTCTCTTATCTGCGGTTCTTTATGTACCTTTATCGGCGGTGTGTAAAAGAATATCGCCCGCGTTCATGGCGCGACTCGCAACAATCACCGGTCGCGTCACCGCTCGTTCACCGACCTGTGTTGCCGGATGAGTACAAAATTCCCACAATGCCGGGAATTTTAGATGTTGGAAGGAAAACCGTGAAATTACCTGAAGTCATGGGTGAATATGTGATTTTTTCACATTTTTTCTTAGCAGACAGGTAGGTGCAAAATCAGCTCACCTTGATATATAGTATATAGTCATTCATCCCTTAAAATTTTGTCGTCGTATAACCCTGACTTTTGAGCGACTGGTTTTATACTACTATGGTCTCTACCTTTGAAAATAATATTTAAATTTTCTTTGCATTAGAGGAGAATAACAACCAAATGTAGCGTACTGTTATATCACGCGTATATCTAATAGTTAATAATGCCTTAGAAGTATTAGGATGCACATCCATTTTCGAGTGGAATCTATTAAATTAAGGCCTGCCTCCATGCATATTAATTATATTTTAATAATTATTTTACGTCACTCTGAGACTGGCGATCCCATAAATCAGTCAGCATTAATAAACCCCTAAAACTTTTTCGAAGAGCGTTTTTCCCTTTCGAGGAATCAAGTAACCACTACCCCACCACATCATATACCTACCACATCAAGGTCTAAAATTATGTCGAATAACACCTTCCTCTTTTCGAGCGACCGGCTTTTTATTATTTCACATCCCCAGATGGGTAAGCGAGTCAAATGAAGCGCAGCATCCCTTTATATCATATAGTAGTCAAACGTCTCATAAAATTTTATTAATACCACATTCCCCTTTTAGAATAACTTAATTTGTAAAAAGACTTCTATGAAAAAAATATCTTCATGTACCTAAATTATAACAGGTTCTCACACGGCCACGTCAACCAAGTGAAGTATGTCCTCATATCTAGTAGTACATCCTCCCTGTAAATATTGTTAATTCACATCTCTTTTTTCCTAAAAGTTAAGCATGTCTTACTATTATCTCTGTCTATCTGAAACTCATTGTAGTTTCTCTCACAACCTCCGACGAGAAAACAACCCAGACGAAACTCACCTTTTGATATATCTTGAGTCACCATATAAAATTTGGTTGAAACACTATTCCTCCTTAGTGTCAAGTTAATGTTTTTCTCATCTTTCATATTTGTTCGTCTAAAGAAATAATGTTTTAATCTTGACAAACTTTCAGATGTGCAGTGAAATGGTACATCGTTATACGCAGTGGAATAAAAAAATGGAGAACTTGGGAAATCGTTCGCACATAATTTACATATTTTTATTTGTATATAAGTATTAAATATACAATATTTATACCTATATAATAAATTTTATTATATAGGTATAAATATAAACAGCAAGGTCTTATGTCTTATTTTTTGTCAACAAAAACGTCCAAAAATTTGTATTTTAGGCCTGTTCCTGTAGCAACCAGCAACTACTCAGAAATTTGCTGACTGGTTTGGAATGATTTGATTGGATCTGACTAATTCGTGATTCCTGCAGGAACTGCAGGGCTATGATATCCTTATTGACAGGTACTAAACAGATATTCTGGTATATTCCTGACTACGTGAGCCTATTACTACAGAAGAGTATTCCACATCAACAAATGAATACGAGTCCTAACACCAAGCCACATACAGCTGTGACACTCAGTCTCTGAGTGAAGAAATTCCTACCGGCTTTTCAAAAGAATTCTGAACTATAACTGTAAATATATATTTTACTTTGTGAAAATAAGAGTAAAATTAATTTTAAAATCGGCAATTCTAGGATACGTTCTGGGATATACTTTTTTCTAACCACTGTGGCAACACTGTCACCGTTAGTTCGAAGGTGGAGATAGATTGAGTCGTGCTGAAATGATCGTAAGTCGCGGAACCAATATTAGTAAACGACGCAGATAACTTTCCGAAACCGTATAATGAAAATTTAAAACTTTATTTACCAAACACGGGAGCGGCAGTTCCGACCAGGCAGACATTCTTATTTAAATTTTACTGATAGATATTTTTACATCCACACGAGGTTCCAAATTCTATAGGATGTTTAAAACGATACAGAAGTATTATCAGACTAATAGGTCTAGACTTGGATCTAACATTTTTACAATACATACTTTCCAGACTGCTTGATTATGTATAATAATTATATATTATAAGTACACCAATTGCAAGGGAGAATATAGGCAAAATATTTGTAAACAATATGTATTGTTTCTGTAAAAACAATACAATTTTATCATAACTTTAGAAGTAACTTATGTAATGATATATTTTTGGATAAAATATTAGACTACTTTTGATTGGGGTATATTAAATTAATTATTATTAGTCAAATTATTAGGAATTTGAAAATACAAAGAAGTTCGCTTCGAATCTCGCCCCTAAAGTTGCGCCTATATGTTTAGAAAGTTGTTATCCCTATTTTATTGTCGTGTTTGGACGTAGTACGTATACATACTCTATCTTGGGGAAAATGTATTGAAAGTAGAGAAGATTTATTCATTGTAAAATAAAAATTTACTACTCAAAAACCCTTAAAGGTCAACCCTTAATATATGATTTACACATAGCTACGTTTGAACAATCACTGTTTTTCCCTCTGCATAACATACCTACGTTGATGCCTTATTAAGCCATTTTTCAATTTCCCTGACAAAGACCTAAGCTTCATGGACAACATTTTTTAAATTAATTATATTATGTACATACACATTTTTTTATTAAATAGTGCAAGTTATTCTTATGTACATAGTGTAAACGTCTTAAAATCCGGAACATTTAAAGACAAATTATCAGCTTGATATATTTATTAATGTTTCAGCAGATCGACTTATGGCTAAAAATAAAGTTTTATGAAGATATTGCCACAAATAAGGGAGTTACAAGTCATTATAGAAATACGCACCTCTCATATTTTTCAGAATATTTCAGGAACTAGCAAATATATCTCGGTTCTGATTGCAGGATTAGCTTCAGCAAGAAACTGCGCAACTTTTTTGTAAGTTGGGCCACCCTGTATCTTTTATATCTTTGCATAACTGGATTGTTATTGTGAATATTAAAATCATTCAGTAATTATCAAAAGTTCCACCGAGACACTCCTTTAAATATATGTACCTACATATAAAAAATACGTATATCAAAATCTGTAAACCATTTTGGACTCGATAAATTTATGATGTACACTCACAGACTCATTTAACTTTGTACGCCAATAAAAATTCATAATAAAAGGTCAAATTGAGCAGACAGGGGTAGTAAGGAACTATTAAGGGCCCTAGGTGAAACTGACATTTGAGTTGTAATACTTCAACCGTTATCAAAAGTTTGTCGAACGTGAGCGATGAACAGGCGGTGGGCCGTATGATGAATGAAGCTACTGTCAGCTGGCGGCGAAGTTCGCTCTGCTCCCATGTTTATACACAGACTACGGGCTTCGCCACCGCCGCTAGTCAACCGTTGAACTCTCAGGCTCCGACACAATTGCGTACCTACTCCGTAATCCCCCCTGTAGGAACGGAAGTCCTGCATTTCAGTCAAAATCGTGATATTAAAAATTTCATTGCCGCAGAGCTGAGGAATACACTGAGGGAAAAATCTTGCTTAAAGTCGCTAATAAGCCATAGTTTTTTGAAATTATTAATTATTTGTTTTTGCATATTATATTATTTATTTTAGATAAATAATATAATATACCAAGAATTGAGAAAGATATACTCTCAATGCTCTGTATAAATTAAACAAATGTATTTAATTGTTAGAAATAAATATATAATATTTATAATTCTACTACAATGGTTTAAATCAAACGATTAATTATTCTAGAACCAAATATTTATTTTTAAGAAATACATTTTATTTCCCACGATTAAATATTTAATTGAAACCGCGCTTGCGCATACTCTCTTTTCTCCAGCTTCTCGGACAGATGTCATTATAGCAGTCATGGCACAGCCATTTTTGTATCGTGTTATGTTTCTTTGCAAGTAAAGTAAGTGTAATTAGCCGTTCAGTGAATAATAATGTAACGAACTGATTGTGTAGTGTATGTATGTAATAATTGTATATTGTTTTTGTGTAGTATTGTATCCAATAATATGCGAATAATATGTATTATGGGTTATTTATACTCAATGAGGTTGGAAAACCTACGCCCACAGACCAAACCTGCACCACACGTCCAAAGTCTATTTTACAATAGTAAATTATATTAAGTGTGCCAAATAAATCAGTTTTATAAATAGATTAAATATTTTCCTCCTTGGAAATTAAATTGATTAGAAAGTATTAAATATTTAATATTGTCATTGAAATAAACGCCATGTTAATACTAATTAAATCTTTAATTCGCCAAATACAAATAAATAATTTAGTCGGTGGTAAGAAATTTTACTTATCTCAATTAAATCCTTTTCTCAGTGTACAAAAGTCTTTATAAAATTAGTCGAGATATGAGGGCCATCCTGTGCCCTTTCTGTATAAGAAGTGAAGGTAATATACATTTTCAATATTGTTTAAAATATTCTTCTTTTCGTCTTGAATAATTTTTTTTTTAAATTTGACTTTATTATTTTATAAGAACAAAAATAACTGACGATATAAGGTATCTTATATTTACTATATCAACTACCAATTGCAAATAAAAAAATTAGGAATGAAATTAATCACTATAGATATAGTTATCACTATATTCTTGGTTTATTTCTTATCATCAACTATATATAAAATTAGGCAGAAATAATCTACTTAATAGAAATCAGAATGGAACTCAGATGATTTGGGAACTGAAGAAATATAATCTTGGTTGACAAATATAATTTTTTTGATAAACTTAATAATAAATAAAATACAAACAACAAGGAACAAAGAAACTTTATTATTACCTACATCATAATAATTTAGTTAATAATATAACTTTTTTTGTGAAAATATAAATAAGCTGTAAATCTATTTTCAAATATTTCTCTAAAGTTGCTATTTCCATTTGCAATTAAAGGCTGCAAAAGCTATACTTAATTTATATTATAGATAATAGCTTTAATCGTACCTATATATATTTTAAATTTCAATTTTAAGTTATTAAGTCTATTCAAATATAACAACATGCATATTCAGATACTAAAAATTGTATACTTAATACCTCTGATCAAATATGTATAGATATGTGTCCACATAAAATGTTTGATCCCCATAATTAACAAAAATATAACCTCAATTTGATAAAAATTCCTATCTCACAGCCCAGCACCATAGACGGGTATTTTTTAAAGGCTGGAAATACACAGAACTAAACTAAAAATACACAGAATATGTTATTCTAGTCAACACAAAGTAGACATTCAATATATTTGTACAATTAAAAGAAATAAAATTTTCGCTATACCTAATAGAATGTTAAGACTAGATGAAAAAATTCGTCATATTGATATTACATATATTTAGAGAAATGAGGAAATCTTTAATATCTACGAACTATCAACACTTATAAATCTTAGAAAAGTAAAATTTTTTGCTTATATTTTTAGAAACATTTTTTACCTTCTTGAAGGGTATTTCATTTTTAAAATTGATTTTGGGATAGCCTGCACAAAAATGCAATTTTTGATCTCTTGTGCAAACGTCGATTCTACACCTGTGTTAGATTATTGAACTTGTGTAAAAATGATTTAACACTTCTGATGGTAATTAAAATAATTTTGATAGGAAAAAATACTTGGCCAACAATGTAAACAAAGAACCATTATTTTGAATAATGCGGAGAAACAAAACTGTATTGCTACTGCAATTTGTAAATAAAACTAGCATTTGCAACTTACATCCTTTAATAGAACAGTCGTTCCGCAAAAGGCAATAAGGTATCTTTATGCAATATACCAGTTAGGTGTTTTTATAGTGAAGAAGCGAAGCGCTCTGAAAACAAGACATTTTCAGTTCGTTGCCGTAACATACGTCCGGAGTAAAACAAACCAACCACTGTTCAGAACCGCTGTAAAAACCAAAGTAAAATAAAAATAAAAAAGGCTAACGAACAGACACCGTAAGTAGTGAGATGAGAACATAACCTAAATAACCTTCAGGCACCACATATGCCAGAGGCAAAAAAGACGACCAGGACTTTTTCTGGCCATGGACGGTACGTTATTAGGCACAGATGCACCAGAAAAACTCTGACGGTGTCGGACCGTTCTATTTACTTTATCTATCAGGTTACTTATATATGTCTCATGTATAAACATGAAGTGATAGTTTTTTATGTTTATACACTAAAGAAGATAGAATAACGTTGTCAATGTTAAAGTTAAAATAGCAGTATGCGGATATATATTACATTTTTATAGTGTGCAGATACTGTATCTTTTCAAATTGTAAATAATAATAATAAGAAGTAATAAGCCATTGAAGATTTTCATAAGGTGTTTAGTTACCTATAAATTTTATACCAAGACAAACAAACATCGATAAAGCAAATTTGAACCCACTTAAATGGTGGTATAATCTTTTAAAACCATTTTTGAATTTTGGATAATTCAAAAATGCACCTACGTATTTTTACACAAAAATTATACTCGTATCATCAACCTGCTTGATTTTTCCATCAACTATCTTCTATTTTTCCGATAGTTGCATTAAACTACAAACAAACATGAAACTTAGTTTACATTTTAACCATTTCATTACGTTTATTGGTTCCACCGAGAAAAATGTTTGCTTACTATTATTGTATCTCATTTACAGTTATTGTGAAAAACTTATTGAAAAAATTCTCGTTCATTTATACCTTATGATAAACAAATATTTTTTTAGACAAAATGTGTTTCTAGTAATCAAACAAAAAACATATTTGTATAATTAATTAACTAATACATAATAATACATTAATTTAAGTGATAAAGTGTTTAATAATAAAAATCAATGCATTAGTTTAATTTAAATGGAAATGCTATTTTCATGTAAATATAATGACTTGAATTTATTATGGCACAGCCATTTTTGTATCGTGTTGTGTGTTTCTTTGCATAGTATGAGTAAGTAAAGTATGTGTTACCCGTTCAGTTAATAACAATATAACCAACTAATTATGTAACGTATGTATGTAATAATTGTTTATTGTTTTTGTGTAGTGTTGTATCCAATGATACGCCAGTAATTATGGGTTATTTATAATCTCGATGAGGTTGGAAAACCTGCGCCAGACGTTCTAATGTGGTTTAGAAGCACAACTGAGACCTTCGTCAGATACTGTTATTTAATTTAAAATATATACCTAAGAAATTACCTATATCAATAAATTTATGTTAAGAGTCCATTCTCTGTAGATTTGACAGGCATGAATGTTGGGTCGGATTGAGAGGATGGGTGGCCGATGGGTGGAGACTTATATATTCCAACTATCGAATTATTAAGATTTCGGAGGTGCACGTAAAGCCGAAGTAAAAAGGCACATGGAAATAAAGTTAGCCCTCATTGCAAGGGTACCGGATTTGTCTTATAATTGCAACAAAATTTCTTTTTAATGTTATAAATTATATATCACCGGAAAGATCAAAAGATAAACTAGATCCCTATATTAGCAAATTTTTGTTTAATAGATGTATTTTAGAGAAAATAATTTTTGAAAATACGCTATTTTAGTACAAGATTGTTTGCCTGGAATTTTAAAAATAAAAAGAAATACCAAAAATTACTACTAAAGGGACTTAGATTAAAGTCTTATCTTTCAATACTTTTTTACTAAAAGTCGCTATCTTTTATAGTTTTTTTATAATTAGACACGAGACGAACGCCGATATAGGGCTTATTTTGACCTAGTGAATGGACTCTTAATTAACATAGTCAAATGTGCAGTTGTAGCTAATCAAAGGCTTACATAATAGCCGTTTTCTTTTGCACCTGATTTCTGAATCATGATTACAATATCTGCAATGTTATTCGTGGATTTAAAAAATACAGGAGCGTGATTGGCTGATATCAAATCATGACCTCGAATGAGGTGCAAAAGAAAACGGCCAATATAGGCATAGGGTTTAATAATGAAGTAAAGTAATAAAGTGAAATATTGCTAGTAGCATCCTCCTATCCTGCTATAGTTTCTTATTACATTCTGTAATAATAAACAAATTACTTCTTATGTGCATTGAATTTATTTAAATTGTCTGCACCTTTAGTGCCTGATTTCGGGAAATTTATAATTCTATTAATTATTTGAATACTATATAAATATTTCTTGACACTCTAAAACTTGTTACTGATGAAATTCCAGTAATAATAAAAACATTTTCATAATCATCAGCACGTTGATAAATGGAAATATTCAAAATACTTCCGACTGTTCAATAACACAATGTAATCAGGAAATATGGCATTTATTGTTGCCCGTGAATGAAATAAAACAAGCCGACAATAAAATGTCAATGCGTGTCATAAATCGAACGTAACGCGAGTAAAAAGGTCAGTAAAAATCTACACAGATTGACGTGGATGACGGCGAGACCCCAGGGCGGTTCAGGTTACAATGAATAAGTCAACGAAGCGGGAACGAAACTAAATTGCATTTTTTACGTACGTCAAGATACGTAAAATGTTTTGATTTATGATACCTCTTGAGGAGGTTCTTTGTTGGTAAAATCAGGAAATACAATTAGGTAGATAAATGTAAAAAGTGGAATAATTAAAGACTACAATGCTCGAAATTTATCATATTAAAAATAAGCGTTAAAACTGTGACGGAAGCGAAAGAAAAACAAAGGGGCTCGGTGCGAACGGAATTGTGAAGGGTTGTCAGTTGCGCTTCTGAATCACGGCAAAAACAATGAAAGAGTTTCATTGTTTCAGCAGTGCGCTCGCTGCCTGAAACCTATTCCTTCGGTAATCGCTCATCCTGACGTGGCGTTTGATCACCGAATTTCACAATATATCCTCACGCTTAGCTACTCATTTGCCACTCTAAGACGCTGTTGATTTCAATTTGGAAGAAAAAGTTTGTTCCTGCATTTCACCTCCGTCCCAACTCCAGCTCACAAAATTCTTTTGACGCTTCGATAAATTGTTTGCTCGGCGAAGGATTCTTCCTTACCGTACTCTGTTTCGGAGTTTTTTAATAGCAAACTCAGATAATTTCTGAAATGCCTGCAAATAATCGGAAAAGGCATCAGAATGTTGAGGGAACAATATTAAACTGAAGGTATTTTGACACATCTTTGTTATTTAATATTCTGTTAAGAATCCATTCACTAGGTCGAAATAAGCCCTATATCGGCGTTCGTCTCGTGTCTAATTATAAAAAAACTATAAAAGATAGCGGCTTTTAGTAAAAAAGTATTGAAAGATAAGACTTTAATCTAAGTCCCTATAGTAGTAATTTTTGGTATTTCTTTTTATTTTTAAAATTCCAGGCAAACAATCTTGTACTAAAATAGCGTATTTTCAAAAATTATTTTCTCTAAAATACATGTATTAAACAAAAATTTGCTAATATAGGGATCTAGTTTATCTTTTGATCTTTCCGGTGATATATAATTTATAACATTAAAAAGAAATTTTGTTGCAATTATAAGACATATCCGGTACCCTTGCAATGAGGGCTAACTTTATTTCCATGTGCCTTTTTACTTCGGCTTTACGTGCACCTCCGAAATCTTAATAATTCCATAGTTGGAATATATAAGTCTCCACCCATCGGCCACCCATCCTCTCAATCCGACCCATCATTCATGCCTGTCCAATCTACAGAGAATGGACCCTTAAGTATATATTCTTGAATTCACTTTCGCAGAACGTAACTTTTTTGTAAGTTCTATTCACTGTAATATCATACATGATGACAAAGTACTTATATCTACTTCCGAAATAACACAAAGTAAAGCGTAAACGAATGATACGCTTGGATGATAGGATTATGTACAAAAAAAAAGAAGGAGTAAGGAACAATTAGGACGTTAAAGGATTTTATTGTTTCATCAGTCTTTTGGTAACCTAAAAACGATAAAATCTGAAAATGTTATTTATTAAATTTAGTAGTGCATATTTGTCACAATGGGGTGAAGGGTTGGTTTTTAGTTTTTCAATATCACTCAAAAACTAAGTGGAATTTAAAAAAATTACAAGAGCAGTTTTATGTAGAACATAAAATTTTCCATCGAAATAGCTATTTAGAACCTATTTTTTTATACTAAATGAGCATAAAAAAAATCTGGGTTAAACAAACAACAAGTATAAACTTTTTTCTCAGAAAATATAGGTATATATGATCTGCTTTAGATAAAGTACCTATAGATTCCAAGACGATAGAAAAATGTAACAAAAATTCAATATTTTGCAGATAGGTTTATGCTTAAATTTGGTATGAAAAATCTTTTAAAGAGGCTGAAAAAATAAAATTCCTTTAAGAATATTTCAGAATTTCCACAATAATTTCATTTAGTTCAATGAAAATCCGCACGCAATATCACCTTCGGTTCAGCATCTGTTTTACTTTTATTCCTTCCGTATTATTGGGTATTGTTGGGAGTATTTATTTGATCCATACATTGTATCAAGAACCCTCATAGAGGCAAGCATAGAGGAATTTTTTATAGACAGCGTCTTACCGAGTTTGCTTGAGGATGTCTAACCTTGCAGTGAAAATGTCCAACCGCAATCTTGACTCGCAAAATCTCCTGATTTAAATCCTTTGGATTTCTTGTGAGGTTATACGTACGTACGTAAATTATTTTCTTCTTTAACTGTGTAGGAAACTTTGATTGCCTCTGATTTCTAATATTATTCTTTCAACGAAAAAATAATTTTCTCTTAGTTGTTAAAACTCTTGGTTTCATAATGGTACAATAAAAAGTACATTTTGAGAGTGAGGGCTTCAAGAATAACTTTAAAAAAGTAACCAGAAAAATGAATTTAGTCAGGGTAATATGTACTACCTCGATAAAGCGACTGACGATTAGGTATAATAAAGAGGTGACTTTCCTACTGAGAGGCTACATTTCAGTGTTGCTAAGCAGATTATATACCGCTCGAAACTAGGCATTCCTAATTTTAGCAGGTAGTTTTAAAATAATAAATTGAGCCGGAGGGAAAAATATATTTAATATGCGTAACAAATTCCAGATGTGTTTATTTTATCTTTTGTTCCTGTTCTCACGGACTCATTACCTCTTTAGTTATATGCGGAATCTGCAACACATCTGTTGCTATTTGTAAAACAAACCTTTACAAAAATGTCACGTTTTTGCATTGAATATCGTGTAACAACATATTTAATAATACGTAGGCTGTGTAGCATACGGAAACTCATCTGGTAAACATGTTCGGAAGTTAATATTGTTAAAAATGTAACAATATAACGACCTACTAAGTGTATCAAAAGCATTGTTCAGTACTTAACAATGTATAACAATGTAATCATTCATGGTATCATCATAGATACTGAATTTATATATATTTTTATCATAGGACGTTCAGTTCCTTAGAAACCGTAACTAAATCAATAAATAAAAAAATAAGTAAAAATAATCAAGAAATCTCTGCACTTTTGTATTTAAATCGTAATATATTTCTCGATGTTATATCTACTCGTCTTATTATAATCAAATATCGTTTCCCCAAACCGGAGTGGTCCTTCGAATACAATATACTATATAATTCATCTAACAAGCATATTTTATGTATAAATACCACAGGATTATAGAACATAAATATGTATGGATACAAATCTTCTGGTATATTGAAAAATCTTTATGCATTATATATGAAATGCAATCTATATGAAAAGGTTTTATGCATTATATGATAAACCTAATAAGCTCTAAAACTATGAGAAACTACAGACACAACTACACCTAAACACACCTATCTCTCAAAATAATGGTTAATACAGGGAACTGTAACATGAGTAAAGTAATCTTGCTTTCACCATCATAATTTTTGCAAAGTGAAGTTTTGCTTAGAAAAAGAATTGGGAGGAAACAATCATTATATACAAATAAGCTACACAGGAAAATAACGAAACGGGTTTTTCAGTTTTTCTTTAGTTTTCCATAGTGCACAACATCTATTGCATCGTATATCAAATATGCGTGGTTATGTGGCTAGTTTATACTGCATCTAATTTCATAGCGGAAAATATAACATTAAGAGTTTACTATTATACTAGGTACTTACTTTTACTTAAATCTTAGGCGTTTGGTTCTCATAAGCTGACACTGACGTAGTTTTTCACAGAACACCAAAACACTATACTTGACGCGCGTTTCGCCAACCAAGTTGGCATCATCTGGAGAGGATTAAAACTGTCATGATCAGTTTTAATCAGATAAGCATCCAGATGATGCCAACTTGGTTGGCGAAACGCCAACCAATATTGTTAACTCAACTGTCTTAACTGTATGATAGCTCTCAAGGTACCTTCGAGGTTAACTTTGAGTTTTACCAATATTTTATATTATTACATTTAAAATTAGTCATTTAAAACAGTCCCTATTCTAAATATCTTGTTTGAAGTTCCAAAAAGGTATATGTTAGCTACTGATTAATTTCATAAAGATTTTTTATTAGTCTCTATTTCTGTTCATTCTACGTCTTTTATAAATTATTCATTAATCCCCGACTGGTTCTGACTTTTTTTATCAAAGGCAACATTACAAATTGTTAATGGTACATTTACAATATTATAGTCCTGCAACTATTGAAATCGTCGATACTGTAACCGTCCATTCCTATTTGTAATAATCTTTTTTTCATCTCTACAGTTTCATTTTACTCAATTATTAAACAACCTATTTGACTTTTACAGAATTTTTTAAATACCTAAGTGCTTTCATATTAAATTTATACGACATTTCTTTACAGACTTGTGTCCAATAATATCAATATTTTTATTACTAGACTTAATATTTATTGGTAAGTAAAGTTATTTTCATTTTTATAGGTTCTGAATTTGTTCGGCAATTTTCCGTAAAAAACATCACGGCCTTCAGAAGATCTTATATAAATTAAAAAATATTGTTAAACCCACCTGGCTTCAAACTGTCCAACATAAAACGAAAGTGAAATAAAAAATAAATTACGGGTTATTTTCGAATGAAAGGGAATTCTGTCAGGTACGAAGTAGACCAATTTTTTAAGTAATATTTGGCAAAGGACCAACAGATTGGCACTTACATGTCTGGATATTTTAAAAGTATTTATTTGGAAACTAATCACAGACGAGTTTTATCTGCAATTATATTTGTGTACATTTTTTTTTTCCGTTTGGAAAATGGAAAAATGGAAACTCCCCGTTTGGGAAATGGAGAGGTAGAATAAGCAAGAAAAACCAGTAAGCTAGATTTTGATGAAAACATGGTAGGCATGTAAAATTTTTAATAAATAATAATAATAATTTATTACACAAACTTGCAAATTAAGATTACATAAATAATTATTAAAACTTTACATTTTGCATCTAAGGTATTAAATTAAAATGCAATTTCAGCTAAAATTCCTTTAAATTTGATTGGGAAACCGATCCTTGGTAGTAATTATTAATATCAAATAATGATTGAAAATATGCGTGAAAATTGAAAGCTTGATTAGATTATTAATTCTGCTAATAATTTCTCTATCCGATATTTCTTTATTTCCGCTTCTTAGGCAATCATAAAAATTTAAAATAAAACGTTAACTTTGAACATGTAAGTCTATATTTTTGATCTCTAAGTCTGTTTCTACAAAATCAGGCTCAACCGTAATATTCGTAATATTTCTGGTAATGTCCGAGACTACTCCATTTTCTTCGCCATATATTTTATTGAAAAAGAAAATTTCACTTTTTAGTAGCTGAAACAAATAAATAACAAATTAAAATTGAATTATATTCTATTTAATATTTAGGTATCATAGGTATATACCTAATAAAAAAAAAATATATTTACCCCTTATTTATCAGGCATAATCAGTGCACTGCACTGACACTGCGATAAGGCACACGAATGTTTTTATGTCCTCTAGCCCAATGCAAGCGTGGTTAGGATGTAAGATTTGTCGCCAAGTGTAACTGTCTGGTTGACTGTTCGGCGGGACCACAGTAGGTTGCGATCGTATCGAAATCGGTACGATCGCAGTGCGGTCATTGGGAAAATACTCAATATCGAAGCGCTCCTCGTATAATGATACAATAGTCTTGTGTTTCAATTAATATTAATTAAACTTTGCACAAAAAACATTTTCAATAATCATTAGAGCGTACATTTTTCTTCGTGTAAAACTTGATAAAGGCATCTTAGAGACCCATCGAAAATGTAAAACGAATAGATTTACAGGAACACGACTTTAACGTACTAAACATTTAACAATTGATTCTTTATAGAAGGTTGCCTTATATAAATTTGTGTGTGTGTGTGTGTGTTTATTTACTCACTTGGATTGCGATGCAACCATCGTTTCTACTATAAAAGAAGCATTTTAGAAAAAGATCTAAATAAAAATAAACATTTACATAATTAAACACCGTCATCCGTTATTTGTTTAGCCTTGACAGTAAACTTAAAAGCGCCTGTACAAGTAGATAATTAACACTGCCATACAGCGCGCTATTTTTACTATTTTCACGTGTCTACCACCTATCCTCGAGAGTATTCTGGGAAGCAATATGTAGGTCTTCAAAAAGTGATAAAAAGAAGCCCTTGCAATATATCTTCCCGTTTACAATACTTAACGTGTTATTTTCAACCTTTCTGACCTGCCAGGCCAAATTGCATTTTTCGGTTTTCTTGGACAGGAAATGACCGTAGAAACCTTAGCAGCGTTCCCTCCCACCACCCACATCGCCTTTGTAACTTCAACTAATTACCATTGGTTTCACCTACAGCCGGCTCTTGTGTTGTTATTTTTAAACTAGAACAGCTTTGTTTCAACCCCGGTCTAAGATGAGCGATGGTGGCGCTGAAATGTTTAAAAATAAATCTGTTTGAAGCCCAGGTATTCCGGTAGTGACGATTTATAGAATTTCAGAAGTCTCCGTCAGCTTGCATCAGCTGTGATTTCGAAACAGCTCTGGTATTATTAATTAAGGCGATTTTTAATAAATTCGTATTTCAAGATGTATTGAAAAGACTGATGAACGTTTTATTTTTTATAATTTGCTTTTAGAAACCATAAATAAAACTCTTCAATTATAATAGACATTTTAAGGACTTATTATCTACTAATTAACCGCTTATAATTTGGTAAAATTCAGAAATATAAATCTATATTTCGTTATGATACCTCTAGCTTCGAATGATTAGATATCTGAAATTCTCCAATAATTTTCCAAGTTTCCGAAGAAAATTTGCTGTTACTATACTTTATAAAGGACAATAATTTACCACACAACAATACTTTTTATTTGGTAAGTTATTTAATCATCAAATTCTTGATTTAATAAGAAAAGTCAGTAGAATGTACACGAAAAAATAGTGTCAGATTTCTACTAATCAAGTGGATATTTTAAAAATCACGACATACTCGTATACGCACAAAACATAAACGTGCTTTATCTTTCAATTTTTATATTATATCTATATTGAATTTATATTTAATAAATATACTGGGTATAATTTATTCCAAAACGTATAGTAAATATAATCTTATATCTCCATAAAACTAATGTTGAAAGTAGGCATATTCACAAAAAATTTTTAATATGCTGTTAATTAGAACATTTATTTGACCTGGTAAGTCTTACTCTCAAATAGGCCTTTATGTATGTCCAAAATGACCACCATTTTACGTGGTCGTCCAGGTGAGCTTAACAAATAAGAAGTTCCCATTCGTGGCTAGAAATCCAACAGGTGGGTGGGAAGGAGAACAGGTGGAGTCAGGTAATATAAAAGGAGGATCCGGTGCAGTGAAAATAATGTATGCCCTTACTTCCAGTATTTGAACACGTGACATATGAAGAGGCGAGCTCTCCTGGAACACTAGCATCCGTTTCATGTTATTGTTATTGTAGTACAAGGACGTGATTGTCTGAAAAGTAAAATAAAACCGAGGGTTTCATGGCTTGTGCTTGTGTATGTACTAACAAAAGGTCTCTCAGGCCAATTTCTGACTCCATTTGCGGCGTATCAACTTTCTCGGCACACTGGAATTCCTATTCCCTATCCCACAAAAGATGAGGCAGCCAGTCAGGTAGAAAAGTGAGGAATGTTCATCCCTTACTACAGGTTCACGTCAAAGTTAACTGAACAACGTATCGACTGGATGTTTAAAGGCAAACAGGTCTAATATTCCACGATGCATGTGGGTGCAGGTTGATTGGACAAGACACGGAGGGTGCCTGACATTGAGGTGGACATTTACTTAGCTTTGATTGATGATGCCGGGTCTGGGAGGCCATAAAACCAGCGGGGGGACTATAAAGGTTCGGTGTGTATACCTAGTTTATAAAATACTGCCGTGAACAGAACTACTAGGGAGTTTTTAAGAGTCCTCAAGGATAGGATGATAATGGTTTAGTTGCAAAAATAATTCACAATTTGTGTACTATTTGTGAAATTTTAACCCAGATAAATAAGAAATTACATATCAAATGAACCAGATATCTTCTCATACGAATACTTTACCACCTACCAGGGCACTTTACCAGGGTCTTTTATTGTAAAACATACTACTTGTAAGTCGAAGTTACTAGGTGCTTTTAAGTTAACTATTATTTTTGTCACACTTCCGGTTTAATAAATGCATTAATGGCTGCATGTTAGGATATTTTTACCTGTCCTCTTTTAATTATGTACAGGGTGTTCATGTATATTTGGGCTCCTTAATCTTTGATTTCACAAAAAAACTTTATTAATGTATTTTGTAGATTCAGAATATGTTATTAGAAATACAATGTGGCATCTAAGACCAAAATTACATGACAAACTTGTTTTTTTTTTAATAGAACATACTATTTATTTTCATAAATCTAGAAAAGTCTTTTTCTTTAGTTTTCAGAAATATATAATACCTAATATAATAAATTATCTATAAGCGTTTTTGGGATTTCGAGTATTATATATAATAGTAGGCCATGCAAAAACGATACTATATTTCGTCCTATTAGAATAACAAAGTTCTATCTGAACATTCAACCATATTGAGAAATCAAAGGCTAAAGTTTGAATAACTTATAATCTATTATAAAATTAATGATATTGAATTGAGATAAATATTACCCCAATATTGCATAATATTTATACCAATTGAATATCATTAATTTTATAATAGATTATAAGTTATTCAAACTTTAGCCTTTGATTTCTCAATATGGTTGAATGTTCAGATAGAACTTTGTTATTCTAATAGGACGATTTAATGTTTTTTGTTTATTGAATAATAATTACCTACGTAAAGAACACACAGCCTAACAAATAGAAAAATAAACGTGAAAACAAGAAAATTACAGAAATTGTTGGAAATGATGACCATTTTAGTTTGTTTTAGTTCAGAATATTCCTGAACACCCTGTAAATATTTTTGGGTTATTTATGAACCCACAGTTTTTTAACACGTAAATTTAACTACCATCATTCAATTTTAATCTACCAATTGTAGTAAAATATATGTGCAAATGATAGTGGTGCGGCAATTATTATCACTTGGTACCTTCTTACAGGGTGATCGTAAGTAGCAGTTAAATTGGTTTTGTTTAGCATGTTAATGGATGATATTTGTAGCTTAATCAAGTATGAATATGTTTGAGAGCAATATTTGTCAGATGCATACAGAGTGTGTAGTCTTCAAGCATGCGCATGCAACAGGTTTACTTATTCTTAGAAATAAACCTACAGGGAATGGCACTATACATTTATTTGCTTTAAATATTTGTATTTCATAATAAAAAAATATATTTACAATAACTACATGACCACATTTAAAAAATATATAAAATTCATTGATTAATTATATAATCATTTTGTGCTACAATCCATCCTGGATTACTCACAAATATTTTGTTTATATATAATGATTACACAATAAACTATTTTTATTTATAATAAAGGGGATATTAGTTATTAGAGCATCATTATTATTAGATAATAAATATGGTACCAATATATATTTTCTTATTGGTGATAAATATAGATACTATTGCAAGACATTTTGAAAAAATATTTCATTTGTAAATAAATGTTGTGTTACATTAGTGTTAAATAAATATTGTTGAACTAAGACGCATATTAAATATAAGCACACTTTTTTTCAGTGTACAGTTAAAGGACGTCAGTAGAATAAAAGCATAAGCAATTCAATTAAAATTGATAGGGTACCTTTTCTCGGACCCTTCCTGTCAAGCGGCCAGCGAACGAGAAAATATTATTTTAGAAACTTCTCCGACTAACATATATAAAAATGCACGGACACGACCCCTCTAGAAGAAAGATAATGTTATTGTGATGTCCGTTCCCGAGAACTTCTTTTGTCGGTCGAGTGTTTTCACAGTGGAAATATAATTCAATTCGATATCGATGTGTATGACATCAATATTCAAATTTCGGGGAGTTTACCTTCGGAAGTTCGGCGTAAGTTTGCGGCGGACATTATTCCCGCGTCCTATCACAACCAAACACAGCCAATATGCAAATGTGGCGCTCTTCGACGTCGACGTCTCTGTACTCTCCCTGTACCTGCATCGGTCAGCTATGTCAACAATCCATTACGCGCTTCCCTTGCTCTGCGAAGGCCGTGCCCGCTCGTGGGGGTGTAGGAAGTGGCTGGTGCGTCCTCCCCCTCGGCAGAGATGCTGACAAACAAGATAACGGCAGATATTTCCACGAAAATACGACATTGTTCTATGGCGATGTGTTTAAGAGATACTGCTGGCCGCTACTGTTTAAGGGGGCAGAAGAATTATGGAAAGTTTGTCTTTTGTACCCATTTTTGTTGCCAGTATCGATAAATTTTGGATAATATTTGAATTTCTCCAACAAGAATGCAAAAACAACATTTGGTTATGGGTCAACGTTGATAATATTACAAATCAGAAACCGTGATGGGACCTCGGAGGAAAACATGACCCTGATATTACAGATATAGATGTTTCGGGGTTTTTGTTCCTTTCAATGCAGTCTAGCTAAAGGAAAGACTCTAGATTGGCACGTATCTGAAATAAAATTCAATGAATAGTACTATACAGTCATCATGTTGCTATTGGACCTATAAGCTGGATCATAGTGAGCAGTCAGTATAAGGTGGGTTTAATATTAATTTTTAATAGGTAGGTACTTGTCTATCACTAACTGTATATCCAATAGTATCACCAGGTACTTACATAAAATTCGCTCAAACATTTTAGCATTGAAAATGTTTATAGAATCGCGAAGGTTATATGGATATGTTTCGATGAAAACTTTAACGCGATGAGCATGTCAAAATGACATGGCTATGTAGTGGGGGACCGAGTAGAGCGGGCGACGTGGGCCCACTCTGAGAATCTGAGCTCTCATGTGAACGTGATATACAAGGTGGCAAAGTATGTAAGTCGCAAATGGTAATTTCTCAAATTAGAAGGTAACTTTTTCAAGCTTTCTATAGTTCCAAATTTTCTTAATTCATTTTCAATGCACTCCGATGGTTGCAAGAATTGCGAAATGTGTGAATTTTTTTAAGTAATTTCACATGGTACCTTATTTTTTAATGTAAAATCTCTCTCTCACTCTATGTAAAACAATGCATCTTCATATGAACGAATACACAATTCCTTCCACCAACCGGAAGAAGAAATTCCATCTACACCGCCTTCGACGTGGTTATCATCTCCGTGTATTTCTGCTCACCGACGTCCATCGACATCGATTTACTTTGTAAAGGACAACCAAATTAATTACCGCAATATTGCCATGTCGGGTCCGCTCTACTTGTCAATTATATCACAAACAATGCTCGCCGGTCGTATGCCGCCCGCCAGAAATATTATTGCTGCTGCCGGATCGGTTGCAAAGCTGCGCCGATTGAGTGTTAATTCCTCGTTCTCAGTTATTGCCGAATACGCTATCGTTTCTGTCAGATAAAAAATCTACATCGTTCGCGGTTCACTCAGTGCAAGTACCGGTAAAAAATAGGTTTGTTCCAGCAAAGTGTTGGAAACATGTTGACAACAAGGGTGCAGTGCGCATGATTGTTAGCAACAGTGTTTATTATGTTTACAAACATTTTCAGTTGGAACGTCCTAATTATAATAATATTCACTCTCCGATGAACTGTTATCATTTTCATTTTCATCCATAAAATCCATTTCAATATTTTTATTAGGTTACAAGTTTGAAATATGTTGTGTTTACGATCTGCACACTTTCTTAGCTAAATTTAAGGAAAGTAACTTATCTTGGGCATACGATTTATAAGTAAACGTAAATTGTACGCCACACACAAAAATACAAAAATCACACTGAAATTAATCTGTACACTGAAAGCTCTCAAATTCACGGTGTCTGTCAACGTCACAGAGGACTCGACTAAAAAGCACAAAAAAGTTTGGTTAATGTTCAGCAATGTTCGTACAAAATTTGCTAACTTTCAAAACAGGTTTCCAACATGTCATTAAAGTCACTAACAACTACAGGAACAACAAGCTTATGTAAAATGTTACTAGCATTTATATGCTGGAACAGTAATTCCGTAATGCGCAAACTCCTGACTGTTTCCAACATTTATGACAGGCTGCTGGAACAAACCTATTATCAAAAGTATAGGAATAGGGCAAGTAGGAACTTCAATGAGATAAAAATATATTATCAATGATTTTATCAGTTTAAAACAGAATAGTACTACAAAGACGTTGTTAATGAAATTCAGAAACGCAACATCCCCAAATCTGTAGAAATATACAGGGCGTTCAAGTTAAAAATCGAAAATAAATTAATAAACCTTGAGACCATTATTTTTGCGAAAGATAATACTCTCACAAAAACTTTTTAGGCAATTTAAAATTGACAACCTTCCCGATATTTTCTAATTTTATAAGGTAGAAGAGATTGTCACAAACGTATTTCTGAAACATTTAGTTTTGTGACAATTTAATTACACAATTAAAGTTTGTTTTTTTCTGTTTTATAGAAACCTGTTGGAAAATGAAACAATTTTACCTATCTATAGAGTAGAGTAGAGTTGAGTAGAGTAGAGTAGAGTGAACAGAGTAAAGTAGAGAGTATACCTATCTACTTAGAGATCTATCTATTATGCTCCGTTCATTAAATTCGACTGGTTTAAACATAAAAAAATTGACAAGATAAATAAAGATCGTCATTTAAAATGGATAGAAACTTGTTTAATGGGAAGGAGTCAATATCTGATCATAAGTAAAAATAATAAAATCACTATTCCAAATAATCAAAAGTTAAGTAAGGAGTTCCGCAGGGATCAGTATTGGTGCCTGTGCTCTTTTTACTGAATATAAATTAAGTAGATAGCATAACGTCCGTTGCATAGTCCATTATTTTTCAGACAGCACATGTTTCATAGTCTCAAATTAATTATAAATCAAACAGAATGTCAAAGTGTTTTATATAACATAAGTTAATGGTAATTAAAATTCCATAAATGGGAAAACTCGCATGCTCTGATTTGATACTAATTGTAATTATCGATCTTAAATCCTAGCAACAAAGAAAATGTTCTATTTTTGTGGTCGCACATTGGTAAACATTTAAATTGGAAAATTCATCGGCAACATCTGATTTTCAAATTGTATTCAAAGATAATAATAATAATAATGCACCTTAATTTAGCTTCTTATATATTTCAAAAACAAACAGTAATACCACATTAAGATTATTAGATATAACAATTACTAACTAAAACATGTACATTCAATTGAGAGTATGGAACAATTGTTATGCATGGTATATCATTAACATTGAGTTAAGATAGTATAAGCATTAACAAGTAAAATATCGTGTGACATATTCTGGAATATATTTATGGGATTGGTCATAAAAATAAGGTAATTTTCCTCTTTTTCTTAAAATTTATAAATTTTATATTTGTATCCTTTACATTATATTTTTATGTTTAAACTGTGTCTTTAAAGTACTGTACTCTTTATCTATACATTGTAAAGTATTTTGAGTTGACTTCATTGTATTGTTATACAAAATCGACAAGTATAGGCAATTTAAGGTACAAAATAAAAGCTTGTACCTAATAAAAAATATACAGTTTGTTATTACTTTTTGAAACTAGTCAATAAAACACTGACAGTTTTAGTTTACTATAAAATATTTTGTAAATATTCTGTCATCAACACCTTAGCACTCTATTAGTTATATTACAGGGGTAGACATAACAACATGTATGAGTAAATTATTATAAATTAGAAACTTCCACCAAATATTATTTATTAAACACCACGACAAGGCATATTTACGCAAGTGTTCGTGTATCCATCATAGGTAGTCGGTCCGTAGACGTAGAAAAACGCACAAGTCCCAGAAATTAATGGCTGGAAGACATTTTTTACTGACAATTAATTTGAAGCCACTTCAGAAAAACAACTCATCCATTAAGGCAGTAATATGAGGCCAACACATAGTGCCATTAACAAGTTTCGTAAGGCTCAGATCCCGTGATATTCGATCACAACATGTGTCATCATACGTAAACGTAATAGAAAAGTGGTCGAGTGACGAGCGAAAAAAATATACATTCTGACCTGTCTGCCATAAACGACGAAGCGACATTAACTCGTCTAGGACGCTGACATGGATGTCACTGGAGAGACTAAGAGGGCAAAAAAATATCAGGGAGCGATACAAACGAGCTTGTATAACACACGTGTAAAGTTAAAAATAGGTCCTCCCGTGATTGTGATTATGAAAAAATAATAGCCCGGCGTGCCCGACAGTAACATCTTTAAGGCTTAATGCGAAATATCTCGAAGTTATATCGTTAAAGATATTCGAACCCACACAAGAATTTTTTGCAGCAATTAATTGCTGAAATAATGGGGTGCAATATGGTGGAATTCTAATACATTTAAGGCGATTACTTCGACAATATTCGACTATATATGGTTGCTTTAGTGCCGGGTAATTGATTGAAACCGTTCATTGGAAATATTTTTCTTAGAAGAGTATTTTTAAATAACACAATGAGCTTATTTAATGAAAATGGTTTTACAGAAGGCGATACAAACTTTGATGAAATTATTTTAGGGGGATTTTTATTAAAATAAATAAATTGATCTAATAATGTGGGAGATAAAAGTGCGGTGATATTTAAGGAGTGTTACACAAAAGCAATGTGTTGGAGAAAACTTTGTAGCGTTTGACAAATCTATATTTTCTTCCTTAAGAATTATGTTTATGGAACACTCTTTAAGGTATATCTCCCCCACTATTAGAGCTAGATCCATCAAACCCTATTCCAATATATTCTTGAGATGACGTACTATCCAAATCTGTAAAAATACAAAGGGTGTTTCATCAAAACAATATGTTGTGTAAACCTATCTTTTGGGACACCCTGTATAACTGACAATAATATAAAAATGTGTCCCCCTTGAAATAAAAATTGACCTGTCAGCAATTTTAATTATTTCCCTTGCACTCCACTGGACTTACTTTACTTACTGGATTTTTTCTATTAAGGTGCTGAGAATGGGTTTCCTTTAGTGGGCAGATTACAAAGTACCCGAATTTTTGTACACGTATTACGCATCTTGTATACTCCAATTTTCATGATTTCAGTCAACGATGAGTAGACAACATCCCTAAAAAGTTCAAGTTGTAATTTGTGAGTATAATCAAAGTTGACAGAATATTCGGTAAACCGTATAATATAAGAAATCTTAGACATTATATCCGTTTACATACCTTGTAACGGTCTCGTTTTTAGTAACTAATAAAATACCTTTCTTAGTTGATTTAAACTAATAATTCTTATCTCATTCTGAGTTTTTACCTTCTTATTAAACACCAATCCTGTATTTAAAGTATTATATGCATTCGGTGTATATTAAGTGCTTATAAGCCCAACTTCACTCTATGTGTTTTTGCGCGAGGTCTATCTCAATACATAGTTCTAGGGTTGCATAATCTAAAGTTCAAAACAATATAGTGACGCCATTCAGCGAACCGAGCAGGTTCGCTGAATTGGGCAGCTTTCAAAGCTGGAAAAAGCAAATATAAAAGATGAATTAATCTTAGTAACCGAATTCTACTACTCCTTAGTGTGATTACGAGAAAATAATCATTTCAGTACGTTGATTTGTGAATTGGCAGCAGAACGTATGAACAACGTTAACCCCGAAACCAACTGTTCGTATGTGAGTACTTTATTACTTATTTTGGAAGTGCATCTTAAACCACGTTACGTATACCGTGCCTAATTAGACTAACTTACCCTATACATTGGTCGTGTGTGCGAATGAATTTAAGGGTCCTTACTATTACCTCGCGGACTGTAAATATCTAAAAACTGAATTTTTTGGTAGATCTTTAGGATAGCCAAATACATTTTGTTGTCAAGCTTTATTGCTGTAAAACCTTAACTCATTTTTGTACATTTGAGTGTGTATGTCCTAATATTTAGATTTAGGTGTGTCTTTTATGTATGTACCGTTCGTAAATGTATAGTTGAGAGAATTATATTAAAAATTAACTTTGTTCTTGTCAAGTGTTTTTTTGCAATTGTCTTCACTTAGATAGGAACTATACCTTTACTCTGTACCATAAAAAAAGATCAACTGATGACGCCCAAGTTTGGCAGATAATAAATAAATAACCCTACCGTACTTCACTCTGCTCACCCCTGATAGAGAGTTTCATCGCTATAGTAAGTATATTTTGTACCTTTATCTAAAAAATAATAAATAACGAAAGTTGTCGTTATAACCTATAAAATTAAGATAAGTAACACATCTTATGATTTAAATTAAATTCACCAGACTTTCGAAACAATCGAAATACAGAAGAACTTAACAATCTTACTTGGAGGTAAGCAAATAAGTTTATAGTTCAGAAACTCCCAAAAGCCCTATATATAAATGTTAGCCTTACCGTTCCTCCAATTACCAACTAACCCTCCCAGTTTATTCTTTGAGCTGTACGATCCGGTGACCATGTTAGTAATTCCTAGAGGTGCAATGTGTTTCTCTTAGAAGATAACTTACGTTGTACCTCCGGAGAGTACGTCTTGCAGGTCTGCCCACTAACTCTTTATTACAGATGAACTATCTCGAGATATTTGGGTGGTGAAAAACCATTACAATAAATGTTGGGTAGCGGTTGAGTTTATGTGTAACGGATAGTTGAAGTTATTAATATTACACTTTACTTCAGTGAAGATTTAAATCGTTTTAAAGAAGTAAGATGTAATCATTTTCAACTTCACTGATTAATTTTTGGTAATCATTCATCTATGTGGAAATTTTAGCTATCTTTTTGTACTAAATGATATAAAAATATAATAATAATGATCCAATATAATATATAACTGTGTTATGATATGGTACTTGATATAAAATAAATGAGTTTCATCAATATTTCATAATGTTAGGTAATCATTATGGACATTGTTTAGTGAATTTAACAAAACAGAAGTAAGCTGAAGATAATCGTAAACATGCTTAGGCACCTAAATTGCAACTAATTTCACGTTGTAGTATTTTAGTAATCATCAGTCATCACTAAGAAGTCATCTATGATAAAATAAACAAAAAAGAAATAATGCACACAGTCTTGTCTTATCTTGCACAATGTCTTAAAGGGAAAATGACGAAGCAGCTATAAACATCGATGTTTCGGAGTGCTTGCCTCTCTTCAGCATAATGCCAATAAATTAGAATTATGTATTTTTAACGCCTAATTCTATGAAAGAGATACAGTACAACAGCATCTCTTCAACTATCACCTTTATGCTACCTGGGTCAATATAATTGGTATCTATTTAGCAGGTAATATTTATCTACTCAATTCACGGAAAATGCTGTTTTCCAAAAAGCAACCTTTAGAAAAACAAAAAGCAGCCACATAATTACTTGTTTTATCTATTTCCCTCAGTTGTTCCATCGTTTCCTAAAATCTAATGCACCTATATAATATTTTATTCTAATAACACTACTACAATACACAGCATATACACAGCACAGTTGTTCTAATACACAGCATCACCTCACCTAGAGATTGTCCATCATGATAAGATCGGCAAGGAAAATTGAACTTTTAGAGAATATTTTTCTGCCAGTCGTTCTATTTGATTACAGTATGAGCTGAATAAAGTTGGACACTGATGTCAATCAAATAAATTTAAATATTTCTAAGTGAAAAATTGTAATTTTTTGACGTAAGACTAATATCGTGCCAATTTCTTATCAAATTGGCGTCCGAATTCTTGAAAAAGTTGACGTTATTAAAGATATTGGAGTCTTTTTTGATAACAAACTTTGTTTTTCGTATCATATTGAGCCGATAGTTAGTCCATAGTCCCCACACTCTCATAGTCCTCTATGAGAGTGTTGGGATTTTTCTTTAGACTGAGTCAAGGCTTTAGCGATATAGATGTATTAATAAAATTATACGCTGCCTGTATCCGCTCCAAACTTGAATACTGCTCTTTAGTTTGAAATCCTATTTATTGTTATCTCAAGTCAGTCGAGTGTTCAAAATACATTTTTCTACGGGCGTGTGGAAAGTTACAATTTTCTGCACGCATTTGAGTGTAGAAAATTGCACTTTTCCGCACTAGTGCGGAAAATAAATACCTATGTATTACTTGCAATGTGATCATAATATTATCTTAATTCCAAAAAATCATGTTGTCACTGTTCAGATTTTGACATAAAGAAAAAGGAATGCTTGACACTTCTAATTATTAGACAGCATTGTGTGCACTTGACATCTCACAATTTATTTCAATATAAAACGAATATGTCAATTTTCTTCACGCCCGTAGAAAAAACGTTGTTCCTAACACATGTGGAAGGTGTCTTTTCCGCACTCACTGCTTGTCCGAACTCCGCTTCGCGTCGTTCGGACAACTGCAGTCGCTTGCGGAAAAGTATCACCTTCCACACTTGTTAGGAAAATAACTATTTTAAAGTATCTTGTATTTTTTGTCGATGGAACATATTCCAATCTTGTCGTGGTTGCGACAGCAATTATTTATTATCTTTTAAGTAGGTTTAGCTTTAATTACTATTATTATTAGTATTATTATACACGGAGCCCATTATCTATCTCTTTACATGGCTAACTTTGTTGATAGTGGAGATAGAGAATGGTTTAAATTAACAAAATTGGGCAGAATTACAAGAGGAATTCAGTGCCTCCTTCAGATTTAATTTTAATTTTCAACTTTTCGAGATATTTTTAAAAAAACTGAAAAACGCCAAAATTTGTAAACTCGAATATCTCGAAAACTATAAAAGATACAAATAATATAAAAATACTGTGTGATAGTGTTTTTTACGTGGAATTCAGCGGTGATATTGAAAATTTCACGGGCATCTTAGTTTTTGAGAAAAAAAATAAAGTTATGTATTTTTCAATGGCAACCATAGTTGTCTATGGTATCAATAAAAATATTATTTTTTTCTAATTTCAAAAATATAATATTTAATATACCTTTCTCTCTTCTTTTGTTTACTGTAATGAACAAATAATTTATTAACATAGTAAGCTATGAAAAACAAACGTAGATCAGTAAACAACAATAAAATATAAATGTCAGATCACACTAAAGTCACATTATAAACGTTAAATGTTAAAATAGTTATTGTGAAATGTTCACAAACGAATAAAAATACGATTTATTAAATATTATATTTTTGAAATCAGAAAAAAAATAAGCTTTTTATTGATACCATAGCCAACTATGGTTGCCATTTAAAAAACTTAACTTTATTTTTTTTTCTGAAAAACTAAGATGCCCGTGAAATTTTCAATATCACCGCTTAATGTCACGTAAAAAACACTATCACACAGTATTTTTATTTTATTTGTTTCTTTTATAGTTTTCGAGATATTCGAGTTTAAAAATTTTGGCGATTTTCAGTTTTTTCAAAATATCTCGAAAAGTTGAAAATTAAAATTAAATTTGAAGTAGGCAATGAATTCTTCTTGTAATTCTGCCCAATTTTGCTAATTTAATCAATTCTCTATCTCCACTATTAATAAAGTTAGCCATGTAAGGATATAGATAATGGGCACTATACTTAATTACGTATAATGAGAAATATTTAGTATTTAGAAATATGACGTATATGCTAAATGTTACTAAATATTAAATATTTCTCGTTATACTTAATTAAGTACATAATAATTATATTTTTTTGCATCCCTGTAACTAAAATATTACCTAATTCATTTTACTGTAATTCCTATTTGCTTGACACACAGAATTTAATAAATTTTGGTCTGCAACACCCGCATTTTTACCGAAAACACACGACTTAATTAACAATAAACGTATGTGTATTCGCAATTGGTATCGAACTGGAGCAGAGGTTGCTAGTCCTTTATCCATGTGAGCTATGTATCTCCCTAATTGGTAGTCCTGGTTTATGCAGTTCCAGAATTGGATTGCGGTAAAATACGCTGTGTGGTTTCGGTAAACTTCGCCAGGGAACTGTCTCTACGTCTCAATTACCAGAGGTAATATATCGAATCCTAACACGCAGACGATATTTTATCGAATCGAATCTGTTTAATAGAATTATTCACAATCCACTCGAAGGAATTGCTATTCGAATTTACATTGCACATGTTCCTTACTATCCACTTTGGATGTTCGACATACATTTTCATTTCATTTCATTTCTTTGGCCGTATACCACTCCAGATCCTAATAAATTATTCCATCTTGCGCCAAACATTGAGGGTACGGACGTACTATTTAAATAAAAGATGAGGGAATAAAGCACCGATTTACCTAAGTTACACAAACTGAATTTATTATCAATTTCCTTTTAATCTCGATCAATTAAAAGCAAATTTAATTTTGTATGTCGGATAAAGAGAGACGGACATTATTTGGATATTGGATATCTCGAATACTCTCAATACTATTTCTGTGTTTTAAGAGGTTTTAGCTGTGTTTCAAGCTCTAGTTTTAAACAAACAACTGGAGTATTGCAAATAGTTGGTTTACACTCAGTACACGGTAATATTTGGTGGTAGCAAAATTACCTCAAAAGCCCTTTGTAAATATATAAGAGGCTGAATTATCTATTCGATAATTTTCATTCATTTATAAACTTTTCAGTTCAAATAGAGAAACTGATGATTGAATACCGTTACTGCACGGTAAGTGGTGATTAAAAAATGAAAGTGTCATTGTATACCTAGTTAAGATATATTCCTGGGTGTTCTCCTATCATTCCTCATATATCTTAAATACACATTCTGATACTTTTAAAACATTTAATTAATTTATGATCTAAGTAATTATAAAACAGTTTGGTTTATCAACCAGAAATAGATATATTGTATGAAGCCTTAAATTTAAATACTACCAGTATAGGTCAATTATACTAGAGCCTACTAGTCAGAAGCATAAGTAAAAAATACCTAGTATTTTTATTTCCAATATAACTTTTCGAGGTATTGAATTAGATTTAATAGATAATTAGAAAGAGTGTAACAAATTTTATATTGGGTAATAATGTGTAATACTAATAATCATGTGTAATAATTATATGTGCCCTAAATTATTCACAAAATAATATATAAGGTAATAATAAGAAATTTTAAATTATTAACGTTATATGTTTAAAGAAAGTACGTCAATATTTTTCTGAATCAATACTTCAAATGAAAAGTTCAACACAGTTAAATAACATAAGTTGTATCACATTATTTAACAAAATATTTTAAGATGGCCATTCCAGAAAATAGTATACCTACATAAGTTTGAAGTTTTATGGAGAGAATAACATTTAAATTTAACTCATATGTACCTACTTATCTCTTATAATGTCTAAAATAAATAGTCACCTATACGAGTAGATATACTTATCAACACATGATTTTGAACTGTCCAGGGTCAGTAGAGAACCATAAAAGATAACCCCATGCATTTTCTTCGTAATAGAAATAATTCTAATATGTTACGGTGTGTAATTTTATGTATAGTTCCCGCAAGCATTCGTTTTTTTAAATAAATATATACTGGACAAAAAATATTATTTTGCTCACTAAAATAAACGTGAAAGGTAAGATCCGATTCTACCACACCATTTGAAGAAGTAAAAATTGGTGAGCCGAAAAACTAACAAAAACTGGGATTGGCTAAATAATAATCCTTAAAATATTATTGTCTTAAGAGAAAATACTTATTTTTACTATTTCCTTGCTTATTTATTAATTATCTCCCTTTATTTTTCATGTTTGAGCCATCTCGCGGATCTCTTATTCTTTGAATTGCTCTCTTGTTTGTTTTGTTAATAATCATAAGTATGCCATATATAATTATTTCCAGTTTAGTCATTTTTTTTCTCAGAAATTAGAGACATATTAGAGTTAGAAGACAAGACCATATTATTATTGTTGATATTAATTTTACAACACTTCATTTTCGTAGAAAAATTCGTTGCTTTCGTTATTTTCTAATAAATATAAGAATACAATTTAATCCATAATTATTGTTTTTCTAACTTGATATAATTACTGACCACAGGGAATTGAATGTAGATTCTATATCTTCCAAAATAATACTTTTTATTTACTAATTCATCTTGAAGGGGGTTGGAACCTTTGGTGTGAAGCTAACACTGACGTAGTTTTCCACATAACACCAAAATACTATACTGCACACCACCTGCGTGCTTCGCCAACCAAGTTGGCATCATCTGGAGATGATTAAAGGTCAGTTTTAATCATCTTCAGATGATGTCAACTTGGTTGGCGAAACGCGCGTCGAGTGCAATATAATGTTTTGGTGTTATGTGGAAAATTATATCAGTGATACTAATTCATAATTACGAAACTCTCTCCTCTCTGCCTGGGTATGCTGTGGTTTTAAACGTATTTTTATATTTTCAGTTAGCAATCTCATATTTGCTTCTTCATTTCAGATACATTTTCCATTACCATTTTTATATTATAAGATAATATAAAATTCCCCCTCCTGATTAATTTCATTGTCACGATACGAAAGATTCTTTCTGGACTTTTTTTAGTAAATGCGTTCGTACATGCACATTTAATGGCTTTATAGTCTTTATTACTGCACCTTATCTTCTACTCTGATTCTTTCAAACATCTGTTTTAATTCTAAAAAATAATAAATAAGGAATTCGTCATCTCATATTCTACACTCCACTACCTATGTTATATCTATAAAAATAGCGACATTTTCTGATACATTTCTTTATGCCGTTCTTTTCCCTGTCTATAGACAAACCTACGGATGTTCGCCGCGATATAAAGAGTTGGTATCGTATCATTCGCAAAAATAAAAAAGCCGCATGCTCCAATCCGCCTAAAATTTACGTTTAAATAAAGTATAAAAAACACCTCCGAAACCAGAATGCGGTTTGATATCAGGGAGAACGTTAATAATTCAGGGGCGCGCATTGCATATAACAAGGCGCGGGCAATTAACATTTATAAAGTAAATCCCTTATTGGAAGCGAAAACACGTGTTCCACAAGATATTAAACAATTAATACGCTGCGATTGTGCCGCATAAAGGATGCAGGAGCTTTTAGTCCTTTTTATTTAGCGATGGGATTTTATTCGGATTTTGGTTTCGAAATTAATTGGTTTACTAATGCTACAGTGCCACACCACAGATTTACCGGACGAATGTGTACCAGTGGCCGCAGAAAGAAACAACAATAAATATGGCATTATGGACGGCATAGAAGAGGATTTAATTTCATAATAAATATTGGTTTATTATCGCATTAAAAATTGCCATAATATTTGCTAGGTTTTGGAAATTGTTTTATTTGGTGAAGTTATGAACATAATTTATATATAATTCGCATATCTATATATTATCATTACCTACTTTGTCTATTCTGAAATATTACGACAAAAATAATATAAAATAAATTATTAAGGGCTTATAGTTTAACAAATACCTTTGTTGATTTAATGTTTTTATGAAATATGGGGTCATCATAAAGTAAGGGGTATACTTTAAAGTCTTATATAATTTTAAGAAATCAAGCTAGTAGCAAAAATTAAATGGAATCTAGTTGTTTGAATAATTGGATTTTACTGTATCTATGGAAAACAAAAGAGTTGTCGTGTCAACTACTGATACAAGTGTCAAACGTAATCAGCGCGATTTAGAGAATTGTTCTCAAAATAAAACTCATGTAAACGTAAATTGAAATAGCCTCCAAGATCGCCTGATCTTAACCCAGCGGATTACTGGCTGTGGGTCCATCTACAAATTTGTGTTTAGAACACGACCAACATCGTTGGAAGAATTAAAAGACTATTAGGGAGCAAATTGCTGCAAATCAACCAGAAATGCTGAATAATGCTGTTTACAATTTGGAGGAAGTTGGTGATGGTACAGCAGCAAAATGGTCATCATATCGAACATTTGCGTTAACCACTGTTGAACATAAGAAATCCCATTGTTTAAGCAATCTAATTACTTTCACATCCTGTTATTAACTTTATGAGAACCTTGTATATGTTTATTTCTTCTGATATTTAGTTCGTCTTGTATCATATTGTATAATATACAAAGTTAGTCAAAATTAGCGCACGGGTCAAATAACTCGGAAACCACTAGAGATACGGAAACAGACTTTGGTATACATAGTGTACAAATAACGCCCAATCCAATAAATGTATTAGCAATGTTGCCAAGTTTACCAATTTTTTCCAAAAAATTACAATTTATTTTTTTTCAATGGAGCACCCTGTATATTTTTACATATTTTGAAAGAAATCTTTCTTACGAATAAGGTCATATAAGGTTTTATGGATCTCTCTCTCTCTCTCTCTCTCTCTCTCTCTAATAATAAGAGAAGTATGGTCAAAAAAGTGTGCATGAATATTTGTCCATGCTGGCTGAAAGTCCTCTTTTTGTGTTTTTCATTGAAGAAATAAATTCTAATGCATTATCGTTTAAACTAAAACTACAAAATTTTTAATTGTTAATTACTTACTTATTTTGGTTAATTTTTGTACGAGAAATAGTTTTTATCAAAATATAATATGTGCAAAAATTGTATTTTTTTTGGAATAACCTGAAAAAGAAAATGTTAGCAGCTATTTTCATTGAATAAAATTATTCGTACAGATTGCCAGAAGTTCAAAAAGTTCCTCGTCCAACGATTTCTGGATTTTTTTCAACTTATCGGCGATGTATATGGTTTTCTTAAGAAAATACTATGTTTATTAGGCGATAGGAGTTTTCTTTAGAAACTTGCACCTATTGTTATATTTCTACAGAAAACTTGGGAACTGTGACATACATATCTTCAAAGCAATTAATAATAATAATAATAATAATAATAATAATAATAATAATAATAATAATAATAATAATAATTTGTTCAACTTTATTGCTTCTAAAAACAATGAGTACAGATAAGTATGAAAATAAGAAGCTAAAGCCAATTAGATAGACTTAAAACTTTAGTCTCTCAGTACTTCCCTTTTTTGAGTGCAAGAAGAGCATATTACTCAATCATCATAAAGTAATTATCCAAATTAGATATCATGAAGGTACAAAATTAAACAATAAACTTTAACACTGAATAGAATAAACTTTAAGCAACAGTGAATATTCCATTGTGGATATATGAGCTTTCCAAATTAAAACACTTGTTCCATAAAATTCCCGACCCAACCATAAAAGAACAAAACGAACCAGAGAGTTATGTCCACAAAGGTGCACAACACATGTGCGCTGTGCAGTATACCACTCACTCACTGTGCTGGACGTAAAACGACTAGGAAAGACCTGTCAACGTGGCGTGGAAGGCAGAAGGTTCAAAGGTCAGGTAGCAGTCACCGCGGCGACAGCCGCAGGTGGCTTTTCCCACAGTCTGTGCTTTCCTCATTAACCGTTATGTGTAGTTTGTTAATCCCTCATGTGTGATAGCTAAACCTCAGTCGGGTTCTCAGCATAAGTCATGCGTGTCAACGGTTTTATTTTCGGCAGAGCATTTCACCCCAGTTTTACCTGAAACCAAAACAAAAAGTGTTATTTATAGGCAGGAGCCGTCGAAGGGGGTTATTCAAATATTAAATATATTAGTTAGTTTTAAAAACATGTCAGTGTAAACTTTATCGCTTGCGGAAAAAAGATGTAAAGAAATATTTTCCTGATTTGCTTTGCTTGGAATTGTGTTTTCTGGTTAAGAATTTTTGAAGGGGTTGTCAATATAAACCTATCATCAGCTGTACAGGATGATTTATTTCAAATGAATCAAACTTTAGTCACAGACAGATCTTAATAAATAGGGAAAATTTGTCTTATATAAAGTAGAAGTCTAAGTACAGCCGTTATAATCATATTGTACCTTTCGTATGCTTAGAACAATTTCATCAAAATTGTATGGTATTAAGACACACACGCTTGTGTATAATATTTATGCATAAGCTCTAGGTGGATGGGTACCGGATACTTTGGAATATTATTCTATAATACGAGTACTGTCTCCAGAAATAAGGTGCCGTAATATGACAATTAGAAAAACAAAATAATTAGATCTTATTTATTAGATAAAGCTTCCTACAGTATCTACAGCCGAATTTTTTAAAATCAATTTAATTAAATCCGATCTGACACATTGATTGTATTCGTAGTGAGTAGCTGGTGGGGTGATTGAGACAGACAGTCCCAGACAGCCTCACGCAGCATCCTGAAAAAAAAACGTCACGTTGTTCTGAAAAACGGCTCGTTATCCTGAAAAAAACGTCGCGTTATCCTGAAAAACGTCACGTTTGTCAGGATAACGTGACGGTTTCTTTTTCAGGATACCGCGTGAGCCTATCTGGGACTGTCACAATCGTTCCACAGGCTACTGTAGTGCTTTCGAGTGCAATATTTAATTGTACATTTTAACTATATTAGTTATATCAAATGTATCACCATTTAAAATACTACCTAATATTCTGATTTTATTAAAATTTTAATTACCTAAAACCCTAAGTGACAGTTATTACTCGTTTGTGTATATAAATACGTCTGTAATTACTAGTAATTTTGTCTTCATATTGTGCAATGTATGCAGTAAGTTTATAAAGTACCGCATAAATTCATTATTTTGAAAACGGTAAAAGTTTTTGAAAAATCGCTGGGGTACGTCCATTTTCATTTATTTGGACTTATTTCATTTATATTTTTTGCAGCGTGGTTCAGTAAAGCTACATCGACATACACTTTAATATTGTAAATAGGACACTCTGTAACATATTATAAGTTTTTCACGAATACGATATGAGGTTTTATGGGTCTGTCTCTAATAATAAGGGAGATATGACCAAAAAAGTGTGCTATAAAATTAACAAAAACACTTCGTTTATTTCAAAATCTTATCACCGATAATAATTTTTGATAAATCATATATTTGTATAAAGAACCTAAGGCTTCTGTCCTACCACACAATTTATTACAAAAATCATACAGTTGATGGGTAGAAATCTGAGAAAGCTAATCCACGTTTCATCAAAAGTAATAACAGTTGAAAACATGATGGACTTTTCCTTTCTGTAGGTAATCTTTCTTATTCAGCAAAACGTTATTTAAAGCTTGATGTCGTACCCAATTATTTTGAAAATGATCAAAATTAACCAATACATACGGTGTAGCGCTGGGAGGGATATGTCGCTTTGAGAATCTGCACAATATAATTATGTACCTATATATCTAATTGCTTTAACTATTAAATTACCAGTAACGGTTTTCTATTCAGAATATCTTAAGACTATAATTATATATTTAAGATTTTAAATTTATTAGTCATAAAGGATGTCATTAATATCTAGAACGATTTAGGTTTGAATGACAAAAAATCATATTTGGAATTTAAGTAGTATTAACATTATTTGCTTCAATTTAAGATAAATTCAAATTCTAAACTATATCTAATATCAATTTCTACAAAAGCGTAGAAAGGACATCGTGTGAAATAATTTTACAATTGCCAGTTTAATCTGTCAATTATAGATAATTGTCAGTTGAAACTGGCAATTATGTATAATTGACAGTTTAAACTGGCAATAATACATAATTGCCAGTTTAAACTGTTAATTATACATAATTGTTAGATCAAACTGACAATTATCTATAATTGACAGTTTAAACTGGCAATTATAAAAGGACATCGTGTGAAATAATTTTACAATTGCCAGTTTAATCTGTCAATTATAGATAATTGTCAGTTGAAACTGGCAATTATGTATAATTGACAGTTTAAACTGGCAATAATACATAATTGCCAGTTTAAACTGTTAATTATACATAATTGCTAGATCAAACTGACAATTATCTATAATTGACAGTTTAAACTGGCAATTATAAAAGGACATCGTGTGAAATAATTTTATAATTGCCAGTTTAAACTGTCAATTATAGATAATTGTCAGTTTGATCTGGCAATTATGTATAATTGACAGTTTAAACTGGCAATTATGTATAATTGCCAGTTTATAATTGTCAGTTTAATCTGGCAATTATGTATAATTGACAGTTTAATCTGTCAATTATAGATAATTGTCAGTTTGATCTGGCAATTATGTATAATTGACAGTTTAAACTGGCAATAATACGTAATTGCCAGTTTAAACTGTTAATTATACATAATTGTTAGATCAAACTGACAATTATCTATAATTGACAGTTTAAACTGGCAATTATAAAAGGACATCGTGTGAAATAATTTTACAATTGCCAGTTTAATCTGTCAATTATAGATAATTGTCAGTTGAAACTGGCAATTATGTATAATTGACAGTTTAAACTGGCAATAATACATAATTGCCAGTTTAAACTGTTAATTATACATAATTGCTAGATCAAACTGACAATTATCTATAATTGACAGTTTAAACTGGCAATTATAAAAGGACATCGTGTGAAATAATTTTACAATTGCCAGTTTAATCTGTCAATTATAGATAATTGTCAGTTGAAACTGGCAATTATGTATAATTGACAGTTTAAACTGGCAATAATACATAATTGCCAGTTTAAACTGTTAATTATACATAATTGTTAGATCAAACTGACAATTATCTATAATTGACAGTTTAAACTGGCAATTATAAAAGGACATCGTGTGAAATAATTTTACAATTGCCAGTTTAATCTGTCAATTATAGATAATTGTCAGTTGAAACTGGCAATTATGTATAATTGACAGTTTAAACTGGCAATAATACATAATTGCCAGTTTAAACTGTTAATTATACATAATTGTTAGATCAAACTGACAATTATCTATAATTGACAGTTTAAACTGGCAATTATAAAAGGACATCGTGTGAAATAATTTTACAATTGCCAGTTTAAACTGTCAATTATAGATAATTGTCAGTTTGATCTGGCAATTATGTATAATTGACAGTTTAAACTGGCAATTATGTATAATTGCCAGTTTATAATTGTCAGTTTAATCTGGCAATTATGTATAATTGACAGTTTAATCTGTCAATTATAGATAATTGTCAGTTTGATCTGGCAATTATGTATAATTGACAGTTTAAACTGGCAATAATACATAATTGCCAGTTTAAACTGTTAATTATACATAATTGTTAGATCAAACTGACAATTATCTATAATTGACAGTTTAAACTGGCAATTATAAAAGGACATCGTGTGAAATAATTTTATAATTGCCAGTTTAAACTGTCAATTATAGATAATTGTCAGTTTGATCTGGCAATTATGTATAATTGACAGTTTAATCTGGCAATTATGTATAATTGACAGTTTATAATTGTCAGTTTAATCTGGCAATTATGTATAATTGACAGTTTAATCTGTCAATTATAGATAATTGTCAGTTTGATCTGGCAATTATGTACAATTTCTGCAATAAATAAACCTGTGAAAATAGGACCTACAGCGTATATGCACTGTGCTTCCTAAAGCACAGCAGAAACCTTTCGTATAAGCGTGTTTCCCTTTCTACAGGCATTCATCTCGAATCGGTCACTTGAGACCAAACGGAGATGGTTCATTTCTATGTGAATTAAACTATTTTTAATTGAATTGACGCGTCTATAAGGTTTGTATGTGGGTATGGGTTGGCATTCCTACTTAAAAGACAAGTATACCTACCTGATGTTAATATGAGAGGTTCCCATGCGTATATGTATCATTGTCCCTCTAATAATCAGGTGTATCAAGTTTCCCTCATTCCTACACTAAATGGTGGTTAGGGTTTACCAGCCCAAGTTGTTTCTATGGGCGCTAATGCCGTATACTGATAAATAATAGTATGTCGCCCCGTTTTACACACAAGTGAAGAGATATAATATACTATATATTATTATTAATGTTATGATTTAGTTCTGTCAGTAAATAATTAATTCATAAAATTATTAAATTTTAGACAACTCGACACTATGTTTTAAAAAAAATGAATTCCTCTTCATTTAAAAGGATTCAGAATAAATTCTGGGAAGGAAGAAATATTTTTCAAGATAAAATAGAGTTCAGTTGGGTAACTCCTTTAATTTGTATTGTTAAATAATTTCTCTCAGTGTATGCATCAGCTCACAGCACTATATGCAGCAAGAAAGTTATTCGGCTTTTACCTCCCTCGTACATGTCGTAGTATGAGTGACAGGCGGCATTAGATTCTTCCTTTGTACAAAGGCCTTTATAGTTGAAACAACTTCCAGACACATGTAGGTACACCTGTCGAAAATTAAGGCATAAGATACAAAAATAAACAAATGCAAAGGTTTATTTTCCGAGAGTAAACAGCAGAATCCGCCGTTGCTATTTAAAATCCCAACCCCGGCGGAGACGGCAGCCGGCCTGTGTCCTTTCTAGATTTACCCAACTTCAGCGTATTTATTTTTTAACCAAAACAAAGTCCTACTTTTAGCTAAGAACAAATGCTGCTGGAAGGTATATATCCTAAGTTATTCTTGTAAAACGTGAGCCTATTTAAATAAACACTCCTTCCTGCCCTATACCTACTATAATATAAGTGTTTAGGCGTAGGCATTATTGTTTGAGGATCGAATATTTAACATCAAAACAAACAAGCTATAAATTAAACAAGTTTGCAAATAAGCCTTGAACTACAAAGTAATAATATGGAATCATCATGGATTACTTGGAAAGCACAGTTTACACAAAATTATTTGTACGTGTGTTTACAAAACATACATCAATTTGTTTCTTTGTTTGTGTCGCTAAATTATGGTCTGGAATTAATTCTTAATTTCAAATAGCAATGAATCAACCAGTTCTTGTTTCTGGATTCATATAAAGCGAAATATATTTGACACTAGAAGGACATTAAACATTTGAGCCATAAGTAAGTATTAAATAAAAATAGATGCACAACATATAATATTAATTTTAAACATAACATAATATCAAAAATAATCAAAAATTATATTTGAATTTGATGCAAGACTTGCTTTTATAGCATGTCTTATTTTTTAAAATGATAGGAAAAATCTGTGTCAATTAAACTATTAAAATTATTTACAGGGGTCATTAAAGTTATTATGGGTGAATGAACGTTACACGATAGGTACAGGCCTTGGGTAGAATACATATTTGTTTCTAAAATTAACTGTTGGAATTTTGAAATGAAAAGAGATGCCTTCTATCAATAATTAAGTTATTTAACAGTTTATACTACAAATATATATACTTCCCAGTGTTAAAATTTGAAATTAATTTCTGAGGAAGTGCCTTCTAATGATATTAAGATCAGAATACTCGTTATATTTCTTAAAGTATAAGTTACCGTAAAAATTTATTTTATACCTTTTCCAAGAGTAAAATGAGTGCCACACAACAGACATGTAATCTAATTTAGGTCTTACCAATGTAACATAAAGTTTATAGCGTTTCACAATTTCTCATATATCTTCGCCTTATTAAAAATCTTTAAGACCTTAATGCATTCGAGTATATTTTGCTAATGTATGAATTTTTAAAACCGCTGTTTTCTTTTTAACAAACGTTTACGGTTTAAGTAAAACAAATATGTAGAAGTAGGTAGTTATGTGATACATAGTTCGTAGTGCGTCTTGGTTTTTATCGCGGATCATGTTTTGGAATGGCAATAAAAAAAGCTGCTGACTTTCTTTTTCTAATGCTCAATAATTATGTTGGGAGTCAAAATTGAAGCATGAAGTTCATTCAGGTTTCAAGTTTGGCCATGCCTAGTAAAGATTACTGAAGTATAGAGTGCGTCGTTTTTGTTCTCATTCTTATTGAGCATAGATGCCGATGCCTTTCAAAATGTGTGACAAAAAATTTGGAAATTGACGCCTCGCGCAGCGCAACGATTCTTTGCTTAGTGAGAATTAGCCCTTAAGTATATACATAGTATTATTTTGCACAGTTTAACTATATTAATAATTAATCATCTGTCACAAATTGGATCCCTAAATGAAAATATGTTCTATTTAAAGATACGGATTGGTCGATACTTAATAGGTAAAGTGTGTATTATACAATGGAAAAAAAAACGGTGCATGGGTGGGCCGAGGTAACAGTACCTACGGTGGGAGACGTGATACGATAGAGGCCAGTGGTGTGGCCACAGAGGTAATGTAAAGGTGCATTCCCTCGCAAAATAATGAATTAAAAGTGTTTTTCCAGTACTATGTTATTTATCTTTATTTTACACTATCATGTACCTTTTCTTGGGGAAAATTAAACTATTAAATAATTTATTTAACTAACAACAATAATTGTATTGTTACATAATATTTTAAACTTTTGCAAAATCATTTTTCAAAAGTTTTGCATCCTGGTGCTATTAACTGTTACATATTTCTAGGTAAATGGTTTATATACACAAAAAAAATTACAAAACATTTACGTTAATGATGCTATAGTTCTTGAAACTCATAGACCTGGCTTGAGCTCTGATTCGCTTTTCATATTCCAAGATTTTGGCAATATATAGTATATGCTTCAGCTTGTGCTGGGTCTTTTTGGTTCTGGAAGAATCTGTTTTATTGTTATTGCGGGTCTCCAGTCCTTTTCTTCATCCAGTAATGACAGATACACCGTACCAGAGGGTACATTTGGGTTAAAAAGGGGAGGTCCAAATTTACATTTTGGAGGACTACTAGGGTAATCTTCTTTGAAAATCATTATTAGTTTATAGTGTCCATATTGCCACGGAGTTCCTTTTTACCAGGTATGCTGCATTCCCAGTTCCTTAAATTGAGAGATCCATACGGATTTTTGAAGGTGGAAAGGGGATATTGTGCCTTTGTTTCCAAATTAAACACATTTTTATATAGGAACCTGTATATTCTGTGTAACACATAAACAATTTGAGTTTATAGGGAGAAATAAATTCATATTTCAGTATTAGAGACGGGAAAAAATATGCTAAAAAATAAAGGTAAACGATGGCAACATTTCAGTGTCCAACATTTGAGATTTAGAAAAGTGACGAAATGCATTTTGCTTCCAAAAGGTTGGTATTTATTTTCAATAAGACAAAATACTTTTTAAAATGTAGGTATGCCATTACTGACATCTCATATTGTTCTTAAATCAACTTTGAAGTTATCAAAGTTGATTTAAATCAACAAATATCACTACAGCTAAATTGTTAGCTAAAAACCCAACAAGTCCAAACAAAATCTTATTTTTATGTCGAACTAGAATGTGTCACCAATCTATACAAGTACAAACCTTTAATCTGAATAAGAATTATACGTAATGAAAATGTTCTGAGTAAAATCTCAAACTCAAAATATACTGATTAAAGAATTTGGTTAGTTATTTACAAAGACTGTTTATGTTCCAAACAAAGAATATCTTAAATAATTTATGCATGGGTGATTAAGATGAACATTTTTCCATTATATTCACATCATAGTGCTGCTAAAAAAATTTATTTTGATCAATATCATATCTACCAACATTATTGCTTAAAAAATAGTGTTCAAAATCCTTTGTTCATTACATAGGTATCTACTTTAGATGTCAAAATGAATCAGGCAGCAATCTGAACGATTACATTTCTTTCATCCGAATGAAACTTATGCGTGCTGAAAATATTTGGAGTCTTTAATAAGTTTAGCTATTTTGCAATGACAGAGTTAATGGCACATTTAATTTTTAAACAAAGAACATCTCGAATAAATTATGGGTGTTCATTAAGTAGAAGTTTTTCGAGCAGAAGTAAAAATATTTTAAGAATGACACATTTACGTCACATTGAATATATTACCTGTTCCCTACGTAATATTTCAAGTTGTTTATAAACGACCGTGTTACAGCCGAATTCGTCTGTTTGAACAAAAACAGATGGAGGCGCAGAATTTAAAAAGACGTGAAATTATTAATTTTAACGGATATTAATATAGCAAAAGAAACACAGAACAGTTTAACCTAACACAATACCAGTGCAAACGCTTCCAGTGACATCCCTGATTGATGACTTTCCGAAATATTTATACACGTTTTATGTATTAAGTTTGCCAAACATTTGTAGCTGGCTATTAGTTGTAAAATCGCTGGCAGCTGTTTTCGTTTAAGTATAACATTAGAAGTAAGGTATCTTTAAAAGATTAGAGGTAAAATTTTATGGCGCTGTTTGAACGTGCGTTTGTGCCTTGATGTTTCTAGACTAATAGATCTATTTTCGAGTAGATTTCATTACTAATAGTACTTCTCGGAATTATTGCTCTCTCTTTATTGCCCCGTTCAACCGCGTTCAAAGAGAACCCCACTACGAAGTATACAATACGACCAAGATTCCCGCATCATTTAGTACTTAGGGGTGCAGGGCCGGGCTTAAAGTGCAGGCTCTGCTTAGTGCTATATACAACTAACTCGTTCTGATATACAAAAGCATCTCCTGAGTTGAATAGAAAAGGAGATAACTATATTGTGATTCTTCACTATATAAGCATTAATGAAGTACATGTCCAGGAAATGTGTTCAGAAAAAGAATATACAGTCCGTCCCTAAAGTAACCTCCACCTCTTTAACTCTCGAACGAGTTGAGACCTCAAAAAAAACGTAGGATGAATGGTAAGTATAGAAAATACTACTTTCTACTCGCAAACAGAACTTTGACAACTGATAGATGGCGCTAGATTCGGCAAATGTTTCTTAAATAGCATAGTGGCCCTCTCGTACATCACTTCAATTCTCTTCACACCAGCTGTTGAAAAATCGAGTCATCCGTGTCGAAATCGAATCGAAACACTAAAATCGAGTTACAACCGTTTCTGTGTCTCAATCGGCGAGTAAAAAGGCCATCGTTCATTCGAAGTATTTAAATGCTGTAACTGAAGACTGTTAATGGAAGGTAATCTAAGAGGTTTATATTCTCAAAAAAAATGTATCTATATATGTTAAATCGGGAGAATGTGTTTGCTTTCAATTAATTTTTAAAAGCAAAAATACGTTCTTCAATAGTACCTATGCATTTTAAATAGAAAACCAGGAAAAATAATTAAATAAAAAAATGCAATAATCAATCAATGGTAATAAATAAGCGATACCAAATAAACGATGTAGAACGATCATTAAGCATACGATAATAAACGATAAATACTTAACTACTAAATAAACGATTAAGAAACTCAAAAACTGTGGCACGTAAAATAACTTATATGTCAAACTAGCGACTTCTCGGTGACAGTTTGTAAATAAAACAATCAATTATGCTTATGTTTAGAATAGAAACTACTCGATTTTTATTTAGCAAATACGATTACGTAGAGAATTGATATACATTCCTACCTTTAAAATATTAAAATGATTAAAAGCCAACATATTCCCCCGACTGAACACCTATCGATACATGTTTTTACATACTGAATTAAACGAGTAAAATTTGAGTTTTAAAGCATTTAAATTTTGTACTTTAACATACTTTAGCACTAAGTAGTACCTACTGAATTTTAATAGCACACGTATCCGGTTGCAGGCAGTGTACAGAAACCATATAAAAGCCACCAATTGTCATCTTCCTGTTCCTCATCCCTCAGATGGTTGTCTTAATTACCAATATACATAAAATGCTGCTAAAACTTTATACGAATATTGTAAATAATATATGTAAATAAATATCTAATCTCAACTTCAAAGCTTTTAAACTCCACAAAATCCTGTCACAGGCTTTTATTTCTAAGTCTGCGGTGTAGATAGACTTTTTCACTGAATTTTTCAGAATATTATAACTGGATAAGTATTGTGTAAAACTGTGAAAGTATTAAATACTTCACTAATAATTTAGGCGTTGTCTCTATAATTTAACTTATTATTAGGGTTCCGATTTTATACGTTATGTATTGCTACAATTTTCGATTGTGACAATACATACCCTATTATTAATTCTTCCGCTCACCTCCAAATGGGTGAGTTTGTGATGGTGCTACCTTCTGTCTGAAGTTAGCTCCACCACACTTGTAAAACATGGTTTGCGTAAACTATTCGCATACGTTTATGCATCAGATTTAACGTCGATTTAAAGGCTCTAGAACATGCGTTAATACAACTGAATCGGAACACCCCATCCAAAAATACACCCTCATACGTTACAATTCGTAGGTCTTCACAAACATTTGAATTTTAAGATGGAACTTCATGGAGAGAAAATTAAGGGCAATTTTTAGGCTGTTTTGGTATCCCATTATTAATTTTTCGGTTCACCTCCAAAAGGGTTAGTTTGTGGAGGCACTAGCGCTGGGTCTGAAGTTAGCATCTTACCAAACTTTGTTCACATAAACACATTGCTCCAAATAAATAAATTATTCTGATTACAACGATATGTCGGTGTACCCTATGAGGGGATCTCATTTTATTTTGTAATAAAGGCACGTTCTAGAGCCTTTAAATAGTCGTTAAACCTGATGCATAAAAGTATGCGAATAGTTTACGCGAACCATATTTTACAAGTGTGGTGGAGCTAACTTCAGGAAGAAGCTAGCAGTACCACAAACTCACCCATTTGGAGGGGAGCGGAAAAATTTATAATAGGGTACTAAAATAGCCTAAAAATAGCCGTTAAACCTCTATAAAGCCCCATCTTAAAATTCGCTTGTGGTGGAGCTAGCTTTCGCAACGTCTCTAACACTAAGTTCGTCCCTGTATCTGTCTATAGACATCGGCAACGTGTAAACATGTGTTCTTTCGATCATAGCGTTCCAGAGCATTACGAAAAAGAAGAATTATTCTAGACATATCTCATTTCTCGTCCAACTGGTTACTTTGTACCATGCGGTTTGGAAGATTTATAAACATTTATGAAACGTGGATAACTGAAACATACCTACCTAATTTTTATTACTCAACTTACGACTTATAATGTATAGCATGTAATAAATCATGCGATTCATAAGACATATTCTAAATCGATTACAGACTCCACACTGTTTTCTAGAAATTTGGCTTCTGCAAATATACTGCAAATTATTGAGAAATTTACAAGCTCTGTATGTTACTTACTATTATAATACTTTATCATTGTACAAGTTACTATATATTTCCAATACCTCCAAAATTAAAGAAAATGATAGAAGAAACAAATATTTCTCAAATAAAAATAAAACTTTAAACTAAAACTTGGGAACTGATCAATCACATATTTTCTAATTGATTTTTGCAAATAAACGTGCTTTGGTCCATATACTTCTGAATACCTGCTGGATTTACGAAATAAGTTGAAGGATAAAAGTGGGGATAATTATATAATAATATTGAATCAGTGTCAGTACAAAGGTGTTTTGTAAAACTTTTATGAATTTATCCACGTCAGAATTCTCCAAATGGTCAGTTACTTTCGCAGTTCAAAATTAACGAACTTGGTACTCGTCGACATAAGAGTCAGTTTCATTCATGTTTAAATTTATAAATAATTTTATAGACAGTCCAATGCTTCCCTGTACATTTCCTGGTACCACATTTACAGGCACGTCATAACTCATCGTTATTGTAATTGCTTGTTCTTTTTGCATCTGTATACAGGGTTTTTCACGTAACCCGTTCATTAGAATGTTTCAGAGACTACTACGATCTAGATTTTGAAACTTGGGGCACTGGGGTTTTTGAGTATTCTCATTTAAAAAAAAGTTATGATGTCACTGTAGCACTTCCGGTTGTACCGGAAGTTAGTAGTAACTTCGTTATTTTAAATAGAAAGGTATAGATTTTGTTGCATTTTTGAAATCTACGGAATTTTTTAGGATGTTTTCGTTAATATATCCCTATACCAAAAATGAACAGTTCTGGAGATATTTCGATTTTTAAAAAAAAATTGACGATACTAAGCCTTTATTGTGAGTGTAATATCTAGAACTTCTAAAAAACTATAACTTTCAAAATTTAAGCAGTAGTAGAGCAGGCAAAGGGCTTTCCAAGAATGTACTGCTTCTGTCGATAGTCCATACGGGATGTTCAAAACTCAAGGGCCTATGTTAAAAACTTCAAACACAAAAAAGTTGTTTTTTTCAAATGGAACACCCTGTTCTCAGCAGTAGATGCAGAATTAAATTTTACATCGATTGGTATAGGCATTCCCTATACCTATCTCCAACAGTTTTTGAGTTATATGCAATTATTTATGTGAAAGAAACTTTAGCATCGATAATATGTATCTCTAAATTTTAAAGAAGGCTGGGATACCAAAAAATTGAACTGTGTTTGTCAAATTACTTTTAGTTGTTGAATTATAGCAGCAATTATACAGCAGAAAATTAAATAATTACAAATGAGTGGTATTTTAAATTTATTTTGTATTCGTGGGGAATTTAATAAAATAGCTACAAATTGTTGTCGTATTTTCAACGAAATATATTCAAATTTATCAAGAATGAACAAGATAAAATTCGGAAGATGGAATTGCAATTCCCTCATATTAGAATTGACATTAAGAAGACGTATCACAAACCTATAACTGAAGATGAAGACAAATAACATGTATCGTTTTATTCATTCTCGTTAAATTTGGGTATCTTTCAATGAAAGCACGACAAGTTCTTTAAACTATTTTATTACATTCCCCATGAATAAAATAAATTTAAAATATCATCGTTAGTACAATTATTATTTAATAATTCGTTCTGCATTGTAACTGCCACCAAACTTCAACAACTAAAAATAATATCAAACTTTTGACAAACACAGTTCAATTTTTTGGTATCCCAGCCTTCTTTAACATTTAGATACATATTATCGATGCTAAAGTTTCTTTCACATAAATAATTGCATATAACTCAAAAACTGTTGGAGATAGGTATAGGGAATGCCTATACCAATCGATGTAAAATTTAATTCTGCATCTACTGCTGAGATAAAACACAGGGTGTTCCATTTGAAAAAAACAACTTTTTTGTGTTTGAAGTTTTTAACATTGGCCCTTGAGTTTTGAACATCCCGTACGGACTATCGACAGAAGCAGTACATTCTTGGAAAGCTCTTTACCTGCTCTACTACTACTACTTAAATTTTGAAAGTTATAGCTTTTTAGAAGTTATAGATATTACACTCACAATAAAGGCTTAGTATCGTCAATTTTTTTTTAAAAATCGAAATATCTCCAGAACTGTTCATTTTTGGTATAGGGATATATTAACGAAAACATCCTAAAAAATTCTGTAGATTTCAAAAATGCAACAAAATCTATACCTTTCCATTTAAAATAACGAAGTTACTAATAACTTCCGGTACAACCGGAAATGCTACAGTGACGTCATAACTTTTTTTCAAACGAGAATACTCAAAAACCCCAGTGCCCCAAGTTTCAAAATCTAGATCGTACTAGTCTCTGAAATATTCTAATGAACGGGTTACGTGAAAAACCCTGTATAATGTAATTTAATTATATCAGCACTATGAATGAAGATGACATTTCCAGTAAAGTAAAAACCATATCTAATAGAGCATCACAATCTTACCCTATGTTAGATCAATTGATCTTGGCAAGCACTCGATTGGTTTAAATATGTTAATTGAGTACTTATATTGTAAATTGTTACACTTTAATTAATTGGATTTTTTCTGTTTGGGTAGTTATACAATAAATAAATAAATAAATAAATAAATTATACTCTTAAAACGTATGTATCGGCATTATTTAATTAATTCAGATAAAATTAGAATTAAAAATTAACTCATTTGTTCGATGTCTTTAGAAATTGTTCTTTTCACTTTAACTAGCTTGAAAAGTCCGAAAACTGAGACGAAAGGATATTTTTTGTCCATGTACCTGGCTGAAAGTCCTCTTTTTTTGTTTTTCATTGAAGAAATAAATTCTAAATTTTAACAGCCAACAACTGTGTCCATATCATATGTAGTAGGTATATTTTAACCATCAGGTATAGATTCTCACCAGACAAAGTTATCGACATTTTTTCATTTTCGCAGTATTTCACTAATGAACTGATAACTCCTTCTTCCTGCTAATAAACCCTTGCTGTTATTTAAGAATTGCCCTTAAATTGACCTCTTCAAAAGGGATAGTTAGTTTGTTAGTTGTATTTGTACCCGTGGAATTAATTCCATCCTCTACGGATTCGTTAGAACTCAACTTCTTAGTATTTAAGACGGATTATGAGGGTTCAGCCGTAAAGGGCCTACAAATTTTATATAAGCGGGATCCAGTTCACTTTCTTAAGCACAGAGCTCAGCATAAGGCAAATAATTTCTTTATTGCAATTAATATGGCTTAGCGTAATTTTCTCGTTCAAAAACATTGGAAGTGGAGGGATATTAAAATTTAATTAGTATTTCTATTCCTCCATTTACCAAACAGAGTGATCATCAACTCCATGCAGATAACCTCTAGTTTTTCTCGCTGATGTTTAAGGTAAAATTAATTATTACACAACATCTCAGATAGTACATACATCTAAAAAAAATTACCTTTATAGAACTAGGTTTCTACATAGGTTAGTCTGCATAGAAAACGAATAGCCAATAATAGTTATTTGTGCACCAAATCACTAAAGTTGAATGTTTTATCACGAATGTGGATTTCTATGCACCTATAAGTTTTAATTATACTTAAGACACATGCATGCTATACAGGGCGCCCTATTTCTTGACCCGTTGCATGGGTAACTTTTTTATTAGTAGAGATACAAAAACGCTTAAATGAGCAAATTAGTGCAGTTTCGTATTAGTAATTCTACGGTAAGGCGAAAAATTATATACGGGGGAAGGTTGAAAAGTTATTGACCAAAAACGAAAAATTCAATTTTTCTATTATCCCTCGTAGCTCGTTCATTTGAAGAGTTAGAGAAAAACGCTTCACATGTTTTTTGCAGTATTTTTCATGTAAAATGACATGCACTTGCTACTTTTTATATATCTCTTAAAATGGTTGAGAATCACAGTAAAATATATTTTTTTTAAATGTAATGGATAGGTGGCTGTGACATTAACCGAAAGTCCCCTTTTTTCTCTTTCAGATGATATAACATAGTCCATATTTTATCCTTACAAAAGTAATAATAATCGTTGTTTTTAAAGAAAGTTTATTGTCACATCAAGAATGCTATGGATTATGGAACAAAAGAATGTTTTGAGAATAGAAATTATTAATTAATTAATTATATTGAACTAAATGTTCGAAATGACCACCATCCTGTTGGATACATAGTAAGCAACGTTTCTGGATACTTCTTAAAACATTATTTATTGTATGTCCATGTATGCTTCTAATTGCATCTTGAATCCTGACTTTTAGATCCTCTATATCTAGAGGAGCTGTCACATAAACTTTATCTTTCAATAACCCCCAAAGAAAGAAATCTAAGGGGGTCAAATCAGGTGTTCGCGCTGGCCAGTCGATATCCATTCTATTTCCTATAACATTATCAAACTGTTCATGTAAATATTGTTTTACCTCGCGGGAATTATGCGCAGGTGCTCCATCGTGTTGGAAGTATTTAAGATTTCTAAAAATATGAAGTGGTAATTCATTTAAATATTCCTCTGTTAGAGTATTCCTTAGAAAATGAAGGTAATTATTCGCATTCAAATTATCTTCGTAAAAATATGGGCCAATAATTTTGCCACAAAAAATTCCACACCACACATTTATCCCAAATTGACGTGGATTTTCTCGGCACCACATTCTGTTATTATGGCGGTTAAAAATACCATTGTTGGTAAATCTACTTTCATCACTGAATAAAATCTTTTTCCAGAAGTCTAGATCCTCTTCGCATTTTGAAATGTACCATCGACAAAATGTCATCCTTCTTTGATTATCAGCTGGATATAAAGTATTGCATATGGAATAATGATTGCATATGCATATGGGCTTTAAATTGTTACCTTTTAAAATAGCTCTTACAGTTTCCTTGGAAGTGTTGCAGTGATGTGCAATTTCTGCAGTTGAAGAATCAGGTTTAAAATTTACATAAGCCAAAACATTTATTTCAGTGTCTTCATTGAAGTTTCTTTCATCCTTAGGCTTTGAAAAAGAACCGCCGTATAATCGTATATTATTTTCCAGCTGTCTAAATATTCTATGATGGGGTTGTCTTCGTTCCATGTAAGTTTCAAAATAAAGATTCGCTGCAGCTTGTGCATCTCGATTTTGGTTATAATAACAAAATAGCATATCATTTTTCTCTTCGTTGGTGTACATATTTGCAACACTATTATTTTGTATGCAGTATTAATAATAAACAATAAACTACTTAACAAAAACTAAAAATGTCACTTATGATCTGTCAATAATTAAATGCCAACTAGACGTTTTCAAAATATCAGGAATCTTATTTTTTGTTTTATTTCCATAGCATTCTTGATGTGACAATAAACTTTCTTTAAAAACAACGATTATTATTACTTTTGTAAGGATAAAATATGGACTATGTTATATCATCTGAAAGAGAAAAAAGGGGACTTTCGGTTAATGTCACAGCCACCTATCCATTACATTTAAAAAAAATATATTTTACTGTGATTCTCAACCATTTTAAGAGATATATAAAAAGTAGCAAGTGCATGTCATTTTACATGAAAAATACTGCAAAAAACATGTGAAGCATTTTTCTCTAACTCTTCAAATGAACGAGCTACGAGGGATAATAGAAAAGTTGGATTTTTCGTTTTTTGTCAATAACTTTTCAACCTTCCCCCGTATATAATTTTTCGCCTTACCGTAGAATTACTAATACGAAACTGCACTAATTTGCTCATTTAAGCGTTTTTGTATCTCTACTAATAAAAAAGTTACCCATGCAACGGTTCAAGAAATAGGGCGCCCTGTATACAGTGAGGACATAAAGTCCCCCCCCCCCTCTAATTTTTGAACCACTGGGTAGATTGTGATGAAATTTGGAACGATATTATATGACTAAATTCTGCATTTTTAGACACATCAATGAGACAGCTCTGAATGTCTGTCCAGTGACAGCTGGGCGCGCAATAGAAACATTTTTTTCAATGGAAATGGGGGTCGAGTAATAACTCATTTTGAAGCTATTTTTATGCTCAAAACATCCCCCAATTTTGAGAACATTTGGTTCAGTAATTTCCAAATAAAAACCAGTAATATCGATTTCTGTTATATAATTTTTTTACATACATATTACAAATTATTGTAAATTATTCAAAGCAAAATAAAAATTAAAAGTAAACAAATAACAATAAACCATTCCTAACCTGAAATAACCTAAATTAAAAAATTATGAAATAATTTAAATTAAACGTAGAGGCAGAAACAAATTTAGAAAACACGTGTTACTTGAAAACATATTGAAAATGACCACCATGAACCTCCTGACAAATAAATGTTCCATGGGTAAGTTCTATTATAAAGATTATGTGGTAAAAAGATTATGTTATAAACTGATATTTTTTATTTGGAATTTACTGAACCAAATGTTCTCAAAATTGGAGAATGTTTTGAGCATAAAAAAAGCTTCAAAATGAGTTATTATTCGACCACCATTTCCATTTAAAAAAATGTTCCTATTGCGCGCCCAGCTTTCACTTTGACATTCAGAGCTGTCATTGATGTGTCAAAAAATGCAGAATTTAGTCATATATTATCGTTCCAAATTTTATCACAATCTACCCAGTGGTTCAAAAATTAGAGGGGGGGGGGCGGACTTTATGTCCTCACTGTATAGCAAAACATATGTAAATGGTAAAACAATAGTTTCAGATGATCTCAAACCTAGCCATAACAACTTCCTAAAAATGGCAAATGAATATGAATATCAGGTCTGCTATTTCCATCGAAAAAACTATACTTTTACATTTTTGGATCATCCCACAAGTACTTTATTTGTAATACGTTAAAGAGACATTAACCATATGTTCTCAACTGTCAAAGGCCTCAGCAGTGACGTGTTAAGAAATTGTTAAATGCTTCAAACGATTAGGTTATAAGGAGGCTAACACAACGCTAACGCATATTTGGGTATACCTCATTATAGAGATCCCTTCATCTCATCAATCCATAAGTATATCCAAATAATCATCCTATAATGTTTTGGTTTATTGATTCTAAATTTTAATTCATATAAAATTTATCTAATTCATATATATTTAAAGTCTTCTGTAGGTATATATTTACTAAGTAAGTACATATTTTTCCTGTCGCCGTTTTTCTATTTACGTTGTCGGTGCTCTCTTATGTAATGCGTAGCGAGACATAGAGAAAAACATCTCTGGGTGATGTATAGGTAGGACTTATACTGCCATAGTAGCGGAAAAAAGTTCATTTGTCGGAGGTCAGGCGGAAAGTAGCAAAAGTTGTCTCATTTAGAGAGACAGGAGCTTTCCGAATGTTGCAGCAATTGCGAACTAATCCCGTGTGTTCTTATTCTTTCCCAGACTGCAGACATAAATACAGACGGCCTACCGGGATAAAAAGTAGAAAATACTCTTCCACTTGGACAGCGCCACACAAAACAGCAGTAAGGCAATTAGTATCCTGTTCTATACAATTAAGGAGTCTCGGCTTTTCTTTTCTATACACCCAGTCTGCTTATTCAGCGGCGTGTGGTGCGGACAATACCCCACTGCTGGGATTTATTTCCTTCTTCTTTTTCTATACTTTTACAGCTTTTGTTTTACAAAGTTAAGGTGGTGGAGAGTTACGATTCCGTAAATTCGTTTATTTACAGCATACATTACAACTGAAAGAATGTCCTAAATGTTATTTTCCTGATCAAGGACGACTTTTATGTTTTAAACTTTCCGGATAATGAAATATCGTGCGCGCTATAAACTTATACCACAATCGTCCACATTTTGTACTCTTCGATTCATAATTTACTGACCTCTTGGAATGTATTACAATATTGCAACAGTTTGTCCGAGTCATCTGCATAAAAGCATTTTTGTGGGTGTGCAAACTGTTTTGCATTAATGAAATGCTGATGTCAGCTACTTTCAAGTTGCTAGATAATACTTTCCCATTTATTTTTATTCGTTGTAATCAGGGCGATAACTATACATATTGTAACATTTTCACTACTAACATTTTCACTAACATGTAGACTTTTAGCGTATTTAGTATTATTGCCCACAGTTAATTTAATACACGAATTGACTTCAGCATATTTAAATATTCGAGCAAGTTTCAAGCACATACAACTCCAAATTTGGCTTTTTTTTCTCGATGTATCTTGTAGGTATATTTATAAATTATACAGTAGGTCCATGATGAAAGGAACAAATTCTTTTAAAATTGACGTAATTATTTTGTGGAAAAATGCTCAGACACGTCGATTAGTATTTTTAGTATCTCTCTAGTAGTTTAGTGTCTCATGAAGAACATATGCAGTCATCATTGATTTTTTTAATAGAACACCCTGTATATTATGCCATTTTTTAATTGTACGGTAAATTCTGAACACTTTTTGTATAATATATCATATTTAAATAAGGAGATATACAGGGTGTCCTATTTAAAAAAAATAAGTTTCTTCTGGAGTGTAAAAACAAAAATAGATATAAAAAATTTGACTACTCCATTGCATTTCACTATTGTATTCCAAGGATAAAGGGTCTTGCTCAAATAGGCAAAATTTCAAAATTACCCTGTAATTTGAAACATATGTCACAATAGAATTGATCTAATCTACCATCTGTCCTTCACCAGCACCATCAATCTGGCTTTGAAAAAGTAGATTGAGACTGTGCAATTAATTTCTCAGTAACTTGGCTGATGGGAACTCAGGGTAACTCAAACAGTATATACTTTTTGAGTTACCCTGAATTCCCATCAAAATAGAATACTTTGTACAGGGTATAGGTAGGTACTGCAAAAATTAACAATGACTTTTCGGACAAAATTTAAAACCATGTCAGGATAGGTTATTTCTAACAATAGATGCCTACGCATAGAGAAAAGTTAACAAATCCTTAGATGTACCTTAAATTTTCTATTTTCAGTAATCCTGCTTTATTTGCGGGACTTCTCAAACTTATATTTCTTGATAATATTTTTTTTATAAATTAAAAATGTGTCTGATTTAATACAAACGGAGTATTAAACAGTATTTTTGCGCCATAAATACCAGAATTAAAATTATTGATGTCTTTAGATCTCTATTTTTGTGGCTTGTTTAAACTAAATGAAATAAAAAATACAAAAAAAAAAATTAAATTTTCACTACAAATTGAATAAATATAGCTTTGCTAAATTTATCTCAGTTTAACTTTAATAAATCTAAATTGTTTTTTTACACCTTTTTGATCTTAGGAATTAACTTGGAAATCTGCATCCTATTGAAACTTTGAAACGTTGTATATAAAATAAAACCGCCTGCTCAAACCAAAAGCCATTGAACTCACTCACCATATGTAACTATTTCGTGTATTGAGGTTTTAAAGTTGTTTACAGTAATTATTGGCTCGGCAAAAGATACTATAGGTGGATACGTATTATTGAAAGCATCTGGAAGGCTAATAATATACATTAGCTAAATGTTTGCAACACTTTATTCGTTGTTTGGATTGCGGTCGAGATCTCTCCTTTGGGACAAGTTGGAGTGGTCATTGTTTATTTAGCTCGGCAGTCCAGTGCTTCACGCATACGTTGCCAGGACTAACGTGGAACCCTCGGGCTGGAGTCGATATCAGGAGCAATGACTCTGTTAACATGTGCTTTTACCACTCGATTCATTTTCCTTCGGAATTTCCAGATTGCTTAATAAAACGAGAAAGTACAGGGGATTTTTATCTTCAAATTATTTGTGGGAAAATGGAAAATTACATTTGTGTAGCTTGGAGTAATAACCGTACATGCATAACGGCTTCTCAAATTAATATCCATATGAATACGAATTAAAAACGAATATAATCATTAAAAATGTTAGATATATTGAGTTTTGCTAAAATTAAATTACGTATTGATATCCTTTTTACTATAGTGAAATGATATGAGAAAATGTTTGAATGTGTGATGTTATTCCTGTATTTTTTTTGCTGTTTCGTATATTGAAATTTTCTTTATATTTTTTTACTTTTAAGATTTTATAAACTGTTACTACGAACCTTATCCTGTAATTGACCTCGTGCTCGTTGGATATTGTAATTAAACAAATAATTAAATAAAAAATTAAGAAAAAACGATGTTATAATATGAATCTTGAAACTTCTCCACTTGAGCCACCGGGCCATTTTCTTTTTTTTTTTTTTTTGTGAAAGGGGAAACCGCTTGGCACCAGGATCTTGATGTCCGTCGGTCCTGGTAGTGTCGGACGCTACTCCGACTAAAACACCTCCCTTTGTCACCGGAACTGTTCTTGCGAACATACTTCAGTGACTAGCTCAATGACTCTAACCTCTCTCGTCCCTATCGTCCTGCTCCTTCTTGGTTATAATCTTTCCCACCGCCTCCTCTATTGCCTTCCAGCCGCCTGGGCTTTGAAGCATTATGTTTATCATGGTTTCACCCCGGATAGGCTGCCCTACTTTGGCCTCCGCGTCCTGCCTTTCCCTTTCCCATCTAAGGCACCAAAACATAGTATCTTCAGCCGTGTCTTCTGCCCTACAGTATACACAGCCGGGGTCTCCTACTTTTCCAATATCATAGCTATATATCCTAAAGGAACCGTGACCAGTAAGTACCTGGGTTAGATGGTAATCTGTCTGCCCATGCTTCCTGCCAATCCGCGGTCTTAGGTCCGGGATCAGGGTCCTAGTCCACGCTCCCTTTACCCCTGAGCGCCACTCATCCTGCCATCTTTCCACTGTGGCAGCTCTTTCCTCCCTGCGTGCCACCTTAGAGCCACCGGACCTAATTCCACAAGGATAGCTATACAAAAATTGAAAAGTATTAAAAAACTAAAAAGATATAATTAATCCCCTTTGTTCAGAACTAGGAAAAGGGGGGAGAATATCGGTACTAGGTAAATACTATTTCCATAACAAAATTGTTTTTGTGGAACTTGTTAAAGCTCCATATTAAAGGGTCTATGACTTTTTAAAGCAGGATTAAAGTAATAACATTTTATATAAAATACCCTCGATTGAAATCGGTTATAGAAACCGCCATTTTATTTTGTCAACTATTTTCCGAACACCGTGTATATTGACATGAAGACAAAATTTACTGAGTTCGGTAGGTAGTTTATAATTAATAACTGTAAACAGACAGACAGTATATAATTAGAGAGACAGTATAATTAGACAGTACTATTTAATAAGTACCTAGGTACAAAATTAGGTACGTCAAAACGATCTGCATTTGATAAAATGACCTCTATGTCTTCAAAGAGCCTCACAAAATCTATTCCAAAATGATTTAGAGGGCGCTTAAAGTATGTACGTATTCGTAATGTTATATTGTCAATAAAATCATTTTGGGATGGTAGCTGCATATATCCTGGCATAAAAGGGCAATTCGACACATCGGCGAAATGAATACAATAGAACCGAAACGCTGTGAGTTTCCTTTCCCTCGCAAGTTTCGAGGATATTAACCCCAAATAACTAAATAGACGACGCATGAATCTAATGCATCACTTTCAGCGATGAGTATAATCACAATGCTTGATTCAATTACATTTTATATAATCTGCACTCGAATGGGCGGCCGGGCCGAGTGCATTTGTCATCCGGCAGTTCCGCCTGATCTGACAGGTCGTCGCGACGCTACGCGGACGCACGCGACTGTCAGCGCCGAGGTGCACGGCCGTCAGATCAACAAATCACATTAAACACAAATAATCACATTACACTCTCCGCTGATTTATACAGCACGTTATTTAAGCGACCTCCATTGTTATAAATCACTGTAAACTGTTTTGCTGCCACCAGTTATTTATTCCAATTTAATATTGACCTAGCTGTGGTAGTTTCTGTTATACGAATAAACATTATTTCCGACATTTTTATTTTGTACGTGGTTCATATTTTTGCGCTACATCACTTGACGATGGTACGATGTCTATCGAATTAGATTGTTTAAACTGAATTATTTACAAGAAATTAAACATTTATCATTATCTTACGTATGCAGGGTTATCTTATCAGGACTTTTGAATATTTCTGTGGCACACTTGCGGTTTTATTTACAAATCGGAAAGAAAAATATGTTAAATGTCTTGGTTAATTGTTTAAGTAGATAAAATATCTTTTTCTATTTTGCGTAGATATATAAACAAATCATTATGACACGCAATTGCGTTTCGAAAAGAAATCCTTTTCAATACGCAACTTTTCGTTTTTAAATGTTGGTAGCCACAAATTTACATCTTTTGTTTAGTATGGTGTGTTATAGTTATAGTAATGTCATAGTAATGCCATGTAATGTATACAAATGGTATAAATCACAACCTATCTAAATTTTCAAGCAAAGAAAAGTTGATACGTCAATGACACCAAACTGTCACAAAACATGTTTCAAAATCCCTAAACGGGGATGTAAATGTAATAGATTTCATAGATGTAAAAAGTGCAAAATAGAAAAAATATTATAAACAACGCGTTTCATAAGGCGTTTATCGCACTTGTCCTTTATAAAACTCACCGTTTTGCAGCTCGTTTTCTAAACTGGACGTGTGCGATAAAAGTACGCCTTATGATACTTGTTGTTTAATATACTATTTTTCTATTTTGTGTCTATGAACAAGTCATTATGAAATGCGTATCGAAAAGAAACTCTTTGCGATACTCAACTTTTTTGTTTTTAAATGTTGGTAGCAACGAATCTACACCCTTTCTTTTGTATAATGTGCTCATACAGTGAGGACATAAAGTGCGTCCCCCCTCTAATTTTTGAACCGCTGGGTATATTGTGATGAAATTTGTAACGATAATATATGACTAAATTCTCCATTTTTTGACACATCAATGACAGCTCTAAATGTCAAAGTGACAGCTAGGCGCGCAATAGAAATATTTTTTAAATGGAAATGGGGGTCGAGTAATAACTCATTTTCAAGCTACTTTTATGCCCAAAACATTCCCCAATTTTGACAACATTTGGTTCAATAATTTCCAAATAAAAACCAGTAATCTCGATTTCTACGTGATCATTTTTAAATTTTGAAATTAACTTTCGTAAATATTTTCTGCGTATTTGGCGTTCCGTATAGCGTTCATTGAACATACGAACAGCGGCATGGTAATTTCGGTTAGCTTCGCCAAAAATAATAACCGCTTCAAATTTATCATGCAAGGAGCGAGCCATTCTAGACAATTTCGAGCAAAAATTTACTGTCAAACATGACAGCAACCATCAACAATGACACCTAATAGGTTAACAAGATTATGTTACAAACTGATGTTTATTACTGGTTTTTATTTGGAAATTACTGAACAAAATTTTCTCAGAATTGGGGAATGTTTTGAGCATAAAAATAACTTCAAAATGAGTTATTACTCGAGCTCCATTTCAAATTAAAAAAATATTCTTATATACAGAGCTGTCATTGATGTGTCAAAAAATGCAGAATTTAGTCATATATTATTGTTCCAAGAGGGGGGGCGGACTCTATGTCCTTACCGTATATATATTACTACATGGGTGTGCTATAGTTGCTACAGTAATGGCATATAAATGGTAACCTCATAACTTACTAAATTTTCAAGCAGAGAAAAGTTGATAAACCAATGAAATCAATGAAACCAACTGTCCCAGAATATGTATAAAAATCCCTATACGGGAATATTTTCTACTGATTTTTCTTTGCTTTCGTAGGTGAAAACGTGCAAAATAGAAAAATAGTATAGACAATGCGTTTCATAAGGCGTTTATCGCACTTGTCCTTTATAGAAAACTCGCCACTTTGCGGCTCGTTTTCTAAATTTGAACGCGTGCGATAAAATGCCTTATGATACTCGTTGTTTAATAGATATATACTATTATGGTATGGAATTATGTGGTATACTTAACTCTCTTAGAGTTAGAAGTCGATAGATTAATTCGCACTTAATTCACAATTAACACTTGAATATTCATGCATATTTATGCATTCGATATTATGCATATATCTTAGCAAATATGTAAATATATACAGGGAATCGTTATAAAACATAAAAAAAATTGTAGCTGCAAGAATAAAATATAACTTCGTTTCTAACATGTGGTCCAGTAATTATTCAAATGATGATTTAGAAAATAATTTTTTATAACAGTTGGCTACTGCAAAAGACTAGATAACGCATATTTACCAATAGGATAATATGTTTATCATCTTCAATAGAACTATTCTGGAAGACAAAGGTCTACGCTGCATTTGGTGCAGCAAAAACCAACAAATTTTATAGAAAAATAATAAATCAACGACTTGTCTCTATTTTTTTATTGAAACATATAGTTGGTCTCGCAAAAAATATGTTTTAACTTTATACGAATATCTATTATTTTCCTTATTTTACAATTTTTTGAAATTCAAGTTGTACAGTTTTTAACACGTCTGAACAATTTGAGTTTGGTCGACCAGATATTAAAAACCTATATTTACATCTATGACTAATAGGTGTGCAAGGCGCAAAAATGTTTATATATTGCAAATTAAATAGAAGTCCTTGCTTCCCAGAACAGTATTGGTTACACACGCGGAGTGATTTGAACGAGTGCACGCGAAAAGATTTATAAGGTCATTAGAGCCTTAAACAAAATGTAGTCATATTTAAAAATATCGTTGAACCAAACTACCAACTAGGTAATAATGTTTATATGTTGATGCCAGAATGATGGACATGTTAAAATTAGGTTCTATGATATAAAAATCTAGCTACACATAATTCGAATATGTTTATAAATTTAATGTTTATTTTCATTTTAAGGCGGAATTAGTGGGGTCAGTTTAGTTTTCATTACACTTATTTTACATTGGGTGCATTACAGATACTTTTAGTAAACATTTTACTTTTATTTTAAACAAAATGGATGCAACAGAATGTACACCTTTATTTTGACAACATGCAATGAATGCTTTTCTAACATCTCGTAACATTGTACTAATGTAATGTGTAGTATTGTGTTAGTAATTATTGACACTTTTACACAGATTTTAAATATCCATGTACACTGCACACAATTGAGACACGAAAATCAAATGTTACTGGCATGACCAGTTTATTGTGTTTATAAACCAGTTCATTAGTATTTGAGAGACATATTTTTATTATAATTTTAAAAACGATAACTCGGCACATATTTTTTTTTTAAATGGACCTACAGAGGCATTAAGGCGGACTAACTCAGCCTAGCGGAACCTAACCTCAATTGATCATATCTTCTGCTACATTCCATGTAGGTAAGGATTAGCTTCACATTACATTAAAGAAAATACCTAATATTCTCCTTTTGAATCTTTCCAAATATTCAAAAACTTTTTCTCACTGAATGTGGAACGAGAAATAAAGTAAATTAAAAATTTGAACATTTCAACTTATATTTTTAAGATCACTGTTTTTTATTTCTTAGCAATATATCAATGATTCAAAGTTACTAGAGTTCGTAAAGTACATCAAAAAAATAGCACACGAATTAATTTTTAGTAGCATATGTAGTGCATAGAAAATAGCTAAGGGCTGCTAACTAACACTTATTCTCTTAAAGTTCGTCCATTTTATACCCAGAAAGAAATTCCCTCCTTTAAAACAATTTGCAAAGTCAAGACGTGTTAATTCAACGAATTTCGTAAGTAATAAATTGGTCGCTAAAAGGTTTTTACCTAGGCTTTTTTACAAGAAAACTCCATTAAACGGAGCACGTAGAAGTAATGAAAGCATCCCATTTCCGGCATCGAGCCTTCCATAAGGAGCTCCTCTCATTGTCACGCAAAGACACTAAAGACCCCTTGATTGAAAAACCTTTTTTAAAACGCCACCTTTCTCTCTAAAATAATTGCTTCCCAATAAAAAATGCTCTACATCTGATACCTTTAAGTCGCTTTAAACAAGAGGCCATTCAGGAAGATTTTTATTTCATTTTTAAAAGGGGCAGCTAATTGCTTCGATGAAAATAGGAAATTGTGTACACACTGTTGATTGCTAATCGTCAAATTGATGGGAAGTCGTGCCAGATGGCGTTTTTTGTTTCGTCGTGTTTCTTTTCTCACCGTATTTCGATGAGTATAAGTCAAGTAATTAAAAAAGGTTTTATTGAGCAAATACACTGAAACAATTGATGCAAACATGATAAAATTGAGTAAGAAAAATATGTATTTCACCGACTCTATGGACTGAAGTACTTTACGATAAAAGAGTCTGTGACACTTACCTTTATAACATAGATACATACCTAGTTATATCATTAACATAAATAATACCTAGATATGTGTAAATAGTAACATACACTAAATTCAAAAATGGATTTGAAATGAGTCACAGATGAAGAATAGAAAAGATTAGATTAGATTAGATTTAGATAGAAGTCGGCCCCCTGGGGGGCCGATTTCTATATAAATCTAATTTGTATCCACCGCGACCTATAGAATATATATTGTGGTACCCTCAACCTATTTAGAGCACCCTCTCCAGTTTTGTCCTTTGCATTAGACTCCACAGTCTTGATAGAGGCTCTTCCATGTAGCTGTTGGCTCTTGGTCTACCTTCTCCAAGTATTTGAAATCTCAGTCTTGTCAGGCCCTCGCACTGCCACAGTACATGTACTGATGTTTCCTCTTCTTCTTGACAGAATATGCAAGTTGCAACTTCTGACAGTCCCATAAGATTCATGTGCCTATTTAGCCTATAGTGTCCTGTTAGGAGACCTACTATTATTCTGATGGCCTTTTTATTCTGGTCTAAATATAGACCCTATATTTATTTAAGTCTTAAGTAATAGTCTTTATATAGGGTAAAGGGAGGAGAGATGGACCACCATTTATAAAAATTAAGATAATTTCTTCATTAATCAAAGTAAAAATCTGTAAATTGGTACATAAAATAACTAAGCTTTGGTACTCTTTTTGGAACACTTAGAAAGAAAGAAATATTTATCATTAAAACTAAAAAATGAATAATTCTCAGACTTGTCAACGGTCCATCTATCCTACCCTATGGAGGTGAGACGGACCATAGTAGGTAGGAGAGATGGACCACGCTACTTTTCCTTTTTTCTAGAAGCTACGTTTCCACACTTCTAGCAAAAGTTACTTGTGCAGCTCTCGTGCAACCATCGCTTGCACAAAAGGCATTGTGACCAATCGTCTTTCTTTTTCGTTAAACGATAATCTTCACTGCAGCCAACACTCTTATTTTCTAAATCGCTGAAATGTTCATCCGTCCTAGAATAGTCATCTAATGTGACATGGCCAGATGTCTATTTACTGCTTTCACTGCCAAATTGGGGCCAGCTTTTTTCTTGCATTGTGCCTTTTTTTTAATAAATTCCGGTGAGGTAATAACTCCTGATATTTTTTTAAGAACTCTTTTTACAGCTATAGATACGACGGGTATGCGGTTCATCCAGAGCTTTTTCAGGAGCTATATCTTCAGTACCTAGCTGTTGATTTCTTAGGAGTGGTTTGTTGGTTTTGTATACCAGAGGTACTTGGTTGGATGGAAAGATTCAGGTCTTGCTTGCACTTAAATGTCGTTTTAGGCATTCCAAATGCTGTAGCGGCTTCATTGCCGCCAATTTCGCCATTTCTGTATTTATTTACGGGATCATTTAACGCTTGAGAGGTTCAATATCCTCGTTCAGGAACATGTCTTTTAAATATTTACTTATTAAGCATTGTACTAAAACAAAAAGTTATTGGTCCGACTCTCCTCCCCCATATTGGTTCATCTATCCTCAAATGGGAGGGTAGACGGACCACTCGGTAACAACTAAACGGTTAAAAAAAAGTTTTAATATTTTAGGTTCTATAAGACATTAATGCATATACTTACAGTTTCATTAACAAAAAAAAAATATTATACTTACCTAAGTTTGTTAAAAATTGAAATGTATATCTTTAAATACAATTTTCACTAAGGCAAAATTTATTTTTCTTAAAAAACTTCCACATAAATGCTGGAAACCACGTGATCGCGACTGTATCAAGGTGAACTGATCGAAACGCAAAAGATACGCCTGTCAAATGTGGCGGTGGTGCCTTAAATTGCAAAATATTACCGATGGTCCGTCTATCCTCCTGGTCCATCTGACCTCCCTTTCCTACCCTATAGATATATATAATAAACCCTATAGAAACGATAGAGAGAAGGGATTCCGGGACCGTCCATCGGTAGGTAACCTTATATATTTTTATCTTTCAAAATATTAATCAAATTTGGCATGGGCTTGAGACTATCAATTAATTTTAAATAGTCTATAGGGCTATCAGTTGTATCCTGTCTGAGCGGATTTTACTTGGCTCTTTAAAACTTAAATAGGAAATCATGTATCCCACAAATATCTACATTGATATGAGATTTAATAAGTGATATATTACCAAATAATAAACCCCTAATAATAAGGTGTTAGTACCTAATTAATTTAGGAACTCTTTTAACAGAAATTCGTAGAGTCCATAAATAAATAACAGCAGGTATCTAACTATCTTCTGCAGCTAAGTTATGCGTGTATTCGGGATTGGTGATGCGCGATACGTGGTTTGCTGGTTCGTTATAGTTCGTAGCTATTCGTACATCAAAGTCTATATACACTATGCGTGAATTCGCAATTCGTGATGCGTGTTGGCATGACTTATCATGTTGGTATTAATTATTCGTGGAGTCTATAAGCTTGCAATAAAATTGAATATCTACTAAATTCGGTCACTTCGAACTTCCATCCACTTCGAATCCTCATCAACCATTATAGCAAAAAAAAAATGTTTATCTGGAAGAAATATAAGTGGTAGCTTTCCCACTGATTGAATAAATACCCTGTATGTTCAATAATTTAAACTTTTCTCATTAGCTTACTTCTTTCACAAATCTATTTTACTGGTGAAATTTACCTTTAAAGGTGGTGCCCTGCTATGTGTGTAAGAGTATCATTAGATGAGTACCCAAACGAATACAACTTATTATTCCACTGCCAAGACACTTTGTAATAAACGCCCTTGCCCTTGGTAGAATAAAAATTAAATGGAAATGGCCAGTTCTAAAATAAATTATGTAACAGTTGGCTAATGTAAGTACAACTAATTATCGTTAGACGTTGACTGTGCCGCACATCTAGCTGACTGTACTACGCAAGTGTGATATCTATACAAGTACCGTTCACTAATTTCACAAATATAATTTCAATATTCCAATAATTTCTTTTCAATAAGTAGGGATAAAATCAGCATTTGTTAATATTAATACTTTAATATAGAATATTTGTGTATGTATTGTAAATAATTGTTTCTATTATATTATTTTCATACGTTATACATGTGTTATTTAATAGTTACCTACAGGGTGTCCACCTAGTGCGCGTAAGTCCAATATCTGGGTTAATAAAAGAGATAACTTAATTTTTTTTTCTACAGGGTTGTCTAATATCCCGAGCTGCACAAAATGAAAATATATTTACATATTCAGGGTGTTCAGTTTTTCCTGGACAGGTACCAACTTCGTTTTTCTAAATGGAAATATATATTTTTTATTGCTTTTTCGAACTAAACCCTTGATTTTAGTAGGACTTTCATCAGCCTTCCCTATACCTAACTTAAACTGTTTTTGAAATATTGACGGGTGAATATTGACATTTTTGCAACTTTGACACCCTGTAAAATCTAAACGGTTTGAGATCAATCAAAACGGTTTGCACATTCCTATCTTAACTTTTCATAAGCTATCGTTTGGTACTAATTTCAGAATTATCCAAAAATTTAAAATTTTCTGAAAATTTTGAAAATGTTTAATTCTTGGATAAATTTGAAATTAGTACCAAACGATAGCTTATGAAAAGTTAAGATAGGAATGTGCAAACCGTTTTGCTTGATCTCAAACCGTTTAGATTTTACAGGGTGTCAAAGTTGCAAAAATGTCAATATTCACCCGTCAATATTTCAAAAACAGTTTAAGTTAGGTATAGGGAAGGCTGATGAAAGTCCTACTAAAATCAAGGGTTTAGTTCGAAAAAGCAATAAAAAATATATATTTCCATTTAGAAAAACGAAGTTGGTACCTGTCCAGGAAAGACTGAACACCCTGAATATGTAAATATATTTTCATTTTGTGCAGCTCGGGATATTAGACAACCCTGTAGAAAAAAAAATTAAGTTATCTCTTTTATTAACCCAGATATTGGACTTACGCGCACTAGGTGGACACCCTGTATATAGCAGAAACTGTCTACATAGCCACAATACATCGCCGTTCCAGAATTATTATTAATTTTGTGAAATAATGACGATGATTATGAAAATTTTATTTTATTTGACGTTAGGGGAAGCTAATCCTTAAACTCTACATAGCAGTTGATAATGCACACTCAGACACTACTTTTTTTTTTTTTTTGTTAAAAAATACCTTACTCGGGAGATGTTTTCATATATAATATGTACAAATATGAATTCTCAAACCTAACCCATCCCAAAACTTTCTCCATAAAATATTTTTGACAATTACGCTTTCCATAATCAGCTTTTCTTCAAATTAATAAAATAATCTACAATTCTCATGCTACGTATCACCCTCATGCTCAATAACCATATTTGCTTTCACCGAACCATCTTAAAACTGCAAAGAGGAAACTCCCGGCACATTCAAGGTGTCTATATGCCGGTGAGAGCGATCGTGGGACCTGGGGGCTGCGCCCCGAGGGAGGCACGTAACACGGAAGCTGGCCGTCCCTCGCAAATCGTCGCCGCAACAAAGCCAATTCAGATTCTCTGCTAATGGCATATTACATTGTTACCTTCCTCGCATCAGCAGGAGAAGCCCCATTCTCAACGACCGCACTCAAGAGCCTCCGCGAGGCCGAACTGCTATCGTACACAAAGAAAAATGATGCCGCTGAAACGTTTTTGTAACATATTTATGAACTTATATATTCGGGGTGAGTGAGTATGTCATTTAAATTTAGCCCTGCTTTAGATGCATTAGCTTTTGTAACAGTGTCAGTCGCAGTGAATTTACTGAAAAAAGTAGGGAGCATCAACAATTAGAGTATGAAAATCCTTAATATAAGTGCCATTTAATAATTACTAGTAGACTTCTATACTTAAATATATCTTTAAACATTATTTTTATCAGTATAGTCCAAAATAGAGCGCGCCGAAAGAATGTGTGCTGTGTTATATAATTGTCTATGATGTTACTACCCCCCGGTGGGTTGGACATGCAGGCGAAGAAAGAAGACAAGACAGAAGAGCGTCAGAAGATCCTACCCAGCCTGCAGGGTAGAGCCAGCACAGGAGGAGACCCCAGGAATCGCCTACACCTCCAGGAATCATTTTTTGTGATCGAGGTTGGTGAAGGATGGGGGTCCACCTCTACGAGGCAGTCCAGACCTTACAGCGATGAGGAGGGTAAAGAGCGATAATCCCGCTCGTCCCAAACCATCCCAGGTCATGACTACGGTCAATGAATATTGGCGGTCAATTACCATCAGACGTCATGTACTGTATCATACTTGTACTACGGAAAATCACATAAATTTCAGGTGGAGTGGTGTATGAGCTGTATCTTTGATATTAGTACATATAGTTTCGGTATAAATTTTTTAGAAAACATTCTGTGAGTGTGAGTATTTACTATATCGAGTTTTCAAAAATCAAAGGTGGTCATATATTTTATAATTGTCTAGTCAAAGAAAGACAACGATTATACCAACGAAAAACAATTCACAATAAGTAAAGGTCGTTATTATTATTTATTAAATCAAGAAGGTTAGGTTTTCTGCTTCTTAGACCAACGATCATAAAAGTGGTATGGTTGACCGGCGCACGTCAACAACAAACATCGCGCTGCATTGACGTCACATTTGATTCTTAAATTTCTGCATTTAATTCGACAATACTATATAAATGTTATTTATAGTTATAGAACAACATATCGTTGTTATAGACGTGTTGTAACATGCCCATCAAAATATGTTCCTAATTTGCCTTGAAGTTATACATAAAAATCCAGTAATGTTTGCACCATTTATTCAATATTTACCACAATGCAATAATTATTGCCACGATTATTCACGATCAGGTTTCCGAAACATTTTTTTACTAAATATGATTAGGTAATCGGAAAGGGTCCCGACTTTTTTCTCAGTGTACCGAAGCACGCATTTTCCCGTGCGCCCCGCGACGCCTGTCAGCTGTTTTAGCTTCATCTCTCGCTATGATGGATAGCGGTAGGGCATCAATTAAGATTAGCTCGAACAATACCTATCCAAGTGAGACGCCGAGTGGAGCTATAGATGCCGCGAGTCGAAATCATTGTAAGCCGCTTCTCACCGCTACAGGAGCACTTTACTGTATTGAATTTGGGCGGTGTTGTGAGGGTTTTTGCCCATCTCGCCTAGGAAATATATCGCCTGCGACAAAAACTCTTAACACACTACACAGCGGCACTCTAACGACGGCGACGGCCATGAAGGTGTAATCAGATAACTGGCAATTAGTTAAATGCAATCATTTATCAAACGCAGGACATGCTGACTCCTTATTAAAGTATAATTAAATTTCTACATAATTTTCAAAAGGGTCAGTCCGTGAATGGTCTCAACCCCCGCTAATTTTACGTGAGGAAATAAATGGTAGTCTAGATGCTCGGCTTTATTCCATCCCAAATTAGCATTTAACTTGAAAGCTTTGTAACTTTATTAAAATAGGAACTCACGTTAGGCCGTGTTTATGTTTTCAAAGTAAATTTAATAAATTATTAATGAATGGAAAAGAGATTACAGTTTTATTGTTCAACTCTCAAACACTGATTATGGCTTGACTATAAAAAATGTAATCTCCCAGTTAATGCACTGAAAACAAATTCTTAGCAATAATGTCATATCAGAAAAATGGAACAAGTAGAAAGTAACAGTGAACACGCTGTTTTCAGTGGACTACCTCATATAGTATTATGTCAATTTAATTTACAGCAACAATTATATCATATTAATTCCAAAGGATCAAATATCTGTGTAATACTATTTTACGTTACAAGTCCAATAGGTGAGGTATTACAGCGAGTTTCTTTTACCGGAAAGTACTGTAAACATGTATCATATGATATTTTATTTGATAGTGTCGTTATTTTAAAATAAAATAATATTCAAATCGCGCACTCTTCTTTTGAAGTATCATAATTTTCGTTGGTTTATAATAGTAGAGTGCGCAGAGAAAATTTTAAATAAATTCCCTAACATCGTAGCTTCTAGCTTCACACAAATGGATAGAAAAGCATCATTTATATTTGCCTGACTTTTAGAACATGAGTTCAGACAAAAGTGTTGCTTTTGACACAGAATTTGCGATAAATACAGCCATCGAATTATTGGTACCTGCCAAATCTCGAGATAGGTACGAAATCGAGTACTTATAGACGGTTTGAGGATTGGTGGAATTTAAAGAAAATACGTGCCGTATCGGAAAAGTTTTCTAATTGCTAAGATTTTTTACATCTTTTTACCGATTTTGTTCGGTAAAGTGACATTTTACCGAACTAGTGCGGTAATGTATGTCATTATGACATTCAAGTGAAAATTGTAATGTTTGACATTACCTATTGATAGTAGATAAATTATTGGATGTATTAAAAAAATTAGGAATGTGTACATTTCAAGAGTGTCCCCCCTTATCGATATTTGCCTTTTCTCTATAAGATTTTATAGCACATCAAATGATTGTATTGGTTAATAATAATGTCAGTAATAGCATAATATCATTTTTATATCTTAATGATAAATGAATTTATAAAAACGGTAGTTCAGAGAAAAAAAATACGTTCTTAATAGTAAATAGTAATATTTTATTTGAAATACCTAACTAACTATACAGTACACTACTGTAACAAATATTCAAGTAGATTGAGATCCCTGTTATTTGTAAATTACAGAATATTTCGAAACCACAAACTAGCAAACCGATTTAGTATTAAAATAGACTACCTTTCGAGTCGGAGATTCGGGATATAATATGTAAACAAACATATTTCCGATGAAAAGGGGATATTGTTTTCTAATCAAATTCAATGTACCTAGATATTTGATAAACATGTTTGCACTAATTTAATAAACAAATATTCATAAGAATTGAACAAAACAGCGTTAGCTACCCTAAGGATACCCCTATATCCTCCATCTGTAAACACGCCTTATATTAAAAATAAGGACTGAAACAAATTAGGCCAAAACAGCTATTCGCCTGGCTAATGCCACGCCGAGCGCTGAATTACAAAGCAAAATTTGCCGTATTTTGTCTAACAACGTTAGAATCAAAAATACAAGTTTTTGGATTGTAACGAAAACTACGAGGAAATACTCTAAACATCACATCGTGGGATGTCTCACGATATGATCTCACCAGTGCAATACTCGTATAAGTGAGCATACCTACGAATTCGAAGACCCGAGTATTTGGCACCAATTACTGACATCCTACGATATGAGGTCCAGAGCATTTCCTCGTAGTTTTCGTTGAAATCCAAAACTTTGTATTTTTGATTCTAACGTTGTTAGACAAAATACGGCAAATTTTGCTTTGTAATTCAGCGCTCGGCGTGGCATTAACCAGGAGAATAGCTGTTTTGGTCTAATTTGTTTCAGTCCTTATTTTTAATATAAGGTGTGTTTACAGATGGAGGATATAGGGGTATCCTTACTACACTCTAAATGCCCTAAAATAATTTTTGGGTATTTGAAATCAAACTTGTATTTGATATACTGGAAAATATTTGAAATACTTTATTTGCTCGAAATTTCAATTACATCTCTTGAGTATTTGGTATTTCAAATCCTTTCTGTAAAGCAGAGTATTTGGTAATTGAAACTGCAAATACTTTAGATGGTATTTGGTATTTGAAATTTGAAATACTTTTGATGGGTATTTGGAGTAGCCCTCAGGCCAAAAGACAGCGGTGTCGTAAGTAAAAATTTTGGGTTGATATCTGTAACCGTTTTTAAATCATCAATTTTTAAAAAGCGCTCGCGTTTATATCAGAATGAAGTATTACTACCCGCTCAAGCTTATAGCGCGAATACTGGCGGCTCTATGGATGTCTATCCCTAGTGCCTAGAAAGAAGCGAGTTAGACCGGCGATTTTACTCCACTAATATAGATAGCAAAGCGCTCGACCGGCGAGCGGCGTGAAGAGTAGTAGGGTGTGTTCAGTTATAATACCGTACTCGCTTAATGGAGGAGCGTTTTATTTGATAGGATGATCGACCCGCTTATAATTATGATTCATATATGGTGTAATCATTCCCAATGTCTCCGATGGTTGCAAGAATTGCGAAATATATGAATTTTTCATTATAATTTGCCTTCCATGTACATTATTGCCACACAAAATACATCAAAGACAATCCCATAGAAGTTTATTTTGAAAGTAACTATAAAATCACCATACGCTTACGTAAAACTTCTACCCTGTGGGAAACAGAAGTATGAGCAGCACGTGTCCATTCCGAAGGGAGGAATCTACCTCCTTTATACTTGTAACCTATGTCCAACCGCATATTGGTATTTTTATTAGGCAAAGTGTCTTTCGGGGTCGCCTCAAAGGCCGCGGGCGGCGCTGGACGAGGGTCGGGCTGATGTATGCAGAGCCGCAGGACGGCGAGGACAAGAGGCAAGAGGCCAGTTATTGCTTCGGCGACTGGAGGCCACGCTACCGGTTCGGGATATCCAATATGCGGGCCAATCATCTTGGACCGTACCTCTGAAGCGGAAAAACAACCATATTATCCGCCGCTTATGAAGCCCGGCCGCTCCATTTGAGTGCATTGTTGCTTTCAACTTACAAATACCTTCTTTATCGACGGAGACTTTGAAGACGGGGCGCTTTAAATTAATCGCAAATGAAATTCTTCTGGGCAGTATTGGATTAAACTCATAATATATCGCTAACGATATAAATATAATCCGGAGCGTTACGGGAGCAGGGGTCGACGCTGTAGACGGTGGCGGTGGTATGCGCAATCTTCGTCTCTCGGAAAACTAATTTTCCCTTGCCGTGTCACATATATCACGCATCGCGGAGAGAATCGTGCGATCGCCGATTGTTATTGGCGCAGCCAAACGACACAAAGAAGACTTTACAGTGACACATTTAGAGGCAGATTACTTTTATTTTCAGCTCCTGAAATTTCATCCGGTCACAATCGGATAGGTTAGTACCTAGCTGAAGGCGCGATGTTGGTAGGCGAACGACTTACCTCTCATTTCTGCCCATTTACCTACGGATCGTTTATCGACTGTCAAAGCAGTTTGCCTATTATATTCTAACGACTTGTCGGAGCATGCACAATAGATATAAAAATGTAATTGTTTAATATCTCTTGTTTGTGCTGTTAGAAGACTAACACAATTTTCTCAGTTTTTTAATAAGACATCTACATGTAAAATTCATAAGAACAATTATAAAACAATATCCACCGTTCTTCACATAAATAATAATACTTACATTAAATTTCATATCTCACTTTGATTATACCTGGTCCTGGTAAGTATGAAGGAAAAACAAAATTAAGTAATTTACGCTGATAAAACAAGTTATGAAATCAAATTCAAAATTCATTAAAGGCCTTTGGAACTAATCCAACACAGCAGATATACTATTCAATTAGCTACATAGTTGGTTTGTTGTTCCAACAAAAATTACCGTCGTGAACAGTTGAGAACTTTTGTAATTAATTTATTTCAACTTTAGGCACCTTTTCAAGTACCTGAGTAAACCGCATCTAGCAACAACATTAGCGGTGAGATTTGTTTATTGGTTAAAGTTCTCTCAACCGGCAGAAAATACAATCAGAACATTCAGAGCCGACATATTCAAAATTTTACTGTTAATCATTACCAACAGTGCAACGTTGGTTGCCTACAAGCTGGTTATAATGTGGTAAAAACTCCATGTAAGTTATGCAATTGTTACGATAAGGGATATTATATGTATACGTATACATTGTGTATCACTAAGGAACATAGATATATAATGATGACATTGCAATGAGGGTTACTACAGTGACTGAGTTGAAAATGAACCTAATTTTCAATTAATTGAAACTAAGTCGACTGATTTTTTTACATAATACTTACTGAACTCAGAAAATATCTTGCATAATTTATAGTAGACAGCAGATTATATTGATTTTTATGAATTAAATAAATAATTTTGGCTAGTGGAAGGTTTACTGACAGCTTCATTCAATTCTCAGGCGTCTTTTTGGGGATAAGTCGCCGGCCTATAAAACCGGGTGCGAATTCCTGCACCGTATCGCGATCAGAATTTAATCAAACGGTCGAGGTATTGAGGAAAACAACGGCACTGAATATATTCGGTAGCTTGTATGTTCAATCAGACTCGTTAGGAATGGGGCCAATATTGTCGCCTTGATTTCTGCATAATACGGAGACGCATTCCGAAAAATGCCATTCGGACCCTCACGGCCGTAACTTAAATTTACGAACGACGTGTATTGGATGCAGCTGTGCATGGGTCAGATTGGGGCTGGAGGTCTAGAAACTTTTTTAATTTAATCGAACATCTAATAACGGAATTTGTGAATTAATTATTAAAAGATGTCCTCATATCTATTTAACGATAAACAAATAAGGTTATGAATTAATAACAAAAATAAAATTAAATTGCAGAAAATTTGAAAACAGCAACGGTATTTTGGAGAAGTGACTGCTGACGTATATTTAGATTACTACAAGCTATTCGATCAATATATTTTACTATTTCATATGGAAGTGTTCCAGCATTATGTAAAGTCGTCTTTAATTTACTTACTTAATTTAGCTATGGCTACCAATGGAATTGGTATTATCGGATATCCTACATTAATGCAATAGCATAAAAGATTTGTTTATAAACCAATAAATCATACCACCCTACTAGTACTTTACAATCATAGATGTAAGCCATACGATTCATTACCGTTTCGTCGATTCCCTTTTTGTCAACTTTAAGAAAAATTCCCGTTTTGTCTTCTGGCCTTTTAATAATTCCCCTTTCGTCGATTCACTAAACCTTTTTATCTGAAATAGAAATCTATTAATTATTCCTTAATAAGTATAGATTAATATGAATTACTAAAATTCCTTTCTTTGCATAAATCGCTAGATTATAGTAGTCGCTACGCAAGAGCAAAAGTCTTTACTTCACACATCCTAACCTAACCGGCTGCATCAGTACATTGTACGATTAATTGGGCGACTCCACAAAACGGGAAGGGATAAAAGTGATTTAGGCCTCAGTCGACGAAAGGGTATTAAAACAGGTAAGAGTGCCCAGTCGACGAAACGGTCAATTGACAAAAGGGGAATATAGGAGTGTTTAGTATATATTTAGTACAAAATAATATCGCAACAGTCAAGATAAAATGTATTAAATTATTGCTAGTAAGAGAAAAATCTAGTGTTTATTGATCCACTCATAGATCCTATAATAATTATAATATAGTGTAACTAATAGCGCGAATAAATATACTGAGGAAGAGTGAAAATATGGACATAAATTTAGAAAGAAACAATTTCATAATAATTGGGATAATAAAACCAGTGTTGATAATATATAAAAGACGAAGAAATAGTCAAACACTACGAATATAGTAAATGACAAATATACAAGTATGTGATCATGGATTCTACAGAAAAATAAAAATAAGAATCAACTAACAATTATTGTGGAATAATTAGGCAAGAACCGAAAATGAGAGACAGGAATAAAGCTAAAAAAAGAATCAGAAAACATTGGAAGAAAAAGAAGAGGCAGAAAAACTTAAGGATGAACAAAAAAAAAAAATGAAAAGTATAAGAAAAATAAATAATATTTAGATTTAACGACATCCAACCGGAA